>CM029655.1:16946732-18249782 GCA_017311315.1 Dendrocalamus latiflorus | reverse complement strand
CTCGTAACTCAGGGCCAGGGCCAAATGACTTCAGTTTGTGTGCATAACGGCATTCGTTGAGTCGTTGAGACGTTGAAACTAACCCCGAAGAAAATCTATGGTAATATAGCTCTGGATAACTAAAGTGATTTAAGTATGGTAGCCAGTGCACAGCAAGGTTTTGGGTTTCATTTTTCTTTTTTTTGGGTACCCACCGAAAGAGCCAAAATTGTGTAATTTTGGAAAATTCGGTTAACATTCGGGACGGGACGTTTGAACAAAAATTTGAATTTTTTGGACAAATTTGAATTTTTGGTCAAAATTCAAATCAGCCCAAAAATATTTGACAGAGACAAATGTCAAAAATTAGGATGGGTTAACAAAATTAGGAACCCTAGTGCATACTAGCTTTACAGGTAATAGCTTTTAGAGAGAGTGTGCCACCTTAGCTGAAGTTATCACCTAAAACAAACTCGCTCCAAATCTCCAATGATAGTTTCAGGATGGGTTAACAAAAATTAAAGGGAAGTTACACCTAATTCCAATGCATAGTAGCTTCAAAAATTCGAAGTAAATATACGATACTTCTTTCCAATGCACCGGGAAGAGAGTTGCTCCATACTATACCTACATGAACTAGTTGAAGAAGCTATCCACCAATCGTAGCTTATACGATAGCCCTATGTACCATCCGCGTGCTGATGTGGCATCTCTCTCCTGCGGGAAATGCTCTTGTCTGCACCACAAATGAAATCCTGCCTTAATCTGTACTGCCATGTTTAAAGTTTATACTAAACCTTATATGTTATATTCTGTCTTGTTTACCTGAAGATACGTAATGTCGCCCATCAGGCCATAATGCATGCAGGCTTAGCTTGTAAACCGGTTTATCTCGTGAGTCATGAATTGCACAACCACGGCCAACTTAGGCTATTTTCGAAAGTACTATGGCCAGAGAGATTGAGGGAGTAAAGGATATCCGTGTTGAGAAGCCACTCTATTCAAAGTGGCTCATGTAATAACTCCAACAAACGACACGACTTATAGAAACCACATTGAGAAGCCACTTCGTTCAAAAGCCGGCTTCTAAAAACCAAAAGACAAAAATTATTTGGAACAGAGCCTTAACCTTAGGTGCGCATGTCACTTCGGGGCTATTGGACTATATCTCTCCGCATGGAGATGACAAGAGACTAGCTGCAGCCCACAGGCCCAGCACTTGTGAGCCGTTGATTTCATCTACAATCAACAGTTGAGATGTCTCCTAGCAAGCAAAAAAAAAAAACCTTAGCCTCTTGCCATTTGCCTTAGGCAATATTTAGTTAGAGGGACGAGGTGGGATGGGATATGATGGTCCTATTTTTTGGGATAGGATGGGATGGAATGGTCCGAGTATGTTGATTTAGTTGAGGGGATGAGATGGTCCCGAGTTTTGTTTGGTTGGAAGGACAGGATGATCCATAATGGTATAAGTTGATGTTTAGTTAGAGGAATAGATGGGATTGGTTGTGGTAGCCAAGTGGTGAGAATACATTTAAATATCTCATCTCTTTTGGACCGTTGGATCAAGATCTAACGGATCTCAACCCATCTTCCTCAACCATGTAAAATCTCTTACTCTCACCCCTAACAACCCATACTCAAGAAGACAATGCCACCACCACCTGTTCCACTGCCTCCCACCATCGCCTCTGCAGATCTGTAGCATGGCACGTGTCTTCTCTGCCCACCCATGCTACTTCTTCCTCACCGTCAGCAACCTCCAAGTCTAGAGCTTGGTGGTGACCTCGACGACCAGAGCTCAGCGGTGACCTCGACGTCTAGAGCTTGGTGGTGACCTCTCGATCCAAATCCAAACCCTAGTGGTGACCTCGATGCGACGGTGACCTCGTCGATACCCTTGCCTTGTCTTTTGCTCTCGCCGCTCGGGTGGTGACCAAATCCATGGCTCAGGATCACTTGCGATCAAGTGACGGACAAGCACATAGCTGGACGAGCTCATCCAGCTTTTTTGTTGTATCAGGCCATCTAGGATCTTGAGAGAGTATTTCCCTCAGGTGGATGAGTCCATTCGAGATGAGATGATCCCATCCACTCAACCAAACACATAGATAACCTCAAAAGTTGGATGGAACCATTCTATCCACCCCTCATCCTATGAACCAAACACTACCTTAATTGCTCCAACTGCTGCTGGTGAGTGAAGGTTGAAGAGAGAGCGGGAAACACAACACACAACTAGAGAGAAAAGAAGATAAGAGAAGAGAGGAGAGGAGAGGAGAGGAGAGGAGAGGAGAAGTGAAGCTTTGTCCAGCTTGGTGGCTCTTGCCTAATCTACTTTAAGCTCATGGTCGGAAGCTAAATTTGGTTGCATAGCCTCCAAACTTTGTGAGTTTGTTCTACACTTAGAGCACTTCAATTTGGTCAGTTGGTTTGAGGATTGGTTGATTGGAGCACCGGATTTCAGAGAGGTTTAGTTAGTTCAGGTTGTAGTGTACTTAGAGGTGTGTAGTCTTTACAGTTGATCAGTTTGAGGGGTTAAATGGTGTCGTATTGAGCTAAAAATTTGACATCATGTTAAGGACTCATTGAACTACATTTGGGTTGAAGACCGAAGTGAACTAAAACAACACTACTCTATTTTAGCTGATTTTAGCTGTCTTTTGTTACCTTGTATCAAGTGTGGTTGTTGTTGATAATGATGCCAATTTTGTAACTTGACAATGATGTTGCTATTGTTGTAATCTCTGGAGGTTCCACAGAAGACTCCATTGTATCTATTGTTGTTAATAGTGAAAGTTTGGAGTGGATCGGTTGGTCTCGTGGTTTTTTACTCCTCATCTTGAGGAGGTTTTTCCATGCAAATCATTGTGTCAATTGTGCATGTTAATTTGTTAATTTGAAATGTCATTTGTTAATTCCACTGCTAACTTGTTGGTTGAAGCTATCCTCAAAGTTCACTACAAGACAAGGGGTTGAATTAGAATTTGTGATTGCATTGTTGCTGTCTAGTCCCAACAGGGGCATGTGGCCATCTAGAGCCATGAACATTCTTTGAGTAAAGACACAACTAGGGCTATGCAGTTGCAAACCGAACCGAAAAAACCGTGCCGAAAAAACCGAACCGAACCGGTCAACTCGGTTTGACCGATTTTCGGTATTCGGTTCGATACTAAAAAAGTGGTATTTCTCTGATTCGGTTTTTTCGGTAAAAAACGAGGAAAAACCAAAAAAAACCGAACCGCCCGTTACCCACCATGCGGCGGAACACTCCGACAGCGTCCCGGAACCGGCCGGCGCGGGAGAACGCGGAGACGAGGGCTGTGTAGGCGCTGGCGTCGGGGTTCGGCGCGGCGTCGAGGAGAGCGGAGGCGTCGGCAAGGCGGCCGGCGCGCGCGAGGACGCGGACGGCCGTGGGTAGCATGCGGGGGTGGTGGAGGGTGCGCTCGCCGTGGAGGTCCCGCGCGGCATGGAGGGCAGCGAGCGCGGAGCCGGGACGGCTGCGGGAGGCGAGAGCGTTTGTAACATCCCGAAAAATATAAATAATAAATTATGGATATTTTGGATTATTTTATTTGCTTACATTTGAATCTGGAGTTTATTGACTTTTTGTAAATAAAAAGGGAACTTCAAAAGTAAAGAGAGGAAAGAAAGCCACACATAAAATAATAAAACATGAGCACCCGATAAAGAATATGAAAAGATGATCCATAGAACAACAAAGGAGAAATAAGCATGAAATGTCATCCCTAAAAATTTTGGGTAAACAAATCAAAAGAGGTTAGCATTTATGCATATATGCAAACATATGTGAATAACAATGTATATTATGTGAAAGAGTGAATAAATAAATGTATATGTACATACACCAAAAATCAGAGAGAAGTGAAAATGCATATACATGCAATTTTTAATACAAAAGCAAAATAAAAGAATTGAGAAAAGAAAAAGAAAAAGAAAAAAAAGGAAAAACCGGGCCGGCCGTCACCCCGGCCCAGCCTCTCTCTCCCCGCACGCGCCAGCACCGCGCCCTGCCTCTGCCACGCGGGACCGCGCCCCCGACCGCGTCCCTCCTCCCGCTGCCGCGTGGCTGCGCGGTCGCTCGCGTTGCCCCGGCCGCGTCTGCCAGTGGACCCGCTCCCTGCGACTCGCGCCTCGCTGCCTCGCGGCCCCCGCGCGCCAGCCGCTTTCCCCGACCGGTGGCCCGCCTCGCCCCGCGTTTCTTTCTCTGGCCGGTGGCCCCGCCCGCGTCTTCTTCCTCCTCCCCCTTTCTTCCTCCACGCGCCCGTAGCGCCAGCTTCGCCTCGCCTCTGCTCTCTCTCGCGTTAGCCGCAGCCAATCCCCTCCCTCTCTCTCTCATACCTCGCGGGCAAATTCAAAGCACCCCCTGTGCTCTCTCTCCCGCGTGATCTCGGGGGAGATCTCGTCCATTCCCCCTCGCCGGCATGAACAGCGGAGGGCTGAATGTGGCTCTCGCCGTACGCGCCTCTCCCGGCTATAAAAGCCCCTACTGGGAGTCTCACTCGCGTCGCCCTGTTTCACTTCTCCCTCCCCTGCCCGCAATTGCACGGAGAAGCCCCAATTCCTCGCCGGCGCCCTCATCTTCCCGAACTCCGACGAATGCTCACCCACCACACCGAGCCACCAGAGCTCAATCACTTGCTCATGAACCATCTCCGGAGCCAGGCGAAGCTAACCCCCTCCTCCACTGGGTCCCCCGTCGCCTGAGCTTCGCCGGCGACGACAGCCTTCCCGAACCTCCGCCGCCGCACGCCGCCGGCTCGCCACCGTGCTCCTCCACCCCGGCCGCCTACACCAGAAGACTCCCCATCGTGCAAGGATTGTATTCTACGCACGACCCGAACGTCTCCGGCCACCGCTCGCCGCCGTCGCCACCGCCTTCTTCTTCCTCTGCTCGGCCCCCTCAGCGAGCTAACTCAAAAGGTATACTTACCCTATATGGGTAAGCATCGCTCGGCCCGGCCGAGTGGCTTCCAGCGCCAACTCCTTCTCCCCCCTCGCTCCCGCGGCGCGCGTTCGAGCCTCCGGCTCCGCGCCTGCGGTCGAGCGATTTCTTTTAAAAATCCCCGCTGACAGGTGGGCCCCACCGGTCAGTGGCACGACTGCACTAAGCCACTGCTGACATGTGGACCCCATGAATAGTAGCTAGACCCACTTGTCAGCGGCACAGCAAGAAAAGAATTAAAATAAAAGAAAATGACATGTGGGACCCACGTGTCAGAATTTTACATTTTCTGGCAATTAACAGAACTGAGAACTTCAAATAATCATAACTCATTCATTTTAACTCCAAATTGAGTGAGACAAATTTATAAATTCATCTAAAATCAAGATCTATCCAATGGAACTGAAATCCTAATTTTTAGAGTTCATTTGAATTTCTGATGTTATTTGGTTTGATTTGCTGCTTTTCTTTTTGTATAAATTTTTGGCGCGCGCTAAAATAGCATACGAGGCACAAGAAGAAGAGATCGAAGCAGCGACACTAGAAGCACCAGAGAATCCGGATCCCGACCACTGTGACCAAGGCGAGTCAATACTTTGATCATGTTGAACCTACATTTCATGCAAATTACTTTGTTTTAAATTAACAAATTGCATGCGGTATGTTATATGCAAATTCATGTCCAATTTAATACTCTAGTTATGTGCCGTGGTTTACCTTGAACAATAAAACCCCCTCCATTGAAATGATTGAATGTATGAACCTTGTCGCCCTAGTAAAATTATATCAGTAACATTTCGAAAATAAGTCCCTAATGATATGCTACGCTTAGTACTGCATAGTTATACACGGGGCGCTGAAATGCCCCAAGTTTCATTGTCACTTTAAATCATAAGAAACTGGTTTGGGCAGTCATGGTGGGAATGACTGGTATACTTGGTTATGGATATATTTTGCTCCCAAAATCTCAACATGCTTAAATATCTGGGCGGACTAGTTCGAGTGTGTGAATATGTGGTGCAGTGGAAGCACAAAGTGGGTTAATGGTAGACCGCCCAGATAACCCTAAGGACCGAATCTTGTCATGTCACCCGTGTAAAACAGTACAACCACAAGTCTGTAAAGTACAACTTGGCTAAGTAAATTTATCGAAACCCCCGGACTCATCTCACTATTAGGGGGAGAGAAGTAATTATGCAAGGGCAAGGGGAGGCCTAAAGGGACACCGAGTGGAGGGTGAAGTTTCCCAGTCGTGCTAGCGCAGAGGGGAGTGGAGCCTGTACGCTAGTAGCTGTGGGGAACATCCCGTGCAACATATGGGACCCACCGCAAGTGGGCAGTCTCCCATAGGGTGAGATGACAAAAGGGACTAGATACTTTGAAAAGTCACTGTGATGGTCTGCTCAACCACATGACTAAGGAATTGTGTGGGGCAACGAGTTGATTGTCTCTTGTGGTGAAAGTGTACAAACTCTGCAGAGTCAAAACTATTCGAATAGCCGTGCCCACGGTCAAGGGCAGACATGGGAACTTAACCAGATATAGTTCTATTTCAAAATGCTTTATGACGGGTGGGAAAAGTGGAAGGGCAGTGTAAGGCCCTGGTTTGGAATTGTCCTGGGTGTCGTCCCAGTGGTAAGTTAAGCGGCTATAACGCTGAAGAATTGCTATATGGTGCAGATGCCATGTAATGGTGGATGGAATCTGAATCACTATTATTACTGCATTCGACATATATGTGTGTTCAAAATGCTAGGTCTTAAGGAATTTTTATATAATTGTATTCAAAAGCACTCTTCGCAAAAGAAAATAAACTTAAGCCATCCTTGATTAGCCATACATGTTATATACTGCATTTTGTGTGTTGATTCGCTGAGCACGGGGTCGGAGTGCTCACGCTCGCTTTGCGGCAAAAATCCAGAAACAGGAGCGCAAGACCACTACGCCTACGAGGAAGCTCCCGCTACGGAGGAGAAGAATGACGAAGAAAACTAAGGCGTAGGCTTCGTTGTTTAGTCATGGACAAGTAGACATATGGCATTGTGTGCACGTATGTTACTAGTTAGCTGGTGACATATAATGCACACAGTACCTTCCAGTCGCTTGCCTGTGGATTTGGGTTTGCTTTTGCTGTATTTCCGCTATGCGTATTTGTAATAATGACATTTGGCCTAGTCGGCTCCTTTTGTAAACTCTATCACCCGACGTGGTGTATTTCAATTTATGTAATATAATGGTTGATTATGCGATGTGTGAAATGATTCAGCAATGTACCTGTGTGCACTAACTACTGATCCAGGGATTAGTGCAGTGAAACACAGTAAGATTCGGATTGAAAAATCCGGGTCTGACAGCGCTGGTATCAGAGCATACGACTGCAGGGTAAAAGCCGTAGAATGGTCGTTAGAAGCACCTTAGGGTGGTAATTTCTAAATATACAAAAAGCATTTATAATAATATAGCGTATTATTGCTACTCGTACCCTCCCTAGTGCTGCACCCCTTTGCTTTTTCAGTTGACTATTTTTAAACATTACTAACGCAAAGTAATTGCCTTTACAGATGGCAGGTAACTGGGATTACGTCGCTCATGGAGTTTATGAGGGCGTGTTCGCAAGAATCCTGCGCAAGCTCCTCCACTACCTAGAATACCCGGAGCAGCCCATTTATCGTGGACGCCAGACATCTGCAGGAGGGGTGTACTGCTGGATGTTTGAAGTGTTCATCTACCCGAAAAGCGAACATGACCCACCCCACGTCTTCCAGACAGAACACCCAAGAAGCACCAGGTCTGCCGCACTCCAGGATGCTGCTCGTCTCGCCGCCGCCCGACTCTGCGACATCTACCAAATCTCCCTGCTCCGCACACCCTTCTGCTTCTACCCTTCACGCAGGGAGGGAGTACGCCATAATGAGACCTACCTGCCAGTGAATGAGGATGATCCAAGACTCACCCACCAAGTTGATCTTACCAGAGCCATGGGAGCAGCTCATACTGCTGCACTGGAAGAGATGACCGCCCTCCGGATGCACCTAGTTGCCCGGCATACCGAGGTGGCGACCCTTGGTGACCAGCTCGCCCAGTGCCAGCAGGCGCTGGCAGCTGCCAAGGCAGAGGCCGCAGCAGCTCAGGCACAGCTCCAGCAACCTCTCGCTCCGTTGGCAGCACCAGCACCTCCTTCAGTGGGATCAGGCCCTCGCACCCGGCTGACTGCGCGCAAGAGCGTGCGACCTCCGAGTCTCCAGTCTGCACTTCGACGGAGAAGGCCTCCACCAAGCCGCAGCCCCCACGTGCTCCCACGGACTCTGATGGTTATGACCCATCAGAGTTTAGTGGCAGTCGATCCCGCTCCAGATCGCCAAATTACGACCCCTCCGTCAGTGGTGATCGCTACGCGGTGTAGTAGTGGAAGTGTCGTCGTGCTAGTACCGTGCTTGTATCCTAGATGTTGCATCAGTCTTGTTATATTGTAGTTGCGGTAATGTAAACTTTAATTACTATGTTGTTGTAAGCCCAGCCTGGGAGGCTGGCTATGTGAATGCTTGTATGATAATGAATGGCCCGGCATAAGGCCTTATGATGGATGTTCTTTGTCGTTTATCTTGTTGGTTCTTTTCGCAACAAGGGCTGATACCCTTCCTTTTTCTCAAGGGTAGTATTAGTGCTAAGTTATGAAGCTATAACTGCAGATGTCCAGTCAAAGGGTTACACGATCTCGAGCCCATACTGACCCTCATCATGCTGAGGTAGACTCAAACCATGGCGTCAACCCCGAAGAAAATCAGAACCAAGATGCTGACCTCCCAAATCCCCCAGTTAATCCCACAATGGCCCAAGTAATGGCACAACAAACCCAGATTCTGCAAGCCATTTATGCTGGACAGCAAGGAAGCTCTGGTGGACACAGAGCTGACTTAGGAGATTTCCAGAGGACCAGACCAATTACCTTCACATCAGCAGAAGAACCACTGGAAGCAGAAGATTGGCTTCGAGATACGGAAAGGAAGTTGCGCTTAATCAAATGCGCAGAGGAGGATAAAGTCATATTTGCCACCCACCTATTTCAGGGAGCCGCCGCAGCATGGTGGGAGAATTATGTAGCTGCTAAAGGCCCAGAAGATGCTACCACCAGTAGTGACACTGAAGTTATCCCATGGGCAGAGTTCAAGAAAGCTTTCAAGGACAACTTCATTCCAGCTGGGATAATGCGGATAAAGAAAAATGAGTTCCGCAATCTCAAGCAAGGGAACTTATCTGTCAATGAATATCTTACAAAATTCACACAGTTAGCCCGGTATGCTCAGAAGGATATAGAGGAAGAGGAAGAAAAGATCGACAGATTCTTCGAAGGGCTGAAGGATGAACTGAGAGTGCAGCTGATCACCCAGGACTTCACCAGCTTTCATCAGTTGGTAAACAAGGCATTGGCCTTGGAAAATGAGAAGAAGATTCTTGAAGCCAGCCGTAAACGCAAAATGACAACTCAACGGCCACAAGGAAGATTTATCCAGAAATTCTTCAAACCCTCATTCTCAAGGTCTAATCAATCCAGTGGGTCAGCTCCAACCTTTAGACCTGGTGGAAGTATGTCCCAAGCATCATGCCCAGGAGGACAGTTTGGTGGCACCAACCCCGCAGCAAACTTTAATTGCTTTAGCTGTGGGGAGAAGGGTCACTTTGCCAACAGATGCCCACATAAGCAGAATGTCCCTGTCCGCAGTCAAGCTTCAGCTCCAGGCAGGGGACAGCAGAGCTCTCAAGCTAGCAAGAACACTTCAGCACCAAACCGAGGCAGAGTCAACCATATTACAGTTGAAGAAGCTCAAGAAGCCGCTGGAGTTCTCATGGGTACGTTTTCTGTCAAGACTATACCAGCACAAGTATTGTTTGATTCAGGAGCTTCACATTCATTTATATCTAAGGGGTATGCTGATAAATTGAGATTACCTATTTATACCCTTAAGAAGCCATTGGTGCTTAACTCACCAGCTGGACCAATTACTGCCACACTAGTATGCCCAGAGGTGACCATTACCATGGAAAGGTGTGATTTCCTAGCTGACCTGATAGTGCTAAGCTCCCAGACCTTGGATGTTATATTAGGAATGGATTGGTTAGCTAGATACCAGGGAGTTATAGAATGTGCCACCAGAACAGTGAGATTAACCAAGTATCCGGGTATGACCATAATTGTAAAAGTGGACCGGCCATACCGGTGGGGCCGTGCCATATTTTACTGTGAGGATGTACCCTTAGAGGGAATGATAGTGGTACAGGATTACCCCGAGGTATTTCCAGATGAGCTACCTGGCATGCCTCCGGATAGAGATATGGAATTTGTAATTAACCTAAAACCGGGTGCTGCCCCAATCTCCAAAAGACCCTATAGGATGACTGTGAAAGAATTGGAAGAACTGAAGAAACAACTCCAAGAGTTACAAGAGAAGGGATTCATTAGACCTAGCTCATCGCCATGGGGATCTCCAGTACTATTTGTGAAGAAAAAGGATGGCACAACCAGGATGTGTGTAGACTACCGTGATTTAAATGAAATGACCATCAAGAACAAGTACCCCCTTCCAAGGATAGATGATCCATTTGATCAGCTCGGTGGAGCCACGGTATTCTCTAAAATTGACCTGAGATCGGGTTATCATCAGTTGAAGATCAGGCCAGAAGATATACCCAAAACAGCCTTTACCACTAGATATGGACTATATGAATTTCTGGTCATGTCTTTTGGATTAACCAATGCCCCAGCTTATTTTATGAATCTGATGAATAAGGTATTCATGGAGTATTTGGACAAGTTTGTCGTGGTCTTCATCGACGACATCCTTATATACTCCAAGAATTCAGAAGAGCACGCAGAACATCTGCGCCTAGTGTTGGAGAAGCTAAAGGAACATCAGCTGTATGCCAAATTCAGCAAGTGTGAATTTTGGCTGAAGGATATCAGTTTCTTAGGACACATAGTGTCAGCAGGAGGAATATCTGTTGACCCCGCCAAGATTGCAGCTGTCACAGAATGGAAGCAGCCTACGTCTGTCACTGAAGTGAGGAGTTTTCTCGGTTTGGCTGGGTACTACAGAAGGTTCATAGAAGGATTTTCCCGAATTGCCAGGCCAATGACCCAATTACTCAAGAAAGAGAAGAAGTTTGAATGGACCAAGTCATGTGAAGAAAGTTTCCAAGAATTGAAGAAGAGATTGACCACCACCCCTGTGTTAGTTCTACCAGATGTACGCAAAGATTTCGAGGTATATTGTGATGCCTCACATCAAGGACTTGGATGCGTACTAATGCAAGAAGGCAGGGTTGTGTCATATGCATCCAGACAACTTCGTCCCCATGAAGCTAACTACCCCACTCATGACCTAGAGTTAGCCTCAGTGATTCATGCATTGAAGATTTGGTGGCATTACTTGATTGGTAACCATTGTGATGTGTATACAGATCACAAGAGCCTCAAGTATTTCTTCACACAAGCTCACCTTAATTTAAGGCAGAGAAGATGGCTAGAATTAATCAAGGATTATGATTTGAGTGTACACTACCACCCTGGAAAGGCCAATGTGGTAGCAGATGCATTGAGCCGTAAGGCTTATTGCAATAATCTCATGGTACGGGAACATCAACCCGAGCTCTACAAGGAATTGAAAGCTTTGAATTTGGAAATAGTGGAGCCAGGCACTCTAACAGCCCTGGAAATTCAATCAAGTATAGAAGAAATGATTATGGCAGCACAACAAGATGATCCAGCCATTTTGAAATAGAAGAAATTAATGGGAGAAGGGAAGGCACCCAACATGAAAATTGACCATGAGGGTACTCTGCGATATGGAACACGTATCGTAGTCCCACATCACAAGGATCTTAAAAATCTGATATTAAGGGAAGCACACAGCTCTCCGTATTCCCTCCACCCCGGGAGCACTCAGATGTATCAAGGTATGAAACACTTTTGTTGGTGGCCCCGTATGAAAAGAGACATTGCTGAGCATGTAGCTTGCTGTGATGTGTGTCAAAGAGTGAAAGCAGAGCATCAGAGACCTGCAGGACTATTACAACCATTGCAGATACCCCAGTGGAAGTGGGAAGAAGTCGGAATGGATTTCATCACTAGATTCCCACGAACCAAGTCAGGATATGACTCTGTATGGGTTATAATTGATAGGTTGACCAAAGTTGCCCACTTTATTCCGGTCAAGACAACCTACAAGGGAGACAAGTTAGCAGAACTGTATATGTCTCGCATCGTGTGTTTGCACGGTATGCTAAAAAGGATAGTCTCAGATCGAGGTTCTCAATTTACCTCGCATTTCTGGGATAGACTACATGAAGCTCTTGGCACTCACCTGGATTTCAGCACCGCCTATCACCCTCAGACGGATGGACAAACAGAAAGAGTGAACCAGATACTAGAAGATATGCTTAGAGCTTGTGCATTGGATTTCTCCAAAGACTGGGATAAATGTTTGCCATATGCTGAATTTGCCTACAACAATAGCTATCAGACCAGCCTTCAGATGGCACCATTTGAAGCCTTATATGGAAGGAAGTGCAGAACCCCACTATATTGGTCGGAAGTGGGGGAGAACATTATATTTGGACCTGACATCCTCAAACAAGCTGAAGAGAAGGTTCGTTTAATCAGAGATCGATTACAGGCAGCCCAGTCTAGGCAAAAGAGTTATGCAGACAAAAGAAGAAGACCGCTGACATTTGAGGTTGGGGATTATGTCTACTTGAAGGTGTCACCTCTACGAGGAGTCAAGAGGTTTAAAGTTAAAGGCAAGCTTACCCCTCGCTATGTGGGACCATTTCCAATTGTGGCCAAGAAAGGAGAAGTTGCCTATCAGTTAAAGTTACCTCAAAACCTATCTGATATACACAATGTTTTCCATGTGTCCCAACTCAAGAAATGTCTACGAGTACCAGAAGATCAAACTCCACTCGAAGCTATTAAGCTTGAAGAAGATTTAACCTACAAGGAGCGTCCCATCAAAATATTAGATACTGTGGAGAGAAGGACAAGGACTCAAATTATTCGCATGTGTAGAGTGCAATGGAGTCATCATTCCAAGAAGGAAGCTACCTGGGAACGAGAAGATAAACTGCGTCAAGACTACCCCGACCTGTTCACTAGCTAGGCTGAATCTCGGGGTCGAGATTCTTTTTAAGGGGGGTAGATTTGTAACATCCCGAAAAATATAAATAATAAATTATGGATCTTTTGGATTATTTTATTTGCTTACATTTGAATCTGGAGTTTATTGACTTTTTGTAAATAAAAAGGGAACTTCAAAAGTAAAGAGAGGAAAGAAAGCCACACATAAAATAATAAAACATGAGCACTCGATAAAGAATCTGAAAAGATGATCCATAGAATAACAAAGGAGAAATAAGCATGAAATGTCATCCCTAAAAATTTTGGGTAAACAAATCAAAAGAGGTTAGCATTTATGCATATATGCAAACATATGTGAATAACAATGTATATTATGTGAAAGAGTGAATAAATAAATGTATATGTACATACACCAAAAATCAGAGAGAAGTGAAAATGTATATACATGCAATTTTTAATACAAAAGCAAAATAAAAGAATTGAGAAAAGAAAAAGAAAAAGAAAAAGAAAAGGAAAAACCGGGCCGGCCGTCACCCCGGCCCAGCCTCTCTCTCCCCGCACGCGCCAGCGCCGCGCCCTGCCTCTGCCACGCGGGACCGCGCCCCCGACCGCGTCCCTCCTCCCGCTGCCGCGTGGCTACGCGGTCGCTCGCGTTGCCCCGGCCGCGTCTGCCAGTGGACCCGCTCCCTGCGACTCGCGCCTCGCTGCCTCGCGGCCCCCGCGCGCCAGCCGCTTTCCCCGACCGATGGCCCGCCTCGCCGCGCGTTTCTTTCTCTGGCCGGTGGCCCCGCCCGCGTCTTCTTCCTCCTCCCCCTTTCTTCCTCCACGCGCCCGCAGCGCCAGCTTCACCTCGCCTCTGCTCTCTCTCGCGTTAGCCGCAGCCAATCCCCTCCCTCTCTCTCTCATACCTCGCGGGCAAATTGAAAGCACCCCATGTGCTCTCTCTCCCGCGTGATCTCGAGGGAGATCTCGTCCATTCCCCCTCGCCGGCATGAACAGCGGAGGGCTGAATGTGGCTCTCGCCGTACGCGCCTCTCCTGGCTATAAAAGCCCCTACTGGGAGTCTCACTCGCGTCGCCCTGTTTCACTTCTCCCTCCCCTGCCCGCAATTGCACGGAGAAGCCCCAATTCCTCGCCGGCGCCCTCGTCTTCCCGAACTCCGGCGAATGCTCACCCACCACACCGAGCCACCAGAGCTCAATCACTTGCTCATGAACCATCTCCGGAGCCAGGCGAAGCTAACCCCCTCCTCCACTGGGTCCCCCGTCGCCTGAGCTTCGCCGGCGACGACAGCCTTCCCGAACCTCCGCCGCCGCACGCCGCCGGCTCGCCACCGTGCTCCTCCACCCCGGCCGCCTACACCAGAAGACTCCCCATCGTGCAAGGATTGTATTCTACGCACGACCCGAACGTCTCCGGCCACCGCTCGCCGCCGTCGCCACCGCCTTCTTCTTCCTCTGCTCGGCCCCCTCAGCGAGCTAACTCAAAAGGTATACTTACCCTATATGGGTAAGCATCGCTCGGCCCGGCCGAGTGGCTTCCAGCGCCAACTCCTTCTCCCCCCTCGCTCCCGCGGCGCGCGTTCGAGCCTCCGGCTCCGCGCCTGCGGTCGAGCGATTTCTTTTAAAAATCCCCGCTGACAGGTGGGCCCCACCGGTCAGTGGCACGACTGCACTAAGCCACTGCTGACATGTGGACCCCATGAATAGTAGCTAGACCCACTTGTCAGCGGCACAGCAAGAAAAGAATTAAAATAAAAGAAAATGACATGTGGGACCCACGTGTCAGAATTTTACATTTTCTGGCAATTAACAGAACTGAGAACTTCAAATAATCATAACTCATTCATTTTAACTCCAAATTGAGTGAGACAAATTTATAAATTCATCTAAAATCAAGATCTATCCAATGGAACTGAAATCCTAATTTTTAGAGTTCATTTGAATTTCTGATGTTATTTGGTTTGATTTGCTGCTTTTCTTTTTGTATAAATTTTTGGCGCGCGCTAAAATAGCATACGAGGCACAAGAAGAAGAGATCGAAGCAGCGACACTAGAAGCACCAGAGAATCCGGATCCCGACCACTGTGACCAAGGCGAGTCAATACTTTGATCATGTTGAACCTACATTTCATGCATTTTACTTTGTTTTAAATTAACAAATTGCATGCGGTATGTTATATGCAAATTCATGTCCAATTTAATACTCTAGTTATGTGCCGTGGTTTACCTTGAACAATAAAACCCCCTCCATTGAAATGATTGAATGTATGAACCTTGTCGCCCTAGTAAAATTATATCAATAACATTTCGAAAATAAGTCCCTAATGATATGCTACGCTTAGTACTGCATAGTTATACACGGGGCGCTGAAATGCCCCAAGTTTCATTGTCACTTTAAATCATAAGAAACTGGTTTGGGCAGTCATGGTGGGAATGACTGGTATACTTGGTTATGGATATATTTTGCTCCCAAAATCTCAACATGCTTAAATATCTGGGCGGACTAGTTCGAGTGTGTGAATATGTGGTGCAGTGGAAGCACAAAGTGGGTTAATGGTAGACCGCCCAGATAACCCTAAGGACCGAATCTTGTCATGTCACCCGTGTAAAACAGTACAACCACAAGTCTGTAAAGTACAACTTGGCTAAGTAAATTTATCGAAACCCCGGACTCATCTCACTATTAGGGGGAGAGAAGTAATTATGCAAGGGCAAGGGGAGGCCTAAAGGGACACCGAGTGGAGGGTGAAGATTCCCAGTCGTGCTAGCGCAGAGGGGAGTGGAGCCCGTACGCTAGTAGCTGTGGGGAACATCCCGTGCAACATATGGGACCCACCGCAAGTGGGCAGTCTCCCATAGGGTGAGATGACAAAAGGGACTAGATACTTTGAAAAGTCACTGTGATGGTCTGCTCAACCACATGACTAAGGAATTGTGTGGGGCAACGAGTTGATTGTCTCTTGTGGTGAAAGTGTACAAACTCTGCAGAGTCAAAACTATTCGAATAGCCGTGCCCACGGTCAAGGGCAGACATGGGAACTTAACCAGATATAGTTCTATTTCAAAATGCTTTATGACGGGTGGGAAAAGTGGAAGGGCAGTGTAAGGCCCTGGTTTGGAATTGTCCTGGGTGTCGTCCCAGTGGTAAGTTAAGCGGCTATAACGCTGAAGAATTGCTATATGGTGCAGATGCCATGTAATGGTGGATGGAATCTGAATCACTATTATTACTGCATTCGACATATATGTGTGTTCAAAATGCTAGGTCTTAAGGAATTTTTATATAATTGTATTCAAAAGCACTCTTCGCAAAAGAAAATAAACTTAAGCCATCCTTGATTAGCCATACATGTTATATACTGCATTTTGTGTGTTGATTCGCTGAGCACGGGGTCGGAGTGCTCACGCTCACTTTGCGGCAAAAATCCAGAAGCAGGAGCGCAAGACCACTACGCCTACGAGGAAGCTCCCGCTACGGAGGAGAAGAATGACGAAGAAAACTAAGGCGTAGGCTTCGTTGTTTAGTCATGGACAAGTAGACATATGGCGTTGTATGCACGTATGTTACTAGTTAGCTGGTGACATATAATGCACACAGTACCTTCCAGTCGCTTGCCTGTGGATTTGGGTTTGCTTTTGCTGTATTTCCGCTGTGCGTATTTGTAATAATGACATTTGGCCTAGTCGGCTCCTTTTGTAAACTCTATCACCCGACGTGGTGTATTTCAATTTATGTAATATAATGGTTGATTATGCGATATGTGAAATGATTCAGCAATGTACATGTGTGCACTAACTACTGATCCAGGGATTAGTGCAGTGAAACACAGTAAGATTCGGATTGAAAAATCCGGGTCTGACAGCGTTCAGCATGGCGGCAAGGTTGGAGGCGGGGAGCGCGGATAGGAGGTCAC
This sequence comes from Dendrocalamus latiflorus, assembly GCA_017311315.1. Classification (NCBI taxonomy): domain Eukaryota; kingdom Viridiplantae; phylum Streptophyta; class Magnoliopsida; order Poales; family Poaceae; genus Dendrocalamus; species Dendrocalamus latiflorus. The sequence goes on along the minus strand of CM029655.1, from coordinate 18,232,790 downwards.
GTGGGGAGGCACGGTCGGGGTCGGAGAGGAGGGCGAGGAGCGCGCGTTGCGCGGGGAGGGAGAGGGAGGGCGGCATGTGCCAGGGTTTCCCACCGCTGCCGCGCCGGGTTGGGTCGAGGGGGCGGCCGAGGCGCGGCTTGCGGGAGGAGGAGGTGGGGGTGGGTTGGGAGGAGGAGAGGAGGGAGGTGGGGGAGAAGAGGCGGGGAGGGGAGTGCGTGGGGGGTTGGCGATGGATGGGCTTGGAGGTGGGAGGCGGCAGCGCGGGCGCGCAGAGGGGGAGCGGGAAGGCGAGCGTTTTGGCCATGGCGGGTTTAGGGGTTACGGCCAGTGTGATGGCGCCGGCGCTGGCGCGGCCGCTCGTGGAGAATAGGAATGGATATGGGAGAGTTGGGGTGGGAGGCTAAGGCTGAACTAAATACTATGAAGTGATGCACTGATGTCTGATGTTGTCCGACTGCCGTCTGCCACTGTATTATGAAAAATACCGTATTTCCCGAAATACTAAAACCGTATTTACCGATCAAACTGTATAAATTGAAAAAACCGAACGAATAGTCCTAGACACAACATAGAGAGCATGATCCGTCTTCCATAGGGGTGGACACACCATAGTTCATGGGTGTTCAGCTGAACACCCAAAAATTTTGGCAAAAAACCAGTATATATAAGGTATAATATATATGTATACTCTTAGTTGGGCCAAATTGGTCTTGTTTATACCCAACAACCTAAATTTCCACCAGACTCTTTTGACCCATTCCCCCTCCCATCCTACCAATTGGCCCACTGTTGCACGTGATGTTAGCCTATTTGCCTAGCCATGAGGCCATCCCCTAACCCTAACTACCCATTATTCAGACCTAACTAGCAAATGGCTTGAAGCCTCGAATGTCTCTCAGTTGGCGGTAGCGCGCATGTGGCCACTAGAGCAGTGGCCAACGTGGGCGCGAGGTAGGGCAGGGGCGGCAACTTTCAGGTGGGTAGGGCATGATCAGTGGCCAGCGTGGCATGATGGCAGCCAGCGGGGCACAGTAGTTGCGCTGCTCGGGTTGGCCTTTTTGAAAGAGGATTCTCATCTATGGTACTACTCCCTCAGTCCCTTAGTCTCGGTCTTCATTCGATTGGTCGTTTGGTGTTTTTCAATTTGCCCACATAAGCAAAACATGCATGTATACTTTTGAGAAATGATATTCATTACGTTGATGCTCAATATTGTATCAGGTTGACAGGTTGGGGATTTTGGGTTGGCATGCCAATGTTAATCCTTTTTGTTGTTCTTTCTCAAGTTTGACAAGCAACTAGGGATGGCAATTGTGCCCGTTTACTCGTATACCTGTGGGTAAAAGCCCTAATGGAGTTGGATATGGGATATTTTTTACCCACTGGTATGGAAATGGGGGAACATTCTACCCGTCGGGTAAACGGGCACGTATATGGGTAAGCTCCACCCGTACCCGCCCTGCCTGTTTACCCACAATATAGATTGACATGTGGTGCAGCCATAGCAATGTCTCTAATTGCTATTGATTGTTATAAACTTTTGCATATCTCTAATTGCTATTGATTGTTATAAACTTTTGCATATCTCTAATTGCTATTGATTGTTATAAATTTTTTTGATAGCTATTATATTTCCTAGCAATAGTTGCTGCTTATATGTACCTGTCATTAGTTCAACTCTCATATGGTGGCTCTCAGTTCACACATAAACGGGCATGCCTGTGGGCGACGGGTATGGGCGAGATTCTTCACCCGTCGTCCTTCGCGGGTACACCCGTGGGCGTAAATCGGAGTCGCAGGTACGGGTATGGGTGAGCATTACCCGTAACCACCACGCCCGATTGCCATCCCTACAAGCAACTCTGATAATTTAAGTCTTTTCTATTGACCACTTTTAGTCTAAGAAGTTAAGGATTTCTATTTTCTAATTTGTGCCATTTCATTCTTTCTTAGTATATGAAAAATGTACATATAAGGGATATTCCTATCTGGAAAGGTTCTCATTGTTCATCTGTTTTGGCCCATGGTTAGTCTTTTTGCCAATCTAATCTTTCATCTGATGACTCCTTGATGGCCTGTATCTGATGTAAATTTAAAGGGTTAACGCAAAGTGAAGATGCTACATGTTTTGGCTTTCTTTTTTTGCATTTCATTGGCATTATCTGACAAATTTTGGGGTTTATATTTGTTTGTGTCGCCTAGAGTCAGCTCTCCAGTCAAATTCGTAGCTGTTATTCCTGACAAGCATGTTAAGTGTATAAGGGAAATAACTACAGATTCCATTTTAATGCTTAGAAACATTTATTTTACAAAGACTCAATTGCAGTTATTATGAGAAAATAGTGGATGTGATTCTTTTCTTAAAGATGTCATTTTGTTTTGTGTGAGCATGGCATCAAAGTTGCTAAAACAGATAGTTTCTATAAGCCGGTTGCAAGATCGAAAAGGTTTTTCAAAAATGTCAAGAATCTCCATCACTTCCATATTGAAATATTCTTAAGTGTTATTGATAGGCAGTTTCGAGAGCTTAACGATAGATTTGATGAGGTAAACACAGATTTGTTTCTTTGCATGACGTTATTCAATCCTACCAATTCATTCGCTGCTTATGATAAGGACAACTTGGTTAGGTTTGCTCAATTTTATCCTAAGGATTTCTCAAACACATGATTAATACATCTTCTATTTCAAACTACACACTTCATTGCTAATATGCATATGGATGAAAAGTTTAGAAAAGTGAACAACCTTTCTGAGCTTTCTATTATGCTTGTTCAAATAAAGAAGAATCTTAATTATATAATTGTTTACAAGCTTCTCAAATTTGTGTTAATTCTTTCCGTAGCAACTGCTAGTGTTGAGAGAGTATTTTCTTCAATGAATTATATGAAGAATAAGTTAAGAAACAAAATGGGTGAGCAATACCTAAAAGAGTTTTGTTAAACATCATCTGGATGTTTTCTTTCTAACTATTATTCAGATTTAGGACTGTTAGATTAGAGATCTAATGGCCATGAATTCTCTCCCCTCCCCCTTGAATTCTACCCCCTTCTCCTTGAAAAAAAATCCCCTTTCAAAAACAAGGAGTCCTTTGATCTCTAATCCAAATATTACAAATTTGGATGATAGTTAGGAAGAAAACATTCGGATGATAGCTAGACACTCCCTACTTAAAAACTATTTTTTCTATAGTAGATAATTTTTTTACAGTACATAACTTTCAAACGAAGTAACTTTTTAAAACGAGTTTTACTAGTCGATTGTAGTACACATTATAGTGACTTTATTTATATCAGACAAAATCGCATGCAAGTATCTCTACAAGCTTCTCTACATGCTATTCCTATTTATAACCTAAAGCCAAAAGTCAAAAGCCAATATGAATGGATCATATATGTCACTTCTGTCAGCTACAGTGCTTTTTTCAGCCAGCTACAGTGTTTTCAGCCATAAGCCACGGGCTTTTCAGCCATTTGATCACAACCTAAGGCATAAAGTATCGTCGAGTTAAATTGTAATTTTTTAATTATTTTTTAATTTCTTTATATTATTAGAGATGTTGTCTCTAGTATGAACAATTATACTTTAATTTTCGCTATTGTAGATCTTTATATTTTCTATTAAATAATATTTTTGTAACTTTGAACATTCATACTGAAATTTATGTGTCCGCCACTAGTCTTCCGAGAGAGAGAGCATGATTAGAATGATCTGTCAGATGCATGTGAAGTGAAGGAGGATAGAAGTTGGCATCCAGTACTATTTGTGAAAAGAAGGTGAAGGATCCGATATCTGCATGTCACTGCTAATTCGCCTGAATTCGCGGGCTGCATGCTTTTTACTGAAGTAGTCAAACACAGCAACGTTCAGAATCGCAAATGCAAATAGACGCCAAGTTTTAGTCTGGAACTTAAGATGCAATATAGTGTTGTGTGCACTCTGATTATTTCTGAATGCCCTGATGTATCTGAAACACATGCTCTTCAGAGCAACCCTTCTTTTTGTTAACCAAGACATTGATTCGCATAGCTGTCACCAATAAGGAACTGAAACTTTCCACTGAAAAGGAGAGGTCACAGAATGATACGATTCTGCGACACAAGATCGCATGTTTCAGGACAGAAAAACAGGAAGGCACAGAAAAGGAGAGCTGCAGCCTGCAGGGGTGCAGCCAGGAATGCGAGTGGCATCTTTTCAAGGTCAGCGTGTGCGTAAAGATGGTCTGCTGTTCGTTGGTAATTTCAGCAAGCTCAGGGCTCAGGAGTCACTGGTAGCTGCTATCTTGCTCTAGCTCAGGTCGCGGCTCATTGAACGATGGATCAGTGCTGAGAACTCATCGAATCTGGTGCTCTGGGATGACACACGTGAAGCAACATATAGGCAATGGTGCAGTCCTGTGATCGTGTCTAGCCCGCAAATCATTCCCATGTCCAATAAGGCAATAATCAGCGACCTTCTGCACACACTTGCGTGACTGTTGGCGAGGCCATCATGCCCAACAGAAAGAGCACTACGGTTTGGAGACACACTATTTTGATTATTCCGGAGAGGCATCCATAACAGTAGGTTATGCGTAATCATTTTGTGAGGAGCTCATGCTAGATTAAATATTCTTCCAAATCATGGCATCCAAATCATGATTCTAAATTCTAGTCACTCATTAAACCAAGAACTGCTCATAGTGCCCAGCATTTTCAGTCCGCAATGAATATAATTGATACCTTTCCTCACAATTCCAACTCAAAACAAGTAGTGCTCCATATGGATTCTAGAGAATCCCCCGGCAGCTCAACCGATCAACCCTTTTGTTTGGATCAGTAAGCAGTTCCTGTTATCAGATATCGTTCAGATCACACCTTATGAGACGGTGAACAAATACTTCTATTTTCAGTTCAGACTAGTAGCACCTCTGCCAATTGATTAATTTCGTTTGGAAAATAATGATAACACAGCAGCCAGACAAGCAGCAGTGCACCCATCAGACTCTGTTGCAGTTGCTAAGTATTAACAGGCCATTCTCCAAGCGCCTTTCAATATTGGACCACGTACATTGATCACCATCGTGCTTTTCCAATTAAACTTCTGCTTCCCATGCCTCTGGACAGTCACCAAACTCCGAAGCAGACTCTGCTGAACAGATTTAACTAACAGATTAACAATCAAGCAAGCCAGTAAACTGATCTGCCCTGAAGCCTTTCTTATGCACTGCTGGCCTGCTGCTACTGAAGCTCTGGTTTGCATCCTTCGTTGCTAAGAGTTAGTAACCCTTCACCGTCATGAGTTCTCCATGTTTCAGTAATCGATCTTGCAGCAGCTTATCTTGACTTTTTTTTTTTTTGCCTATTTGGCTTCAAGTATTGAGCCAATACTCCAACAGATAATCAAAACGTCTCATTCTGGACCACCAACACCTAAGCATAATGCAAACCAGCTCAAATCACCAGAGTGGTTGCTTCTGTTCAACCACCACCAAGACAGAAACAGGGCCAGCACCAGCCGACAATTATCCACCTCACATGAATACGGTCATATGTTGACAACCTACTGCTGTGGATAATTGAAGAACAGTAGGGCTTGTTTGCTTGACAGAGCTGCAGGAATTTGAGAGCAACTACAGATCATGACATGCCAACCATCTCATGCCAACTTCCGAGTGAAGATCTTAATCTACCATAACAGTTTACCGGAGCTAGCCTATCACAAGAGCCTAGGTTCCTTACAAAATACCGTACAGAACCTAGGTGGTTTTGTTGTTCAGTTACCAGCTTACCAACAGAGTAACGTGGCTGCAGGCCGTAGAACAGTTGTGTTGAAGTGGTGAACTGATATGTAATACATTTTACACATGGGGGTGGATGATGGATACGTGCAAAAGTGTGTCAGAGTGCTGCAAAAGTATCACATGATAATCAAGAAATGACACACATCACGGGATAAACCTAATCCATGCCCAAACAAAAGCTTAACTGAAACAACAGAATTAGCAGTGAAGTGAACAGAACCACAAACAAATCAGTTAACCCATCAAGGTCTCAACTATCAATTCTTGCAACAAGCATGGATTTTACTTAAGTGGCAATTACATAAGAGAACACCACACATACTCTTACCAATAGGAATCACTACTGCTTCCAGTTCAAGAAAGGAGGGTGGAGGGAAGAAGGTAGGCAGGATGCCTAGTAGAAGCAGGGGAATTTCTTCTTTTGGAGGAAAAGCCATTCAAGAGAGATCCCAAGAAAAATAGGCGGGGGAAAAGAGAAAGGAAATAGTTGGAATTTTCCAATGACGTCACATCAAGGGAGGAACAAATGAGCTCCCTTTCTTATGACATAGTATATATGTTCTTTCCTTCTCCTTCTCTCATCTTGCTGTTGGGCATTTCTTGATTCTCGAGACCGATGCTTGCGTTGCGTCACTGCGCGGCGAAGGTGCGGGAGGACGAGGACGTCACGGCCGCCGGCGGCGCGGCCCCGGTGGCCGGGGAAGGAGGAGAGGTGGGGTGGTGGCTGTGGCCGTGCGAGCTGCTGCGGTGGAGCCGGCACTTGAATGAACCGGCATGCGTGGCAGGCGCGCAGACGCACTTGGCCGCGGCGCCGTGGCCGCCGCCGAACGAAGCGGACGCCGCCGACGACAAGCTCCTCCGCATCGTCTTCGGCGACGCCGCCGCGCCGGTCGGCGTCGTGCTGCTGCTGTGGTGGCCGTGGAACCTGCCCTCCTCCCCCGTAGTGTCCACGTAGTTGGACGCCATTAGTCCCGCCTCCTGTCCGCTTTCCTGTCTCTGCGCAGCCGCCATCAAAAGGATTGTTTTAATGAGCGAGTAAATACATGATCTTGTTTACCTGAATTAAATACTAATAAGATTAAATCTTTCATTAGACGAAACAAATCTGATTTAAAGACACACAAGAACTGCTGGCTTAGCCCACAGAAAACATGTTACCAGCGATCCTTTGCCCAACCTTTTTTTTTTGAGGACTTTATCAACAACAACTCACCCAGTTGGTGATCAGTTTTAGGTTAGTACACCAGAATAGAACTTGTCCTAGCTAAGAGTAGAAGAATAGAAAGGAGATTTTACAGAGATAGCAGCTAGGTGCTTACCAGAAGGGAAAACTGCGGACGAGCAGGACGAGTTGGCTAGAGGAGGGAGGCGAGTGCCAAGAGCGGCAAAACTGCGTAAACCTAGCGAATACCCCTCGATTTATACGGGGAGGCCTCTCTGCCCGGGATGGCTCTCGCATCCAAACCGTCGGCCCCGCGGCCCGCCGGCCTCTCGGCGGACAGTTTTTTAAGCAGAAAAATGCTATTGTTTATACATGCGGCGGAACAGATAAAAATCATGCGGTTGTAATATTTTTTGTCAATATATATACTATTTCTTAAATATATATATACAACAAAAATAAAGAAAAATAAAAGTACTTCCATCGTATGCTTTGATGTAATATTTCTCACCCATATATGTAACATTTCTTAGCTATATATGCAAAAACAAAGAACGATGAAAATACTCCCATCATAGCTCCGATGCAATATTTCTCGACCATGTATGTAATATTTCTCGGCTATGTATGCAACAAAAATGTTTGATAAAAATCTCGATATTACACTGCTATTACCAATTGCTACATACACTTAACAAAAAAACGTTACAACAAAAACAATCATTTTTTGCTACATAGATGACAGATAAATATTACATATATAGATAACAAATGTTACAGCACTCCGTCCGATACTAACACCTAGATTGAACGTCTGGATGCTAGCAATAGTCTTTTAGTAACACATGCACTCCACAGATATATTCAATAGGACATGTTTAATTAGAAATAGATGCTATACTTTACGAATCACAGGCACATGCTTTGGTTATTGAACATACATGCATCTGTACTGTCCTAGTGGTAACTCCCGTCCGTGGGGAGTGACGCCCGTGCCCTCGTCGCGGCGCGGCCCGTCCCAGCCGGTGCGTGGGGCGCGTCCGCATTCGGCGGTGGCAAAGTGGTCGTTTAGGTGGGGGGGTTTCGCGTGAAAACAACGGCGTTCTCTTTCAGATGGCGCCAGGAAAACAATGGGAAGGGGTTTGGTTGGGGTTGGCGGTTTGCGCAGCTGGCCCGATGGCGTCGGTTGCGCGCCAACGGATTTGCCTCCGTCCTCGGGGTTGGAGGTGGTGTGCCGGCCGTGAACGCAGACGAATCTAGAAATTTGCTCGTCTAACTGATCAGGTTGTTCCATATCTCATATCTGTGGGCATGGGAGCCCACGCCGCCGGACCCCCCATCCTGCGCTCGACCTACCACTGAAGAACTCGTGACCTGCTACTGCTACACACAACATCGGTTCGCCTCAGGTTCACAGGCGCGGCGGCACGTGTAGTACAGTGGTGCGCCACGCACGCCTTGCCACGCTAGGTTTGGTTCTGCCCACCTCGCCCGGCGTGGAGACGCACGCGCGCGGCAGGAACGTACGTACACAAGACGACGAGTGAAATAGGAGCACCGCATGGCCAGTGGCGTCTCGCTCGCTCTCGCGTGGTGCGCGGCGCCCGAACTCTCCCCACCTCGCGAAGCAAGCGAGCGCGCGGCGGCATAGCAGCCTGTGGCCCGCGCCGAGGATAAGATTTTCCGCCCCGCGAACGTGCGACGGCACGCTCGGTTTTGGAGATTCGCGGCGATCTCTGCGTGCGTGGGTGTGGTGTGGTGCCGTACGTAGTGGTCCCGATTCGATCGGCGGCTTCTTGCGCCCCGCGTCAGCGTGGGTTTCAACGTCAACCGGTGCGTCGCTCGCTTGCTTGCTCACCTTGCGACTCCAAGGCGCGGGGGAATCGCAGGGCCGGACAAGTCTGTGGCCTGTAACGTGTTGGCTACGTCTGACGCGACGGGAACTGACAGGTGCCGACGAGGATACTTCTCCGTATCGAGTTAAAACTGTTAGGAAATCTACCCTAGGTTTGAAGTCTTGCTTATGACTGGGTACCTCACCATTAGATTATAAATAGAGAATACTATTGGCTATTTTGTATATACAATAAAAAAGAAAGCAATAAACAAAGATCATGAGTTCTCTCTATCTCTCTATGTTTTCAATCTACTATTTTCTGTCTTCTGTGATTAATCTGGTTTTGCATAAGCGGAGGAATTGATCGAACTGGTCGTCAGCGACGGATTCTCAACTCGTTGTTAGCACGAATCGCTCCGATGAATCGAAGGTGTCGTAGGGGTGGCCCCCCACCTAAACCCAGCAGGCCCGGTAGAAGATTATAAGGCCCAGAATAGGCCTTGTGTAATGACATAACTGCCCCAGAGGGGATGACCGGATGTAAGGGTATAACTGTAAAAGCACTCCTCATGAGTATATATATATATGCGAGTAAGCCATGGGGAGGGGCCAAGGCCATTACACTTATCTTCATCACTCTCCACTACCATCTCTCTCTGTTTGGTCTGTAGCCACAACAGTTGGCGCCGTCCGTGGGGAGGACGAAGACAAGCCCGAAGACCGAAGAAAAAGATGGCACCGAAAAAAGCTTCCTCAGCCGCGGCAAGGGGAAAGAAGGCGGCCGGGCCGGAGCGCCGTAGGAGTACCAGGGCTTCGCCGTCGACAGCGGCGGACGCGGGTGGCGATGCAGTCGCGGCGGCCGAAGACGTCGACGTTCGCGTGGCGGCGACCAACCTCGTCACCAGCACCGCGACGATCAACCCCACCGCTGGCGTTACGAGGACGGACCCCGCGGTCCAAGACGTCGACACGGGTGCAGCGACAACCGACCTCGCCGACGCAACGACAGCCGACCCCGTCGCCGCCACCACACCGGGGATGGAAAGCGCCCTGCTGGCGGCCCTCAACGCGTTCCAGCGGGAGCTGGGGGCCCTTCGCGGAGCCGTCAGAGATATACAAGAGGCTCGGAGTCAGCCGGCTGCGCCAGCAACCGCGTCCGAGCCCGCGCCGGAAAGGGCGGACAGTCGCGAAGCCCCCGCGTCCAGCCGCGTGCCGCTGCGACGCATGGATCCGGAGTCCCCGCTCTCGGCGGGGCTGCAGCAGGCGGCATGGCCCGAAGACTTCAAGTTCCCTGGCGCCATCGGCTCGTATCAAGGCGACACGGATCCTCGCGAGTTCGTGCGCGTGTACGAAACCGCGATCGAGGCCGCAGGCGGAGACGACACCACGAAGGCGAAGGGACTCCCCCTCGCACTGCACGGAGCGGCGCTCTCTTGGTTTTTTACCATAGAGCCCGGCTCCATCTATGCGTGGGAGCAGCTTCGCGACCGGCTTCGTTCCAACTTTCAAGGGTATCATCTCGAGCGAATCGATGCGGACCAACTCTTCGCTGTGAAGCAAGGACCCTCGGAGACGCTCCGGGACTACTTCAAGCGCTTCGCCAAAATTCGAAGCCAGGTACATGATGTTAATGAAATCACAGTCGTTAATGCAGCCATACAGGGCCTTCGCCCGGGCCCGATGGCCGAATACAACGCGCGGAGGCCAATTGCGACAGTGGCCAAGCTCTTCGACAAAATGGACGAGTACGCGCGGGCAGAGGAGGATGCGCGAAGACGCAGCATCACCGCTCTCGGCCTCGCCCGCGAGGAGCGGCCCCCGCGCGGGGTCGGGGTGGGTGGCCTCTCCTCGAAGCCGGGCCGTAGCCGAGAGCCCCGAGGTAGCCCTCCTCGAGGCGGTGAGGACGGAGTACAGGAAGGCTCGTCACGGTGTAAGCCCAAACCTCGGCGCCGCCAGCGCCGGTCGCAGACGGACCATCACGTCCTCGCCACCGAGAGCACCCGCCAAGGACCCGACCCCGCCTCGCGGAGGGGAGTCCGGGGATCGGAGGGTGGATTTGACTACCCCAGCCAACCTCGCGCAGAGCAGGAGCTTCTGCGCTATGGTAAGTGGTGCGAGGTACACGGCTACGACGATCATTACACAAGGGCATGCATCGCGGTGATGGAGCTGCGGAGGGTGATGGCCGGATCTCGGTCTCCGCCTTCTCGGCCCCCCGCCGGAGCCCATGTGGGGCACCCAAGGGATAGCCCCACACGGGCCACCGCAGCGGAGGGCGCGCAGCATCACACCGTCAACGTCATCGCCGGAGGTTCTTCCTCAAAAACCCCTGGGGAGCAGCCGCAGATGTGGATGCCGCCCCACAACATCACCTTCGACTTGAACGACGCTAGGGGCGTGGAGTACCCCCACCAAGACCCTCTAGTTATCCAGGCCCACATAGCATGCTGCGAAGTCAAGCGCGTCCTTGTCGACGGGGGAAGCTCCGCGAACATCTTATTCGCAGACGCCCTCGACCGCATGGCAATCCCCCGAAGCCAGCTGGAGCAGCCGGGAGCTCCACTTCAAGGCTTCGGGGGTCAACCGCTGCTGGCCCTGGGGCACGTTTCCCTTCCTGTCACCTTCCGTCAGGAGGGCAACAAAGGTAATATCCGGACCGAGCATGTCACCTTTGACGTCGTAGATATCCAGCACCCCTACAACGCCATACTGGGGCGACCCGCCATCAACTCTTTCGAGGCAATCCCGCACCATGCCTTCTTATGTGTAAAGCTCCCGGGCCCGGAGGGTGTCATCACCATCTTCGGCGACCAGGACCTGGCAAGACGTGCCGAAGGCGGCAGCCGCGTCTCGCATCGCCCAGTGCATGCCCTCTCCGGCGCGCCCGGTGCTGGGCCCTCCGCCCCCGGGTGGACGCCCAAGCCTCGGCCCGAAGGTGGCGTCAAGAAGGTGCCGCTCCAGGCGGAGGGGCAGTTTGTCTCCATTGGCGAGGGGCTCCCACCGGTGGTCGAACGGGAGTTGCTCCGGGTGCTTCAGAACAACGTGGACGTCTTCGCATGGTCCCCGGAGGACATCAAGGGCGTGGATCGCGCGGTAATCCAGCATCGTTTGGCGGTCCGCCCCGACGCCAAGCCGGTCAAGCAAAGGCTTCGGCGTATGTCGATGGATCGGCAGCAGGCGGCCAAAGCGGAGGTGGCGAAGCTTCTTCGCGCCGGGGTCATCCGCGAGGTCCACCACCCAGAATGGCTCGCTAACCCGGTGCTAGTCAAAAAGGCCAGCGGGGCTTGGCGCATGTGCATCGACTTCACGGCACTCAACAAGGCGTGCCCGAAGGACAACTACCCATTGCCACGCATCGATCAGCTGGTTGACGCCACTGCTGGGTGCGAACTCATGAGTTTCCTGGACGCCTATTCTGGCTACCACCAGGTATACATGGCCGAAGACGACGAGGAGAAGACCAGTTTCATCACACCACTTGGGACGTTCTGCTTTGTCAGAATGCCCTTTGGCTTGAAGAACGCAGGCGCTACCTTCACACGCCTCGTCGCCATCGCCCTGGCCGCCCAGCTCGGGAGGAACGTCGAAGCATATGTCGATGACGTGGTGGTCAAAACTCGGCAACTTGCTCTACACGGTCGGGACCTCCAGGAGATCTTCGACAACCTCCGGAAGGCGGGCATCAAGCTCAACCCCGACAAATGTGTCTTCGGGGTGCAGGCGGGCAAACTCCTCGGTTTCCTCGTGTCCGGACGGGGCATCCAGGCGAACCCCGACAAAGTAGACGCTATTCTGGGTATGGAGCCGCCCAAGACAACGAGGGAGGTCCAGAGGCTGGCGGGCCGCATGGCAGCACTAAGCCGCTTCCTATCCAGGGCGGCGGAGCGGGGCCTGCCGTTTTTCAAGACACTCCGCGGGTGCGAGGGGTTTCGTTGGGACGGAGACTGCGCAAAGGCCTTCAACGAGCTCAAGCAGCACCTGGCAAGCCTCCCCACTCTGGTCGCCCCAGCACCAGAGGCTCCCCTCCTGCTCTATCTGGCCGCGTCAGCCACCGCGGTCAGTGCCGTCCTCGTCTTAGAGGAAGGCGCCATGCAGCGGCCTGTCTACTTTGTCTCCGAAGCCCTTCAAGGCGCCAAGACAAGATACACGGAGCTGGAGAAGCTCGCTTACGCGCTGGTCATGGCCTCCCGGAAGCTTCGGCATTATTTTCTGGCTCACCCGATCACCGTGCCTTCCTCATTCCCCCTGGCCGAGATGCTACACAACAAGGAGTCCACAGGGCGTATCGGTAAATGGGCCGCCGAGCTCGCTCCCTTCTCCTTGACGTATGCTTCGCGAACGGCAATTAAATCCCAAGTCCTGGCGGATTTCCTCGCCAAATGGACCCCGCCGGCCCAACCCGGCCGGGCGCACGATGACCCTGTCTGGACGCTTACAATCGACGGAGCTTACAGCGTCGCCGGTGCGGGCGTAGGGGCGGTGATCGTCACGCCTGAGGGACAGCGTTTGCTGTACTCGGCGCGCCTTGCCTTCCCCGCCACCAACAACACGGCCGAATACGAGGCGCTGCTCTTTGGCCTGGCAAAGCTCAAGGCAGCCGGCGCGAGACGGGTGTTGGTCCGCACCGACTCGCGCTTGGTGGCCGGCCATGTGGACAAGTCATATCAAGCCAAGGACCCTGAGTTGGCCAAGTACCTCGCGGCGGTACGGGCGAGGGAAAGGCACTTTTTGGGTATCACCGTCAAGGCCATCCCTCGAGCGGAGAATGAGCAAGCAGATGCCCTCGCCAAGGCGGCCAGCCAACAACTGCCCCCCCCCCCGGAGGGGGCATTCTACGAGGTGTTAGCAAAGGCGGCCATCGCGCAGGACAACCGGGACGCGGCACTTGTCCACCGCATTGGTCGGCCAGGAGATTGGCGGGAGCCCATTTTCAAATTTTTACAAGGCCTCGCCGAGCCGGAGGACCCTGCCGAGCTGCGACGATTGCAGCACCGCGCACGGTCCTTCCAGGTGTTTGAAGGGACGCTTTACAAGAAGGGGGTTTGCGCGCCGCTCCTGCGCTGCCTCTCAACGGAGGAAGGAAAGGAACTCTTGGCGGAAATCCACGCGGGCGTATGCGGATCCCACCTGGCGCCGAGGTCATTAGTCGGCAAGGCGTTCAGACAAGGCTTCTACTGGCCGACTGCCATCACCGACGCTCAGGACCTCGTCCACCGGTGCCAAGGGTGCCAATGGATGGCGCGCATCATCCGCAGGCCCCCGACAAGCCTCAACCCAATCCCCCCGGTCTGGCCACTGGCGCGCTGGGGTCTCGACATAGTAGGACCACTTGCCCGAGCTCCAGGGGACCTCCGGTTCGTGGTGGTCGCGCTGGAGTATTTCTCCAGGTGGCCGGAGGCGATCGCTCTGGCCAAAGTAACTTCTGCGGCCATACAGCGCTTCCTATGGCAAAACATCATATGTCGCTTCGGGGTACCTCGGGAGCTCACGGTCGACAATGGCCTGCAGTTCGACGCCGCCCTCTTCAAAGATTATTGTGACAGCATGGGCATCACCCTCCGATTCGCCTCAGTAGGGCATCCCCAGTCCAACGGGGCGGTCGAACGGGCGAATGGCGCCATCTCGGCCGCCATCAAAAAGCGCCTGGTGGGATTGCCGAAGGGCAAGTGGCCAAACGAGTTTCACAGCGTTTTGTGGTCGCTTCGCACAACGGTAACGCGCCCAACGGGATTCACGCCGTTCAAGCTCCTCTTCGGCGACGAAGCAATGACGCCCGAGGAAATTAAGGCCGGCTCGCGAAGGGTCCTCGTCCAAGCACCCGAAGAGGAGCGTCGTGTGTCCTTGGACCTCCTCGACGGGATACGGGCAGACGCAGCCCACCACGTCGAGAAGTACGCGCGGCAGACAATGCGTACTCGGGACCGCTCTATGTGCCCGCGGGGGTTCAAGCCTGGGGACCTCGTCCTCAGAGTGGCGCTTCAGGCAGACACCGTCGGCAAGCTGGAATCCAAGTGGGAAGGCCCGTACATCGTAACGGAGGCATTGCCAAAGGGGGCGTACCGCCTCGCCACGCTTGAAGGACAAGCCTTCCGGCACACATGGAACGCGGACAGGTTGCGGCGATACTACGCCTAGAAGCAGCACAGTAGGCGTAGGGTCACCGGCCTGTTGATTAGGCGATGCTCGCCCGCGCAAACGGGAGTTCAATAAAGGTTGCTGTTCCAAGAGCATCCCCTGTCCGCGCTAAGCAGCACAGAGTCTCCGGACTATAAAGAAGACGTAGCGTCGAGCCTAGCTCCGCACGCAATAGTCCACGGACTCTAAATAAGACGTAGCGTCGAGCCTAGCTCCGCACGTGAGAGTCTCCGGACTATAAAGAAGACGTAGCGTCGAGCCTAGCTCCGCACGCAATAGTCCACGGACTCTAAATACGACGTAGCGTCGAGCCTAGCTCCGCACGCGAGAGTCTCCGGACTATAAAGAAGACGTAGCGTCGAGCCTAGCTCCGCACGCAATAGTCCACGGACTCTAAATAAGACGTAGCATCGAGCCTAGCTCCGCACGCGCGAGTCTCCGGACTATAAAGAAGACGTAGCGTCGAGCCTAGCTCCGCACGCAATAGTCCACGGACTCTAAATAAGACGTAGCGTCGAGCCTAGCTCCGCACGCACTCTACGGAGTATAAATAAGACGCAGCGGGGGGACGCCTTCGCGCGCACTCTACGGAGTATAAAGAAGACGTAGCGTCGAGCCTAGCTCCGCACGCAATAGTCCACGGACTCTAAATAAGACGTAGCATCGAGCCTAGCTCCGCACGCGCGAGTCTCCGGACTATAAAGAAGACGTAGCGTCGAGCCTAGCTCCGCACGCAATAGTCCACGGACTCTAAATAAGACGTAGCGTCGAGCCTAGCTCCGCACGCGCGAGTCTCCGGACTATAAAGAAGACGTAGCATCGAGCCTAGCTCCGCACGCAATAGTCCACGGACTCTAAATAAGACGTAGCGTCGAGCCTAGCTCCGCACGCGCGAGTCTCCGGACTATAAAGAAGACGTAGCGTCGAGCCTAGCTCCGCACGCAATAGTCCACGGACTCTAAATAAGACGTAGCGTCGAGCCTAGCTCCGCACGCGCGAGTCTCCGGACTATAAAGAAGACGTAGCGTCGAGCCTAGCTCCGCACGCAATAGTCCACGGACTCTAAATAAGACGTAGCGTCGAGCCTAGCTCCGCACGCGCGAGTCTCCGGACTATAAAGAAGACGTAGCGTCGAGCCTAGCTCCGCAAGCAATAGTCCACGGACTCTAAATAAGACGTAGCGTCGAGCCTAGCTCCGCACGCGCGAGTCTCCGGACTATAAAGAAGACGTAGCGTCGAGCCTAGCTCCGCACGCAATAGTCCACGGACTCTAAATAAGACGTAGCGTCGAGGTCCGCCTCCGCACGCGCGAGTCTCCGGACTATAAAGGAAATCGTAGCGTCGAGTTTTGCCTCCGCACGCGCCACTTCACGGAGCATAGGCGAGACGCGCACACCTGTCCTCTGCGTCCGGCGGCAGGTAGCGCCAAGCATAAAGTACTACTTGGTTCCATTGCAAAAGCGAAGGGGTTACATGGACACATGCGTAAGAACCGATACATTATCCCCCCGCACCACCCGGCCAACCGCTCAGCCTTGGCGCGGTGCGGACGAGCCCGCGCCGTCGTCGCCGCGGCGCTGAAGGACCCCTTCAAGCCACTGGAGGAGGTCCCCCTCACCATGCAACGTCTGCTGCACGGCAACTCTTGCTGCATCTTCCCCGAAGCGGCCCCACATCCGTTGGTGGAAGTTCTGCAGGCTAGCCCCAATGGAGCGGATGGCGTCCGACATAACCTCTGGTCGGTCGGGCAGATCCAGTTGCGGATTAGCTAGCTCATGGGTATGCCTACACCCACGAGTATGAAGCAGGGCGAGGGCGAAGCACGCACCAACATAGCTGCAGTGCTCGCCAAAGGTCCTGGCGCCGCAAAGAGCAACGCCGGCCCCCTCCTCGATCAGCCCAAGCGTCTCCGACAGGGCCTCCGGCCTGTGCGTAGTATCCGGCACTCGGACGCACAGATCCCGAAGGGCCTGGTTCAGAGACTCCATGGCCCGCCACACCGACGCAGACGCATTTTCCAAGGCGAGGCGGTTCTCGGCAGCAGCCTCCGCCAGCTGGGCGTTCTCCCCTTCTAGGGCGGAGATCTGCTGCACGAAGGCGGCGCGTTCCCCAGCCGCGGCTTCCCGCGCTTCAGTGGCTGCAACTTGTGTGGCCACCAGGGCGTCCTCCAGCGCGCGAAGTTCTTCATCCTTCGCGGCGATAGCAGTGTTTGCTTCGCGGAGGTTGGCTTCCAGAGCCCTCTGCTCCCGAATGCGGGCCTCGTCAAAAGACCGGCTGAGGGCAAGCGTCTGACAGGAACAACAAATCAGCAGGCGTCTAACAGTACCGTACAAGCTGAAGCGCATGTACTTACCCTCATCTCGGAAGCCTGCAACGCGAGCGCCAGGAGGTCCCCCGCGCATGACGACAGCACCTCTCGATTGAGGCCATTGTCGGCGCGCTCGGCGGCAGCGGTGAGGTCGCAAAATATCTCCGGGCGAGGGAGGAAGTCCGAGCGAGCGAGCCCCGGCCCCGGCACGTCAGGATTCGTCGCGGCCACGGCCACGTCAGCAGCAGTGGACACCTGCGGAGCATCGTGCACGAGGCTCCCGAACTCGCGCACACCTCCGCTGCTCGATCCTTCGCCACGTACGGGAGACGTCGTCTCGCCTGATGTCGGCAGAATGAGCGAGCAGATCGGAGAGAGTCTCGCGAAGTCAGGAGAGGAGAGGGACTCACACCTACCTCCTGCGCCCCTTGTCACGGTAGGAGGTGGCGCCGGGTCGGTCGCCCAGGGGGAGGCAGGCGCTTCGGCGGTCGAGGAGAGGGTCTTCTCGGCCGCGCCAGTCGCCGTAATCCCGCGGCAAGACCCCACAACAGCGTATCGACCCCTCGTCGGCGGCAGGGACTGCGTCCGAGGGCATTTCGCCGGCGGTGGCACAGGCGATTCTCCCGCGGCAGAACCAGCTACGGCCACCGTCGCCCCCATGGTTTCCTCGGTAGGGGGCACGCCCTCGTCGGCCGCGGCGGTCGACAACGCACCATCCCCAGCGGTCTGCTCGCCAGGAACGACGCCACCCCCAGGGTGGACGGGTTCCAGCTCAACGATGGCCGCGGGTCTGAGCGCGGGCTCGTGGGTTTCGGCAGAAGGCGCCGGGGGATCAGCGGTGGTGCGCCCCCCGGAGCAGTATGACCAGGCCCACCGCCGGTCACACGCCCCGTCTCAGCTGGGCTAGCCGCCGGGGGTGGTGTCGGGTTGCATACGACAGCCGGGGAACGGGCCCGGCGTCGCGAAGACAGCCCCCCTGCGGGGCTATCACCTTTCTGGGCACCGGGAGTCCCGACGGGGAGCTCTTCCGGCACCATGCGCTCGGGCACGGCAATGCCTATAGCCTCGCAGGTGTGGTTTATCCGCCCCTGTTTAGCCGCCTGGACCGCGGCCTCGCGAGTCCGGTGCTCCTTAAGTGTGTACGGGCCGAGAAGCGCCGCAACCGCGCGCTCCGCATCTTCTAGCCGAGCCACTGCGCAGGAAATCACGTCAGGTAGGCGGAACCCAAGCAGTGGCAATGGCGTGCTGGGAGACTTACAAGGTGCGGAGGGCGGAAGCAGCCGAGACACAGACGGATCGAACCCGTCCCCGCGGGGGCCATTCTGCGCAACATACTTCCCCCGGGAGGACAGTGGCGCCGCCCCATGCATCGTGAACTTCTCGACCAGGTCGCGCACGCTCATGCGACGAGCCACACCGACGAGGCTCTGTAGCTTTCGCGTATCGTCAATCTCCGCCTTCAGACTCGGCGTGCTGTTGAACGAGATTGGCCCACCTCGGCACTGCAGCCCGCTCTTGTCGGTCACGGTGTAGTAGAACCACCACCGCGTCCAGCCGGACGCCCACTGCCCTGCCGAGGCTAGCACAGGGAACAACGTCGCGCAGGACGCCCGGAGCACGAAGTCCACACCACCGAAGTTGGACACCGCGTCGCCAACCTTCCTGGGTCGACAGTGTGCATCGTGCAGGGTGGCAAATAGGCTCGCACTAGGGCGCCACCCCTCGGTCCGCATCGCCCACGTGAAGACAGCTAGGCGGAGTATCGCGTGGGGCGTCAGCTGGGCTAGTTCCAACTGGTAGGCCCGCAGGACTTCGCCCACAAACAACGTACAGGGCATCCGAAGGCCGGCATCGAAGAAAGCGACAAAAACAATTGCCTCCAAGGGCCCGGGCTTCGGCTCCGTCTCGTCCAGGCGGGGTAAGCGAGCCCCGTCGCGATGCACGGTCTTCCCCTCATCCACGAGCCGTTGCAGCGTCCCCTCCGTCATGCGGCTCTTCCCCAGCACCCGGGAGCAGGAGCCTCCCGAATGCTCCACCGCGTTCCACAATTTGTTGGCGCGCGAGCTCCCTCGCGGCACCAGTTTGTACCCTGAGGAAGGACGGGTCCCCCCGCCTTGGCTAGGCAAGGAACCGCTGCGGGGGTGGTAGCTGGCATCGTCGTGGCTAGCCATTTGCTCTTCACGATAGGGGAAGGAGAAGAAGAAGGCAAAGGAGCAATGGGCCTAACAATTAGCGCGGGCGCAAGCGAAGCGGCAGATCAAAAAGCAAAACGAGGAAGGGTGCCTCCACCCCAACGCTAGCACCTTATAAAAGCCGCTCGCCTGCTCTGGGGCTCAGCGCACAGACGGATCAAATTCCCGGCGATTCGGCTGTCCAGGATTTGGAAAGAAGAACCGCCTGGACCTAGAAGGCTGCGCCTGGTAGGTGGCCAGGCAGCGCACAACGCCCCTACCTCTTCAACACGCGTCCAACTTCTCGGGGGACGAGGCGAACGGCCGCGGTCACGCAACCGCTCACATCCCACGACGCACCAGTCGCGAGTCGCCACGTGCCCCACCCGCAGCATGGCAGACTGCACGACGCGACAGCCTAACTTCTGCCAGGCCAGGCGTCGGCGCAATTCCAGCCGCCATTAAAAGCGCACTACAAGGCTACGAGGTCACAACAGCCCCGGAGCGCGCGTCTACTTCGACGTGGGCGCCAGCTTCGCCGCCACCTGTTCGAAGGGTAGGGGACGGAGCGCGCGCGTCTACTTCGACTAGGCGCCGGCTTCGCCGCCACCCGTTCGAAGGGTAGGGGACGGAGCGCGCGCGTCTACTTCGACTAGGCGCCGGCTTCGCCGCCACCCGTTCGAAGGGTAGGGGACGGAGCGCGCGCGTCTACTTCGACTAGGCGCCGGCTTCGCTGCCACCCGTTCGAAGGGTAGGGGACGGAGCGCGCGCGTCTACTTCGACTAGGCGCCGGCTTCGCCGCCACCCGTTCGAAGGGTAGGGGACGGAGCGCGCGCGTCTACTTCGACTAGGCGCCGGCGTCGCCGCCACCCGTTCGAAGGGTAGGGGACGGAGCGCGCGCGTCTACTTCGACTAGGCGCCGGCCTCGCCGCCACCCGTTCGAAGGGTAGGGGACGGAGCGCGCGTCTGCTTCACGACGCAAGCTTCAGGCTCCTCAACCACAAGCTAGGAGCAATTCACAGGCCGCAGGGGACGGAGGGGGCCAAAGGACTCGACGACATGGCTTCGGCCCTGTGAAGCCCTTCACCATGAGAGGCTCCTGTCGTAGGGGTGGCCCCCACCTAAACCCAGCAGGCCCGGTAGAAGATTATAAGGCCCAGAATAGGCCTTGTGTAATGACATAACTGCCCCCAGAGGGGATGACCGGATGTAAGGGTATAACTGTAAAAGCACTCCTCATGAGTATATATATATATGCGAGTAAGCCATGGGGAGGGGCCAAGGCCATTACACTTATCTTCATCACTCTCCACTACCATCTCTCTCTCTGTTTGGTCTGTAGCCACAACAGAAGGTAATCATCGAAGCATTAGTAGATTAAATTGTCTATATCTAGGCCCTGATCAACTCGGCTTCGGCTTCTGGCTTCTGGCTTATTTTTCACTATTCATAAGTTTCGTCTTTTTCTGAACTTTTGGCTTTTTGTTGAGCTTTTTTGCTGGTTCTTTTTTTCCCGTAGTTGTTTGTATTATACGTAATGGGCTAACATATTTTTTATATTTTTAAATTTTTTTAAATTTAATTATGCTAAATAAGTCTCTGTCAGCTACAGTGCTTTTTTCAGCCAGCTACAGTGTTTTCAGCCATAAGCCATGAGGCTTTCAGCCGAACCGATCACCACCCTAGATCGCTCTAAATTTACTTTCTAGATTATTTTCTACGGTGCAAATCCGCTCTAATCTACCGTGAGCAGACTTGAAGTCGTCGGCACAATGTCGATCGGTAGATTACAGGAAAAGAGTAGATGTTGATTGCACTATAGATTGAAAAAAGGAGAAAAAATGCCCGTGTGCGGCCGGTCCCGTACAGCCGTCGTGCGTAAAACGACCGCCGGTCACCGGCCTGCCGCAGCTTCGTCGGCACCCCCACCGGCCCTCCTCATGCGCCACTGCCGAGCTGGACTGGCCACCGACCGCCGGTCGCACGAAGCCACTACCGGATCCACCCGAACCGCCGGCCGACGGCTCCGCCACCTGAAGCACCAGCCGCTGGCTTCGCAGCCGAAGCGTCGCCATTCGCGTGCCACATGAGGCACCGCTTGCCTCCCTTCGCGTGCTGCCCGAAGTCGCTGCCTGGCCTGAAGCCGAGGAGCCACCGCCTCGAACCCCGCACGGTCAACTGCCACTTTAGCTCCTGGGCCCCACATGGCCGTCCGCGCCGCCTCGAACCCCGTACGGCCAACTGCCACTTCGGCTTTCGTGCTCCGCATGCGCGCCTGCCCCGAAGCGCTAGCTCCGCCGAATCTGTCGACCGTGGCTGGCCCCAAAGCGCCAGCTCCGCCGCCCGAGCTCCGCTCGCAGTCACTCGCACCGACTGGACCTGCCACTTGCGCAGCTCGAAGCCACCAAACACCGCGTCGGTCGGCCCCACCTCTCCACCAACCCCACCGTCGAGGCCGACCGCCTCGCGCCCGCCCGAGCCGCAGCTCAGGTCGGCCTGCCGCCACTAATGAAGCACGGGAAGGGGGAACCCCTAACCCCGGCCTCTTAAGTCGGCCGAACGGGTAGGCCGGGTGGGCCTCGATAGATGGACCCATCATGGGTACTCGTTGGACCGCCAGCGAGCTCAGATGGTCTAGGGAGAGGCCACGATGAGCGTACCCAGATTTCTACAGCGCGTTCAAGACTTGAGACAGTTTAGTCTTTACTAACATGTGCACCAGCACCGTGTCGACCACTACCCAATCACATGCACTTGTAAGTAATGCTATTTGTTACCTCGTTGCATACAATTCATTACATACCATTCGTGTCCACTTTTATTTTCACACTGGTGTAACAGTTGTGTACCCCTTTTTTTGTAGGTTGTCGAGGAAAGGATAGAAGAGCAATGAGTGGAGGCCGACACAGGCTCAGTGGACGACGCACACCTGGGAGCGGTCGGTGAGAACAGAGGTTGAGTAGGAGTGACGACCATATGACCCAGACACATACCGCTTGTACTTATAGTAGAACGTGCCGCAAACCTAGCCTCAGCTGCTCTCAGTCCATGCAGTGCACTGTTCAGGTTTGACGATTTTATAATCTGCTGCAATCAGTTAGATACCTTGTTTTCATTGCTTTCCACACATGTCGTCTTCATGCAGGACATTTGCGCCGACACTACTCTACTCCCATCTTTTTCGCAGAGGTAGCCGGAGCCTAAACCATCCTCGCTAGGGGGACGGAGACAAAGGAGCAATCTACTTCCGTCCTTATCACGGAAACAGTCTAACACATAGGACAACGCTGGCACTAACATCGATTCCCTTGTCTGAGACTAGGTAGTGCAGTACGACACATATACACCCTCGGACCACCCGCATCTCCGGTAGTGTGATGAGTGGTATGATTAGACATACGACAGCTACACGATCTACCAATATGACACGTACTACGCGGCATCGGGCTTCGCTGCAGCTGACTACCGTGGACCGGAGTACCCGGGAAGTTCATTGTCCGCGCAACATGCGACACTGGTGCATAAAATTATGGGTTTTATTTTAGTTCTACCTTATGTCGGCCTAATGAAACATGTTTCCCTCCACAAGACGTCGACAATTATGCAGAGGATTGGGTGCACCAAATGTTCAACGAACAAGAGATTGGGGCCAGTCAATTGTACGGTGCACCCGCTCCCACTTGGTTACCATCGCAGTACGACTTGTGCGACGTACACGCTCTCCCGACAGGCTTCTCTTCCCTCAGGACCAGCTTCCCTCGAACGCCCATTTTTGTAAATCTAACACCCTCTCTGAGCTTGGCAGCCGTGACAGGTGACACGTATCGCCTGCTATGCTACCACAGCTTGGTAGGACCTGTCGAGCAGCCAGAGTTCGGTAGCACCTGCCAAGCAACCATAACTCAGCAGGTCCTCTTGCCGAGCAGACTTTAGTGATTGACTTAAGCATGATTAACACTAAGTAAACATCATATTGCATGATTAACACTAATAAAATATGATTAAAACTAGTAAATCATCTATCGAAGTCAGGTGGCTCGGCACGTCGTCCTACTGAGCTGTGGTAGCGTGGTACGTGACACATATCGCCTGCCATGGCTGCCGAGTTTAAGCAATAGTTTAGATTTGCAAAAAAGATGTTTGAGAGTTATATTTTTAAAAAATAATTACAACACCAAATATGCGAATAAACTCGATTCGTGAGCCATCCTGCGGAGGCTAGTACTCAGAAGTTCACTCGTCAGTCCATTCATTTTAGGTATTGTTCCCTTTGATCCGAAGACACCAAAACAAATGTCAAACCTTAACCCCACTTTGACCAAACTTTTTTTCCTGATAGTACAACAGATGACGCACCCACAAAGTCACACACACTTCACATGCAAGTCTTAACTAATACATGGGATACATCTTACTAAGTACATATCTAATTAGAACAAAGATAAATACCTCACGGAATAGACATATACTTTAATTACTAAACGTAGTCTCTCTCTAACACACATATATAGTATAAATAACAGAGACACCATAGTGCTCAAACTTTACGATTGAGACTTTTCATCTATGATTAAAAATTTTCATCTATGAAATGACTTTATTTCTAAATTATCGTCTTTTCGAATTAATGAATGTTAACGAATTTACCTGATGTATTATATTTATACGCATCTAAAAGCAATGGAAATACAGAAATGCTTAGTGCCAAACACCATGATGCCAGATAATCCTTTTTGATGCAGGTATCTAACCCGGGATCGGTGGGTTGATAACACCGAACCCACTGCTGAGCGTACGCTCGGTTCCGCACAACGGCCAAACTTTTATCGCTTTCGCACCGGCCTGCATTATTAGCCCGGGCCCATTCGCCAGAATGTCAGCAAGCGACGAGGCCCGGTGCCTTTTGTGCAAAATAATCGCAAGTGCGCCCTCATGTTCTCCCATGTCGACATGTAGCACCGACTTGCTATTTGCTACTCTTTTTAACTTTCGTCAAAGCAATCGTCTAAAGAACGACAATTATTTGTCTCCTTGACAATTACATTACAGTAATTGATTCTCTTTGCTTATCAGAAGAAAAAGGGAGTTGATAAATTCATGCCATTTGTGAGAGAACACCAGCTTTGTGAACTAGGGTGCCTTTATGTGGGATTCAGATTTGACAATCTAAATCTTTTGTGTATTCTGAGCTAGTTTCGAAATCAGTAGCTAACTCACACAATAACATCGACAAGTATTATATTCATACATACAAGTAAACGGAAGGAATACTTCATATTACGACAATCATAAATAGGTATTAATACTGAGTTTTACATAACGGACCGACATGTCAAATAATTGTTCAAAGTAAAATAGCGAAGTAGTACGTAAACCAAAAGAGCCTTCATATCTTGCCATAAGCAATTAACTAGGGCTATATCTAATCCTAGCCTTCGTTCTTCATGTCATAACCGAAGGTATGGGTTGGGCCTGCGACGAGATTTGGCCCAATGGCCTTGGAGGGAATTTAAATAGAATTTAAACTTTAACTTTGGTTTGAATTTAAATTTGAATTCCCGAATGAATTTGCACACAAAAATTTTAGGGAAAATCCCCCCGCATCCAATTTAATTTTAGAAATTTTGATTTCACATTTTTGTGTCAATAAATTTATTTTAAAAATATCAAACAAGCTTCAGGAAAAAAATTTAAGAATGCACCAAAATTTTGAAATTTATGTATGTTTATTTGAATGTCAAAATTGGGTAGTTACACTCTTGCTTCATAGTTAACTAGTAGTATGAAGCTTTGGTTTTAGAAAAACAAATAGTATCAAGCTATCATCGTTCGTCAGCTTCACTATGTCTAAAGGACAGGCACTATAATACTGCTGGAATTTTAAAGGAAATGTGAACATCTGTCCAGAATAAACTGACCACTATATGGCCCTGATCAGTATGGCTTCAGCTTATTTTTGCACTATTCATAAATTTCGTCTTTTTCTGAACTTTTGGCTTTTTTTTAGTTTTTTTACCGGTTCTTTTTTTCCTCGTATTTGTTTACATTATACGTGATGGGCTAATATGTTTTTTCTATTTTTAAATTTTTTTAAATTTAATTATGGTAAATAAGCCTCTGTCAGCTACAGTGCTTTTTTCAGCCAACTACAGTGTTTTCAGCCATAAGCCATGAGGCTTTCAGCCGAACCGATCACCACCTATAATTAACCTTATCTAGGACTTTTCCTTGGGGAAGGTATCAATCTTGGTAGTGAACGAAAGCAACAGGCCATGACCATGGATTGGATCGATCAAAGCTCTTGTACTGTTGTACAACGCATGAATAAACAAAACAAGATGCTGATCGCAGAACGCGATATCACAAATGTAATCTGCTCGGTTAGCCGTAACTCGCTACTCTTTCGACGTGTTAGTGGCAGAGCAAGGATTTCGATGATGGTTATGCAAATTTAAGTACACATACCAACATAAAAAGTTAAATAATATAATTTAAAATTTTAAATATAACAAATTAAGGATTGTTTATATTGACATTTTAGTTTTAATTTATAAATAGTAATATTTTATAAAAAAATTTATAGAGATATTCGTGTACGATTTTAGCTGATATGAATAAAGTCGCTATAATATATACTATAATCGACTAATAGACTCTATTTTTAAAATAAATACTATAAAAAAATATTTGCGATAAAAAAGTAGTTTTAGAAAGATCGCTGACGTCAGACGGCGATGGAGACCATCCCCACAATAGGACAATCCCATATAATTGTTCACCTCGGTCTCGGTGTACTATTAAGTTGTTGTCCCCTACAAGCCCTGCAATAGGCACATGCATTTTTGATAAGTGCGCCAAAAAAAAAAGAGAGAACAAAGTCAAACAGAACGGAGGATACTTTACGAAAGGAGAGGTGCTAATTATTCGGATATACACCTCTTAGGAAATCGACGAGCCAGAGCACCGAGGGGCGATCAGTATGGCGATAATTTATGTCTTTCGTAATGTAGCTGATTTGATTTTTACTATAACTTATGATAACTTATTTTGATATAATTAAATAAAAAAGAAAAAATAGGTTATCTCATTAAGAACAATGCGAAGAAATACAGAGAAAGACAAAAAAAAATCGAAAAAATCAGAAAAGACGAAATTAAAGAATAGTGAAATAAAAGACAGAAGTCAGATGCTAAAATAAGCGGGGTCTAAACAAACGAAGAAAATAAAAAACACACAAAAAAAATCAAGAACACAAGGTAGAGATTTAACGTAAAAAAAATTCTTTTAGGTGAAAAAACCATAAACACACAATCAGCAAAATCATTATATGGAGAGAAGTTACAAAAAACGTTCTTGGTGTATATGCGATTCTATGACTCTACCAGGCAGCTTAAAGAGGATATAAATAATCTTGAGAATAAGGGTCCCAGATAAGAAAGAAATAGAGTTCTAGTTAGCAATGAAACATAGACCTATTGAAAACTAAAATAGTAACTTTCTCGAAAATAGGAACAACATCCTACTCAAAATTTTTCAGAAGATAACGGTGTAGAGTTGTAATCGGAAGTATTGAGTAGTTACGTCTGACTCTAATCGACGCAAATATCTTAGAGCACCACATTTGACATGGGTCGATGCAAAGTCCATTATAAACTTAAAGATAATTTTAATTATAACTTCGTATTAGTCTGCATTTCTTTCTTATCAAACTCTTCAAACGATCGAAAAAACCAAAGTAATCGGACCCACCAAGATTCAAATAACGCAATAAAACACTTCTAATCAAAGATTTTGAACGGTATCTTGAGACGTGCGTATACGGAGTGGAGTACTTGTTTCTCGGCGTACTAGGTCAGAGGTATAGGTGCGAAGTTTACGAGAGGTGAGGAGGAAATATCATTTCCGATACTTGGAGTACTAATTTAAGGGTGTTTAACTTACCACTCTTGACATGAACAAATAAGAATCTTATCTCAAGAGAAAGAAACAAAGAAAATGGATGCAGCAGGAAATACGTGCTCTCACAGTAACTTGGCTAATATTGCAATTACATCGTTGCCACATACTCAGCGAAAATTTAGTTTTCGATCACACTACTTATGGCTAAGTTAGACCCGAGCGCTCCTGTGTGGTTTGTGAAGGTTTGCAGGCAGCTCTAAGCTGTCTTGTTCATCGTTCGAGTGCCTCTTCTCTGCGTTGTTCTCATTCGGACATCAGCTTTTTTAATATAAGCATCTCATTCTCAGTATCAACAGTTAGGACTACTTGCGCTGAAATTTCTCCTGGTCGAAGAACATATCTTCTGTTCACATATGATGGGAAAAATGCCCTCCTACCTTTGGTTTTAGGTGTTCAGACCTATCGATCATTGGTTGGAATCTGTTGCTGCCTTTGCCATTCTCGAAGCAAGCAAGCGATGCTTCCGACAGTGCAGTGGTGCATAACGAAAGCTGATTACGACGTAAACTCATCATTTGTTTCGTTATTAGGACAGCCCAAGAGAGATTTCTAGCTTCCGTGTGTTTCTAGCCGTGAGCTAGAGATTGGGCCATGTGGGGCTTCCCTGTGTGGGCTTCATAGGGTTGTGCCCATGCTTGGCCCATGTTGATAGCGGTAG
Source organism: Dendrocalamus latiflorus (assembly GCA_017311315.1). Lineage (NCBI taxonomy): Eukaryota > Viridiplantae > Streptophyta > Magnoliopsida > Poales > Poaceae > Dendrocalamus > Dendrocalamus latiflorus. Next base: position 18,204,778 of record CM029655.1, on the reverse strand, counting down.
GAGCCTTTCTCGTTTTCTTTTCGATTTCTCCTTTCACTCCGTAAGAGCCAACTGTGTTTTATTGTGATATTCTTGACAGAATTGGAGGTTCATTTTTAGGCCATTTAGTTTCGTCATCTTTCAACAAACACGAGCAATCTCTTTTCTCTTTGTCCAGCTAGCTAGAGCGTGATAGCCCGCAACATTTTGCTCAGCCTTTAATGGCCCTTCTCTTTCTGAAAGTTTTGGTCTATTTGGGCTGAAGATCCCATCAAAATACGTCCGGATATTCAGTACCTGCAGAGAATGAGGAGAACCCCTTGTAAAGAATTTGATCAACAGATCCCTCGATTCGAAATCGGAAATAAATTATAAAGAGAAGAATTGCCAAGTGTGAGCCATCAACCATAGATTCCTGAAGACATTTTGCCTTGCATATGTCCCTTTATTGGTTATTAGCATCCAGCATGCATGTATCCAATTTTATCCGTAATCCAATGGACCGCAAGAACACAGCATAAACGCATGTAAGATGTATAGTCTACAGCGTGCAAGAAGAACAACTCTGACGATTGGTATCTATGCCCCTCGATTGGTTCACTGCACGAGGAGCCCCCTGGCGATGCGGCCGTCGGCGCCCTGGGGGAAGAACCCGCCGGCCTGGGCGGGGTTGCCGGTTCCGTACACGACGCCGAGGATCTCCTCGGGCGTGCGGTCGTAGGCTAGCGAGAAGCGGTCGCCGGCGATGATGTTGCCCACGGTCTGCCCCTCGGGCCCCTGCCCCGGCGCCACCACCAGCCCCTCGTCCTTGACCCCCCTCCTCCCAAGCGCGTTCCGCAGCTCGGAGATGCGCGCCGTCAGCTCCGCCACCCCGACGCCGTAGCTCGCCACCCGCGACAGCCCGCGCTCGTACAACAGCGCCCGGATCACCGCGTCCTGCGCCGACTCCACGCCCAGCAGCCCCGCCACCAGCTGCAATATATTATATATATCGAACGTTCAGTCCGTGACGGCACAACATGAGCCATGACATGTGCATGCATGCAGTGGATGTGGCAGACGATGAGTAGAGTGATCATGCGATATGTGCGCACCTTCCTGGCCTGAGGGGTGAGGAGCTTGGGGTTGGCGCCGACGTAGCCGGTGAGGCCGACGTAGGGGATGATGTAGGAGGCGATGAGGAAGTTGAGGCTGTTCTCGTAGGGATTGAAGGGCGGGTCCAGCGTCGTGTTCATCGCCTGCTCCACGATCTTGCCGAAGTTGGCCGCGCTTATGTCCAGATGCGGCCGCGGGAACCCCCTCACGTTCTGCTTGATCGCCCTGCACACGTACGTGCACGGTCGATGCTCACAATCTACTTCTCGATCGGGTTGTAAGTTTCGAGAGAGATCGATCGAATTGTGAGGTTATCACGTACCTGAGGTGGCCGACTTCTTGGTAGCAGAACTGCGCGGCGACGTCGCGGACGAAGGGGGTGAGGGTGGCGGTCTGGCCGCCGACCGGGGCCGGCCCGCCGCCGGCGAGGTTGGCGTCGATGCCGTCGAGGCCGTAGCCCAGGGCCGACCAGCAGAAGAACTCCGCCTCCAGGTACTCCAGGTTCAGCGGGAACTCGAGCAGGTCCACGTCCGACTGCGGCAGCAGCGTGCCGGCGCCACCGTAGAACCCACGGTACCGCGCCCACTCGTTGTCCATGTCCTGCGCCCGGCCAACGCCGCCGCAGAGCGCAACCACCACCACCGTGGCGAACACGACGAAGGTGGCCGGGGCAGCCATGGCTACTTGTCCCAAAGTGTCACGCGTACGCCGCGACTAGCTTGCACACGCCACGATAGACTGCAAGCTAGCTAGCTAGCTAACACCAGCAGATCAGTCTGCAGGTTTGAGCCAGCCAGTGACGTGTGTGTGCGCGCGGATCGGTGCACGTATATAGGCGGCCCGGCACGTGCGGTAGGGAAGAGGTGGGGGCGGCGCGCCAAGGGTGTGGCGTCCGGGGGAGTACGTGTAGCGTTGTGTAAACGCCAGGCCAATTTTCTTCTTTGTCTCGGAGTTTGAGCCGCTCGTGCATTCGGTGTGGTCGTCGTGCGGCTCGCGAATCAGACGAAAAAAAAAAACGGAGCATGCGACGTGCGCTGTAAAACAAAGGTAGGAGAGTACGTGAAGAAAAAGCGTTGTATGCATGCAAGAAAAAAATATAACTAGCGAAATGGTTAATCCATGGTTATTACTCAGAGATACTTTATATGTTGGTAATTTTGCTCATCAACTAGCGAGATAGTCGTAATCTTTGCATGCACACATATATGAACAACATGGGCTATGTTCTTCTTGGGCTAGGTTGTCACAATATGACCACCCATGGCTGAAAACCAAATCAACATGGCTAAGTCCATATCCCCAGTGGGCATGGTCGCTGGCTAGTAGGGTCCAACGACGTCCGCTCCCGTTTGTGTTATCTTGTCGTTCGTCAGTGTTTTTGTACTTCTACGTTCACAAAGAAGTTGTTTCAGATATGGATACGGTTTCAAAATACAATTTTGGCTATTTATTTTTACTATAATATATTTATAAAATCTACTAAAATTATATTTTTATGAAAATACTTTTCAAGACAAATTTATATATACCATTTTCATACATTCATTCTAAATATTCAAAAAGACACTGATCGTTCAATTTAATAACATTTAACTACACATAACTTAAAACAACTTTCTTTTGTAACGGGAGAGTAGTACCTAGCGACTAGCTGCGGCCCATTAGTGTCATTTGTTTCCACAAACAGAAATCCATTATGCCCATTTTCTCATCTGTGAGCCATGTTTACTACTCCATCTGTCCCATAATATAAGTTCTTATTCTTAAAAAATATTGTCCCATGGTATAAGCCTATTGCAGATACCAAATATGTATTTATTGTAATATTTCTACTATATACCCCTATTTTAATGCTAAAAAATAGGAGAGCGGTTATAGTATACTATTTAATAAGGATATGTATAGTCCAATAATATTAACTTTTCTTAAATTTAATGTTTTCTTGGTACGCACATATAGTGGACTTTGAACTTATATTGCAGGTAAGAGAGAGTATAATTGTAAACTTAAAATCCGCTATTGATAGAATTCTCATAAAATCCAAACAAGCCCATATACATGGAATGATCTTGGGGTGATCTTCTTGCTTGCCGAGTAGGAAGGTAGTACTGCACGGCACTGTAGTGGCCGCACCACTGTCTTCGATCTGAGTCTGTGTAGGTACACACTTTAACCGCATACTAGCATGTGTGCGGCTGGGTTAGTGTCCGTTTTTCCTCTTTTAAAAACCCAGACGCAATCCTCGCAGATATACGGCGTATCCCACGGAAAGTAAGCTCAATTCGACAGTGCAAAAGCAAAGATAAAGAAGAACGACGTGCAGGCCTAGAGATGGCAACGGGCACAAACCTGTTGAGTTTTGCTATCTCAAATTCGTACCCATAAAAGTTGGACGTGCCCGCTAAAAAACCCATGCCCGTGACGGGTGCAGATTTTTACCCAGACCCATGCCTACTCAGGTAACGGGTACCCACGGGTCGCCCGTGCCCAACAACAACTGTGCAGATTGCAGACAGTGCAGTGCTTAACAAGTCAACAATAAGTTCAATTTATATGCTACTATGCATGAAACAAGCAACGATAAATCCACAATGCACATCACTAGTTCACTCCATCAATTCTCAGTTCATAGTTCACTGGCATAGCATATCAGCATATGGCAAGTTCATTACAAGTTCACAGTTCATAACTCAGTTAAAACCAAAAGGAGAGACATCAACTGCTCCTTGTACTTGACTTGTTCCCAAAAGGTCGTCGCCACTTGATTACTTGAATCTGGTGCGTGAAGAAGCCTCAAATTGCAAGTTCCTAAATGAGTAGAAAACATCACACTAATTAGCTATCTAATCTCACTAGGACAATCATTACTAAATGCGAACACATTACATCACCTGAAGGCTTGACGAGGCGTCTGTTCTTCTTAGCAACTATGCCAGGCTTCGGCTGGGTCACTCCAATGTGGGCGCGCTACATCGGATTGGAGGGGTCGACACCGACAATTAAAGCTTGGGATGAAGGGGTGGCCGGTGGCGGCGAGTCTCCGGCTTGGATAGGACGAACTTGTGGTGGAAGAACTGGGGCAATAGCTTGCGGATCTACTTGGTGGCCATCCTTGCCTTTCTCCTTAGGGTCCGACGATGGTCGGTCAGCTTCGAATGCGTCCCTTCGAAAAGGGACCGTCGGCTGTGGGGTCAGTAATGCGAGCTGCAATAATGGTTAATGGAGAGGAAGAAGAAGTTCACCGGCCATCTTCGTTGGAGCCGGAGGGCAGTGCCATGGCCAAGGGCCTACTGCTGCGATGCGTGTTGGCTGCGGCGTGGGGGCAGCGGGCTGAACTGGAAGGCGACGGTGAGGGCGTGCGGGAGGGCGAGCGTGCGGCGAGAGTGGCGGGAGCAGGAGCGGGACGGGAGGGCGAGCGTGGAGAGCGAGCGGAGAGCCGGAGACCGAGCGCGGAGCGCCAGATGCGCCGCCGCTGCGGCGGCTATTGAATCGGGGTGGGGAGGAGTGAGTAGTGACCGACTGACCGAGTGAGTTTGAGTGCTAGGGTTATACTAGAGATGGGCTGGGCTGGTTTGCTATGGGGCATTGGGGCTAATGGGCTACTATGGGCTAGGCTGGTTTGCCTGGGAGTCTAGGTTTATAACTCCTATGGATCGGGTTTATATTACCCATGGGTTTACGGGTTTGGATACTATAGGAACGTACCCGAACCCGGCAGACCCGATGGGTTGGGCTTTTTGCCCATTAAGAGACTCATGGGTTAGGAAATTGACTCAGACCCATGCCCTAATAAGTAAAAACCTACCGGGTATCGGGTATCGGATTCCGGGTACCCATTGCCATCTCTATGTAGGCCGAGACTCACGCGAGGGGGATATTGTGCCGGAGTGGTACATCACGTTTGCGCCATTTGGAATAGTGGGCTCTGATATTTATCGATAAACCATGCAAATATCATGCAGGTGATAACTGAAAAGACATCACTCAGTTCTACAGTAGTGACATGGGTTCTTTTTAGCTGCGGTTGGTTACTTATAGCTGTGGCGGATGCCTTTTAGATCTAGCGTAAGTGTTTATGTAAACTATCCGAATGCCGATAAGTTGATAGGTTGCTTTAAAAAAACTGCCCAATAAGCCGTTTTGAAAAGACGACGAAAAAATTATTTTATTTATTTATCGAGAAAAGTTATAAACCATAAATCGGAAAGAAGGGTGGTAAACCATAAATCCGTAGTAAATGAACAAATAGATGCAATGATAAAGCTAGCAGTAAATAAATAAGAATAAGTAGATAAATAAATGAACAAAACTATGAATATATATATACACATGCACATATGCATATAAATAAATAAATAAATAAAAAATCAGTCTAGCCGAGCTGGCCCAGGCCGGCCTAGTTCTCCTTCTTCTCCCTCCACTCGCACGACAGCGCCAAAGCCTTGCCTCGCCGCTCTGTCGCCGCTCGCCTCCTCGCCGTGCCTTGCGAGCTCCGTTTCGTCGCCCATAGTCTCCACCGCCGCTGCCGACAGCTTTTCGTACTGTCGTATCGCCCCGATGAGCGCTCCGGGAGAACTGCCATCACCCACAGTATCTCCGCCACCGCCCACAGTATCTCCGCCATTGCCCACAGCTCCTCGCCCCGTCACATTTGCCTCGGCCAGTGTGGCGCCAAGCCCGTTGTCACTGCATTGTGCAGTCACACCTAGTTTCGTCATGAGTGCTACAGTGTCGCCACTCTGTCGCCGTCAGTGCAACTGATATGGACGCGACCGGTCGGCCGCCCGCCTGTCGCCAGCCCTTTTCCACTGCTATAAAAACCCGGCTCGACCCGCCCCCGCCCCCCTGTAGTACCACCACTCTCCGCTCCATCTCCCATCCCGAGTAATCGGTCTCCCCGTGCCTATAGCTCGCTGGCGAACCTCTTCATCCTCAACGCCGGCCGAGAGGAAAACCACTGATTTGCGCCACCGTGGTCCAATTCAGCCTCACCGGAGCATCCTCGGAGCCCCGCAACGCCATCCCCGCCGTCGGCCGGATCTCTCGCCGCCCGAGCTGAGCCCGCACCGTGCGCCACCTATGCTCATCGGCACCTCATGCCGCCGGACCACCACTGCCACTCCCGAGCCACGCCGACCCTGAGGTAGCTTCCTAAGCTCGCCGAGATGCTCTCATATGAGTTAATTGGGCATTCGTGCCGTGCGCCACCGTAACCCCTCCTACCCTGTTCCACTGCCGCCCTCGGTCATCGCTAACCGCCGCCATTGCCAAATTGGTCGGTGGGACCGAGCTCAAACGTGCGCGCAGGCATGAGCATCCCATTTTTGGAATGTTCATGGCTGGCCGTTGTTTCCTCCGCCGGCGGCGACCTCGCCGTTCTTCGGTCGGAGGGAGAGAGTGATTAATTAGATTAACACCATCATTAATTAATGGTTAAGCCATCCCATTAAAGCTAATCATGATTAATTAATAAAGACCACTCACTGACTTGTGGGCCATGTCCTGTAAAATTAAATAATACCCGGTCCCACCTGTCATAGATACAGAGGGAAGAAAATAAAAAAATAAATAAAAAGAAAAATTTAAAAACCTGATGTAGGACCCATTTGTCAGATTTTTAATTATTTTCGAATTTAATTAAACTTAGAACTTTAAACGGGCATAACTTATTCATTTAAACTCCTAATTGAGTGAAACAAATTTCTAAATTAATCTAAATTCAACCTCTATCCAATGGAACTGAAACCATAATTGTTGAAGCTCATTAGAGTTTTTTTTGTGAGAATTTATTTGGTTTGCTAATTTTTATCCAAAGTTTCGCGCAATGTAAAAATAGCGTACGAGGCCCAGGAAGTAGAAGCCGAAGCTGAAGCAACCCTCGAAGATCAAGACCAGGACAATTGTGACCAAGGCGAGTCAATACTTTGATCATGTTGAACCTACATTTTCTGCAAATTAATTCCGTTATAAATTATCCAATTTGCATGATGTTATTTTATGTGTAAATTTTTGTTGACTTACAGCTTCTAGTTATATAACCCTTGATTAACTTACTGGTATTACTCTCATTTGGAACATTTGAATATCTGAGTCTTGTCACCTTAGTAAAAAAAATTTATAATGGTACATCTTTCGAAAGCAAGTGGGAGCAGCCTATAGGGTGAGATGACAAAAGGGACTAGATACTTTGAAAAATAGTGTGATAGTCTACTCAAACTCTGCATACGGTGTCCGTTTTCGACGTTCTTGTACTCGTTGGAAAGCTAACGACAAGCCCGTTCCAAAAAAATGACCCGCTTGTGCCAGTCGCTCTCCAAGACCCCAAAAATCGGCCATCTTTGGACCTAAATCTGCGTCGCAAGTTTTTGGTTTCTGTTTTGCCCCTTTTTCTTGGTCTTCCTTTCAAAATTTGGATTTTGCTTCAACTGCAAAGTTGTAGATCTCATCGAAACCTTTCAAATGAGTATATATAAGTCATATAGAACTTTGCTATTTTATCTTTTCAGACTAGTTGTTTATATTGCATCGGTATATAAAATTGTGTGCTCTAATTTACAGACGGTTCTAGGTATAGAATCGTCTGTGATATTCGTTCATCACAGACGGTTCTATATATAGAACCGTCTGTGATATTCGTTCATCACAAACGGTTCTATATATAGAACCGTCTATGATAATCTGACAGCTGGGCCTCTCCGTTCCCGCGCCAAAAATTTCGAACTCCCGCCTCTCCCTCCCCTATAAATATAACCCAAACCCAGCCTCTTTGCTGGTCTGTTCTTCCTTGTTGTCCTCTTCCTTGTTGTTCTCCTCCTCCTTGCTGTCCTCCTCCTCCTTGCTGACCTCCTCCTTGCAGACGACGCACAAGTGTACGGCGATGATGGTGGGCGTCAAAGACATCCAGCTCATGCGTTGCATCAGGGGCGAGAAGGATGGTGGGCGTCAAAGGCATAGAGGATCTTTGCTTGTTGTGTAACCTGCTCGTTGTTCATGTTGTTCTTGTTGTGTAATCTGCTAGTTGTTCTTGTTGTGTAACCTGCTCGTTGTTCTTACTGTGTAACCTGCTCCTTGTTTTGGAATATTGTAATGGTAGGCTCTAATATTAATAAAAATAGATGTTTTATGTTTGTGAAATGAATTGAGAAATGAATTGGATGTATACATGTACATGTTGATCTGCTTGTTTCAAATGGTAGGGCTAGCATTTCCTGAGGCTAGCCAATAAACAGAAAATAGGTTTAGGAGTAGAAGGCAATATCACAGACGGTTTTTAACTAAAACCCGTCTGTGACAGTTATAATCACAGACGGTTTTTAGTTAAAAACCGTCTGTGATTTATACATATCACAGACGGTTCTTAACTAAAAACCGTCTGTGATAACTATATATCACAGATGGTTTTTAACTAAAAACCGTCTGTGATTATAACTATCACAGACAGTTCGAAAACCGTCTGTGATGACCTCGTATTATCACTGACCCATACATTCAGACGGTTCACAAAACCGCCTGTGATGACCTTTTGAACCATCTGTGATAACCTTTTCTGTAGTAGTGAAAAGACCCACTCCAACAAAGCAATTGGTTCCCATTTCACTTCCTAGACTAGCAGGCGGCGGTAGAACCAGAGCCAGAGGAGAGACGCGTCAGCGCCGCCACAACGTAGAGGCCAGAGGGGGGTCGGGGCTGGGGGCGATTGGGCGATGTAGGTCCCATTTGTCAGATTTTCAAATATTTTCGGATTTAATTAAACTGAGAAATTTAAACGGGCATAACTTATTCATTTAAACTCCTAATTGAGTGAAACGAATTTCTAAATTAATCTAAATTCAACCTCTATCCAATGGAACTGAAACCATAATTGTTGAAGCTCATTTGAATTTTTTTGTGAGAATTTGTTTGGTTTGCTAATTTTTATACAAATTTTCGCGCAACGTAAAAATAGCGTATGAGGCCCAGGAAGTAGAAGCCGAAGCTGAAGCAACCCTCGAAGATCAAGACCAGGACAACTGTGACCAAGGTTAGTCAATACTTTGATAATGTTGAACCTACATTTTCTGCAAATTAATTCCGTTTTAAATTATCCAATTTGCATGCTGTTATTTTAGGTGTAAATTTATGTTGATTTACAGCTTCTAGTTATAAGCCCCTTTATTAACTTACTGGTATTACTCTCATTTGGAACACTTGAATATCTGAGCCTTGTCACCTTAGTAAAAAAATTTATAATGGTACATCTTTCGAAAATAAGTCCGTAATTATACGACACTGCTTAGATAATCGGGGGCACCAAAATGCCCCAAGTATCACCTTTTTATCACGAGGAATTGATTGGGAGGTCATGGTGGAAATGAAGGGTGTATTATGACCTGATTATTTTATGCTCCCCGAAAACCCCAAATTTTGCTTAACTATCTGGGCTGATGATACGAGGGCTGGTATGTGGTGCAATGGAAGCACAGTGTATGGGATGTGTTAGAACCGCCCAGATAACCTTAAGGACTGAATCTTTTCATGATATCCTATGTAAAATAGTACAACCACAAGTCTGCAAAATGCAACCTGGCTAAGTAAAACTATCGAAACCCCCGAACTCATCTCACCGGTAGTGGAAAGAAGGGGAATATTGCAAGGGCATGGGGAGGCCTAAAGGGACACCGAGCGGAGGGTGACATAACCAGTCGTGCTAGCGTTGTGGAGAGTGGAGTCCGAATATGCTAGTATCCATGGTTAAATCCCGCGCAATGTATGGGACCCACCGCAAGTGGGAGCAGCCCATAGGGTGAGATGACAAAAGGGACTAGATACTTTGAAAAGTTAGTGTGATAGTCTACTCAACCACACGGCTAAGGGATCATGTGGGGCAACGAGCAGATTGTCTCTTGTGGGTAAAGTGTACAAACTCTGCAGAGTCAAAACTATTCGGATCGTCGAGCCCACGATCAAGGGCGAACATGGGAACCTAACCGGATACAGTTCTATTTCAAAAACTTAGTGGGGTGGGATTAGAAAAGTAGAGGGCAGTGGAAAGCCCTGGTTTGTGTTGCTTTGGGTGACGCCTCAGTGATATTGTAAGCGGTTATAACGCTGAAAAGTTAGCATAGGGTGCAGAAGCCATGAAACGATGGATGGTATCTAAATCACCATTATTAATACATACTTTTACACATTATGTTATAAGTTCAAATTGTTAGGTCTTAGAAAATTTCTATGTAATATATTTAAATGCAATTTATGGCACATAAAATAACCCAAGCCTATTCTTGATAAGCCATGCATGTTACCTATTGCATACTGTGTATTAGCTCGCGGAGTACGGTGGATTGTGCTCACCCTCGCATTACCAAAATCAGAAATAGGGACCCAAGACCACTAGCTTATGAAGACACCCCAGCCACAGATGGAGGAGCCCACGAAGGAATCTAGGACGACGCTCTCGAGTTTGGGTCCTAGACAAGTAGACTTAATGGAGATTGTGTGCGCATATATTAATTAGGCTTAGACCATATATCTTGCGCACAATTACCCTTCAATCGCTTGCCCGCGGACTATGGTTTCTGCTTTTGCTTCCGCTACTGCCTTTTGTATTATGAGGATTTGGCCTTATCGGCCCTTGTGTAAAACTGTCGCCCGATGTGGTGTGTTTTAAACTCTGGTTTGTAATATTATGGTTTAGTTTGTTTCATGCGATGTATGAGATGATGCAGTAATGTACCTGTGAGCACTATCTACTGATCCAGGGAATAGTGCGGTGTTTCACAAGGGATTCTGGATTGAAAAATCCAGGTCCAACACATTCCTTCTTGGATTGCAACAACACTCAAAAATCCTTGTCAGGCGAATTTAGCCACGCCACAAAAATAGCAATTGTTCTGAAGGTCAATGAAAAGGGCTGACATGAAAATGTATTTTCCATAGGGGTGTTGGCAACACTGACATGCAATACATTGTTTCCCGATAGCGTTATAAACCCGTCACGGAAAATCGAAATTACTAACGTTTTGTTGTGGCCCGTCAGAAAAAAGATTCTAAACCATCACGAGTGATCCTTAGTGGTAGTGGCGTATGTAAGTAGGAGTACTAGTAGCTAGTCTGTCTATATCATCTTGTATGCTTGTGTGCTAGCTAGTTCCGGGAATAGATCGGGGGTACCCTACCATACGAATGCATGCAGATGCAGTACATGTCGAGCTCTGTGACTAACATGCACATGTTTTTATGGGCAGACACGTACGTTAGTCGTACATACGTACATGCCCATGCAATGCATGCAAACAATGGATGTACGTACTAGATCGACGTGTATGCTTGGGAGCGGGTGCATGCATCCATCATACGTTGCAGACCCCAGCAGCCGTGTAAATTTATGAAGCTGGGGCAAACTTTTTTTTACCATTTTGCTGTGGCAAGTAATACAATACCACCGATAAACATCTTGATAATATCCGCATGTGCGAGTCTAGTTCTAGCTACACCACTACCTGCACAGGCACCCTGGGCCACACAAGTCGTCATCGCTCGTCCTGGTCCTTGATCCTGCCGCGCTTTGCTCGCACCTTCAGATCCGGTTATGTCCCAGAGCAGGAAGTTCCAAGGTGTGGAGCTGCTCCAGGAAAGGGCAGATCTCGAGGATGCATGGCGAACAACATCGCATCTGTGAGGCCGAATGCATGGACTTTACCCTCAGCTTCTAAATACCGATGCTTGAGTCGAGTGACAACAACATCTCTCAAGAGGATGATTTCCAAGGGCACCACCAAATAGTCTCTCAGATATATGTGTAGAAACATCTATTTTATGGTGAGGTGATTGCATGTGGAAGAATAACGATCCAGATATCCATATTATGTGGAAATACGTGTACCACCAAACAGTCTTCCGAAAAAGGCTATACACCTATTTTAAAATTGGACATTTTCATACGCAATGAATTCTTCCTGATCCGCTTCCTGATTTACAGAAAATTGTTAGGCACTGTTAAGCGAGATTTCGCTGGATAAGTTGCCTATTTTAATTTACATATTTGCAAATATATGCGAATTTAGGCAACAAACAGACACATCTGCTGCGTAGGTGTGATCTCATTGCTTGTTCTACTCATCCTTATATATTTAAGGTGAGATAAAATAGTAAGATCATAATATGTAAAGCAACATTAAGCATAGTTGCTTACAAATTATATGAATCATTAATGCCAGAATAAAACATACATGGCTTAATTTCCCTGACAAAAGTTGGAAAAATGCATTCTTGGCAACAAGAATACCAAAACCAATCGGCCGAAGTGGCAGTGTTCGTTCACTTTAGTATGGCTTTGAAGAGAGGGATTGCGACAAACAGGGCATCTTGCACCTTGAGCGTCAGAGGTAGCTCCGCCTCAATCGCATCCAGATCCATAGAGCACTCACCTTCCTTCATCTGCACCTTATCGATCCAATTCTTTACATCCTCTAGGTCCCGCCCGCTCAGCTTCCCGCCATTGCTCGTAGCCTCAAGGCGGCGGAGGCTGGCCAACGCCTCTCTATCGCCATCGGAGGCTTCTTCGAACAACTGAAGGCACCCGTTTCGCCGACCAATCATCGGGTCTTTGCCCGTGCTGTTGGCGTGGCGCATCTCTCTTACCGAGGCTTGGAGCCGGCCAACCAGGATGGCGATGGCAGTGTGGGCAAGCTTGACATCGCTACCGTTGATGGAGTTCGCATGTGGGAGGAGAGAGTTATAGCAGTGGTTCGAAAATACCTCCCCCACGGTGTTGCAGCGGGCACGGAGGAACTCCGCCGCGGCGGCGGATGGCTGCTTGGAATCCACAACTGATGGTGGCTTTGTGTTGGTAGCTGCACACGTGGATGTGGTGAAGGTGGCAGCGAGGATAACCACAAGGAGGGAAACAGCCATGATCTCTGTGACTCGGCCTGTGCGGGCACTGCAATTGAAATGGATGGATCTAGTCATGCTCCACACCTTTACGCCAAGGGAGGTGTTGGATTTTGACCAATTTATATAGAGCAAGTTCTTCTATTCTAGCCATACAACATGTGTTGTTATTAATAGCAGAAACCTCCTTTACGGAGGTTCATTGACCCTTTCTCCTATGGTTGTGCTGCAATCACGGAATGCATGCAGTCCATAGCTGTTTCCTTTCCATCCACAGTCCTTCACTGCTAGTATTTTGGTATCATCATAGATACAATGTACCACCCCCTCTTTTTAAAATTATTTGGCACTACCTTGGAAAAATGTCGGGAAATCATGGGAAATTGATCAAAATGCTGCATTGGTTGTAACATCCTAAAATTTAGGATGTTGGAAAATGTGTAAAATTTAAAACTTTTTTATTGTATTTTGTTGGAATTTAGTTTCCTGGCTTTGGACTGATGTTTCCCTAGAAGACAATTTATGAACGCTACCATGCAAAAAAAAATATACAATTGATGAAACCCAAATAGAATTAAAATTGGAATCTAAAAAAAATTGTGCACAAAGTGACGCAGGGAAATTTACACCGAAAATCATTACTTGAAAGTACACTAATGTAACAACCCACAAATGCAAGTATAAGCTCTTTGTGCTAGAAATAAATGTTGGAATACTTTTTAGCCATTGCTAGAAAGAAAAGTGTCCTTCTAAAAATAAAAGGTTTTGACAACATTTTATTCACTAAAACAGAACCTTAGAAACTAGTAAGATATTGTGGAAACATTAGTGCAACACATTGCTACACCCTTTTATTTTCCTAGCGTCATTTCTCATCCTAGCCTCTCATGTTACTTGGTAAAAATGATCACTAACCCCACTTCGCTTAAAAATTTGCAGGTGCCTACCCATTGGCTATCGCAATGTCAGACTAGTGCATTCGAGAAGGGCACATTGCAGCACAACCTATGGGTGATAATGCAGCGCGCTCACTTCACCCGTGCACTGGAGTACACTATTTTTAGCACACCCTCTAGTGCGGCGTCCACTGAGTACCTTACAGAGGTACTTATCTAGGTATGGCTCCTTGGGGATCAGCCCCTACGCTACATAGGGCGAGGGTCGAGCGCTCTCATGTCACTCTTCGATGCGGCCTACGTCACCATCGTTTGCCTCTGTCACGAACTTCCCAAGATGGAGGACATGTTCTACTATTTTCCCTCACAACTGGGAAATGAGAGCAATGCCTACCATGTGCCAAACATGGGTTTCATCATTCCCCATCTCCATCTCATGGTTTGGTAAGGTCACTCGGTGGATATATCCATCATTTGTCTCCCGAGCTTTTAAGACACGTCGAAGGACAGCAATGCTTGAGGGCAACATCACCCCGTTGGAGCTATTATACGGGGAGGATCCCATACTTGCACCGGATGAGGAGTTGCCCGAGCCTACCTACCAAGGGTGCGGCGAGCCCCCCTAGGTGAGCTCCCTTGGCAGACGGCGCCGGCGCAAGTCAAGACATCAAGAGGCTGAACAAACAACAAAAAGCATAGTTCAAGACTTCAAGTGGTAGCCCACTTCCCTTAAAGAGGCCTAACAAATTCATCTCGTTGGCCCACCAAACACCACTACAGAAAGCCTAATATTAGACACCAAATCACAGATGGTTTTGTGAAACCGTCTATGATGTACACTATTACAGACGGTTTTAATTTGAAGGCCGTCTGTGGTATTTGTGGCGGGAAAAAGGAGTATCACAGACGGTTCTTACTGCTGAACCGTCTGTGATACTGGAATATCATGGACGGTTTTTATTAAAAAACCGTCTGTGATATTCCAGATTATCACAGACGGTTTTTATTATAAAACCGTCTGTGATATTCCAGTATCACAGACGGTTTTATAACAAAAACCATCTGTGATACGTTTCTCGCCTTGCAATCCCTCAAAATTTCATATTTTCCCGCTTAAGTCCGAGTATGATTCAGTTTTGAGACACCTTCAGTAAAATGGGCATAACTTTTGCATACGGTGTCCGTTTTTGACGTTCTTGTACTCGTTGGAAAGCTAACGACGAGCCCGATCCAAACAAATGACCCGCTTGTGCTAGTCGCCCTCCAAGACCCCGAAAATCGGCCATCTTTGGACCTAAATCTACGTCGCAAGTTTTTGGTTTCTGTTTTGCCCCTTTTTCTTGGTCTTCCTTTCGGAATTTGGATTTTGCTTCAACTGCAAAGTTGTAGATCTTGTCGAAACCTTTCAAATGAGTATATATAAGTCATATAGAACTTTGCTATTTTATCTTTTCAGTCTAGTTGTTTATATTGCATCGGTATATAAAATTGTGTGCTCTAATTTACAGACGGTTCTAGCTATAGAACTGTCTGTGATATTCGTTCATCACAGACGGTTCTATATATAGAACCGTCTATGATAATCTGACAGCTGGGCCTCTCCGTTCCTGCGCCAAAAATTTTGAACTCCCGCCTCTCCCTCCCTCTCCCTCCCCTATAAATATAACCCAAACCCAGCCTCTTTGCTGGTCTGTTCTTCCTTGTTGTCCTCTTCCTTGCTGTTCTCCTCCTCCTTACTATCCTCCTCCTTGCAGACGACGCACAAGTCTACGGCGATGATGGTGGGCGTCAAAGACATCCAGCTCATGCGTTGCATCAGGGGCGAGAAGGATGGTGGGCGTCAAAGGCATAGAGGATCTTTGCTTGTTGTGTAACCTGCTCGTTGTTCTTGTTGTGTAATCTGCTCGTTGTTCTTGTTGTGTAACCTGCTTGTTGTTCTTATTGTGTAACCTGCTCGTTGTTTTGGAATATTGTAATGGTAGGCTCTAATATTAATAAAAATAGATGTTTTATGTTTGTGAAATGAATTGAGATATGAATTGGATGTATACATGTACATGTTGATCTGCTTGTTTCAGATGGTAGGGCTAGCATTTCCTGAGGCTAGCCAATAAACAGAAAATAGGTTTAGGAGTAGAAGGCAATATCACAGACGGTTTTTAACTAAAACCCGTCTGTGACAGTTATAATCACAGACGATTTTTAGTTAAAAACCGTCTGTGATTTATCCATATCACAGACGGTTCTTAACTAAAAATCGTCTGTGATAACTATATATCACAGATGGTTTTTAACTAAAAATCGTCTGTGATTGTAACTATCACAGACGGTTTTTAGTTAAAAACCGTCTGTGATATTTGTATCACAGACGGTTCGAAAACCGTCTGTGATGACCTCGTATTATCACTGACCCATAAATTCAGACGGTTCACAAAACCGTCTGTGATGACGTTTTGAACCATCTGTGATAACCTTTTCTGTAGTAGTGAAAAGACCCACTCCAACAAAGCAATTGGTTCCCATTCCACTTCCTAGACTAGCAGGCGGCGGTAGAACAAGAGCCAGAGGAGAGACGCGTCGGCGCCGCCACAATGTAGAGGCCAGAGGGGGGTCGGGGCTGGGGGCGATTGGGCGAGGGCGCCGTAGCGGGTGCCACCAAAGCCGAAGCCGGAGCCAGATCTGGCGGCGAGCCGGCCGAGGGAAGGTTGTTCGCCAGATCTGGCGATGACCCGGCGGGGGGAGTTGGAGCGGGGCAACGAGGGGGGCTGAGCCGAGGCGGCGGAGCCAGACCGGGGCGGCAAGGTCCAAGGCGCTGTTGGTGAGTCTGGGCAGCGGCGCGGCACCATGGAGGAGCACCAGGCATGTGAGCACCGAGTCCTAGACGTCGGAGACGAGAGAACCGGAGAAGGGAGACCGGAGTGGCGGAGAGCTGGAGAGGCAAAGACGGTGGAGTCCGAGCTAGGCGAGGTGGCGAGGAGCGATGGACTGGACGACGGAGCGAGCCAGCGAGGCGAGCGATTGAATCTGAGAGAGTGGGAGAGATAGAGAGGTGGTGTCGCAGGCGAACGAATTTATGAATGCTACCATGGGAAAAATATACAATTGATGAAACCCAAATAGAATTAAAATTGGAATCTGAGAAAAATAGTCCACAAAGTGACATAGGCAAATTTACACTGAAAATCATTACTTGAAACTACACTAATGTAACAACCCACAAATGCAAGTACAAGCTCTTTGTGCTAGAAATAAATGTTGGAATACTTTTGAGCTTTTGCTAGAAAGAAAAGTGTCCTTCTAAAAATAAAAGGTTTTGACAACATTTTATTCACTAAAACAGAACCTTAGAAACTAGTAAAATATTGTGGAAACATTAGTGCAACACATTGCTACACCCTTTTATTTTCCTAGCGTCATTTCTCATCCTAGCCTCTCATTTTACTAGGTAAAAATGATCACTAACCCCACTCCGCTTAAAAATTTGCAGGTGCCTACCCATTGGCTATCGCAATACCAGACTAGTGCATTCGAGAAGGGCACATTGCAGTACAACCTATGGGTGAAAATGCAGCGCGCTCACTTCACCCATGCACTGGAGTACACTATTTTCAGCACACCCTCCAGTGCGGCGTCCAGGGTGGAGAAGGAGGCGAGCAGTATTTGGGGGTGGAGGCTGTGGCGGCATCGCTGTGAATGGATTTGGGGGATTTTGGGTGGAGGGCTGATATTTGGGAATACTGGGTGGGTTCTCCGCTTCCTCCGCCGGTGGCGTGCTCGCCGTTCTTCGGTCGGAGGGAGGAGCTACTGTAGCAGAGAGGGAGAGAGTGAATAATTAGATTAACACCATCATTAATTAACGGTTAAGATATCCCATTAAAGCTAATCATGATTAATTAATAAAGACCACTCACTGACTTGTGGGCCATGTCCTGTAAAATTAAATAATACCCGGCCCCACCTGTCATAGATACAGAGGGAAGAAAATAAAAAATAAATAAAAAAGAAAAATTTAAAAACCTGATGTAGGTCCCATTTGTCAGATTTTTAATTATTTTCGGATTTAATTAAACTGAGAAATTTAAACGGGCATAACTTTTTCATTTAAACTCCTGATTGACTGAAACGAATTTCTAAATTAATCTAAATTCAACCTCTATCCAATGGAACTAAAACCATAATTGTTGAAGCTCATTTGAATTTTTTTGTGAGAATTTGCTTGGTTTGCTAATTTTTATACAAATTTTCGCGCAACGTAAAAATAGCGTATGAGGCCCAGGAAGTAGAAGCCGAAGCTGAAGCAACCCTCGAAGATCAAGACCAAGACAACTGTGACCAAGGTGAGTCAATACTTTGATAACGTTGCACCTACATTTTCTGCAAATTAATTCCATTTTAAATTATCCAATTTGCATGCTGTTATTTTAGGTGTAAATTTATGTTGATTTACAGCTTCTAGTTATAAGCCCCTTTATTAACTTACTGGTATTACTCTCATTTGGAACACTTGAATATCTGAGCCTTGTCACCTTAGTAAAAAAATTTATAATGGTACATCTTTCAAAAATAAGTCCGTAATTATACGACACTGCTTAGATAATTGGGGGCACCAAAATGCCCCAAGTATCACCTTTTTATCATGAGGAACTAATTGGGAGGTCATGGTGGAAATGAAGGGTGTATTATGACCTGATTATTTTATGCTCCCCGAAAACCCCAAATTTTGCTTAACTATCTGGGCAGATGATACGAGGGCTGGTATGTGGTGCAATGGAAGCACAGTGTATGGGATGTGGTAGAACCGCCCAGATAACCTTAAGGACTGAATCTTTTCATGATATCCTATGTAAAATAGTACAACCACAAGTCTGCAAAATGCAACCTGGCTAAGTAAAACTATCGAAACCCCCGAACTCATCTCACCGGTAGTGGAAAGAAGGGGAATATTGCAAGGGCATGGGGAGGCCTAAAGGGACACCGAGCGGAGGGTGACATAACCAGTCGTGCTAGCGTTGTGGAGAGTGGAGTCCGAATATGCTAGTATCCGTGGTTAAATCCCGCACAATGTATGGGACCCACCGCAAGTGGGAGCAGCCCATAGGGTGAGATGACAAAAGGGACTAGATACTTTGAAAAGTTAGTGTGATAGTCTACTCAACCACACGGCTAAGGGATCATGTGGGGCAACGAGCAGATTGTCTCTTGTGGGTAAAGTGTACAAACTCTGCAGAGTCAAAACTATTCGGATCGTCGAGCCCACGATCAAGGGCGAACATGGGAACCTAACCGGATACAGTTCTATTTCAAAAACTTAGTGGGGTGGGATTAGAAAAGTAGAGGGCAGTGGAAAGCCCTAGTTTGTGTTGCTTTGGGTGACGCCTCAGTGATATTGTAAGCGGTTATAACGCTGAAAAGTTAGCATAGGGTGCAGAAGCCATGAAACGATGGATGGTATCTAAATCACCATTATTAATACATACTTTTACACATTATGTTATAAGTTCAAATTGTTAGGTCTTAGAAAATTTCTATGTAATATATTTAAATGCAATTTATGGCACATAAAATAACCCAAGCCTATTCTTGATAAGCCATGCATGTTACCTATTGCATACTGTGTATTAGCTCGCGGAGTACGGTGGATTGTGCTCACCCTCGCATTACCAAAATCAGAAATAGGGACCCAAGACCACTAGCTTATGAAGACACCCCAGCCACAGATGGAGGAGCCCACGAAGGAATCTAGGACGACGCTCTCGAGTTTGGGTCCTAGACAAGTAGACTTAATGGAGATTGTGTGCGCATATATTAATTAGGCTTAGACCATATATCTTGCGCACAATTACCCTTCAATCGCTTGCCCGCGGACTATGGTTTCTGCTTTTGCTTCCGCTACTGCCTTTTGTATTATGAGGATTTGGCCTTATCGGCCCTTGTGTAAAACTGTCGCCCGATGTGGTGTGTTTTAAACTCTGGTTTGTAATATTATGGTTTAGTTTGTTTCATGCGATGTATGAGATGATGCAGTAATGTACCTGTGAGCACTATCTACTGATCCAGGGAATAGTGCGGTGTTTCACAAGGGATTCTGGATTGAAAAATCCAGGTCCAACACATTCCTTCTTGGATTGCAACAACACTCAAAAATCCTTGTCAGGCGAATTTAGCCACGCCACAAAAATAGCAATTGTTCTGAAGGTCAATGAAAAGGGCTGACATGAAAATGTATTTTCCATAGGGGTGTTGGCAACACTGACATGCAATACATTGTTTCCCGATAGCGTTATAAACCCGTCACGGAAAATCGAAATTACTAACGTTTTGTTGTGGCCCGTCAGAAAAAAGATTCTAAACCATCACGAGTGATCCTTAGTGGTAGTGGCGTATGTAAGTAGGAGTACTAGTAGCTAGTCTGTCTATATCATCTTGTATGCTTGTGTGCTAGCTAGTTCCGGGAATAGATCGGGGGTACCCTACCATACGAATGCATGCAGATGCAGTACATGTCGAGCTCTGTGACTAACATGCACATGTTTTTATGGGCAGACACGTACGTTAGTCGTACATACGTACATGCCCATGCAATGCATGCAAACAATGGATGTACGTACTAGATCGACGTGTATGCTTGGGAGCGGGTGCATGCATCCATCATACGTTGCAGACCCCAGCAGCCGTGTAAATTTATGAAGCTGGGGCAAACTTTTTTTTACCATTTTGCTGTGGCAAGTAATACAATACCACCGATAAACATCTTGATAATATCCGCATGTGCGAGTCTAGTTCTAGCTACACCACTACCTGCACAGGCACCCTGGGCCACACAAGTCGTCATCGCTCGTCCTGGTCCTTGATCCTGCCGCGCTTTGCTCGCACCTTCAGATCCGGTTATGTCCCAGAGCAGGAAGTTCCAAGGTGTGGAGCTGCTCCAGGAAAGGGCAGATCTCGAGGATGCATGGCGAACAACATCGCATCTGTGAGGCCGAATGCATGGACTTTACCCTCAGCTTCTAAATACCGATGCTTGAGTCGAGTGACAACAACATCTCTCAAGAGGATGATTTCCAAGGGCACCACCAAATAGTCTCTCAGATATATGTGTAGAAACATCTATTTTATGGTGAGGTGATTGCATGTGGAAGAATAACGATCCAGATATCCATATTATGTGGAAATACGTGTACCACCAAACAGTCTTCCGAAAAAGGCTATACACCTATTTTAAAATTGGACATTTTCATACGCAATGAATTCTTCCTAATCCGCTTCCTGATTTACAGAAAATTGTTAGGCACTGTTAAGCGAGATTTCGCTGGATAAGTTGCCTATTTTAATTTACATATTTGCAAATATATGCGAATTTAGGCAACAAACAGACACATCTGCTGCGTAGGTGTGATCTCATTGCTTGTTCTACTCATCCTTATATATTTAAGGTGAGATAAAATAGTAAGATCATAATATGTAAAGCAACATTAAGCATAGTTGCTTACAAATTATATGAATCATTAATGCCAGAATAAAACATACATGGCTTAATTTCCCTGACAAAAGTTGGAAAAATGCATTCTTGGCAACAAGAATACCAAAACCAATCGGCCGAAGTGGCAGTGTTCGTTCACTTTAGTATGGCTTTGAAGAGAGGGATTGCGACAAACAGGGCATCTTGCACCTTGAGCGTCAGAGGTAGCTCCGCCTCAATCGCATCCAGATCCATAGAGCACTCACCTTCCTTCATCTGCACCTTATCGATCCAATTCTTTACATCCTCTAGGTCCCGCCCGCTCAGCTTCCCGCCATTGCTCGTAGCCTCAAGGCGGCGGAGGCTGGCCAACGCCTCTCTATCGCCATCGGAGGCTTCTTCGAACAACTGAAGGCACCCGTTTCGCCGACCAATCATCGGGTCTTTGCCCGTGCTGTTGGCGTGGCGCATCTCTCTTACCGAGGCTTGGAGCCGGCCAACCAGGATGGCGATGGCAGTGTGGGCAAGCTTGACATCGCTACCGTTGATGGAGTTCGCATGTGGGAGGAGAGAGTTATAGCAGTGGTTCGAAAATACCTCCCCCACGGTGTTGCAGCGGGCACGGAGGAACTCCGCCGCGGCGGCGGATGGCTGCTTGGAATCCACAACTGATGGTGGCTTTGTGTTGGTAGCTGCACACGTGGATGTGGTGAAGGTGGCAGCGAGGATAACCACAAGGAGGGAAACAGCCATGATCTCTGTGACTCGGCCTGTGCGGGCACTGCAATTGAAATGGATGGATCTAGTCATGCTCCACACCTTTACGCCAAGGGAGGTGTTGGATTTTGACCAATTTATATAGAGCAAGTTCTTCTATTCTAGCCATACAACATGTGTTGTTATTAATAGCAGAAACCTCCTTTACGGAGGTTCATTGACCCTTTCTCCTATGGTTGTGCTGCAATCACGGAATGCATGCAGTCCATAGCTGTTTCCTTTCCATCCACAGTCCTTCACTGCTAGTATTTTGGTATCATCATAGATACAATGTACCACCCCCTCTTTTTAAAATTATTTGGCACTACCTTGGAAAAATGTCGGGAAATCATGGGAAATTGATCAAAATGCTGCATTGGTTGTAACATCCTAAAATTTAGGATGTTGGAAAATGTGTAAAATTTAAAACTTTTTTATTGTATTTTGTTGGAATTTAGTTTCCTGGCTTTGGACTGATGTTTCCCTAGAAGACAATTTATGAACGCTACCATGCAAAAAAAATATACAATTGATGAAACCCAAATAGAATTAAAATTGCAATGTAAAAAAAATTGTGCACAAAGTGACGCAGGGAAATTTACACCGAAAATCATTACTTGAAAGTACACTAATGTAACAACCCACAAATGCAAGTATAAGCTCTTTGTGCTAGAAATAAATGTTGGAATACTTTTTAGCCATTGCTAGAAAGAAAAGTGTCCTTCTAAAAATAAAAGGTTTTGACAACATTTTATTCACTAAAACAGAACCTTAGAAACTAGTAAGATATTGTGGAAACATTAGTGCAACACATTGCTACACCCTTTTATTTTCCTAGCGTCATTTCTCATCCTAGCCTCTCATGTTACTTGGTAAAAATGATAACTAACCCCACTCCGCTTAAAAATTTGCAGGTGCCTACCCATTGGCTATCGCAATGTCAGACTAGTGCATTCGAGAAGGGCACATTGCAGCACAACCTATGGGTGATAATGCAGCGCGCTCACTTCACCCGTGCACTGGAGTACACTATTGTTAGCACACCCTCCAGTGCGGCGTCCAGGGTGGAGAAGGAGGTGAGCAGTATTTGGGGGTGGAGGCGGTGGCGACATCGCTGTGAAGGGATTTGGGGTGGTGGGCTGATATTTGGGAATACTGGGTGGGTATGTATGTATGTCATCGGGAGCAGCGCCCTTCTTGACTTGCTTGGCCTTCGAACTGCTCGCGATCTCATCGGGAGCTAACTTTCTTTTGATCGCGCCTTTCTTGACATTGGGCTTGCCCTTGCCTTTCTGCATCATCATCACATGATTGCTGCTTTTCTTAATGCTTTCCTCGGCAGCTTTTAGCATCCCATGCAACTCAGCCAAGGTCTTGTCCATGTTGTTCATGTGATAGTTCAGTATGAATGGCTCAAAGCTCGGGGGAAGCGACTGGAGAATCACATCAGTAGCCAACTCTTGGCTAAGGGGAAAACCAAGTTTTTCCAGACTCTCAATGTAGCCAATCATCTTAATCACATGAGGGCTGACGGGATTCCCTTCTGCAAGCCTGCACGCAAACAAGGACTTTGAAGTGTTGAACCTCTCAGCCCTTGCTTGGTTCTCAAACATACCACGCAACTCCACAATGATATTGTAGGCATCTGTGTTCTCATATTGCTTCTGAAGCTCAGAGGACATTGTGGCTAGCATGAGACAGCTCACATCAAGGTAATCATTCGTTTGCTTCTCATAAGCTCTCCGTGCAGCCATAATAGCATTATCAGGCAAGTCTTCGGAGTAAGGAGACTCAAGGACATACTCCTTGCGCTCTTGCTTGAGAACAATTATCAAGTTGCGATACCAATCCATAAAGTTCGTTCCATTGAGTTTTTCTTTCCCAAGAATAGATCGCAAATTAAAAGTACTGGATGCGGCGTTAGCTGACATGATCTACAACACAAGAATATGCAAAGTTTAGCACTATGTTTATGTTCATCTTTTATTAAACTATTTAACAAAAGACTCCCACTATGTGTTTTGCAACAAAACTCCCTCTAAGTTACATAATGGGTCAAGATCCTCATTTCACTAATTCCTAGTGAGCTTTGGCATCACGGCTAGAAAACCAGTGACATGGGTAAGCAACACCTTGCTAATCACATCCCTATGTGACTCCTGCTTGTTGGGTGACATCAGTATGCCCCGGCCCCAACCTATGCCCCAAGGTCCAAAACTATTTTGATAACCTTGTTAAGTAAACCAAATGCTTCCGCATGTAGATGTCCGACATCTACCCCAAATAATGATGATAACCGACGACACTCTACTTTGGTAAACCTACCATACAGTGATCATTATCTTTTGGTGCAACATATGGAAGGGCATTAACACCTAATTTTTATGAGGGATTCTATCCTACCATAGCAACATATCACATATATCATTGCATAGGAATAAGATAGATAACATCACAGATAAACACATTTAACTGTGAAGTAGTATGGCCCAAAAATGGTGATATCCATCTCCATGTAGGTGTAGACGATCTCCATCCTCCACATCACTCCTTTAGGCCACCATGCTTGAAAGCCTGTAACCTCAAAACTAGGCTACTACCTATAATAACTAGAAATTAAAGATTACAAAGATAGATTCAAGCATTAAGGTCGACACGCAGGTCGTTAAATACAATATAGACAGCTAACAATAGCTGAAATAATCATGACACGCAAGCCATGAACGAATGTTACATGCATCACATACATCTCATACATTCCAATAAGCTATAGGGCCATACTATTCACACCATTCCCTGCAAAAACAAGTTAGACGTAGAATCGCATTCTACCTAACGATGTGAACCCATGATGCTATACAAGGGGGGTACACACCCTACGAAATTTACAGATCCAATCTATGAAATCGCTATGGAAAAACTATTCGGCACAACCACCTTATGCCGATCCGAGACATTCTCTAGGACGCTAGTTTTTCCACTGGGCCGAGGCTATCAGATCCATAACCTACTAGTATTCGACATAACCACCTTATGCCGATCCGAGACATTCTCTAGGACACTAGTTTTTCCATTGGCCTGAGGCTATCAGATTCATATCCTACTAGTATTCAACATAACCACCTTATGCCAATCCGAGACAATCTCTAGGGCACTAGTAGTGATACAATCTGCGCCTCATCTAACCCCTATTCACCGATTGATCTCATCAACCCGTGCTACCACCGATTCATCACATGAACCAACTGATCTAGACTGTAATAGATCCAATCTACTACTACCGCATATCAACATATGCGCTGATCCAGATCGCAAACTAAGCAAGATGGCTCTGATACCACTAAAGGAATGTGCGTAGGCTACGTAAGCAGAAAACAAAACTTTTCTACCGCGCACACAAGGACATCATGCTTAAGGAGGGATCATGGATCGTTACCACTAGACGCGCAGCGCAGCGGAAGAAGAGTTGGAGAAGCTGATCCAACCACGCGCGTCGAGGTAGTAGTGGAATTAGCCGATCGTCCTGAACAGATCGTCTCCTCCACGCGATTAACCACACCATGAGCAGATCCAATCTGTAGGTTGTTGATGCCAATCAACGCCGCAACGAGCAGCGCCTCCACCGGTATCCACACGTCCGGGGCTGGAACGCCGATCGCGAGTGTACTAGCACTCGTGAGCGAGTAGGGTTTGGCTCGGGAGGTGGCGGCTAGGGTTTTGCTAGAGATTAACAGAAGCACGTACCCCTCAGCCCCTCGCCTCCATATATATAGACCTCCTCACGTGGGCCTTGTGGACCGAGGCTCAATAGGAGTCTATTCGGATCTCTATCCGAATTGAGCCCACATCCGAATCATATTTGAATTAGTGTTCCAACCCGTTAAGTGTGCGACCCTGTAGGTTCACGTATACTTGGTCGCAACCCAAAAACGCCTTTCCGGTCACCCTGTTAATAGCGGCCTCTAGTAAGACATATTAACCCAAAGTATACGTAAAGATCATATCGGCTGAACCTGTAATGTTCTCATGTACGAATCCCTTTGCCTCACGATATAGATTTAGCTCAAGGCGAGACTTGTGTCATCCTCTTAATAGCTCAATCACTCTCTCGATTCCGTGATGGATTATAAACTTGTGATTGACTCCTCAATCACCTTGGCATGGTCATGCACTTTCATAATCCATTACATTGAGGGGCTCAGAGATATCTCTCCTATAAGGAGGGGCAAATTCTATCTTGATCATTCACATCCCACTACATGTTTCATGGCAAATCCGAAGACTACTTTTATGATTACCCAGTTACGGAGTAGTGTTTAGTAGTCCCAAAATAAGCTACTACGCATGTTGGGAATCATGATGATCTCAAGTCTAAGGATTCTACATAAACACTACTTGAGACCAACTGATGACACATGGAATCTCTGTAGTGTCTCATAGCGGGTCTATCCAACATATGTTCACTAACACATGTCCATATTATTGATTTGGTATCACCATACCATGATCCATGAGACATGATCATCAATCAATACATATGCTGATCTTTGAATCATATTTGTTCCTCATATGATATATGATCAGGGATCATTTAGAAATAGCAACATTTTAGCATTAAGAGTCTCATAAATAAGTCACATACTCATTGATCAATAATGATAATGTCTATTTCAAGGAACAAAGTAATGTATCATAAATATAGTGTGTGATATATATAACATCTCCATGTTGCCTCTAGGACATATCACTAATAGTATGTATGTATGTATGTATGTATGTATGTATGTATGTATGTATGTACCGTAGTAAATGAACAAATAGATGCAATGATAAAGCTAGCAGTAAAGAAATAAGAATAAGTAAATAAGTAGATAAATAAATGAACAAAAATACGAAAATAGACATATATACATGCACATATGTATATAAATATATAAATAAATAAAAAGAAATCAGCCTGGCCAAGCCGGCCCAGGTCAGCCCAGTTCTCCTTCTTCTCCCTCCGCTCGCGCAACAGCGCCGAAGCCTTGCCTCGCCGCTCGCCTCCTCACCGCGCCTCGCGAGCTCTGCTCCGTCGCCGTTGCCATAGTCTCCACCTCCGCTGCCCACAGCTTTATATACAAGCGACGCCCATAGTCTCCACCGCCGCTCCACACGTGACGGAAAATTCGAGTCCAAGACTTTATATACAAGTGGGGCCCAACAACGAGAGCGGAATGGATTGAAATTGCACATTCTCTTGTAGGTATATATAGTTTGCACCAAAAGTTGGTGATCTGGATCCAGTTATAGACATTGAGAAATAACGTCACTCATTGTTGGACTCCTGAATCTTGATTATCCATTTTGGACCGAGAAAGAGTTTGATGGCCAGAGAATGACCGCCGAATTATTATAAGAGGACAATAGATAAAAAAAGCTAGGCCAAATAGTAAGGAGGGCAACTATACAACTGTATCCACTCCTCCCTCCTTCTCATCTCCCTCCCTATCTCTCTTGTCACCGTTCCCCTTCCCTCTTTTCTCTAGTGTGGGCAGCTTCATAGCCCTCCTTCGTCTCTCCTACCTCTCCTCCGCCACTGGCAAATGGTGGTGATCTCGCCGCCTCGCCGCGCCATCGCCTCCCCCTCTCCTATCACCATCACCTCACCCAATTTAATATTCACATTACCGTCGTCTCACATGTTCCTTCCTCCACTACCGCCCAACGTCCTTTTCCACCGCCTACCACTAGACGACTACCTTCCCAGCCTCCTGCATTTGGCGGGTGGGTCGAACCCATCGTCACAGTAGCACCCCCTATCGCCAGATCTAAAGCCAGAGCCAGCAGCAGCAGTGGAGGAGGAAGAAGGGGAGGTGGCGGCACTAGCGGAGGAGGATGAAGGGGAGGCTATCCTGTCGGTGGAGAAGAAAATGATATATCGTTCTTTAGTTTTTTCAACAATAAAAATATTGTACGCCCAAGATCTTATTAGCAATTAGTGAGTGTCCTGAGAACTTTTTCCAAAAAAACGAATCAGTGCCCCCAAGAAATTACCCATCCTAGCTTATGCCCAACAAATGTGACTGGCTGGGCCTTGAACACATCGAGGAGTCATGAGGTTATACTTTGAACACATCGACGAGTCACACTTGTATAAATTGGTCCTGTTCGTATTGGTTTCTATTTAGAAAAACTAAAAGTTAATATGAACACTTAATTTTTTAAAGTGGGTTCTCCACTTCTCTCGCTACCGTCTTGCTTCGGTGATAAGGCAGGGGCCACGAGGTGCATCACCCATCTTGCTCCTCTCGCTTCCATTACGCATACGTATCTTTCCCTCACTTTTTTGCACCGCTCACCTCTAATTCTAAAAGACACTTCTTTTAGCCATTACTATTTATTTTTAACTAAAAGCCACCAGTAAAAGCCAATACGAACATCGACATTAGCTTCCCTTAAAAGAAAAGGAGTAAATTTTGCAAAACCATGCATATTCTTACAAAACTGTCAAAAAATTACACTTGTTAGAACTAGTTTTACAAAACCGTACTTAT
Source organism: Dendrocalamus latiflorus (assembly GCA_017311315.1). Taxonomy (NCBI): domain Eukaryota; kingdom Viridiplantae; phylum Streptophyta; class Magnoliopsida; order Poales; family Poaceae; genus Dendrocalamus; species Dendrocalamus latiflorus. The sequence continues at coordinate 18,176,183 of CM029655.1, read as the reverse complement.
TTTTACCAATCATTTCAAAGAACCACACATTCGTCAACTGCAACTATTTTGATAAGGTGGACCCGCATGTCATTGAGATTTTAGCACATAACCCTGTTACGCCGACACAGAGGGCGTTGTTGCGTCGCCAACTGGTGTGGAGGGTGTTGTTTTCTATGAAGAATCAAATAGAGCAAGAGAAGAGCACCCTGTTGCAGGAGAAAGTAGTTAAGCTGCAGTGAAGTTGACCACATGCCACGTCGGTTGGCCACACACCAATACCCTCCATGTCGGTATAATGAGGTTAGGTGCTAGAGTCTCAATGACATGCGGGCACACTCTATCAAAACAATTGCAGGTGATAGAAGTATTGTTCTTTGAAACGGCTGGTAAAAATAAGTGTGGTTTTATGAAACTAGTTGTAAAAAATATAGTTTTCCAATAATTATTATAATGACAAGCGTTGTTTTGTGAAATTTACCCAAAAAAATCAACATTAGCTACATGGAATAGTAGTGGAGTATTTAGTAACACTAGCACTGCAACTAATTAGCGAGAAAAAGATCAAAGTGGTCAGGGAGCGTGGCTATCACAAAATAAACATCAATGTGTTCGGCCTACCTCAACAACTGAAGAGATTGGTGTGCTCCTTACGTGACAGGACCCCTGCACCGGCATGCACTTTTGCGCTATGCTACGCAATGGACCCCTGGATCCTGCTTGCCGGTAGCTTGTTTCATTTCTAAGGTTTCCTGCGGCTGGAGCTGGACCATTCAGAGAACCAATAAAGCATGCTGCACTTGCTAGTCAATTCCGTAGCAAACGCCCTATTCTTTCTAGTTTTTGTTTTTTTTCAAAAATCAAAATAAACAACATAATTTTTTGAAACGGATTTTTCAAATGGTTTTTCGAGTCTAAAACCGTATGTGTCATCTACATCGATGTCTTCGGCATCCACTGTCACCTTAAAAAGCACAAATAAAAACTATTAGCCATAGCAAAAAAAAAAAAGCCTAAAGTCATTCTACGTTGTCGCAAGTTGCCACGGGGAGGGAAGGGGGATGCAAATTATTATATTTTGGGATTCGAATATGATAGGTTCCGACCATAGCTGATCTTTCCAACCGCTTGAAGAGTTTCGATCATGTTTTGCTCATGCAATGCGAACTAGTCAAAGGTTATGATTAGGAACATCTTTGTATCCATGGACTCTACGTCGATTGGAGTCACATGTGGCTAATCGAGACGCTTCCGACTACAAATCTACACCGTTATCTTTTGAGACTCTCCAAGTGGGGTGTTGTTCCTATCTCTAAGAATGTTACTGTTCTAGTTTCCAATAGGTCTTTATTTCGTTACCAACTAGTACTTTGTTCCTTTTTTCATTAGGGATTTTGATCCTTAGTACATATATGTACCATTGTAGTCACATAGTTAAGACACACCAAAGTTTTTTTAACTTGTAATCTCTCCTCACATAGTGAATTTTACCTTTGTGCATCCGTGGATTTTCCCATAAGGATTTTCTATGTAAAATTCATGTTTATCGTTCTTTTGATGACCTATTTTTATCGTGCATTTTATAACAAGTGGTATCAGAGCCCCAGGTTCAAGTTCAAAGCCATTCCAGCGCGGGGGGGGGGGGGGGGGGCATTGTGCGGCATCAAGAGTGGTATTCAGGAGGTGATCGTTCTTGCCGATTTGACTTGCCTTGACTCTATTCCGCATCTCGACTCTAACTCGGTGTCAACCCATGCCATGCCGAGCGTTAATCGGTGCTCTACCTCGGTGACTATTCCACTACCAAGTTTCACAAACATCATTGCCCACGCTGCCCGACACCATGCTCTAGCGTCATACTATGTCATCTCCGTCGATGATCTTCTGCCGCAATCGATTGTCATATTACATCAAGAAGCTGTGTCATTAGCTTTGCATGTTTTTGTTGGAGGTGGAATTCATTACAATTTAGGCCATTATGCCTATTGTTAGTGGCATTCATGCGAGATTCACCATCGTCGATTTCATCGATGATCTGTCGTTTACTACGGGTTACTATGGCATAATATGAACATATAGAGTTTAAGGTGTAGCTGCAATTTGGGCTAACTTAATCGATGTGACTTTAAAGAGAAAAACAATGTTAGTTATAGGAATAACTGAATTTAGTGTTTCATTCACCGTTTAGATATGTTGAAATTGGATTGCTTGCAATGACCACCATGAAGGAGTTTATCATATTCCTTTCGCTACTGGAGGAATTTGGCTTAATGTGAATATTGTTATATTTTGTGATCCGAATCTGGTCAGATTTAACTATTGTTGGTCTTTCCGACCACTTGAAGAGTCTGATCAGATTTTGCTCAAGTAGTGCAAACTGATCGAAAGTTATTATTGGGATCACCTTTGTACCTGTGATGGACCCTATTTTAACAGGAGTCAGACGTGGCTACTCGAAATGCTTCCGACTATAACTTTACATCCTTATATTTTGAGACTCTCCGAGCGGGATATTGTTCCCATTTCTAAGAAGATTATTGTTTTAGTCTCCGATAGATTTCTATTTCGTTATTGACTATGACTATGTTCCTTTCTTTGTTAGGGACTCTGATCCCTATCATATATATAACCCTATAATCACATAGTTGAGATACACCGAAGTTTCATGTACTTATAATATCTTCTCATATAGTGAATTTCGTCTTCGTGCGTTCGTGATTTTTTCCATAAATGCTTTTTTACGTAAAATCCATGCATCTTGTTCGTTTGATCATCTATTTTTGTCGTGCATTCCGTAACACGAATTGAGCTACGACGTCGTCACAACTAACAAGCGGGCACTTAGAAGTGGAGGGAGATGCGAATTGGGAATCCTGGATTGCGAGCGTCTGGTCCGGTCGGAGGGTGTTTTGTAAGATGTACGAGATGGATCGGTCTCGGACGCCGCCGTCGTTGCCTCGTTGGTGTGCATAATGTCCTTTTGTCAGAGCTAGAGCTGCTAGAAAGAGAAGCGCAGGCGTTGCGCCGTCGGTTTCCACCAGTCGCACGTAGGTGGCTAGGTCCAGTCGTAAGTGCAACCTTTCGTCCACTCCGTCTTCCTGTCCCGGGGTTAATGATCTGATCGTCTCAAGTCAAGCCTTCGAATTTAAGGCATGCAAGGCTTGTACGTTGGCGTTGTTTCTCACTTTTCTCCCTTCCTCTCTCCGCGTCACATAGTCATCGATCGCCACTTGCCGCAGCAGCACGAGACGATGATACACTGCTACTAGCACTCTAGCAGTAGCTGTTCCAAAGATTGTGGATTTAAACAACTTCGCAGGCGAAAGCAGATGGTGCGTTGCAGCCAGCAGCGGTCCAGAACTAAAGTTTAATATGCTAATAGCACAAGACCACCATGAGATAAATGAACAAAAAATAAATCAAACTATCTTTTGCAATTCAAAATCATACCTAATTATAAGAGCAACATAGCAAAAATGCAAAATATAATGAATATTATACCTTGGTAATGAGTAGTGTGTCTCCAAAATCTCATAAATATATGTAAATAGCTATCTATACACTAAGGTCCCATTCTAAATGGCTTCAACTTCCGGCATTTTTTGGCTTTCGATTTATTTAAGTCAGAAGTCACTTGTAACACATCGGCTTCTATTTTTGGCTTACTTTATGTTTTCTTGGGCCTTTTGAGTTTTTTTGCCTTTTTTCCCTTATTACTTTACATTGTCTGTGACGATATAATGTTTTTTCAATTTTTCCTTATTTTTCTTAGAAAAAACTAACAACCGCTATAGTTCAATTTCAGTCATAAGCTTAAGTGAAAAGCTAGTTGGAGCACCACCTAAATTTAGTAAAATTAGTGATAAAATCATAAATTATGATTATAAATAGTTATAAAAATTGAAAACAGATGCAACATACAACTAAAGCGCTAGCATTGAGTAGTACAGGTACATGGCAATGTTATTCTATGAGATTTCATGCTTTGAAAGTGTTTTCTGACTCTATCATCATCGAGGCTTCTAAATATCTCTCGCTCAGTGTAGTATATCATCAAGTCATTGAACCACTTATCCGCTACTCTATTGCGCAAAACTATCTTGATAATATTCATTACTGCAAAAACTTTTTTAACTGATGTCGTTGCCAGTGAAAGGATCAGTGTTAGCTCAATGAGGCAATAAACCAATTGAAAAGTTCTATTTTTGTTTCAATCATCTTTTAAGATAGTTTTCCACAAATAGGTATGCATTTCGTCGAATCAACAATGATTTCATTGGGATTAAAATCCACCCGAGCCTTTTTTACTTGATTCATGTTCTCATTAGTACAAGGTGTACCAATTGTATTGCTTAAAAAATATTTATGCAATATTCGTTTCTCCATTTCTTGCAAATCTACACATTGATAAATGAAAATACATGAAACTAAAATACCAAATCAGTCATAATTGCGTGAATTGAAAACTGCATTTGTTTTTCTTTTAAATATCTCGCTAGCTGAGGCCTCTTGTTTCTCTCTTTCTTTTCCTCTTCTTCCCTGACTCCTTCCTTCGGCGGTCCTTGATCCTTCCTCCCTCAGATCTCAGTCCCTCTCCCTCATTGGCTCACCCTCTCTTTGTCTTAGACAAATATTGACATGCAAGATCTTAGCCGACCGCCTCCTTCCCTCTCCTATCTCCACTACGTTACACCGACTACCTCCCTCTCCTCTGTGCTGCACCAACTATTGTAAGGTTAAGGAGGCCAATTAGAAGGGGGGTTAATAGGTGCTTTTAAAAATCTCTTCTTGGCTAAAAGTAAGTTTATATACGGAAGCTTAAATCAATTTAGTTTTGCATAATTTAGGCCTAAATTATCTAGTTCATCTAAGTGTACTAACTCCCTCAGTCTATGTTAAGGTTTGCAACACTAAGGTGATAAGCAATCAATTTAATTTCTATGAATATAAGTTGCAAGTATATAAATTAAGTACAAGAAAACAAACCATAATTTGACACGGTCGTTTTTTTACCGTTGTGTTCAGATCGGTCTTCCCTATTCTACGTTGAGGTAAACCCAAACGAATTGGACCAGCTCCATGAATTAAGCCAATCACCACAATTACACTAGTAGTATCTCTTTCCCGCTTTGGGTAGGTGGGCCCTAACATTCACAACAAGCCGGACTTTCTCACAAACTTCTTTGAGAAGATTACCGGGCCACTATGCCTCCAAATCGTCTAGGAGTCGGCAACCACCACAAGTAACAAATCGAAGACGATCACTTGAATGAATCAAGTGCCACAGCTTAAGGATATGAAATCCTCCACCAAGTATAACACATGCACTTGGATTTTCCTTTTCAAGCTCATTAAGTGCAGCACATGCACATAAGAGGTGAAAAGTCTTGCTCTTAGCTCAAGCGTGATGAAATAGAAACATCATACTCCTCGAACCGTCCGCAAGGGGTATTTATATCCTACAAAAAAACTAGCCACTGGAGCAAGAATTTAGCAAAAATCAGCCCGAGACCGGTATTACTGCCAACTAATGGCCAGTACTACCGCTAATCCACAATGGTAAGAAACTAGCCGTTACGGGCGATGCCGGTCAGACTATCCACACAGGGTTCGTTCTGACAACCACTAAGGCTGGTCAGACCACTTAACCAATTTTCATAAAAAAGTGCTCTTTGGAAAAATACAACCAACAACAAATACTTGGCTATACCTTTACATAACGCCAATCGGACCATCGCTTGTCAGACCTCCGGCTGGTTTGACAACTCGTCATGAGCCAGTCATACCATCGTCCGGTTCGATCGTTCACACAGAGCGAGTTGTACCACTGACACAAGGCCGGTCGTATTGCTCACATAGAGTCGGCCGTAACGCCTTGCAATTTTTAGCAAAGACAAGAGTGCTTGTACTTCAACAAATTTACAAAATGCATTCATAAACCATAGTACCACACACACAAGGATAAAAACATGATTCGCGATAAGTTGTAAAATATATTCGCATACTTTAGAATCATGACACAAGGTGTAGGTACATAAACTTGAACCGTTTGTAAATCATATTTGCAAATTTAAGTCACATATTACAAGGATCATGCATATGCTCAACTATTTGCAAAAAACACATTAACAAACAATAAAATCATGGCACAAAGAGCTAGAACAAACCAAATGAGCTATTAACACATAACATACTCAAGCTACTAGTCAAGACCTCTCTTAATAGTACAATATTCTATACTAGCAATCTAGTCTTCCAACCAAACATCAAAACTAGTAAAAGACTAGGAACACATTCTTAACCTATGCTAGTTATATTTTTGCCTTGAGCATCCACTTAAAATTTGATGATGCACATCTGTTGGAACTCGGAGCAACAACTCCTGGATCCTCTGTGTAAATCGCACTAATCTAGGATCAGCTAGTGCACACAGTAGAACAAAGATACCTATCAAGCACAAATGACCAACTATATTAAATAAAAGAGTACGGTCTTATGGCCAGCATTTATATCAATGCTCATTGGCAACAATATTAAAGGCAAATAACTGCGGAAGCAAACTGATAAAAGCGAAGCCCAAGCCTGCTCACAGGCAAACGACAGTAAGACGTGGCTTACTCGTCCAAGCCTTCATTGTGGTCGAAGTCGTCCTCCTCTGAGATGAGATAGCAAGATGAGCACAAACTTGTACTCTGCAAGTCATACAGAATATGCAATATAATGATAAAGGCAATAAAGGAAGGCATATAGGGTTATTTGAGCATAAAACAACATTTAAATAAATACAGCAAATAGATTAAAAATTACTGAATTTAATACAGTATGTAAAAAACAGTAATTGTAAATGAAATTAATACCGTTAGTGCAGACTCCAACCAAACACTAACCTATCCACAGACATCCCACTCTGACCATCTTTTCTAAAAAATCTCGTATGGATTCTATCCATTCACACGCTTCCAATCACTCATGGATTCCATCTATCCACAAGCTTTCAATCTCTTATGGATTTCATCCATCTATAAGGTTTTCATAAACCATTTTAAAAAACAAAGTCTAATCCGTGAAAAACTTTACTCAACATGCCTATGACCGTGGGCATGGCTATCCAGGATAGATTATTGTCAGACCCAGATTTTTCAATCTGAATCTACTGTGTATACTGCACTATTCCCTGGATCAGTAGCTAGTGCACACAGTCACATTGCTGAATCATTTCATGCATCGCACAATCATTCATTATATTACACAAATTGAAATACACCACGTCGGGTGATAGAGTTTACAAAAGAGGCCGATCAGGCCAAATGTACTTATTACAACCATGCAGCGGAAACATAGCGAAAGCAAACCCAAATCCACAGGCAAGCGACTGGAAGGTACTGTGTGCATTATATGTCACCAGCTAACTAGTAACATACGTGCACACAACGCCATATGTCCACTTGTCCATGCCTAATTAACGAAGCCTACGCCTTAGTTTCCTTCGTCGTTCTTCTCCTCCGTAGCGGGAGCTTCCTCGTAGGCGTAGTGGTCTTGCGTTCCTGCTTCTGGATTTTTGTCGCAAAAGCGAGTATGAGCACTCCGACCCCGTGCTCAGCGAATCAACACACAGAATGCAATATTTAACATGTATGGCTAACCAAGGATGGCTTAGGGTTTGTTTATTTTTGCGAAGAGTGCTTTTGAATACAATTATATAAAATTCCTTAAGACCTAGCATTTTGAACACACGTATATGTTGTGAATGAATGCAATATTAATAGTGATTCAGATTCCATCCACCGTTACATGGCATCTGCACCATATATCAATTTCTTCAGCGTTATAGCCGCTTAACTTACCACTGGGACGACACCCAGGACAATTTACCACTGGGACGACACCCAGGAAAATTCCAAATCAGGGCAGTCCATCGCCCTCTCACTTTTCCATTCCCGATCTTCAAAATTTTGTAAACAGAACTATATCTAGTTAAGTTCCCATGTCTACCCTTGACCATGGGCACGGCTATTCGAATAGTTTTGACTCTGCAGAGTTTGTACACTTTCACCACAAGAGACAATCAACTCGTTGCCCCACATGATACCTTAGACATGTGGTTGAGCAGACCATCACAGTGACTTTTCAAAGTACCTCGCCCCTTCCATCATTTCACCCTATGGGTCGTTCCCACTTGCGGTGGGTCCCATACGTTGTGCGGGATGTCCTCCTTCTGAACGTCTAGCAGCTGGCTCCCCACCCCTGCTAGCCCGCCACAGCAGAACTTCACCCTACCCGGGTGTCCCATTCAAGCCGTCTCACAGACTGCCGCTTGCACAATCCCACACCACCTCCTGGAAGGATGACTTTCAGGGTCCGGTAAATCTACTAAGCCAAGTTGTAATTTACAGACTTGTGGTTGTACTGTTTTACACGGGTTGACATGACAAGATTCAGTCCTTAGTGGTATCTGGACGGTTCTACCACAAACCACACTCTCGTGCACACCTGCACCACACCCCCAAACCATCCGCCCAGATATTTAAGCATGTTGGGGTTTTTGGAGACATAAAATAATCATATCCAACATTTATCAGTCATTACCACCATGACTGTCCCAACCAAAATTTTCTCATGATTAAAGTGATGTTTGGGCGTTCTCGCGCCCATGATTACTTAAACAATGCTAAGCACGGCATATATAAATTACGGACTTACTTTTGGAAAGTTACCATTATAGTTTTGCTAAGGCGACAAGGTTCAATATTCAAGTATTCCAAAGGAGGCGTAATATTAGTCAAGCAAGCAATGGACATGTAACTAAAATCTTAAATTAACATGTATTTGTATATAACATAACGGCATGCAATTTGATAATTTAAACTAAAATAATTTGCATAAAATGTAGGGTCAACATGATCAAAGTATTGACTCGCCTTGGCCACAGTGGTTGGGTGCTTGATTATCCGGATCTTCTAGTGCTGCGGCCTCGAGTTCTTCCTCTTGAGCTTCGTAAGCTATTGTAATCGTGCGCGAAAATTTGGATAAAAAGAAAACATCCAATCAATAAAATTTCACCAGAAATTCAAATGAACTCCAAAAATTATGATTTCAGTTCCATTGGACAGATCTTGATTTTAGATGAATTTAGAAATTTGTCCCATCCAATTTGGAGTTAAAATGAAAAAGTTATGATTATTTGAAGTTCTCAGGTTTAATTAATTCCAGAAAATACAAAATATCTGACAGGTGGGACCCACTGGTTATTTTAATATTTTTATCTTTTTATTATTTTGTTTAATCCTGAGTCTCTGACCAGTGGGGTCCGCATGTCAGCGTGCGCTAGACACTGACGGTGGGGTTCGGCTGTCAGTGGGCCTGCGGTCCCGCAGCGGCTGACGAGCGGGGCCCACCTGTCAGCGGGGAAAAATTAAAAGAAATCGCTCGACCGCAGGCGCGGAGCCGAGGGCTCGAACGCGCGCCACGGGAGCGAGGGGGAGGGAAGAGACGCGCTGGTAACCAAGTGGGCGGGGAGGCTTTGCCTACCCCATAAGGGCGGCTTACTCTTTTGAGTTAGCTCGGGGAGGCGACCGGCAGAGGAAGAAGAAGACGGCGGCGCCGGCGGCGAGTGGTGGCCGGAGGGGTCGGGAAGCTGCGTGATATGTAATCCCGGGGTCGTGAGGATGCTAGTGGTGGTGGCGGCGGAGGCTGAGACGCGCCGGAGGTGGGTCGGCAGCGTGCGGTGGCGGTGGCTCGGGGAGGTGATTGACGCCGGCGTTGCTCCGGCGATGGGAGGTCCGGGGAAGGAGGGGGTTGGCTTCACCGCGCTCCCGTGAAGCTCTGGGAGCTTAGGGGTCGCCCGGAGGTGGTCGGAATCGGCGGGGAGGGTGGCGCCGGAGTTGGGGAAGAAGGGAGGGGCCGGCGGCGATTTGAGGTGCTATGGTGCAATTGTGGCCAGGGGAGGGAAGAGGAGGGAGCTGCGATGCCAATGCGGCTCACGGGAGAGGCTTTTATAGCCGGAGAGGGTTTGTACGGCGAGAGCCACATTCGGCCCTCCGCTGTTCATGCCGGCGAGGGGGAATGGACGAGATCCTCCCCGAGATCACGCGGGAGAGAGAGCACAGGGGGTGCGCTGAACTTTGCCTGCGAGGGGTGAGAGATAGCGGGGAGGGATTGGCTGCGGCAGCGAGTGAGAGCGAGCGCGAGTGAGAGAGCGGCGCTGCGGGCGCGTGGAGAAGAAGGAGGGAGGAGGAAGAAGACGCGGGCGGGGGTCCACCGGCCAGGGAAAGAGGCGCGGGGGCGAGGCGGGCCACCGGTCGGGGAAAAGCGACTGGCGCGTGGGGCCGCGAGGCAGCGGGGCACGGCGCGCGGTCAGGGCGCGGGCCCGCATGGCAGAGGTGGGGCGCGGGCGCTGGCGCGCTGGGCCGCAGTTGCTGGCCCACGCGAGCGCGCCGGCCGCGTGCGCTGGCCGTATGCGGAGAGGAGCTGGGCCGGGGTGATGGCCGGCTCGGCCGATTTTCTTTTCCTTTTTCTTTTCTCATTTCTTTTGTATTTCTTTGATTTTCCTTTTTGGGTATTTATGTGTGTGTATATATATATATATCTATTTTCACTTCCTTGCTCCCTGTAATTCTACATCTTCCAATTTATTGATATTTATAAAAATTATTTTCTTGTCATATTTAATTGTATGCATACATATACCTACACATACATACGTATGTATATATTTTTGTAGATGTTTATTACTTTTACTTTCATTTTACTTTTTAATTCTTTTGGATCATCTTTTCAGATTCTTTATTTGTTTCCCATGTTTTTATTATTTTATGTGCTCTTTTCACTTTTGAAACTCCTTTACATTTTCAAAAAGCCAATAAACTCCAAATTCAAAATAAAAAGCAAATAAAATAATCCAGAAACTCCATAATTTATTATTTATATTTCCCAGGATGTTACAATTATACACTCTGCAGAGGATGTATAGCTTTACCCATAAGACATGATCATCTCATATTGCCACGCAATTAACACACTTCCTTAGGTGTGCAGCGGAGAGATCATGACAAGGCATTTACAATGCAAAGCTTTCAATTTGGCCAAGCCAACTCTAAGGTTTCACCTCAGTAAGGAATCCACCAGACTGGGCCCTCTCTTGAGCCGAGTGAGACTTCTCATGGCACACGCTACACTCACTTACAACCTACAACATAACTCAGGTTGGGACCCACAAATTAATCAGCCAGAACTGTCCTATACCAGCCTTATGGTAGTACGATAAGGCTTTGTAACAGTAGCTCACAGACAGGCCCTTAATTGACTTAGGCTCAACCACATACCCCCTATGCCCGACAATCAACACTACGTCACCGAACAACAGTGCATGCCTGCACCCACCACCTAACCATTAGCCTAAGTCTAAATCAACTTTTATATTTTATTTCAAAATATTTCATAATCCTTCTTGACTCACCGAAGTCAAGAATACTTTTCAAAAGCTTATCATTTTATGTGAAAAGGTATCTCCAAACAAATATTATATCTAAGCAGGTCTAAGCATTTGATATAAGACCCTCTAGCCAATACTAGTGTACCAACTAGAGTTTTATTCTAAGGTGACAAGATATCAAGGGATTCAATGTCGATGGAGGAATTAACAAGTAGGCAATAACTAAATTTAAAACTGAATTGAAATATGTTGAATAAAATTAAGCATGAAATATAATTTAAAACAACATAATTTTATTTGCAAACTGGGATCAATATGATCAAAGGGTGTGACTTACCTTGCTCTTCATATGGGTGCAAATCATCGTCGAAGAATTCTCTAGAATCGTCGTAGTCTACACGTGAAAATAACCCACCAAACTCAAAAAAAATCCACAAAAATCCAAAAAAATTCAAAAAAAATTTAAATTGAGGGAAGAAATGAATAGATTGGAATTTTTGATGAATTTAGGAATTTGAACGGGTTTAGTTGGAGCTAAGAAGAAGGAGAACGAGCTTTCGGAGGTTTAAAATCAGAGAAAAAGAAAAAGGCTGATTATTTTGGAATTATTTTTCTAAAGGAAAAATGAATTTATGACGTCAGTCATTACGACCATGCAGTCGAACTTACGACCACGCGGAACAGCTTACAACCACGCAGTCGAACTTACGACCACGCAGTCGAATCTATGATCACGCAGTCAAACTTACGACCACGCAGAATAGCTTACGACCATACAGTCGAACTTACAACCATGAAGTTGTTTACGACCACACAGACGGGCTTACGACTAAGAAGTCATTTACGACCACACAAACGAGCTTACGACTATGAAGTCGTTTACGACCGCACAGACGAGCTTACGACTATGAAGTCATTTACGACCACTCGGAGCTACGACCACGAGTATCTAGTCGCAACTGGTAGTTGTAGCTCGTATAGGACTATAGAGTCAGAGGCACTCCAGGACTAGCAAGTCGATTCCGACTTGCAAGTCATAAACGCTCTACGACTTATGAGAACTCACGCAATAGAGATGGAGAGGGCGCTCGGGACCTGAGGGTCGTTGGTGTACGGCAGCACGGCGGTGGCTGGCGAGGGGCGCAACAGAGAGGGGAGACTGAGGGGAGTGCGATAGTGCATGCGGATTTTACCGAGGACGGAGAGTGGTCGGCGACGAGGAAGGCGGCGATGGTGCTCGGTTCACTTGTGCGGCGGCACTCCGACGGCATCCTGGCTCAGCGGGAAGGCGGAGGAGGTGCACACAGTCTCGGCGAAGGTGAAGACGGCGGCGGCGTGGCTCGAGGCATCCCGAGGCGGCCGGAAGCCCTCTCCGGAGTTGGCGGCGGTGCTCGAAGAGAGGAAGCACGGCGCAGGGGTGATGGAGAACCCGAGAGAGGGAGTGGAGGTGGGGGCGGGGTTGAGTGAGGGGTGGTTGTGCTTGGGAGGGGTTTAAATAGGGTCGGGGAGGGGCCGGCGCGGCGAGATGTCTTGCCGGAGAAATCGGGGAGGTGGTGGCAGTTGTGGGCGGATGAGGCCGAGTGGGGGAGGTGGGCGACGAGCGCGGGAAGTGCGGCGCATGATGGGAGAAATGGGGTGGCGCACTCGCGGGGAGGGGACGTGGCCAGGAAGGGCAGAGCGGCCAATGGCCTGGCGGCGGCGTTCACGCAGGGAAGACGGGGGGAGGTTGGGGATGACAGGTGGGGCTAGGGGTGTCAGTGAGGCCGAGAGAGGGGAGGGGCACGGACGGTTAAGATGGCAACATGTGGCCATGGGGAGAGGATCAGGCGGCCGGGAGAGGAGAGAGAGGGTGAAGGAGTGCAGGCGATGGGGATTGGGGCTGAGAGGCACGTGGGCGACGTCCACGTGTCGGCCGAAGAGAGGGGTGGGATTTCACATTTTATTTTTGATTTTGGATTTTCAGAAAACCCGTGAAAAATAAATAAAGCTCAAAAATATGAAATATATTCCAAAAATTCCAGAAAAATTCACAGAAGTTCCTGGAGATATTTTGGACTTAGATAAAATATTTCCCACTTAAGTTGGTATTATATTTTTATACTTGAAATACTTCTTAATTTCAAAATAGATTTTAAACTCCAGAAAAACTCATAAAATCCAAATAAAAGCCAAATAAATCCAAATAATTAATTTTAATTAGGATGTTTTTATTGAAAAATCAAAATATCATCTTATTTAATAATATTTCTAGGTTTTTACTTAAAATACTTTTCAAATCCAGCCTTTTTTAAAACAAAAATCAGGGCAATTCGAAATTAAAATCTAGGCACCAAAACACTTATTGTTATTTTAAACCAAATTAATTTAATTTTGATAATATATTTTTTCACTCAAAAATTGAAATAAACAACTAGGCTGTTACAACATCTCCACTTCAAGTCTAGGTCTTTAGCCATCAACATATGATGTCCTTTGCTTGACTTGATAACTATCAAAACATGAAGCCATCCCATGTCTTCATAATTATGGGACATAACCTATTCATGCAATTCATAGAAAATATTAGTCCCATAATATGATTATCATTAATTATCAAAACATATCATTAACTCATAATGATGGGTTTGGATTCTTCAACTACCTTCCTCCCTCTCCTCCGCGCCTTAGTGCCCATTGCCATTGAGCTTGGAGGCTGGAGCTCTAGATTTGGCCTGGCTGGTTGGCCCCCGCATGCGTGAGCCCACTAGGTGCCGCCCACCCACCTCTGGCTGCGGCCTATGCAAGCCGCGCTGGCACCCTGCATGCTGACTGCCCATCGACGGTCGGCCGTCACTTACCCGCCCTCGCGATCCGCCCGATCCCTACCTACTTTAGCCACCTGCACAGGTCGCGGTCGCCTATATGCCGCCTACCCATCGTCTACCCACCAATTTGCAACCACATCAGAGTATATGGAATATGAAAGAAAAGACAATTGCTAGTTGCTGCCGACTTGGTTGGGCTCGATGGAACTATGAAAGAGAGAGCTACTGAGAGATATGTGGGCTTTGCTTTGCTAGCGTGGTTGGCCCAACATGGAAAGAGGCAATACACTCGACTTAGCTAGCCCACGCAAGATAATTCAAGCCCAAATCTCCTAATCATTCTTCTTCTACCTCCAATCATCTCTCTGAGCTCTCTCTCACACTAACCAAACCACAGTCATGGCGCCCCATAGATAGGTTGGGGATGCTAGAGGAGGTACCTATTGACAAGCCAATGATAGGGTGTGTGTCAGCCTCTTGCCCCGGTAGGTTCGCCACTAACTGCAGCAAGTAATAAGTTAGTACTATAGCGAACAAGGACAGTGAAAACTAAAAGGCAGTGATAGTGTTTATATTTGGATAGGTTCTTTTCAGCTGCGCCTTATGGTCCTAGTGTATGTATTTGTATGAACGAATCAAATGTCAATAAATTGATAAACTGTTTTAAAATTTTTATTCCGATAAACTGTTTCGGAATAATGATAAAAAAAACTATCTAATTTATTTATTTAAAAACTATAAAATCTAAGTCATAGGTGGAAGAGAACTCGCCTATCAAAGCTGGGCCTTGTAGACGCGAAGCTGAAATCGCCAACTGCCAACGCCGTCAGTGACGGCTGACGACGGCCACGACGTACGCAGGCAATCGCCGAAACGACCGAACGCACGCGACAAACTACCAGGCACAGCCGTCAGTCCGGTCTGTGCTGGCGGCGGACGCCGCCGAGCCAAGTCAAATCCCGTCTCCATCCGTTCTCCCACACAACTTGCCGGCTTCTCGATCCCCACGCACGCGTGCAAGGAAATTGCCCCCAGCCAGCCAGCGCGCCTCCCCACCTCCGTTCCCGTCACCGACGACGAACCCAGCCGGGAAAAAACCCAGTAGACTGTAGACTAGCAGCAGTAGCACTCTACAGCTCAGTGCCACCAGAAAAAGGGCGGAAACACACAAATTCCACCCGCCTGATTTACCTCCCCCACCAGAAGGCTGGACGGAAAGAAAAAATTGGCCCACGGCCGTGCGGCAAAAGGCTGGTGAGGTGAGCCGTGGCCGTCATGACCCAGTATATATACGCCACCACCAGCCGCTGCTGCTGCGCCCACCCCGCGACCAACCTCCCGCTTCCCGCGCCAGCTCCAGCTTCTCCCTCCTCGTCGTCCCGGTCGTTTCAGTCGTCGCCGCTCCGGCGGAGGTGGTGGGCCATGGGGGCGAGCGATCACCTGACGGTGGCCGCCGCCAAGCCGCGGCAGAGGAGGCCGTGTGCGGCGACCGTGCTAGGCGAGCCGCTGGCGGCGTTCGACGACCACGGCCTCGTCCATCCCAGCGCCGACTTCGCCGCCCAGGCCCTCGTCTCCTCCCCGCAGCAGGTGATCGCAGATAGATATACCAAGACGTCTCCTTTTTTTACTACTTTCCATTTCGATTCTGTTAATTCGTTCACGAATGTGTGGCGCACGTTCAAAGACCTTCCCTTTCGAGGCGCGGAGTGTGCGGCTAGTTGCGATTCATCGCCGCCGACCGAATCAGATAAGGCAGACAGGGACTGTACATAAGTAGTAGGACTGGGGATTGGGGAATTTTGGGAGGGTGTGGGTTAATTTCCATTCTTGCTCGTAGGGGCCATGCACTGATTAGTTAGAACATCCGGTGATTCTGAATTTGATTTGTGATAGCGGATGTGATGAGTGATGTGAGTGTTTTTGCCATGGCCGGTGATCAGTACCAGGAGATGTACCAGCGGTCGATCGATGACCCGGCCGGGTTCTGGTCGGAGATTGCAGAGACGTTCTACTGGACGCAGAAGTGGAGCCCTGATGAAGTCTGCACCGAGAACCTTGATGTGACCAAGGGGCCGATCAAGATCGAAGTAAGCGCCTGCCTAACTGATGGTTGACTGATTTCGATACTTGTTTGTGATGGGAGGATAGAGTATTCTTGAAATCTTGATGGTGGTTGGTGTCTTGTAGTGGTTCAAAGGGGCCAAGACCAACATATGCTACAATGCGGTGGACCGCAATGTGGAGGCTGGGGACGGGGAGAAGATTGCGGTGTACTGGGAGGGGAATGAGCCCGATCAGGACGGGAAGCTCACCTACTCAGAGCTATTGGACAAGGTTTGCCAGGTAAATTTGCGTGCTCATATTCCAAAACAATTGCATGTGTTGTGTCCATCATGTATATATAGACAGGGCCTAATTTGTAGGCTCTTTTACGGTACCCTAAATTAAATGTGAGCTGTCCATTCTTTCTAATTCAATGAATCAGATTAGTTATGATTTAGTTATACTACTATCGACACGGTATTAGTAGTAAAATTTTGAGAGGGGTATAATTGTAAAGGAAACATATGCGCAAGAGTAATTTCCGTAAGCACCACGGCAACATGCGTATGAGAGACAGTGGCGGCGGTGCAAAAAACGGGTGAGAGACGACAGCGATGATGACGGAAAGGATTAATAATAAGTTTAGAGGGCGGCCACGTCTTCGGCACGGCGGGGAGCTTCGCCGTTGGCGGGACGAACGTGAGCATCCAGGACGTGCTGGGGAACACGAGGGACGAAGACGCCGGTGCGCTTCTGCGCGAGGGCACCACCGTGCTGCTCAACTCGATGACCCGTGTGGACTTCCCGTACACCATCGAGCAGGTGAGGCAGGCGTTCGCGGTGGCGGCTGGCTCGGACAGCGTGGCGGCGTTCAAGAAGACCAGCGAGGAGAAGGTGTAGAGAGAGTGAGCGCTCGCTAGCTCTAGCTATCTGTGGCATGGGTGAATGCTTGCACATGTTTAGGCGGGATGTGTTGAGCCGTACGTGGCGTTGTGTTTTGGCTGTTTGATTTGATGGTTTGGTTGTGTTTGTGTCTATTTGTTCTTCGGTCCCTCGTAAAAATAGATTTATAAAAAAATCTATTTTGCCCTTATAAATCAATTATCAGATTTAGTTTTTACTATCGCTCTTTTACGACCTGCAGAATGTACCATAGAAATTTCCTAATTTGTTGTGGTATGTTTTGTGGCAGCTTGCCAATTACTTGAAAAGTGTCGGTGTCAGAAAGGGTGATGCTGTGGTGATCTACCTGCCAATGTTGATGGAGCTGCCCATTGCAATGCTTGCATGTGCACGCATCGGTGCTGTTCACTCGGTAATTGTTGCTCCAGTTTGCGCTGCTAGTTATTTATTTGATCCTACATATGTTCCCATGTTATGATGCTGAATTATGTCCAGGTTGTGTTTGCTGGCTTCTCTGCCGATGCACTAGCCCAAAGAATCATTGACTGCAAACCTAAGGCTGTGATTACGTGCAATGCGGTGAAACGGGGCTCGAAACTCATCCCTCTCAAAGACATAGTAGATGCATCTCTAGTTGAAAGTGAGAAGAATGGAGTCACTGTAGGTATGCGATAGAATCCAACTTCCATGAGCATTGGCAATTTTGAGATTTAGTCCAATGGCATTTCTAGTCTAACTTTCTCATTTTCTTGGTACTATGGTAACTGTCTTACCCTCTTCAGAAATCACACAGATAATTGATAAAATATCTTGGGAGGTTAAATACTTAGATTTACTGCCTTGAGTTCCTTATGTCCTTAGTTTTATACTGTGAGTAATTTATATTCGCACTGTATAAGTAATGTTGTCTTGATACCACATTGTTAGGGGATATTGCAATCAAATCAATAATCTAGATTTCCCCCTCAAACACCTGTAATTGTGGCTACAATTCTTACCTCCTAGGTGTATATCAAGTCTTGCTACATGCACAAAATTGGTTTAAAGAAATCCAATGTGAAGTTCTCTTCTTCTTCTTTTTTGAAAGAAGATGTGAAGTTTTTCTCATGTTTGAGTGTTTATTGTGCTGAGCAGGCATTTGTTTGACATACGAAAATCAGTCAGCAATGAAGAAAGAAGACACACGATGGAAAACAGGAAGAGACGTTTGGTGGCAGGTATGTCCAAAACAAACAAGTTTAATGATAACCAATATACATCATATATGTTAGGCCCAGAACCTCTGGAAAACTTCTGTGTCATTCGGATTGTCTCCTTTCAAGTTTTAACCCCTCCGTTTTGTGTTTATATCACAAGTATATGAGTTATTTCTGAATATATGTTGATGTCTGCCAGGATGTCGTGCCCAATTTCCCAACAAAATGTGATGTGGAATGGGTTGATGCAGAGGATCCATTGTTTCTTCTATACACGAGTGGCAGCACAGGAAAGCCAAAGGTACCCTTAACCCACTAGATTGTTCCTCTATCCCTTTGGCCAAACATTAATATATTGTGAAGTATGCAGGGTGTGTTGCATACAACTGGGGGCTATATGGTGTACACTGCAACAACATTTAAACATGCATTTGATTACAAGCCAACAGACATATACTGGTAAAATGCTAGTTTTTTTTTGGGGTCTTTGGGTGGCAAAAACATGCTCCTAATGTTATGCGAAACATCTCTAGAAGCTTCCTTATTCTTACTACAGTCCCCCTGTTTCACTTGCATCAGGTGCACTGCAGACTGTGGCTGGATTACTGGACATAGTTATGTGACATATGGCCCTCTCCTGAATGGAGCCACAGTTCTTGTTTACGAAGGGGTAACTTCAGAAAGTTTTTTAGTTGATATGTTGGATAGAATAATGTTCAATAGTGACCCTATGCTTTTGGAGTTTGTTTGAATTGGCCTATCTATATAAATAAAAACAGCCGGTAAGATTCAAGGCATCTCTTTCACTTTAAGGGCAAGAAAATCCCTAATAATCCTAAAAAGAAAAAAGTCTTACAAATTCTAATATTAATCGAGACAAAAGAGAAGTATCCCCACCACTTATTTTGATAGGGCCAGATTATAACAGTACAGTTTAATCATATATTTATATTATAGTTGTATAGCAAATACAATTGTATTTTAATTATAGATAGTAAAATTGTATATCAAAGATAATTGTATCATAATATCTAGCTACGTAATTGCGTGGATAAATCTGCTAGTTTTTGTAACTTCTAATGTGTTTGTTGAATGCACTTGTAGGCTCCAAACTACCCTGATCCCGGTCGGTGTTGGGACATTGTTGACAAATACGGAGTGACAATATTTTACACTGCACCAACACTTATTCGTTCACTCATGCGTGATGGTACTGAGGTGAGCTGCTTCTTTCTTGTGTTCTCAGTAAAAGATTTAGGCGGTTAGGCCCATTACCCAATTAATTGATGCAGCCATCCATCAACGCTAGGTGGTATTGTTGAGCTCCAGTACTTATGATCTCAGTTAATCAACTCTACTACATACTGTTACAATTAAAAGGAAACAGCTTGAACATAAACGTTAAGCCTAGTTGACCAAGTCCAACCAACTATGGTGGTGATCGGTTCGGCTGAAAGCCTCATGGCTTTTGGCTGAAAACACTGTAACTGGCTGAAAAAATCACTGTAGCTGACAGAGGCTTATTTACCATAATTAAATTTAAAAAAATTTAAAAATAGAAAAAACATATTAGCCCATCACGTATAATGTAAACAAATACGAGGAAAAAAAGAACCGGTAAAAAAACTCAAAAAAAAGCCAAAAGGTCAAAAAAAGACGAAATTTATTAATAGTGCAAAAATAAGCTGAAACCAGAAGCTAATTTATTTCAGCTGCTGTCCGCTGAATTTTTGCCAGTATTCTGTATTGAGTTTGCTTGCATTTTTCTTATATGTTACTCATTGGACCAACTATGAGACTCAACCTCTGGTCCGTGCACTGCATTTTTCTGACAGAATGAATTTGTCTGGCATAGCAGGAAGCTTTATCAATGGCAGAATCCTTTTTTACAAAAATAATAGGACAGAACGAAGTAAATAATGCGGTTTCAGCAAATATATCACATTAATTCCAGATATAATTATCATAACCAGGTTATCATGCTTGACAAAAGGGATCACAAATACAACTAGCAAGAAGCTTAGGTTGATTAATTTCAATATTGCTATCAGGTGTTGCTGTTACAAGGTGAGGAAGAATAGAAATGTGAATGTTGAGTGTATTGCAATAGCAGCCCATAGGGTTATATATAGTATATGAGACACACAAGGACCTAAACCCTAGACAATAGGAAATGACCTAAATACTCTTAACACCCTCCTCAAATGTAAGGCGTATGCAATAGATTATATTTGAAAAGGGTTAAAACTAAAATATAAAAAAAAACAAAATCTGTGTCTTGAAGATGTCATAGCGTGTAGCTCTTGGAAAATTGTGTCGGACAAATCGCCTCCCATCAAAAATCGTGCGGCAGTCCATAAAGCATAAAGTGCAGGGGTCGAGAGGGTAGAGTAAGCAGGAATAAAGTCGACTGCGGTAACACGATGAAGAGGATATGGAAGGGGACACAAGTAGAAAGCTGTCAAATCAAGTCAAAGAGAGAGATAGAAACATAGCGACACAGAACAAAACCCGAGACGGTGGCAGCGCAGTGCACAAGAAGCGCAATGGAGGCGCGGTGCAGAAGAAGCACGACGACTCAAAGAGAAGCAGCGACATCATAAAGACTTCTACGATCTACAATGACTCAAGGAGAAAAGCGGCGATTGCGGCTATGCAAAAGGAGGGAGATGATCACGCTCATCGAAAAGGATGGACTATGGCTAGCAAAGCAATCGGCTGACTGACAAGAAATTTGTGGACTCGCATGGTTTTGACATACTAAAAGATAGATAATATGGAGTTGATGGACACAACGGAAGGCTTAAAGAAAAGGATTCAAGGACAACATATACTAACAACAGAAATGTCAGCAATGGTACTATGCCTTCATATTCCCCTTCTCTCCTCTCTCTCTCTCTCTTCACCCCCTCACTCACTCCTGTCTCTCTCTGCCCCTCTCCCTTCACCACCGGCCAGGAGGGGAGGCCAAAGAGGAGGGAGAATCCGGTGGCGGCCTGGGGCGGCGGTCAGGAGTCGACGGAGAGGGCTAGATCCGAGGCGCGGCGGCCAGATCCGGGGCGGCACCGAGGCGACGAAGAGGAGTCGGTAGCAGAGGCCGACATGGGCGCGGGCACAAGCGGATGGGTGCACAAGGGAGACGCGACGGCGGCGAAGAGGGTGCCGAATCCGGTGGCAGGGAGGCCGAATCTGGCTTGGCGGTAGAGAGGCCAGATCCGGGCTTACCAGCGGTGGAGACAGCCGCATCCGGGGCGGGCGCGGCGCAGCTACCAGGAGGCGGCGGGGGCGGTGGACGGCGGCGGCCAGATCCAAGGCGGCGGCGGCCAGATCCGTGGCGGCGGTGGCCGAATCTGAGGTGGTGGTGGTCGAATCCAGGCGGGAGTCGGCCTAGTGCAGGCGCGGCGTGGGCGTGAGGGTGTCTGGGCGGCAGCGCGGTGGAGTCGAGCAGCGGGCGGAAGAGTTGGCCGCCCCTGGGAGTAGAGCACACTCCTCCCAGGGGCGGTGGCAGCCGGCGGCGATGGCGACGGAGAAGTTAGGTTGAGAACCTAGGCCCTGATACCATGTTACAAGATGAGGAAGAATGGAAATGTGAATGTTGAGTGTATTGCAATAGCAGCCTATAGGGCTATGGGCTATATATAGTACATGAGGCACACAAGGACCCAAACTCTAGATAGTAGGAAATAACCTAAATACCCTTAACATCAACTGCTCTTGTTTTAGCACAAGGCTCCCTCGACACATGGCTAAATCAATTATTCACCAGGTTGTAATAGGCAAGTCAATAATATAGCCGCAGCCAAGTATAAAGACAACAGCAATCAATTAGATTAACGGCATAATAATCAACAAGGTAGCCGTAACGAAGATGACAATAGAAATAATGATTGCTGAAATTAATCTAATATTGCCGAAGCTAATCAAAGACTACCAATCTTAATCATTGTTTCTAGCAGAGGTAAAACAAGAGCTGTCAAAATGGAATATAAACAATATAATGACGGCAACAACTCAAATTCTAGAATTTATACTCCTGAACTGTCACAGTAATCTCATTTAGCCAGTTCATCATTGAGCAATTCACAAGTCCACAAACTATTATGCTAGTCACCCAATATCTCAATACTAGTGCTATTCAGTTCAAAGATCAACAATATGAAATCACAAGTATGTCACATTAAGCACAATAGCTATACCGAAGTAGGAGTAATACTCACAGAGCTGGGGACACTCAAAGCCACCGAGAAAACAAGACAGGGCGCATCAAGAATGTTGTCTTAGAAAACCAAACGTTGTCGTTGTGCCTCAGTGTACTCGGCGAGATTTCTGGAGATACAGTTTCCTTCTCTACGATCTAGAGCACACCAAATCACAGAACCAAAGTCCAGGAAGTGCCGCACAAAGCCACCGAAGTGATTGAACACCGGCCAAGTGAACAGCTGGAGCAACCAACAGCAATCACCGAATCGCGGCTCACAATCACCACACAGGCGAAGAACCGCAAGCCGGCCAGGACACCGAAGCAACTGAATAACCAAGCCCTAATCTGGTCAAGCACAATCACCGACGAGACTAGGATATCTCACCTCCACACAACGAGAGGGAAGGAGGACCACCAGATCGCCGACGACAAGAGACGAGCCATTGCCACCGTAGCCGCAAACCCTAGGTCGGCAGCCATGGCACAGCCCAACCGAATGGGGAGGAAGAAGGCAATCAGGTGGTGGAGGAAGGAGTGTCTTTCGCCCCACCAGGAGAAGAGGGAGGCCAGCTATAAGATGGCAGGGAGGCTGCATCACTACAGCTCAATGGCCGCCGAAATCACCTGCAAGGGCGTGGAGAGCAGATCGATCCCCACGTCCACATCCTCACACCTGCCCCTAGCCACACCGCTTACCTCCTCACTCTCCCACCGACAGGTGGGCCCGATTCGATTTCCAGTTTTTTCTGTAATCAAAATTGGGAAATTACCAAACAGCTCTCCGGCAACAGCACAGAACAATTCTTCCTGATTGCAATCTCTAATTGATGTCTATCTGATTTTTGTGATATGTTCCCGAGAATTTTAATTTTAATTAGTTAATAATGCTAGCTAATATTGTCCGACATGTGTATCTCTTGTGTATATCCCTTATGATTTTCTTATGTATTTTGCAGTATGTTTCTCGGTACTCTCGTAAGTCTCTCCGAGTTCTAGGAAGTGTGGGCGAGCCAATCAATCCCACTGCATGGAGGTTTGCTATCATCTTTTGGGTCTTAAAATTCTAGTGCACTAGAAATGTCTTACATTCACTATTCTTCATTTCAGATGGTTCTATAACGTTGTCAGCGACTCACGATGCCCCATATCAGACACTTGGTGGCAGACTGAAACTGGTGGCTTTATGGTAAGTGTGTCCTTACATTTTTCATGGGCAATTTCAGAGCTTTTAAAGTGAGCGCCATCTTATATGTCAAGGTGTACTGCAATGCTTCCATTTGCTAGATCACGCCTTTACCTGGTGCTTGGCCTCAGAAACCGGGATCTGCGACATTTCCTTTCTTTGGTGTACAGGTACGCATTACTTATCTGAAATGAAAGTTGTTGCACGATTGCATCACCTCTCTTATGTTGTAATAAATGTGTACATGGTTCACAGCCAGTCATTGTTGACGAGGAAGGGCGGGAATTGGAAGGAGAATGCAGTGGATATCTTTGTATAAAGAAGTCATGGCCTGGGGCTTTCCGGACTCTGTATGGAGACAAGGACAGATATGAGACGTCATACTTCAAACCATTTGCTGGCTATTATTTCTCTGGTGATGGTTGCAGCAGGTAACTCATCAACTATTTCTTCAAATTGGCAAAGCAGATAGCTGGTATAAATATGTCATTCAGGAGTACATGTTTACACCTTAACAAACTAAATTTGCTTGTCAGGGACAAAGACGGTTACCATTGGCTGACCGGAAGAGTTGATGATGTTATCAATGTCAGGTAATTTAGCTATTTATTTGGTTCATGCCCCCCCCCCCCCCCATTTTAATTCGATCCATTGTTTTCAAAAGTTGTCAATTTGTGAGTATATGACCCTTGTTTGAAAAAATATATAGTGGACACCGGATCGGTACAGCAGAGGTTGAGTCTGCTCTGGTTTCGCATCCAAAATGTGCTGAGGCCGCTGTTGTTGGTATCGATCATGAGGTCTAGTCCAGAACTTGTTTTCCCTCCTTTCTGCTCCATATCTTGAACCCCCCCTAGTTTCATCATACCCAGGTCTTAAATAAATCGCTACATGTTTCAGGTTAAAGGTCAGGGAATATATGCTTTTGTGACTTTGGTGGATGGTGTTCCTTACAGTGACGATCTACGAAAAAGCCTTATCATGGCGGTCCGCAGCCAGGTATTTTATTGGGACAGTTTTCTTATAGTGATGGGATTACTGGAAGAGGTCCATTCGTGATGGCAAAATAACCCAATTAATAATGAAATCTTCTCATGCCTTTTCAATGAGGGCACCCCTACAATATGCTCTACTGGAATATTTTCGACCTTTTCTTTCCAGAGTGGGTGGATTATTTTTCTCTTGGAGAGTTTTAACTTCAACATAACAATACATCATGTCTTCTTTGTGGCAGATTGGGGCGTTTGCAGCACCTGACAGGATCCACTGGGCGCCGGGGCTCCCTAAGACACGGAGCGGCAAGATCATGCGAAGAATACTGCGGAAAATTGCATCCAGGCAGCTAGATGAGCTCGGTGACACGAGCACGCTTGCTGACCCCGGTGTTGTCGACCAGCTGATCGCGCTCAGCGGTAGCTAGCGTGTGAGCACAGAGATGACACCTCCACTTCCAGCACGTCCCATTTTTTTTCTCGCCTTGTATGATGAGTAAAAAGGAACAAAATTCAGTTTATGTGGTTCAGGATTCCCTTGATTTATTCAGTGCCTTGGGGTGTTGCAAGTCAAAGGTGAGATGTAATAATAATCTTTGTAGTGGCTTGATGCGGTGCCTCTGTAAATTGTTGGATCACATTACAAATAGCTAAATATGGAGTATAAATGTATGCATTGGTTACATAAATGAGAGAAAAACATGTGAATGTTGTATAGACAATCGCAATGTTTAATGATTCATTTTTTTTTTTGCGAGGGGCCATAAATCACATTTTGCCAGGGTTCTCAACAGAATTCGGTCTTGGGCCTTAAACAGAGCTAGACTACGCTACAACTGTTAAACAGAGCAACTGCATCAAACGAAACAGAGCAGGCTGTGCAATTTTGTGTGACAGATTTGTTAGTGTTTATTGTGCATAGCCAAATTAATTTGGCCGAAATGTGCCGAATTATGGCAAAGCAGTACCTTATTAACCATGAGCCAGCCAGTCCAGTGCAATAGACGTACAATCTTAGGGTGTGTTTGGTTGAGCTGTGGCTTCTGAAAAAGCTGCTGTGAGCTGTGGGCTGTGGAAAAGCTGCTGTGGGCTGTGGAAAAGCTGTAAGCTGTTTGGTTCAAACAAGTATAAAACTTACCTCCTATCTCTATTTTCCTTGAAACAACTGTGAAACAGCTCTCTATTTTCACCATTTCAAAAAGCAGAAAGCCAAAAGCCAAAAGCAGGGTCCAAGGTGCTTTCAAAACTGTACTACCCAAAAGTAGCTGTTTCTGAAAAAGCAGCTTCTGGTTTCCACCTCTTTGGTTGACTTTTGGCTTTTTGAAAGCAAAAGCAGCTCCCAAAAACTCAACCAAAGGCACCCTTAGAGCCTTACGGCGCTGTGCTAGCACTAGCACTGCAGCAGGCCACAAGAACCAGCCCATCTATATTTCATACCTGCAATGCATTATGCATACCTGGTTTCCCTGTGCTGATAAATTTCACTTTCATGAGACTGGAAAGTCTCTGTACTATATTCCTTTTCAATAGTAATTGACTAATTGTTATCATATACACAAAGCTTCTTTACCATATACAAAGTGCTTTCAGAGAAAGCAACATGTGCAGCAACAACTGGCCTGCACATGATGATGCCCTGGCCGTATAGCAGAACGAGGCCTGCATACATCTCGCCATCTGTGTGCAAATAGAGTCCTAAATATCTCTATACGTGTCTTCTAGCTCCATCATCCATCGTGCCGAGCGATTGAAGCTCATGCTCATCATCTCACGCCCCAACTCCAATGAACTTCAACTGCAAACATAGGGCCAACCGAGCAACCGTGTCAGATGTCAAGAACTGCAGCGATTTCGGTTGTTTTCGGTGGAATCTGGCTGGAAAAAAAAATGCATATCGTCTACGTAAAGTTACCAGGTTGTTCTTGGGCTTCCCCCAGTAGAAGCCATGGATGAAGATGGGAAGGATGTTGCACGCGATCAGGACATATATCATCAGCGCATGCATTCCCATCCATTCCATGGCGATGGTCGGCCGGCGGTATCCGTACATGTCGACCAACGCGTAGATTACGGTGAAAAGGAGCCCCGCAGCGCCGGCAGTGGCAAGAGTGTAACTTACAGTGTACAACGGCTTGTTCATATGCATTCCTGGAAACATCGTCAGCATAGTGGTCAGTCAATGTTAATTTTTTTATGACATAGTGGTCAGTCAATGTTATTTTTTTTATGATTAGGAATGCAATGTTAATGTTCATGAAATCCTTACCAAAGAAGTCCATTGAGAAGGCTAGGACTAGCATGCCGAAGGAAGGGACAAGCCAGTTCATGATTCTTTCCTTGTGTTTCTGCAAGTCAATTAAGGAGAGAACAAAAATTCAGAATACGTTGCATTCACCCGCAAGGTCAAGTGCTCACCAAACTGACATTGCAAGCAGGTACTATACCTGAAAATGTACAATTATGTGCCCGTATTGGAGACCAATCAAGCAGGTGACAATGGCCATCACGGAACTGGTGAGCGCAGAAACAAAGAACATGCAGAATTTACCATTGTTGCAAAACTTGTATTACAGTTTGAAAGATAAAGGTTAAAGCAATGATGAAGAGTTTACTGACCTAAGAAGGCCTTCAGGATCAAAAGGGGCCTGGCACCACGAGGGAGCATCAGGAGGTAGTGGTCCATTTTCTGGTGAATTTATGCTGCATTGCTGTCAAAGGAGAGAAGTGTTATTGGAGACTGAATTGAACATGAGACAGAAACACTAGGAAAGCTGTTGCACTTTAATAGAACCTCCGATCGCGCGTAAACCGGTCGACCGTAGAGATGCTGGATGCCTAAGAGTTTGCGGTCAATCATGCCAACCGCATTGCAACCTGGCCCGGTGTCACCTCTTACACCGCATTTCACCTGATAAAGTTTATAAGATTTGAAGCTTATCAGTTCCCCCTCTCATGTAAAATACTGAATATTTCTTAGCATAAAGAAAAGCTGAAGTGGCACTTACAAAGAAAGATTTCTCTGTGGAACCAGGACCGGATATCTGATACTCCCAATCAGGAACGTAGGTACCATATAAGAGGACCATGTATGTGATTGAGACGAGCAAGCCTACGAACCTAGAAGAACAAAAACGGAAAAAAATCAGAAAAAAAAACCAACAAAATTAAATAGACCAAAAGGGTATGAAAATGGTGATGAACTAATAAAATGCAACAGGATCCTTCAGAGTTTAGAACATAGAGTAACTAACGCTCATTGGTCTATCCATTGTGCAGTCACATATTGTCTATTCTCATCAACGTGATTATGTGCGGAAGAATAACCCAAGAAAATGGGAATGCTTTTGGTTTAAACTCACAGTTGATATCGGTATCTCTTCAGCAAATCAAATCCAGAATCTACATCATCACCTCCCTTGAGCCAAATTTCACATAGTGCTGTCACAAGATACGATATGGCGATTCTCTGCAACCAAGGAGATATGACATCAATATACTTATCACACACTGAGTTGTAGTGTTGATGCAGAACTATATATCGTATAAATGATGCATGTCGCGTACCTGCAGTATACCCATCAACCGTATTTTTTGAATATCAACCCCAAAAGTTAGGCTAGAAACACCATGAAAAAATCCACCTGTGTAATGTAGCAGCAAGAAAAATTAAACATCAAATATTTTGTGCCTTCAAGTGTTTCTTCGTTGAGCTCAAGAATAATAGTCATCCTGATACCTTGGAGAACTAGACCAACACAGAACAACTTCAGTGCACGAAGTATTGCCTTTCTAGTTGCCTCCAATTTGTCTGGCACTCTCTGCATAAGGTGACGCAATTAGGTTCAAGCAAGTCGTAGAGGTCACTGGTGTTAGTTCCAGAAGCGAAGGTAAATGTCAAGAGTCTTTGCTTTGTCAGTGTGCACCTTGTACGCTAGAGCTAGAGCGACTCCAACGATGAAAAGGAAAAAAGGCATGACGAAATCAGCTATGGTTATGCCGTCCCATGGGGAGTGGTTCAATGCTGGAAGAAATGCTCCAGCGTCATCCACGATGATCATAAGCTGAGGCAAGGAAAACAACAGTTAATCTTGTTTGCTATTTTCGAAAAAAAATATTTTGGATACATTTTGTCACCAGATAGAGCATCAGGTGACAAAGGTCCTGGAAAATGATTTCCTATTCAGTATATAGAGCTGTACTGTGCACAGTGGCGAATTCAGCAGGGGGCTTAGTAGGGCTCAAGCCCACCCTCTACCGGTGGCTCGACGTCCACATCTATGATGCTTGCTAGGCTTGCGGAAGATTAGGATTGGGAAAGAAGGTGCGGCTGTCAATCTACTAGCTTGCTCTTTGATTATCTTTCTCTTTACTTATTTTGCACAATGAGAAAACTCGTGTGGAGTCAGAGAATGAAAGAAACATAGCCGTTAGCTGTGAAAATGAATTGTTAATGGGAGAACTAAAAACCACGAAAAGTAGTATGTTTGCTATGATTAATCCTTTTATGCATGCTAACAACTTCAAACCAATCAATATATCAATTTATTTATGCTTTCTTAAATTCAAACATCTGTTCGCTAATAATAGTATGAATTTTGATTGCATAAAATTATATTTGCTGCATTTATCTCAAGTTAGCTTAACTCTACTAACTCTTTCTCTATTTTTATTTTGGTATGTAGATAACTGATCTCTACTCACAGGAAGCATATTTATATATTTTTGCGATATGCTTTCTATTTACTGAGGTACTTTCATTATATTTCTTCTCTTTTGCTTTGTTTCTTTTCTATTTACATATGAATTTGAATTACACAAGAGTAAAATACTATGTTTGTGACAATCTAGTTTAGCCCACCCTTGATTTTGTCTCTGGATTCGCCACTGACTGTGCATGTCATTAAACAAAATTTTCTTTTTTTCCTTGTACTAAAGGTTTCAACGATAATGACTCGAGGACCAGTAGACAATTTCCAAAGTCACTAGTAGCTAGCACTTTCCACTGGCCAAAACAAGTATATGCAAATCTACAAGAGGCTACAAGCAAAGCCCCACTTGTTACAGACCAGATCTGATCACGCTACAAAAACAACCAGATAATCAGATATGATTCCACACTGTCAATGTTATTATATGCTATAATTTGTGGCTCTCGCATTTATTACCGCCCTTAAAAAGACCATTATAAATATGTTAGGAAGAATACGATGCTGGTAATCATAACTTCACATTATGGTGGCCTGGTATCAGATTCTATCTCCAAATATATTCTAATTGGGAAGAAAGAAAGTCCCATGATAAGAAGATGGATGCACGTTACCCATTGCCCCTCAATGTCAATCTGACACCTGAACTCCTTGCCATTAGAGCAAGGCTAATAATACAGCCTTCAGCTGGCTGTATGGACACTTACAGCTCACTTATCAGCCCATTCATATAGTAGTTTACAGCCAGCTGAAGGCTGTATGACCCACCCCTTTCTCTCACAAAGTTTCTTGGTTCTTGTGCTTCAGTTGGCTGTAAACTTACAGCCCACCTCTCTTCTCTCTCCTCCTCTCTCTCCTCCACCTCAGCATACAGCCTACTAACAGGCTCTTATTATACTTGCTCTTAGTCATTATTCTTTGGGCAGCGACCATGAAAAATGGACAGCACCACGGCAAGTCGGCAACAGCAAGACCATAGAAATAGAATACTTTTCAGCTGATGACTACTCGTCCGAGCCGTCTACAGCTCGATCGATGACCGATTCCAGAATAGAGCTTCCCATTGTCCAAGTACAGGAAGCGCCTTATTAAATTTGCATCTGGGTAGTAAAAAGCAGTGGGTGGAGAGATGAATCACCAAAGATTTACAGCGACGGGAACCTAATGTTCCCTTGGCAATGGCAGCATTGTTCATGCACCGTGGCCTACCTTTCACGCAGTGGTGAAGGAGTAGACGAAAGACATTGGGACCGATCATACACAACACAATATGCGTAAGCATGCCTAATTGGTCATGTCTTGACGTGCTCGGTGCTCCGTCCAATAAGCTGCCACTAAGATCTTCCTTTGATATCGTATACTAGTGTTGCTCCCCCCCCCCCCCCCCCCCCCCCACCCACAAAAAAAACTGAATTGAATTGCTCGATATTTGGAGACAAGGCATGGTTGGCTGGAGCTAGGCTAGAGCTGGCTAAGCCCAATCACATGGAGTCTGTCTGTCTGTATGTATATACGTGTGGTACTCTTCGCACAAGGATGTCATTTTCGATCCACTTGATACACAAACATCTTGGTTGGGGTGTTAACATCTACCACATTAGGACCAGCTACAGGAGGTGACCTTCAGATCTCCTTTAAAAATGTGCTAGCTACACATACATTTATAACATATAGGAATAAGTCCATATAATACCTTAAATTTTACTTTAAAATCCGTTCAAACCTCGAACTATAAAACCAGATATTTGACTCCCGAACTTTGCAATCCGGTTCAAATAACACCCCGGTCTGGTTTCGCATGGTGGTATTACCCGCGTGACACGATAAGTAATGTTTTTGCCACGTAGGATGACACGTTGACCAACTTAGATCAATTATATGTGAGGCCCACAAGAGCTTCTCATTCATCGAGCTCCCAACCGTGCTTCCATAGCCACCATCTCCATCTCTTATAGTTTCCTTCCTATTTGTTTTGATTAGGGAAAGAAGGCTTTATAGGTCCCACTTGTCATTCATCTAAACTTGATCAGCGTGTCATCCTACGTTGTAGAACCGCTCACTCATGGCGCCAAGCGGGCAATACTATTATTCGAAACCGGGTCGGGTGTTGTTTGAACTAGATTACAAAGTTCGGAAGGTCAAATGTTCGATTTTATAGTTCGAGATATTAGACAGACTTTTTGGCGAAATTCGAGGTGTTATATGGATTTTTCCCCTAAACTGTACTCTTCATCCATATCCATGCCCCCATCATCGCGCTATCCTGTTGCTACTTTCCTATCTAGCTAATCATTCGTAGCTGGAATGGAAAATCAGAAACACCCTAGCTAAGCTAGATAATCTACTGTTTAAGATCAGGTTTTTAGGAAGTTCTTTCCTGCAAGAATTGATGGGCATGACATCAAAAGGCCAGTTGCTCGCCTTTCTGTACTGATCTGAAGACTTCGGGCATGTTTTTTTGACTTTGTTTTATAACATTTTGCTGCGGTTTATGACTTTTAAGTTATTTGTGAGAGACTAAGGAGTAATAGAAACCCATGTGCAGTTTTGGCCGATATAAATGAAGTCGATACACTATGTACTATAATTAACTTGTTAACTCTATCTTGAAAAGATATTCTGTTTGAGAGTTAGTTAATATAAAAAATCAAAAAATATCTTTTAAAAACTGAAAAGAACATGCTCCAATTTGAACTTAGTGGATCTTGACTCTCCATTTTTGTAGGTCCTCCAGTACTCAAAGTGCCGGAGACTAACCGAACCTAAAGCATGGATATTGTCATGGTTGCGCCGTGTCACCGACATCGCTCGTTTACTAGTAGTACTATTTCTTGCCCCTCTGACGCCCTCCCCTCTGGCTCCGTGTGGTAGGCAGTACTATATTGCGAACACAGCCATGGCAACCGAAGCTGAGAAATTAATGATCGCGTCACCGTCATGGATGACGCGCGACCTTTGAAAGGAGGGAAGAACTACCACCCCAGAGGTTTGATTTGTTTGGCGCTGGTGGGTCGTACGCCCCTCGACACCACACGATTACCCAGCTTGCTGCCCGGCCATACGTACCAAGATGGCAAGATCCAAGAAAACGGCAAGATTCTCTCTCTCTCCCTACCCCTGCCTCGGCCTCGTCTGGCAAATCCGGCCCCTGGTTCTAGGCCGGTGGAGCGGCGTGTCGGCTTGCCGGTGAGCCGATCCGCCGCGCGTGCGAGCGATCGGCGTCTCGCGGGCCAAACAAGCGAAAGAAAACTGAAGGGAAAACGGGCGAGACGTCTAAGCATGTGGAGCAGATGCGCCCGGCGCCGGTGGTGCGACGGGTGGAACCGTTCCGCCAGTCGTGAGCCCACAACTGCACCGCCCGTGCCGTTGGTTTACGCGGCCGGCGTACTCTTTTTGATGACGAGCGGCCGATCCATCCATCGATCGGGCCGAGTCACCCACCAACAACGTCCCAACCACTACGACCTACGGCGAAATGATACCTTTCCTAATACTCTAGGCACAGCGTAAGCTTCCATAGGGTCGATTTTTTCTATGCTTTATAGTTTTTCACTTAAAATTTTAAATTCTAAGAGAGTATCCTTACGTATGATTTTAATTAATATAGTCAAAGTTATTACAGTATATATCAACTTATATATTATGTTTGGAAAAGTCACTCTATTAAAAAATAGTTATTGTAGATAAGTAAAAAACCATAAAAACAAAAGAAGGCATCCGTACGGCCGGTTGGGTCGGCGCGCGCCGGGAGATCGACACGGACCGCACGCGATGTAAAGCAGAGGAGAGATGCCTTGCGTCCCCGGCGCGAGCGAGACCGACACATGCAGAAGGCGTCGCTCGTCTCATGGGATTGTCCAGACGTGGAGAGGCCAACCGCCGGCGCATATGGCGCCCATTGGGGCAGCGAATATTGGCTCCGTCCCAGATGTAATTCTTACGACTGTACACATGCTACCTTTTCAGTTATATAAATGCCGAATTGGGCAGCTACCTCACATTCTTGCTCTTTTCGGTCGGTCAATCTTCCGAATCTCATCCTACGTCTAAAATAGTTCTATCATGTTTGTGAATGACTGTGTCCACTTAGAACCGTAGGGATTCACGGTAGAAGAATGACATTTACCCCTATTTTATAACCAACTAATGCAGGTAGCCATGCAAACGAAGCAAATATAAACGGAAACTAGGATTCTAACGAGTCCAGCCCAGCCGTGCAGAGTGCAGTGTTGAGTCTAGTATCTGATGAAACTCCGTACGCCGGTAAGCAGGGCATTTCTTATTGCCAACGGGTGGGCCACGAGCACCGACGGTTTTAACCCCATTACGTGGGTGATGGGATAAGAGCACTCTGGAGCACTCGACGAGACAGGCCGGTACTTGTTAATGGACGTTTTAACCCCGTTTTGGGTGGATTATGGGATAGGAGCACCATTGAGCACTCGACGAGATAGGCCTGTACTTGTTAATGGACGTACGGTTGTAACCCCGTTGGGTGGATGCTGGGATAGGAGCACCATTGAGCATTCGACGAGACACGCCGGTACTTGTTGATGGACGTCAGCTCTAAAGAACAATGGCTGGATGCTTGTTACTTTTGGTTAAAATTTTAAATTTGTCTATTTTTAAGAAAGAGTGTAAGACACTCGCGTGTAATTTTTATCGGTATAGATGAAGTCAATATAGTGTCTATTATAATCGATTTATAGACCCCGTATTGAAAAACCGTTTGAAAACTAGTTAATGTAGATAAGCTAAAAGTTATAAGCTATAAGCTGAAAAGAAGGAAGACATGGGGCATATTCTTTTTGGTTATGGATTATAGTTTTTGCTACGGTTTATGATTTTTAGGCTGTTCGTGATAGATTACGGAATAAGAAAAACTCGTGTGTAGTTTTAACCGATATAAATAAAGTCAATACAGTGTATACTATAATTAACATATATACTTTATTTAAAAATTAGCTACTGTAAAAAAAGTTGAAAAATAACTTTTAAACTATTCATAATAGCTACTATAGCTATCTACAAAGCACAGGCGGTAGGAAATATAGGCATATTCTTATGACTTACTACTTTCCTGAGCAATTAAACGAAACAACTTCTTCACTATTATTATGAAATGGCTTGTCAAAACAGATTTTTTAAAACAGCTTAACGGTATTTGATTTATTCATATAAATACTCATATTAAGATTAAAAATCATCAATTATAGTTATAAATAATCAATTTTAGCTGAAAAAACGTACTCACGTAGCTATGTTTATGGCAGCATGAATGAAAGCACAAGCCGTCGTGTAAAGGAAATAAAAGGGGAAAGAGAAGAAAAGAATAGTTAACTGGTGCCGAGACCATGCATCGTGATCCACGGAGCATGTTTGGTTGGCACCGAGACCACCGCAAGGTCGGTCACACGCAGGCAAGAGACCCGCTCAGCAAGCAATTCGATTTGGTAGATTATCATAATATCGTTAATTAAGCACGGCAAGAAAGAAGTGATAATAACACGAGAAAAATAAGAGAAGCAGATTAAAAAGGACGAAGATTTGTATTTGCACGCACCAGTACGGTAATCCCTCGGAACACGTCGAGTGAGACGAGCCGCTGCCGCGTTGCCGCCGGAGACGGCGGCCCCACCGAGGTGGAGAGGCCGGCACCGGCCGCGGCGCCCTTGGAGTAGCCGCACCGGGCGGCCTCCAGATCCACCACGGGGCCGGCCGCGTCGTCGCTCCGGACGAGCTCGTAGCCCCCCATCCCCGCCGCCGCCCTCTGCCGGCCGCTGCCGCCGCCGCCGCCGCACCACCCCGCCGACGCCCCTGCATTGGCCACGGCGCCCATCACTTCCAGCTTCCCGGCGGAACAACAGCAACAAGCGCGTGACAAGATGAGGCGCGGAAGGCGCCCGCTCACCTGACCGCACAACCACTCGCCTTCTCCTCCTCTCCTCGCGTCCCCCTCCTTCCGGCTCGTGCTAACTGCGGCGGCGCCGCTTCTGCTGCTCTGTGTACGATCGTTTTCTTGTAACTTCGGCTCGAGACTGGCGGACGGGCCGGTATATATAGCGCCGTTTGGCTTTCCTCTTGATGGACCTCTACTTGTGGTCGAGGCTGTCTGCACAGCTCCGCGCCCCGTCTCGTCGCTTCGATCACGTGCCAACCTGCCGTTCC
Organism: Dendrocalamus latiflorus; assembly: GCA_017311315.1. Taxonomy (NCBI): domain Eukaryota; kingdom Viridiplantae; phylum Streptophyta; class Magnoliopsida; order Poales; family Poaceae; genus Dendrocalamus; species Dendrocalamus latiflorus. Next base: position 18,140,577 of record CM029655.1, on the reverse strand, counting down.
GGTCGATCGATCTCCTCCCGCGCCGCTGAATCGTGTGTGTGTGTTTGGTTTTTTTGGTCGTCCGGTCGCATGCAGAAGTGGTGGGGTGGTTAAAGGGCTCTCTTAAAGCAGCGGGCGTGGAAAGGAAGCGGGGGAGGCCGGAGGGAGATGCTTTGTGTCCGGCCCGAACTCCTCTGCTCCCCGTACGGCGCGGGTGTTGGTCTGGCTGCGAGCAAGCCTGCAACTGCTTTGCCTTGCATCAAAATCAAGCATTTTTTTTACAGCGAACTGGAGTTCGTTAGTCATGGTGGTAATCATAGGCTGATAAGTGATCTATGATATGCTTCAGTGCTACATTATCTCCTCTTTTTGTGGAACCAAATTGTACAAATGATGTATGGTTCCACCATGTATCCAAGAACGTCTCACTCCATTTTGACCTCATTATGAAGAACAGTCCTGCATGAGAAGGGGTATGGCTATCTTAGTATATATCATGATAACCAATGGATGAGGTGTTCATCTCCATTTTCGTTCAGAAAGCTCTATTTATAAGAGCGAAAGAGTAAGGTTGTCAAATTATTGTACCAAAAGAAAGAGAAAATTGAAAACACCCATTCTGAATGTATCTTTTCAGATATCGGCATACTCTGAAGACACAGTACTGTAGGTGAGCAGACATTCATGTTAATGGGTGTGCTTCCATTTTTTTCAGAAGAAAGATCAGTTTGCAACTTGGCATCATAAAAGATGCTTCTTTGTGGTTGGACATGCTCCAATATTGACCAACATAGATTGCAAAAGAATCGTGCACAAGTCTCCCATACCGGTGTTAACACCATTTAAATCCTCAATCAGAATGAGATCAGGCGACGCATCAAAATCACTATGTCCAATCACTAAGAACAAAACCCTCTCCTTCATTACATGCAATCAGGAGACAAACTTATATTAACTAAATAAGCAACTCTATAATTATTCTTGGCAAAATTATAAGATCAGAACAAGGTTCTACATAAGCCTCACACACCAACGAGATGTCCGGGTTAGTAACCAGCATGTCCTAAAACAACAATAATAAACACAAACAATTAAGGAACGACGATTAGGTCTAAGAACCATTGTTTAATTTCTTGTGCATAGGAGAATATAAGCCAGTCAGACAATTATGTACGAATAATCTATTTTTTATTCAAAATTACAGAAATATACCTGCGAAATTTTCTTTTACAAAAATAGGCTCTAGTCGCCCAATGGTGGGGCAACTGGAGCTAATTGCCCAACTAGAAGGCGACACGTGGGAAATATAGCAACGGTTGGGCGAATTATTGATGTCTCCCGAGCGTTGAGCGACTGGATTTCAGTCGCTGTACGGTTGGGCGACTGAAGTTGCAGTCGCCTAACGCCAGGGCGATAGGCGGTTTAAGACAACACACTCGGCCGCCGCCCACTGCCTAGCACTTTTTTCACTCGTTCTGCGCATAGAGAAGAAAGGAGAGAAGAAGAGAAAAGAAGAGGAGAAGAGGAGAGGGAGAAGAGGAAAGGGAGAAAAGGAGAGGGAGAGGAGGGGGAGGGAGAGGAGGGGGAGAGGAGGACAGGGTAGGAGGAGGAGAGGAGGAGGTGAAAGAGGAAGGAGGAGTGAAAGCTATTCCATCCATTTAGATCCTGAGATCCAGGTATTTTTTGATTATGTTGTATTTGCAGTATTATTTTTATGAAATGTTAGTGTTAGTAAAAATTGTAGATGTAGAAAAATTTAGTACATTTTTAGCATAGAAATGTTAGTATAGAAAAGTTTTAGTATACATTTTGTAGTATATAGAAATTTTAGCACAATTTTTAGTATAGAAAGTTTAGTATTGTGCGATGTTATTTGACATGTCGCAAAATTGAAACATATATGTAGGCCGATATCATCAATGGCAGTATCCACTACATTGAGAGTGTATTACGGTGCTGGAACCATTCGTGAAGGTCCGAATGGTGTGGATTTGAGCGGTTTTCCGCAAGTCACTCTCGTACTTCCGGATGGCGAGAATGCTCAAATCGCAGATGTGCTGCATTCGCTGATCCGGAGTTTTTCGTTGGACCCTGAGGTGTGCACCGTCATTGTGCAAGGGCTTTGGAGCCGGTCTCTCACGAACATCAGATGGGAGTTGAAGACATTGGTGCGCACAGGGCCGGCCCTGGGGGGGTCGAGCTGTGCCGCCGCACAGGGCCCTCGACGCCAAGGGGCCCAACCCCAGATACGTAAGTACTAGGTATAGTATTCAGTATCTTTCTATGGCCCATAGGATTATAGGAAAAGCTAGGAGTCCAGGAGGCCAGGAAGCACCGAAGCAGGAAAGGCACGTAGCCACGTACGTGCTGCGCGAATCGCGATTTGCCTTCCGTGACTCCGTCGCGTCGATTCGGCTTTCGCGTCCGCGACTCCGCGTTCCGCCTCCGCCCTTCCGCCGCGCGGCCGCGACTGCCTTCTTCCCCGCTGGCTGCTACGACATGCGACTCTGCGAGTACGAGACTGCGCGTCGTGCACTCGTGCTGCCATCACCGATCGGCTGTGCGCGGTGCGCCCGTGCGGCCGTGCGTCGCGTCGCGTGCACTCTCCGTTTCTCAGTTCCTGGTCTTCGTACGTACAGAGGTAAAAAATTACCCCTAAGCCCCTTGATTGTGTTTGTGTATGCGGTATGTCAAGTATATATGTTTAATCAATATTTAGTTTGCTTTTGTCCCCAATATTTATTCTTTAGATTTGGGATTTAGGAATCCCTTACGGTGCAGCACGCATGTTTAGTATGACATTTAATTTTCTGAAATTCTGAAATTGAATTTAGTATGGCATAATTTTCTTAAATTACTTACTAATTTCTAAATTTACAGTGAACTCATGTTGCCCAAAAAGCACGCATCTGGAAGTGAGAAAAGAAAAAAGAAGAGAAGGATAGAGGACTTGATACAATCACAAAGAGGAGCTATTGATAAATTTTTTAAGAGTAATACAAGCACTTCAAGAAATCCAGATGAGTGGGCAATAGTTGTTGTGGAGGAACAAACTACGCATCCAGAAGATCAAGGCCCTATAGAAGAAAATGTTGGCATCAACACGGATGATAATAATGTGAGTGATCATGAGCCCATATTTAATTCTCCTGCGACGGAATCTACTCGTGTTGATGAAGAACCGGTTTTTACTGTTGATATGTATGATCCAGTAAATTGGGACAATCTTGATAACAAAGCAAGGGACATATTAGTGGAGAAGGGGCCTATTAGAGATGAAAATATTGTGTTTCCTTTGGATGCCAACTCAAGACGTTTTTCATACACTCATTATTCTAGAAAAATGAGCAATGGAGAGGTACGTGATAGGAAATGGTTGGTCTATTCAAAAAGTGTTGACAAAGTGTTTTGCTTTTGTTGTAAGATGTTCGGTTCTAGCAACCTCAAGAGTTCATTGGGGCATGATGGGTTTAGAGATTGGAGGCATGTTAGTGAGAGACTAAAAGAGCATGAAGTTAGTGTCGATCATATGACCAACATGAACTCTTGGAATGAATTGAGAGTTAGATTAAGCAAACATGAAACAATTGATAAGGAGTTGCAACATCAAATCACGAAGGAGAAAGAACGCATAAGGCAAGTTCTATTAAGAATAGTTGCCATTGTGAAGTTTCTTGGTAAACGCAGTTTAGCTTTTAGAGGATCTAGTGAGCAACTTTACAACGATGTGAATGGCAATTTCTTAGCTTGTTGTGAGATGGTTGCAGAATTTGACTTGGTAATGCAAGACCACCTTAGACGCATTCAAAACAAAGAGCTGCAATATCATTATCTTAGTCATAAAATTCAGAATGAGTTGATTTCTCTTATGGCTTCTAGCATTACAAGCTCCATCATAAAGATTGTTAAAGAGGCCAAATATTTCTCGGTTATCCTTGATTGTACCCCAGATGTGAGTCACCAAGAACAAATGAGTTTGCTGGTTCGATGTGTTGATATGTCTGATGGGAAAATAAAAGTTGGGGAGTACTTTCTTAGTTTCTTGAAGGTGGATGACACATCTGGCTCGGGACTTTTCAATGTATTAGTTGACTCCATCAAGTCATTTGGTCTTAATGTTGATGATATTAGAGGTCAAGGTTATGACAATGGATCTAATATGAAAGGAAAACATAAGGGGGTACAAAGGTGTTTGCTTGATATAAATCCAAGAGCTTTGTATATGCCATGTGCTTGCCACAGTCTTAATCTCACTCTTTGTGATATGGCTAAATCATGCAGTAAAGCTATTTCATTCTTTGGAACTGTGCAGAAGATATATGTATTATTTTCAGGTTCTACCAAAAGATGGAATGTTTTGCTTGAACATGTTAAAGATTTGACTGTGAAATCATTGAGCAATACTCGTTGGGAGAGTCGCATCAAAAGTGTCAGAGCAATTAGATATCAAGCTCCTCAACTAAGGTCAGCTTTGTTGTGGCTAAGTGAGGATAGAGATACCGAACCAAAGGATAGGAGTGATGCAAAAAAAAAATATGACGTGCTTGGCAGCTTTGAGTTCATACTTGGTATGGTTATCTGGCATGACATTTTATATTCTGTAAATATTGTTAGTAAGAAGTTGCAATCACCATCCATGTGCATTGATTCTACCTTACAGCATATAAAAGGTATGGTGAAATACTTTCAGAACTATAGAAACAATGGGTTTGCTGATAGTTTGGTTGCTGCCACAGAAATTGCACTTGAAATGGGAGTAGAGGCATCCTTTCCAGCAAAGCGTCATTCTCTTAGAAAGAAACAATTTGATGAAACTGACTACAATGAAGCTATTTTGCAAGCTGAGAAGGATTTTGATGTTAATTATTTTTTGGTTATGGTTGATATGGCAATTAGTTCATTGAAAAGCAGATTTCAAGAACTCCAGTCATTCAATGGAATATTCAGATTTCTAATGAATTCAACATCCTTGAAGTCATTGGATGGTGCTGATCTAAAAGATCAATGCACGAAATTTGCAGAAACTTTCTCTTTGGATGGTTCCTCGGATGTTGATATAAATGACCTAATTTCTGAGTTAGGTGTTATGCGGTTTACTTTGCCAGATAGGCCAATGTCTGCTATGGGGATTTTTGAGTTTGTCACAGAAGCGGATTGTTATCCTAATATTTCCATTGCTTATCGGATCCTATTCACTATGCCTGTGACTGTGGCCTCAGCTGAAAGAACCTTTTCAAAGATGAAATTATTGAAGAATTATTTGAGGTCCGTAATGTCTCAAGAAAGATTAAATGGTTTGGCAACTTTATGCATCGAGAAGCAATTATTAGATGAAATTGATATTGATGCCATCATCAATGACTTCGCATCAGTAAATGTTAGAAGAAAATTTTAAGGTAAGATGTATAACTTGTTTGATAAGAATGTTTTTTATGCATTACACTTATTAGAAACATCATTATATTATTAGAGTTATATTAAAGGGCCCATCTTTCTAGCTCCGCTCCAGGTCACTAAATTCACAAGACCGGGCCTGGGTGCGCACTACTTCGTGGAAGGGTTTTGTGCAAGGGTGCCGGCGTCGTGGATACGAGTGTGTCTTGCTTGTGCAATCGTGCTCACTAGAAGCAGCTACGCAAGCTCATGCGTCCGCCCTTACTTCGGGAGGTGCTAGCAGCTTGGGCGGGCCGCATGTTGGCGAAGATGATCAAGTTGCTCATGATGAAGCCGATGCAGTACATGGAGGAGAGGTACAATGATCAAGCCATACCGAGGGAACTGGACAAGCCGACGAACGGGAGCATATTGAGTACATCGTGCATCAGATGGACTGTGATGACGAGAGGGCATGGGCTGAAGAGGAAGCTGTACAGGACGACGAGGAGGACAGTTCGGATGAGGATGAAGTTCCTATCCCGCAAGAATGGAATCAGTTTAACGCTGAGGGTGTTTCCGCACATGATGAGCATGAATCAGTGTGGGAGTATCATGAGACAGAGGTTCGGTTGCATTCTATGTTTGCTGACAAGGAAACACTGCAGGATGCCATCAAGCTATGGGCCCTTTCAATGCAGCGGACATTTCGTGTCGTGAAATCAAGCCAGGAGCAGTACATTGTGAAGTGCGAGCAGGCTAGTTGTCCTTGGAGGGTGCACGCACGTAGACCCAAGTATGAGACTCACTGAATTGTGTCAAAGGTGGAGCCGCACTCTTGCATTCTCAACAGTGTTTTGGTGAGGCATTGTAACCTAACGTCCACCTTTATAGCCAATTTGATGTATAGAGAAATAGTTGAGAAGAAAGATATGGAGGCCACGCATATCGTGGTAGCTATCGAGAATAAATTCAAGTACAAGATTGGCTACGCGAAGGCGTGGCGTGCCAAGTAGAAGGCATTGGAAAAATGTTTCGGGTCTTTCGAGGCGGCATACGACAATCTTCCTCGTATGCTTAAGGTGTTGCAGGAAAGGAACCCGGGAACGTATATCGCCATGCAAGATAAGTCGTCCACAAGTCCACCAGGATATGAGGTGTTGCAGAGAGCCTTGTTAGCATTTGGTGCTTGCATTGAGGCATTTTGGCATATGCTGTCAGTGATCTCGGTTGACGGGACCTTCTTGACAGGCAAATACAAGGGGCAGATCCTGACAGCCATAGGTGTTGACGGCAACAACCAAATATTGTCACTAGCCATCGCATTTGTGGAAAGTGAGAATTGTGAGAGCTAGCTGTGGTTTCTCAGACATGTCAGGGTTGGAGTTGTCGACACTCGTCCTGGTGTGTGCGTAATCCATGATCGCCACGCCGGTATTATAAAGGCTATAAAAAACTTCAGGAAGACCCCGAGGAGCCCTTTTCTTGGTCGGACATGAGGAACAGGTGGTGCATTCGTCACTTAGGGGCAAATTTTTTCAAGCAATTCCCGAAACAATCTTTGATGAAGCTATTCAAGAGGCTAGCTAGGCAGAACCAGCGGAGGAAATTTGATGCTTTGTGGGCGTTGTTGGATGAGCACACCAGGAAGAACATCGAAGAGTGGAACAAGGGGCCAGTCATTCCTGGGGCGGTATAACCGCAATGCTTGCTAGCATTCGATGAGCCTGACCCAGGTGGTCCAAGAAGGAGGAGCTCATGAAACATCAAGTGCTTCTCGCAGTGGATCAAGGGGGAACCATTGGAGAAGTGGTCGCTGTTGCACGACACTGATGGTTCAAGGTATGGTATAATGACAACTAACCTTGCCGAGGTGTACAACTGGGTTCTCAGGGGCCTCTGTTTTCAGCCCCTTGTCGCCATCGTGGAAGGTGTTCTTCACAGCACAATCCGGTACTTCAGGGAGAGGCACGCGAGTGCCGCACTTCATGCGGCCAATCCCCGAGCCCTGTATTCGTTGAAAATTACGGCGTACATGGAGACGAAGGCACAAAAGGGTCGATTGCACACAGTGCAGGTCATGGGGAACAGGGAGCATTGTTTCAACGTGATACTCCATGGTAGAGCCGGATTTGGGATAGCTCGTTCTCTTGTTACCCACGAGGTATGCCTTGGAGATCATGCAAATGAACCTAGATGCACGTGTAACAAGCCAAAGCTGTTACACAAGCCATGCTGTGATGGGAGATGAACTTTTCCCTTCTGATATAGAGAAGGGTGAGATGAGATTAACTAATCTCTGTGGTCGAATAAACCTGACTAGTCGAAAGTCTATGTGTGTTCGTTTCGACCGGTTTCTTTGTAGTCATTACGACCGGTGTCTGTGTGGTCGTTACGATCGGTTCCCTTGCAGTCATTACGACCAGTGTCTGTGTGGTCGTTAGGACCGGTTCCCTTGCAGTCGTTACGATCGGTGTCTGTGTGGTCGTTATGATCGGTTCCATGTGCGGTCGTATACAAATGGTCTATGTGGTCATATACGATCGGGCTGTGTGATTGTAAGCACTGTGGTTGTAGGCGCCATGGTCGTAGGTGTCATGGTCGTAGGGCTATGGTCGTTGGCGTCGAGTGTGTGTGCGGTCGCTGGCGATGTGGTGGTGGCACCGAGTGTAGTCGGTGTTGCTGTAGCAGTCAATGACCACTGTAGAAGTTGGTGGTAACTGTAGTAGTTGTCAGCATGGGTGGTCATGGATGACGTAGGCCATCTTTCAGTCGGTGAACTGATCGGTATGGGTGCGGTTGAGGACGTTCCGCCAGCTCCGATAGGACACAAAAGGAAGGCACTGGAGGTGATAGGGACAAAAGTCACATCCGGTGTTTCAACTGTGAAAATAAGAGGAACTATGCCTCTGAATGTCGTAACAAGTGCCGAGAGGAGGTGAACCTGACATAAAGCTAAGAGGAAGAACCAACCTTGATGTTGTCGATATGTGCGGAGGAGCCATGCAATTTGGTACTCCTGAACGAGCAGCATGTCCTACCAGACTTGCGTGTAGATGATGACGAGCATGTCACAGCTCAGGAGCTGCTAACTTATGGAGTGTGGTATCTAGGCGATGGTGCCAGTAACCACATAATAGGAAAACGATAATTCTTCATCAAGCTTGATGAAAGCATCATCAGTAGGGTAAGCTTCAGTGATGGATTGACATTACAAATCAAGGGAAAAGGTTCAATCCTGTTTGAGTGCAAGAATGGATAGCAGGTGTTGACAGAGGTATACTACATCCCTAGCCTTTGCAACAATATCATGAGTTTGGAACAATTGACAGAGGATGGCACCAAGATTGTGCTCCTAGACAACCTACTTCGGATGTATGGCAGGACCGACAAACTCGTGATGAAGGTGAAACGCACGGCCAACAGACTATACAAGGTCATTCTGCATACATGTGCTCCAATCTATCATGCAGTGTGTTTGGCCAAACTAGAGTGGTTATGGCATGCTCGGTTGAGGCACCTTAATTTCCAGGCAATGAAACTAATGGTCGACAAAGGTATGGTGTAGAGAGTACCAAGAATAGATCTTGTACAAATCTTTGAGGGTTGTTTGTCAAGTTATGTATCGAGTAGTGCAGTAGTTAGAACTTGTTCATACAGATTTGTGTGGCCAGATCACACCTCAGACGCAGGTCGGGAGCAAGTACTTTTTACTGCTTGTTGATGATTTCAGCCGGATGATGTGGTTATACACATTGAAGTCGAAAGATGAAGCTGTTAATGCTTTCAAGAAGTTTAAGGTGCTAGTAGAGAAGGAGACTAGGTGTGATCTGAAGACTCTAAGGACTAATTGGGGTGGTGAGTTCTTGTCAAAACAATTCACACAGTTGTGTGATGAGGAAGGAGTCTGTCGGCATCTCGCCGCACCTTATTCACCTCAGTAGAATAGGGTGGTGGAACACTGGAACCGGACTATACTGGCAACAACCAGAAGCCATCTGAAGACTATGGGAGTGCCAGGCATGATGTGGGGAGAGGCAGCTTGACATACTATTTACATGTTGAACCGGGTGCCGACTAAGGCCCTCGCCGGCGTCACCCCATATGAGGCATGGACAAGTAGAAAATCGAGTTTGGCACATTTGAAGATCTTTGGTTGCATTGCACATGCAAAGATACCTACTATCCATTTGAAGAAATTAGATGACAGGAGTAGAGCAATGGTGTACTTGGGCATTGAGGAAGGATGTAAGGCTCATCACCTATATGATCCCTATAGTAAAAAGCTTCTTGTGAGCCATGATGTGGTATTTGAGGAAGATAGGAAGTGAAATTGGGAGGTGCCACACAGTGGCGAGATCTATGAGGCTGTAGAGTTCACTGTAGCAGAACATGCAACATAAACTGATAGGCAATCGGATCAACAAGTTTTAGCTGTGGTAGGCTCATCAGCACCAGAGCTAGAGGACTGGACATCCACACCATCTGCAACGCATGTTGGTCAGCCAGCCTCGGCAACACATTCATGCCCCTCAAGCTCTTCTCCAAGAACAGATGAAGAACCCAAGAGGTATCGAGCACTCCTAGAGATTTATGTGAAAAACACAACCAATTGAACTCGATCCAAAGCTCTTACTACTAGTAACTGAAGAGCCACAGACCTACCAAGAGGGTGCAAAATTACCTGAATGGCAGGATGCCATGAGGAAGGAGCTGGAGGCAATAGAGGAGAACAAAACTTGGACTCTCACTGAGTTGCTGACTGGTCACAAAACAATTGGACTCAAATAGGTATACAAGTTGAAGAAAGATTCAAATAGGAATCTTGTCAAGCACAAAGCATATCTTGTCGCAAAGGGATATGAGCAGAAACAAGGGATAAATTATGAAGAGGTATTTTTACCGGTAGCGAGAATGGAAACGGTGAGACTGTTGCTGGCACTAGTAGCACAAGAGAGTTGGGCGGTCCCCCACTTTGATGTCAAGTCAGCATTTCTGAATGGAAGGCTCTAGGAGGAGGTTTTTGTGAAGCAGCCCGAGGGTTTCTCCGTTGCAAATCAGGATCTATAGCGATAGTGATCTCGCTGGAGATGTAGAAGACAAGAAGAGCATGAGTGGTTTCGCTTTTTACCACTCCAGAAGCTTGATCGCATGGAGCTCACAGAAACAAAGGACTGTTGCACTCTCCTCGTGCGAAGCTGAGTTCATGGCGGCAATAGGCGCAGCTTGTTAGGCAATCAGGCTTAGAAATCTACTGAGTGATATCACCGGGAAGAAGCCTGAACCAATGACTTTGTACGTGGACAACAAGTTGGCAATCGCACTCATGAAAAACTCGGTGTTGCATGGAAGAAGTATGCACATTGATACACGTTTTCATTTCATTAGAGAATATGTGGAACAGGGACAAATAAATATGGAGCATATCATCACAGATGAGTAGCGAGCAAACATCCTCACAAAGGCTCTTCCCAGAATCAAGTTTTGGTGAGATGTGTGAATTGATCGGCATTAGAGATCTCACAGCCTAAGTCAGGTTTAGGGGTGAGTGTGGTCGAATAAACCTAACTGGTCGGAAGTCTGTGTGTGGTCATTACGACCGGTTCCTTTGTAGTCGTTATGACTGGTGTCTGTGTGGTCGTTACGACTGGTTCCCTTATAGTTGTTACGATCGGTGTTTGTGTGGTCGTTACGATCAGTTCCCTTGTAGTCGTTATGACCGGTGTCTGTGTGGTCGTTACGACCGGTTCCATGTGTGGTCATATATGACCGGTTTGTGTGGTTGTTACGATCGGTTCCATTTATGGTCGTATACGACCGGGCTCTATGGTCGTAGGCGTCGTGGTCATAGGTGTCGTGGTTGTAGGCATTGTGGTTGTAGGCGTCATGGTCATAGGTGTCATGGTCGTAGGGCCATGGTCGTTGGCGTCGAGTGTGTGTGCAGTCGTTGGCGCCGTGGTGGTGGTGCCGAGTGCAGTCGGTGTTGCTGTAGCAGTCAGCGACCACTATAGTAGTTGGTGGTAACTGTAGCAGTTTTCAGCACAGGTGGTCATGGATGATGTAGGCCGTCTTTCAGTCGACGAACTGCCCGATATGGGCAGGCAGCGCGGTAGTTGAGGCCGGAGAAACCAAATCTCAGTCAGTCTAGCTTTTGAAGGAAAAAAGGAGTCTGTAAATTGAGTCGAGTTGTAAGTTGAAGAAGTAAAGAAAGACAATACAAGAAATATTGCCCCCAAACACTCTCTTATACAACTCTGTATTCTCGTTCCTTCTCGCGTCTGTTCCTCTCTGTTTTCCGTTCGACAACAGAGAACTCTTGTGCGTGTTGATCTGTGGAGATTACCCAACAATCCCCGCTCATATGAGAGCTCTGATGATAATTTGGTCCTGATGTTCATTGGTACACAATTTTCAGCCAACTGTTACATGCTATGTATAGTGCGTTACTTGTTTGGGATTTTTAATTTGATAATATTATTCTTGATTGCTCAAGATCTGAGTTTAAATACTTGCTCCGTTTTTCAAAGGCTCCAAAACATTGGAGAGCTAACCTTTTGTAGTCCAACAGTATCCATGTCAAGGACAAGTAACAGTAACACTGGAAGATATAATAATTTGAGAGTACGTTCATTTCATTATGATTGTTGGACCGAAATGGCGACAGAGGGGGGGTGAATGTCGCTTCCTAAAATTAAATTCGCCCCTCAAGAATCCACACTTATGCTTCTTCTCCAATAGCTGTGGAAGCTATGAAGATAGAAGATATGCACTTACGGAAAGTCACAGCAACAAGGATAAAACAGATCCAGAAAGAAGCAGTCAAGAAAAAAAATTTCAGAGCAAGTCTGACTGCAAGCGGTAGTACCGCTGAGATGAGCGGTAGTACCGCTGGGCTGAGCGGTAGTACCTCTCGAGGAGCGATAGTACCGCACGCAGAAAACAGAAGACAACTCACTGAAACCTGAAAATTTCAGAACTTCAAAAACTGAGAAATTGAAGGTTTCTTCCCAATCTTTTTAGCTCAAAGCACTACCACAACAAACAAAATAGCATGGGGGCTCTAGGAAACCAAGAGATCAAAGGAAAAGAACAAGAATTTTAGATTTGACCCAAAATCTGAAAAGATACAGAGCCAACACCAAAAACCAAATTTCTCCCCAACCTTTGATCCTCTGGCCATGAAACTTTGAGGATAGCTACTTAATAGCCTATGGACTTCTCATGCCAAGTTTCATGCCATCTCGCGAAGGGAATCAAGATTTTGCATTAAGCCCTAGAAAGAGGAAATGAAGAACAGGGAGGCTCAAAAACCCAAATCTGAAATTAAACGAAGTTTGCTCTTGGGAAACTCGATCAAATGATCTTGGGGGCATCATCCCAACATAGAGCAACCCAGTTTGGCTATCCCCAACACCAAACAACAAGAAATCAAACAACTCCAAATCAAGCCAAAAAGGAGAACGAAAGAAGAACAGAGAACACAGAGCACGAACAGAAGAAATGAAACTTCAGATTTTCATTCATTGAACCAAAAGTAATACATAGGAGTCCCAATACGCATGGACATTAGAACCATGGATGATTACATGGATTCACCACTCAATCCTCTCCTCTCCCCATCTCAAGAACACACCTCTCTACATGCTTGCTAGGGTGGAACACACACAGAGAAGGGAGATGATCGTAGGAGACAAGGTGCTGCTGCCCTCAACCACTAAAGAGCAAAGCAAAACCACCTCTCAAAGCCTCTTTTGACCCACTAAAACCCTAACTCTCTCCTAAAGCCATGGGGAGGCATGCAGCCCCCTCCACCTATTTATAGCGCTTGGCTAACGGGTCTCCACCCCGTTACGCCTGCTAAATCCGACGGAGCCCGCTCCCGCTTGTGCAGCCTTGCGAATTTACCGATTCGCCCCTCGTGCACCTTCCGGGAAGCTTCCGCGCTCCTTGTCGTCCACAACTCGCAACCACATCGAATCTCCGCCGTCTTCGACACATCCGACCGTTCTGACCTCGACACCTCCCTATGTCTAGTCCGGTCACCTCGTGTCTCACCACGACTCCGCCTCGACATCCTACAGTCACACAGACAAGAAACATGTCACATAGCACCGCTCGATACATGAAAGCGTAAATAGCATAAGCACATCATACTTACTCATGACGAAGTCCAAACCTATCGAATCATCGGAATATGTAACCTAATCCCATACGACCAAGTTTGACCAAGTCCGACCGAGCCCGTTGCACCGTGCAACGACATGGTCCGACCACACAACCCAAACTCGACTATCCTAAACCTTTGTCAATTACTCATCATTCACATGGAGTCACGGCCACATGGTCTCTCAATCTCCCCCTTGATGAGTATATTGACAAACCCAAGAAAAAGCACAAAGTTGAGTTTGAAAAGGAAGAAGTCAAACATGGTCCAAAGGAAGAAAATGAAGCTAATGACCATGTCGACACAAGGAGCAAAAGAAAGAACGAGTTTCCTCAAAGCTCCCGAAAAAGCTTTTTCTACCACTAAGCTCCCCCTTTTGGCAATAAACACATCAAGGATGCAAGGAAGAGAACAAGTCAAGGAAATGGATGAAATGGCTGAGGTTGATTTATTCTAAGCATTTAGAGCCATGAGAATTATCCAAGATGACCAACAAGTATTACATCAAGCCATAACTCAATAGAATGCTATCTAGATCATGACAGGATATATATAAGCCAGCTAAACCAAATAGATGACAATATGAAATTTAGTGTAATTTGTGAGCATGTCAAGTCATCCATGATAAAAGTCTAGCTAGAGGTATCCAAGGATGATGCAAACCATGTCAATAAGCTAAGCGGAACCAAGAAGCTAGTATTGAGCCTAATTAGAGTGCTTCAGCCGACTTACGGTTTAAGCTATTGGTTATGGTTTATAATTTAGATTAAAATTGCATTATAATAGTTGTTAGTTTTTTCTGAAAAATAAAGAAGAAATAGAAAAAAAAAACCATTATACCATTACGGACAATACAAAGGCATAGGGGGAGGAGAAAAGGCAAAAAGACAAAATTAATTAGAAGTCGACACATTCCAAGTGACTTCTGACTTAAATAAATAAAAGCCAAAATAATACACATTCCAAGTGACTTCTAGCTTAAATAAGTAAAAGCCAAAATAATACATCACATAGAATGACTCGAAGAGAGAATAAGAGAGAGAAAGATGTTGCGCAGTATTTAACAAACGTTTTTATAAATAGTTTTCTACTGCCTATATTATTGTATAAACAACTATATAGACAATCAATTAATTGTGTGAGGCTATTATAGACAATTTATTGTATAAGTTATCTTTAGTCATATCTGTAGATGATATGGAGGTATATTATAGACAACCGCCGTCTATAATTTTGTACATGCCCTTAGGTAGGAAAACAAGAAGATTGTTTTACTAACCTAAATTCACAGAGTTTTCCATCATTGGGAGGTATTAGTACCTCTCCACCAAATTACCCTTAAACTCTTAGTACCACTTGATGCCTCTTGGTGCTATCTCAATAGATGGCTTAGTACCTCCTAATTTGAGCATGGTAAAAAAAAAACCCAAATTCACATATTTGAAGTCATACAGTTCTTGAGTGGTAGTAATAGTTGGTTAGCAACGATGCTCCTTTCGGTTGCCTCCGTGAACCAGATATTTAAATTGATTCAAAATGAAATCCGAAATTTAAATTAAACGATTTGTTAGTATTGACCGGATATTGTCCCAAGGGAGGGCTAATCGTGGGGGCCCAAACATGCTAGCTTCTTTTCGGCCTAAAGAGGATACCGCGTCGAGCTGTGCGCATGTACAAACTCGATCATTGCCCTCAAGAATTTGGAGGTGTTGCTCCTGACCTCTGAATTCTGTACCATTCGTGTAAATCAGATATCAAAAATGAAGGACGTGTCAGATATTTTCTTTCTAGCAATTATCTAGATTTGAGACCATTGGATTAGAGATCTAACGACCCTCTTTTTATAGGAGGGGGAGATTTTTTTGGAGAGGGTGGAGGGAGAATTTATGACTGTCGGATCTCTAATCCAATGATCATAAATCTGGATAATAGTTAGAAAGAAAACATCCAAATGATGTTTATCAATACCCAAATGGAAATAGTCACCATCTGGCAGTGGCAAAACGTAAGCTGAATGTATATATATGAGCACGTGTACATGTAGAAGATCAGTGTATGTATTCCAAAATCTCAGTACGTACATCATGCATGCATGCATATATAGATCGTATCAGGCATACACATAGTTCATCGATCTATGCCCAGCTTACATGCAGATCACTTGTTCGTCTAGAGTGTCATCCATCAGGATATGTACATGCACGTAGCAATTAATAAGAACTCGCTCGACGTATACTTATTGTGCCATATCTTGCGAGCTCTACTTACTTAACCGTATGTATAATGTCGTCACGTGTCCATGTGTCAGTTGCTGGGCGACTTCACGGCTGGGTCCTTGGGGGGACACGGCGGCCTGGGCAGCGGCTTCGGAGCCGGCTTGGGCGGTGCAGGCTTCTGACCGGGATTTGGCCGGCACGGGCACGGCTTCGGACCGGGATTTGGGGGCCCCGGCTTTGGACCGGGTTTGGGTGGGTCCGGCTTCGGACTTGGCTTGGGCGGTGCGGGCTTCGGTGGCATCAGCTTCGGACCAGGCTTTGGAGGGTCTGGATTGGGCTTGGGCCCGGGCTTCGGGCCGTCGTGGTGGAAGCACTTGGTGCCGCATCTCTTGAAGCAAGCCACCCTATTGTCTGTAGATGCACGTACACGTACAAAAGCGCACACATATAGACATGCACAGCGTTAAAGGGCTAATTAAGCTTAATTGTTTGGTTAATTATTTAGTCGGTTTTGATTACGTACTCGGTGGCTGGGAGAGGCAGGAGTCGGCGACGCACATGTGGTAGCAGACGGCCGGCACGTCCTCGAAGCAGTCCTCCACGCACTCCTTCTTGCACTTGTGGTAGTCGCCGTGGTCGTCGTCCCTGACGGAGACGGCGCCACCGCCGTCCGCGGAGTCGACGGCGGCGTCGTCGTGGTAGCACATGTGCATGCAGGACGAGTAGCACTTCCAGTGGCGGTCGTCGGGCTCGTGGTGGTCCGCCCAGGGGCGGATCCAAAGAGGAGGGAGTGAGGGCACAGGCCGCCACTCAATTCGCAGGAACTCAGGTATATAGCCCAAGATTTAATGCTAGTGCCCCCACTCAGCCCAACTAAAAGGCCCTCACTCATGCTAAAATTATGAATGAGAACAATTCAACATACTATGTGTATTGTTGTGCCCCCTCTCAGATTTTATCCTGGATCCGCCCCTGGGTCCGCCCTCGCCGCGGCGAAGAGCGCTGCCACGAACAGGAGGACGGCGAGCTTCCCCACCGCCTTGGAGTGCTCCATTGCTGAGCTAATGCTTCGTACGTTTCTGCGGTGAGGTGGAGATCGATGGAGTGGCTAGCTTTGCAGAAGAAGGAGATATATATAGGCCGGGTGCTGTTCGATCGCGCGCGTACAGTGCCATGCATGCCGAGTGCATGATCGAGGCTGCAGTGCTTGGTCGTTCATGGCAACCTGGGAGCCAGTAGTCTTCACTCTTCAGTATAGTGGCCGTGCACGACAACAATTAATACGAACTGAATCTGTTTGATCGAGTGAGCTGATACCTGAGAATCTCATGGAAGGCATGGATCGCGAGACGAGACCCCTCGGAGGTCTTACCGCTCCGCCAATCGGATTCCGAACGGAACACATGATGCCGAGATCCGATGTTTTTGTCCATAGGCATTTTTTCTAACTTCTAAAAACTGATTTTTGATTTTTCTACAGCAATCAAGCTTTCAAATGAAGTATCTTTTTAAAACAGAGTTTACAAGTTAATTGTAATACATACTATAACAATTTCATTTATATCGATTAAAATTGCACATGAGTTATTTTTATCTCTATATTATTTCTTACAAATAGCTAAAATTTATAAATCACAAGTCATAACTGTAAGCTATAAACCGAAACAAAGAAAACAACAGGCACGTCCATGCTTCGAGGCTCAAGCGCTCTCACTTCACGGCTGCTTTGAGATCTTTCAGGTTGGGCCTGAAAAGGCTTAAGCGGAGGTAAATTATGTGCATGTTTCGATGTTGATGCGTTCTTCAGATGGATTGTCTATGTGGGCCACCAGCCACGATTACAAAGTGTTGGGACAAACGACGAGTTTTTCTATGCTCCGGTAGAGTGTTGGTCAAGGCTAGAAGGATGGTAAAGTTGGCCTGTTGGCTTCAATTCAAGCTCAGTTAGGCCTGCACTGTATCTTCCGTAGCTTCATGTAAAATGCATCGGATTATAAGATTCTATTTTCGAAAAAAAGGATTTCATACGAGGTGGCAATGTTCTATAAGGTGGCTGCCTCCCCCTTGCTTTTGCCCAAATCGGTGAGTGGCGAGCCCGCCTAGTGGGCCCAGGCGGTCCAACGCGGCGCCTAGGCGGCAGGACGGTACTAGGCACGATGGGTTTGGGCGATCGATTAGGGTACAGGGTAGCCAACTAGGGGGACAGCCAGAGGTGGAGGAGGCAGCGGCCAAGGAGAAGAGGTGGTGATGCTGGAAGAGTTGGGAGGAAAAAAGAGAAGAATTAAGCTGCAGCCAACAGCAAGCAACGACTAGACTACTTCGCCTCTTGGTTGGCCTCCCTCTTCTTCCCTTCCTTTTCTATTGCTGTGTTCTAGATTCAAGCAAAGTCCCCGTTCTACTTTGTCATGTTCTTTATTCTTCTTGACTCCTTTCTCTAATGAAAAAAGTTTATATAATACCTTAAACTTGTTAGTGATATGTCTTAGAAGCAATTATAGAGATGATTGTATCACTTCTATGTTTATGATCTTTTGAATAATATATTATTTTGTCCCTCGAATAAATATCTTTCATATTAATCAACAAATATCACTACTACAAAACAAGCTATCTGGACACCTCACCACAGACGGTTCATGTGGAGCCGTCTGTGCTTTAATTATTACAAACGGTTCATGGCTAAAATCGTCTCTGAAACTATCACAGACAGTTAGGTTTAAAAGCCATTTGTGATATACGCATTATCACAGACGATTTTTAATTAGAACCGTCTATGAAATTATCACAGATGATTTTTATTCACAACCGTCTGTGTTTTCTCCTTTGTCGTATGAACCACAAAAGCTACTAAGATGAGAGACAAATTCAAGGCAAATTTATTACAAAAGTCTCCAAAAAAAGAGATTCTCATATCTTAGTATTCTGGGCTTCATATACTTCTTCTTCGACTTTTGAAGTTGAAGGATCAGCCGCTGAGTTCTCGAATGCCGTGAAGATTATCCTTGCCCTCTCCACTTCCCCCTCTAGCCTAGGCAAATCATTAGCATGGCCCATAATATCAAAGAGAATGCCATGATAAGCTTCCTCAGAATTGGCCGCTTCTGCTTGATCGGCAATGTTATCCATGTGTCTCTCCACTGCAGTAAGAGCTTTTTCCGCTTTGTGCACATTGCAGAGAAGAACGAGACTGAGGGCGGTTTCCCTTTCCTGAGCGGCAACGAGACACCTCCGTCGACAGCGAATGATGAGGTCCAGCTAACGGATGGAAGCGAGTCAAGAAAGGAGAGCAGGGCGTGTGCGGAGAAGCTGCTCCAGACGTAAATTCTTGGCCTCCTGTGTAAGGTTGCGGCCGAACAACTCATGATGGATAGATAAGAGGAAGGAGATCAAAAGAATATTAGATGCTATTATTGAGAAATCTGGTGAAGAAGATAAGGGAGAGGACAGTTTAGAAGAGCTGGATTAGGGTGCGCATATTTAAGCGTTATCACAAACGGTTTGTATACCAAACATTTCTGATATTAATATCATAGATGGTTCGTATAACCGCCTCTGATATGTGACTTATCACATATGGTTCGTATAACAAACTGTCTCTGATATGTGCATTACCACAAACAGTTCGTATAACAAACCATCTCTGATACTGACACGTCACCAATCCGTGGCATATCCTCCAATATTTCGATCTCACCCGTTCATTCTCTCTATATCGAATGGCAGGCACAAGTTCCTCCTACCGCTCAGCCCTTATTAATTACTCCCCTCTCCCTTTCCACCGGTAGTCACGCGTGAGTTCATCCACTAGCTTTCTGCATCCTCCCCTCGACGATGCCGACTACCACCGTGAGCTAGCTCCTCCGCCTCCTGTTGTGACACCATGGTGCACTGCTGCTCCTAGCTAGTTTATCCACTCCTAGCCTATTCCTCGATGATGTCGACTACTGCCGTGAGCTAGCGCCTCCGTTGTGACACCACGATCAACTGCATAACACATTCTTGTCGTAAGTGTCGTAAGAGTATCTTATACAGTATCACTGTCGTGACACAAAGGTGATGCTACCGCCGCCTCTCCATTGCCGGTGATATCCAGTCACCATCCGATACCCCCCTCTCTTCCTTGATGGCAGGCGTTAAGGACATCGTGTGCTGCATCCAGCTTCTACTGTTTGCTCGGATCTCTGCTTCCTATATATTTTTATCGTGTTAAGAGTTTGGTTCGTTATCTTGTTATGTTGTAATGGTGGATTCTAATCTTAATGGAAATGGAATGTGCTGTTGTGTTTGCCATTGTATTTGCTTGTTTTCAACGGGCATAGGTAACATTATTTCTTGAGACTAACCAAAAAAATAGAAAAAATTTTAGGTATAGAATGAACTATCATAGACGGTTTGTGCTATAAACCGCCTATGAAGGACTATCACAGACGGTTCTATATACCAACCGTCTGTGATTGGTGAAATCACAAACGGTTGGTAACTAGAACTGTTTGTGATGTGTGAGTATCACATACGATTTTTGGTTTGAGTCGTCTGTAATAGTTTTATTTACAGATGATTCTAGTTATAAACTGTCTGTGTTATTTTTATTACAGACGGTCACTGACACATAAATACAGGCGGTTCAGAAAACCATTTGTGATGACCCTTTTTGGAGTACTATATGTGAATTATTAGTGAAACTATTTATTCATGTTTTAATATTATTCTAAATTATCCCTGATCATATATCATTATGTAGGATAATTATGATTTACAAATCAGAACATGTATTGATTGATGATCATGTTTCACGGATCAAGGATATAGGATATTAAATCAATAATGTGGACACATGTCAGAACATATGATGTTGGATTGACCCAACATGAGATACTGCTGGAATTGTTATATTCTTAAGTGTCATTAATTGGTCCCATACATAGTGTATATATGATCTTTAGACCTAAGATTGTCATTGTTTCCTACATATGTAATAGTTTACTTAGGAGTAACCAAACACTACTCCATGACTAAGTGGTCATAAAGGTAGCTTTCAAGTTTACTATGAAACACGCGGAGGAATATGAGCGATCAAGATGGAACTTGCCCATCCTCTAAACAGGAGAGATATCTCTGGGCCCCTTGATGTGGTTGGATTAAGGAAGTGCATGGCCATACCGAATGTGGTTGAGGAGTCAATCATAACTGAGTAATCCACTACAGGTTTGAGTGCAGGATCGTGCTATCATAGGATGGCACGCTTCTCGCCTTGAGTTCGATCTAGTATCATGTGGCAAAGGGATCAGTACATAAGCACTATATATGTTCGTCTAATATAATCTTTATGTATATTTGGGAGTCATTATGTCCTGCTAGGGGCTGCTACTGACTTATGGACCAGAAAGGAGTTTTTCGGCATGTGGCCAAATATACATGAACCTACAGGGCCACATACTTAATGAGCTGGAACAATAAGGGTTCGGATGATAGTCTCTGAGTGGAATATGATCTCTACTCGTATCGGATAAGGATCCGATTGGAGGCTATATAAGAAGAGGTGCGGGGGCTAAGGGAGGCATCCCGAAACACACCCGTCGGAACCATAATCACCACCTCTCATAACCGCTGGTGCTAGCATGCCGATGCACGATGTTCCATCCTTAGATGTGTGGACCTCGGTAGAGACCCTGCTGCGACTGCGGCGCTGATCGGGATGACGCGAGGAGGAGACGGTTGGCCGGAGGACGATCGACTACTATCACTACACCAATGCGCTTTTTGTTGAATCGGTCGCTTCAATTCTACTTTCGTTACACTGTGCATCTAGTCGTAATGATCCATGATTTCTTACTCGCATGGCTTCCTATTTTACGTGGTAGAAAATATTAATTTACGCTAGTGTAGCTACTCATATCCCAACAAAACTTTGCTCGAAAGTCTCTCTAGCACCTTGAACTTTGTAATCCAGTTCAAATAATACCCTGACTCGATTTTAGATGGTGGTATGATCCACGTGGTGTGATGAGTAGATGATTTTATCATGTAGGATGACATGCTGGTCAAGTTTAGTTAAATGACAGACGGGGCCCATGAGGCCATCTCTCCCAAGTCAAAATAGAGAGGGAAATAAAGAGAGGAGACTACAGGAGGCGGTGGCCATGGAAGCACGAGTAAGAGCCCCGAGGAGAAAAGCCCTTGTGGGCCCACATGTCATTAACCAAACTTGGTAATGTATTATCCTACGTGCCAAAACCGTCCACTCATCATGCCACACATGCAATACCACTATGCGAACCTGGATTAAAGTGTTATTTGAACCGGGTTGTAAAGTTAAGGAGATCAAATGTCTGATTTTATAGTTCAGGGTGTTGGACGGACTTTCAAGCAAAATTTAGGGTGTTATATGAATTTATTCCTTCTCTAATATGTACTATGTTTCACCTGTTTTGCATAGCCTGCAAGTCAGCCGCCAAGCGACACTTATGCAGGCTAGGCGCTAGGCGCTAGTCTGCTGTCGACCAGCATCAAGCACCTTTTATATAGAATGTTTGGCAACAATTGGGAAGGGAAACATGAGTTCAGAGGAGGAAGTTTGCAGTGAGATGAGCTATAGGAGTTTGCCTTTTAGTTGCAATTCCCCATTTGGCCCGCGGGATGAGACATGGTGGGAGATTGTCCTATGGCCTTATAAGATATCTTTAACGTAAGTGGTGATAAAGGGCAGAGACCTATTAATCTTTGTGTGGATAATAATTCTCTCACAATTCCTACCCCTCGGGTTTAAAATGGTGGGAGGTAGACTTAACTCCCAATCCTCGTCCTATTTATTTAAGCTTCAGCTTCTGGCTTGTTTTGAGCTTTCGGTTTATTTAAATCAGAAGTCACTTAGAACACGTCGGTTTCTAATTTTAGTTTATTGTGGCTTTTTTCCCATTTTTTTATTTTCCCTCCTTATTCCTTTGTATTATCCGTGACAATATAACAGTTTATTCTCAGTTTTTTCTCTGGAAAAGCTATTAACCGCTATAATGCAATTTCAATCATAAGTCAAAAGCCACAGTCATAAGCTTAATCCATAATAGTTAGAGCACCACCTAAATTTCCTTAACCACCATTAAAAAGGGAGTTTTATAAGCCCACTACCTAACTTCCTATTCCCTCACTCCAATTCCTTGTAACCAAACAAAGCCTAGAACGAAGATTATTAGACTTTCGGATCCACAGAATCACATGTACATGTAACCCGAACCGGTGAAAGGAAAAAATTTACTATAACCGAATGATCGAGGGGTGGTGGTACCGTGGTTGTCCGAAGCTTGGCATACAACGCATAATGCATTCATGTTCTAAGCGTTCACCACACGGAGATGGCCCATTAATTCCTGCACCTGATCGCATCTGTTCCACGGTTTCACTCCTCACCCATTTCCCCCGCTGTCACGACTATAGAGGCAAACATTACTTGGGGACGACACGCACTGAACCAGGTGACGGGCCCATGAGTCGAGGTTTATTTTTTTAGAAATTTCCAAGCATACAATATTTAATACTATACTGTCTAGTTAAGTAAAAAAATAATTTATGAGGTGGAGTTCTTAACACTTCTTAAAATATGTGACGCATAGTATAAGGATAGTATGAGGAGGACTTTGGCTAAACATACGTACGTGTGTTCGCGCATTTTCACATGAAAATCTTTTTGACTTGTGATTGTGCCGTGGTGTGGTCGCATCATGAACCAAGTCCACCATTCTTTTTGCGAAACGTTGTAAGTTTAAACTCCATTAAGTTGGTTTTGATGATAATGACAAATACAAATATGAGACTAACATGTTTTTTATTATGATAATTGCTTAGGTATCATTTGGATGAAGAGATGAAAATCATGGAGGTATGTATTTTACATCATATTCTTATATCTTATTGCATCCCTCGGATCCAAAATATAGATTGAACTTCACCAATAGACTAACTTGAATATGTGAATATATTTTCATTATACATTCTTGTATGTATACATTTACGGGGAGTTCACTCTATATTTTATGGTTTCATTAGTATTGATCTATGTTCTCTTTCCACATATTAAGAATCTTTACTTTGAAACATATCTCTTGAGTATATATTGCTTGTGTGGTTTAGATATACTCATAATCAGATTATCATCTAGTTCCTCTATTATGTGTTAATTGTTGGATAATCAATGACAACCAGATATATAAGCTTTGCTAGCAATTAATCTTAAAGATAAACACGCACACTCAAATGAGTTAATTGCTTAATAAGTTTATCCTAGAGTATACAATTGTTATGTACATGTTGTATACTCGAAAATCTTTTTATATCTCATTATTTGTTAAGATTGTCATGAATTTCCAAAAAGAGAAGGTTGTTGAATCTAGTCCATCCATTATGAGTTAATGGTGAAGTTTTATTAATTAATGTCAATTGGTTTGTGGACTAACATTTTTCATAAGTTGGATGAATAAGTTAGATTCCACAAATGAGGATGATTTGGGATAATTTCATGTGTTGAAGATTATCAAGTCAAGTGAAGGATGCATCATGAGTTGATGCATGTCCAAGAGGAGATGGTCATGAGTTGATTATCAAGTCAAGTGAAGACCCATCATGTATTGATGAAGTTTAAGTGAAGGGTACATCATGTGTTGATATATATTAAGACAAGGATTCGAACTTGAAGTGAAAAAATGTATCATTAAGCTTTAAGAGAATGCTTAAGGCAAAAGTATGACTAGTTAGGGCTAAGAATGTGTTTCTAGTCTTTACCGGTCTTGGAGTTTGGTTAAAAGACCATATTGCTAGTATAGGTTGTCATACTATTAAGAGAGGTCATGTCTATTAGTTTGAATCTCACCATGTATTGACAGTTAAACCTCACTTGCTATAACTCGACATAACATGATGCCTATATTTGCAAATATGTTTTGCAAATAGTTGTGGCTTGTGTATTGAATCCTTGTAACATAGGACTATACATTGCAAATATGTTTTGCAAATATTTGAAGTCCATGTTTCCTACTCTTTGTGGTATGAGGCTTATATTTGCAAATATGTTTTACAAATGGTCAATATATAATCCTTGTGTCATGTCCAAAAGTGTGCAAATGTGTTTTGCAACCTGTTGGAAATTATGTTTGATCATTGTGTGCATGATACTATAATTTGCAAATGTGTTTTACAAAATCTGTTGAAGTATATGCACTTGTTACAACAATTAGAGTTGCCAGTATGTGTTGCACGGTACTACCGCTAAATAGAACTCCCGGCGTTGTAATCACAGAACTACTACATCCGTTGGTGGGCAGAAGACCTGTATGGTCGAGAACCAACATGATCGAGACAATGTGATCGAACCAAGGTGGTCAAAGACCAGAGTGGTCGAACCAGTGTAGCTGGAACTAACGTGGTTGAGATCTGTGTGATTGAAACCAGTGTGATCAAATCAATATGGTCGAGATTCGTGTGATCAAAACCAACGTGGTCGAAACTGATATGGTCGAGATCTGTGTGATCGAACTAGCATGGTCGAAACTGACGTGGTCGATATCTGTGTGATCAACACTAGCATGGTCGAAACCAACATGGTCGAGATTTATGTGATCGAAACTAGCGTGGTCGAAACAGACATGGCCGAGATCTGTGTGATCGAAATAAGCGTGGTCGAACCGACGTGGTCGAGACCTGTATGGTCGAAACTGACGTGGTCGAATCCATGTGATCGAAACAACATGGTCGAAGATAGACGTGGTGGTCGGAGATTTATGTGATCAAAGATTGACGTGGTCAAAATTGACATGGTTGACGTGGTTGAGACCTGAGTGGTTGAATCGTCTGACGTGGTTGAGGATTAGTGTGGTCGACGATTGATGGTTTCGGCGATGTTTGAGCGGTCCGAACGGCTCTGTGTGAGCAGTTCGAACAGCGAGCAGAACTATCGGCTCTGTGTGTGGTACTTCTGAATTACGGAACGACCGGCTTGTGTAGTGGTATGTTTTTTCCAGAGAGACACCTTCGTCGGAGTCTTCTCATCCCCGGTGAATCAGTAGTTCCGTACGAGTGCAGCGGTACTTCCGATGATCGGTAGTACCGAACTTTAGCCGTCGGAACTACCGGATTCACTGATAATAGCTAGTTTTCTGACCATTGCTGAGGGGTGCGAAAGTACCGATCTTAAGCCGGTGGTACTTCCGAAAATCATGTTTCCTATGGTGTTTTTCTTCTAATGACTGGTGTTTGTGGTGTGGGTATATATACTCTCTTGTGGCCGGTTGGGGTAAGACCGTTGGCACTTTATTTCACTCTCTTGAGCTAGTGTGAGGTCTTTCTCTCAATTGTACATGTGTTGCACTTTGTGAGTAAGGAGGAAGGTTGTAAATTGCATGTGTTGCATTTAGAGGTGGATTTAGTATCCAATTGAGCTTATGTATTTGTTGCATGTGGTGAGAGTAAAGTGAGGTGTTTGACTTATTACTCTTAGAGGTTGCCGATTCCTAGACGACGTTGGAGACATTGTGTGCTATGATTTTTCTTAAAGAAGGTTGTGAGAAGGCCCAGCAAAGTGTGAAGGTTGGAGCTCACCTAACCAGAGCGGGAAAGGGCTAACACTAGTGGATTTGATGTGGAAGGCTTAATTCGTGGAGTTGGTCCAATTTGTTTGTGCTTACCTCAATGTGGACTAGAGGAGACCGGCAAGTCTTCAAACACCACAGTGAAAAGGAACCGTGTATTTGTGGTTTGTTTTCTTGTGCTCAATTTACATTCAAGCAACTTACATTCATAGAATTAAATTGATTGTTTGTCATCTTAGGATTGCAAACATTAACATATCCTTAGGGTGTTGGTGCACTTAGGTGAACTTATTTATTTAGGCTTTATTTATGCTAAATCAAATTGAGTTAAGTTTCCGTATTATATATTTGATTTTAGCCAAATAGAAAATAATTGATAATTGAAGAAAATTGTTTTAATCCGCCTATTCACCCCCTCTAGTCGGCCTCCTTGATATTACAAGCGGTATTAGAGCTTGGTCTCTTATTTATTGGTCTTTACCACCTAGAGACTAAAGGATGGTGACTAGAGATATAGTGCACCTAGATGAAGCACATTTATTTGATGGCACAAATTATGCAAATTAAAAAAATTAGCATGATATGTTATTTTAAGGCCATGAGCTCGAAAATTTGCCGGATTGTAGATGCGGCATTTTCTCCTCCAAAGGATCATATTACTCCAACAATTGAGAAAAAGAAATGCTCACATCTCTACGCTCAAGCAACTAATGCTTTACTTAGTACTTTGAGTGTAGATGTGTTTAACACAATATACAATCTTAAGAGTGCTCATAAAATATGGATAAAAATTCAAGATAAATATGAAATATCCACATCAACCGATGATGATTGCATACAAGAGTGATATCGGGAGAAGAATGCTCAACCTCTAGCTCCGATGATGAAGAATCCACAAGTCCCTTTTCTCCATCAATCCCACTGTAAGTCGTCGCATGATCGATCGACTCTGTTATGATATTTTTCTCAGTGGCGGAGCTAGAAATCTTTCAATGGGATGCATACTTCACACGCATAATTCCAATAGTCTTTTGTGGCCTCGTGATGATTGAGTACTGGTCGACAACGGCTTTATTACCGCTTGACTAGGGGTGCAAATGGAGCGGATGCGGACGAATAATGCTTATTCTGTATCATTTTTCATATTTTTTTTGTTGGTGTCGGAGTCAGACACGGATAGTACCGGATACGAATATGAATGCATGTATTCTTGGTCACGAATACGAAGTAAATATATGTCGCTCTGAATACGGTAAGTCTCGGTCATGAATATTTAGTCGGATAATACGTGAAAACAAAAACCATCTGTATCACATGTAAGGATCAATCAAACCATAATAAAACTACATTAATAGCTTAACAAACAAATTTAACTATGTAACACATTGACAAGGACTAATTAAGCAAGTAGTAAGTTCTTGCTAGCAAAGTAGCAAGTATATGATAGAGCCTAGTTAAGCAAGTAGTAGGTATATGCCATACGGTCCAAAAGTAAGAACTATCCATAGCCAAGTACATCACTAATTTATTTTACTTCATTACATCATATGATAAGTTGACAACACAAACCTTGTCTAGCAAAAGCCAACAACGATTAGTGAACCATCTCTAACCAGTAACCATGCTTTAGTGGAGCTCAACCTCGGTCATTATTTCATTCTACAAAAAATATCAAATGAAACTTAAAATTATTGAATGAATAATAGAAATCTAAATGAATGATGTCTAATGTTTGAATAAACAAAAAATTATATTCTTGTGCAAGAAAAGCTACGTTCAATCAATAAGGTTCTTTTACAAAGGATGAAGTTTGCACATGTAGACTAGTCCCCAACTAGGAAGCACTTTGCCAGCATCTGAATGAAAGCTATACGTTCAATCAATAAGGCTGCAGGTGGCTAGCTCAATTTGGATAGCACAATTCAAGGAAAACACATGAGATGCATGGGGCCTAATGCCTGTCCATTCCCAGACAAAAAAATTGATTTCCATTTGTAACGGTAGCACGATTTAACCATAGCAAAGATATATTTAACCATAGCACGATTTCCCAGACAAGTCATGAATCATGTTAAGATAAGAATATTTTAAATAAAAATGGAATATCATATGATTTATTAATGCAAGAGTATAGACTGTACGTAGCTCATTTGATCTCAAGAGTTACAGCCCACAGTTAAGCTTCAATGGATATTCAAACATTCAAACATAATAGTAATACATAACAAAGATAGAATTATCAAACTTCCTCATTCATGTTTGTAGTGGCATATTCTTTATCATCCAGCTTCAAACCTAACTCATCACATGCTCAACTTCAGCAGGAGGGAGGAAGGGAGGGGGGATCTTGTCGATGGTCGGCAGGCGGCGATTTGGAGGCCACCGTGGGAGGTCGGTGGCAACTTTCGAAGTTGGGGCCTCAAGGGGGACTAGAGAAGGCGGGAGGGAGAGAATCCCTGGCGGCGACGTGGGAGGGGAGGCAGGATGGAGGGAGGGAGAGTGGGAGATCCTGGCGTCGGCCGGCCAACAGCGATTTGGAGGCCGGCATCGAAGGGCAGTGAAGGGGTTTAGGGGTCGGGGGCTCAGGCTCGGGGGGGGTGTAGTGCTTGACTGAGAAGGGTTAGGTTTTGCATATTTTGATATTTGCGCGCATGGCGGGCCTGGGAAATGGGAACTCCAAGCTCCATATCCGTCGGATAATGCCTTTCTGAATCCGTTTCTATATCCAAGAAAAATATCTGACCTCATTTCTGTATTCGGTAAATACCTCCGGATATACAAAAATATACTCTGAATTGTATCCGAATTTATTTGTACGGACGGATGGTTGGGAATCATCCGCTCCATTTTGCACCCCTACACGCGACGCCATGGCCTCGGCGTCCCGATTGTATAGGCAGAATGGCCCAAAGCCCACACCCCGTTTGCTGAGCGCCACCTCAAACACACGATGAACTAGGCTTCAAGGTCTAAGAAAATGTTCACCACCACGCTCTCGGCCGTGCGCATGGCCACCATGGCCTCATCGTGTAGTGCCTCGCACCCTGGCACGTTAAAGAAGTTGAGGGTCGTGGCCTTGGTCACCTTTTATAGGCATCAATATTCCTAATATGATGTGCAGTTGCTACTCGTCACCCATGACTATCTGCTCATGAAACTCGTGCACGACGACGTTGATGTTGTAGAGTGAGAAGAAACACGTCAGTCCATGGAAGAACAGTCGTGGGTTGCTATGGCTCCTAGCGACATCGACTGCCCATGGTTTACACCAGTTAGAGATGATGTATTCTGGGTGCAGCTCTAGTGCGTAGGCGTCGAACGAGTCAATGAGCTCGTGAGGGTGTTGAAGAAGGGGAGGGTTAGGGTTGAAAAATTAGGGGAAGAATTATAATAATGGAGAATGGAGATTGAGGTGGACTGGACTGGTTGGTGAATGGTGAGGTGGTTGTGGGCTAGTGGGGAGCACGAGCGGACCGTTCATTGTGGGCTAGGCTTTAAAGAGGGTGCACATCAAAGAAATACTATGAATATGGCTCAAATGTTGAATTGATCCCCTGAAAAATTTTGGTTTTTGGGTGTGCTCGGGCATATCGTGCACCCTTGCTGCCTCCGTCTACGATTTTTCTTGTGCATTTTTTGAAGTACAATAAATTAACTATTGTTAGTTTTATTTATTGTATCATTATTTTTTTTATTGTATTTATATTTTAGTAAAATTCAAAATTAAAAAAATTGCTCGTGTTTCCAATAGTGACACTGTCTGGAACCCGGACGGCGCATTGCCTAACTGGCGCGCGAGGAGCGGAGACCTGACCAGCCGGCCGCGCAACGCGAGCGAGACAAACCGCGCGGCGGGATCCCAGCACCCACTGCGTGTGCCACTGTCCCGCAAAACGCTAAGAAACAGCAGCCAAACGGCCGGAACCGGCAAACCCCGCCGCACCGCGCCCATCCATCCCCGATCGCACGGCCGCTCCAACGGCGCGACGCAGCCACCGAATTACCCAGCCGCCCTCCCGCCTCCCCATCCGGATAAACCCGCCACGCGCGCGCGCGCGCCCGCCTGACCGGAGAATACCCCGCGCGGTGGCGTGCGGCGCGGAGGAATCGAAGCCAAGAACATCCCTTTCTTCCTTCCCCTCCCTCCGCCCCGCATCGCATCCATCACCGCGCCGCCGGTGCCGGTTTCCCCTGCCTCCCCTCCTTCCTTGCGTGCCGCCTCCACTTCCCCTCCTCACTTGATTCCAAGCAGCCGTTGCACACAACTAACTGCTACTACTCTATTCCATTTCGTGCTACTTTACAGCCGCACCTTACAGCAGGTACGAGTCTATAATTGAAGAAGAAGCATCCAATCCATTCATACACCGATCAGATTAAAAAAAAAAGAGTTGGGAGTTTGCGTCGCGACCTCGGACGATGGAGGCGTGCTGCTGCTCGTCCTCGTCGGTGCCCTCCACGTCCATCCTCGCCACGGGCGCCGGCATCCGCCGCCGCTTCTCCCCGGCGGCTGGCGGGAGGGCGCTGGCGCTGGCGCACCCGCTCCGCGCGTCCGCAGTTCTGCTGGCGGCCGTGGCCGCACCGCCGCGGCGGGGGCAGCAGCGGCGCGGGACCGGTGGCCTAGTCGTAAGGGCGGTGTTCGAGCGGTTCACGGAGCGGGCGGTGAAGGCGGTGGTGTTCTCGCAGCGGGAGGCGCGCGGGATGGGGGACGAGTCGGTGGCGCCGCACCACCTGCTGCTGGGCCTCGTCGTCGAGGACCGGTCCGCGGCGGGGTTCCTCGCGTCGGGCGTCCGAGTAGAGCGCGCCCGCGAGGCGTGCCGCGCCGCCGTGGGAAAAGACGGGCCTACGCAGGCGCTCATTGGGCTGGCCACGGACGTGCCCTTCTCCGGGGCCAGCAAGCGCGTCTTCGAGGCGGCGGTGGAGTTCTCCAGGAACATGGGGTGCAACTTCATCTCCCCGGAGCACATTGCGCTGGGCCTCTTCCACCTGGACGATCCCACCACCAACAGCATCCTTAAGAGGTTGGTGGTGAATTGGTGATGTTCTCCTGTTCCATGTTTCTGGCCACAAAATAAACTTGCTATTTCTCATCTCTATTGTTCAGCGGTCTGTGCTAATGTGATAAACTAACAATGCTCGATAACCTCCACATTTCTCAATAAGTAAGCAAGGTGGTATCCATCGAAGTGTTACAAATAACTAGAGCCAATCAAACAATAAGCTCACTTAACAAAGAGGACATTTGTCTTCTGTACTTGCACAATAGGAGTATACGATCAATCCAGTAGCGGGGAATGAAACCGAATTTACCCAATATCAAGCTCTAATTGTGATAGATGATCATTGAACAGACAGGTGGATGTGGGCTTTGCAAAGAAACTGCCATTCAATAAACTGATAAATTAATATTCTTTTGTCCTCTTGCACATTTAATTATTTGTGGGTTTTACAATAAATAGTGTTCATTGTAGTTTAGGAGTAGATCCAGGTCAGCTAGCAAAGCAGGCTCTTGTCCGAGTTCAAGGGGAGCTTGCAAAGGATGGCAGGAAGCCTGTGGGATTATCTTCTTTCAAAGTGCGTGAGAAATCTACTCCTGGAAGTGGGAAATCTGCAATTGTCAATTACTCGAATAAAAAGAAAGGTCAGGGGTTAAGCTACTTTATTGGAGTGTATGCTAATATTCTTGATAATGTAACTTGTAGAAAGAATGAACTTGTTTTATTTGTTATTTCAGAGAAGAGTGCACTAGCTCAATTTTGTGTAGATTTGACTATGCGGGCCAGTGGAGGATTAATTGATCCTGTTATTGGCCGCAAGAAGGAGATTGAAAGAGTAGTTCAGATTATATGCCGACGCACAAAGAACAATCCGATTCTTTTAGGCGAAGCAGGTGTTGGTAAGACTGCCATTGCTGAGGGGTTGGCTCTTAAAATTGCCAATGGAGATGTTCCTATTTTCCTCGTGGTAAGTTTCAGCAACCTGTAATGGATACACAATCATGTTAGTTGCAAAAATTTGCTTGCACAACAGTAGTTTGTAGTTATCATTCATTGACATGGTTATATAGGCAAAGCGTATATTGTCATTGGATGTTGCCCTACTTATGGCTGGTGCAAGAGAGAGGGGTGAATTGGAAGCCAGGGTTACTAGTTTAATACGTGAAGTGCGTAAAGCAGGTAATCTGACTAATGCATTATGAAATACCAGATTCAAAACTTCTATTCTTGGTTTCAATCTTCAAATAGCTTCAAAGTTTCATGCAGACGATGTAATTCTTTTCATTGATGAGGTTCATAATCTTATTGGATCCGGAATTGCTGGAAGAGGAAGTAAGGGAGCTGGTCTTGATATTGCCAATTTGCTGAAGCCTGCACTTGCTAGAGGTGAATTGCAGGTATCATTTTCACAAAAGGATCTCCCTCAGTCTCTGTTGCCCATGTTGCTTCTCACTATACTTGACACTTTCTGAAAAGGCAACAATTGGTGCATGTACATCATTTTAGTTACTGTCTAGATTTATGATTTGCACATTTCCTTCATTTCTGTCTAAAACATCTAATGACGACAAATAGCTTGTTTAGTTGCAATTTCTCATACCCTGTTATTTACTATCTGTCTAATTAGCGAAGTATGCATTCCATGCCACCTGAACCTGTTGAATGTTGGTATATAAAATTGCATAGCCTATCTGTAATCATTTTTTTATTTAAAAAGGATGTGGATGAGGAATAGTTGCATATCTTAACAACACTTAGTACTAGAGCATTAGACTAATGCTTTACTTCTACACATACTCCCGTTGTTTCACTGTGTACTTTGTCACTTGAGTGATGTTCCTTCTTTATGAAAGAGTGTAAAATGTTCGTGAATATCACTAGTCATGATCCACATGAACCACATCCATGATTAGGAAATAATGTGTTTTTCTATGTAGAATGGCGTCCAAGTTTTTTTTCCCTTGTGGTGATGCTTGTTTGTGCTCTTAGTGCATTGCCTCTACAACTCTGGATGAACACCGTTTGCATTTCGAGAAGGATAAGGCTTTGGCCCGCCGTTTCCAGCCAGTATATGTAAATGAGCCTAGCCAGGTGACAATTGCTAAAGTTACTTTGGGCTCTTGGGTATCACCTTTTTTTAATCATCTGTTGAACTCTCCACAGGAGGATGCTGTGAAAATATTACTTGGTCTGCGTGAAAAATATGAGACTTATCACAAATGCAAATACACTTTAGAAGGCATCAATGCGGCAGTTTATTTGTCAGCAAGATATATCCCTGACAGACATCTTCCTGATAAGGCTATTGATCTGATTGATGAAGCTGGTAGTAAGGCTCGGATGGAATCATTTAAAAAGAAGAAGGAAGAGCAGTGCTCTATTCTTTTGAAGTCACCAGATGAATATTGGCAAGAGATTAGAGCTGTCCAGGCCATGCATGAAGTGGTAATAGAAGATTTACAATAGAGCTGTTGCAAAGAATTTTTTTGCCCATCTGCTGATAGATGTCGGATATTTCATTGCCCAACACGTTTCAGGCACTGACTAATAGGTTGAAGTATTCTCTAAATGAGAATGACGAAGAGAATGATGTTAATGTTGAAGTACTGAATGAGGGCAAGACGAGTCTGACATCAACACTGTCAGCTTCAGTTGATGAGTAGGTTCTTTCATGTCATCTAGAGTAGACTCCACATCCTGCTGTCCAGATGATCCTTATAATACTCTTAACAATGCAGGCCATCTCTGGTTGGATCAGAGGAAATTGCGAGAGTCGCATCATTGTGGTCGGGCATACCAGTCCAGCAGTTGACTGCAGATGAAAGAAAGCTTCTTGTAGGACTAGATGATGAACTCAGAAAGCGTGTCATAGGTCAAGATGACGCTGTTGTGGCCATATCTAGAGCTGTGAAGAGATCACGCGTTGGCCTGAATGACCCTGACAGACCTATTGCTACACTACTTTTCTGTGGTCCAACAGGAGTTGGAAAAACTGAGCTCACGAAAGCTCTAGCAGCAAGTTATTTTGGATCTGTGGGTTACTTTTGCTGGCTACATCATTCTATTAGCATTTCTAGACCTCACAGCATGTTCTATGGAATTGGTCTTAATAAAGTTTTTTTTTCCGTTTAACAGGAGTCAGCTATGGTTAGATTAGATATGAGTGAGTATATGGAGCGGCATACAGTGAGCAAGCTGATAGGCTCTCCTCCAGGGTACATGGGATTCGGTGAAGGTGGTACTTTGACCGAAGCAGTCAGGAGAAAACCATTCACTGTAGTATTGCTTGATGAAATAGAGAAAGCTCACCCTGATATTTTCAATATTCTTCTCCAAGTATTTGAAGATGGTCATTTGACCGACTCACAGGTGCTGGATCCTGATATTTGCGACCTTCCTTTCTGCAAGTCTAAACGAAATGCATACTGCATTTCTCACACCATGTTTATGAGATCATGCACCAAGAGAGTTAACGCTCGCTATTTTGCTAAGTCAATAAGATGATTGTTATGCTGAGACTCCTGATTGGGCTCATTCTAATGTGCATTGTTATATCTTTTATGTGAACTACAGGGCCGCAGGGTTTCCTTCAAGAATACGTTAATTGTCATGACATCAAACGTTGGTTCTTCATCAATTTCTAATGGAAGGCGGAGCATAGGTTTCATGACACAAAATGATACAGTAGAAAGCACATATGCTGCGATGAAATCCTTGGTATTGGAAGAGTTGAAGGCATTTTTCCGCCCTGAATTGCTCAATAGAATGGATGAGGTGGTTGTGTTCCGTCCTCTTGAGAAGACTCAGGTCTGTTTTGTTATACATCTTAAACTTAAATTTGTTTCGTTAATATTCTGTGATTTAAGATTCCTATCACTTTATTAGGAAAACCAAGAAAAACATCATTCGATTTTGCACTCAATAACTAACTTGATACAATGCCCTTAAACCTTGAGTAAAATCATGTACATCAGATTTTTCTGTTCCCTTTGTAGCAAAACGTTGTATTATACTTTACATGTAGTTCCGCCATGCTTTGGATCACAAACAAGCCCGCTCATACTTCCCAACATTTTGCAGATGCTGGCTATTCTCAATATAATTTTGCAAGAAGTGAAGGGTAGGCTTTTAGCCCTTGGGATTGGCTTAGAGGTATCTGATGCTATGAAGAACCTGATTTCTCAGCAAGGATACGACAGGAGCTACGGTGCGCGGCCACTGAGAAGGGCCGTCACCCAACTGGTCGAGGATGTCGTCAGCGAAGCAATTCTCTCTGGGCAGTACAAGCCTGGCGACACCATAATGATGGACATTGACGCCACAGGAAAACCTTGCTTGAGCCGACTGAATGATCAGACCGTCCAATTGTCTGATCCCACGCCAACGCTTTGAAGGTTCCAGCACCCAATGTATAGTAGTGGCTTTACCCTGATTCTTCCATACCGATAAGCTTCTTATTCTTTCGTGCATAGGTTCCATAGTTCATGTACATAGCGTCCGGATGCCGGAATTTCTCCTTGAATGTAATTTAAATTTAAGTCTTAAAACGTGTGACCTAAAGGAATGCAGAGGATGTAAATCCATGTTAGTAGGCTGGTAAACTATCTCTCCTCTTTTTTTTCTGTTTTTGAAAGATGGTATTTTATTGCTAGTTAACCATCATGTCAGCAAATTCAATTGAATTTGAATTGCTGCTACCTGCCGTCCTGCTGCGCTGCTTACTTTATGTTGGGATCACCTCGAACGCAGCCAGGCATAGGCGGAACTAGAACAAAAATAATCTGGGTTTACCATTTTTTCGTGCATATAACCGTATATGTAATTTTTAAGCAATATTGTACTAAATACTAATATATCGTGTAATTTTTTGCATCAATAATTTAACATAACCGATGATAATGTACAATTATAAAGAAATAGAGATCAAAACATTAGTAGTATTATCTGACTTCTTTTTTAGAAACCATTCTATAAATTTACCTACATTTTAATTAAAAACTCAATTAGATAGTGATATATTCAACAGTTCAAGAACAATATAACAGAAAAAATATATGCAAAAGTTTACTTGACACCGTAATCAAATACTATAAGTCAAATCCAAAGCTCGGTCCAATATGAGCACATGGATCACAATCACATATCACTACAATTTTGCCTCCAATTTGCAATGAAATAGGGCGGTATTTCAAAAACCCAAATTGAAACCCTAAGCCTTAATCCTATAATTTGACAAAAATAAACCAAAAATCATCATATTAAAACCCTAACTCATAAATTTAACCTCTGTTCTTGAAATAAATAGGAAGAATTAAGAGAAATTTTGAGTAAAAACATACAAATTGGGTGGATCTAAGCATCTTTTGGCCGGCGAGGGCACAAGGCAACAAGAATTGGAGCTAGGAGGCGCTTCGATGACATGGCAAGCAAGGTTGGCTGACGGCGACCGGTTTCTCCCGTTCTCTGGTGGCTAGTTATTGCGTGGCTAGGTTCATCCATAGGGCGCGACACACGTCTCCTGATTCCTGTGACCGTGCGAGATGAACAGGTGTTGAGGAGGGCTACGATGCACTCGATGCTTCAGTGTTGATCAAATGGACTCATACAATCTTGCCATTCATGGGCAGTGTTGGGCGCCTCGGTCTGCTGTCGTCCTCCTTCTTGGGCTGAGTGCTGCCTCATGGGCCAGTGTGTCTCCTTATGAACTATTGCTAGCTGCCAGGTGCATTGATTTTTAAGCTGTGGGGTTCATACATGAGCCAGAGGCACTGATCCCTACTAAAAATTTTGAACCCGGTGTCCCGTGACATCGGGTGAAGCAACTGAGCTCCACCCTTGTAGCCAGGCATGCAAGATCACTGCCAAGACCAAAAAGGCATGTCTGCACTAGGAAGCGTGGATGAATAGGCACCAACGTGCATGCATACCGAGCAGTATAATGGCTGCTGCACCGCACGTATGAAGTGACGTCGTAGCAGCAGGAGATAGTATTAATGTCGTGTTCTAAGGACATGTATAATAGTATGTATCTTAAAATTGTTTCTAAGGTTCCACCTTACCTAAAGACGCATTAGAAATAATCTCTCCAATGGTAAATTATTTCTCTAATTATTTTATATTATTTTTATCATAGTTTTCTGCCTCACACTCTCTCACTATTTGTTTTAGTTTGTGAGCTCAAGTCGTCTCTTGCATAAGAGACCGTACATTATCTCACCTCACCTACTTTCTCCTCCACATAGAATTTTACTCATTTAATATAACTAAGAGATAGCTGAGATGACACTATTGGAGATGCCCTAAAACGCGCTGACTTTTGGTTTTTGGCTATATTTTTGGCTGAAATTATATTGTAACGGTTGTTAGTTTTTTCTGATATATTAAATTAAAGGGAAAAAGAAAAACACCGCTATATCTCCGTGGATAATGCAATGGAAAAAGCCTTGTTAAAAAAACCAACGCATTTCAAATGGCTTCTAGAAGCCAGAAGCTATCGTTATATGGAACGGGACCTAAACCATGCCTTTCCTGATGTACATGGTCATGGACGACTTCAGATGTGAGTATAGTATGAAGGATTATGGGGTTGGCTACATTAGCGCAAATAAAATTTTTACTGTGAAAACTAAGAAGCCATGTGAGTAAAAAATCATAGATCGTTACCACTAGACAAGCAGTTAAAAGATCAAGCCCCACTTAAGTTGGTTTTGGTGATAATGACAAATACTATAATGAGATTTTGGTGATAATGACAAATGCATTTGTGAGACTAACCTTGTTTATTGATTATGATATTACTTAGTCTCATTTGGATGAAAAGGTGAAATCATTGAGGATGCATTCAAAATCACATTATCATATATTAGTGCATTCATTGGATCCAAAATATAGATTGAACTCCACAAATAATCCAAAATGAATATGTGCATATGTCTTCATTATACATACTTGTATGCACACATTTAAGGGGAGTTCACTCTGTTTTAAAGTCTCATAAGTATTGATCCATGTTTCCTTTAATATGCATATTTAGGATCTTTACTTTGAAACACACCATTTAAATATATATAGCTTGTGTAGTTTATATGTACTCATTTGCAATCGGGTTGTCATCTAACTTCTCCATTATGTGTTAATGGCTATATGATTAATGACAATCGGATAAGTAAGCTTTGCTTAGAAAGCTTATCTTAGAGTATACAAATGTTGTGTACATGTTGTATACTTGCAAATACAATCTTTATCTCATATTTTGTTGAGATTGTTATGAATTACCAAAAAGAAAAGTTTGTAGAATCTAGTCCCTCCATTGTATGTTAATGGTGAAGTTTGGTAATTGATGTCAATTGATTTGTGGACTAACATTTTTC
Source organism: Dendrocalamus latiflorus (assembly GCA_017311315.1). Classification (NCBI taxonomy): domain Eukaryota; kingdom Viridiplantae; phylum Streptophyta; class Magnoliopsida; order Poales; family Poaceae; genus Dendrocalamus; species Dendrocalamus latiflorus. The sequence continues at coordinate 18,101,904 of CM029655.1, read as the reverse complement.
ATGAATTGGATGAATAGGTTAGGTGCTACAAATGAGGATGGCTTCATGTGTTGAAGATCATCAAATCTAGATGGAATACGACTTCATGTGTTGAAGTCCATTAAGAAGAAGATACATCATGAGTTGATGCATGTCCAAGAGGAGATGATCATGTGTTGATCATCAAGTCAAGTGAAGACCATCATGTGTTGATGGAGTTGAAGGAAAATGATGCATCATGAGTTGATGCATATCAAGACAATGACTTAAGGCAAATGTATGACTATCTAGGGTTAAGGATGTGTTTCTAGTCTTTTACTGGTCTTGGTGTTTGGGTGAAAGACCGGATTGCTAGTATAGGTTGCCGTACTATTAAGAGAGATCATGTATAGTAGTTTGAATCTCATCATGTGTTGATAGCTCATCCTCACCTCTTATAGCTCATCTTAGTATGAGCATTGTATTTCCAAATGTGTTTTGCAAATAGTTAAAACTCATATGTTGAATCCTTGTAACATTGGATTATACATTGCAAATGTGTTTTGCAAGTGCTTAAAGTCCATGTTTCCATTTTTTTGTCATATGAGACTTATATTTGCAAATGTGTTTTGCAAAATGGTTCAAGCTCATATTTAATCCTTGTGTCATGATTCCAAAAGTGTGCAAATTTGCAATTTCTTGGGAATCATGTTTGGTATTTGTATGCATGATACTAAGGTTTGCAAATGTGTTTTACAAAATTTGGTGAAGTATCTGCATTCCTCAGGATAATTAGAATTACCACAGAGTAACCTACGGTACTACCGCGGACCGGAACTACCAGCATTGTAATCACGGAACTACCAGCATTGTAATCACGGAACTACCGTGTGTGTTAGTGGTCGAAGATCAAGGGATCGAGATTTAGAGCAGTCGAGCCTAGGTGGTCGAAGACCAGATCGGTCGAGCCTAGGTGGTCAAAGATCTGTGTGGTCGAAGACCAAAGCGGTCGAGCCCAAGTGGTCGAACTGACTTGGTTGAACCAACGTGGTCGTAAGCCGACGTGGTTGTAAACCAGTGTGGTTGGAATTGACATGGTCGTAGGCCTTCATGGTCGTAAACCAGCGTAGTTGGAATAGACGTAGTCGCAGGCCTTCGTGGTTGTAAGCCAGCGTGGTCGAACTAACGTGGTCGAGACCTGTGTGGTCGTAGGCCTTCGCGGTCGTAAACCAGCGTGGTCGAACCTGAGTGGTCGAAACCTATGTGGTCATAAATCAACGTGGTCAAAACAACGTGATTAAAACAACGTAGTCGAAGATTGATGTGAAGGTCAGAGATCTATGTGATCAAAGATTAACGTGGTTGAAGATCGACATGGTTGACGTGGTCAAGACCTGAGTGATTGAAACCAACGTGGTTAGAGACCAGTATAGTCAGAGACTTATGTGGTCGATCTGAACAATGTGGTCGGAAACCAACGTGGTTGTAGACCAGGGTAGTCGACGATCGGAGTTTCTGACCGGCTCTGTGTGAGTGGTCTATTCAGCTCTGTGTTAGTGGTCCGATCGGCGAGCGGAAGTACATGCTTTGTGTGAGCAGTACTACTGTCTAGAGAAAGTACTGGCTCTATGTGAGCGATATTACCGGTGAGCGGAAGTGCTGGCTTGAGTAGTGGTACATTTTTCTAGAGAGACACCTGTGCAGAGTCTTCTCATCCCCGGTGAGATTGGTAGTTCCGCATGTGTGGCACGGTACTTCCGATGATAATCGGAATATGAACTTCGGAACTTCCGATTCTGACTGCAATGGCTAGTTTTCTAACCGTTGGCAAGGCGAGTGGAAGTATCGGCCTTAAGCCGACGGTACTTCCGATTTCCCTATTTTTTAGGGATTTGGCTCCAACGGCTAGTTTTCTTGTGTGGGTATAAATACCCCCTTGTGGCCAGTTGGAGTTGTGGTTGTTGGACCCATTTCTATTCCCTTGAGCTAGTATGAGGCTCTCCACTCAATTGTGCATGTGTTGCACTTTGTGAGAAAGGAGAGAGGATCTAGATTGCATATGCTGCATCTAGAGGTGGGATTAGTGTCCATTTGAGCTTATGCATTCATTGCACATGGTGAGAGTCAAGCGAAAGGCTTGACTTGTTACTCTTGGAGTTTGCCGACTCCTAAACAGCTTTAGAGGCGTCGTGCAAGGTGATCTTCACAAAAAAGGTTGTGAGAAGACCTGGCGAAGTGTGAAGGTTGGAGCTCACCTACCAAGAGCGGGAAAGAGCTACCACTAGTGGATTTGAGGTGGAAAGCTTAATTCGTGGAGCTAATCCAATTAGTTTAGGCTTACCTCAACGTAGATTAGGGGAGACTGGTAAGTCTCCGATCACCACGGAAAAAGAGACCGTGTCAATTGCGATTTGTTTTCCTTGTCCTCAATTTATATTCAAGCAATTTACATACATAAAATTAAATTGATTGTTTGTCTTCTAGAATTAAATTGATTGCTTGTCTTCCTAAAATTGCAAACTTGTCATAGCTTAATATTGTTGGTGCACTTAGGTGAACTTAATTAAAATAGGCTTTGTTTGTGCTAAACCAGATTGATTTAAGCTTCTGCATTATATACTTGGTTTAGACAAATAAACAAGGTCTTGAATTGTTAATAACTATTAGAAGAGATTTGTAAGACTGCCTATTCATCCCCCATCTAGTCGGCCTCCTCGATCTTACAGCAGTGCAGTAGAAGAAGAGCAGATGCAGTCCTGTTCAACATAGCGCGCATTGATATAGTGAAGATAGTTGATCGTCCAACGTCTTTGGAAAGCGATCCTCATATGGTTATCATTCTCTAGCGGTAGTCGATCTCCATGAGTCGATTGACTTCTCCTCTGATCGTCGTGATCAACACCACAATCACAGCAGCGTCTCTACCAAGCCCACACGTCTAGAGATGAAATACCGTGCACCAGTGTGCTAGCACTAGCGCGAATAACAGAGCCTTCGAGACAAGGTAGTACGATTTCGGTGGGTGATGTGATCTCACTCTTTTTCTATAACCAAATGCACCATTTTATATAGAACCTCCTACCGGATCCTTATCCAATATGAGTAGAGATTATATCATACTCAGAGTCATCATCCAAACCCTTATTATTCTAACTTGTTAAGTATGTGACTCTGTAGGTTCATGTATACTTGGTTGTAACCTGAAAACACCTTTCTAATCATTGGTCGGTAACGCTCTCTAGCAGGACATATCGACCCCCAAATGTACACAAAGATCAAATTGGGCGAACCTTATGTAATATGACCTGCAACCAAGTCTTAGTCACTCACGATTAGTTCATAACTCCTTACCATCAGTTTGTACCTAGTTACGATCAGTCCGTATCCCCATACAACTAGTTCACATATCAGTTTATGATATGCCCGACCAACTCACGACTAGTCAATATACCCACACTACCAGTTTATATCTGGTCGGACTAAATGACCTGTTTGTGTATTCTCTTCTTGCCTCGTGATACCTGATCAAACTCCAAATGATAAACATGTCATCCATGGACTATTCTATCTTTTTTTATACAGTGACGGATAACTTTATGTGATCGACTCTTCGGCAGTGGTGGAGCCACATTGAAGCTGTGGGGTCAATTCACCAACTTTTTGGTAACATGATCCTATACAAGTAAAAAATTATGCAAAACCCCAAAAAAACAGTGCAAAATTTGTAATAATTGACCCCATAGGGATAGATGATCATGTGTTTGACCCAACAGGGTTTGCAGTCTTAGCTATGCCACAGCTCTTCGACCACTCGTGGCATAGCCATGCACTTTGTTTATCCGACCATATTGTGGGGCCAAGAGATATCTCTCCTGTTATGTAGGAGGGGCAAATCCTATATCCAACCAGTCACATTTCTTCGCATATTTCATAACATACCCGAAAGCTACCTTTATAACTATCCAGTTATCGAGCAGTGTTTGGCAACAGCTAAGTGCACTATTACACATATAGAAAAATATGTTGATATCAGGTGCAAGGATTATACAACATTATTGCTTGAGACCAACTAATGATACATAAAAACATAACAATATCAACAATGTCTCAAGATGGGTTAATCCAACACCATATTCTGTAAAATGTGTCGACATTATTGATTTGATATACTCATATTCGTGATCCGTGAAACATGATCATCAATCAGTACATGTGATGATCTATAAATCATAGTTGTCTCATATAATAATATAAGATTAGAGATAATTTAGAATAATATCAAAACATAAATAAAGAGCTCCACGATCAAGTCATATACTTGTTGATCAATACGAAAGATACTTATTCTAGAGATAAAATAACATATTATTCAAAGATCATAAACATACAAGTGATAAAACCATATCTATGATTACTTTTAAGGCATATCACTAACATAGTAGTTCTCTGCATATACCATTAGTATAAACTAAAATGCAGGCGGTGTATAGAAGGTACCGAGCTGATACCTTCGATGGGAATGAAGCATGATAGGCCATGTGGACCCATGTGCCGAATCCATGGAGTTCTTCGCATATCTGCTACTATAGCTATTTTTTCAAATTTGGCCCCTAGGCATTTTTTTGGCAAATTTAGCTCCCTCTCTAACCTCAGTATTAGCAGTAGGTGATACATGTCAGCACCATGCTGCCCCAGCTCAGCAGGAGTGACAACTACAGCAAGTCACGAGCTCGATAGTGAATGAATCGTTGTGGTAGGCGATGGGCCCCAACGTCCTATCGCGCCACAGGAGCTCGGCAGGTCCTGCCTCATGTGCTCAATAGTTCCTATCGTGACGCATGAGCTTGGTAGGACGGTGGGGCCGTAGTCGATGAGCACGACAATAGTATCTGGCGTGACAAGTTGTCCAATTTATCCTTTTTTTAATAATACATTATTGAAAATATTGTAGTATTGAAAAAGTATGATTTACAAAAAATATTGCAATTTTGTGTTTAATTAGTTTTTAAATAATAGCTAACTATTAACGTTTGAATTTCACTAGTGTGTCTCACGTTGTATTAAGTAATTTACCATTTCGAGCCCGGCATAACACTTCGTAATGAAGATACGAATTACATGGTGCGTAGGATTTGGTTAGATGCATGTGTTTGCCTCACTACTCCTATGATATAAATAGCAACATGTGCGAATCATCAACTCGAACTACAGCTGAGATACACGCTCGATGTAAAGTACTGAAATCCCGCACAATACTAGGTCTTTCTCATGGTAAAGTTGGTCCTCAGGGAAAGTCAGCCTATCGGGGGAGCATCATACGTCGTGCAAGCCGTATTGCGATGGCCAAGTGGGAAGGCACCAAACAACTATTTGGGTCCAATCTCTTGAGTGCTGAACATCTGCTGTACCTGGTCCTTCATGAACGTGCTAGTGTCCTATCCAAGGAAACACATTTCATTAGGTTGACGGAAGGTATAATCGCAATGCGAACTCCGGTTCCAAAAGGATATACCTAGGCTATGTGCTAGGCGGATGATAAACCCACAGCCTACTCTTGGAACTCCATCCCTCGAGACCTACATATTCGTATTGTTCGTTTAGCTGCAGGAGGAGTAATCATGGAATGGTCAGGAAAGTCATGATTGTACACACCGGTGTGACATGTTGCACGGATGATGAATCTCTAGGGAGCTCCACTGCAGGGTACTCTAGTCTAGGGTAGTCCACTCCAGCATAGCCTGATACAGCGTAGTCTGCGTCGTACTGGTGGACCGTGTAGCTGTCATAGATCGTACCACTGGTCACGCTGCTATAGGTCTGTGTGGTTGGCTGGAGCGTACGTGCCACAATAAACCTTGTAGTCTTGGACAGGCGAATCAACATCACTGCCTGGAGTGCTCTGCCGTGCGACCCCCGACGAGGGAGGTCTTGCATAGGGCTGCCTCCGTGATGAAGACAAAAGTGGAGTGGTGACAGTGTGAATAGCCTGCATGAAGATGACATATATGGAGAACAACAAAACTAATATATCATGTTGATTGCAGAAAATTATAAAATTGGCATACCATAGCAGTGAGCTGCTTAGACGACAAATTCCTGAGGCTGAGGCGATACATCAAAGAACTAGGACATGCAAACAAAGCTGCAGATAGATGCTGGTGCACCTTGTCGCCCCTAGGATAAACACATCGCTAGGATTGCTACAGCCGATGGTCCCAGTGTGTGTTTGGCATCGTCGTACAAGTTGCGGACAGATGCAAGAAGGCGTTCTAGGGTGCTTAAACATCATCAGCGCAATATAGCACCACCCTTAGAAATGATACGGTGAAGCCGGTAGTACTGTAACAAAGGACGAAATAGGTTAATCATATATGCATGATCAATACAATACAATACAAATACGAGCTTCAAATATTTTACCGTCTTGTCATGTCATGCCGCATGGTGTCGGTTCGAGCCGAGTGCCAACATGTCAGCGTGCATGGCCTCCGTCAGTTGCTGCGAAGGGGCCCCATCAATTTGCAATGGGTACGCGGCATGTACCATTGTAAGTATGTGGTGTACATGTCTAGGTCATACGATCGTTGCTCCTGCTCGACCTACATCCACGCAGACTGCTTCCAAGTTGTGCTCCATGGAAGTTGTGTCTACCTCTAGTCGTTGCTCTTCCGTCCCTTCTTCATGTGGCTACAAAAAAAGGTGTGGTACACAAAGGTTATTTCAGTAGGGAAACAAAAGGTAACAAATTGTACATGACTTAGAAGCTAATGAAATGGACTGTATGAAAAGAGCTAACAAATTATTTCACTTACAAGTGAACGAGTCTCGGAAGAGGTCGATCTGGTGCTGGTGGCACCTATTGGTGAAGTCTAAACTTTCTCATGACTCATTGAGGGGTGTACGGCTCTACCATATGGGAGAAGACGAGATGGCAAGTCGTAAGCTAGTAGTCTCGGTCCTACTCGTGCTGCACCAATAAGATGAACAGCGTAGTCTTCGAGATGAACTATGCGGTCCACACTGTCCACATAATGACGTCCTCGTGCAAGGTCTCATACGCGTTGTGCAACTCCGGGTACACTCATCGTGGTGTCTCCCTCAACCATCCTAATTCATTAGTAGTCCAACACTACCCATGGTGGGTCGGTCCATTGGGTCCTCACCATCGCCGTGACCGTAGTACTGTGCCTTCAGCTGGTATGGGTGCATCTCTACCTGAAAATATGGTTGATCAACAGGGAAGTGCTCCATGATCATAACTCCAACAAGGTGCAGTAGACGGTGAGGTTCAGCTCGCCTATAGCATGCTGTGACCATTGCACAAACCCCTATAGGTCGTGCACAGTACAGCCGAGAATAGGATGAACAAACCTGTGCAGTAAACATAACTTCTAATCAGTTGATTTGGGGGGACCACGATGTGATAAGGTAAACAACATCCTACAAGGTGATGGTCATTTCCTCCCACCAAAAGTGAAACATGTGGGTTTTTAGCCTCCACTGGTCAACGGGCACCAATAGAAGCAGCGTGTCCAATGCGAACGAGTGCCTAATATGCATCATCCTCATAATGGGCAACAACCTAGCCCGCCTCAGAACTAGAACATAGTGATCATCGAGAGGCCAATCCACCCAAAGACCCTGGAGAACAAAGGAGGGTGGCCCATCATCACTCAACCACACCCGACAACGATGCTGGCCATTCCAAGATGGGTCCAACAACATACCCCGCTCGTTGTCGTCACTAGTGGCTATTTCCTGTAGTACAGAAAATAATGTGTCAGTTTTCATGTAAAATTTATAGAAAATAACGTGACAACATAATGACTAAACTTAATTAAAAATGCAACTACTAAAACGAAATTTACTTATTTTTGATGATGCTAAATACAACTAAATATAACAAAAAAATGATTGTGCATATCTACCTAACTGAGCTATCAATTAAGCCTATAGACATGTGCATATATGTATTCATATAGGTACACATATATACACACAAATACTAAAATTAACAGTGCACATTATTGCAATCTTGTCATCAATTTTAATACTTTTTTAATCTCACCAGAGTAATACATATATATGTACATACATATTCCTAAATTGCACAAGCATCGAGCATACTAAAACAATAGTGCACATTTCTTCAACATGGCTAATTACAAAATGTAATCGTTATCGCCACTAATACATCATTAACAAATATCATCCGTATGAACTACATACATATACTAATTAAACATGATTAACAAGCGTATTCCATATTACCAAACCACTATTACGCTAATAAAATATTAATGATATATTAAGCGTATTGCTCGCATGCAAATAAAATATACCTCTTCTTGGAGGTCTCCACTGGTTCTATACTTTTCTAAACTAGCAAATCTCCTAAATTCTGATAAAACCACCTCAAAAACTAATTGACGCTCTCTTGTCCTCTCTCTTTCTTTCTTCTCTCTCGCTTGGCAGGGAAGAAAATGAGCTCTCTGGGGGTTTCAGGTGAGAGAGTGATGCGTGAGAGAATTTATGCATGTAGGGACCACATTGGCAAGCGACAAGGACAGGTGGGTGCCTGCCGAGCTGGTCGAACATGCCAGCCACCTACCAATTTGGCCGTGCTAGGTAGGCCTAGCGCCCCCTACCGAGCTCATGCTTCTCGGTAGGATGGTGGGCCCACCACCTACCACACCAGTCGCTTCACTGCCAAGTTTGTGCAACCTGCCATGGTTGTCACCTCCTGGTGAGCTAGGGCAGTGGCAGATGACACATCCTACCGTTGCTGCCGAGCCGCTGATGCCACAGAGGGAGCTAATTTGGTAAAAAAAACATATATTCAGAAATGAAATTTGAAAAAAAAAACTAGCTACAGTGCCACATATGCGTTCCAATCCTTGCAATGCAGGATGATGTCGCGACCTGCCAACCGAAAATTACTCGCACCTACGATCCATCCATCAGCTAGCCAGGACTGAACATGTTACTACTATACATCAGTTGATCGATGTGCTGTGCCATCCTGTACCTCGAGCTAAAACTCACTAGATTCCCTTGTAAGTAGTATTCCTATAAATTTGACCAAAGAGAACGTGCAGGGGACATTTTTAAGTCCGTTAGACAAAGCAGGAAGCCTCTCTGCTGCCTCGTGGGTTCGTGGCAACTTATTTACTATACTACAGTCTACATAGTGTTTCTATCTCGTGGCTCCTTCCGTGGAGTTCGAGTGTTATTTAACTTGAGATTTGTTTGTGTCGAAATCAATGTTTGGGAGGCCACGTACTGGCCAGTCGAAATTACCTAGCAAGCTCATGCTGGCACATGCAACGGCTGATGCTATAGGGTAGTGTTTAGTTGGGTTGAATTTTAACGGTTTATAACTGAATTTTTATTGTACTTGACTAACGTTATACTATAGCTAATGATGGCTTATTTGGTATATTTAAATTTAAAAAATTAAAAATAAAAAGGGTTAGCCATCACGTATAATACAAACGAACACGAAAAAAGAACCGATAAAAAGTTAAAAAACCAAAAAAATAGAAATAGATGAAATCTAAAAATAATAAAAAATAAATCGAAAGTCCGAAACCGAACTCCAAACCAACGGGCCCCAGATCGATCGACTCCTCACAGCAACATATGGCTGCTCTTGTTATACCAACTGTGGAGTTGATGAGAACATGACATGTCCTATCCTTGCGAACAATGATGGAACAGCTACTCAGTCTGCAGATTAACCAACCATTTGGGTCATCCATTTTCATTCTGATGTGCTATATGCTCCGTTTGCACGCATTATAGCTTGTAGCCTTTTTTACTCCTATGTCACACACACAGTGCACGAATTGCACGATGAGACTTGCCTTAGCCTCTGTTTACTCCAAGCTAGCAACATGGGATACCCAAGTTTCTCGTAGGAGTTTTTTTTTACTGTCCTTGGAAACTCTATGGGCCGTCCAATTCATAAGAATCCAACGACCTCTGCACTATAGTACCTGGTTGTGCTGTTTTCGGTGTCAGCTATTGGCATGTAGAGTATTGATATTTCTTCGAAAACTTAGACAACAGTAGTAGCCTATGACCAGTATTAGAACAAGGAAGTGCAAATAAAAAATACCCATTTGGAAGAAATGACATAATAAAAAAAGGAATTTTATTAAACTAAACAAGCACATTATACATAAAACTTACATAACTAATCGATGTTCCAAGAATTTGGAAGAATACACCCAGCCGACATAGCTAGTCGTACCTAGCACGGCCTGTTGAAAGCCTGATGACTTCAACTACAGTGTAAGAACATTCCCATTTAGGCAAAAGTTTGTTACAATTTGCCTAGCTCTAATTTTTTTGGGGAACTAGATTTCCCACAGCTAGGCTGCAAGGCTGTACTTTAAGAGTGTGGTACCTTCTTATGGCTGGTTAGTGAACTGCCGATTGGATTAGGACGACATTTCTTCGCTCTAAAAAAATTGATATCATCGACCCAACAATCTTCTTGATCATTATCACTATAACGATCGGTCCGATCAGATCAATTTTTAGTTCTGGAGCAAGCATGGTTTTTGCACCATAAATTAGGCAGAAAGGTGTTTCTCTAGTCGCACGATTGGTCGTGGTCTGAATAGCCTATAATACAGAAGAAAGTTTTTGTACCCTAGTTCATGACCATTTTACTAACTGGTCAAAAACTTGTCGTTTAACCCACTGTTTTAATATACCGTTGGTTCTTTGGACTGCCCCATTACTCTTCAGATGAGCCATTGAGACGTAGCATACTGGTTGGGTGAGTGAATAGTGACCGTCCGACCATGGGTACTTGGATAATATAGTCTTTTGAAGTTCACGACCACATTGATCTGAGACTTTAATTGAGTATTAAAGCCATATTTAATGGATTATTTAATCCTCATCCAAGAATGGGGGCGGGGTCTTCCTTCCCCCATGGGCCCTATGGGGACCCGATAGAAATTATAAATATATTATTTTTTATATAAATTATTATTTTCTAATATGGGAGATGTATTTTTTCGTATATATTTGGATTAAAACTTCAACATACATGTTAGGATATAGAGGTGACCAAATGGATCGTGCCTGTCAGTTCGGCCCAAAGCACACTATTGTAGGCCTAGCCAGGCATGGCACGACCCATGAATGAATTGTGCCAAGCTGGCCCGGCACGAAGCGCTAGTTCGTGCTTAGGCCGCCTCCCCAGCCTAGCATGCTGGCCCAACAAGGCACGAATAGTGCTAGGCCAAGAATGGCCTGACATGAGCACGATAGGCATGACACGGCCTATTAGGCATGATTAGCCCATTAGGCACGACCTGTTAGGCATGAAAAAATGACATGTTAGACACGATTAACCCATTAGGCATGGTAGGCATGACCCATTTAGCAAGAATTCGACCCATTTAGACTGATAACGGTTAGAATTTTGAATTTTCTAGCCGTTTTGTGGCCGTTTGAGAGTTTAAAAATACAAAAAACTCAAATTATTTCGATAAATAGGCAGCATGACCCCCTCATTTGGTCACACTCAAACTCGCAGTCTTTTCTCTGAATTCTCTTGTGAAAATTTCGATATACTTTGTGATAATTTGGCAACATTCAAATTTTTTTTTGCCAAAGATCCAAAAATTCAAAATCCAGCTACAGTCAAGAAAATATGTAACAATACTAATTTATATATTTTTTGTTCTTACTTTTCTTTGTTATGATGTAAAATAAGTAATAGTGTAATTTTCTATATGTATTTTACAGTTTTCTACATTTCTCCATGGAAAATTTTGACAATTTTCCAATGCATGATTACGGAATTTCTTTGAAAGATCTTTCATCCTTTGGAATGAAATGTCTCCATCTTCACCTCAAATGGGAGAGTAGACACTGGTTGTACCATCGTCAAGCTCTACGAGTACCGCTACATTTGTAAGCACTAGAGCAATGAGATCTAAACCCAGTACATCGGAGGTGTGGCAAGATTTGAACAAGGTAGTGAAGCAAGGTAAGGCCAGAGCTCAGGTAAGATATGTTGTTTGCAAAATTTATTATCATGAATTATCTGCAAATTGTTCAGGTGCAACCGAGCACTTGCACCGACACGCCTAAAGATGTAAAGAAAAACAAGACATAGCTATGAAGTAGACACATATGCAGTTGAACCCCGATGGTACGGTACATAACTAGGATTATAATTTCGAGGTAGCTTGAGAATCTCTGGTTTGTTTAATTGTCACACATGATATACCTTTAAAATTTGGTGAGTCTCAAGTGTTCAAATTCTACATCAGAACTACTCATAATCCTAGATTTTCTTCAATTTCTAAACATACAACAACTCGAGATTTAGTTAAATGCTACAATAATGATCGTGCTAAACTAAAAGAACTCTTTCAGACCTATACATTTTCGGTGGCCTTGACCTCGGACATATAGAGTAGTCAGGCTAGAGAGGATTATCTTATTATAGCTGCTTGTTGTGGCTACAGACCAAACACAGAGAGAGAGTATGGTAGTGGGGAGTTAGGTGAGTAGAAAATGGCTTAGGATCTTTCCCCATGGCCTATGTCCTACATATATACATCCACATGGGGAGTGCCTTTACAATTATACCCTTACACATGAGTACCTCCCTCAGGGGTACCTATGTCACTATACATGTCTCATTCTGGGCCTTACACTCTCTTAACAAGCCTGCTGGGTTTAGGTGGGGGCCACCCCTACAACAGGAGCCTCTCATGGTGAAGGGCTTCACGGGCCGAAGCCATGTTGCCGAGCCCTTTGGGCCCCTCCGTCCCTGCGGCCTGTGAGCTTTTCCAACGTTCGAAGTGTAGTGTTCGCCTTATTGCGAAGGTATGGCGCCGGGCGGCTTGGCGAAGGCTTCATCACCCACAGAGTCCTGCCACGGCGGGGTCGGATTTGTCATCCGGAGCGAAGATCGAAGTCGAGGTTGGCCTCGCCACCGAGGGGGCGGATTGGAGGCCGAAGTTGCCTCCGATTTGGCGGGGTCGGTGATTGCCCGGGCCGGACTAGGGGTGTTGGCGGAGTCAAATGCGTCGGCATAGGGGGCGGAGCGGGTCGTAAGTCGTCGCGCACGCGCGCGTCTCCGGCGTCGAGCGCCCTTGACGATAAGCGACTGCCAGCCTACCCAGCGGGGCTTGGTTGACGCGACGCGAGACTTGAGGGGGCGCGGTGATACCATGTTGTGACGTTCCTTTTCCCGGCGCGGATCTTGGAGCATGGCGGTGGTACGATGCTACGACGCTCCCCCGCCGGTTGGACTCCTGCCGGCTGGACTTCCGCCGGTTGGACTTCCGCCGGCTGGACTTCTGCCGGTTGGCTTCCCCATTGATGGGGTATATATAGCGTACTGGTGTAACATTGTACCTGCATTGCGTGCTCGGATAGGTGCTGCTCCCCTAAAATGGGCATCTTCAGTGCATCCACATTCCATGGCGGCACTACGTGGCTCGGGGAATGTTGATGTACTGATGGAGGCATATTTTTCTCGGGAGCTTGGTTAGCGTCTGTTAACGGCAACTGCTCGCACCTGCTGTGCTCGCACCGTATTTCTGCATATAACGGCAAGGTTTGCCCTGTTCTCTTAGACATGCTCACCTTCAGTCGGGGTTTCTGATCAAGCCCGTCTTGCGAACGAATATTGATGCACTGAAGGTGGCCTGTTTATGAGAACAAGCCAAAACTTGGCGTGACATAACCTGCGCCGGTGCGATGTGTGGGTAATACCGTCGGACGTGCCGTCCCGCCAAGGCGGTGCCTACAAGGCGGGCAGCGGGGTGGTGCTCCGAAGCCGCTGGTCTCCTGCCTTGGAGGATAGTAGCCGCGGAGGGCAGGCGTTTGCGGGGTGGTCCGGGGGTGCTACGTTCGTGGGGGTAAGCGCGCGGGCGCTTTGTCCCCTAATCTTCGACGTGGTGGCGGTGGAGCTGGCACCTTAGTCGAAGTAGCGGCTTCGACATGGCGGCAACGGAGCTGGTGCCTAGTCGAAGTAGACGCGCGAGCGCTCTGTCCCCCATCCTTCGGAGTGGTGGCAGCGGAGCTGGTGCCTAGTCGAAGTAGACGCGCGAGCGCTCCGTCTCCTATGCTTCGAAGTGGTGGCAGCGGAGCTGGCGCCTTAGTCGAAGTAGACGCACGAGCGCTCCGTCCCCTACACCCCGAAGTGGTGCCAGCGGAGCTGGCACCTAGTCGAAGTAGACGCACAGGCGCTCCGTCCCCTACCCTTCGAAGTGGTGGCAGCGGAGTCCAAAGTAGACGCGCAAGCGCTCCGTCCCCTACCCTTCGGAGTGGTGGCAGCGGAGCTGGCGCCTAGTCGAAGTAGACGTGCGAGCGTTCCGTCCCCTACCCTTCGAAGTGGTGGCAGCGGAGCTGGCGCCTATCCGAAGTAGACGTGCAAGCGCTCCGTCCCCTACCCTTCGTAGTGGTGGCAGCAGAGCTGGCGCCTATCCGAAGTAGACGCGCAAACGCTCTGTCCCCTACACCTCGAAGTGGTGGCGATGCACTCCCTGGGGTGAGCGCGACCCCGCGGTAGTGCGCCTTAATGGCTCCAGGAATCACGCCGACCCCTGGGCTGGCACGAGCGGGCTGCTGTATCCGTACGCACTTGTCCATTCGAGATGCACACGCGGCGGGCCATGATTGGCATGTCGACGGGCCGTCAGTGGTAGGCGCGGCGCTGTAGGCGCGCCGCACGCTGGCTGCCCGCCTTCCAACGCGCGTCACCGGCTACTAGCAGTTGCGCTTCTTGCCGATCTTCGGTTGCTCATGTCACGCAGATTTGCGGTTGTCCCTTCGGACAGGTGTGGCCAGGGTCGGGGGGTCGGTGACCCCGTTTGGGCTATCACGGTTTAGGGTCCGAAGAGCCGCGCCGACGCGCGCCGAAGGCTCTGTCGGGTCACGCAACCTGCGTTTATTCCTTGCGCTGACCGACACGCAGTGGGACGCCAGTGACGCGTCGTGTGGTGACAGGGCTCTGTACGACCACGGTCGCATGCTGGCTACGTGTACCGCCGCGACGCTTCGGCTTCGCACGTGGGGAGGTGAGTGGTTGTCGCTCGCCGTTTGCGCTTACCCACGGTGGGTGGCAGGGGGCCTTTAAGTACCCCCCGTGGCGTTGTGCCTGTGCCTCCTCACGCTCTGGTTGTTCACGCCGCCCCCCGCATTCGCTCGTCCTATTCCTGCGCTCCTTTTCGCCGCCGAGTTCCCTGTGGATGCTGATGGCGACTTGCGACGAGCGTACTCAGGTGGGCGGCTACGCCATCCACAGGTGGTCCTCACCGCTCGAGGTGAAATACGCGCTGGAGGAGCGCGACCCGGCGGCGGCAGACAAGTGGTGGGCGGCGAAGAAGAGTCAGGGTCCGTACTCCGCGCGAGTTGGGCCGCACGCTCGTGACGGAGGACACGATCCGGTCACTGCTGCGAGAGGGGAGGCTATCGGACCGCCAAGCGGTGCGGCTGCCCGCCGAAGATGAGACGGAGCCGCGCCCTGAGAAGTTGGAGGCGATCGTCTTCGTCGCCTACTTCGAGGCTGGACTTCGCATCCCGTCCGCAGCAATTGTTGGGGACGTGCTGCGGACCTTCAAGCTGGAGTTGTCACAACTGACTCCGAACGCGGTGGCTCGCCTCGCCGTGTACAGCTGGGCCTTGCGCTCGGAGGGGTGTTGGCCCAGCGTTTCCCTGTTCGCGTATCTGCATGAAGTCCGGTGCCAACCGAAGGAGCGGAAGGACGGTATGCTGTCGAAATTTGGCAGCGTCAACTATGACCTGCGGACGTCATGTGGGAAGCTCTTCCCCGCGAACGCGACTCGAGGGAAGTGGGAGGTCAACTGGGCAAGGCGGTGGTTCTACCATCGTGTGACGAGTGGCAGCGGCCTTGAGTGCGCAGGCGGGCGGATAAACCGCGTGTGTGAGGCCTTAGGGCTTCCTGTGCCGGATCGCACCCCTCCGGACCAGCAACATGAGGATGACGGTGCCGTGAAGACGAAGGCGTCATCCCGCAAGAGGGCCTGGAGCACTGCGACCACGCCCAGTCGGGTTCGGCGAAGTATGCCGACTCAGACTTGGAGGGCGCGCCGCGGAGGTCTCGCTGCCCGCGACCGTCGCCGAGGCGGTGGTGCTCGCTGGCGGCACCGGTGTGGAGTCCTCGTCTCCGGCCATGGCTGTGGCGGGGCTGCCCTCCGCGGGAGTGTGTGGAGCGCAGCCTTTGCTAATAGCGGCGGCCGAGGCTGAAGTGTCCCCCGCAGAGGTCGTGGGGGCGAAGCCCCCGACCGCTGTCTTTGTAGCTATGGAGACCCCTTCGGCGAGTGTTGTTGCCACAGGAGCTCCTTCTGTGGCGGGTACCGAGGTGGTACCTTCCCCTCAAGCGAAGCGGCCACGCCTGCAGTCCCCCCTTCCGCGGACTTCGCGAGGATTCGTTGTGGCGACCGGTGTTGGGAGCTTGTGGGACTCCGCTTCGAGCACCGAGGTTCCTCCACCCCGCGCCCTCCTGGCCCCTCGGGCCACAGTGACCGTGGCGCAGGATCGGTTGGCGCTAGGTCCCGACTCGGAGGTCCCCAGGCCTTGCGAGACAACGCCGTCCGTTGGGGCCGAAGTAGAAGCGGTCCCGCCTGCGGCAAGGGAGACGTCTCCGCGAAGTCCCCCGTCTGCCACCGAAGGTAGGTTATGACGACACTCCTTCGACAATTTTTGCACGCCCCATGACAAATGTGTACTTCCTCTTTGCAGCGGCACTTATCCCGGAGGAGGAGCCGTTCCTTGAGCGCGGGGGTCCTAGTGCTGGCGACACAGATGTCGCGCGCCCGAGCCCAGCGGACTTCGTCCCTCTGTCGGATGCTCTGAGAGCATGGCGCGGGATTGCGGAGGACGAGGCCGCCAGCATCGGCCAACAAGCGTTGCAGACCTACGGGTCAGGGCGCCTTGGAGATGCATTGGAAGTGTCGGGAGTGAGGGTAAGCGTCTGTCTTTTAGACCACTTGCCGTCGTTTAGTGCTTGCTAACTCCTGCGCCGCGCAGACACTCGTGTTGGCCCAGGCCCTGCGAGGTGCTTACGTTCGCGAGGGAGCAGCGCTGCGGAGTAGGCTGCAGGCCGCCGAAGAGGAGCTGCAGGGAGCTACAGGAGGGCGCTCCGCCCAGGATGCTCATATACGCCGCCTGGAGTTGGAGTGCGCGGAGATGAAGACGCGCACCGAGGAGCTCGTTGCCGCTACGCGAGCGTCGACCGCGGAAGCGGTGCGGCAAGAAGCTGCTGCAGAGCGGGACGGCCTTCTGCAACAAATCGCTGCTCTAGAGGGGAAAAACAGCGAGCTTGCTGCATCTCTCGCGGAGCAAGATCGAGCCTTGGGCGACGCTTCGGTAGCCGCCTGGGATGCCATGCTGGCCCTGGAAGATACCCTTAAGGGGCTTGTCGTCGAAGTGCCGGCGCGCTCCTTCGGGCCCGAGGACCTGTCGCGGTCACTCCGGTGGATTGGAGATGCGGCCGGCGTTGCACGCGGCGCCGCGGCGATCTTCGGCAATCACTGCGCCTACGTGGCATCGTGTCTGACATGCGCGCTCCTGCGACACCGCGGTTGTGAACATGTTGCGGGGCTAGTCGATCCTCGACTGGAGATGCCCGCCGGGGGCGGGGTAATGTCCGGCGCTGTGCGCGCCGTACGCCGCGCCGTGAAGTTCTTCCATGAGCGGATATGGGAATACTGCGGCGAGGCCGCAGCCATGGTCGAGCTGCGAAACAACTTGCACGGCGAGGGAAACCTTGGCCGGTTTCTGGACGAGGTCCCCCGGCGTGACGAGGATGGCGCTGCGGCCCCGGAGGACACCGCGAACCTACCGGTGTGACTGGAGGTTGTCGCGTGTTGGTGTGCCTTGTTGGTGTCGGAGTCATCACCGTGTCGCCTCCGCGCATCCTCCTCCGCTCTGGCGTACTCTTCCATCTTGTCGAAGAGCTTCGCGACCGTCTTAATGGGCTTGCGCGCGTTGTATTCGGCCATCGGTCCCGGCCGGAGGCCTTGTATTGCTGCTTTGATGACGGTTGTTTCGTTGACGTCCTTGACCTGGCAGCGCACTTTCGCGAAGCGCTTGAAGTAATCTCGGAGCCTTTCCTCGGGTTTTTGCTTGACTGCGAAGAGCTGGTCCGCATCGACACGCTCGACGTAGTTTCCCTGAAAGTTGTTGTAGAGTCGGTCGCGGATCTGTTCCCACGCGTAGATGGACCGTGGTTCAATGGTGAAGAACCAGGACAGCGCCACCCCTTGTAACGCGAGAGGGAGTCCTTTTGACTTCGTGGTGTCGTCTCCGCCAGCGGCTTCGATAGCGGTCTCATACACGCGCACGAACTCTCGCGGGTCGGAGTCGCCTTTATAGGCATCGATGACGCTCGGGAACTTGAAATCTTCAGGCCATGCCGCCTGTTGTAGGCCTGCGGAGAGCGGGGACTCCGGGTCTACGCGCCACAATGAAACACGACTAGACGTAGGGGCGTCGCGGCTATCCACCCTCTCTGGAGCGGGTTCGGATGCCACCGCCGGGGGGGGGGGCGTGTTGGCTCCGAGCCTCTTGCATGTGCCGCACAACTCCGCGGAGGTCTGTTAGCTCCTGCTGAAACGCGCTGAGGGCCGCCAGCAGGGCAGCCTCCACCGCGGGCGTGGCTGGGGCCGTGGGTGCGCTTGGCGGTGCTACCGGCACGGCAGTGACCACGGCCTGCGCGCCCGGGCTGCCCGCCGCGTTGTCCTGGAGGACCCTAGAGCCGGTGACGTGGTTCGCGTCGCCGCTGGGGCCATTCACCGCTTCTGCGCCGGGTGGAAAAACGGACGCGCCTGCGTTGCCATCGCCGGGGTTGGTCGTCGGGGCGGTGCTGGTGGGGTCTAGAGTTGTGTCGCTGGCGGGGTTGGTCGTCGCGTCGGTGGCGGGGTTGGGCGTTGCGTCGGTGGCGGGGTTGGTCGTCGCGTCGGTGGCGGGGTTCACGGTCGCACCTGCACCACCGCTCGTACCTGCGGCTGCTAAAGCCGAAGCCCTAGTGCTGACACGAGACTTCGCCGCTTCCGCCTTCTTCTTCTTCTTCGCCGCCGACGGTGAAGCTTTCTTTGGTGCCATCCTTCTTCAGACCTGGAGGCTTGCTCTTGTCCTCCCCACGGACGGCGCCAACTGTTGTGGCTACAGACCAAACAGAGAGAGAGTATGGTAGTGGGGAGTTAGGTGAGTAGAAAATGGCTTAGGGTCTTTCCCCATGGCCTATGTCCTACATATATACATCCACATGGGGAGTGCCTTTACAATTATACCCTTACACATGAGTACCTCCCTCAGGGGTACCTATGTCACTATACATGTCCCATTCTGGGCCTTATACTCCTTTAACAGGCCTGCTGGGCTTAGGTGGGGGCCACCCCTACAACACTGCTCATTATGTTAATGATGACTGGGTAATAGAAAAGAGAATTATATACTTTAAACTAATTGACGTAGCACATATGAGTGAAAATTTTGCAGAATGTGTTATCAAAGTCACGGAAGATTTTGATCTTACAAATAAAATATTTGCAATTACTCTGGACAATGTGGTAGCAAACTCTAGGGCAATGGATATTCTCACTCCGTTATTCGGCACATACACTGAATTCTTGCCACATCAGCAATACGCCGTTGTAGTATTAATATTATAGTTAAATGTGGTTTCAAAAGGTTGGATCTGTATGTTCAAGCTTTTCACAACGGAATATCTTTTGTAAATCTTTCTAACCAACAGATTGCAACATATAAAAACTTCTGCATTGCGATGGATGTACATCCAAGAAAATTTAGTATGGACATATCGGTAAGGTGGAACTCAATTTATTTGATGTTGCGGAACATTACACCCTATAAGAGCACATTTTTTATTTTTATCCACACACACTATCACAGCTACGCGGCAACACACTATTGACTGAGCAGTATTCTTATGTTGCTAAGAAGTTACTAGGATTTTTGGAACTTTTTTACGATTTCACTGTTATCTTATCCGGAGTGTATTATCTAATATCTACTTTAATTGTGCATCGTATTCTTGCGATTGCGGCTTACTTGAAAGCTAATAAAATGACAAAGTGCTACCAAAGGCTATGTGTGCTATGAAGAAAGAGATTCCGTATTTATATGAAATTACATTTATTTTAGATCTAAGAGCTAAAATTGAAGAATTCACTAATGTTCTTTCACTCATGAGCGATGCTACAGGGGTAAATTATTTTAACTATTTTTCAGTTGTTCATACTAAATTGTTCAATATTTATTAGAAGTATGAACAAAATTTTTAGGGAGTTCGCTTGCAACGACCTCCATCAGGATCTACCATAGGTAAGAAGATAAATATGTGGGGGCAAAATCTTTAGTGCACTAGGTTCTCCGAAATATGTAGTTCTATAACATCAGGTGCTGGAGCAATTCGTACCAGCAGGAAACTATCCGTCTTTTTAGACAGCGATACTGTGGATCCCCATGCAGAGGACTTCAATATTTTGGAATGGTGGCACGAGCATAAGCTAACATATCTAGTGCTATCCATATTAGCACAAGATGTGTTAACTATTTTTGTCTTGGTGGTTTCTTCTGAGTTTGCTTTCAGTTTTTCTAGAAGAATATTGGAGGTGAGAAGAACAAGGCTCACGAGTGAGATGTTGGAAGTACTTCTCATAGTGAAAGACTGATAACAATCTGATTCGCGAGTTCAACACTCCGTAGAGAATATAGTGTTGGAAGTTATGTTCAATAATCTCTATCTAGATGACGACACTTAAAGCATCGATTTATATTGTAGCTTTTCTCATTTTTTACATGTACTGCAGAGCTGTAGGCTGTGCTCTTTATCTTTGCCAAAATTTTCTTAAGTTGAGTTTTTACTTAGTAAAATTTTTAATGAGACAATCATTTAAATACTAATAAAGCTTATTATTATATTTGTATAATTTATTTTATCTTTTTAAATTCTACATATATTTTTAGAATTATTCCATTTTTTATTTTTAAGCCGAAACAGGCTAGCCGAACCTCCTTGATGATACGGATGTTAAGCTTTTAACGTGCACTATAATTAACTTAGGTACTGTAGCAAAAACCTAAAGCCTATTTAAGTCGTTAAAGAACGTATCCATAGATCCCTCTACACGTATTAGTTTTCTTACCAGGCACGGAGAAGATTCGGCATTGTGCATTGCAAGCGTCCACTGTGAATTTTATTTTCGATGCGGTAGTTACGAGATAAATGTGCATCCATCAGACATGCATCCCAGTAGCACCGTAACTTTGACTCGCCACTGCATGAGATCCGTTTAGCCTTACCGTCAAACGGACGGGCAGCGGCGGGAGCAGTGGAGCGTGGAGTGGCCACGCTGGCGCACAGAGAGATGCGCGGCGCCCCCACCCCCCCACGTGGTCTCCTGATCGTGCCTTGTCGCGGCCTCCGAACCGCACGAGCCGGACAAAAAGAAACAGGCGGAAGTGGCGCTAAAACGAGGCGCAGCAGGGCGCCACACCACCTCTGCCTCCTCCCTTCTCTCCCCTGCCCCGCCGCACCCGCTTGTGCGCCCGTGCCCGTGCCACCCCCCTCCCTCCGTTCCTTCCCCACGCTCCCGACCCACCCCTCGTCCTTCTGCTCGTCTGCACGCTCGCACGAGCAGCAGCGGCAGATCGAGGTCAAGAGGTGCTGAGCTCTTGTGGTGGAAGCAGACTTGTTCGCGTCCAAGAAAGAGCGAGCGAGTTCAATAGGAGAGCGATGTGGAGGGTGGTTGCCTAGCCAAGATCCAGCAGCGCAGCAGAGCTTACCGGGATCAGAGGAGGTGAGGAGAGCGAGCGTGTTCAAGAATGGAGGAGAAAGCGGCGGCGGCGGTGGCGGCGGCTGTGGTGGCGGCGGCGGGGGATCAGGATGGTTTGACGTACTGCAGTGAGCACCCCTACCCGCCCGGCGCGGCGGCGGCTGCCGGGGTGGCTGCCGGCGGCGGCAGTGGCATCTGCGCCTTCTGCCTGCAGGAGAAGCTTGGGATGCTGGTCTCGTCGTCCAAGTCCAGCCCCTTCCACCCGCCGCCTGCCTCTGCCTCACCGTCCTCCCCCCCGTCCAACCGCCCCGCCTCTCAGCCGCCGCTGCCTCTCCACCCTTCCGCCGCCTCTCACAAGGCGATCCCGCCACAGCAGGCGAAGATTTCATCCTCGTCGGCCGCCCCGGCGGTGGGTGGGCTCAAGAGGAGCAAGTCGGTCGCCCCGCGGCCGGAGGAGCCGCCGCTGGTGCCCGCTCCGTCCGCGATCACCGCTGACAGCCCCCGCAAGAAGAGCTTCTGGTCCTTCCTCTACTTCTCTTCCTCGTCCAGCAGCCACCAGAGCGATTCCTCGTCTTTGGCCGGTGGGGGAGGCGCGGCGTCGGCTAGGAGGAAGTCGGTCTCGGTGGCGTCGGCGTCGTCATCGTCGCTGGGACGGAGGCTGGAGGCGATTGTGGAGCCGGAGAGCCCGGGCCGCCGGAGCGAGGGGTCGTCGTCGTCGTCGTTCGGGAGGAAGGTGGCGCGGTCGCGCTCCGTCGGGTGCGGCAGCCGCAGCTTCTCGGGGGACTTTCTGGAGCGCATCTCCACCGGCTTCGGCGACTGCGCGCTCCGGCGCGTCGAGTCCCACCGCGAGCCCAAGCCCAAGGCGGAGCTCGGCCACCTGGGTGGCGCCCACGACGCCGGCGACGGCGACGAGGAGTACGAGTACGCGCAGCAGCACCGGATCAAGTGCGCAGGGTTCTTCGGCGGCCTCGGCGCCGCGCCATCGCCCTCGTCCTCCTACTGGCTCTCCGCGGCCGACGGCGCGAGCGGCGCCGGCGGCAGAACGAGGGTGCCTGGAGCTCGGAGCCACCGGAGCTGGGCGTGGGCGCTCGCGAGCCCCATGAGAGCGCTGAGGCCGACGAGCTCCACGTCGAACAAGACCATCATGGCCGCGCCCCACAACCGCGCGATCGGCGACAACGGCAACATGGCGACGATGACGGCATTCTCCGCATCGGCGACGGCGCCGTCAGCGGCAGAGTTAGCTTCATCGGTTGCCGCTGCATGATCAATGGCCAGTTAATCATCCCTCTTCTTGAACTATACTACGTCATAAATTTGTCCTCCTTTCTTGGTTCTCTTGTGTCCATTCATGTCTTAAGAAGCTACTCCCTTGGTGAAATGTGTGCCGTGGATCTATGCTCTAGCTGGCTCTTCATTTGTAGCTCCGCTTTAAGCCTTGAATTGAAAAAAAAGAAACTTGGGAAGTAATTTGTTGGTCTGTTCAATTTTCTTCTGGTAAATGCATCATCATCGATCTGTTATATGGCTTCACACTAAATTTGCATGATCCTGATCTCTCCCCCTAATAAAAATTCTCTCCCCTTATACTCCTAGGTATTTGTTGTTTCGATCTCTTTCTTTCGTGGTAATCCCTTGGAAGAGGCATGTGGTAATGTGGTGAGCGAATAATTTTCACACGCGAGATGTATATGGCTTATAACTTCTCTTAAACAAACAAACAAGACAGTTTCTTTATTATCGTTCAAAGTGACTTATCAAAATAACCTTTTTAAACCGACTTATTAGCATTCGATTCATTCGTATAAATATTCATAATAGAAAAAACTATAAGCAACATCTATAAATCATAAACTACAGTTAAAAAGAACCCGTCGGCATACTCACATTGGTGTGTACAATGGTGAGTAATTACTTTACTACCGTTTGGTTGTTGGGAACAGTAAAATCAGACTAAGGGCATGATGCGGTTTATGTCTTCAGGCTGTGATAATGTCTTTTGGTTGTGGCAGATGATTTTTATAGAAAATAAATAGTAGTGCTGAAAGAAGTGACTTTTAGAATAAAGCAGTGAGTGTTAGAGAAAGTGAGAGATGTGTGCACGAGACGAGAGTGAAAGAAAGGTACATGATACGTCTATGACCCCTTGTATTATCTTCGGAGCAAGATGAAGACAAGAGAAATGAGATATCGCTTTGAGAACCAATATGTTTATATTAACCTTTGGTTTCGCAGAAGCCAATATAAATTGCCCATAACCATAGAAGAATTTATTTACGTATGGAGCATGCAAACCTGTGAACCATTTTGTCAGCAACATGTAGCAGCTACTACTATGTATATGGTCCTGTTTTTTTTTTACGACGGATAGTTTTTTCACTGTGGTTAATGTTTTTTGTTTGTATTTTTTAAAATGGTGGTAAATGATAAAAACATCGAACACTGTATATAATTTTAGGTTTAAAAAGTTATTTGGAAAAGCTATTTCGAGAAAACACGGGTTCTTATTTGTTTCAGCTTTTGGGGTGGCTGAAGTTAAAAGCTAGAAAAAAAGATAAAAAACAAGACCTACGCGTGCTACCGGCAGTTTGACCCCTTATGGCTGGCTACCAGTTAACGTCGCCTCGCCTGTGAAGTTTGAGTCACCACCGTCGCCGTCGTGTGCTCCGCCGCGCTTCCGCCTGCCGCCGCTGCCGCGTCTGCACTCGCACTCACACTCTTGCGACCTTTTTTTACCCCTTCGTACACTGACATGACTCCGCGCGCGCGGGCAGGAGCAGCCGGTACGCAGCACGCACTGGCGTCGCACTGCACCGCGCACGCCGCACGGCTCGGCGCAAACCAGCCGCGCCGTGCCGACCGCCGATACGCGCGATGGTTTGCACTGCCCCCGAAGTTGAACGAGCGAAAAGCAAGCGCCGATGGGACGCGCACGCACCTCTCCACACCGGCATGAGGCGCCGGCGGTACGACACCGCACTGTTCTTTTGCCCCTCCCTGCTGTAAAAGGAGGCACGGGCACTGGCGCAGTGGGACACGTTACAGACTTGCAGTGACTGCAGCAGCGGAGCCGTGCGAGGTGTAGGTGTGAGCGTGACTACCTGACTGGGACGAAGAAGAATTGCCCCTACTTGGTGTGATGTACCGTACATGGAGTAAGTAACAGTAGTAGTATTCTTC
Source organism: Dendrocalamus latiflorus (assembly GCA_017311315.1). Taxonomy (NCBI): domain Eukaryota; kingdom Viridiplantae; phylum Streptophyta; class Magnoliopsida; order Poales; family Poaceae; genus Dendrocalamus; species Dendrocalamus latiflorus. Next base: position 18,076,960 of record CM029655.1, on the reverse strand, counting down.
TAGCATATAAGATGCGTTGGTTGGTGCTGCTGCATGTGCACGTACATGTACACTGGTCAGTTTAACAAATGTGTGATCGTGATAGGCCGATTAACAAATTGGCCGCTTCCTGGTTGGTCTGCTTGGCCGTTTAGAGCTCTCTCTCTCTCTCTCTCTCTGTGTGTCCAGCAATGGAATCAAACACCGTCCCTGTAGCGCGTCCACAACTGGCACGGCCGGGCACGTGACGCGTCTGGCCACCCGGTTCAGCTCCATGCATATGCTTTCGCTTGTCTTGTTCCAAAGTCCAAACGATCCCTTGCATGCACGCCCAATAAAAACCCTGTTAATTGGTCCTCGTTGCGATGGCTTTCAGCTCGATCGTCTCTAACGAGCCAAGCCATTCCACTTAACTGAGTCGATCGATTTTCTACCTGCGGTAGAAAACATGCAGTATAAATAGAAGAAGAGCAAGACCGTTTGCACGAATGATATGCAAGTATGGGTGCTGTGGCAGCACAGTTGACAATTGCAACGCAGCGGCAGAGATCACATTTCACATCACATGCAACAGCGAGAGGCGCATGTGCAACAGTGGCAGCCCGCACAAGGTGGGTGGAACTGAAGTGTACAAGTGCAGCTAGATGGGTCTAGTGATGACGGCAGGGAGCAATAATGAATATGTAAATGGTGCTTATGGCTGTCTTTTTAGTAACTAATTTTAAATGGTGTGTTTTTTAAGATAGATTTATAGGTATGTTATAGTACACATTGTATCAAATCTAGCGAACATCTAGAATTCAAAAGTTATAAACTAAAAATCATAAGCCATAGCTCAAAAGAATCCTCCTGTAATCCATAGACAATAGATGCAATAGATGAGATTCAAACTCTTTTTCTTTTGTTAGGAAAGACACGGCAAATAGAGAATATAATCAAACAACAAGAGAGTGGAAAACCCAAATCGGGGGAAAAACCATAAGCGCATAAAGGTGATGATCAAGGAGAGTTACCAAGCAAGGAATATTTACAATGCAGCATCTCTTATCCCGTGCGGCTAGATATAATATATACAAGAGGTACAAAATGAGCTAGATAATAATATATACAAGAGGTACAAAATGACTCCAAGACGAATTCAGAATTCAGAAACAAATCCGCCGGCCTACACTCCCATAAACCATCCTTTCATCTTTATCATCAAAATTCGGACACAAATCAATAATTTTAGGTTTGCATTTGCTGCTGCTAATTTGGATTGTGGACGTGAGCGCATCATGCATGTAAGCAGGGGCGAACCCACCGGGGGGTCAGGTGGGGCTGGCTCCGCCCCTACGGCCGGCCGCCCCCCGCCCCCCGTGGCTTGAGGTTATTTACGTGCCACATGCATGCAGCATCGATAGTAAGCAAGTAATCCTTGAGTAGCAGCAGACACCTGTATTGCTAACCTCTGTGTAGGCAAGTAATCCAGTAGAGCAGCAAGACCAACTGTGACAGGCAAACCATCTGAACCATCCTGGAAGTTTACACATCATAGTCAGCATTGAAGGGAGAGAAATTTCAATCAACAAAAGCATGGCATTGAGACAATATAATACAAAGAAATTAAATTTAAACGAAGAGTGTTAGATGCAAAAGGTCACGATGATAGCTCACCCCAAATAAATCACCGAAGTTGAAACTGAATCCCTTCTTAGGAGCAGTACAGGGAAGATTACTGCTCTGCAGTAGAACACTAGCAAATGGTGACATTTTGTTGAGTGAATGTATATGTTAGTTCGCGGCGAAAACAATCCAAGTAAAGCATAAATACCAGCCATCCTCGACTTCCTTCCGCACCATCCTTCACCGCGAAAGCAGCTTTGTAACCATTGGCTGTGACAAGCTCAGCAACCAGCTCAGAGTTACCATCAGTCTGAGGAGGCAGTCGGTGACATACAAGCAATGCGGCATGGACGGGCTAAGCGTCTAGGAACCGAACCAAACCAAGCATCCACCGCTGCAGCAAGAACAGCAGCAGAAGCGGAAGCTATAATCTCATCGAGATAGAGATAAGTGGATGGGATCTGTACGTTGGTTCTTCTAATCAAGGATTGGTTTTGATTCCTTACCGTACGTGGGATGCCTGCCGTAGTCGGCGCCGATAGCTCCCCTAACTTTTAATCCTGGGTCCGCCACTGCATGTAAGGATCGAGTTGAAGCGTAGCTGTCACAGACCAAGAGATTATCTTGTCTACGTCCGATGATCGAGCATCATTAATTATTTCTTGTGAGCGCCAGGTACGCGTGGAACCATGGATGCATGAACCGGGCCACACTTAACAGTTAACACAGCTGATACGTACCAAATTCTCGTCAATTAAGCCAAAGACCAGATAAGATAATATTCCCATGAGATCAATGGAGAAAACGACAATGATTTGCTGCTGTCGAACTGATTGGAGAAGAAGGAAGATTGGCAGCGAGGCCGGCTGTTTGAGCATTGTATTTGGACTCCATACGGATCGAGCCTAATGGAGTTTTTAGATACTCACGATTGTCAGAGATCTGCAACAATGCTTGCAGGCTTCTGGCCTGTCTCCGTGCATCAGCTTACGTGTAAGAATAGGAGAACCTGAATGCTAGATGTGTTTAGACCCTTAAGTGAGCTGCGCTGAAGCGAACCTGTTAATCTAAGCTAGAGCTTGGTATAAGTTTAAGACAAGCTTGAGCTGAGTCTGAGATAGGATCCGAGCTTAAAGCTGGGCTCAACGACCAAAGCCGAGCTTGTCGGGTCAAGTAATCTCGTTAAGAAATGAATGCAACTTTCACATACATCAATCGTCAGCAGTGAGAACGGAAAAATTACTACAAGTTTACGGATCACAACCACACATCTTCTTCATAGCTAGAAGTAAGAAATATTTCACTTACACACAAGATTCAATATTTGCGAGTAATACCATGTGAAATGGATCGACAACTAACCAAGAGTATGTGGTATTTATGTGGAATCACTCATTCTCACCTTCTCTTACCAACCGAAATTCTTATGTGTCTTTGTTGGGATTGAAGAGCTATACGCACTTTAGTGACGGTAGACAACACAAGGTGATAGATTAAGCGAATTCAATTGCACAAGCACTGTTATAACAATGGCTTATATGTGGAGCTTGGAGGGAAAATAACAACCTATGCAATCTGAAATTCTTGATGTTATTAAGTTAAGTAATAGTCCAAGTTAGAATTTTTTTGCCTAAGTACTAATCCAAAAGGTTTAAGTGAAGTGTATGAACGTACACGTAAAGATCAATGTGACTCGATGCAATAAAGAAATAAGCTAAATAGAAGTGATCTGAAATTGAGAATTAAATAGCTCGTTTTGCACAAAGTACTAGGAGAGACGCTAGCCAATTGCAATAATATAAATGTAAGGGCACAAGATTGCTTAAAGAAATTAAATGCACAAGCTGAAATTATATATTAGAATTAACTAACCCCAGTTAAACCAATGCTCACTTTTTTTTGCCGAGGTTTTTTCTTTATGTCGGCTGCCTTTTTTTACTTGTTGGTTGGCACTAAGGTTTTAGCATTTCTTTGCACAAATATTTAAAAGTATTGTTATGGTACTGTAGCAGTTACTATTTACAGTACTATAGCAGATCACTGTTCATGGCACTGTATCGAATCGATGTAGCATTGCCTCGACGCTGTAGTGGTACTGTAGTGTACTATAGCAATCGCAAATTTTTTTGGTTTAGACGAAACAAAGGAAATACCACAATGATCAAGCGACGCAAAGGAACATGACGATCAGCACCTAAACAAATTTCTAATGGACGAAAACTTAACAAAACTCACGAAAATAACAGATACAAAAACTAGAATTAGATTTTTTTTTGGCTTTTTGTGTATAGGAAAAAAAATAAATCTAACTACGGATAAATTGATCCTACCGTGTCAACCGCGCTCTGATACCAAGATGATGTGGGGGATTGCCCGATCTTCACGGCGTAGGATCGATGAAGATAGTTTGGATCCATGCAACCTGACGAATCGATAGCGCCAACTACTGTTAGAACATCAACCTGCGACAAAAGTATTTGTCTAACCACACGCTCGTGATTCTGTCTACCCGACCACCAAGTAGACGCGTCGTCGCTCCGACCAATCACAAGGAATCACAAGAACGACGGGGAGGAACGCCCGATTCCCCTCTAGGTTGCAATCATATGCCAAACTCTAGGAGGAACAAGTGCATAGCTCTATCTGAAAATAATAGATTAATTTCTTATTTCTATTGTGGTCTATCTTTTATAGAAGGGTATACAAGCCTATATTTAGCCTGACTCGACCAACCGGAAAAAAAAACCTGACTCGTACACAACAAGCGAAAAATACCCATCACGGAAACCTACTCGGTCCAAAGAAAATTAAGTCATACTCGGACTCAGTTCGGAACCAAAAACGGTGCATGACTGACTTGCACACATGTATTTGTGAAGGCTCACGTAGACTTCTTGAATTCATGTGTGAAGACTCACGTAGACCTCTTCCCATCGCATGCATGTCTTTGGCTAGAAAAAAAAAATCTCTTCTTCCATTGAGTCTTCGCAAAGTAGCATGCATGTTTGTTTCGTTTTTTTCCCCTATGTACCACTTTTTGTTGCCTTCTATTTCCAGCTTCGTTATTCTCAACTAAAGTTTTCTTCTATTTAAACCTAAGAATAATTAAATAGCAACTATTAGGTAATATATTATTCTCATGTAAATTAAAATCAAATTTAACTAGGAGCGAGTTCACCTGTTGAATAATCTTTTTAGCTCGTGCTCACGTAATCGGTCTAGTTGTGATGTCCTCATCATCCTGTACACAGTGATGGACGATAGACTAGTGTCGGCAAGCCCTTCTAAATGCATCTTTACTTTAGGCTTGTACAGATCGAGTATAGGCCTATATATTATTAAATAAAATAGTAACTATGTATCTTTAAGTATAATTAAAGACCCAATTAAATTAGAATTCACTTGATAATACTTAATGTGGCTCAATAATTCCTTCTAGTTAAATAATATATTTAACTGAGAAGTGCAAGACATGAGCGTATCCGCATCATTACTTACTGACAATTTGAATACCAATCCGAAAAAATTACCAGTATTTCCACGAGCGATGAGCGACTGAGATGACTGATGACTAACTGCGACATGTTTGTATTTATAGTTGGGCGCAAAGCGAACTTAGTGCACTCAACCCGCAAATTAAGGACTCCTTGTTGATGCGCAGCACTTTCGGTGAGTGGGGTGGCATGGCAACATTGACAAATGTGGAGACAAGGGAGTAGACAAGGGTGGACGACACGGACATAACGACATTAGTGCAGACGAGGCAGAGCGCGAGGTGGGACGACACGGGCAGAGTGACATTTGTGCGAAGCACACAGTGCAAAAGAAAAGATAGCAGCAACAGGCCAACATATGTATGAAGGAAAAATGTCACACACTTCAAAGGAGGACTGAATTAACATGAAACAATAGAAGCAATGAGCCGATAATTACGATAAAATTACCATGAATAAATGTGGCAAATTTAGAGCATATAAAATTCCAAAAAATTATGCAATAACTATTACTATATCAGGAGGCTTCACATAAAATTTCATAATTTTTGGAGCTTGTTTTCTATATGTAAAAACTCATAAAATTATCGAAATTGTACGAATTTCTGAGCAACATTCGCAATGAATAAAATTACCCAAAAATTATACTGCGAGGTATGTTATGTTGTGAGGCTATGTATAAATTTTCATAAAGTTTGGAGCTCATTCGATATATTTAAAAATTAAAACACACACTAAATGAAAAAATTAGGACAGGTAATTAGGCCAATTAGCCGGCCTAATTACCTGCCGCCTCCTCCCTGGGCGGCAGGCAGGCTTGCCATCTGGCCCCTGGACGGCAAGTTGCTTGCCGTCTAGTGAAGGGGCGGCAGGTGCCTGCCGTTGGCGATAGCGCCATACGTCGTCTCGCCGGTGCTGCCGCCCGACCCGCGGACGACAAAAGCAATATTTTGTTAATACATCTCGTATATTGCTATTTTTGTAAATATGATACAAAACAGTGCCATAACTATCTTTGATTCGGGCAACGTACACTGGACGGCTACACGCATCTCTCTGGTTACATTGTATTTCTCATCGTCCTATCTGAAAATGAGCTATCAGAAACCTCCCACATATGTCTTCTACATAATGAATGGGAATGATCGCACTTCAGAAATTTCGGAGTATCAGTCCAACTAGATTCCTTTGTGGCTTCCGTGCAAAACTACTTAGCAACAGGCAAAAAAAAAAAGGCCGTTGTTATCTAAGAAAAGAGCAATAGCTCAAAAGACAAAATTGGGGCAGTAGACCTGAACCTAGGACCCGCAGCTAAGGGAGAAAAATAGATACGGATTATTCGTATTATTCAGTTGTCGTATTCGATAGGATACGAATATGGTATAGATTTTTTTATCCGATTAACAATTTCTATTCTATTTGTATTCTAATTCACATAAAAAATATAGACGTAAATATGATATGAACTTTTACCATTTGAAATGTTATTTTATCTAGACTATCTGTATCTGTATTCGTATTCAATAAAGCAATATGTATATTTTATTATAATACGACTAATTAGTTGGATAAAATTTTTAATTGAATGTGTATTTATGTTTCTTTAGGTGAAGTAAATAAATTAAAATGATTAAGCGTGATTGTACGAGGATAAAATGACATTAATGTCTTCATACTACATAAATTATAAGGATATCTGGATTCAATCGAATTGAGTAGATATTCTATTCGAATTCGTATTCGTTACAATATCCGATTTATATTTTTATTCAAGAATATTCAAATATATATTCATATTCATAAATAAATATAAATATAATTTAGATATTATCTGACCCGTTTTCACTCTTAACTGCAGCCGTCTGTTTCTCGCCGTGGAAATACCTGAAAAAGAACGTACTTTACGCCGTCTGAACACCCAGCCCAACGAAGTGCCGGCCCATGTGATCCACGCGAGGGGTTTGGGGTTTGGTGGAACAGCTCGAGAGAAATGCGAGCACGAGGCGCTCGCAACTGAGCATCCGTGGGAGTAGGGGATAAAGCAACTTGATTAGCGGAGCATCAGAAAGGGGACGGAGGCAGCTTCGAGATGGAAGGGATGGGGCAGAAGAGGCGGCCGCTGGTGGTGATGGCCTCCTCCTCGTCGTCCACGACGGCGCAGGCGGCGTCCCGGGGCGGGGCCAACCCGCTGGCCGAGCTGGCCGACCGCGTTAGGTCGCTGGAGGCTGGGCTGCGCGCGTGGCTGGCGAAGCAGCCCACGCATGTCGAGGCGGCCGTCTCCACCGCAGTCGGGGCCGTGCAGGGCGCCGCGCTCGGCGGGCTGATGGGCACGCTCACGCCGGACGGAGGGGCGCCGTTCCCCGTGCCGCAGCCACCGCCCGGGGCCGACCCCAAGGCCATGGCCTCCTTCAAGCAAGCGCAGGTCTCCTCTTCCCCACATGCAGGCATCCCGTGGTTACAAATTTAATTACATTTGCGGGGTTAGCGAACAAGTGCGAACTGAAGTCAGGTGGCCTTCATTCTGGCTAATTTGCGTGGCTATCTGTTTAGTAGGGCTGCTCATGGGTTGGATCCGGCGGGTTGGCACGGGTTGACTGGGTTTTGAAGCCAATGATTGACGGGTCATCTAGTTCCAGTTTGGGTGGGTTTAGATGGGTTAATCGGCTGTGAAATGGTAGGTGGTTTGGGTTGGGTCGGGCGGTTCGGCTGGTTCCATTAGTAGGATGTGCATTAGGCATGGATACATGTTAACAGTTAGCACGTACAGAATATGGATATATGTAAAGGAGTACATCATCATATCTGAGTTCCGAGTAACCATGTATTACTAGTAGATAGGAACATCATGGATGTGAATTTTTGCAATTTGCAAACATTCAAACAAGATGTTCTTGCAAAGGGTATGAAATCCAAACAAACAAGCTAACATCTCTCTCCAACAAACACAAACAGTACCATATGATACAGACTAGCTGGACCAAGTTTTCTTCCACAAACCAGACTAAACGTTCAAGAGCATATTCAACATCTTGTGCCCTTGGGTGGTATCTTTAAGGAACCTGCACATGTCAAGCAAACAGATGTCAATATCTTTATGTAGAAGATGTCTAATTAGGAAAATACAAATTCAAACTTGGAATAGTAATGCACGGCATGGGAACATTATTAAAAAAAACTTATGAGAGCCTAAACTGAAGTTTTGAACATGTTAAAAGTTTTTTGAGAGCCTAAAAGAACATCATGGTGTACAGATTGATGCTCACCTCACAAAAAAATGCTCTTCCACAACAATCTGAAGTTTTGAACCAGAAACCTAACATAAGCCATCAGGCTGCATAGGCAAAGAGCCAAACAGTTGATTTCAACTTAACAGATGGTGTTCTGAAGTTTGAACAAGAGAAAATCCATATTTCAGGATCTTATATCAAGTGTAAAATCAACTCTGGAATGTGTTATCAGCGAACAACTCTAACTATATATAATGCAAAATAATGGTAAATATTATCCTAATTTATTTGTTTTTCTGCTAGTTTCAAAGCAATGATGATGTTTTAGAGTAAGGATTAACATCTTATATGTTTGATGTCATATTTATCTTTAATTATGTAAGTAAATATCACACAGATCGGTTGTCAACTCACCACAATAGAAGGGATTTCTCCAATATTGAATGTCACTCGTCTGAGTAGTCCTTTGCCAAAAATTCTTAGTAAATGGAACCTGAATGTTAGTGGCAATTTTTACACAAATAAATGGCACTTTTACACGATATCTTACATCTATACCTTTCTCAATTTCTTCATACGTTTGAATTTCTTTCACATCTTCTGTTATATCCATATTGGCTTGAAGGTGAGTGTAGCCAACTTTGGGTATAGACTAGACTCTAGAGCTTCTACCATGCTTGGAGATATCTCTGATATTTCTGGACAGTTTCTTTTCCTCTTCTCAGCAACTGGAGATATCTCCGTAGGAGGGCTACATGAATAATTATCCATCTGCAAGAATGATACATGTAATAGATATAAATGACTACATTAAGCAACCAAGAGTTTCATTCCTAGCCTACCCCAACTTGTTTGGGACAAAAGGCTTTGTTGTTGTTGTTGTATTAAGCAACCAAGAATTTATATTAACTCAAACAACAACAAATAAGGAAATGAGAGAATAGTACATATATACTTGTCTAGTATTTGTTGAACTAGGAACCTCATCTCCGATACTCATAGCTGGTCCCTTTATCTTCCTTGTCCTGGCCACTTCTTCCGTTGGATGGGATATGGACCTTACTCTTCCCACTACGTTCTCAGATATTGCCTTCTCTGTTCTTAATAACCTTTGCTCCATTTCCATCCTCAAACAGCCTTCGTCACCACTGTCCCAAATGGGGTTGTCATGGCATGATGACAATCACGGGTCCTATTGCTAAAGAAAGCAATGCAGGCAGAGGACGCATCATTGGTGGTGGAGTTGAAGAATGTGCTTCAATTTCTATGTCTTCATCCATTTGTAACCTACAATAGCGAGTAGTTGTAAGATATATTTAGGATCTGACAACTATGAAAATAAACAATAAACTATTTAACCACAAGAAGTTGTAGCTGAAACCTACTTTAGGGCAGAGGACAAGTACTTAGTTGCATTGGACAAGTACCTAGTAATTCTTGCAGAAAATTAAGAAAAGTGGCTTTGAATTAATCAAGAAAAGAACATGCAGTTCATGTGCACAGAGTATTCAAGGAAATTGGAGTAAAACATAGGCAATTCTGTAACAATAGGAAGTAGAGGCAGCGGACCAAGAAAAATACAGATGGATACGCATATAGACTGGCCGCCGGAGGCCGGAATTGAGTGAGGTAGTCCCCAATGGCGTTGTTGGATGGAAGGGTGAAGCACGGTGATCTCGACGGCTCCAGCCGATGGAGGATTGGGGAGGAGAGATCGAAGCAGTGAACCCCTTGCGCCTGTGCGACCTCTGCGTCGTAGCTCGGAGAGGGCAAAGGAGGCCAGTGGTGAGGTCAAGGGGAGGGCCGCCGAGTTGTTAACTCAAGCAAGGAGAGGATGGCCCAGTTCGATGGTTTGTGTGGGTTCTAACCCATACCCACCTGGTTGAGTCAGGGGCGGAGCTGGGCCTCGGGCCACCGGGGCAATGGCCCGAGGCCCAGCTAAGAAAATGCTCAATGTTTTACTATAGATATAAATAGTAAAGGCCTTGATATATTTTCTTTCAGTGGGTTGGGCCCGAGGCTGGGCTTTGGGCTGGCTACGCCCCTGGGTTGAGTAGATAGATAGACAAGTTCGTTTGCTAACCCGACCCGACCCATCTATCAGCTGTTTGTGTGGTTTGGGCTGGGTCGGCTTGGGTGGGTGCTTAACCCATGTACAGCCCTACTGTTTAGAATATAAATCAATCTAACCTTGCTCTTAAATTACAAAACACCAACAGTCTCTGACTCTGGTATGAATCAACAGTGACATGGTTATGTTGTTCAGACTTAGATTGATGGATTTGTCATTTGGAAGGAAGCAAACTTTATTAAAGAACAAAGGAGCATAGCTACTTTTTGTATGCATGTGATGGCTGATGGCATTTTTAAGAAAGCAAACACTCTTCTTTTGATTTTAGTGTAGCAAAGCCATTCTTGTTCCGTAAGGCTGTCTGGAATAGAGGAGCCAAAAAGATGCATCATGCATCAATTACATTGCACAGATCATCTAAATACGAAAAATATTATTGTGCTTTATGAAAAGAAAAAGAAAAGTAAAAGTGTTGTTTTTTATTTTCCTCTAAGCATTCATGTTAATAGAAAGTTTTAATTTGCAGGCATTGGCAGGTGGACCACTGGTGCAAGCCCGAAACTTTGCAGTCATGACTGGTGCAAACGCGGGCATATCTTGTGTTATGAGAAGAATAAGAGGAGTGGAGGATGTTCAGGGAAGGTAAGGGTTCAATAAGTTATTGTTTATTGTTATGTAAATGTTTGCAAGGAGCAGGGGAACCACCACATTTTTAAGTTACTATTTGGATACCTGGGCATTGCAACAGATTCCTAAAATTTAAGAGAAGGCTAATAAAACCACAATCCTACCATATGTTTCCTCTATCAACAAAATGTTTATACGTTTCCTATGTATACAGATCGTACAATTAGCCAAATATTTTATATTAAGAGAATTAGCCAAATCAGAGGCATTGCCTGGCTTGAAGGAACACAGGCGCAAACCAATCAAAGAGACATGGAAGGGAAGGCCGAAGCAAAAAAAGGTGTGACGGCAAACAGAGAATGGACCATCACCACCACCAACTGGATCTTTTTAAGTAATATATAAAGATTATGCATTAATGTAGCACATGCATCTTTCATGCAAAATTATTTACCACTTAAAAAGATCTGAGTTGGTGGTAGTGGTGGTAGGTTCTCCCACCACCTTGGAGGAACTTTTGTGGATGGGTCTGCCATGCATGCTCATATGCCTTGGAGGATCTTCTGTGGAAGATGGGGTCATATGTGCATATGTGTATGCATGTAACTTGTCATATGATTCTCTGTAGCATGCTGATCAGTACGAAGTTTCTATGCAATTTACAGATTTAGGGTTAATCACTTTGTATGAGATGTAGGTTGGTGGGTACTATGTTAGCTAATTGATTATTAGTGCATGATGGATTTCATATGGTTGCTAGGCCTGTTCATATAAGCTTTTGCTGCGGCTGATGAATAGTAGTGGCTGAAAGAAGTGGATAATAGAAACGGCAGATAAATAGTAGTGCATTATGTATGAAAGACAGTGCAGCAAAAGACATTACAACATTTGGAGTGTCATGTGACTTACGGAATTGTGATATAATAAAATACAAAGTACATTGTAATATGTGAAAGCACGGGATTTCGAGAACGAAGAGACAAATAAATTTAGATATGAGCTAAAGGCAAAGATGGTGGGTTGAAGAGAAAGGAAAGGGGATACCGGCCGGTGGAGCGACGGCAATGGCGAGGCATTCCGTCATTCAGTACCGTCGATTGGCTTGTGCAATCGGCTGTGGGGTCCTTGCTCTCGGACACGGTGGTCGCCGGAGTGGCGTCCCCGTTCTCCCCTCTCCTTTTCTGGGCTTCGAGACGGGCAAACCTGGAAAACGAAATCCCAAAAAAAAAACAGGAAGCACGGGCTGAAAGCGTAGAGCAGGAATCCGAATTAGCCAAGACGAAATCGAGAACGAAGAGAAATAGCAGTAGCAGGTGAAGGCAAAGATGGTGGGGTTGAAGATAAAGGAAGGAGGATACCAGCCGGTGGAGCGACGGCGATGGTGAAGCATTTCGTCAGTCAGCACCGTCGATTGGCTGGCCTACACAACCGGCTGTGGGCTCCGTGCTCTCGAACATAGTGGTCGCTGGAGTGGCATCCGCGTTCTCCCCCCTCCGATGGGCAAACCTGCCAAGCGAAAAGCCCCCAAAAAATGGATAGAAAGCACGGGCGAAAGCGTAGAGTAGGAATCTGAAACAGCCAAGACGAATTCGAGAACAAAGAAAGACCTAGACCAAAAGCATGGCCCAGAAAGGTATAGAAAGCAGAGACGTACCAGGCCCCCTTGGAAGAGCCGCTGCACGACGGTGCCCTCCAACTGCACACGCCTCCTCATGCAGCACCACCCGCTCTTCTTCGGGTGGTGGCACCCGTGGGGCTCATCGGCGACTCCCTGATGTAGAAGTTTTGGATCCGGCCGGACCTAAGAGAGACGGTCGGATTCCGACCGTCTCTCATGAACTTGAAGCCACCGAGACACAGGTGAGCGCGAAGGAACTCCTAGAGGCAAAAAGGCGGCTCGAGAAGGCAACAAACGATTCCAGATGGCGTTGGAGAAGATGGGGAGGAGGATTGGCCAGGTGAGAGGAGGGAGCGCCGGTGCGGGAGGAGATGGGGACGGAGGAGGAAGGCGAGGGGACGGTGTGGGAACTGGCGGCGAGGGTTCGTGCTGGTTTGAGGGGGGCGTGGCCGCGTGGGGGCGTTCTGGGGGAATCCGAAGCGGGGAGGGGGGACGCGGCAGAGGCTTATTTGTGTGTGGAGGCAGCTTCGCAAGACTTCAGGGCTACGTGGTGGATGGGCGGATGCTGTCGATGGGGCGATCAGACGGATCTGTGCAAAACGGGAGACGTGGATGGGCTAAGGAGCAAGGAACGACGTGAATGGCCTGGGCGCTCACCAATTCCTTCAGCTTTAATAGATTTATGATTTGCTATATACTTTTTTTCCCCTTCATGATTGACGAACTCTCATTTTTTATAGCATGGCAGCAGCTTTTGGTTCTGGTGCTTTATTCTCCATTGTGAGTGGAACGGGAACTCCAAATCCAGTTGCTAATGCAATTATAACTGGTGTTGCTTTTGCAGTATTTCAAGGTGGTTTTTTTATGGTAAGAATTGGACATTTTTGTTCCACTTGGGTCAAGTCTCTAGATTTTAGTACTGAATGCGTTAGTGAGCTGCTAATGCAGCCCTCTGTAATTGTAAGGTTCATGACTCTGTAAATATCACACAAAAGAGGGCTGGGACAGCACGGCTTGAAGGAGATGAGATACTGGAATAGGGAGAAATAGACCATAAAAGAGAGAGAAGACATTTGATGAGAAAAAGATTAATTATTTCTTCTTGCTTGATTCTATGAGTTACAATGCTACTAAGACTCAACTGTATCTCTAACAATCCAATCTAACTTAAACTCAAGGATAACTTCCTAATCAAGCCAACAAAACAAGGCTGCTATAGCTGCCGCGTGCTACAGTAATCTCGCTACAGTACATGCGCTTCAGTGCCTTGCAGTGGGCCCATGCCCATGTCAGTACTTGCCTAGATCAGTGCATTATAACTTCACAAATGTCTGTTCAATATCTTGTCAGTGGACTAGGGCCAATTGATATAACTTCCGATCCACTATTATTATGTTGTTCTAATTCTTATTGTTAACCTATCTATTTCGTAGATTGGGCAGAAATTTTCGCAGCCACAGAGTGAAGATATATACTATTCTCGTGGAATAAATATGTTGAAAGAATTAGGCCTTCAGAACTATGAAAAGAATTTTAAGAAAGGTCTTCTGACTGATCAAACATTGCCCCTCCTCAATGACAGGTACATGTTTTTTTTTCATTTAATTTCCTGAGACAACTCAGAAGATTTTTTTGGGTTGAGCTAATTTCCTGCAACAACTCAGAAGAAGCAATCTTAAAGAAAATGGTAATGTGCTTATTGAAATTTGGCCATGCGCTTAATGACATTCTACATTTATCTTGCTCCAGTGCACTCAGAGATGTGAAGATCCCACCTGGTCCGAGACTTCTCATACTTGATCACATTAAAAGGTTTGCAATGATTGCATAAATTTCTGGTGTCTAGCGTTTAGTTTCCTTGATCTAATGTCGTAGTCTTCACAAATTTTTGCAGAGATCCTGAGGTGACGAAATCAATTTGAAGTGATTGACTGTCACTGCCTGTTGGCACCCGTTTTTTCCCCTCAAGTTGCAGAAATTATGTTCTCGGAAGTCCAATCAAGCTATTTCAAGAGTGAGTTCTTTAGGCAGCAGTATGATTGTAAAAGATAACTAGTATATGTTTTGGTAGTAATTAGACTATGATTAATTTACATGCATCAATCTGTCAGTCGAACTATTCTATGCTGTTGTTATGGCAAAATTTATTCTTCAGAACACTTGAAGCTTATGCTGAGTAATCGAGATTTCCATTTGGGCTTGGGCAAGTGAAGATGGAAAGCTTCTACTTGTGGATGTTAGTTATATTATCTTCGGTCGTTTGCAAGTTATCCCATTCTTCTGTATATTTGCTGTTTATCAGAGGTGAAGTTAAGTCCTGTTCTTTTATTACTATAAGTATATTAGAAGCTGTTTCTGCCAATGTAACCTTCGCAGATTACAGTAGACATTACATATAGAGTTCACTAGGGAAATGCAAATGCTGGATTGGCACTAAAATGTAAAGCCTTTTAAGGTCACCATTCACCAGAAGATCCACGCTAGTACATAATGAGCCACCATACAGGCAACACCAGCACTACTATTAATCAGTTAATGTTGAAAAAACCAGCAGATAAATCAACATAATTCAATGCTGAGATGGCTGGGTATAGGTGTTCAGGAAAGCCTACAGCAGTAATCAACTAGATGAACAACTCTGTAATTGCACATATTTAACATGATCTGCAATGGACTCAGCAAAAATGAAAATGTGTATATTTGACCGGTTGGCGTGAATAATTTACATGTTTTAGAAATCAGCCAGTATATCATGGGTACAGAAGGATGCATTTTATGAATTGTCCTTTGCTACATATGACAAATTGAAAAACAAGGCAGAGAATACATGCCATGTAAAATTTTAGTAAATTGAATTGCATATCTGCAGGCAGGACTCCTTTGAACTAGTTAGCAGTTTAGCGCAGCCATAGTACATCGTTATTTCTATCCCTTACAAAAATATCTTAGTTCATAAATTACTCCATCTACATACACCACACATTCGATTTCCTTGGACAGTATGGATCTAGACAATTAGCTTGCCGTGTGCAATCTAAAATTTTCATTACTCACAGTTCGTCAGTAAAATCCTGCCGAGGTTCACTGGGTGATCATGATCAAAGTAGTCTTGGACCAGAATTTGAAGCTATCCATGAAACAATTACATCCACAAGTGTGTCGATATCCTTTGATATATGTGCTCGTAGTCGTAGAACTCCGGAGTCAGGACCCAAAGTGGTGCTACCTCCTTAGCAACAGCCTCCCATGGTGTACCTGTTGTCAGATTTGCCAGGAGTTCACCTCCACGGTTCACAGCATCAGCCATTGCTGGTGGAACATCTGGAAGTACCTGAAGAAACAAAACATAATTTCTTCGCTGACACGAGCAACAATTCATACCTTAACTTCTAAATCTGTCAGAATTATAAGATCTTTTGTGGAGTTCTGAAACATGTAAACCTGGAAAAAAAAAGCACCTGTTGTAATGGCAGGCCATGATCCCCAGGTAGTGACCGAATTGACGTATCAAGCAGTTAGCTAATGGCAGATTCAGAGCTCAGTACTTGTGCAAGGGTAGAGGTTTCATCAATTTGATCTTCTTTGAACTTTATTAAGAGGTTGTGAGAAATTCCATAGTAGGATTTTATCTGCCAAAAAAAGAAATGATGAACCAGCGAGTACAGAACAATTGTAAAATGACGTCACAGTTACATAACATGTCAGGTAGAGTTTATTGAAACCAAAATTTGCAGTTTCAGATTTAACCAACAAAGTTCCAACTCAAACTTCTGGATATAGTATATTGGACCAATACTGAGATTACAACTGTTATTTTGGAGAACTAATAGTTTCTTGAGAAGTGCTATAGAACATTCAACTGTTTTTTAGGGCAAAATCAGTCAGATTTTAGGGCGTTGGATCTCAATCCAGCGGATCCCCCATACAACCCCCCTCAAAAAAATGATCTGGGACGTCGGATCTCTATCCAACGGATCCACCCATACAAGCACCCATCTAAACAAATGATCTGGGGTGTATCCAATGGATTCACCCATACAAGCTCCCTTCCCAAAAAAATGATTTAGGGCGTTAGATCTCCATCTAACATCCCAAAATCTGACTAGTTTTACTTAAAAAATAGTTGAATGTTGTATAGACACTCCCTATCAAAATTCAAAAGCTTCACCATTCCATGCTAGCACAAGCCCAATCACGTCGTCACCATTATATTGGCTTGCAGCACCTCTAGGATAACCTGGGAGTTTTGGAAGCCTTCTTTTAGTGGTGTTTTAATCTGTTGGAGCTGATGCCTTTTGGCTAGAGCTGCAATAGTAATGATCGAAAGAAGTAGCTATTGGAACAAAATTTAGAAAACGACTTTTGGAGGACACGGATGCGGAGGCTGGCCGACAGCTTTTGGAAGTGGCTTGAAGAAACCATTTTAGAAGTTGAGGTGTTCAAATTGGCTTTCAGCCTCTCTAAGAAGACGTCGGAAGCCTCAGCCGTTTTGAACACCCCTAACTTCTGTTGCACCTGGCTTTGGGACGTGTGTAATTTGGACCCCTAGTCCTGCACTGTAGTGACTCCTCATCAATGGGTTTCCTTTCAGTTCCCAACACTGACAAGGGTTTCCTTACTAGCCGGATTCTGCACATTCTTACGAGGAGAACTTACTGACTCTTTCCTTTGTGTGTTGAAGTTAGGGTGTCGAACTTGTTGAGGAACCGTCGCTGGCGACCAGTTCGATCGATTCCTCTGCTTAGAACAAGAACAAATCAATCACAGAATCACGGAATAATAGATTGAATACAGAGAGGTAGAGAGAACTACTGGTCTTTCTTTATTGCTTTAGATTGCATCGGGGTACATAATGAGGGGGGTCTAGGTCCCTATTTATAGTGTACGGTGGGGTGCCCAAATATGTCAGGACTCTTGGCCATGGGCTCAGTTTCCTAACACCCCCCTTGGGCACTCACCCAACATGCTCATGCCTCGTCAAAACTCCATAAAAACCCAGTGGAAAAATTTTGGAGAAAGAGTACATGATACATGTGATGCTGCGATGCACAAATTGCCTCATTAAAAACCTTGGTCGAGAAACTTCATGGAAAACTCGTCAAGGGAAAAAGAGTACAATTCACCCAAATTCATTTGGTCTGCAGGACTTTATTCTTTGGGTACTTAATATTCATGATCAAGATTTATTAGCGGGCTTGAGAGAATTCTCCCCCTGAATTCTGCACTTCTCTAAGTCTCATCATTCCAATTCCACGCACGCACCTTTCAAAGCTAGATGCGGGGAGTGACTTAGTGAATAAATCTGCGAGATTTTCACATGACTTAGTATGCAGTACTTTAATCTCGTCCATCTTTTGCAATTCATGTGCATAGAAGAACTTGGGATTGATATGCTTTGTGAGATGACTCTTCACATAGCCCGTTTGCACTTGTGCAATGCAGGCGGCATTATCTTCATAGATAATTGTGGGGGTTTGCACAATGTTCATCCCACATGACTGCTGGATGTGGTGAACCATTCGGCGGAGCCAAGCGCACTCTCGTGTGGCTTCATACAGTGCTATGATTTCTGAGTGGTTCGTCGAAGTAGCTACCAGGCTTTGCTTAGACGATTTCCATGAAATTGCTGTTTCACCACACATGAATACATAACCTGTTTGTGACTTAGCGGTATGCGGTTCTGACAGATACCCAACATCTGCATAGCCAATCAAGTTCAGATCTTAATTCTTTCTGTAAAACGATCCAAGGTCCTTGCTTCCTTGGAGGTATCGAAAAATGTCCTTTATGTCATGCCAATGCCTTTTGGTGAGCTCTGTATTGTACCTTGCTAACAGGTTCACGGCAAATGCAATGTCCGGTCTAGTGCAGTTTGTTAAGTACATGAGTGCTCCCACTGCACTCAAGTATGGGAATTCTGGTCCCAGGACTTCCTCCCCCTCTTCCCTAGGTCGGAAAAGATCTTTTTCTTACTGTAAAGACCTACCGATCATTGGTACTTTCGAGGGAAATGCCTTCTCGAAGCCAAACCTTTCAAGCACCTTCTGGGTGTAGGTCGACTGATATACTAAGACTCCTTCAGGGAAATGCTCAAGCTGTAGGCCTAAGCAAAACTTGATCTTGCCCAAATCTTTCATTTCAAATTCTGACTCCAAGTAGGAGCTTGCTTCTTTTATGTCTTCGGCTGTCCCGATAATATTCAGATCATCTACATACACAGAGATTATACAGAATCCATTCTAGGATCGCCGTATAAATACACAAGGACAGTCTTCATTGTTCGTGTAGCCTTTCTTGCAGAGAAAGTCGCTCAAACGATTATACCACATTCTTCCAGATTGTTTCAGTCCATACAGTGACTTTCTGAGTTTCACACTGTACAGATTTCTATTTGCTCTGTCTTGGTTCGGGAGAGGAATTCCTTCAGGGACTCTCATGTAAATCTCCGAATCCAAATTACCGTAAAGGTATGCAGTCACAACATCCATCAATTTCATTTCCAAGTTCAAGTTCACTGCCATTGAGATCAAGTATCTAAAGGTGATTTCACTCATGACTAGGGAGTAGGTTTCTTCATAATCAACTCCAGGACGTTGAGTGAAACCTTGGGCTACCAGCCTTGCTTTGTATCTCACTACTTCATTTCTTTCATTTCTCTTTCGAACAAATACCCACTTGTGCCCAACGGGGTGTATGTGGGGAGGTGTGCGGCATACGGGCCCAAACACCTCTCTTTTATTCAGAGATAGCAATTCAGTTGCTATTGCCTTCTTCCAATCTTCCCAATCTGATCTTTTCTTACATTCAGCGAGCGATGCAGGCTCGGGATCAAGATCGATGATGGTGGCAATTTTCTTTGCGAAGTAGATATCGATATTAGCTGTTGTCCTATTCAGGGACTCTCCCGTGTGCACATAATTTATAGCTATTTCTTCATGAGTTGCGTCTTCTGGAGCGATTGCTTCTGCTGGAGCTTTACGTTGCACATCGCTTCTTTCAATTGCGGTGGCAAGTCCCTTTAGTTTTTCGGCTCTGATGTGTGTGCACACATCCATGTCGATGGGGATATTCAGATCCGGTATGCTCTTTTCTGAAGGTGTCATACTTGTACCAGGTCTCAACTGGCCCCCCTTCTCATTCTAGGGGACTTCAATGATCGACTGTAATAAATCCCTCTTATCCTTTTTCGCCGGGCGTCCTCGGTTACTTTGGACTCGAGGAACCGGAGTTCTCGTCCTTTTATTCTGAGGCCTTTGGACGGGATTAGGGATACCTTCAATTTTCTTTGGTATTTCAACCCTCTCCGGTGCATTGCGTGCAGACACATGCGACTTAATCAGGCTCTTCAAATCACTAAAGTGATCGGGCAGTTGATTTGCTAATGCTTGCAAGTCGATGATCTTCTGGACCTCTTTTTCAGTTTCACTAGTGCACGGGTCATGTGCATGAATTCCCGTGGCTTCCCACGTAATTTCTCAATATTTATCATCAACGGTTTGATTTCCTCCCCCTAATGACTGGAAATTATCCTCATAAAAAATGCAATCAGCGAAGCGGGCAGTATGCAAATCTCCCGTCATGGGTTCCAAATACCTGATTATGGATGCAGTCTCATAACCAACGTATATCCCAGTCTTGCGGAGTGGGCCCATTGCAGTACGCTGCGGAGGTGGTATCGGTACATAAACCTTACATCCAAACCTCCTAAGATGAGAAATTTTCGGTGGTGACCCTTGCGCTAGTTGCATAGGTGAATGGATGTTGTAGGTCGAATATCTAAGATTGATGAGATTCGCTGCATGAAGGACTGCGTGTCCCCAACATGTAGCTGGTAAATTACTTTTATGCAAGAGGGGTCGGGCAATAAATTTAATTCTTTTAATTTAAGCCTCTGCCAAACCGTTCTGGGTATGGACATGCGGTACCGAGTGCTCAACTGCAATTCCCATCGCCATGCAATAATCAAATGCCTTTGAAGTAAATTCTCCGGCGTTGTCCATTCAAATGGACTTGATATGATGATCTAGAAACACATTTCTGATGCGAATGATCCGCGAGATCAATTTTGCAAAGGCGTGGTTTCTTGTGGACAACAAACCCACATATGACCACTTCGAAGAAGCGTCAATGAGCACCATGAAATACTTAAACGGCCCTGAGATGGGCTGAATGGGGCCGCAAATGTCTCCCTGGATGTGTTCCAGGAATGCATGGACTTCATCCTTCACTTTCAGAGTGGAGGGTTTAGTTATTAGTTTTTCGGTGGCACATGCAGGGCACACAAAATCTTCATGATTCGGGAAATTCTTCACATTAATATTATGCCCATGTGAGTTATTTATTATGTTTCTCATCATCCTAAAACTTGGGTGGCCTAATCTGTCATGCCAGAGACATAAGAGTTCAGAGCTTCTAAACACTATTTTCAGAACAGTGTACGCTGTAGGCGCTTTAATTGTGGTATAATATAGCCCAGTTTCAAGTGAAGGAAGCTTTTCTAATATTCTTTTGCCATTCTTTTCGCGCTTCGTGATGAGCAGGTATTCCTTACCGTACTCTTCGTCAGTCTCAACGTGGAAACCATTGGCGCGAATATCCTTAAAACTTAGGAGAGTTCTAGTCGATTCTGGGTACAATAAGGCTTCTTCAATGACCAAAGTTGTGCCCATTGGAAGTATAATTGTGGCTCTTCCGGAACCGATTATACATGCATCACTTCCGGCGATTGTCGTAAGGCTGCCGGTGCTCTTACGGATCGACTGGAAATACTTAATCTCTCTTAAGATGGTATTCGTTGTGCCGCTGTCGGCAAGACATACTTACTCCATAGGGCGCCACACGTGTTCTAATATAACGTATTTAATTAACATGTATTAGAAGACATTCAATATATAAATAAAATACACCAATATCAGAACATATAATGCCAATATAAACTGAATAAATGAATGTTTCATTCCAAAATCATCCAACCATTATGAGAAAGCAAAATCTTAAAGCACCAACCATGCAATTTCTAAACTTGTCCATTTAACACAAAATAAATGACAATTAACGTCTCATGCATTCTGTGCATCAGACGGAATCAACTAGAAAATCATCGACTTCTTCGGCTATTTTCTCAGCAGTGACATTCTCTTCAAGAGAGATCATGGCGGTGGCTGCCTCTAAGTCGTAAGGAGGTGCTACTGCCGGGATGGACTCAACCTCCATCATCTCCGGCAGCTGCTCAGGCTGCTCCCCCTCAACGGCTGCAAAGTGGGATTCAGGTTGCCCTTTGCCATTCTTCTTTTGAGCTTGGTGGGCATCAATGACATGTTGCGGTTCTTTGCATATCCGCGACCAATGTCCCCACTTGCCACACTTGTAGCAACCCTGGTTCTGCTGGCCATAGGTCTTGCCATCGTCTTAGTCTTCTTGTCGTTTGGAGTATCTGACTTGCCTTTCTGGGCAACGATCTTACCCTCTTCCCCCTTCTCTTCATCAAGGGCTTTCGCACATTGAAGCTGCTAGCGTTGGCTTCACGGCCAGCGGAGCTGCCTGGTGGCTGCGAGACGTAATTCTTGCGGAGAAGTTCGTCCTGAGCCTCTGCAACCTGCATCATATCAATCAATTCGGCGTACTCCTTGTAGCCGTCTTGACGATAGTTGCGGGCAGTCTGTACAACACTGGGGGTGAAAAGTGGACAGGGTCTTCTCGATCTTTTGGTCATCTGTGATATCATTGCCACAGAGTTTAAGGTTTGTACAAATCCTGTGCAAGGCAGAATTGTACTCCCTGACCGTTTTAAAGTCGGCAAACCTCAGTCTGATCCACTCCTGCTCTGCTTGAAGAAGAATTGTGTATTTGAGCCTCTCAAACCGCTTCTTGAGTGCGGTCCAGAGTGCTAGCGCGTTCCTTTCCGTCATATACTCATTCTTGAGAGTCAGGCAGAGGTGGTGCCTGAGAAAATGAAGTGCCTGATCATTCTCCTCAAGTGTGGGTCGAGCGTCTTTCTGTCCGCTTATCCCAATAGCTGCGCCGAGCGTCCGGCCCCCAAGCACAATCTCGACATCGAATGCCCATGTCAGATAGTTTTGGCCATTCTGGGCCAGCTCCTTGAACTCCCGGTTCAAAATTCCAGTCATCTACATGTGTATGAACGAAATAAAATAAGTTTACTGCAGGTAAACATGCATGAAAAATTTACTACAGGTAAATAAAGTGGTGCAATATATTCCCATAATGTTTCATAATTTTCTGTGCGTTTTCTATAATTTTACTGCTAATTTCAGTGATTAAAAGCAATTACAATAATTACAATTAACCAAAAACAGTAAATAAATACAGAAAATACATAAAACAGTAATGGCATAAATAAGCTTCAAATACAAAAAATAATGCAAAATTCGGATTCCCGAGCCCTTTTATGCAAGAATATGAAATTTCAGCAAATTCTGCAATTCCAGAGGGTTTTTACGCAAATTTCCAGTTCATAGAAAAATTCACGCAATTTTTTGATTTACAGAGGGGTTTTTCTGAGAATTCTGGACCCACTCGTAAATTTGAGGGCTTATTCACAATTTTCGGAATTACGAGGCCTTTTCTGCAAAATTTTGGGACATGTATGCAAATTTTAGGACCTTTCAGTAATTTACGGAAACCGGATGGGTTTTTTCGCAAAAACTGGCGCTGACCCTCCCCCCTCCCCCCCCCGCCCGGCCCGTTTTGCTCCTTCCCTCGGCCCATAACATTCGGCCGTTTGGGCCATTCTCCTGGCTGGCCCACCCGGGCAAACACAAGGGGTGGGTGGGGTTTCCCCTACCCCCAAACCCAAGTGGCGGCGGCGTGGGTTCAGACCCGAGAGGCGGCGGCAGGGAGGAGTCCGGGCGGGCGGTGCGCGGGCGCATGCAGGCGCCGGCGGGGGCCGTGGGTGGGGCTGGCGCGTTCGGGGCCGGGGCCGGCGCGGCGGGCGACGGCGCAGAAGGTGGAGCGGCGGCCAGCTCGTTCGGGCGTCGGCGCGGAAGACGAAGGGACGTCCGCTGTGCGTGCGGGCGCGGCAAGCGAGTAGGCTGGGTGGGCGCCGAAGCTGAGGCAAGCGCGCGGCTGCAGGCCGGCGGTGCATTGCAGTGGGGAAGCGGAGCGGCCAGGGCGGTGCGGCACGGCTGCGCGCGTGCGAGCGTGGCAGCCGCCTGTGCGGGGACGACAACAACGTGTGCGGGCCGGCGGCGCCCGTGCGGGCATGTGGACCAAACGGCGGCGGCCGGAGCTTGCGCGTGCGGGCGCGCGGGGAAGCCGAGAGGCCGTGCGGGGTAGCCCATGCGGGGCCGGCGGCCATCCGGGCAGCGCGCGGCTACTAGCCGAGAGGCCAGCGTCCCAAGCGGCAGTCGGCCGGCGACTGCAGGCCGTCGGTCTTTTTTTTCATGCAATGCCGTACAGAGCATAAGAAGATGCGAAAATGTCAATCTGTAATGTTGTGCAGGAACTAAACAGGGAACTAATGCATATATTATCTTGTGCTTGTGATCATGCAGGATCAGCCAACACCATGCAAAATTTGTTTCCAATCTACGATGCAATCAACATCTATCCCGTTTTCGCAATCTACCGATCGACATTGTGCCGGCAATTTCAGATCAGCTCGCGGTAGATTTAGGGCGGATTTGCATCGTTCTACAGTGCAATCAACATCTACCCCGTTTCACAATCTACCGATCGGCATTGTGCCGGCGACTTCAAGTCTGCTCACGGTAGATTAGGGCGGATTTACACCGTAGAATTTCAATCTAGAACGCGAAAAGAAAATACAGATTCAAAAGCGATCTAGAAAATTCAATCTGTGCTTCGATGATTACCTCGTTCACCGGAGCGAAGTCGTGCTGATAACGTGTTGAGGAACCATCGCTGGCGACCAGTCCGATCGATTCCTCTGCTCAGAATAAGAACGAATCAATTACAGAATCACAGAATAATAGATTGAATACAGAGAGGTAGAGAGAACTCCTGATCTTTCTTTATTGCTTTAGATTGCATCGGGGTACATAATGAGGGGGTCTAGGCCTTTATTTATAGTGTACGATGTGGTGCCCACTCTTGGCCATGGGCCCAGTTTCCTAACGGAACTGTCGATTCTGATTTTCTTGATTTGTGCCCTTCTTTGGTATATATTTCTTTCTTAGGAGGCATTTATAAGGCAATTGGAGGCTTCGTGTCCGTAATTGTAGCAATTGAAGCACCTAATGTAAGAATTGCATTGAAATTTTGAATGACTGTATGAAAGACAATGATGGCATTACATGGGCTGATGTTCTGGGCCTATAACGAACTAATCTCTCAAGCATGGCGGACGGAAGCGGCGGAGACGCCATCCTTATCGTCTCCCGCGCCTCGTCCTCTCCCCCGCTGCCCCGCACACCACCATCTCTACGGAAACGTTGTTCCGTCTCCGCTTCCACCACCAGCCGCGCCCGCGAGTGCGATATCACGCGGCGCACGCCCGCCCCACTCGGAGGCAACCGGCGCGGCCGCGGGCCGCACGATGCCGCCGAGAAAACGACGCGCCGGCCGTCTGATTTGCCCCCGAGAGGGCTCGACTCCTCGTCCGACCGGTCAAAAACCCCAAGGGCGCTTCGTGCCCGTTGGGCCTTGGGCATTGGCCGTTGGCTTACGCCGCACACCACCCGCTCGGCTACTCCTCCCCCCACGCACTTAAAACTTGCGCCCATGCTTGCTTCGTCTTCGCTCGCTGCGCACCGACCAGAGCAGAGCGGCCGGTCGATCGATGCGGCCGTGGGAGCGCTGCGGTGACGCGGGCGGGGAGGCGGGGCTGCTCGAATACGGATACTAACACCAGCAGCGCGAATGCGAGCACGAGTTCGAGCACTGCTGCTAGAAGCGGCGTGAGGCGGAACGGAGGAGCCGAGGAAGGGTAGGGGAGCAGCCCCATGTCGGCGGCGACCATCAACCTCAGCCGGGAGTACACGATCGCCATCCATACCAGCTCCTACCACGAGATCTGGACCAAGATCAACGGGGACCTCGACGGGCAGCGGGTGGACGGCGCCGGCGTCGGAGGGGACGAGGAGGAGGAGGACAGGAGCACCCTGGCCGGCGTTCTCCGGCCGGAGGACGCGGTGGTGGAGCGCGCGCTGGAGGGCGCGCCCGACACGGAGCTGACCCGCCTTGCCGCGGACTACCTCCGCAGCACGCACCACGCGTCGCTGCTCTGCCTCTCCTTCCGACGGGCGCTCCGCCGGGCGCGGGCGCTGTACGGTCCCATCGTGGACCTTCTGGCGCTAATTCCCCACGCGCCGCCGTTCGCGACGCCGCACTGCGACTGCGCGTTCGACGCCTTCCTCCTGTTCGACCAAGTGCCCAACCCGTTCCCGGCCCCCGCAGCCGGCTTCCAGGGCATGCGCCAGAGCTTCGCTGGCCTCAAGAGCCACCTCGACCTGCGCCTCCTGAGGGCCCGACGCAGGCGCCGGCTGCTGCGTTGCGCGACGCGCGGGTCGGGCATCTGCCTCATCGCCCGCGCAACCGGTGTTGCAGTCGCTGGCCTCGTGCTCGCGACCCACGCCATTACCGCGTTATTGGCCGCGGCCCCTACCTGCGCGGCGTCGCGTGGCTCCTGCTGTCCAGCAGCCCCTTCGATGAAACGCCTGCAGGAACACATGGACCGGCTTGACGCTGCAGCCAGGGGCGCCTACGTGTTGAACAATGATGTGGACACAATTGAGCGGCTGGTGGGCAGGCTCCACGCCACCGTCGAGAGCGACAAGGGGCTGATCCGGCTGGGGCTGGATCGTGGGAGGGGACAGCACCACACCATAGAGGAGGTGGTACGGCAGCTTAGGAAGAACCATCCCAGGCTGCTACGCCAGCTTGACGACCTCGAGGAGCACATCTGCCTCTACTTCGCAGGCGTGAACCGTGCAAGGTTGCTCCTTGTACACCACCTCAATGCCCAGTCTGATCCAGACGCTGAGTTGCCTCTGTCATGATTTACAAGTCAACAACCGTACCCACTTCAAGAATGACTTGATGTCGGTGTACCCTTCTAAGGCGCCAAATGAAATATACTGCAGCATGTTTGCACAAGTTTCTTGATTCTAGCAAGGTATTAATCATTCATTGTCTATTGCCTGACACTATGTGTTCTCATTTCTCAAGTGTCCTTTTCATCATTGCTTAGTTTAGCACTCTTTGCAATTCCATGCATGTCGATTTTTTTTTGTTTTCATAATCATTACTATGATAGTATGATGGCATAATAATGCTATGATTCTGAATTGACTTAAAAGTTCAGCCCAGTCTTGTAATCTTAGTTGAACTCCTGCTGTTAGAGAACCAGGGTGCTACAAGTTAAATGCTTCCTAAGAAGTAAGAACTTTGGTATGTTGTCCAAACTTGACATTTTTCTCAGATCAAAATTGAATTGAGTTGCCAATTTGAACGGTTGCTTGCATACCACCATGAAAGGTACACAACAAGCAATGTGTTGGATGTGGCTATTCACAGCTACCGCAAAATATCTTTACACTGTTGTTAAATCTGCATATGGATGTTGAAACTTGGAAGCATCATCTTGCTTGCAATATTGATATTGGATGACAAGTTTAGTATGGAAAATTTCAGATTGCTTAGTATTCTATTAAGGAATTGCACAAGAACATACTCACAAAAATTGTTTCAACCGATAAAGGTTTGGTCAAAGGTCAGTGATTAATTTGCTTTTCACACATTGAAGGGTTGTTGTCACGTTGTATGTTTCTTTCTGGCAATGTCATGGATTTCATCTGTAAAGAATGGCCCTAGAAATAACAGTAGTATTGAATTATACCCTTGGTGGAGACATTTGACATCTTCTTTTCAGCTTCTAAAAGCTGTTTTTTTGACTTTTTTACAGTAACTGGCTTTCAAACAGGGTACTTTTTTAAATACGGAGTCTATAAGTTAATTGTAGTACACACTGTAGTAACTTCATTTATATTGGCCAAAACTATACGTGAGTTTCTGTTACTATGTACTCTTTCTCACGAACAACCCAAAAGTTATAAGCCGCAACTCAAAAGAACATGCCCATTGGGTATTGATGGTGTCAGCTTGATGGTGCAAATTTTCATAACACAATGCCAGCAGTTCATATTCAAATTGCTAAATAATTCTTTGTGTTTATCTTCTACAGTTGAAGCGATTCAAATGTCAAATCCTAGGTAGAACCGTAGGAGTTCTCTAATTGTCTCCAAACTAAGCCGAGGAGCAGAATGGTTTAATTTTTTGTTGTGAGATCATTTCCAAGTACAAATTGGTTTATCTTTCAGCTCATTGGAGACGGACAATTGTAGCACAAATTCGTCATTGAATTTATCTGAGTTTCCATCTCCAAAGATAATATTTGATCTTTGAATTTGCACTTGGTCGAGTAATGAATGTTCAATTGTAACTAGATACTTACAAATATTATAGGCATTTTTAATTGTCATTTCAATTATCTTGGGATATTCCAGTTTCTTGTATTGCCATCCTTCCCTCCCAAGCAACCAATCTACATTTGACGAAATTTATGAACCTGTCTGGAAGCTCTCTCTAACATTGACAGTTGCTGCATCAACACAATTCAGCAAGCTTGTATTTATGCTGCCATATTGTATTTCCCAATTTCAAATGGTGGGTAAATGATGTGGATCTTCATTTCATGTAATTGTTCATTTAGTTGTTGCTATTTACAGTTTGTCAAAGCTCATGTGAGTATCTAAAATCATACTACATTTCAGGCTTACAGGACCAAGGAATTATAGATGCTGCCTGGTTGTTCACTCAAAACTTATCGCATACTACGCTCCATCCGTGGAGAGGACGAGTGCAGTTCCGAATTCCAGTTCTTCCTTTGTCTCTTGTTCACTCGTTGACAGTTTGACACCATCTTAGGCTGCACGACACCATAGTTGCTACTATCTCGGTTTTGCTATATTTAATCAAAAAACATTAAACTTAAAAAAATACTTAATGAGAAATGACTATATATATATACCTATTAAGTGTTATACCATAATTGTTTAACCTCTTTCAGAGTATTTAGGTATTGGTAGAAAGTGGAAAAATAGAATAACTACACTCTAAATTCTCTCCATGAATAAATATATTAAGATAGATACTCCTGAGGCTATAGATAAATATAGCAAAATAGAGAGAATATATATTAGTAGTTGTTCAGACTTCTGTATATGGCCGAGAGAGCTAATATGAAATTACAAATTATGAAAGTAACTCTTCCAGGACTGGTGAATGGTGATGGCTGATGACAGTGGCAGAACTAGAACAGAACTAGAACAAAAATGATTGAGATTTATTACTTTATCATACATATAATAACATATGTAATTTTCAAGCAATATTGTGATAAATAGTAATGTGTATGATAATTTTTTGTATTAATACTATAACATAACGAATAACAATGTATGAAGCTAAAAGTTAAAACTTAAACAAGTGGGGCAGCCTGTCCTGGTCACGTAGACATCTATTTGACATTTCTGAATCTGGCGTGGTCGCGTGGACCAGGCAAAACACTTTGCACCTAGCAAGATATTATTAACACACTACAGTCTCATCTTCTAAAGCTGTATGTACTTGTTGCCACTTTCCACACCAATGCAAAATCAATTTGGAAATTCGTTGGGGCCATATGCAAGTCTTAAAAATTCTAAAAATGCAACCCGGTTTCTCAAGGCCAGAGCTACAAATACAAACCAAGCTGGGAAAAATAGACGAGGGTAACAATATATGTAGTCTTGTATATGTAATATAATGGTAGCAGCTCGCTACATCGTCGGCCAGAACTGCATGTAGCACAACCAAGCCGGTGCTTCGCCTGCTTTCGTAGGAGCCTCTCTGTCCGTGATCCTGCTTGCTCCCTCAGCGGAGCAAGAAGATGAAGCAGCATGACCATTAGCTGAAGACTTGGGGCACAGGAAGAAGCTCCTGGATCCCAGTTCCATCACCATCTCCCTCGGGTCCAAACCTAAGTAATAAAAAACATGTACATGATCGGTGGATTGAAAGGATTGAAACTTGGGTAAAATTACGCTGTCAATAGTTCACTACCTGAATATTTGTTATACTACTTGCAGTACATAAACTGCCGCTGCTCAGTACTTACTACTTATATATAGGATTTCAGCTAAGGCTTCAGTCACTGATGGTTGGGACCCACTTGCCACTGTCTGGTGGGAACCGCAACAAATAGGGGTGTCACTGACGCACGGGCGCACGTGCGTTGGTTGCTCAATACATGGAGGGAGTTTTTGGGTGAAATGGTCTGATCAGTTGCAGGTTGCAGCAGCAGACCAGCTTGAGTACCCCACTGTTGTTTTTTACTTGGCTTCATAGAATACGTATTGTTAAGTTTTTTAAAGTTTAATTATTAATAAATTTAAAATTATCTAAATAGATTATACAAAAATTATATTATTATATTTATCGTTAAAAATATTTTTATAATATTGTAATTTTATTAGTATATTTCAATGTAAAGTTATAAAAAATAACAATCAAAATCACGTATACAAGATAATAAAAAGTTAAAATGTTGAGTAAAAAGGAACAGAGAGAGTAGTTGAGTTGATTTGCTACAAATTGAAGTGTTGCACTTGATTGTAAAAAACATGGAAGCAGAGAGATCGATGGACTATGGTTCAATTTTGCCATAAAAAGTAGGAGCAGCAAGCGAAGACCGAAGAGTAATGTGATGCTGATGCAGAATTGCAGGCAAGAAACGTACTCTCCAAGCTGAACTGCGAGTAGTGGAGGCCGAAGGCCGACGGATCGGTGAACGGCAGAAGTGGCCGCCTGCCTTCCTTGACGTAGAGCCCCACGGCGGCCGCCGCCAGGTCCGCCACGCTCCACTCCGCCGACGCCATGACGTGCAGCGGCCACAAGCTCCGCTGCACTGCAACGCTCACCAGCACCTTGCTGGGCGTCCTCCTAGCCGCCGGCTCCGGCGGCTCGGCGCCGTCCGCGGAGCGGAAGCTCCTGCCCCTCAAGCCGGCGAGCAGGTCCGGTTGCGTCTTGGGCCTCTGCTTCGGCAGCTGGTACCGCTGCTCCGCCCCGCGCCCGTGGAAGGACGCCGACCTCTGCCCCGGGCCTCGCTGCCCCACTACCTCCTGCCTCTGCCGGCCACCGGACCAGCTCTTCTCGGCGTGCGGCGCGAGAGGAGGCATCGCGCGAGCTAGTGGACCACAGGCACGGCTGCAGAAACAACTCTAAACGTCCGGGCGATCAGACGGCGCACGAACGGGTCACGGACGCCGGCGGCAAGATGCATGGCCGGAGGGTGAGGTGGTCCATGCAGAGCAGAGCATGCCGCATGAAGCCGCAGCTGCTCCTATGGCCATACAAGAGCCGGTCGAGACGAGGCAAAACAGAGCACAATTAAAGCTCAGATCCAAGTGAATGATCATTTGACACTGTCAATGGCGTGTTATTTTAGAATTTGTTACTCATCAACATATGACCTTAGGACTTCAGTGAAATATGAAGCATCAAATTCTAAAATGTACATCAAATTCTAAAGCTGTGAGCAGCAAGGAAACTCCATATTTAGAGATGAAATGAAACTAACCATTGGCCCATCAATAATTGGATGAGTATTGCTATACAACATTCGACTGTTTTTGAGAACAAAAACAGTTAGATTGATCTGGGACGTTAGGTCTCCATCCAACGGATCCACCCATACAAGTCCCCATCCAAAAAATGACCCCCTCCAAAAAAATGATCTAGGGGTGTTAGATCTCCATCTAACGGCTCAAAATCTGACTGTTTTTGTCCTCAAAAATAGTCGAATATTGTATAGACACTCCCTAATTGGATTACTAGGAGTAAACTATTGATCAATGTACCGTACTCCTCGAATATTTGAGATACAGTACTAGGCTACTCCTATGTGCCTGAGATAATTCTTGTTGGTTATGCGAGGGCATTTCGGCTTCGCCCACCTGTCAGTGAGCCCAGCGAAGAGATAAGGGGGAGGAGACGTCTCCGCCCCAGGCGTGTCCTTGTGCGCGTGCTCGTGCGGACATTTCGGCTTCACCCAGATCTGGCGCAACGGCTGTCGATTTCGACGGCGCGTGAGGAAGGCGGCGACTAGAGAGGCGGGCGACGGAGGCGCGGGCTGGCCCGGGTTCCTCGAAGCCGGCCGCTCGCGTCACCTCATCGCAAACCCCTGTCTCCTCTTCTTAAGGCCCCAGTCCTCCACCGTTGCGGTACATCTCTTCCGATCTGACTTGCTCCTCTTGGGTCTTCTTCCTCGCTGTTCTTTGGGTTGTGTGGAGGATTGGGGCTTCGGCGCCATCTCCGATTGAAGCCTTTACTTTCGGTTTCCCGTGTGAACCCTATTGTGGTGTGAGGGGAAACCCGAAGGTTGACCCGAGGGAGGACGGAGGCAGTGACAGCTCCCCATTGTGTTTGAGTGCACTCGGCCGGTGCATTCTTGTGGTCTTGTGCGGCATCACCCTGACCCTCGGCTCCGGTGTCGGCTACTCGAGGTTGGAGAGGGCACTGTATCTCTGTCAACCACACTCTTCTTCTGCATCGGCACAGAGGGGTGCTAGGTTTTCTAGTTAACTGAATTAGATTTGAGCTCATTTGGATTGTCTTCTACTGTTTGTACTGTGGTTGGTTATATTTCAGCTGAGAAGATTTGTTAACATGCGATTGAAATTATCTGTGATGCAGCAATTACTTTGTCCAGAATAGATTACTTCTTCATTCTGTTCATTTTTTATTGTGTTTAGTTATTCTGATCATTGACTAGATACTGCATATTGTTTCATTGCTTGTGAACATCTAAACTTAAAGTTCTCAGCTTGTTGTTCTCTGTATTTGCTCAGTTTGTGAGAGTAGAAAACATATATGTGAGCTCAAATCCTAGTTCTAGTTATCAAATCGTTAATGAAGAGTTTTGATATTAGCATGAGAAGGCCAAGATTAACAATCTTGCGCAACTCTGTTATGAGAGCAAGTTTAAAGCAATTACTTTGCCATATGCTAGATTTAATTGCTTTTCTGCTTAAAGGACTGCATGACATGTCATTTTCAGCAGTATTATGGTTATATATATTAGATGTATACACTTGTATAAATGGCAAGATGGAATTACATGATTATATGCAATTTATGTTATTTATATTCTGCTGAAAATGTCTTGAATTTATGCTTTATTTAACTGGAATTAAAACTGCAAATATGCTCATTCCGCTTTATTTACAACAATCCAGAAAACCTAAAATTAAAGAAATGGCTTCATTGTCCGATGTCGTTAAGCCGGAAATATTTGACGGTGTCAACTTTAAGCGTTGGCAAGCTAAAACGAAGTTATGGCTAACTGATCTCAAACTCTTTTGGGTCATTTCGAATCCTTCAATGTTTCCTTTGGAAATTCCTGAAATGATGCGATGGGAGGATGCGAACAACTCTGTCCTAGCTCGTTTGTTAGCAGTCTTATCCAACCAGCTGTTCGACGTGTACGTGAACTTTAAAGATGCCAAACAACTCTGGAACGAACTTGATGAGAAATATTCTGAAGGTGATAACGGGAACGAGTCATTCATAACTGCCAACTACTTGAACTATAAGATGGTTGAGGGCGGTCGGTAATGGAGCAGCTCCACGAACTTCAACTCATGTACGTGACTTAAGTCAGTACGACTGCATCTTGTCAGAGAAGTTCCAAGTGAATGTCATCCTGGCTAAGTTACCGCCTTCGTGGCGTGACCTTGTGACTGCTCGTAGACATATAAAGGAGCGCTTGACGCTCAATGAGCTGTCAACTGCTATCAATGTTGAGGAGCATGCCAGAGCCGGTGACGGCACAAGAAAGACTCAAGTCCAAGCTCATCAGGTGAAGGTCAAGAGAACTAGAGGCTCTGGAAAACCAAAATTCAAGAATCAGCCCAAGTCAAGCTCCAACCAAAGAAAATGAAGAAGGAAGGGAGGGCATTATCTGCTTTGTTTGCGGAGAGGCTGGCCACAAGGCTAATCATTGTCGCAATCGGAAGGGCAGGGGTCCATCTCTTGGTCAGCACAAAAGCCGCAAGGCTGAAGTGAATGTCGCGCTGGCTAGCTCTAGTTCGGAAGAGTACGTACCTCAAACCTTTATGGCAAGTCCATCTATTGATTGGTGGATTGATACATGTGCTACTAGACATATATGTGCTAATCGATCTTATTTCTCTTCATTTTCAGCAGTATTATGGTTATATATATTAGATGTATACATTTGTATAAATGGCAAAATGGAATTACATGATTATATGCAATTTATGTCATTTATACTTTGCTGAAAATGTCTTGAATTTATGCTTTATTTAACTGGTATTAAAACTGCAAATATGCTCATTCCGCTTTATTTACAACAATTCTTACGAGGCCCACGTGCAGGAGAGCTACTAGTAGTATTAGTGTGTTACTACGGTGTTATGCACGCCTGCGAACGCAACGCACGACGGTGACGAGTGAACTCAAGATCCCACAACCTATCTATTCACGCAAAAAAATTTCATATAGACGAGGAGATTCCCCTAGTATGATGTTTCGAATTTAGCTTCTGACTTCTGACTTTTAGTTCGCTATTTCTTTATTTATGCCTTTTTTATTTTTTATTTTTACTTTTTAGGGTTTTTTTTCCTTTTCTTTTTCCCGTATTCTTTCGTATTATCCGTGATAGGCTAATATATTTTTTATTTTAAATTTTTCTAAATTTAATTATGCCAAATAAACCACTATTAGCTACAGTAAAAAATAAACAAAAGTGAAAAAAAATCATAAGCCATTGCGGCCCCGCTCATTTGGGCTTGGGCTTCTGGCTTCCGGTTTATTTTTCACTATTCCTAAATTTCGCCTTTTTCTAAAGTTTTGGATTTTTTGAGCTTTTTTCTCAGTTCTTTTTTCCCGTATTCGTTTGCATTACACGTGCTGGTCTAACCCTTTTTTTCATTTTTAATTTTAATTATGTCAAATAAGCTACCATCAACTACAGTGTAATTTCAGCCAGCTACAATATAAATTCAGTTATAAGCCATAAAAAATCAGCCCAACCGAACACCACCTAAATTAAGCATTTGTCTTGTGCAAACTTGGTCATTTGGTAGTACGAAGGGACACACATGGTGGGGCTCGTTACTTAGGGGGGAGGGCCTGATTGCTGCGCCGCCGCCGCCAATCGCTCTAATAATGCTCCAATCTCCACCATGTCAGGCCCAGCTCCAAGGAGCCTATGGCTGTGGCTTCCGTCACAGCTTAGCACTATTGGTCGAAATTATACTGCAGCAGTTGTTAGCTTTTTCTGAGTTATTTAACTAATGAACAATAAGAAAAAATAAAAACATTGTTATATCTCCACAGACAACACAAATGAAAAAGGCAAAAAAAGAAAGCAAAAAAGTCAGAAAAAGCAAAAAATTAAAAAAGCCAACGCGTTCTAAGTGTCTTCTAGCTTCTGGAAGCTGGAAGCCACATGAAGCTGGGCCAAATGCCTGGTGGCTTGTGCTGCTGCAGCCTACACGGAGACTGTTTCGATCGTGATCTCATGAATCTTGAGGCACAATCGGACAGGTACAAGAACAACCTTCCACAAATCCCACAAAAGTTCTTGTCGGTCTTTTAATACTGATCTTATGTATGATTTGTTTTGATTCAGAGAAAGCTCTTGAAGACTCAAACTATGATCATGCAAAGTACAAACACAGAAATTTTTATACAAGTTCAGGCCTTCTCCTAGCAGAATAACAACCCTACGTCATGTGTGCTATTGCTTAGAGGATTGATTACAATTGAGAAAGTAATGCGAATTGTGTTGCACTATCTCTAACTTAGACTATATCTGATCTAATCTCCTCCGATGTTAACCTTTATATAGTTGGTGAAGCAGCAACCGTTGTCCTGTACTAAAAGACACCTTAACGCTTCGGGTGATAATCGTCCAGCGAGAGTTATTGTCAGAGAGATGTGATGGCCCGTTCACCATGCGGCGGTTGTCATCAGAGAGAGAGAGAGAGAGAGTATGTGCGGTTATTAAGAATAAGGGCACGTTATAACTGCCTTGTCAGATAGACCCACAATGTAGTAGGTCATTGTAGACAAGCCCGTCTTAGATAGACTGGCCACAGGAAGGTCCACGACCACAAGGCTGTCGCAAGACAACCTACAACCATGTGGTCGTAGAAGAACTTACGATTGAGGTGTAGTCTTAGAGAGGCTTACAACTAGGGAGTGGTCGTAGAAGCGTTTATGACTGAGAGAGTGGTCGTGGAAGAACTCACGACTACCCTGTGAAACCTCTCCCTTATCGATAAGGGATATACCTGAATAATATAATGACATAATTTGAGGATTATTATATCCTCGTTATCTAGCCCCTAACTTCAAGTGAGAGACTTAGTTGAGAAAGAGAAGTCGTAGACGAAATATGGTCGAAAGCAAAGCCTTTTCGACTCTCATCAACCAGAAGCGAGCTTGGTCAATAAGGTAATTTCGCTTGAATTGTGAAGGCAGACGGACTTGGAACAAATGGATTCCAATTGATTTTCACTGATCTGTCCACCGAAGTAGTTCCCAAGGGGTTGAACTGATGGTGATCGGAGAAGAGACAGAGAGGGCCAAGCTCCTCCTACTAAGAGACGTCGACTATTAAAAGCCGCTGATAAGAAGAAGGGGAGCTCAAGTGCTGTCGTTCCTCTTGCCATCCTTCCTCTTGCTGCTCCGACTAGCCCCATCAAGAAATTCTTTGCGGATGTGATTACTGCAGATGAGATAGGTGCAGCCATACTCAAGCAACTAACTCCTAAGCTCAAGGTACCCTACTACTACGATACCGAAACTTTCTCAGTTGATGCTTCTCAAGGCTTTATCAAGCGACTCGAAAAGAATAATTGGAAGAGTTTCATATCTTTTGTGAAGGAGACTGCTACAGCAACGGAACCTGTGATTGTAAAGGAGACTGTCCTCTAAATGGTCAAAACTGGTTTTGACTACCAAGAGGGACAAAGAGCAGTAACTCTTGCTCCAGACCTTCGACCGGACATGGTCGAAGATGTTCTCGTACGACCAGACATGGTCAAAGAGATGAAGTCTAAGGAACTAATCTCCAAAAAAGTTTCTTCTGAATTCAAGATAAAGGGTGCGAAAGCAAGATATGAAAATATAAGAATTAATATAGCACTTTACCTCTATATCTTCTTTAGTGCCAACATACTTTTCATGATTGTAGCTTGGCTTCTCCACTGCTCGTTGATGCTTCTGTTAAGAAGCCCCCTGTAGCTCTGCCCGCAGTTGAAGAAGCCCCCTCGCTTGAAGAATCCTCCAACGAGAGTGCGTCGTGGCTTGGAGTAAACACCGCCAAGTAGGAGAATTCTGGGTTATAACCATCTCATGTTGGATCTGTACTCTATGAAGGTATGGGCAAACTCGCAAGGAGCCCACCCACTCTATTTGCAGGTTCCACCGGAGAGTTATGACCACTAGATGATGACGGTGTCCTGGAATGCGGGATTCTGAGACTCACTGAGGCTGATCGAGTGGTCGCCTAGGGACTCGAACACTTGGGGCCAGGCCCATTGTCGTGTTGCGAGTCATGTTCGTGGTTGGATTGACCCTTGCCACTTGGAAAAACTGGTTCCTCCATTGGGCGTACTGCTATGGGGGATATGGATCCTTCCTCAGCTTTTCCAGCAGTGCAGTCTCCATGATCTCGGGATGGATATCTAGAGACAGCCTCACAGTCGGAAGCAAGCATCATCTGCTTGTAGTCGTAGCAGGCATCCATGTCGAGATTTGCGTAGTCGGCTAAGTCGAACCAGTTTTCCTCATTCCACTCTTCTACCATGAGGATATCAGAAGAAAGAGAACTTGCCAACTAGGAAATTACCAGAGTCTTGGAAGAAATCTTCCCACTGAGGGCGCCAACTGTTGTTGTTTTAATACCAATCTTACTTATGATTTGTTTGGATTCGGGAAAACTCTTGAAGATTCATACTATGATCATGCAGAGTAGAGATACGAGAATTTTTATATGGGTTCGGGCATTCTCCTAGGAGAATAACAACCCTACATCCTGTGTTGCTATTGCTTAGAGGATAGATTACAATTGAGAAAGTAATGTGAATTGCCTTACACTATCTCTAACTTGGACTATGTCCGATCTGATCTCCTTCTCCGATGTTAACCTTTATATAGTTGGTAAAGCAGCGGTCGTTGTCTCGTTCTAAAAGACGCCTTAATGCTTCGGGTGATAACCGTCCGACAGGAATTATTGTCAGAGAGACATGATGGCATGTTCGCCATGCAGCGGTTGTCGTCAGAGAGAATATGTGCAGTTATTAAGAATAAGCGTTTGTTCTAACTGCCTTGTCAGACAGACCTACGATGTAGTAGGTCGTCATAAACAAACCAGTCAGAGATAGATTAGTTGTAGGAAGGTCCACGACCATAAGGTAGCCGCATGACAACTTACAACTAAGGAGTAATCGTGGAAAGGCTTATGACTAAAGAGTGGTCGTGAAAGAACTCACGACTACCCTATAAAACCTTTTTCTTTATCGATAAGAGATATATCTAAATAATATAATAATTTAAGAATTACTACATCCCCGTTGGTTCTCCATGTCAATGGCCACCAACCGCCGCCAATCCTAGCCATTGCTTGCTATACTTCGCTATTTCCAAACCATCTGGCTGGCCGGCTGCTCACCAAGAAGCATCAGCGGGCAGCGGTCGGCACCTACCTAGCTAGCTAGGGTACTGTTGTATTGTACGTGCAGGCGTGAGGCGTCTCATCCTCAACCTCTCGTAGCACCTCTCGCCCATCTCTTTCTTGGGCTGCTTCGCCGTTCCATGCACCCATCAGTCTACACTCATCACCAAGACTACCTGCTCTTCCGGCTTTTGGCCGTCGTCGGCAGGCAAGGCTCACTTTTCTTTCCATTTGTTATAGGTGCAACGGCTTATTTGGGTCGCCGCGCTCATCTGGTGAAGGTCTCATCTTGTGTTGCTGTCGATGCAATGCGACCTTGCCGGTTCTCTCTCGCTTTCGTCTTCTTCTTTCCTCCGATGTTTTCCACGATTGCAACTTCAAGCAGGGATTATGACATTTGCTTGTACAGTTTTTCCCTTTTCTTTTAGAAATTGCGTGCAGTTTGGTTTGGCAAACTGCGTATACAAGGGCCACAGGGTCAAATCCACGTGCTTGGAGAGAGTGAAATGTACGGGGTATAACGTTAATTTTCAACTCCAGAGAATTGGTGCGTTGATTTACATACTCTGGTATAAAGATAAAAGTATTTCAAAGCTGGCGCCATTTTTTTTTTTGCACTAGGCTTCAGATCATTGACCGACGCAACGAGAAATCTAGAATAGCCCGGTCACAAAAAGAACTAGAGCAGGACTATCAACTCTGCCGGCCTTAATTTCAAAAAAAAACTCTGCGGGCCTCCATCTAAATGGGCCTAAGGGAATGATGGGCCTATTCTTTTTTTACTGTAGATTATGATTTTTGAGATATTCGTGAGAGAGAGTACGGAGTAACAAAAACTCGAGTGCGATTTTGGCTAATATAGCAAGTTGCTATAATATATACTATAATAAATTTGTATATTCTGTTTTGAAAAGATATTTCGTTTGATAGCTAGTTACGGAAAAAAAAATCTAAAAATCAGATTTTAGGAGTAAAAAGAAGATGTCGCATATCATGGGCTGCTGAAAAACACACCGGCCACCGTGTTATGGGCCACGTGCATTAGCAGATTGAAAGGACAGGATGGGCCGTCCAAAATCTGAATAGGGGCAATTTCGTCTTCTGATCTGCCATGCGAGCATCGAGCTGCAGCTTCCAAGCTTCTTCAGTTCTTGCTTTGTTTAGCTTCCAGATTCGATCAATTCAAGCCCACCTGTGACAGTGTACATATACTAATACCAGTTGCCAAGAAGAGGACAAAGATTGTAATAATTGAGTAATTGCCCCACGTTTTTCTTCGAGGAACAAGTAGTAATCGTCCCACGTGTGTGCACGTGTTTCCTACACTATGTAGTATTTTGACTAGTGCCCAGAAGTCACACCGAGCTTCTCAATCAGACGACACGGTAGTCTACTGCTTTACGCCTCAGTTTGCAGCATGTATTACTTGTTGCAGTTTTTATTTTAAGTTTCCAATATCGACCTTTTATTTTTGTTATCTGGTCGATGCCAACAATATGAGCCTATCTCACATGTATTCATGTCGACGGGAAGACTTGTAGGCCGCACAAATCAAGAGGCGAGTACTGACTGCTACTGAGTACCTCTCCTGCCCTCCTTGCACCGATCGGTAGCCCCGGGACCCTTGCTATCTTTCCTTTGCGGACCAAAGACGTATGCCCTTTTTTTATACGGCTGAAGGTTTATTGCTATAGCTTGTAGTTTTTTATTTGAATATGAGCGTTAGTGCGAACAACCAAAATTTTGATAAACTATTTTAAAAAAATTGTTTCGATAAGTTACTTAAAAAAACAGCGAAAAGGTTTTTCGTTTATTTGTTAAGAAGAAGCCAAAATATATAAGCTAAAAATAACGGGACAAGGCACCACACTGAAATCTCCATGAATAAGTCATAACCATACGTGCATGATTCAAGTTCATTCAGTCTATCCCCCATGGAATTAAAGCAAAGCAAAACAAAAGACTATGATAGTACTACATAAGTGTGATCCTACGCTAATTTCGTGGTTCGTCGCACAGCCGGCCAGTTAACGATTAGTGCACTGTTCACAATTAAGCCTTGAACTTGGGCACCTAGTCTACCACAAGAACAGATTAGTTAACCATGCATTACTCCAATTAATGCATCTAGTAATCTCCATCAATGTTTTCTCGGATTGCTGGAAAAATACTACCTATTATCACTCGCTTAGGGCACGTACAACCCACAGACAAGATGTTGTCTGCAAGTTTATAGAAACTCCCACACAGACAACTAAACAGATAGCTTGTATAGTGGGTCGTCTATTTGACTGTCTGCAAACTCTTTAATGCATGCATGTAACCATGATCAAGCATGAATAAGATCTTTATATACCATTTTGTTGCTTTTTGATACAAATGAGATCACACATAAATAAGACAAACGGAAATGCAATATTTCTTTTTAAACCATCAATATATAAATATAATATGAAACGATTACATAATGTAGGTCTAATTATCAGTGTGCCCATAGCGCTGCCATATGTGCTCAACTAGATCCTTCTTGAGTTGTCTATGTGTTGGCCGAGCACGGATAGCGCTATTCCTCCGAAGCACCTCCGCGAAGCATAGATTAGGATTATTGCTAGTACTCACTTCTGGTGGCAGCACAATTGTTGCACTTGGATTATCATTCAAGTCCAACGGTATTTTAACCAATTCCTTCTCATCTTCAACTATCATATTATGAAGGATAACACAAGCTTGCATTATGTTAATAACATCCTCCTGCTTCCATAACCGTGATGGACGACGAACAATATCAAAACGGGACTGCAATACGCCAAATGCGCACTCAACATCCTTCCTCGCCCCTTCTTGCTTATGTGCAAATAATTTGTCTTTTTTCGTTTGAGGAGCTGGTATTGTCTTCACGAAGGCCGCCCACTCTGGATATATTCTATCGGCAAGATAGTATCCTGTGTCGTATTTGTTAGGTCCTTAGGATCATCTAGGTTTAGATCTGAGGGTGTTCTTGTTCGGATTCGAGAGAGAAGGGGAGAGGGAGAGAGGATTAGGGTTAGGTCCTTAGGATCATCTAGGTTTAGATCTGAGGGTGTTCTTGTTCGGATTCGAGAGAGAAGGGGAGAAGGGGAGAGGGAGGGAGGATTAGGGTTAGGGGTACCGACCGTCCGATGCATTGGAGGAGGAGTTGGCCATCGCGGTTGGCTCGGTGAAGTCTGCGCACGGGCAGCGACGTTCGGTGGAGAAAGGAGCGGGGTCTCCCTGGCGGCGGCGATTTGTAGGGAGATAGAGGTGGCGGTGGTCGTTCCCGTCGCTGGAGCGCCCCCTTTCAGATCGGGTCTAGGATTGTCGGTGGGGATTGTGGCGGCACGGCCAACATCGGTGTGCGTGCCGCCCCGGCCCCCACCTCTATTTATTGTGGCGCTGGCGACAGGGGCCCACCAGCCAATAGGGCTGGGCGCCCCCGATCAGGGCGCGTACAAGGGGGCCATTTGGCTGTTGGGCCAAATGGTTGAGATCACTCTAACAGTATTGTGTCCCGTTTACATAGTATTGTACTCCAGGAGCTTCTCCTTTTAGCGTGTCAATGAATAGTGGTGACCTATTTAGGACATTGATGTCGTTATGGGACCCGGCCGTACCAAAGAAAGCATGTCATATGCGAAGATCTCGTGATGCTACCGCTTCGAGGATCATAGTAGGAACACCTTTGTCACCACGTGTAAACATGCCGGCCCAACCTTTCAGACAATTCTTCCATGCCCAATGCATACAGTCAATGCTTCCCATCATGCTTGGAAAACCACGAGATTCATCTTCCTGTAAAATGTTTTCCAGTTCATCACTCCTAGGAGGGCGCAAGTACTCTCCACCAAAACATTCGATCACCCCTTTAGCAAATTTCCCTAGACATTCCAAAGACGTGCTAGCGGCAATCTTCAATACCTCATCAAGTTGGTCAGCCGGTGTGCCATATCCTAGCATCCGGATAGCAGCTGTACACTTTTGAAGGGGTGAATGTCCATGTCTACCAATTGCATCAACTCTTTGGGTAAAATAAGGAGACCACTGACCGAGAGTTTCGACGATGCGAAGGAACAATGGCTTATTCATCCGGAACCTCCTACGGAATATCTCGTCGGTGTAGATAGGATTTGCAGAGAAGTAGTTGGCGACAAGGTCATCGTGACCAGCTTCTCGATTTCTTGGTACATACCTTCTTGGTCCACTCTGTCGACGGCGTCGAGGAACACTTGATGCTTCTCCATCGACACTGGCCATCAATTCCTCTCCAATCTTGTTTCTATATTCTTCTAATATTTCATCCTCTTCCAGAAAATCTTCCACGGTGAACACCTCAATAGGATCAAAGTCGTGGACTTCTTCATGGTTATCACCTTGATCCGAATCAGGAGGAACTGGTTGCTGCGACATGTAGAGAGGAGAATAGAAAGCCAATGATGTTTGTGACACATGTACTCCAGCAATTTATACATGTCGCAGCAACTGAAAAAGATGAAAAGATGACAGCTTTCACACTTACAACATGCTGCGAAAGCTTTCACATATGACAGTTTTCACACTTCAAGTAACTGACACATATTGTGGGTTGTACATGCTTTCACATATGACAGTTTTCACACTGACACATACTTCAAGTAACTGACACATATTGTTTTCACACTTCAAGTAACTGAAACATATTGCGGTAACATATTGCTTTCACACATGACAGTTCATACATGAGAGTTTCCATAGTTCATACTAAGTCTAATTTGCTACCCAATCCTTGTCACCAAACTAGTTGCATAAAAACAATCAGAATAAACCATCCATTGCAGAATGTCACAACATAAATGGATCAGTAGATATGAAGAAACCATCCTCTCGTCTTCTTTTGGTGTCCAAAGGATTCGCTTCTCAGTCCTACCGACCTCCTCCTCGCTGTCCACATTAATCGGATCCTGGTCTTCCTGTGACATGGGTGGTGCCACGAGCGGCGGCGAAGAGCCTCCTATGTCCATAGACCTTGGTGCCTTGAAAGGTGCATGATGAGAAGGAGCGCCGACAAAATGAGAATTCGGTGATGCTTGTGACTGGTTGTTGAAAAAACTCATAAATCCACCACGGGGATGTGAGTTGTTGTCCCTGCAAGCGTGTATACAAATTCATTCTCTATCAAATTATAATGGCTATCATATATTAATACAAGCATGAACAAGAGAATGAGTCAATAAGTCCCACCATCAACAACAGAGATCCATGATCTTTGCAATAATCAAATGAGCAATGCAATAATCAAATTAGCATTTTAAATATAGATCCATTCCCACATATATGTCAATCTGGACAAGCTAACAACATGGCTACAGAATACCTAGTTACAATGGAGGGAAATTAAAAATTCATCGCCGCATCATTGTATCAATCAACCAATCAATCACCTATGTTTCATACCATACTGAATCCCAACTTGCTGGACGCCGAAATGCAGGAGAAACCGGAGAACCACCGTCGGCTGCATCCCATCAAACAGGAGAGGCGCTAGTCGAGCCACCTCTGCCATAGATCGGGGACGAATCAGCCGCTCCAGATGCAGCCATGGAGGAAGATGCCGCTGCCGTGCCGAATCCAGCCATGGTGGAAGCCGCTGCCGCCGCGCCAAATCCGGCCTTGGAGGAAGCCGCGATCGCTGCGCCGAATCTGGCCATGGAGGGAGCCGTTGCCGCCGCCGCGCCGTGGCCGCGACCAATGGGAAAGGGTGCCGCTGCCGCGCGGTGATGGCCGCCACCGGTGATGACCGTCGCCGTCGCCGTAGCCGTGCCCTTCTTCTTCCTAGCCAAAGCCGCTGCCTTGCTCTCCGCCGTCGCCGCCGGGGTCGACATCTTGGGTGGGCGCAGGGGAGGATTGGGGGCGGAGAAAAAGCACGGGAAGGCATATATGG
Source organism: Dendrocalamus latiflorus (assembly GCA_017311315.1). NCBI lineage: Eukaryota > Viridiplantae > Streptophyta > Magnoliopsida > Poales > Poaceae > Dendrocalamus > Dendrocalamus latiflorus. Next base: position 18,032,681 of record CM029655.1, on the reverse strand, counting down.
TGGCGGGGATGGAATTTTGGCGCCCAAAATCTAAATCGCACGCGCGCCGCAGCTGGATCCGTGCGATTCGTCTGGAGACGACGCTTCCCGTACAACGCTGCTCCGGCGGGCGATTTGGCCTGGGAGCACGCGCCGGTCATCGTCGCCTCGTGAGAGGACGACTTCGCTCTCTCCCTTCATTAACTGCTGTTCGCGAGGGGGTATTTTGCAAAAAAAAATGCTATACAGACGGCAGTGGAACACGCGTTGTACGTGCCCACCCCTGATATATGATCATCGGTGTGTGCTAGAGCGAATTACAGGTGCATGCATTTCCCACCACATGAGCTAGGTTAGGTCACGGAAGTTTCCTTCCTACCACCAGTGAGATTAGGTGATTAATAAATCTCTTAACAAAGCTAGCCGCCTAGCACTAGTTTATGTGGAGCAATTGTTTAATTCGCCCTAATTTTTCCTGGAAATACACGAAACCAATCCTCCAAGCTAGACCAAGCGTGCTTGCATGGTACTATTATTATAATGTACTTTAATCACTAGCCAGCCACAACCGGGCCAACACCTGTGCAATTTCACGGCCCGTGGCGTTGCTGTCTCTCGCTTTCCTGTCTCGCACGCGGTTGTTGGAGGACGACAAACTAAACGAGTGCACACACAATTACACAAATACATGTACAATAGTGGTCATAATTAACAGATCAATTCAACAACGCCCCGGTGCGTAGGGCGGGCTAGGGGCAGAACCACGTTTCGGATAGAGTAGACATCGGTCTAAAATGTAAAAAAAATATCTAGTGTACAATTTAAGTAAATTTAGTTTAGTTCGAGTAATATTTTTATGGTCCAATTCAAATAGTTTAGATTATTTCACCGCTGAGTTTGGGATAAAATCAAATTTTGATTTCGCCCTGGGCGGGCTATGCATGCCGAGCGGTAGTTGACCGTTGGCCCGCCGGGGTCAGCCGCCCCCGGTCGGTCAGGGCGTTTCATACGAGCGCGCGCCGCGTTACTCAGGCCGCGGTGGCCAGGCATCGGCGCGCGCTGGGGGCACAGGCTGTCGCGCGACTCCCGCATTACGTGCGTGGTACGTCCTAGCTAGCTAGGCTGCCGGCGCTGCGCCTGAGGCCTCGTGCACGCACCGGGCTTTTGGGCGCTCTCCCTCTCCCGCGGCGACCAGACCTCAGCTCGGTGTCTCGGTCGATTGCTCGGTCCCACGTGCATACGTACGTTCTAGCTACGCGCGCGCGGGGACCGCTCTGTTCGGTCCGTCTTTGGTCGTGTTCCCGTTGGTCCGGCGCGTTCGCACCCGGCTGGCTGGCTTGACTCCAAATCGAAGGACGAAACTAATGGCTTTCACTACTTTATGGTCCTGGTCCAATCAGTATCTATCTTCTCGCTTCTAACTTTTATAAGACCATGCCAGTTTTTTAACAGAGTTTTTTTTTCTTTTGCATTGTGTGAGGATATAACTGTTTTTCTTTATTTTTTTCTTATTTTTCTTTCACTGAATGTTTTAGACAAAAGCTAATCATCGGTATACTGTTATTTCAGTCGAAAGAAAAGGCCAAATGTCATCATGTAGCCGAATTGAATAGAGCCTACGGTGACGTGGACTTCAGGTCTTCCGTAGAGGAAAGGATGGTTTAACAAGAACACGTGACTACGTGAGCCTCGTTCTTCTGGAAGGAGTACTAATAACTAATTGGTGGATGCCAGGTAGGATGCGCTCGGCTGTGGCAGCTAGAAAACGATGGAAATGTACCTCTCTAAACGACTTGACTAGGGGTCTAGGGCCTAACAGTACGGGGGCCCTGTGCCCTGGCTCCCAAGGCTTTCCTTTCCTACGGAATTGCTGTTGTGTTCCACGGGTCTTCTTGAACCTCGATATCGATCAAGTGGGAATAGAGTTTCCCGACCTCGCATTATCACATGTCAGAGTCACCAACCATGGCTGTGTCCATTAGAGTAAGTACAATGATGCTGATTAGGTCGCCTTTAGCGAAATTCACGTCAACACAACTCTATATGGAAGAGAGAGACAAGAGGAGAGAGAGGCAAGCTGCCCCTCATGCAAGAGGTGACCTCTAGCACATCATACGAGGACTTGGAGGCGATGCTAGTTCTTAGAGCAAGTACAATAAGGGTTAGGGTCGCCTCCAGCGAAATATTGAATGTTTGAGTGCTTTAGAGCAAGTTTAATAGTATAGATAGCTGCTACCTCTAATACATTTCCATGTCATTAAAAAGTAAGATGCAGCCAATTCATACAATAAGCTGGCTATAAGGTGTCTCTACAAGAGCTCTCAATCATTTAATACATACATGGGTATTGGTCATTTAATACATGCATGGTATAGCAGTTAGTTCTATTGGTACATGCATGGATAACGCCTCTTTTCCTGTGCTATAGCCTGACTCTTGCATGGGAGCCGGCTTGGCTCTCTCTCTCCTTTTCTCTCCCCTCCACATAGGACTATGCTGACATGGATTCCCTTATAGCTAGCACAGTCAGCCTTATTAAACTTGCTCTTAGTAGAGGTAACTTCTACTCAACTTATTGTATTAGCTACCTCCACATGAGCCATATGTACTCTTTTTGCTTATTTGGCTAGTCCTAGAGGTGGCAGTCATCTCTTCTATTGTACTCCGAATGCTAACAACGTACCAATGCTAGGGCGCATATGGATCGGAAGATTCACAAACGAACTTTGGAGGATCTATATTAATTCTTCCTGTGAAATCACGACATTGTAGACAGGTCCTTACGGTGTACCACACTCGCGGACCGGGTTTGTACTCCGGCTTTTTGAGATAATAGTTTGATACCTAACTCTCTTTTAAAGTGTAATTTAGCAGGGCAGTATGGCAACAGAGAATGTAAATGATGATTTTAAATTTTCTCTTAAGTATTCATTCCTTCTTCATTCTAATAGCTATAAAAAGCTATGAATATCAAGAAATCTATAGGAACAAAGATAACCGACTAGGGAGGGAGCGAATAGGAGGTTTAAAAAAAATCTTGCCTTCGAATAACAATCACTACAATGTTAGTATAGCAGGATTTTAAGGCAATTAAAACCTACACAATTCTAGTGAGACTAAGGCACTACAAGCACAAGTATTTACATAAATAATTCTAGCACAAAAAGAATATAACAATCATAATATACTAGAAATACAAGAGCATAAAGAAGAGAAAGAAATAACTAATATACACACGATGTTTTACCGTGGTGATCGAAAATTTGCCGATTTCCACTAATCCACGTTGAGAAAAGCCCAAGCGACTTGGACCGGCTCCACGAATTAAGCCTCTGCTCCTCAATCCACTAATGGTTGTCCTTTCTCCACTCTGAAGATGGTGGATACTAAACCACTCACAAATCGGTGCTGGGCTTCTTCACAACCTTCTTGAAGAAGTCACCGCGCAAGCTCCCGCCAAGCCGTCCAGGTGCCGCGAGCACCAAGAGTAAAAAATCATAGCTTTGCTTGACGACAATCAAGCACCAAAGGATGGAACTAAGTAAGAGTACCTGTTGTGGCTACAGACCAAACAGAGAGAGAGAGATGGTAGTGGAGAGTTGGGAGACAATGACAGTAATAGCTTGGGTCCTCCCCATGGCCGGTATTCCATATATATATACATGGAGAGTGCTTTTACAATTATACCTTTACATCTGAGTATCCCCTTCAGGGGCACTTATGTCATTACACATGGCCCATTCTGGGCTTTATAACCTTCTACCAGGCCTGCTGGGTTTAGGTGGGGGCCACCCCTACAACAGGAGCCTCTCATGGTAAAGGGCTTCACAGGGCCGAAGCCGTGTTGCCGAGTCCTTTGGCCCCCTCCGTCCCTGCGGCCTGTGAACTTTTCCGAACCTGACCGAAGGCTGAGGCCGTAGCCGAACCCGACGCCTTGATTGGCGGTTGAGGTAGACGCGTGCGCTCCATTCCCTACCCTTCGAACGGGTGGCAGCGGAGCTGGCGCCTAGCCGAGGTAGACGCGCGCGCTCCGTCCCCTACCCTTCGAACGGGTGGCAGCGGAGCTGGCGCCTAGCCAAGGTAGACGCGCGCGCTCCGTCCCCTACCCTTTGAACGGGTGGCAGCGGAGCTGGCGCCTAGCCGACGTAGACGCGTGCGCGCTCTGTCCCCTACCCTTCGAACGGGTGAAGAGTTGCCGAGGCGAGGTCAGACCTCTTGACTCCGGGGTCGGTGTTGGAGACCGAGTCGGAGTCGCGGCTGACGAGATAGTGAGAACGGGCCTTGCGCTGCCGATGTCGCTACGCCTCGGAACCGTTGTGACCGCGCGGTCTGGTAGTGCGTTTTTAATGACGGCTAGAATCGTGCCGACGCCTGGCCTGTCAGATGGAAGGCTGTCGCGTCGTGCAGTCTGCCTTCCGTGGTTGGGGCACGCGGCGGTTTATGCCTGGTGCGTCATGGGATGTGAGCGGTTGCGTGAGCGCGGCCGTTCGCCTCTTCCCTAGGCAAGCGGGACGCGTGTCGGACGCGGTCTGGCGTTGCGTGTTGCCTGGCCACCTACCAGGCACACCCCTCCAGATGCCGGCGGTTCTTCTTTCCAGTCGTGGGTAGTCGAACCGCTGGGGGTTTTAATCTGGCTACGCTTCTGGTCGTGGAGGAGGCGAGCGGGCTTTATAAGGCGCCATTCACTGTGGTGGGGGCGCTCTATCCCGCCTGCCGCCTATCTCTGCTTACTTCGTGTTGATAGCCCTCTTGCCCTAATCTCAGAACAATGGCCGGTCAGGACGGTGCCCCCCGCCATCCCGGCGGCGGCTCCATATCTAGCCGGGACGAGTTGTCCTTCTCTTCTGAGGATTGCGAGCTGGTGCTGCGGGGGCGCTCGTATGGTGACGAGTGGTGGGACGCCATGGCGTACTCGGGAGGTCGCTGCTCCCGTGTGCTGGGGAAGAGCAGCGTTACCGAGGAGACGCTGCAGCGGCTTGTACGGGAAGGGAAGATCGAGGAGCGCGATGGGGCTCGCCTACCCCGCCGCGACGAGACGGAACCGAAGCCCCAGGAAACAAAGGCGATCGTTTTTGTCGCGTTCTTCAACGCCGGCCTTCGAATGCCCTCAACGACGTTTGTGGGCGAAGTCCTGCGGACCTACGGGTTGGAGCTAGCGCAGCTGACGCCAAACGCCATAGTCCGTCTGGCCGTCTTCACATGGGCCATGCGGACGGAGGGCCGGCGTCCCAGCGCAAGCCTGTTCGCCATCCTGCATGACGCGTGCTGCCGACCCCGGAAGGTTGAGGGGGCTGTATCCAATTTTGGCAGCGTGGATTTCGTGCTACGAGAGTGCTGCACGACGATGTTCCCTGCGCCGGCCTGCTTGGGGACGTGGGAATCCGGCTGGACACGCCGATGGTTTTATTACATCGTGACTAGCAGGAGTGGCCTGCTGTGCTGAGGCGGGCCGATATCTTTCAATAGCTCGCCAAGCGTGAAGCCGGAAGCTGATGACGCACGGAGGTTATGGAGGCTTGCTGGCGTTGCACGTCGGCTAAGTATGCGCGACTTGGCTGAAGAGTTTACGATGTACGGGGTGGCGCCCCTCTCTGCCCGATGGAAGTACGGACGACGGGGCGACGACCGAGAGGACGGGGTGCGCCCGTCGTTGTCTTGCCTGCCTCCGCCCTCCGCTCCTCGTAAGTCACGCGGTGCGTTGGTACGCATCGCTTTGTGTCTGCGTAGCCCGTGGCTGACCGACTTGTTCCCTTTTGTGCAGTGGCTCGGCTGGAAGATGCGGAGTGCGTGGTTGCAACGTTCCTGGGCCCGTACACACTCAAGGAGCACAAGCTGCGTGAGGCTGCGACCAAAACGGCGAAGCAGGGGCGGATAAACCGCACGTGCGAGGTTCTGCGCATTGCTGTGTCCGAGCGCGCGGTGCCGCGGAGGCTCCCGCAAGGGCTTCGAGTCGTGGTGGTGGCTGTAGCCAAGCGGGAGCCTGCGCCGAGGTTGCCGCATCCAGCCCGCCAGCCGCCTCGGCGGCTGGCGTCGGTGGGAGGGGACGTGCAGCCGGTGATAGGTCCGGCCGGACCAGCTCGGGAGGGCGCGTCGTCTCGAGCCCATTGGCGGCACCCCCCGCCGGCGCTGTTGAGCCCATGAGTACGCCCCTCGTGGTGCCGGAACCTGCCAACCCGGGGGAGGATGTCGCTCCTGGCAGTGCTTTGCCACCCCCGGTGGCTGCCGAGGACGCGCCCGGGGTGGTAGGGACCGAAGGCACGACAGGAGCTACGGCTACCGACGTCGCGGAAGAATCGCCCGTGGGACCACGGGCGGAACGCCCTCGAGTCCGGTCCCCGGCGCCTCCAAGGGGTCGGTACGGCGTTGCCAACCCTGTGCTTGGAGTTGCGGTGCCCGACGCGGCCGGCACGGCCGAAAGGTCTTCTCGACCGCCTACCGAGGTACTCGCCCCCCAACTGGCGGTTGAACAAGCACCCCCTCCTGCCACAGTAGGGGGTGCAGAAGGTAGGCGCAGTTCGCTTTCCTCGCACGACTTCGCAAAACTTTCCCCGATTTGCTCGCTCATTTCGTCGACATCAGGCGAGACGAAGTCTCCCGGACGTGATGAAGGATCGAGCAACGGGGGTGTGCGCGACGCGCCGGACCCTGAACAGGGTGTCCTGCAGGCGGCTGCCGCCGTCGATGTGGCTGAAGTCTCCGCAGCCCCTGACGTGGCGGGGGCGGGGCTTGTCCTCTCCGACTTCCTCCCGCGCTTGGAGACGCTTCGCGCTTTTAATGAAGCCGCGGAGTGCGCCCGCGGCGGCTTTGACCAACAGCTGTTGTCGTCATGTGAGGGAGACCACCTGGCGCTCGCGCTGCAGGCCTCGGAGATAAGGGTAAGTGCGCTCGCGGGTGCTAGAGTACTGTCGGGCACCTGCTGACTCTTTTCTGCTATTTCCAGACACTTGTCCTCGTCCACGCGCTAGATGAGGCCCGCATCCGGGAGCGGAGAGCCCTGGAAGTCGATCTTCGTGCTGGGGATGACGCCCACGCCACGAAGGACGAACAACTTCACGCGCTGGAGGGCGCCCTGGCGCCGCGCAACAGGAGACCGAGGAGGTCCGGTGCGTCGCGACGGAGGAACGTACCTCCTTTTTGCAGCAGATCGCCACGCTAGAGGAGGAGAAAGCCCAGCTGGTGGAGTCTCTTGCAGAGAAGGACCGCGCCCTGGACAACGCATCCACGTCGTCGTGGAGGGCGATGGAGTCTCTGAACCGGGCCCTCCAGGGCTTGTGCGTCGACGTGCCGGACGCTGCCCACGGGCCAGAGGACTTGGCGGAGACGCTCAGGCTGGTCTATGAAGGGGCCGGCGTTGCTCTCCGCAGTGCCATGACCTTCGGCGAGCATTGCGGCTTCCTCGGCGCCTGCCTCGCCCTCGCCATGCTTCACACTCATGGGTGTAGACATGTCCATGAGCTGGCGAACCCTCACCTGGACCTTCCTGCCCGGCCGGAGGCGGTATCGGACGCCATTCGCTTTATCGAACCCGACCTCCGAAACTTCCACCGACGGATCTAGGGCTATGTCGGGGAGGACGTAGCCAGGGTCGCAGTGCGACAAACGCTGCACGGGGGCGGGGACCTCCTCCGCTGGCTCGAAGGAGTTCCCCGGCGCCAAGATGGCAGCGCAGGCCCACCGGCACCGCCACCACGCAAGGGATGAACGGCTGGTTAGGGGAGTGGTGTAATGTGCGCTCCTGTTTATGGCCATGTAACCCCGACATCTTTCGCGGTGAATCGAAGTAGCACCTGTTCTTAATGCTGTATGCTGTTTTTATACTCCGAGGAGTACGTGCAGAAGCAGCGCCTGCGCGTGCGCGGGATTCGCGTTTTATTTAAAGTCCGTAGACTGGCGCGTGCCTGCGCGCGGGGGTGTTGCTCTGCTCATTGCGGCTAGACACTGTTACCTTGGGAAACAGCGAGCTTTATTGAACTCCCGTTTGCGCGGGCGAGCATCGTACAAGGAGGGGTTGATGCCATTATAATTTTCGTCCTGCTTCTAGGCGTAATATCGCCGCAACTTGTCCGCGTTCCATGTGTGGCGGAGAGTTTGTCCCTCGAGTGTGGCGAGGCGGTATGCTCCCTTCTGTAACGCTTCCGCCACGATGTATGGACCTTCCCACTTGGACTCCAGCTTGCCGACGGTCTCCGCATGGAGCGCCGTTCTGAGGACGAGGTCCCCAGGGTTGAACCTTCGGGGATATATGGACCGGTCTCGAGTACGTACTGTCTGGCGTGCGTACTTTTCGACATGTTGGGCCGCGCTCGCCCGCGCCCCATCGAGGAGGTCCAAGGATACGCGACGCTCCTCGTCGGGCGCTTGGACGAGGACCCTCCGCGATCCAGCCTTAATTTCTTCAGGCGTCACTGCCTCATCCCCAAAAAGGAGCTTGAAAGGCGTGAACCCCGTCGAGCGCGTTACGGTTGTGCGAAGGGACCAGAGGACGCTGTGAAGCTCGCTCGGCCACCTGCCCTTCGGCAGCCCGACTAGGCGTTTTTTGATGGCGATGGAGATGGCGCCATTCGCCCTTTCGACTGCTCCGTTGGACTGGGGGTGCCTAACCGAGGCGAACCGAAGCGTGATGCCCATGTCGTTGCAGAACTCCTTGAATGGGGTGGCATCAAATTGCAGGCCGTTGTCGACGGTGAGTTCCCTGGGCACGCCGAAGCGACATATGATGTTCTGCCAGAGGAAACGCTGCATGGCAGCCGAGGTTATCCTGGCTAGGGCTACCGCCTCCGGCCACCTGGAAAAGTATTCCAGCGCGACTACCACGAACCGTAGGTCCCCTGGGGCTCGGGGGAGTGGTCCCACTATGTCGACGCCCCAGCGTGCCAACGGCCATATCGGGGGAATAGGGTTGAAGTTCGTCGGGGGCCTGAGGATGATGCGTCCCATCCACTGGCACCCCTGGCACCGACGCACGAGGTCCTGGGCGTCCGTGATGGCAGTCGGCCAGTAAAAGCCTTGCCTGAATGCCTTGCCGACCAATGACCTCGGGGCGAGATGAGACCCGCATGCCCCCGCGTGGATCTCCGCAAGGAGCTTCTTCCCTTCTTCGCGGGAGAGGCAGCGCAGGAGCGGTGCGCAGACGCCCTGTTTGTAGAGCATCCCTTCAAACACCTGGAAGGATCTGGCACGGTGCTGCAGACGCCGGAGCTCGACGTGGTCCTCTGGCTCGGCGATGCCCTGCAGGAAATTGAAGATAGGCTCTCGCCAGTCGCCCTGCTGGGCGATGTGGTGAACGAGGGCCGCGTCCCGGTTGTCCTGTGCGATGGCCGCCTGCGGCAACACTTCGTAAAACGCCCCGTCAGGGGGTGGCAGCTGTTGGTTGGCCGCCTTCGCGAGAGCGTCGGCCTGCTCATTTTCCGCACGAGGGATGGCCTTGACCGTAACGCCCAAGAAATGCCTTTCCCTCGCTCTTACAGCCGCGAGGTATTTGGCTAACTCAGGGTCCTTGGCTTGGTATGACTTGTCTACATGGCCTGCCACCAGACGTGAGTCCGTGCGGACGAGCACTCGCTGCGCACCAACTGCCTTGAGCTTCGTCAGGCCGAAGAGCAGCGCTTCATACTCAGCTGTGTTGTTGGTGGCCGGGAACGCGAGGCGCGCCGAGTATAGCAGGCGCTGCCCCTCGGGCGTAACAATTAATGCGCCTATGCCCGCGCCCGCGACGCCGTAAGCTCCGTCGCTGGTAAGAGTCCAGACCGGGTCGTCGTGCTTCTGGGCGGGTTGAGCCGGCGGAGTCCATTCTGCGAGGAAGTCGGCGAGGACTTGAGATTTGATTGCAGTCCGCGAGGCGTATGTCAGGCAGAATGGGGCGAGCTCGGCAGCCCACTTGCCGATGCGCCCCGTGGACTCCTTATTGTGTAACATCTCTGCCAGGGGAAATGAGGAAGGCACTGTGATCGGGTGGGCCAAAAAATAATATCGAAGTTTCCTGGAGGCCATGACCAATGCGTAGGCTAGCTTTTCCAGCTCCGTATATCTTGTCTTGGCGCCTTGGAGGGCTTCGGAGACGAAGTATACGGGCCGTTGTATGGCGCCTTCCTCCAGGACGAGGACAGCACTGACCGCTGTGACCGACGCGGCCAGATAGAGCAAGAGGGGAGCCTCTGGTGCTGGGGCGACCAGAGTGGGGAGGCTCGCTAGGTGTTTCTTGAGCTCGTTGAAGGCCTCCGCACAGTCGCTATCCCAGTGAAATCCGTCGCACCCGTGAAGTGTCTTGAAGAATGGCAAACCCCGCTCTGCCGCCCTGGATAGGAAGCGGCTCAGGGCTTCCATGCGGCCCGCCAGCCTCTGGACCTCCCTCGTCGTCTTGGGCGGCTCCATGCCCAAGATGGCCTCAACCTTGTCGGGATTCGCTTGGATGCCCCGTCCGGACACGAGGAAGCCCAGCAATTTGCACGCCTGGACGCCGAAGACGCATTTGTCGGGGTTGAGCTTGATGCCGGCCTTCCTGAGGTTGTCGAAGGTCTCCTGGAGGTCCCGGCCATGCAAAGCGAGCTGCCGGGTTTTGACTACTACGTTGTCGACGTAGGCTTCCACGTTCCTCCCGAGCTGGGCGGCGAGGGCAAGTGCAACGAGGCGGGTGAAGGTAGCGCCTGCGTTCTTTAGGCCGAAGGGCATTCTGACGAAGCAGAAGGTCCCAATTGGTGTGATGAAACTGGTCTTGTCCTCGTCGTCTTCGGCCATGTATACCTGATGATAACCAGAGTAAGCATCCAGGAAACTCATTAGCTCGCACCCCGCGGTAGCATCGACCAATTGGTCGATGCGTGGCAGGGGTAATTGTCCTTTGGGCACGCCTTGTTGAGTGTCGTGAAGTCGATGCACATACGCCAGGCCCCGCTGGCTTTCTTGACCAATACGGGGTTGGCGAGCCACTCTGGGTGGTGGACCTCGCGGATGACCTCGGCCCGGAGAATTTTCGCCACCTCCAGCTTGGCCGCCTGCTGCCGATCCATGGACATACGGTGAAGCTTCTGTTTGATCGGCTTGGCGTCAGGGCGGACCGCCAAGTGGTGCTCGATTACTGCGCGGTCTACGCCCTTGATGTCCTTCGGCGACCACGCAAAAAATATCGGCGTTGTCCCGGAGCACTTGGAGTAGATCTCGCTCGACCTCCGCAAGGAGCCCCTCGCCAATGGACACAAACCGCCCCTCCACCTGGAGCGGCACCTTTTTGACTCCACCTTCGGGCCGAGGCTTAGGCGTCCATCCCGGAGCGGAGGGCATGTCACCAAGCATGCCCGAGAGGGCGTGCACCGGGCGGTGTAAGTTCCGGCTGCTGACTTCGACGCGTCTGGCGAGGTCCTGGTCGCTGAAGACAGTGATCACGCCCTCCGGGCCTGGGAGCTTCATGCATAAGAAGGCGTGGTGCGGGACCGCCTCGAGGGAATTGATGGTGGGTCGTCCCAATATGACGTTGTAGGGGTGCGGGATGTCCACGACGTCGAAGATGACGTGCGCGCTTCGGGTGTTATTCCCCTAGCGGAATGTAACTGGAAGGGACACGTGCCCTATGGCCTCTAGCGGTTGGCCTCCGAAGCCTTGAAGTGGCGCTCCTGATTGTTCTAGGCAGCTTCGGGGGATTCCCATTTGTTCGAGGGCCCCTGCGAATAGAATATTCGCAGAGCTCCCCCCGTCGACGAGGATGCGCCTGACAACATGGCCTGCGATGTGAGCCTGGATGACTAGAGGGTCTTGGTGAGGGAACTCCACACACCTGACGTCATCCAGGGTAAAGGTGATGTTGCGGGGCGGCACCCACGGCTGTGACTGCTCCAAGGGGGCCCCTGATAAGGAGCCTCCGGTAATGACGCTGATGGTGCGGTGCCGTACGCCTTCTTTGGCGGAGCCTCGCAGGGGTCACCCCTTGGCTGCCGCTCCTGGACTTCTGCCCGGGGCCTGGGGGGTGAGGCCCGAGCTTCGGCCACCACCCGTCGCAGTTCCGTGACCGCGGTGCACGCCTTCGTATAGTGATCGCCGTAACCATGCACCTCGCACCACTTGCCGCAATTCCGAAGCTCTTGCTCCGCCCGGGGCCGCTCGTCATGACCGGGCCCGCCTTCACATCCCCGGCCCTCTTTCCACGATATGGGGGCAGGCTCCCGAAGGGCGTTTTCGATGCCGAGGACATGGCGAGCCTTTATATGGCTTGACGACATTGGGGAACTTGAAGTCTTCGGGCCACGCCGTCTGCTGTAATCCTGCCAATAGCGGAGACCCTGAATCGACGCGCCGCAGCGACACGCGGCCGGACGTGGGAGCGTCGCGGCTGTCTGCCCTTTCCGGCGCGGGCTCTGGGGCGATCACTGGTGCGGCCTGTTGGCTCTGAACCTCTTGTACGTCGCGGACGGCCCCGCGGAGATCCTCCAGCTCCTGCTGGAACACTTTGAGGGCCGCCAGCAGGGTGTTCTCGACCGCCGGCGCGCCCGGCGGACGGGTTGGCACGGGTACGACCGCCTCGCGAGCTCCCGAGCTGCCGGTCGCTCCGTTGTGGCTATCTCCAACCGCCCGGTCCGCGCTACCGCCGAGCGTTGCGGTGAGAGCGGCGAGGTTGGTCGCTGTCGCGTCGGTGGGGTCGGCTGTCGCAGCGCCAGTGGCGGGGTCGGTCGTTGCCGCGCCGATGACGGGGTTGGTCGCCGCTGCGCGGGCGTCGACGTCCTCGACCACCGCGCCTGCGTCGTCGCTCGCGCCCGCAACAGCCGATGCCGAAGCCCTGGTGCCCATGCGACGCTCCGACCCAGCCGCCTTCTTTCCCTTCGCCGCCACCGACGAAGCTTTTTCCGGTGCCATCCTTCTTCGGACTTCAGGCTTGCTCTTGTCCTCCCCACGGACGGCGCCAACTGTTGTGGCTACAGACCAAACAGAGAGAGATGGTAGTGGAGAGTTGGGAGACAATGACAGTAATGGCTTGGGTCCTCCCCATGGCCTGTATTCCATATATATATACATGGGGAGTGCTTTTACAATTATACCCTTACATCTGAGTATCCCCTTCAGGGGCACTTATGTCATTACACATGGCCCATTCTGGGCTTTATAACCTTCTACCAGGCCTGCTGGGTTTAGGTGGGGGCCACCCCTACAACAGTACCAATCAAGTAAGTATCTTTTGGGAGAAACAAAGAATGGCACTAAGCATCTGCATGAACATTTGAAGGTTTACATATATCGGAAGATGCAAGGAAAGATACAATCCAATTTGAGGTATGGAACTTCTAAACATGGGCAAATATCTGTAGAGAACTACATCTTCAATTAAGAAGTTATTAGGAAAGCTCTCTTATTCCATAATTATTCTATATGGGTACCCAGTGCCCATTGTTGATCACCATGGTTTCCTTAAATTTGTTAGTGCACTGCAACCCTTATTTAAAATGGTATCTAATTGGATAAAAGCACTTGTCATGTTGCTGTCACACTGATATTTGGATAGCTGATAACCAAAAGAGATGCTACATGGTAGTGACATGACATTTTGTTGATGACTTATGGAAGCTTAGAATATGCATTCTAAGGTGTGTCTTGATTCCTATCTTTTCTTTATCTTTTTTTCTTAAATACTGAAATCCTATTTCTTTCTGTAGGTTTATATATGAGCCATATCTATATACAGCAGATGTTATTTGTGAAGCGTTGTATAAAAGCCTGCAGAGTTGGAATCTTGATTACAAGTTATCCACTTTGACTCTAGACAGCTGAAATGTTTTTTTTGAACTAAATATGTAACAACTAACATTTTCTTCCTAAATATATGTGAAATCAAAATGCTCATGAATAAATGGTTTGGATGTACAAATACAATAATTGAGTCTATGTTTGTTGAGATAATAAAAAAGTGACAAGTATTAGCCTGATATTCATTGTTTGTTGGCTATTGCTATTATTCTTGATCCACGTGGAAAAATGACAATATTACATGCACACTATATTGCCCTCTTTGGTGAAGAAAATACTGAAGAGAATGTTACAAAGAGTTACTTATAGTTTTGCCAATGCCATTGGTACTAACAAGATTCTTTCAATTTTCAAAACATTAGTTGCTAGTAAGAAAAGTACCGGTGTGGTAAAGACCAAAATTGAGTTCGATCGCTATTTGGAAGAAAAAACTCTTCCTTGCATAGATGAGGAATGTGATATACTGGGTTGGTGGAAGGTGGCTGGGACACATTATCTTATATTGCGAATGATTGCCCGTGATATCTTGGTTATTTTAATAACAACAATAGCTTCTGAATCAACTTTTAGTACTGGTGGTAAAGTGCTATGTGAACATTGCAGCCGTCTCACTCCAAATATATCGGAGTCATTTATGTGCTTACAAAACTGGCTTCAGAATGACCTTAAAGGTATGCATGTACTAGTTAATGATGTAAATAATTTAAGTTTTCTATGTGATTTACAGCTAGTTATGTAAAGCAACGTTCATGTTTTAGGTGAAGGAGGAGTTAAGGGTTTATGGACATGCCTCGAAGACATTGAAAAAGATCTCAAAGATTGTTTTTCAATTTTAACAGTAGACTCTGAATAGCAAACTAGCTGCAATACCTTCTTCAACATCATTCAAATGGGCTGCAGGATGTGTGATGAACTATGTCCTTATATTTCCAATCTCGACCTTCTGGTTGTCAATTGTCATTTATTTATTGAATTTGAACTCTTTTTGTGTGTATGTTTGTGTGTGATGTACTACGTCCTTTATATTTCCATTTTAATTGTTGAACTTGAGCTACCCCTTCCATTTTAATTGTTGAATTAAGCTACTCCTTGTTTTTTTTTCTCATGTGTATTTTGAATTGTGGTGAGTTGCTGTTTGAATCACTAATTTTGTCATATACTATGTGCTAGACTGTTGGCTACTATTTTGAGTGGTCATAAGTAAACGGATATGCTCATGGGCGACGAACATAGGCGAGGTTCTCTGCCTATTGCCCTTTGCGGGCATACCCATAGGCGAGGAATTGGTTGGCCGGCATGGATATGGATAAGCACTATCCATGCTCCTTCTTCGTAGCAGGATTGGAGGAAAGAATAGGAAAGATGATTTCACTATATTTCTAGTCGGGAATAGGATCTATCACAAGAATATTTTTTTTATCGGAATGATAACTCGAAAGAGAGATTTTCTATCTTTTCTTTCAACTCTGGAGAAATTCGGTCGGACGGCGCTCATTCAAAGTCGCCCCGATTGCCATCCCAAGACTCGAGTCCAGAAGGCCCACGCTACCCCACCGCGCCACCAACCGCCTCAAAGCTCTCACAAGCTCCATGTCTCGAATCCAAACCAAACCCGATAGCCACCACCTATATATCCCCTTCCACCCGCCCACTCCCGTCTCAGCTTCTCGCCCTGAAGCTTCAAGCCTTCAACTACCAGATTTAGTTTTCTCGTTACCTTCAGTTACCCGCCACGGTTCGTTTCACCAGACAAAGAAGACAAGATACAGAGGAAGACGAGAGCTAATTGGTGTGTTCATGGCTGCAGCGAGTTTGATCAAGGCGCCCACTGGGCAGAATCCTTGGCTGGTGTGCCACGTCCCGGGGAGGGGCGGTGGCGTGGTCAGGTGCTCGCTGCAGGGCGCGGTGGTCGGCGGCCGCACGGAGTGGCAGAGCAGCTGCGCGGTGCTGTCCAGCAAGGTGGCCGCGCTCGGCTCCCACTCTATCAACGGTCAGGTCGCGCCGGCGCCGGCGTCGCCGAATGGGGCGGAGCTGGACTTGGTCCCTGTGAGCTGTATTAATGGCTGCGCCAAGAACCTGCCCCAGCCGCTGCGGATCTCGGACCTGTCCCCGGCGCCGATGCACGGGTCGCAGCTGCGCGTGGCCTACCAGGGCGTGCCGGGGGCGTACAGCGAGAAGGCGGCCGGGAAGGCGTACCCGGGTTGCGACGCCATCCCCTGCGACCAGTTCGAGGTGGCGTTCCAGGCCGCGGAGCTCTGGATCGCGGACCGCGCGGTGCTTCCCGTGGAGAACTCGCTGGGTGGCAGCATCCACCGCAACTACGACCTCCTGCTCCGGCACCGCCTCCACATCGTCGGCGAGGTGCAGCTCCCCGTGCACCACTGCCTCCTCGCGCTCCCGGGGGTGCGCAAGGAGTGCCTCACCCGCGTCATCAGCCACCCGCAGGCGCTGGCTCAGTGCGAGCACACGCTCACCCGCATGGGCCTCAACGTCGTCCGCGAGGCCTTCGACGACACCGCCGGCGCCGCCGAGTACGTGGCCGCCAACGGCCTCCGCGATACGGCCGCCATCGCGTCCTCCCGCGCCGCAGAGCTGTACGGGATGGAGGTTCTCGCCGACGGCATCCAGGACGACTGCGGCAACGTGACGCGGTTCGTGATGCTGGCGCGGGAGCCCATCGTGCCGCGCACGGACCGGCCGTTCAAGACCAGCATCGTGTTCGCGCACGACAAGGAGGGCACCTCCGTGCTCTTCAAGGTGCTCTCCGCCTTCGCCTTCCGCGACATCAGCCTCACCAAGATCGAGAGCCGGCCGCACCGCCACCGCCCCATCCGCCTCGTCGACGACGCCAACGTCGGCACCGCCAAGCACTTCGAGTACATGTTCTACGTCGACTTCCAGGCCTCCCTCGCCGAGCCGCGCGCGCAGAACGCGCTCGCCGAGGTGCAGGAGTTCACCTCATTCTTGCGGGTGCTCGGGAGCTACCCCATGGACATGACTCCCATGACCGCCGGCTCCTCCTCCACCATTACCTCATCTGATTCCTCGCCACTGCCTTCCTCTTCATGATTACTCCCTAGAGCTATTGAGGAGAATCCATCGAGTAGGGACGTTGGTTATGTCGTCCAGCTCCTCCCTCTTTGAGGGGAGTAATTAATTTTGTTTTTTTTCTTTTTCTTGTCATAATACTGTAATTATGCCATTTCAGCTAATTTATCCGCAGTGAATATACCTGTGAGATAGATGAACTGTTCTTGTGTTGAACAAACGGTTGGTATGTACAACTTGGCGGCATGGGCGTTGCCAGCTATTATATACACACACATACATACATACACTCTTGCTAGATATACCATCCAATTTAATAATAAATGTAAATTGTATTTCATGCTAAAAAATGAAGTGGCGATCTGATTCTTCATATGTTTGCATCATTGCGACCATCACAAGTGCAATAATTCAAAACTAATATTGAGTATAGGAGCATTAAGTATACATGGTTTTATCAATATTTTTATTTCATCTTTAAGCATCAATAATGTATATTTAATATAAATTTTTTAGCTGCTTGGCAGGGAAAATCGAAGTAAGAAAAGCTGCTTGAGCACTTCAAAACTTGCAAGGCAAATCGTGGCCATTGACGTATCTTACCATGTGCTGTTGCACCTTGCACGGCACAATGGGTAGGTGGCAGTGGCATATTCTTCCTTCTCCTTGAAGCCTTTGGTTTGGGTAGTTGGCTGCGTATTCTTGGCCTCGTCTGGTGCTCCCCCATGGAAACATTTCATCGAAATGGAATGGTCAGAAAATTTTGGAGACCGCGGGTTGATATGGTCAGAGTTAACAAGCGCGTAGGTTACATTGCTTTCAAAGAAAAGGAGGCGAACTACTCCTGCATTAACTTATAGCCTCATTACCCACATGTTTGCGGTGAGACGAAGCACTCACCAGCCGGAGCCCGGAGCCCAGTACAGCGACGTGCCATCAACACGACGCCCACGCAGTCCAACAACAGCCACAATCATGGACTACTGTCGCTCGCGACAGAATGAAGGCCGCACCATATATGCGATCGGATGGTGGCGCCGCCGACGTGAAGGCCGCACCATATATGCCATGCCTGGCGCCGCCGGCGTATAGGTCACCCGCGTGGGCTCAATTCTAGTGTCTCATTTTCAAGGTACTATTTATATAAATAATATCTCTCTGGGTACTGTTCATGTAAATATTACCTTTCATAGTACATGCGCACATAGATATGTTCAGTGATTAAAGCGTGTGTCTGCGCTCCATGAGACTTCAGATCTCTGCTTTATCTTAGCGTGTGCATTGAACGCACCCACATAGTGTGTACATGTGGTGTGAGTATGTGTGGTGTCACACATGTGTGTCCTTGTTGTACTCTAAAAAAATATATGCAGCATCGCTTATGAGAGACTATACACAAGGTCTCGTTTGTGTTTGCGACGAACAATTGATATTTTAGTTGAGTTAAATTTGAATTTTGTAATAGTTTTAGAAAATTCGGATTTGTTGTTAGTGTTCACGGTTGGACCGGTTGAACCATTGGAAGGAAGCGGTTGGACCGGCCTATGAACGGCGTTGTGACCAGTGGTCTGGTGTGATCGGATATTGGGTGGTGGTCAGACCGCCGGGGCAGTACGACCAATTTCTAGTTGGTGACTGCTTTTTTCTAAAGAGTGTGTTTGATGCTGGTCACGTGTGATCAAACCGGCCATGGTTGGCGGTCCAGATCGGGGGCTATGACTAGATATCAAGATGAGTTGAGCTAAGTTTGTTTGAGGTCGATTCATGGTTTCGGAGCTACGAGGTATGTGTTGCATTGCATCATAGATGATTTTGACTAATGTGAGAAGTACAAGAGAAACTTGTGCTAGATATGGTTGTTTGATATTTAGATGTGCAGGTGGCTTGGAGCACGTAGTGGTTGACAACAATGGACCAGGACTAAGCAGGGGAGCTGAGGTCCAAGTGGTCGTGTAAGTCTGGATGAGACTATGTAGCTCAAGCGGAAAGTACAGAGAAAGACAAGGATCATGAAGAGACGATTTGGTGCATATGATGTGCTAAGTGATGAGGCCGATGCACGTAGAAATGGTTTGAGGGAGTCCAAATGCGTGATGACGTGATGGTTAGTTATTGGACACTATGGGTTACGTGTCAAAGCATGTGGAGATGTTTTGAGGTGAAAATGAAGACATAATCAAGGGGAGGTGCCTGGAAGGTTCGTCGAGGGTATTTTTGTAGTTGGCCAAATACTGGGTTGGTGCCTTGATTAAAATCACGACGCAGACAGGCACAAAGGAGAGATGGTTTTAGATCAAGGAGAGTTGAAATTGTTAAGTGGATCAATTGCTAAAGAGTTAGTGGGTTAAGTCTTATAAACATTTTGAGAAGCGTGCGTGGGCGTGTAAAAACCGTGTTAGTGGAGTTGATAGGTTCCCTGGTAAGCATTAGGGTTATGCTGGTTATTAAGAAGGGATGAGATGAGGTAGTAGATTTAAGGATTCTAGGATTTAGTTTTTGCTCTACCACCTTGTCTATTTCCATGGTCATGAGAAAGAGATCTTGAGAGAGGAAAGGGTGTTTGGATGCAGCTTGTAATCATTTATGAGTATGTAAACCTCATCCTCTAATGAAATAGATTAAGACTTTGTCTCAATAATTATGTTTTTGTTTGTGTTCTTACTTGATTTTTTGGTCTTGAGTTAGATTTGTGATTTCAGGTTCATAGGAGTCTCTAGCCCAATCTCTTTCTTAAATTGCGTCGCTAAGACATATGAGAATAGATTTGAAAGATCTCATATCTTAGATCCTCATGAGCAAGAAATAATTTGAGATTGTGAGTTTTGGGTGTTCTTGTGAATTAGATCTTATTCTCTTCACCTTATGATTGATTGATTTAGGTTCTTATTGCCTTGAACAAATCTCATGTAAAACTTGGATGTATTTGGATGAGAATTGGGCAAGCTCTTGAGATTTGATCTTTTGACCTGAGAGGTTTTCAGGTCAAGGAACAGGGGACCGATTGGACTGGCTCTAGACCTATAGTCAAATTGGCCTGCCGGTGCGACCGGTCACAGGCCGATGGTCAGACCGGCCCTTCAATGGGGTCTGACCAGTCTTGTGCAGGAGATTGCTAATTTTGTTGGCTTTTGTTTCTAGTTTTTTTTGTTTATCCATGTAGGTGTGTATGAGATTGATGACTATTATAGTAACTTGAGTGAATATTTTAAATACCTTATAAGAAAGAAGTTTCAGAAACCGTTCACCCCTCTAATTGCCAGGATCGATCCTACAGCTTATAGAAGCTGCCTGTATAAATACCGAATATAAAAGATGGAGCACTTGAACTCTATTCAGTCGGGCTTCTCTAAATACTAAATATAAGGGACAGGGCACTTGAGCCTGATTCAATCAGGCTTCTCTGAATACTGTATGGGGCAGGACACTTGAGCTCCATTCTATTAGGCCAATAGTCGCGACTGGTTGAGGCCACAAGCAATTGGCGTAGCCACTACCTACTTCAAGCCAATCAAGAATTCACAACAAGGCATGCCATAAATTAGAAATGAAAATTTAATGATGATTAATCCAAGCATTTTCTAACAGTTCACCAGCTTTCCAAGCCAATCACAATACCATGTCCTGAATCATAAAATAAGGGAAATGATAAATGCAAGCATCTCCTGATAGTTCAGCATCTATCTAGTAAATAGAAGCATCAGGCAAGTCACATGCTCTTCATAGAGGTAGCTCTTCTGCTAAGAAGGCTCATTAGCACTTGTCATGGTGCTTTCTGATTTTGATGCACCATCGCCTATAACCATCTCTACATCTAGAGCAAATGATATGAGATAATGATAAATCAAAATGCCTGATTCTTGCGGCTCTTTACCCTGATCCTCATTGTATTCCCGAAGAAACTCAGTGAATTGGGTGACCTTATGAGAATCATTCATGGCTAGAGAATCAACTAGGACCTTCCTCTTCTTCACTCCAGCATGGTACAGTGAGCCTGACACGTTGGTGTCAGAGTCGCCATCCATGTTGAGCTTTCTTTTGACTCCTATCATGGTGATCTCCACCGGTGGTCAGTAGGTTTGATCTTGATTAGTTGCGGTGCAAGGCTAGGGCTGGGAGTGCACCTCTGGAGGCCTTCTCTTAGTCACATATGCCATTTGTGTCTGCAAGTCCATTGTGGACTGCAGCTTCTTCTGATACATAAAGGTCATCCTGCTCGTCATTTTTCACTACTAATAAAGTTAGAAATATTGGTATTAAAATTACTAATTTAATTTCATATAATAAAAACATATATCATGTGCAAATGACATGTAAATGAAAAAACAGCAAACTACGTGGTACTAACTACAAACATGATCTAATGTAGTAGCATGTGCTATTTATCAGAAAGCGCTATGAGCTTACCCATGGGTGACTGGTTATAGTCTGACACCCCTGTGGTGACCAGACAATGCTACTACCCTAGATAGCATGTTACTCTACGGTCCTCATAGATATAGTACTTTATCAGATATACACACACCGGTATCACAACAAGGCAATAAAAGCAGTCCCAAAGTTAGAATACAAAAAAAATATTTTTGAAGTTCACACCAATACTTGTCTCGCAGGGCGAACAAAAGTGACTCTAACTACACAGCTCTCACACCTTGTCTTTTTCATTGAAGGTCGAACCACCAAAGCAAGGGTCTTCTTGAGCTTTATTCATATCCTATTGGGGATCACCTCCATCTTCCTCTTTGGCAATGAAACTCTCAAGGTCGAATTCCCAAAAGTCTAAAAAGAATTTATAATATACAGAGATGAGTACAACAGTACTCAACAAGTTCAACAATAGCAAGCCACCAAGTACATGTTCTAATTATCCAATTATAACAAACCTATGCTAATGAAGTACCCATGTCCTTCTAAAATGGTGCTAAATAGCTTTCTACAATATTTGTTGCCAAAATGATCATGTTTTAGTTTCAAATTCTATTGTTCATTAGACATCACAGGTAGAACCCCTTGTAGGATCCCTTTCTTGCCACGACGGAGTATCTACCCAAAACCAACGAGTGACAGCCATATTTTTACTTTGCAGAGATGAGCTACCTTACCCACAAACGATTTTAGTATTTTATGTCACCGAGATATACACACTTATTTTAGTATGTGGCTGAAGGATCCATGCCCCTAATTTCCTTGTGGGTGATTAATGACAGCCAAATATGTGGGACTAACTTTTCCCGTAAGTTAGAGTGATAGGTTTGGTCCCGGTTGATGGAACAGGTCCCACCTGACATTGGGATGTATGCACAAGGCAAATGTATTTAGCACAGGCTAAAGATATATTTCTTAGTCTTTTTATTGATCTTGGTGTTTGGTTAGATGACCAGATTGCTAGTATAGTTTATTATACTACTAAGAGGGGTCTTTTGCATGCATTAGCTCCTTGTGGCATAGTTAACTATGTAATTCCATTTTGCAAATTATTGAAGTTCATGCCTGCTGTTTTAATTCTAATTCCAACAGTCTGTTACCTTGGACCAACTGTGACTTTGTGGCAAACCGAATGGTCTGCATTAGCAGAGCATTTGTGTGATGCTAATGGACCGAGAGAGTTGGTGTCTTGGACGACCACTTGGCAGATGGTCTACCACTGCAGAGTGTTTGCGAAGTTGGCAGACCAAAGCCTATGTTGTTGTTGGTGCGCCCCTGGCGGATTATTCGTGGCCTAGTGCCATGGACCAACACATCCAGAATTGGTTCTCTCTATAGCTAGATAGTGGAAGGTCCATCATGTGTTGGCAGGCGGTCTACTTATCACAGACTAACCATGGCCTGTGTGGTGGATGGTCGATTCCAGAGAACAAATCTTGGGGGACAAAAATATGTGGACGGTCCATCATGTGTAGTGGATGGTCTACAAAAATTTAGATGGTCCGAATCTAGTTTCAACCAAACTCACACAAGTTGTGTTCTTCAGTTCCCTGTGGAGGATTGTCCATGTTAGTGTGGCGAATGATCCGTGGGTCTCGAAACAACTAGTTTTGCTAATTGAGAAATAGTTGTTGGAGACCAGGGTGGTGGACCGTTCGCTATTGAGGTGTGGATCGTCTGCCGGGTCTTTTCAGGCTGAGCTCTCAAATGGCTAGTTTTTGTTGGTGAGGATATAAATACCCTTTTGTGGCTAGTTGGGAAAGACTTTTGCCACTCCATTGAACATCCTAAAGTTATTACAAGTCCTCTCTCATACTTGTGCATGTGTTGCACTTAGAGAGAGTTAGAGGCAAGATTCAAGTGCTTGTGCATTAAGATTGATCTATTTTGCACTTTGTTGGAATTAAGTGAGTCTTGACTCATTACTTTTGATGGTTGCTAACTTGCCATCACATAGACAATTTGATGAAGTTGTTTGTCGATGATCTATTCAAGTCTTCAAGGTGTGTGAAGAGACTTGGGTGTTTGCTAGTGGCTCGATGCTCTTCATCTCCAGAGTGGAGGAAGAGCTACCATACTAGATTGAGGGAAGTAATCGACGTAATGGAACCAGCTTGATATGTTTAAGCTTTCTCAATGTAGACTAGAAGAGACCAGCAAGTCTCTATCACCACAGGAAAACCTCTTGTGTCATGTTTTGGTTGTATCTCTTATGCTTTTACATTTGTGCTATTTGCTTTCTTATAATTAAAATGCTTGCTTGTCACCTTTGGATCACAAACCTTGACCTAGACATAGGGTGTTAGTGCACTTAGTTCAAACTATATTATTTTGGCTTTGATTGTGCATAAATGATTTATTTAAAATGAAAAAATTGGTCATATACCCTCCATTTAGATGGAAATTGAGGATTTACCCTCCTGACCCACGTGTCAGTGACTTATGATGACCCCACGTGTCATTGAGATGTGGAGGGTAAATCCTCAATTTCCCAACTAAAGGGAGGGTATATGATCCAATCTCCCATTTAAAATTTGTATAAAACTCAGTTTTCACCAAAAGAATTTTAAAACAGTCTATTCAAACCCTCTAGTCGGCCTCCTTAATCCTCATTGGCCTAGAGCAAGAGTTCATAGTGCTTTTCCATGTTCTCTTAGTATAGTATCTCTGCTCGGTCAATGAAGCTTCCTGTTGTTGTCAGATGCCCCTTAGCAAACTATTATGTCACCCGCCACAATATAGAGGTGCCTTTAGTCATTGTAGTGACACCAAAGGTCCTTATGGGCACAAACGCTTGGCCCATATTATCATATACAATCATGCAAAGAAACTAATTTCAAGATCATTAAAAAGCAAAGCCTGGATAACCATGTATGTGATTAATGCCAATGAAACAACACTTGAACGCCTTATGGCAGTTGTTGTTTAGTCGTTATATGATAACCATAGTGTAGAGGAATAACAACACTTCCAAGAACACATCCAACGATTCCAACTACCAGCCATATTAGTGATCATCAAATAACAAAATCAAAACCCAATGTTGATTCAGGGTTTATAAAGTAATTTTTTCTATGCAGGTGATATAGTATAGATAGAGTTCAACTACAGATTTGAAATCAAGTTAAGAATAATATGATCAAATACATTGAACTTGCTTGAAAGAAGATGATTAGTTGGAGTCTTAGGGTGTAGTCTTGGTTAACAATTCCCTAGTTGGGCCAACTTTTATTGGCAAGTGTGTGTGTGTGTGTCTATATATATACTCTTACTTTCAATATACCACTTAAACGAATATGTTATACTTATTTATCATTTTTGGTATACTTAAATGCTAATTCTAAGATAGTTCAGTATGATTTGGTTGAAAAAATCATCAGAGTCCTTTATTTTCTATATACCCTTTTCTATATATAAAAAGTATACATACACAAATTATGCTATAAAAAGTGGATTTTAATGAATTTTTTTATAAAACTAACTTTGGAGTATCTTATAATCATTATTAGAGTATGCCCAAAAGGATAAAGATGTATAATAACATTATTTAAGAGGTATATAACAAGTGGGAGTATATATATACATATATATATATATATATATATATATATATATATATATATATATATATATATATATATATATATATATATATATATATATGAAAATACTTTTTACTCCCGGGTGTAATTACACCCACCTCTAATATACCACCTAAACAAACTTGAAATACTCCTTTATCACTTTAGATATACTCATATACTAATTATAAGATACTCCAATGTGAACCACACGAAAAAATTGCAAGGAAGTCCATAGTTTTTAGCGTATTTTATAAATACCTTTATATACGTACATAAAAAGGAGTATGTCAAAAAAATAAGCAAACCACCTCTGAAAAATTGTTCATACCACCTATATAGTCTTAAATACTCGTATACTACACGTACATACTCTCCGTTACGCGAGATACTACCTATGTTGTGAGAAACGACATAGGGTGTAATTACACCCGGGAGTAGAAAAGAGGCTTCCTATATATATATATATATATATATATATATATATATATATATATATGCCTAATGTATTAGAAAGCTAAATTACTTATTCAAATGCTAATATATGACAATTTAATGCTAAAATTCTGGTCACTATTTAATGGATTTGAATAGTAATATTCCACTTGTGACTAGTATTGTGAATAGTATTTGTTCACTATGATGGTATGGTGGGTATACTATTCAGTTACTATTCTGATTACTATTCACTGAAATGGATGTTTTCGTGTACGATGCTTATAATTAATTTTAACCAGTAATTTTTTCAGGATCTTGCAGGTTGGCGAAACCAACAAGACAGCCGAAGTGCTTTCAGTGGTGTAAAAATCCTACTCGGTACTCACCATATTTCTCACTAATTTGCTTCAGGAGTAGCTAAACCTTTCCTTGAAATTTAAAGTCAAGATCATATGAGACAATTTTTTATCGTCTCCCCAGGCAGTTCCACCCAAAGGGAACACTTCTCTAAGGCATCAGCGTTCTCCTTAGCCAAACTCAGGTTCAGCAGAGAATTGCCAGAGAGGTTTCTCCTATAGGGTCCCTAGCATAAAACCTTGTTCCATATGATCAGACTTAGAACAATCAAGGAGCTGAAGAAGAACTACTTCATTTCCACAAAATAGCTTACATATGGTTTTCCCTTTCGGGAACCCCGAAAGTTACTACACAGAGATAGAAAATATACCTTACACAGCTGTTATTACAACACACTTCTGATGGATAAATATTACAGTGGATAAGCTAGAACTGAAATATTACAAAGGTGGACCTCTTGAAGGCTAAGAGGCTGAGCGTTGCTCTCTCTTTCTTCGATGTCTTTCATCTGCGGAGAACTCCTCCTTATATAGCAGAGAGATATGCATTCTTAATTAGGCCTAAGGCCTTAGGGTAGGTCTTCCTGGCAAGCGCACCATTTTGAGCACCTTTTCCTTCTTTGGCCATATCCTTCAGAGTGGCTCCTATTATTGGAGAATCTTTCCTGTGTTGGCAACCATTTTCTGAGAGTGGCTCATATAATTAGAGAGTCTTTCCTGTGTTGGCAACTCTTGTCTTGTCCGTTCTGCATATTCGCGCTTATCTGTATTGTCCTTTAGTATATTTTATCTTCCGCGCCTCAATAATTGATAGTATTCTATCAATATTAGCATCCTTTATAGGGGTATCTTTAGATATTCCTTTACCTTTTTAGGATTCTTTCTGTTTATAGACATGCTGATTCATCATACCTTCATATTTTGCCCGTGACCGGCAATGTCCATTATATCATCATCAGATAACGGTATTTCAAATTTTTCATCATATTCTTTTTTCATGGCTTCAAACTTGTTATTTATTTCCACTCTTAATTCTTTTAAAATTTCTTCCTTTATTTCATTTTTCCATTGAGGAGTTATGGATTCGAACTTTTCATCTATTTTCCCATCTAGGTATGATCCATCTAACGGGTCTACCCCTTTTATTAGACATTCTTTATAGGTAGGTTTCTTTTGAGTTCCTTCTTCTTCTTTTATATTCATCGAGGATGATGCTACTGGAACCTTCTTATTTTTTGCTTTTTTAAATTTTTGAATATATTCCTTTGCAGCTGGTTCCATATAGTAATTAACTCCTAATATTTTTCGTGCTTGTGTTAATGCTTCTTCTATAGTTACATATTTTTTCCAAGATATTCCTCCAGCTAATTTGGAGTCTATTTTTTGAGCTATAATTTCTTCAAATGATATGTATATTCCTGGTACTTTGCCTTCAAACACCACATATAATGGTTTGGGCTCTATGAATTCAGGATTATCTGATATTGGCATTAATTCATTCATCATGTGGAAATATTCAGCAAGGCTATTTAATATTGACAGCATATATCCCTTTTCTTCTCTCTTATTATTATACTGATACCAGAAATTATCTAATATGCATTCTTGAACTTCATCAATAATTATATGATCCTTTGGCTTGAATTTATATGAATTTGGTGGGAATATTTTCAGTTTATTTTCTGTTCCAAAACTGAAGAATTCGCTCCCATTGTAATTCATGGATCTCTTCATTCCTACAAAATAGAAGATCGAGACAATAAATCAGGTAATTTATTATCTTTTCCTTTTATATGTTCAAATATAATTTTGTAGCCATTTCCTGTAATAATATCTTCAAATAAAACCCATCTTCTAGTAGAACTTTTCTTACTATTTATTTGCTTGTGATATCTACATATGGCCTCACAGTCTGTTCTTACTGTGAATTCTTTAAACCCTAAATATAGTCTGAAAGAATTTATTGCATTGATTATTGCTAAAATTTCTCTGTCAGTATTGTTTACTGTTTTTAGTTTATAACTTCCTGAAGCATATCGGCATATTTTCTCTTCGGTTTTTGAAGAATACTTATTGGGTTTTTGTTTTAGTATCGCTCCCCATCCTATCTGAGAAGCATCAGTTTCAATGATAAAATAATTATCATCTAATGGTAATTCTAGTGGTTTCAATTCTTTCTGAGAAGAATACTTTAACTCTGAGAAGAATACTTTAACTCTGAAGATGTTAAATTAGTCAGAATAATAAAGGAGAAAGTCAAAGAATTGAAACCACTAGAATTACCATTAGATGATAATTATTTTATCATTGAAACTGATGCTTCTCAGATAGGATGGGGAGCGATACTAAAACAAAAACCCAATAAGTATTCTTCAAAAACCGAAGAGAAAATATGCCGATATGCTTCAGGAAGTTATAAACTAAAAACAGTAAACAATACTGACAGAGAAATTTTAGCAATAATCAATGCAATAAATTCTTTCAGACTATATTTAGGGTTTAAAGAATTCACAGTAAGAACAGACTGTGAGGCCATATGTAGATATCACAAGCAAATAAATAGTAAGAAAAGTTCTACTAGAAGATGGGTTTTATTTGAAGATATTATTACAGGAAATGGCTACAAAATTATATTTGAACATATAAAAGGAAAAGATAATAAATTACCTGATTTATTGTCTCGATCTTCTATTTTGTAGGAATGAAGAGATCCATGAATTACAATGGGAGCGAATTCTTCAGTTTTGGAACAGAAAATAAACTGAAAATATTCCCACCAAATTCATATAAATTCAAGCCAAAGGATCATATAATTATTGATGAAGTTCAAGAATGCATATTAGATAATTTCTGGTATCAGTATAATAATAAGAGAGAAGAAAAGGGATATATGCTGTCAATATTAAATAGCCTTGCTGAATATTTCCACATGATGAATGAATTAATGCCAATATCAGATAATCCTGAATTCATAGAGCCCAAACCATTATATGTGGTGTTTGAAGGCAAAGTACCAGGAATATACATATCATTTGAAGAAATTATAGCTCAAAAAATAGACTCCAAATTAGCTGGAGGAATATCTTGGAAAAAATATGTAACTATAGAAGAAGCATTAACACAAGCACGAAAAATATTAGGAGTTAATTACTATATGGAACCAGCTGCAAAGGAATATATTCAAAAATTTAAAAAAGCAAAAAATAAGAAGGTTCCAGTAGCATCATCCTCGATGAATATAAAAGAAGAAGAAGGAACTCAAAAGAAACCTACCTATAAAGAATGTCTAATAAAAGGGGTAGACCCGTTAGATGGATCATACCTAGATGGGAAAATAGATGAAAAGTTCGAATCCATAACTCCTCAATGGAAAAATGAAATAAAGGAAGAAATTTTAAAAGAATTAAGAGTGGAAATAAATAACAAGTTTGAAGCCATGAAAAAAGAATATGATGAAAAATTTGAAATACCGTTATCTGATGATGATATAATGGACATTGCCGGTCACGGGCAAAATATGAAGGTATGATGAATCAGCATGTCTATAAACAGAAAGAATCCTAAAAAGGTAAAGGAATATCTAAAGATACCCCTATAAAGGATGCTAATATTGATAGAATACTATCAATTATTGAGGCGCGGAAGATAAAATATACTAAAGGACAATACAGATAAGCGCGAATATGCAGAACGGACAAGACAAGAGTTGCCAACACAGGAAAGACTCTCTAATTATATGAGCCACTCTCAGAAGATGGTTGCCAACACAGGAAAGATTCTCCAATAATAGGAGCCACTCTGAAGGATATGGCCAAAGAAGGAAAAGGTGCTCAAAATGGTGCGCTTGCCAGGAAGACCTACCCTAAGGCCTTAGGCCTAATTAAGAATGCATATCTCTCTGCTATATAAGGAGGAGTTCTCCGCAGATGAAAGACATCGAAGAAAGAGAGAGCAACGCTCAACCTCTTAGCCTTCAAGAGCTCCACCTTTGTAATATTTCAGTTCTAGCTTATCCACTGTAATATTTATCCATCAGAAGTGTGTTGTAATAACAGCTGTGTAAGGTATATTTTCTATCTCTGTGTAGTAACTTTCGGGGTTCCCGAAAGGGAAAACCATGTGTAAGCTATTTTGTGGAAATGAAGTAGTTCTTCTTCAGCTCCTTGATTGTTCTAAGTCTGATCATATGGAACAAGGTTTTATGCTAGGGACCCTATAGGAGAAACCTCTCTGACAATTCTCTGCTGAACCTGAGTTTGGCTAAGGAGAACGCTGAAGCCTTAGAGAAGTGTTCCCTTTGGGTGGAACTGCCTGGGGAGACGATAAAAAATTGTCTCATATGATCTTGACTTTAAATTTCAAGGAAAGGTTTAGCTACTCCTGAAGCAAATTAGTGAGAAATATGGTGAGTACCGAGTAGGATTTTTACACCACTGAAAGCACTTCAAGAGAACATATATATATATATATATATATATATATATATATATATATATATATATATATATATATATATATATAGGGAACGTATCCAGTGCTAATGCACTATTCGGTGCTAACATGTGAACTCTGGATTTGGACCATCGGATGTACCTCAAACGGCCTGGATCTTTGAAGGTGGAAGCATCCAAGCCACTTAAACGTTTTTGCAAAAAACTCCCTACCGGTTCGGTAGATTTTTTTTCGGCCCCACGCCTCCCCGTCTGCCTCGCATCCTTCATTCTTCTCCCCGCGCCGTTCCCAATCGCCCCCGCACCATTTGCTGCCGCATGCTAGGGTTAGGGTTAGGCGACGGCGGCTTCGTAGCGGCGGCGGCGGCTGCGGCCCTCCGACGGCGCTCACCCAACGCTGCCCTCCTCCGCGTTCCACCGGTCGGCTCCCTCGGCGCTCCCCCGGCTGGCTCCCTCCCCGGCGCCGCCCTCCCCCTGGCGGCACCTTCCCTGGCCCCCGCCGCTGCCCTCCTCCGCGCTCCACCGGCCGGCTCCCTCGGCGCTCCCCTGGATGGCTCCCTCCCCGGCGCCGCCCTCTCCTGGCGGCGCCTTCCCCGGCCCCCGCCGCTGCCCTCCTCCGCGCTCCACCGGCCGGCTCCCTCGGCGCCCCCCCGGCTGGCTCCCTCCCCGGCGCCGCCCTCCCCCCTGGCGGCACCTTCCCCGGCCACCGGCTCCCTCCTCGGCCCTTGGGCGACGCCCCCATAGAGCACCTCCCCGAGCGCCGCCGACCTCCCCGGGTTCCTCCCCCACGCGAACCCGCCCCGTTGGAGCGCCACCGCCTACCTCCCGGGCTCTTCCCCCTACAACCCTGGCCGTTGCACGTCCTCCATCACCAGCGCCGCTTCGCCACAGCCCTGGCGGAGGGACGTCTCCAGCCCTGGTGGCTTCCCTCACAATGATTGCATTTTGAGATTGCTAGTTGAGGTTGTGTATGTGTATTGAGATTTTTGATTGTATACTGAGATTGAATATTTGGGTGCAATGTGTATTCAGATTCTGAATGTGTACTGTGAAAATCTGGACTGTGAATGTGTATTCAGATTCTGAATATGTACTGTGAAAACCTTATGTATTTCACATTTGGAACAAGACTGCTCTGGCAATTCAGATGGTTCAAGCATGGTTTTTCTGGTGTTCTCTGAGACAAATCAAAAGGTACAGATAAGTTAGTGCATAAAACTCTAATTTGTCTATTCTGTCTCACAATCATCAATTTGTTCCTCTGTTTACCTGACATATTAGCACGTATAAGCCCCAAGGAAGAGATAAGGGACCCCCAAGCTAAAAGGAACCAGAAAGGGGGAAGAACATTAGAAGTGAATGCGACACCACGGTCAGCAGTAATCAATTTTCAGGGTGAACATGAAGAATTAAAGGTCAAACAATAAATAGTTCGCATAAAGCTTGGATCAAATGATTTCAAATGCTCGAATTCAACACAAATTTGGGTATATTTGTTAAAAATATCAGTTTTAGGGTATATACTCATCTATAACAATTCAAATGAAACATATACCTTTGAAAAAATATACTCAAATTCAAAGTTTTGAACGAATTTATATCACATGCTTTGCTGATTTATATATAAAATCAGCACATACCTACAATCAAAATATCAATAAAAAAGGCAACTACAGTTCAAATTTCAATTCGAACTTATTTGAACTAATTAGTAAACTAGTTAAACTTGACATCCAAAAACTTTTAAAATTTTTCACACATAATGCATAGGGGAAATACCTATTTTAGACATAGTGCCCAGGCACCATGGTGCCCCAGTTAGTTATACTATATATATAGTATAAATAATAGTGGCACCATGATGCCCAGGCTTCATGATTGAGACTTTCCATCCATGATGGATTCAGCATGCTAAATCAATAACTTCCTTTCCAAATTGATGCCTTTTTGAATTAATGAATTTTTACGGGTTTGCCTGATATATTATATATCATTACACTTGCACGCATCTAAAAGCAATCCAAAGGCAGGGAAGCTTGGTGCCCAGACACCATGGTGCCCCATTTCAGCGTCCTATACATATATATAAATAACAGGGGCACCATGGTGCCCAGGCTCTATGATTGAGAATTTTCATCCATGATTAAGTCTTTCCATCCATGATTGATTCAGCATGCTAAATCAATAACTTTCTTTCCAAATCGATGCTTTTTCGAATTAATGAATGTTAATGGGTTTGCCTAATATATTATATATCATTGCACTTGCACGTATCTAAAAGCAATCCAAAGGCAGAGAGGCTTGGTTTCCAGACATCGTGGTGCTCCATTTCAGTGCCACATATATATATATCATTACTATTATAAAAGAACGAGTTGGTGGTTGTATGTCCATTCTGCTCTAACCCCTCTATTCTCTCAACTTCTCACCATTATCCACTTTACAACCGATCAGAGCAACTCTCTTCTATAGCACGATTCTTTATACATTCAATGAGTTCCGTGGCAACGCATAGGCACGTAAGTATCATTACTATTATAAAAGAATGAGTTGGTGGTTGCACATCCATTCTCCTCCAACCGCTCTATTTCCTCAACTTCTTACCATTCTCCACTTTCCAACCGATCAGATCAACTTTCTTCTATAGCACGATTCTGAGTTCCGTTACAACGCACGGGTATGTAACTAGTATGTATGTATGTATGTATGTATGTATGTATGTATGTATGTATGTATGTATGTATGTATATATATATATATATATATATATATATGTATGTATGTATGTATGTATGTATGTATGTATGTATGTATGTATGTATGTGTGTGTGTGTAATACATTCTACTCCCTGGTGTAGTTATTCTTATTCATGATATACCACCTAAACGAACTTAACATACTCATTTATGAATTTAGGTATACTCATGTACTAATTCTAAGATACTCTAATATTAACCACATGAAAAAATTGCAAGGAAGCACATGGCTATTAGCGTATTTTGCTAATACATTCATATTCGTACATAAAAAAGGAGTATGTTAAAAAATCACATATACCACCTTAAAAAGTATACATACCATCTAGACGGTCTTATATACTCATATACTACACATACATACCCCATATATAGGAAAAATAAATTCTACTCCTGGGAGTAGTTACTCCCACCTCTGATATACCACCTAAACGAGCTTGACATACTTCTTTATTATTTTTGGTATACTTATATACTAATTATAAGATACTCCAATGTGAACCACATGAAAAATTTACAAGGGGGTCTATAGCTTTTAGCATATTTTGCAAATACCTTCATATACACACATAAAAAGGAGTGTCTAAAAAATATACATACCACATCTGAAAAAAAATATACATACCACCTAGCTAATCTTATATACTCATATACTACACATACATACTCTCTGTTACGTGAGATATTCTCTATGTTGCGATATACGATATAAGGAGTAGCTACTCCTAGGAGTAGAAAAGGGGCTTTCTATATATTGATGAAGGTTTCAACTAGTTTCAAGTTTTAAAATACTATGTTTCAGTAAGTTTCAACAAGTTTTATTGATGCTTCAAGATTCAAATAAAAATGTATGTAAATTTTACATAAGTTTTAAAATATAGAGTGGGTTTTCACTAAGTTTCAAGTGAGGCTTCATTCATGTTTCAGCAAGCTTCAGAGAAATTTTACAAGTTTAAACCAAAAAGGGTATAGCAATAAGTTTCATGTAGTTTCAGCAAATTTCAAGAAAAATGATTGGAAATGTTTCATGTTTCAATGAATTTTGCATATTTATGGAAGTTTCTAGAAGATTCCAAACAAAATTTTCAATAAGTTTAAGATTTTGGAACCAAGTTCCAACAAGTTTCACCGAATTTCAACAAAAATCTTAACAAATTTAGATGAGTTTTGACCAGAGTTTCAAAGAAAGTTTCAAAAAATTTCAACAAGTTTCTACCAAAAGTTTCAATAAGCTTATTCAAAAATCTGATAAGAGCAAAATCCGAACGTGCTCACTTGCGACCGTTGAATCGTGTAGGACGCCACGACCGTTGGCCTTCCTGCCTGCTATCGAGCTCGCCTTGCAGCTCCGTGGCCATGGGGGTGCCGCACTTGCTCACCTTCCTGCTTGCCCTTGCGCTCGCCCACGGCTCTGTGCTCACTGCGCTACTGCGGTCGCTCACCTCCAATCGCTGCTCTCACTCGCCGCTGCCTGCCCTTACCGCACACTCTTCCTGTGATTATTGTAAATTGCCTTACCTAGAGTCTGAGATCTCACTACTGTCGACTTCTTCATTAGACATCAGTTTCTTCTTTAATAGTCATTCATATTCCTATGTATTCTAGTTCTAATCTATTGTTTTCTTCGCCCCAATCCTCCGATGGTTGCTGCCTGTATCCCACCAGAGGTAGGTCTGGTCTGCGTCCACACGCCGTAGGCAGCACCCCTGGCTACTCAAGTGTATGTACATCCGGTGCAATTTACTCCTGGTTCCTTTTAATGCCACTCCCTTCACCTCCTTAGGCCACTTCCCAGCCCAATGAACTTGTAGCCTAGTCCACGGGCGTTCCTTTTAATGCCACTCCCTTCACCTCCTTGGGCCACTTCCCAGCCCAATGAACTTGTAGCCCAGTCCACGAACGAGTCCGTGATACCCCCGCCACTCTCGCGGCGTCTCCATCCACCGGCTCTCTCATCCTCCGCCTCCCAGCGACGACGCGGCGACGCCTCTCTCCTCCGCCGCCACCCCTCTCTTCCTCGCGCCGACGGCCTTCTCCTCCGCCGCCGCCAAGCCCGACGCCCCTCTCCACCGCCAAGCCCAGGTGCCTACCCCACAGCCCCACTGCACTCGGTGCGCCCACCCACGTGATGCGATGCTATCTTCCTGTCCCTTTCATTCCTCTCTCGCCACTAGTGTAGTGCGTGTACGCCTGACTGCCTGAGGAGGGGAGAGACGGAGGAGAGCCTGCCCGTCCATGCCATCCCCATCCCAGCTCCAAAGCAAGGTATCGGAATCGTTTAAGTTACCCCCCCCCCCCCTCCTCTTCTCTCCTCCTCCGATGTGATGTCTTTTAAGCCCTTGCGCGAGGTGTCTCCTTTTTTTGGATTATTCCCTTCGCCTTCCGGTTTCAAACGAGAAATGTAATAAATTGTCGGTGGATCTGTGGGGTTTCGTTATCAAGAAACCCTGCATGATTCTCGCCGCTTTGCTGATTGGAATGATTCGAATTTGGGGTTGGAACGGCTGTTGTTAATCTTTATTTCGGGGGATGTTTTCCTCTTTGGCTGTTTTGCTCAATTTTGAACTGTGGAGTGTACAAAAGAGAAGGGCAAGTTTGTGGGTGATATTACATCAATTATATCTTGATTATGGCGATGCCGTTACAGATCTTTATAGTTTTTCGTTTCTGGTACTAACTACTGGCCACTTCTTAAGAGTCATGTTTGGGTATGGCAGTTTGTTGGGACCTTACTAGGAGACCAACAAAACAATTTGAGCTAAACGACATTGATTATGCATAAAATCGTTCCCATGTTTCTTGCCTAAGGTTTAATTAAGTTTACGATTCTGTGGGGTTTCTTGCCTAATGCACGACCATCCTGTGAAAATTAAAGGGTATTTAGAAATGGATGTTTCAGCATTTATGCATTAATATCATATTTTTAGTAACTAGGTTTTTTAGGCAAATTACATGAATTTGATGTACTGGACATATGACAAATATTGTTTTTATTAAGTACTCTCTTGTCTTGAATTTGCCTATTATGAGCATTAAAGCATAGATTGCTTGAGATAGAGCTCATAGCTACCCCTCATTTAATCCCCCAGTATCTTCTGTCCTTGATGCCACTAGTTGTGCATTTCTCATCTTTTAACTCTGTTCTAATTCATTAACATCTCTTTAAAATTTTGAAGCTACAAAATTGCACATCCACCTGGAATAGAATATGGAATCTTGAATGAATTGCTGGTAATAATTTGTAC
Organism: Dendrocalamus latiflorus; assembly: GCA_017311315.1. Classification (NCBI taxonomy): domain Eukaryota; kingdom Viridiplantae; phylum Streptophyta; class Magnoliopsida; order Poales; family Poaceae; genus Dendrocalamus; species Dendrocalamus latiflorus. Next base: position 17,996,679 of record CM029655.1, on the reverse strand, counting down.
TGATGTCCATGTGTTTATCTTGTCTAGAAGTTCTGTGATGCTTGAATTGTGTATCTTCTGCAGTCCTCACCATTTTCAGTTTTGTATTTTTGTGCATATATAAATGCAGCCATTCTAGAACTTCCTTTCACATCCACCAATTTATGGAACAGTTCTATTACAAAATCTGCCAAAACAAAATATGGGAGCTTTGATTTATTTTGGGGTACCGACCTGTATTGGTGCCACTTATTGGTTTATGTATGTTTGTATCAAACTAATTTCTTAATTAGTTCATTGCAATTTGTATTGAAGGTGGACTTTCTGGTACTTAGAAAATTGGATTAGACTCTACACGGCAAGAAAGTATGGCACAAGGCAGCAAGGCAGAGAGAAAAGCAGCATTAGATGCTGGAGCATGGATGTTCAATGTTGTGACGTCTGTTGGTATCATCATGGTCAACAAGGCCTTGATGGCTACCCATGGCTTTAGTTTTGGTAAGACATTGCTTTTGATCTTCCGTTCCTGTTTGAAAGGTCAACAATGCCTTATTCGCATGTGTTATCACTTGGATTTACAACTAAACTATGATTATGCAGCAAACCATCAGATTTCTTGTGCTAATGCTGTGTGCTATTGTTTGCTTGTACAGCTACTACATTGACTGGATTGCATTTTGCAACCACGACCTTGATGACTTTAGTAATGAAATGGTTGGGGTATATTCAGCCATCCTATTTACCACTGCCAGAACTAGTAAAATTTGTCTTTTTTGCAAACCTATCAATTGTTGGGATGAATGTTAGTTTGATGTGGAACTCTGTTGGATTCTATCAGGTGAAGGCAGTAATTTAGTCCTTTTATATTCAGCGTTACTATGTTAGAAGGGAATGCAATGTACTAAATTGCATGTTCTGCTGTTTCAGATTGCCAAGTTGTGTATTATTCCGGTTTTGTGCTTTCTGGAAATCCTGTTTGACAAAGTCCGTTACTCCAGAGATACAAAGCTCAGTATACTGCTTGTTCTAGTAGGTGTTGCTGTGTGTACTGTGACTGATGTTAGTGTGAATTCTCAAGGGTTGATAGCTGCCATAATAGCAGTTTGGAGCACTGCACTACAACAGCATGTGAGTATTGACTATTGAGGGTACTAGAATTTGAGCCTTGTTGTGAATTTCTACATAGTGCGTGTACTAATGAGAATTTCCCTGTATTTACCCTTCTTTTGATTCCTTGTCTTCTAAGTTAGCAATGTTCAATTCGAACAACAGTGGATGTGTAGTATTTTCTATGCACTGATTTTTTTCAAGCTTCAAGTGTATTCTTCTGTAATTTTTCTCATTCTGTAATCCGGACTTTTATCTCTGCTTCTTGGAGGTTTGGTGAGCAAAAGAATTTAGCTGTTTCCTTTCTAACTGCTGTTCTGATTACTTATGTTCAAAAGAAGGTTTGGTTCTAACTAAAATAGCTTCAAATTTTTAGGCCTTGCTCATTTATCTGCTAAGAGAAGTTTTGTCCCCATGCTCCTTTTTTTCACCTTTCAGAACAATCTTTTATGTAATTGTCACTTGTTTTATTTCCAGTTTTTTCTTTTGTGCTGTGCAGTATGTTCATCACCTTCAACGAAAGTATTCACTTGGCTCATTCAATCTCTTGGGTCATACTGCTCCAGCTCAGGCAGCATCATTGTTAATATTGGGGCCTTTTGTGGACTTCTGGCTGACCAACAAAAGAGTTGATACTTTTAATTATACAACAATAGTTACGGTATGTGATGCTTATGCTGAATCAGTTATCTTTGTATTTCTTTTATTAATATGTTGCATTAGAAACCCATCTAGCCTTGTCCAGCTATTTCAGCATTATAATATTTATGTATGCTATTGATTATTCCATTTGAGCTAGCAATTAAGGATCATCAAGATATTAGTATTGCCTGGAATTATGCACATTTATCTGCTGGGTGGGTCCAAGAACATCGGTTTAGGGTGGATATTGGTAGCTCATATAGAAAAAGAGTAATCATGCATCAACACCAATTGCACCCAATAACACAGATACAACAACAACAAAGCCTTTTATCGCAAACAAGTTGAGGTAGGCTATCCAATAACACAGATCAACCCACCAAATATTTTATAAACTACCATATATATGCCTTTTAAAACTTAAAAATGTGCCATTACTGTACAGAAGTCCCTTCAAATAGTAGATAAGCATATTTCAAGTCAAAAATACCTGACTGAGAATAGTTAATGGGGTTTGACCGTAAAAAGCAGCATATACTGCTTCATGTAGGTGCTTCTTGGACATATAGGAAGTATTCTACATTACTTTCAGAGTTTGAGTTTTCTTTTAGCTATGAATAAAATCCTATGATATGAGCGTGCGATACATAGTTTGGTTTGTAACAATTCTTTTACTTCATGTTTACCTAAACTATTTTGACCTGGGCAAACTGGGGTCTAATGTTTCCTCCTCCACTCGTTTTTCAGTTCTTCATTGTATTGTCGTGCATAATTGCTGTTGGGACCAATCTCAGCCAATTCATATGCATTGGAAGATTCACAGCTGTCTCATTTCAAGTTCTAGGCCACATGAAGACGATTCTTGTGTTGACCTTGGGCTTTCTTTTCTTTGGAAAAGAGGGCCTTAATTTCCACGTTGCACTTGGCATGATCCTAGCTGTGATTGGCATGATTTGGTATGGGAATGCGTCGTCGAAACCGGGAGGCAAAGAGCGGCAGGTTTACTCAGCGCCCAGCGAGAAAACTCAGAAGCATGGCATACTGTCATCGCAATCTGAGCTTGATCAGAAAGTCTGATATTAGACTGCAAAGTTGTTGAACTACTTTTAGGACTCCTTATTGAACATCGAGAGGACCACCATCCGACATATTCTTTCTATACATAATTCAGGGAGATGTTTCTATAGAATTTGTAGGCCATAGTAGAAAGAATACCTGGGCATAATGTCCTTTCCTTGGCAACTTTTGCGCCAAATATGTCAGCAGCTAAGTGGAAACATAATTTATTTTGTAATATTTCATTCAGTAACTGCATATATTTGGTCATAAAGTACTCGCCTTGTATTGCCAGGCTCGCCTGAAGTACTCGCAGGCAGAAAATCATTACCACGGTTTTCACAAGAGATTATGCCATTGTCAACGACTCAAAACATGCCATTGTTGAAAGTACACAACTACAATATACAATAGTGTTTCAGTTTCCCAAAAGAATATGCAGAATGGCAACGCATCCTATTACATGAAGAACATGCAAAATAGCAACATATACTATACACGTAGGCAACTTCGTGCACCTATACACTCAGCAGCTCTCTGGCCATGCCATCTCCCGCACTCGCTTTGCTTTTTTGGACAATTGCTATTTTGCCCTATAGACTATTTTAATTCGTTGTTTATTCATTTTAGTTGGTACTCCAATGCAAAAGGACGAGATTGCCCTCAAGCTAATCAGCCAAAGACCCGACCGAGTAGCCCTCCCTGCTTCATCTTCTTTTCTTTTCTTTCATTGCGCCTCTCCCCCAAGCTAAGTTCTTCCTGAGTGCTCTCCGGCGCACGGTGGTCCTCTCCCAGCCTGGCGACTGACTGTCTCGTGCGTTGCTTGCTGTGCTTGTCTGGTGAGGTAAGCCCCCCTCCCTCGCGTGCACAACTCAGTCCCCCTCCCTCTCTCACATCCTGATTTCTTTCTTTATCCTTGGAAACCCTAGGTTCTTGCTTAATGGATCTATGCTGAATAGGAGGGATTGAGGAGCAGAGATGAGACCTAAGGGGTACGTTGTGCACTTTTTTTTGTAGTTTTTTTCTTGTTTTTATTGGTATTTACTCAGTGCATTTGAGTAGAACTGAATGAACAGATGAACGCAATAGTGTTGTCCTTAACTATTTTTGTCAAAAAATTTCACCATCTCCCGTAGGATTGATGCTAAGAGACTGTTTAACAGAGTAGTAGAGTACGAATCTAGGCAATCGAGTGTGACCAATGTGGGCAATGCAGTACGCATGGACAATCAGCTAGCAATTGGTGATGTAGGAGCTGGGAGTTCAATTGCATCAGTAGCAGTAGTAGAGCAAAATATGTGGGCTTCAGAAGGAATGGTGGATTAGTCATGTTTTAATAATGTTGAAGACCCTAATGTGGATGACAGAGATATTCCTATGGGTGAGGAGGAGATGTATATTCTTCTTGGATTGAGGGAGGATGATGAGAGAGGCATGGAAGGCAACCAGGCTCCTGTTCCTATTGGCAGTGACAATATTGTTGAAGAACTTGGTAGGGCTGAACCAGATGACACTCATGGAGCAGCTATGCTAGTAGATGACAATATGCAATTAAACAGGAATTTGACATGGGTACTAAGAAGTCTAATCCCACCAGTTTTGTTGGGTGTTATAGATCTAATGGATGCCCTTGGAAAATTATAGCTAAAAGGGCGCAAGATAAGAGATCTATGATGGTACTAACCTTGTTGCTAACAGTTGTTCATCTATCAATTGTTCATGTATTAGCTGTATTTGTTCACATTTTACTTGTGCTTACTATGTCCACTTCTTTTTGCAGTGACAAAGATTATTGATGGGCATGAAAGTACTTCAAGTGGTAGGATTAAAACAAGTATGGCATCTCAGTCTTGGGTGACAGACAGGGCATCATCTATCTTGAGAAAGAATCCCAACATTGGTGCCAAAGAGCTACAAGGGAAACTACAGGATGACTTCAATGTAATAATAGGATATGACACAATGTGGAAGGGTAGGCAAAGAGTAGTGGATGATCTCTATGGGAGTTGGGAAGAAGGCTTTCGGTTGCTTTACAACTTTAAGGCTGAGATTAAGTTGAGGTCTCCAGAAAGTGTTGTAGAAATCAACACCAAAAGAGTGAAAGGTAAAGTGTGCTTTAATAGATTCTTTATTGCATTTAGGCCCTGCATTGAGGGGTTTTTGAATGGGTGTAGACCATACATAAGTATAGATTCAATTGCTCTGAATGGCACGTGGAATGAGCAATTAGCTACAGTTACATCTTTAGATGGTAATAACTGGATGTTTCCAGTAGCTTTTGGGTTTATTGGTTTTGAAACTGGAGAAAATTGGGCATAGTTTATGAGTCAGGTGAAGAAGGCAATAGGTGATCCGCTTGTATTGGCTGTGTAAACAGATGCTTGCAAGGGTCTGGAAAATGTAGTGAAGAAGGTATTCCCTCAAGCTAATCAAAGGGAGTGTTTCAGGCACCTTATGCAAAATTTTACGAAGAAATTCCATGGTGAAAGTTTTGGTCATATGTGGCCTGCTACTAGAGCATGCAAGAAGGAGGTCTTCGATCACCACAAGGACAAGGTGCTCATAATATGCCCAGAGGTAGCTGGCTACCTTGGAAGACATCATAGTTTGCTATGGATGATATGCATGTTTAACCCAGACATCAAGTGTGACTACATAAATAATAATCTTGCAGAGTGCTTTAATAGCTGGGTGAGAGAAATAAAGAATTTGCCACTAGTACAGCTAGTTGACAAGCTGAGGGAGATGATTATGGTGCTCTTCAACAAGAGGAGAAGGTTGGAGAGGCTACAAGGGAGAATTCTACCAACTGTCATAAAGCAATTGCAAGGGAGAACTAGAGGATTAGGTCATCTAAAGCACAACTATCTGCCAATTGGACTACAGAGGTGAAGGATAATAACAATGACCAACTTAGGCATGTAGTCAGGGCACATACACATGAGTGTACTTGTCTTGAGTGGCAGCACACAGGCAAGCCATGTGATCATGCATTGGCTTTTCTAACTCAGCAGAGAAATATCAATTTGGAGGATTATGTGCATGACTACTACTCGGTAGAGAGATTCATGGTAGCACATCAAGGGGCAATTGAACCACTGACTGACCAATCCCAATGGCCTAAGGTGGATCTTGGTTTTGTACTGCAGCCACTACTAGCAAAAAGATCTACTGGAAGACATAGGAAATTGAGGTTCAAGGGTTGTCTTGAGAAAGAGGATAAGGAAAAGAAACCAATCCAATTAGGGGGAAAGAATAAATGCAAGAGATGTGGGGAGCTAGGCCACAGACAATCCACTTGTTCTCTCAATGGGACCAAAAAAGGTACAAATTAATGACCATCTTCATTCATTTTTCTTGGCTATTTGTAACCTTCAAATTTTTCGACTGCTTTTTACAGGAAAGTTAAGAAGGAATGGAGGTATCGCTGAGGAAGATCCAAACAATTCTCCAAGGATAGAGGAAGGACCTCAAAATTCACCTTTTACTGCTGCATGTCCTGTCAATTCAATTGCTATCACACCTACAAGGGACATGATCATCATACCTCCACAGCTTCAAGGGAGCCCTAGACCCATCCCAAGAAGGCTGAAAATACTGAGCCAAAGCATTTCCATTCGTGTTCATGTCCAAATTATGACTCAAGTGTTCTTTTTTTCATAGTCAACTTGCATTGGCAATGGGAGATGGACAACCTGCACAATCAACTATCACTAGCACATCTCCACCAAAAACAAGACCAGCCGGGAGGAAGATGACTCCAAGGAAGAAAAAGAACTGACTCCAAGGAAGAAAAAGAACTGAAATAACTATGCTACTTATTTTGTTATCATTTTGTGACATGAAAACTCATCATTCTGGCTTTGTATTTCGTGAGATGTGAACTCACTATGTTTGGCTTTGTAATGCCTGGTGCTACTTTTGCTTCATGGATATGTGCTACTTTTGCTTCATGCTTATATGCTCACTATGTTAAATTGTGGTGTTGTCTTCACCAGGAAAGCTTTGGTTAACTTTTGTCTATAAGATAGCTCTGAAATTTTAAGCATCATATGTTGCTACTTGTGAGAGCTTCAAATATGTAGAGCACTAAAATGTATTCAAATGTTTGTAAGAGGCAGAGACATGAGGAGTAGTTGCCTCGTCTTTGCACAGGAGCGCAATGAAAGAAAAGAAGATGAAGCAGGGAGGGCTGCTCGGTCGAGTCTTTGGCTGATTAGCTTGAGGGCAATCTCATCCTTTCACATTGGGGGTACCAGCTAAAATGAATAAACAACAAATTAAAATAGGTATAGGGCAAAATAGCAATTGGCATGAGAAGTTCAAGGCAAAAAAATGAATGGCAAAGTAAAAGGGGGCAAATGATCAAAGGTAGTCAAACTAAGGGGCAAAGTATCAATTGTCCCAACATAATCCCCACCCATGGCCTCACCTCTATCTCTCTCTCACCACCGGCGCCATCACCTCGCCCTTCCCTCCTTCCTCCAGCCTCCTTCCACCTCCCTTCCTCGTCGATGCTAGCCTCCAACTCCCTACACCCCCATCCACTGCCCCTCGACTCTCCGCCATGCCGATCTCCACCTGCCTCAGTGCCGCCACTCCAGCACCTCCCCCACCTTCCCTACGGTCGAGCCAGTCCAATATAGCCTGGCGTTCTCCTCCTTGCTCCTCTCATCGAGGTCCCCCCACCATCGCCGCCATCCTCCAATGCCTCCCCGACCATCGTCGCCATCGGCCTGGGCAGATCCGTGCCACCGGCATGTGGATCCGGTCGAAGCCAACTAAATCCACATGTCGGTGGGCCAGATCCAATTGGATCAATCGAATTTTTTGATCACCATCATGTCCTCCAGTCTTTGCCTTCATCACTGAGCTGGTCGTTGTTGAATTCTTCGATCATTATCACCTTCGTTGCTAAGCCGATGACCGCTGGATCCACCATGTGGGGTCATCCTCACCGTGTGGGCCCCACAAACCGTGTGGGGGACAGACGACTCCGCTCCAACAATGTGTGCGGTCATGGCTTTGCCCGTTGTTTGCCACTTTGTGTGTTGCATCATCGCCTTTGGATGTGACGACATCTCCTCTCTCGTTCTCTCTCCTTCAACTTATTTTTGAGTGATGTAGCAAGCTAACCGACGGCTAAGCCGTGGCTCTCAGAGATGCCCTAATTGTTGTGTTCCTCTACAAGTTGGAGTCCAATAGTTGAGTAGAAGTCATGTCCTAGTCTTGTTCGTCTAGTCTGATGGCCTATAAATAAAGGTCTAGGGTGTTCAATTGTAAAAGTATTTTGAAATTGGGTTTATACAATCGTGCAGTCGCATTAGAATCATCTGTAGTTGTCAAATTTTGCTATGTGAATTTTGGGAATTTTCTTGAGTAGAACCTACACAGCTCCTTTGTCTATGCTCATCTACTGGCGTTATTGCATGGATTAGTTTTTACGGCGATTATTTTGGACATACTGACTATTTCGTCAGGTCACAGACCAAATTTATCTTCTACATTGCAGATTCCTACTGTGAAGATCGGGCCATTCCTTTGTGCACTCCTATTTACAGGTGTTTCCGTATTGGAGTCCTTTGTGGATAAGTTTCTGTTTAAGTTTCATAACAACATATTCTGGGCCAGACTATTGGAAAAGTCTAAGACATTGCAGGCCCAGCACTCTGGCCTAACTGAATTCCATCGGCTAGTGGACACGGCGGTTGCGACATTTTGATCCCCATTGAAGTACCGAAATGATAATCCCTAGCACACTGGAGCGTCCTTTGTTCTAATCCCCAGCACCCAACCTTGGTGGATGGCGAAGGAAGGAAGAGGAAAGGAGAAGATAAAGAAGGTCGACAGAAAGGGGGAGGAGCCCAGTGCGACGGATGTGATGATGATTGTTAGACCATGTGGCTTGGTCTAAAATATTTTAGTGATGAATAATTGTCAATGGTAAATTTGTGATGAATAATTGATGATGTTGCTTACTGTTACTTGAGGTGTGTGGCGTGTGTGTGGACTGATATTAGTCAATTTGGGACGAACTTGTGCCGAAAAAATGTTCTTTCGTCTTTGCATGTGCAGATTGAGTATGGAGGTGATCATGGTTAGTGGCGAGGTGGACCGGGGCTAGGATGGGAGATTCGAGGTTCAGACGATCAAGGAGGTCATAAAATGGTCAGGCTCATGCTTGGGGCATATGAAGATCAGAGATGGATGATGTGTGGAGAAGCTACGGGAGGTGCGGTCATGGAGGCTTCGATATGTGACAAGTTAGAAAGTTGGAATTTTGAAAACCCCGTATTATGGAAGGGTTTCAGGTTTCTTGAAAGGTGGTGGGCCAAAAGCTTGGTAGAGGTGCTAATTGGCCCGGCCTGATTAGGGTTAATTAGATTTTGTTTTGGACAAGATTTTGTGGACATATACGTAAGGCTATATATAAAAAAAAGATCTAGAGCTGGTGGGGTGTGCGTTGGTTTTTGGCTATGATATTTCATCTCTAACATTACTGAATCTATGTATCTCACCATGCGCCAGTCTTTCGTCATCGTCGCCTGCGTGTGAGCACCAAACACGCATGGTTTCTTCAGTTGGCTAGCCTCACAGTGTTTTCTAGATCTGCGAGCCGCATGTTTCTCTAGTCAGTGTGATGAGGACATGACCCCTATAGATACAACCATATTTGCTATGCTTGTTGTTTCAATTACAAGAGCTCCTACGCATCACTTAAATTATCAAGTGAGCTCATTTCAAAGAGGTTTTAATTTGTTTGATAAAGAACTTATGATATTACATAATGAGAGTTCGTTACGTTTGTTATCATGTACCAAGATTTGTGATCAAGATCATGCAATACATGAGACTACACATATGTTAAAACCGAGGACGGTTTTCTGTCAAGAAGGGGAGGATGATGTGACCACGCCACAAATACATACGACCATAGCGCCCAATATCAAGATTAAACTAAAGGTGAATTCGTTCCTTCAGCTTCAACATATTTTAAATGAGAATATGATGCTACATAATAACGAAAAAATATATTTTTGTAGCACTACATCACTTTTGGACCAATTGAAGCAAGAGTTCAAGTTGGATAGGTTTTGGAATCCAATTCGGCCTCCAGATCAATTCGGATTCAACCTATCAGGTTCAACTTCAAATGTGCATAACTTTCACATACGGAGTTCGTTTGAGCTCCACGAGTACTTGTTGGAAAGATTTTCTCATCCTCTTTCTAATGGATCTAGTTTTAACTTCAAATTCCTCCTGTGCAAACCATAAGCATCAAAATAAGGTGTTGCGTCACTTGTTTGGGTCAAAATAGGCCTTGTAATGATTGGGCCTAAGGGGGAGGCGCCTCCCTCTCTAGGCCCGTACTGTTCATGGCCGCACTATTTATATAAATAGTATCATGAATAGTACCACCCCTTATTTCTTAGTTTTGTGTGGCTTTCCCTCCCCTATTTAAGGAGGCTGCACCCTTCTAGTTTCCTTGGATTTCATTTGCTTAGTTTTTTCATTGTGAAAACTCTTGTTCTTCGCTTGTGTCGACTAGAACAACCGTAAAGAATCTCTATGGAATCCCACCTTTTGAACTCAATATAAATATTTAAAATTTCAAATTGCTTGTTATCTTTTCTTGCGTGTTCTTCGGTTGCATGCAGGAATAGACCTTCGTGGTCAGGTCAACCACATTCTTGGCATGGTTGATAATGACTTGGAGTGTGGTTTAGTGATTGCTTGGTGTTCTAGTCATGGCCGATTAGAAGCATGCATCGTCAAAGTCGTTCTCCTCCAAATCAAAATTATCATCCTATCGGAAGATCGGGACCCTATTTGCCTCATCACAGTGCGCCCCGCAATACCACACCTCGCACAGTAGTTGATGGTGCCTTTGTTTTTCCATCCACAATCGTGCGCGCGGAGTTGATTTTCCTCGGTCATCATGCCTTATCGATCAGCCAATGCACGCACATGCATGCGTGAAGTTTTGAGCCAAGCAAAAGGAGTATCAAGTCATTCATGAGTTATACATGCATTCATCAATTGGAACAGTGAGCTGGAATTATTATTTATTATTTTCTCTCTTTTGCTTATGTTGATTTTTGTATTAGTGTGAGACATCAAGGTAGTAAGATAGAGAGAGAAGATCATCCAATAGAGAAAATACACTATTTTCTCTTCTACTGTCTTTTGTTTTGTGCTCTTACTATATTGACAGGTTGAAAATTAGAAGACAGTAGATTTAAGGAAAAAGATTTTGCTGCAGGTTACAATCATTCACCCCTCTCTGATTGTCATCGATGATCCTACAAGTGGTATCAAAGCAGATTTCAATGGCATCAGATCAGGATCGTTTTTTAGGTAAGCCACCATTGTTTTATGGATCAGATTATCTTTATTGGAAAACAGCATGGAGAACATCCCCCTTTCACTAGATACCTTTTTCGTTGTCCCATGCTTAAAAGACAATAACTTTTAATCCCAAAACCCAACCATAGCAACCAATACGAGTTATGGATTCTATACAAACTTACTCACATAATTCTAGTTACCATAATTTAAAGATTACTTCATCTAAACCCCTGATTTTAGCCCCAAAGGTCATGTTGTCCCACACCAGGCAGCAGCCATCTCAGATGCATATCTTCCAAACCGTTGTGCTAAAATTGGCGTCCTAGCACTCTATAGAAAGTTAATAAGATTATCTACAAGTTTCTAGTAGACCAAGTTCTCAGATTAACTCCTTAACATTCCCAAAACCTTTGTAGAGGGCACTGCACATAGAAATCCATCCACTAACCGTGTTCCAGCCATTCCATATGCATTACTCTTACTAATCCCCACTTTGACACCTACACAAATTGATGAACAAGCATTGAAAAAGGATTCAAGGCGTTACCCTAGCCATGAATAACTGGATCAGGGCATCTTCTTTCTCTCATTGATCATATCTGGTAGATCAGGCGTTGGTTCGGCCTTGCATCTTCTTCATTTTTTCCCTTCTTATTTTTCTCCCTTCTTTTTCCTCAATCAGCTCTCTGTATGCCTTCCTATCTCCCTTTCTTCCCCTCCATTTTCTTTCCTTCTTCTCTTGGGAGGGAAGCACAGCACGGCAACAGGCAGAGGTGACACACAACGGGTGACAGTGTGTGGTCGGTGCAGCTAGCGATGCTGACTGGCTAGGGACGGCAGCAGCATAGCGCATAGGAGGAGCAGAGGTGCACATAGGTGAGGGCGGAGCTCGAGGTGACAACGTTGGCAGCAAGGGGAGGAAGTCGAACGGCGGCATGGGGAGGCACATGGCCGGTGCGGTGGCAAGCCACGTAAAGGGCGAGGGTGGTAGGGGCAACCGGCAGCGGTGTTGTTGGTGGGGGGTGATGGCAACTACGGCCCATAGGGACACACACGCAAAGGGCAAGGGTAGCCACGTTGGTAGTAGGGGGAGGGAGGGAATAAGGCTCCTACCTCCCACTACTTGCCCTTAAGAGAGGGGTCGACGTAGGTCAGGCTTGCTTGGCTTTAGGCCTAGCCCAGTTGCCCCAATCCTCTCTCTCTCTCTCTCTCTCTGTGATATTACATTCTACCCCTTAATAGGATTCAACTCACAATTCTAACGCTTGACATTTTACACAGAAAGCAAAATAAAACATCCTAAAGAAAAGACAATTCTAACTCGTACCTGTAGAGAATAACTCCAGATATTTCTCCCACATGCAGGACTCTGATTCTCAAGTCGCCTCTCGCTTGAACTGGTGCGACCAAAGGACTTTAACATACTTCAACGTTCTGTACCTCAACACTCTCCCGATCCCTCTAGAATCCGCACTGGACAAGACTCGAAGGTGAGATACGGTTCTAGAGCAATCTTGTGCTCCAGGTCCTTTAGATACTTTCTTAACATAGAGACATGGAACATATTGTGCACTCCGCGCATGGACTCTAGGAGGTCTAAGCAATATTCGAACTTTCCAATTTGCACTAGAATTGAAAATGGCCCAATATATCTTTTTTGAACTAGACCAAATTTAATAAACTAAAGTAACGTAGAAGCTATTCCCAACCTATGTGCCTATAGTTTACTAGTATGTTCAATCAACTCCTAAATATGCTAGTAATATTTTGCAACCTAAGTTCCAATCCTACACAAGTCTAGAAATCTAGGAATTGAAAAACAAAAAATTTAAATATAGAACACTAGTCCTTACAACCTCTTTCAGTGGTAATTTTGATAAAATTGTGCCTAGAACATCCTGCAGGAAAGGGATATCATAGCATGAAAATTCAAAGATTGTGTTACATTTAATACCAACCCAAAAAAAACTGAAGTTCAACATTCCTCTAGAAGCTTTTCAAGTTGATCATTTGCTCCTCCTTTTGTGGATTGGATTGGGACAGCCACAGTCTGGTGCAATTTTGCTAATCATAAAGCTCCCCAGTTCAATGTGATCCTAGAAGACTTGGTGAGTATTGCTCTCTCCGATAGAAATGTGAGGTTAAAGATTGATGCATGTTTGTTGTCTTAACAATGTTGTATCGATCAACAGTTGTCGAGCGATGAATCAGACTCAGAAGGTGGCCAGTGTGATTGGGGCATGGTTGATGGTGATGTTGGTCCTGATGGTGATAGGGGCGCACCTTCACATATTTTGGTGGAATCAAGTGAGAATGAGGATGCAACTAAGAAAGATGATGCAACTGTGTCTCAAAAATCGAAGAGAAGGACAAAAAGGAATATGGGTTCTCCAAAGGCCTCCTATGCAACTGGCAGAGCAAGACGATCAAATTGTTAGGAGAATTTTGAGGTGGTGAGTAGGCCGTCCAAGAAGAAGAAAGGTGAGTCTGAGCCAGCAGCGAAGTGCCTATTTTGCTACAAAATCATATACAAACAAGGGGGTGTTACTTCGCATTCATGAGGCACATTCCAAAGTGCGCACATTTAAACAAGGTGGCTAAGATGAAAGCTCAAGCTAAGCTTAGCTTTGGTCGCACCAAAATAGGTGATTCTTGTTTACCTCTTATTGTCACTCCTAGTGAACATGATCAAGATGAAACTCATCGAATAATTGCTAAGATGATAATTGTCCATGAGTATCCATTTAGGGTGGTAGAACACACTTGGTTCAATATGTTGATGAGGTATTTAAATCCATCATATCAGTTCATTGGTAGAAAGACAATAAGAGGTGAATGCATTAAAATCTTTAAATCTGAGAGAGAAATCCTTTGGAAGAGTCTCAGAAATGTCAACCATATTAGTTTAACTTGTGATATGTGGACATCTAACCAAAACATTTGCTACATGAGTTTGGTAGCGCATTATATAGATTCAAATTGGGTTACACAATGTCGTGTGTTAAACTTTATTGAGTTGGATCCTCCACACACGGGATGGTTGAGTACTTGGTGTGTGCTTCTAGCTGGCTAAGAGGAGGTCGAAATGACACGTGGGCTCCAATGGCTATGGTATGTCATTTCCATACTCGTACATGTCATTTCGACTCTTTGTTGTTTGTTACATCATGGCTAACACGATTACGATGTCTCATTCAGGAAGATGATGATGAGGACGATGTTGAAACCATTCTATTTCCTTAAAGCGTCGTACAGAACAACTAGTGAGTTTGATTATTGACTTGTTACATGTTAGTATACTCTTTGGCACTATGTAGATCTGTGTGCATTTGTACTCATAGTTCAACACAAATGACACAAGAAAAGGACAAAATATGGGTGGAGAACAATCAGCTTTCATGCCTTTATCCATTGGTTATGGGTATTCTATCATGACAGAACAGCACCACCCTGATTAAATTTGTGGAGTACTATATTGTTGTGTTTTAATCTTATTTACCTAATTTCACTTACTACCTCAATTACTTGCAGATCTTAAGAGGACATTTCATTGTAATATGAAGTCTCTTTGTCTTTTGGGACCAGTGAGCTTAATACTCATGGACAGAGCTGATACATCAAGCTTTGTCAGTGCTGGGGAAAAATTAACTAGATGATGGGTATAGCCAAGTTTAAATGCAGTCTTTTGGGGCTAAGATTGAATGTAGTTTTTTCGGGCTAAGTTTGAATGCGGCCTTTTGGCCAAGTTTGTGTTGCATTGACTTATCCCATGTTTGAATGTAGTCTCCTGGCCAAGTTTGTGTTACATTGACTTATCCCATGTTTGAATGCAGTCTCCTGGCCAAGTTTGTGTTACATTGACTTATCCCATGTTTCAGTGATATTCTGTCCATACTATTTTGCTTGATATTCTGTCCATTTACTTCTAGCTACTAGATTAAATAGCAGTCTTAACTAGAAAGAATAGCAACCTATGAAAAGATAAGTTTGTATTTTGCACTAATGACAGTCATTATTTTGCATCTGATCACACATAAACATTTTCTTTGTTCTTTATAGAACCTATGGATATCATGCTTTTTTTGCCTTCTACGAATATCAGACTCACAGTCAAGGAGACTAGAGTAAGAAATGCAACATTCTGATACATGTATTCTCTTATTTCATATTGACCTTTTCTTGGATCAATCTTGAATATCATGCCTTCTGTGCATTATGCACATTGACACTGAATTTGTGGAACCGATCCACCATATTTTGTGCCATTTCTGTTTCTCTCTGGAATGGATGGTCCTTAGCAGTTGTTCAGGGAGTGTACATTGGTATAGTATGCACATGATTTATCTATCTTTACTATCTATTCATCTATTTGTGAATTTTCCACATGTGTCTGTAGGAGTTAAAATGTTGTACAACTGACCAATTCTTTTCTCATCATTTCATTCAAAGGATTGACAATTACCTAGCTAGCACACTATTTTTGAAACTGCTAGCTAGTACACTACTATCCTTTTGTATCAGATTAGTATTTCTGTCGGTGTAGAATTTGTTCAGGTGCACTCCATCCAAACTACAGGTGTCAGTCCTTCAAGTGTGCTAAATAGGTACGTTGGAATTTTCTTTTCCCCATGGAAGATCATATCAAAGTTACTAATTGACCATGAAAAGCTTGTGTATTCCTACCAGTTTGGCAATGTGTTGCATTCGCAAGCCAGCTCGAGCCGACTTTCAAGCCGAACCAAGCTTTGATTCTGGACGACGGCGGCGGCGCTCTGCGCACGGCGATGAGCGGCGAGGGCCGGAGGAGGTAGAGGGGGCGTCGGGAAGTGCGGAGGTGAGGCGGGGATACCGGAGTAGGGCCGGCGGCGAGGGCGGCTCGGGTCTCCCGACGCGGCGGCGGCTCGGTGGCGTTCGGGGCCAGTGAAGAGGCGCACGGGCACGGTGGCGAGGCGGGGAAGCCGGAGGGGTTGGCGACGAGGCGCGAGGAGGAGCGAGGCGGCGGCAATCGCTCGCCAGAGCTCGAGGCGGCGGCGGAGGCGATGGCGCACGGCGTCGGGGCGCTAGGGCGGCGGAGAGGGGAAAATGGAGGCGGCGGAAGGCGGTGCGGAATGAGGCGGATCCGGGGGCGACATTTATAGGAGGCGGAGGGCGATGGGCCGGTGCAATTCATCGCCGGAGATGGCGCGGCGTGCGGCGGTTACGGGCGGAACGTGGGGAGGTGGGCGCGGGGGAAGCGGGCGCATGCGAGGGAGTACGTGGGCGGCGCGGGTCTTGCGGGACTGGGGGCGTGGCCGGAGAAGGAGGGGAAGTGGCCGGGAGATGCGGGGGTGGCGCAACGGCCGGCGGCGGCGGGAGGAAAAAGCGGGCCGCGCGGGAGGGATGACAGGTGGGCCAGGGGGCGCAGAGAGAGAGGCCGGAGTGGCCGGATTGCGACCACGTGGCGGGGGGTCGGATCGGGTGGTCGGGGGGCGCGAGGCGGACGGGCGGATTGGGCCGGCTGGCGGGGCATGGGCCATCCGGGCCGCACACGTGTCAAGAGGTGGAGGGGGCTAGGCGGGATCAGGGGCGAGATCTAGTCGTCCACGTGGCGGCCAGAGGAGGGGGTTTGGATTTTTAATTTTTAAATTTGATTTTCTTTTTCAGAAAACCCGAGTAAATTCTATAAAGCTCATAAAAATATTAAATTAACTCCAAAAATTCCTGAAAAATTCATAGAACCTCCTGGACACATTTTGGACTTGATAAAAATATTTCCAACTAATGTTGGTATTATATTTTTATATCTAAAATACTTTGAAATTTCAAAAATAGTTTTAAACTCCAGAAAAACTCAGAAAACCAAATAAAATCCAATAAATCCAAATAATTATTTTGAACTAGGATTTTTATAGAAAATCAAAATATCATTTTATTTAATAATATTTTTAGGTTTTCACTTAAAACACTTTTTCAAATACAGCTTTTTTCAAAACAGAAATTCAGGGCAAATCCAAAATTAAAATTTAGGCACAAAAATACTTATTTTAATCAATTTTTTATTATTCATTTATTTTTTTATTTTCGCAAAAACCTGAGCTGTTACACTCACCCTCTAATAGCAAATCAAGAAAGGTCAGCCCAAACCCACTCCAAACCTCACACACAAAATGAGGCAAAAAGTCAACACACATAGGAATGGAGGGAAACCAGCCTCTCCACTCCAAACTTGAGTCAATTCTCCAAATTGCCCTCAAGCACCTTCCCGGAAGATTCCCGCAACCGGCACCTTGACCGTCTGGACCTCGACTCCTCCCTGAGTCTAGTCCCGGTCCGCTCCGCTGTACATGACCGCACCCGGCATCCTGACCGTCTGGACCTTAGCTCCTCCCTGTGTCTAGTCCCGGTCCACTCATCATTGCCCGTCGTGTCCATCACCGGTAGCTCTAGCTCCGGTTCCTCGTCTCCTAACTCGCAACCACCCCAGCAGCCTCGATCATCTCCGGCATCACCGACCGTCTGGGCATCAACACCTCCTGTGCCTAGTCCCGGTCCTCCTCGCCTCACCATGACCTAACTTCGAAGTCCTGCAGCCACACAGACAAGCAAACCGTCACATAGCACCGCATGAAACAGCATAATCAACAATAGCATTAGTAAAAGGTACTCAACCCTGGAATACCCAAAACAAACTCAAACTCTCTAACTCAACCGTCAATTACTCATCACAAACATGGGGATACCTCCACATGGTCTCTCAAGCCTATTGCATATTGGACCAGTTGCAAGGTCCAGTCACGGGCGATTGGGCCACCCCTACAACTATACTTCATTGACAGCAAGTGTGAAGGTCCCAATGGGCAAGTTGACATAACCAACTATCCCAGCCCCCGTCCCCCATCAGCAAATACGAAGGTCCCGATGAGCGAGCTGATGCAATTAGTAGCTCCAGCCCCTCCGACGTCGAGGCTGTGGACATGTCGTCGAGCTCCTATTCTGGCGGTGTGTCATGTGGGAGTTGCGCCTTCCTGGCTTCCTGACTTCCTTGCTTCGACGTGGGAGTTGGGCGAGAGGGGGCAGTGCAGGGAGGAAGCGGCGCAAGGAGGGGGCGATGCAGGGAGGGAGAGGGACAGGAGAGGGCGGTGCAGGGAGGGAGTGGGTGGGAGGGGGCGGCCCGGCGTGGAAGCCAGTGTGGGCGGGACTCAGGAGGGGCGGCGCGAGCTGGGATCTGGGTAGGAGGGGATGGCGCAGGTCAGGATTTGGGCAAGACGAGGCGGTGCGGGCCAGGATTGGGGCGGGAGGGGTGGCACGGCATGTGGGAGGCAATTGTGCGGTAGGGTTTGCGTGTTTGGCCATGGTGGTTGTGCTATGCTGTGCGGACTATTTTGTGCGAGGCTGAGCGGATTGGGGTAACCGGGTGAGCTGAGCCGATGGAGTAGGGCGAGCTACCGAGTGGAGATAGACTGGACCACTCAAATGCTACATTGAGCTAGGCTAAAAATATTTAAGCTATATATTATAAAAATTTTCTATGTCTTAAATTGAAGCCTATGTTACCACGGACCTAAATCCGCCCCTTATGCGTAGAATTTCTTGCCTGTTGTGTGGAACACTTTTGAGCCTTTGAGGGATAAGATGTAATGACAAGGCATCCTGCTACAGTACTTGATAATTGTTACGAGTGTGTTTGGTTGCTTACGCCACCTTAGCTTAGCCCGGATGCCTCATCTAGGTTGGGCCTGGCCTGGCTAAGGGGATGCAAAAGGGCTTGTTTGGTTGGCTGTTTTGTTGGGATAAGCTGTGCTGAGATATTGGTCTCACTCCAAATGACTTCTGTTTCTAGTTTCTAGCATGCATCAGCTTCTTATTTTTTTGTATTTTTCTTATTTCTTTCATTGTCCATGATGATATAACTTTTTATTTTTAAAATTTAATTACTCAGAAAAAGCTAACAGCCGTTATAGTGCATTTTCAACTGGTACAGTGTATTTTCAACCATAAACTGGAAACCAAAATTAGGAGGAAGCTCCGACGATAGATCGGCGGTGGAGCCGCCAGCCAGGGGCATAGAGGAGGGCGGTAGGTAGCGACGGCGGTGGAATGGCGACGAATCAGGAGATCAAGTTAGGTTTTAGGGTCGACTGTTGAACAGTGGCAGCTCCGGTAGAGCATGTGGTGTTGATGTCAGAAGGCGACAGCAAAGGTGGAGGTCAGCGGGCATCGCCAATGCCAGAGGTTGCGCTGACGAAGCGGTTGGGCAGTAGCGTGCAGGGCAGTGGCGCATAGGGGAGGAAGAGATGGTGGCGGTGCAGGATTGGGGGAGGAGGATTGAGACGGCACAGGTGGACACCGAAAAGGCCACCGTCACCGGAGGGGTGGTTGGGCAGCGGCGGGGTGGTGGCTAGGGTTGGGAAGGAGGATTATAAAAGTGAGTGATTTCATTTATTAAATTTAGATCTAAATACTCAAAAAGTTAAATACTATTTAGCAAAAAAGTAAATGCTTCCATTACACCACCAAGACTTTATACCTACCTTGCCAGCTCGAGCCTATTGCGTGTCATGCGATTACCGAACCATTGCCTGCCTTGCTCAGTTGGAATTTTGAACGCTTTTGGCACTGTAGTACCCGGAAATTCCAAAAATAGCACCGGTGGAAACAAAATTCCAATTCTAGCCCCCCGCCGACCGCACCATTAAACCAGGAAACGACACGTGTCAATGGTGCGGCCGGGGAGCGCACCACACCGGAGTGGTGCGCTCCCCGACCGCACCACTCGCCCGCCGTCACGTCAAGCAAATGGTGCGGTGCCGCACCGCACCACTCGCCTGATGGTGCGCCACCGCACCGCACCACTCGGGTGGGCCCCGCTCCTCACATGCCCGGTCGTCGCATTCTCGGTCGCTCGCTCGCTGCCGTCCCGTCACCCCGCCGAAAGCCGCCCGTGGTGGCCTCCTTTTATTGCCTGAATGCGAGATTCGTTCCCCCGTGCTGCATTTGTTGATTTCGTGTCAAGACATGAGAACCGGCCCCTACATTCTTTCTTGCATGTGGCCGTTGTATGTTGTGCACTAAAAGGAGGACCTGCGTTTGGAACGCTCCAGCAACGCTTGCATTTGCGCTCCAGCCAAAGAAGCAGCAAGAGAGGGAGCAAGAGAGGGAGGAAGAGAGGCAGCAAGAGAGGCAGCAAGTGAAGGAAAGAAGAACGCATTTTTGCAGTAATTTTTGAAGGGATTTGAAGTTCTCGTAATTGTGAAAGTTGTAGATTGTCTCGTGAGTTTCAAGAAAAGGTAAATATCATCTCCATGCGTTTAAGATGCTATTATAGTGATTAGCCTGTAATTAGCGTAAACGATATCTATATGTCTATATTTTATGTAATTATCGTGTTGTATTCTATATTTTATGTGAAGAAATGAAGTAATGTTGTTGTAATGTAAAATATTTGAAGTTATTTGTGGTCGTAGTATATTGCAAATTTTTTTGATAAAATATTTGTAGTTGTAGAGTACTGTAATTTATATTTTATGTGAATAGTTTTTGTACTGATGTTGTAACCAGTAATCTTGTTGTTTGTTAAGTGGATTATAACAACATTTAAATGATGTCATTGTACTGTTTGTATTAACATGTACTCATTCTTGTAACCAAAATCACTAAATAATATTAGATCTTGCTGTGCATGTTCGTGAAAAAAAATCTATGTTAAAGTGTAACGCTGCATATATGAAGCATGACACATTGTTGGGTAGTACTAGAAATGTAGAGGAAGTAGTACTAGAAATGTAGAGGATGTAACAGATTGGCAAAAAATGTAGTTATTTGATCGATGTAAGAAATCGTAAGTAAGAAATGATGAAAAATGAGTTGGTCGATTAGTGATTTAATTAGTAAAATAATAATACAAAATAGGAGGGAAATTACAAAAAATGTAATTTGATTTGCAGTAAAATTTGAATTTAATGTGTTAGCGCGCTCTGCAAATAAAGTAAAAAATACAATGAGAATTTAAAAATAAAATAGACTCTATGAAGTTGAAAAAATTGTAACATATGTAGCACAGAAGTAAGACTTGTAGAATAGAAATTGGAAAAAAAGTACATTACATTAGTAATTTGATTTATATAGAAATTTGTTAGCGCACTCCATAAATGGTACGCTTGTATGTGGTACGCAGTTGGTTATGTATGATGGTACAGTTGTTGCCTGTTATATTTACTAAGAGGGTTCAGTTTGGGCTTATGTTAGGTACGCCATGGGTGACATCCAAGACTTGTTCGTGTTCTATGGAAGTGGTCTCGTACGGGACGGGCCGTACAGGGCAGACCTGAATAATTGTGACCGGACTGTGATCCGGGCACACAATCTGAACACCATGAGCCTATTGGAGCTACGGAGATGCGTGCGTTCCGCATTCGATCGGGACACCGCAAGAAACAAATTACGGATCGAGGCAGTGTATGCCACAGTTGGAGGTGCTGCAGGGGAGACAGTGTGGCAACTTATAAAGGTGACGAGCGACGCTTCATGGGCGAACTACATGGAGGTCGTGTGCAACCCAGACGCATTGATATATGCCAGGCCAATGGTGTATGTTCAATTCGTGGAGAGGACAGAATCATCTGCCATGGGTGGCTCTGCTGGTGCCGGCGGAGATGCAGATCCTGCATTACTCTCCGGCGGTCATGAAGATGCTGGTGAAGGAGAAGGAGACAATGAGTCAATGGGAGATGGGGACCTACGGAGGCGCGCGGAGAATTTTCAGCCGAATGAAGGTGCGGAGAGGTGGTGGGCCACGCGGGTTGACTGTCACGAGTACCTTGAGAACCAGGTGCAGGAAAGCGAGGAGGATGAGGATGTGGAATCAGCCAATTCAGGAGAGGAGGAAGAAGGGGAACCTACAGCGGGAGGTGTGTTAGGTGGTATTGTAACCACGGAGGGTGCGTACGTGCCGTCCAGATTGGACGACATCGCAGCCGAATCCCTAGTTCTGCCACGGGCGGAGGAGGCAGAGTGGAGATTCAATGAAGGCACCCTGTTTGTAGGGAGGAGCTTCCGTAACAAGAGTGTTGCACAGCAAGCTATTGCCACATACGCCGTCAACATCAGCCGGACATATCGGGTGCACAGGTCCAACCCTGACACCTACATTGTGAAGTGTGTGGACGGCTCCTGCACTGGCAAGGTTCGTGCGCAGCGGTTCAGAGGCGCTGCCACGGACTTCCGGATAACGGTGCTGAATGATCACACTTGTGAGCTTGCGGCGCCACTACAGAGGCACCGCAACATGACGTCGTCATATGTTGCGGAGATGATAAGGCATCTTGTGGCTGCAAATGTATCCATTTCTCCCAAGGTTCTCATGGCGGAGGTAGCGAACACGGTGGGCTTTGCTGTGAGCTACAAGAAGGTGTGGCGGGGGAAACAGAAGGTCATGCGGAGTATGTTCGAGATGTATGAGGAGGCATATGATCTGGTGCCGAGAATGTTGAGTCAGATTGCAGCAGCAAACCCAGGCACGTACATTAACAAGTACGAGCGGGTTCATGAGACGGAAGGGCTGAATTGTTTTGTGCTTGACAGAGTCTTCTGGGCCTTCCATCAGGCAATAGAAGGCTTCAAGTGGTGCCGTCCAGTGCTAACGATGGACGACACATTCCTATCTGGCAAGTACAAGGGTACAATCCTGACCGCGGTTGCAGCAGACGCAAATGACCAGTTACTCCCAGTGGCATTTGCAATTGTAGAGAATGAGAATACAGATAGCTGGCTGTGGTTCCTTGTCAATGTGAAGCAAGCCGTAGTACAAGATCGGCCCGATGTGTGTGTTATCTCAGACCGCAATGCAGGCTTGCTGTCTGCAATGCGAACGATGCAGAACGGGAGACAGCCTCCGTTCCAATGGAATGACATGAAGAACCGGTGGTGCATGAGGCATCTTGCGGCAAACTTCCACAGAAGGTTCCATAGCAAGGAACTAATGAAGATGTTTAAAAAGCTTTGTATACAGAACCAGAAGAGGAAGTTCGATGCCTTGTGGAGGCACCTTGATGAGGAGACCAGCAAGCATGTGAGGTGTCTTGAGCAGGCTGAAGCGGGGGCCGTGGAGGGAGGCTCCACGAGACTTGGGGAGTTCACACAATGGGTGCAGTCCAATGCACCTGACCTGGAGATGTGGTCACTACTGCATGACACCGGCGGAGCAAGGTACGGAATCATGACGACAAATATGTCCGAGGTGTACAATGGTATTCTAAAGGGCGTGAGATCCCTACCTATCACTGCAATCGTTGAAGAGACCTGGAGCCGTTCAATTGGATACTTCGTTAATAGAGCGATGATGGCGAATCAGCATATGGACGAAGGCAAAGAATTCTCCGAGGTAGCGCGGGCCTACATGGACAAGAAGATGGAGAAGGCTCGTTCGCATATTGCTCAGACCATGGATGGCTTACGGAGGAAGTTTGAGGTCCGCCTCAGACAGAAGTACATGATGGGGCAGGCTAGAGGGGATCGTAAGCAGGTGTGCACGATTGATGACAGAGTATCTTGCACGTGCAACAAGCCACAACTTCTACACAAGCCATGCTCCCACGTGTACGCAGCATGCGCATTATGGAACCAGGCGCCCACGCATTACATCTCAAATTACTATGACATGAAGCACCTGTTTGAAACTTGGAGCATGGAGTTCCATTCGTATGGGGTGGACATGCATTATAGGGACCTCTGGCCAGGGCAGATCAAGTGGGTGCCGAACGATGCACTGAAGCACGTCGGTCGTGGGCGAAGACAGAGCCGTCGCATTCGTAATGACATGGACGATAGCCAGCGTGGGGATCGGGTTCGGCGCCCGAAGTGCAGACTATGCAAGACGGTTGGCCATTCATTTAGGCAGTGCCCAAACAGGCCGGCATCAAGTAACGCTCCGTGTTTTGTAACTATAGCGGGCCTTTGTTGTGATGTGAGCACAAGATCGTGCATCCTGTAACCTATGCTGAGTCATTTCCGTGTACAGTTTGTTTGAGTCATTTCTTGCAAATTATGTTATGTTGTGATTTATTCGATATTTCGATATCATTTGTTATCGTTCGCTGCAAATTACGATTGTTCATGTTATGTTGTCAATTATTTCACGATTTATTGTCATTACCTACAAATTATGTATGTTGCATATTCTCATGACACTGCGTACTGACTTGTTTTCAATCATCGGCAAGAGATGGCGTACGAGTTGCTTGAGGCCCGTTGGGATGACCACCACCGATGCACAGCGTCGGCATCAATGCCTGACGGCCCTCCGTGTTTCGTCCTTAGGGGCCCCCCGAGAGCACTGGCCTCTAGACGAGCGGTACATCCCCCTGCTGCGAGACACCGGTCTTTTGCCCATTGCTCGCATGCTGGATGTTCCGTATACGTTGCAGTTCGATGCGACGTTGCTGTCCGCACTCGTGGATCGTTGGAGACCGGAGACTCACACCTTCCACTTTCGGTGGGGCGAGATGACTGTTACACTGCAGGATGTGTCGATGCTGACAGGTCTACCCATCCGTGGTGCAGCAGTAGTGCCACCCCCCAGGGCGGCGAATTGGAAGGACGCCCTGGGTGCCCGATTCGGTCTCCCGATCCCAGACAACATGTCTGGTGTCCCACACTCGTGGCTACGAGAGTTCATGACCTGCCCTGTGGACGCTCCTGAGGGGGTCGTGGGGACGCACCTCATGGCATACATCCTTTTTTTGTTCGGGTGGGTCTTGTTTCCTACGACCACTGGAGTCTCCGTGCATCCGACGTACATACACCTTGCGGAGTCCTTGGCGGATGCCTTGCCCGGCGAGGTGCCGCAGTACAGCTGAGGATCTGCAGTCCTTAGTGCGACGTACCGAGGATTGTGTGATGCCTGTCAGCGTACTGAGGCCAGCGAGCCGGTCTTGGCAGCGTGCTATTTGCTCCTACAGTACTGGTCTTGGGAGCACTTCACGGTTGGGAAGCCTAAGATCGAGAGGGAGGTGCACCCTTACGACCTCGTCCCGGAGTTCTATGGTCAGGCTGGTGGCGATGACCCCATAGATGGGCCGACTATGGGGACTCGTTGGACACATGGTCAGCTGCGGTGGGCTAGAGAGAGACCGAGGCGTGTGTACCCAGATTTCCATAACCATTTCGAGCGGCTTCATGAGAACGACATAGTCTGGTTCCCATGGGATGCAGGGTTCATTCAGCTCATTGCCCCCTACGGGTTGTCATCTCAGTGCCACCAAGACCACACGTACTGGTTGATGACCTGTCACCTCGTCTTCTCGCACTTCGTCGAGCCATACAACCCGCAGAGAGTGCTGAGGCAGTTTCACCTCCACCACCACGTGCCACCCCTCCCAGGACGGGCACTACCACCGAAGGCCCACCGGTAAGCCATTGCACGGTAACTGTACGTAAGCTAATAATGTGTTGATAATACTAATTGTACAATATGTGGACTAACTTGCAGGCAAACAAGAAGAGGGCACCGGGGTGACGACTGGATAGCCACACAGCGGCCGTGGACAGACCTCTGGCGTGACTCAGCGAGCACGGAGGTTGTGGACGAGACTAGGCCACACGACATCGCCACATACGGTGCGTACCTAGAGTGGTACATTCCACGCACCCGCAGCAAGATTACTGGGCCTGCCCCACCCCGTCCTTCAGAGGTCGCGCACGAGGATGCCATACTTGCCGGCCCAGACCGTCATCGAGCAGCACGTCAGGACGAGGCGGTACGTTTGTACTCATTGTTTCTTTACCTGCAGTACGTTTGTACTCATTGTTTCTTTACGTACAGTGCGTTTTAACTCATTTGTTGTTTACGTACAGAGCGAGCATATGCATCGTGCTGAGCACGAGGCTTTTCAGATGCTGCAGCGTGGGGAGGGCGGCAACCGGGTTCTTGCTTCGGCGCGTACCATCATCAGTGAGCTCAGGACTGCGATCAAGGCCATGAGCTGTAGTCGGCACAGGGATGATGTCCATGCACGACGCCTCCGCAGAGAGTGCTTAGGCAGTTTCACCTCCACCAGCACGTGCCACCCCTCCCAGGACGGGCACTACCACCGAAGGCCCACCGGTAAGCCATTGCACGGTAACTGTACGCAAGCTAATAATGTGTTGATAATACTAATTGTACAATATATGGACTAACTTGCAGGCAAACAAGAAGAGGGCACCGGGGTGATGACTGGATAGCCACACAGCGGCCGTGGACAGACCTCTGGCGTGACTCAGCGAGCACGGAGGTTGTGGACGAGACTAGGCCACACGACATCGTCACATACGGTGCGTACCTAGAGTGGTACATTCCACGCACCCGCAGCAAGATTACTGGGCCTGCCCCACCCCGTCCTTCAGAGGTCGCGCACGAGGATGCCATACTTGCCGGCCCAGACCGTCATCGAGCAGCACGTCAGGACGAGGCGGTACGTTTGTACTCATTGTTTCTTTACCTGCAGTACGTTTGTACTCATTGTTTCTTTACGTACAGTGCGTTTTAAATCATTTGTTGTTTACGTACAGAGCGAGCATATGCATCGTGCTGAGCACGAGGCTTTTCAGATGCTGCAGCGTGGGGAGGGCGGCAACCGGGTTCTTGCTTCGGCGCGTACCATCATCAGTGAGCTCAGGACTGCGATCAAGGCCATGAGCTGTAGTCGGCACAGGGATGATGTCCATGCACGACGCCTCCGCAGAGAGCAGCCTTCAGCGCCGCCGTCGGCACCACCTTCAGCACGTCCGTCGCAGTCCGGCGGTCATCCGTCGCAGTCGGGCGGTCGTCCGTCCCTGTACGGCGGTCGTCCGTCCCTGTCCGGTGGTCGTCCGTCAATGTCCGGCGGTCGTCCCAGCTGCGCTCCCTCGTCCTCCTCACAGCGTTTTGGACCAGCGGTACGACATTAGCCATCAGTTCGTTTGTCCACTCGATTGCCAGTTATTCGTAACACACGTTTTTCCTGCAGCACTTGCGAAGGGATAGCACGTTGCTACAGCCGTCGTCATCCCGGAGGGCGGCGAACGAGCCTGGAGATAGCGACACTGACTCACAGGCACAACAGACGATGACGTTTGGCACATATGCGTCTGGCGGTCAGTCCACCCGAGCGGACACGCAAGGGCAGTACGAGTGGTTCGGGCAGACGTACCAAGGTTACACGGCGCAGGAGTACACGGGTGATTTCCCAACGTCATCGTCATTCCGACAGCCGCATGCACCGGTATGTACGCATGTAGTAAACATAACACATGATAAAAAATAATGATTATAAACTTTTTTGTATTTTCCATTGCCTAATTAATCTGTACCATCTCAGCAGGACGTTGACCCCTCCTCCGATTGGCTGAGCTCTATTCTTGGCCACCAGTCGGAACTCCCCACAGAGATGTACCCACAACCGCCTCCGACGCAGACCCCGCACTACGACCTTCGAGATGCACCGCGCTCCCCTAGCAGGTTCACCTTCTCGGAGGATCAGATACGTCGTCCGAGGCGGCGACGACGAGATGATTAATGAATTTTTGTAATTGTGCTGTTGTGATGTCGCATGGTTTCCTGTGTTTCGCATGGCTTATGCAAATAATTTCAAGTACAATTAAGGCTTCATTGCATTACATTGAGATACACGAGAAGACACGATAGCAACAAAGATATTCTTGAAGTGCTTGATGGTTTGATGTTCAAAGATGGTTTCCTATATAACAGATGTTGCTCTTATTTCTTTGATTTACTAGGGCATACAGAGAGATGACAACACGGGACAACCCACATAATAAGAAGGCATCAGGCAATGACAACACGAAACAACACATACATTGCACGTACATGAAATGTAGCAAGTAGTACAACCACCAACACACCAACGAACACAACAACTAAAATACAACACAACCGTACACCTCGTTGCCTATATGCCAAACGAGCCTCGTGCCACCCAACTACACGATAACAATAAGTATGCACGCATGTTGTAACTAACAGCATCCATTACACATACATACATTACCTCTCCAGCGGGAGAAGACACGATAACAACAAACACAAGAAAAACAAGAAAGAAAATAGCTTGACGACAACATAGCATAAAACATTGCCAACATACACGAGGAGAACCTCCAGCACTACAACTTGAGGATAACAATAAACACAAGAAACAAAATAGCGCACAACATTAAATTTATCTTCCACTCTAGTCTGTCGAAACGATGCCGCATCCCGACGGGGTCGCAACCCCCCACGACAACTCTCTCACGGCGAACAATGTCTGTCCTATTTCCCATTTCATCCTCCCACACCCAGAATCGGCAACCACCAGCAGCTTCCTGCGATTCCATGACAAGACGATTTTTAAACTTACCACCACGATTTGAATGAACCCGAAACAATCTGACTCACCGAGTGATGGGGGCACTTGTAGTAGTGTCGCCCAGGATTCGCTGCCGTCTGTGATGTCCTACGTCTAACCGCCGTGTTGCAATTTGGGCACATCACCGTGGGTGCCCATGAAGACGTGCTGAGCTGACTCATTGCCTAGTCTGGGGGAGTGAGCACGAAAGAAAACTACAAAGATTACGAACAACTAACTCAGGAGGTGACTGATAACATGGCAAGGGAGTATGTGAGGGATGGCTCCGTTTTATAGGCTGTGTGATAACAAGGCAAGGGACTAGGTGAGGAATGGCTCCCTTTTATAGCCTGTGGGGGGCAGCCTCACGCACAAAGACCACAGAATAAGAAGGCATCAGGCAATGACAGCACGAACTAGCACATACATTGGACGTACACAAAATATTGAAAGAGAACACAAGTCTGGACCCCACACCATGCTCAGTGCGGAGACAAAACATGCCAGCTTTGCGCAGTGACCTCAGAAAAAGGGGCAGCTTTGCTCAGTAACATGACAAAAGAGGGCAGCTTTGCTGGGTTACATGACAAAACGGGCCAGCTTTGCCCAGTGACATGACAAAACGGGCCAGCTTTGCCCAATGACTTGACAAAACGGGCCAGCTTTCCGCAGTGACATGACAAAAGAGGCCAGCTTTCCGCAGTGACATGACAAAAGAGTCCAGCTTTGCCCAGTGGGATGACAAAACGGGGCATCTTTGCTCAGTATTGTATTTTTTTGTGGCTTGTGATAACAACTCCACGAAGATAACAACCAATCCATCACATGCTTAACAACGTTGCACATTACATTGTTACGGAAAGAGGCCACAGAACATGAAGGTCCCAGAAAATGAAGGCGTCACGCACTTACAACACGAAACAACACATACATTGCACATACAGAATTTATGGAAAGTAGTACACCCAACATTTTAATTCAACGCATACATGAACTAAAAAACGACACAACCATAACCCTCGTTACCTACATGCCAAACGAGCCTCGTGGCACCCACATGGAGAATTGCTGAGGGGGCCGCCTCGGACGTGGCTGGCCGTCGTGGTAGTGGCATGCACATATGCAGCTCGGGTTCGCGCAGCAACATGTGGGATCATAAGAGCTTCCTATATTCACGACCTCCTCGTTGCCCCTCTCGCGTTGCATCTGTTCGCGGAGGTCGTTGTTCTCCTCAGTGAGACTCTCCATTCGGTACTCCAAGTCCCATATTCGAGCCCATAATGTATCCACATAACGATCAACATACCGTTCATGAGGAGGGTCGATCCAGCAGGAGAAGTCGCATTTTGCCATCTGCAAAAAAAGCACGGTAAACTTCGCGGGTCCATAAGCAATAAAAAATGTAATATTACTAAATTGTACCCCGGAGCGTGAGCATCGGAAGAAACGTCGCCCGCCATCGTTCGGGGAATCCAAGATCTGGACGACCGCGTACTCATTGTGTCTGCATTTCAGCCACGCTGGTTGAGCACGCCGACTTGGTATTAATCGGTACTGTGGACCGAACATATCCCTCCTTTCTAAGGGAATGTCGTCCTTCGGTGACCCAAACCCCACTGGCCCCTCGGCTTCCGACATGGTTTGTTCAAGCACGAAAGACAGGGTACTTCTTTGTTCAACTGAACAATGTGCTGGGACCCCAACCGTGCTACTTATACCAAACGAGACAACTTGCTGCATTCACCTCAAACGAATAAAAGGACAGTTCTGCGCACAGACGTGACATAACGGGGCATCTTTGCTCTGAGAGATGACAGAACAGGTCTGCTTTCGCAGTGAAATGACAAAAGAGGCCAGCTTTGCTCAGTGACATGACAACACAGTGCAGCTTTTCGCAGTGACATGACAAAACGGGGCAGCTTTGCTCAAAGAGATGACAGAGGACAGCTTTGCGCAGAGACGGAACAAACGAGGGATGTTTTTTGCACATACATGACAAAAGCGTCAGCTTTGCTCAATGAGAGGTCGGCTTTGCTCAGTGAGATGACAAAAGATGCCAGCTTTGCGCAGTGACATGATAAAACGGGGTAGCTTTGCTCAGTGACATGCCAAAACGGGGCAGCTTTGCTCAGTGAGATGATAAAAGATGCCAGCTTTGGGCAATGACATGACAAAACAGAGCAGTTTTGCTCAGTGGGATGCCAAAAGATGCCAGCTTTGGGCAGTGACATTACTAAAGAGAGCAGCTGTGCTCAGTCAAATGACAAAAAGAGGTCAGCTTTGCTTAGTGAGATGACAAAACAGGGCAGCTTTGCTCAGAGACATGACAAAACGGGGCAGCTTTGCTCAGTGAGATGACAAAAAATGCTAGCTTTGCGCAGTGACGTGATAAAACGGGGCAGCTTTGCTCAGAGACATGACAAAACGGGGCAGCTTTGCTCAGTGAGATGACAAAACATGCCATCTTTGCGCAGTGACATGACGAAACGGCGCAGCTTTGCTCAGTGGGATGACAAAACAGGCCAGCTTTGGGCAGTGACATTACTAAAGAGGGCAGCTGTGCTCAGTGACATGACAACAAGAGGTCAGCTTTGCTCAGTGATATGACAAAACATGGCAGCTTTGCTCAGAGACATTACAAAATGGGGCCTTTTTTCAGTGATATCGCAGCACTCCCATCTTTACTCACTGCTACGACCACGCGGACCAGCTTTACACGTACGAGTACAGACAAAACGACCCCTATAAATTGGTATGCATTCCATTTCCCAGCGAACATTGCACATCCAAACCCCATACTACATCGCGCTTCCCTCACCCAACCGGGATGGACAAAGGCAAGAAGAAGCAATGGGACAAGATGGTGAAGGATTGGGAGGAGACTCGTGACATAGCACGGTCAGCTGCGGCCCGCGATGCCGCCCGCGATGAGAAAATAAGGGCTATACAGGCCCGGGTAGAACAAGCCCATCGTGCTACGATGAAAGGTCCCCCCAAAGAGCTCCCGCGTAGCAACAACCCCATCTCGGACGTCCCCACCGAGCGTTCGCCACAACTAGCACCTGAGGGGGAGGCACCTCCCCTTTGTTGGTGCGGGGATGTGTGCAAGTTTTTCAAGTCTAAGGATCGCATCAGCCTAGGTATGCGTTACTGGGGTTGCGCAAACTACTCCATTGACTACCCCAACCGCAGTTTTGACACCGCAACCTATCGGCAGCCGGTAACGACCACATGCACCATTTTCCCCTACCTTTTCTCCTTCACAGCACGCACTAATAATATCTCCCATGTATTTACAGTCTCCGGAGCCCCTGTGTGGCTACCGCAAATGGATCGATCTTGAGATCAACCCTGAGGACCAATGGACCCTCGACTTCGAGGAGTGGAATGTCACAAAGGAGAAGGAGTTGCTGGAGGAGGAGCGCCGCAAGCACGAGCACACCCTGCGTATACAGCGCGAGACGCAAGCTCATCTTGAAGCGTGCACGCGTAGGGAGCGGGAGGCTCGCGAGAGGGAGCGCGAGAGAAAGAGGGAAATTGCGGCTAAGGCAAAAGAGGTCGCGGAGGAGTTCAACGCCGAGCGGGCAAGGAAGGGAAAGTGGCCCCGGTCCACACAGTAGGTCGTACGAGCAGTTGGGTGGGTTAGTCGCATATCATGCTATATGTTATGCATGTAATAAAAATCTACGCGGCATGTTACTCCCAACTGTATTATGAAGTTTAATATCTCGTATTTTCGCATTCCATGATTCACGTAGCACCTCATTTAACAATATTAACATAGCGGTCCTCACCGTACACGAATTCTCACTAACCTTCAAAATATCACTTACCACTTTTTGTATCGACCGTTCTACGGTCAATCTTTCCTAAAAAAAATTTACCAAAATTTTTTATGCATCTACAACTTACAATGAACATAATCTTTTATTACAACTTTATCTGATTTTTACCCAGTTTATAAATACAAAATTGCCAAAACTGAAAACAATCACGGAGATTGCAAACCCTAACAACAGACCAAACCCTAAAATTCACTTACCACTTTATGTATCGACCGTTCTACGGTCAATCGTTCCTAAAAAAATTTACCAAATTTTTTTATGCATCTACAACTTACATTGAACATAAACTTCTATTGCAACTTTATCTGATTTTTACGCAGTTTATAACTACAAAATTGACAAAAACATACAAACATCACGCGGATTGCAAACCCTTAAAACATACCAAACATCACGCGAATTTGCATCTACTGTACGGCCGCGGAGTGGTGCGCTCGGTTGGCGCATGATACGGCAAATGGTGCGGTCGGAGACCGCACCATTTGCTCTGACGTGACGGCGGGCGAGTGGTGCGGTCGGGGACCGCACCACTCCAGTGTGGTGCGCTCCCCGGCCGCACCATTGACACGTGTCGTCTCCTGGTTAATGGTACGGTCGGCGGGGGGTTAGAATTGGAATTTTGTTTCCACCGGTGCTATTTTTGGAATTTTCGAGTACTACAATATCAAAAGCGTCCAAAATTCGCTCAGTTGCTCCCCCCTCTCTCTCTCTCTCCTCTCTTTCTCCCGAGTCCTATTGCCCATCGCCATCAGATAATGCGGCGCGTTTGCCTTTGCCATCCCCAAAACCATCCCAGCAAGCCCGGTAGTGGGTAGGCGGCCAAAGAATTCCTCCGGGGGTGCCGTCCAGCGAGTGGCATGAAGGACCTGGTGTCCTGCTTCAGCGAGCACGCCGTGCGGATCTCCGGCGGCGCCAATGCGGCGGCAGGGCCCGCGGAGGGCAGCGGTGGCGGCGGAGGGAGGGCGGTGATGAACGCGGTGACGAGCGTGTACCGGTCGCGGCTCTCGGCGTCCGGGAAGGACCTGCTCATCGACGTGACCTGGTCGCTGTCGCCCGACGGGCCCGCGCTCTCTGTCGCCGTCCATGATGCCGCCTCAAGACACCGCGCAGGCGGCCCGGCCGCCGCGCCGCGGCACCTGCACAAGAAAAAGGGAAGCGGCACATTCACCGCGGGCAGCTGCGTGGTAGGCGTGTTCTGGGACTACGCTGCGGCGCGGTACGGCGCGGGCCCCGAGCCCGTCTCCGGGTTCTACGTCGCCGTCGTCGCCGATGCGGAGTTCGTCATCCTGCTGGGCGACATGAGCCGGGGGTACGTGGAGCGGCTGCACGGCGGGATACCGATCGCCGGGTCCCGGATGGCGCGGCGGCGGGAGCGGTTCGTCGGGTGCGGGTGCTGGTCCACGAAGGCGCGGTTCTTGGAGTCCGGCGCGGAGCACGAGATCGGCGTCAGGCTGGAGGGCGACGCGGAGGCGTGGGTTAGCGTGGACGGCCGGAAGGTGGTGCAGCTGCGGCGGCTGCTGTGGAGCTTCCGCGGTAGCCACACCCTCTTCTTGGACGGCGGCGCGCCGGTGGACATGACGTGGGACTTGCACGGTTGGCTCTTCCACGCGGCCGAGCCCACGGCCTCTTCCTCCTGCGCCGTGTTCACGTTCCAGGCGCGTGGCACGTCGGAGAGGCTGTGGATGGAGGACGACGACGAAAACAACGGCGACGACGAGCAGGAAAATGAGAAGCCGCCGGCGCCGGACCGCAGCCAGCGACTGAAGCTTGGAGGCGGTGCTCCGTCGGGGCAGGGGTTCTGCCTGCTGATTCAAGGCTTCATGAGCTCCTCCAAGATCACTTAAATCTGTACATTCCGTGAGAGATTTACCATTCTTTTCACTTCTTTCTTGGAGTGCTTGGAATTCAGGATCGATATGCTGCTGGTGGCTGTAATTAATGCGATGCATCATCACAGGAGTGTGAAACTGTGAATGGTAGGTATAGGAGGGGAGGTTAATTGACACATAGAACGAGCTGTGTTTCGTTTTGTTTTGCTGCATCGCCGCCGTGCTGATTTGATACATGACTAACTGTGTTCTAGTTTTCAGAAATACACCAAAGGTTGCAACTTTTTCATGAAATGGTTTCTCTTCTTCATTTGATTCTTTGTTATTAACTTTGATTAGGATAGTAGTAACTTGTGAAGAGAGACCTGGAGGATGCCACTCTGCATGGAGCCGTCTCATCTCTGTGCGGACATGAAACTGAACTACCGCAAGAGCACAACATTTGGGGTACCGAACTACTGAGGTAGGAGTAATAGACATTACGGATTTGTCAGGTCCAGTGGAGATAAGGATCAGAACACTTTCTCTATAATGCCGCACAATTGTTGTCGTTTTCTTGAGGAAGCTGCGCACATCCATAGCCGTCACAGATGTTGATTGGTCATTTTGTAAGAATACGTCTGTCTGACTGATCAACCCTTGTTGTTGTAAAATGGGTATCTCTGCACAACACGTAGTACAAGCTTCACGGCATTATCGGTATAAAGATGACAGCATTGGCTGCTGCTCTTAAAACTGCCACGCCGGCTTTGTTCTTGCCGGCTGCCAATCTAAAAAATTTAGAAAGGCCCTTAAGTAAAATAGACTCTGGGTGGTTAGCTCTTAAATTGTGACAGCAAAAGCACGCACACAATAAAGCTGTAAGACTAAATTTCATAAAACCATACATATTCTTACCTATCGATTTAAAAAACCACACTTCCGTCAGTTACAACTATTTTGCTAGGGTGAACCTATATGTCATTTAGACTATAGCACATAACCCCGTTACGCTGATGCGAAAGGCGCTGTTGGGTAGTCAACCGACGTAAAAAGTGTTGTTTGATCTAAAGAATCCAATAGAGCAAGGAAAACACTATGTTGCAGGAGAAGGAAGTTGAGTTACAGTGAAGTTGGCCATATGCCACATCGATTGGCTACGAACCAGTGTCCTCCATAGCGACATAACGGGGTTAGGTGCTAAAGTTTCAATAATATACGGGTCCGCCCTATGAAAACGGTTACAATTGACAAAAGTGTGGTTCTTTGAAACGATCAGTAAGAATAAATATAATTTTGTAAAACTAGCTTTAAAAATTTTTAGTTTTTTAAAAGTTTTGTAAGAATAAATTCGCTCCTGAAATTTACTCAAGCTGTAATTCCAGTACATGAAGGATAGATACCACACAGCATCCAATGTTCATAGATTGCATAAAAGCAAAGGAGCATGTTCCAGTTGATTGTCTACAAGACCGCGAAGACGACACGATAGGTTGCATAGCACGTGACGTACGTCATCTTCGGACGTCAGCTCATCTACTGAAGCATCACATTGAGAGAGGAAAAAGGTAAAACAAAAACAGAAGCTATATGAGGCTGTACCTGCAGCTCAATTAGGAGATGTGATCGAGCATGCAAAGCAGATTACGCTTTAGCTTCAGTTTCTGGTTTCTGGTTTATTTCGTCTTTTTATGATTTTTTTTTTATTTTATAAGCTTTTTTGCTGATTCTTTTTTCTCGTATTCATTTGTGTTGTCCGAGATGAGTTAACATATTTTTTTCTATTTTTAAATTTTTTAAATTTAATTACGCCAAATAAACCACCTTCAGCTACAGTGAAATTTCAGTCAGCTACATTACATTTTCAGCTATAAGCCATAACTTTTCAGCTCAACCGAGCACGGCCGTATACATTTGGCCCCGGGCACGTACAGCAATCTTCTTCTTCCATTACTGCTGAGTGCTGAGCACGATGCATCTCTTTCTGCATAGAGGATAGCAAGGCTGATGAACACGAGGGCTACAACACATTCATGAGGACAATAACACGTGAATGGCGTACATAACAATAATCTGGAAGGCGGTACAATGGTACAAACAAGAATTGAATTTGGAATCAATGAAGAAAATGCATCAGTTATCACATACAAAATAAAATCAAGGGGGGAAATGCGCCTTCCCTGCCAGTTTCCCTGTCCTCTGTCATCATTAGAGCACCTGTACTACAACAACAACTCGCCATGAATAGAAGAATCAGCAAGCAAAATGACAGCGGCCGACAAGCATAGTTGCTCTGTGATAGTCCCAGATGCATGTCTGAAACGGGTAGGAAAAATGAAAATAATAGTCACAGGTTACCCTTCAACTCAGAAAAACAGAGAACGAATGTTGTCAAACTATGAGACCATGTACAAACTTGATGGCTGGAATACAAGAATCTTGCAGAAACCGGTAGTCTTCGAATCACCTCAATTTACAAATATACAGGCTCACACATTAACTGATTAAATTGACTATAAACTAAACTGCCTAATTACAGGGACGACTACGAACTACCTCCTAGTTGACGTATAGAAAGGCGACAAGGAATCAGGAATGGCACCACAGTAGGAAAACATAAAAGAATGTTAAAATGCATCCCGCATGATTCCTTGTTCCAAGTTTGGAAGAAGTGTACTTTTGCTCCCCACCAACGAGCAGCTAGTCAGTCACGTTGATAATATGCTCAGTCCTGCTCAGTCGCCTAAAATAGCAATGATTTTAGATCAAAGAAATGACGATGGGTACCGACTTCATTGTAAGCATAGCATATTTCCCTACCTTTGTTAATATCAAAATTACGCTCGTGAGGTAATGGCTGGTGACCTGTCAGAATAGTAGGGTGCTGCAGAAAAGAAAGTCGTGAGTTTTACATTGTATGCCGATTAAAAGTGAAGCAACATAGTCTAGAAGTTGGGTACTCCACCATGTGTTCATCCATATTGCTAGTTGGCACATGAACATTTGGAACCGCATGAGACTGAGCCATCCAATTAACAAAGTTCTGAGGTTGAGTGGAGATAACTGGCATGGTGACGCCACCAGAACCCCTTGGAGTGCACCATGCCATGTTAGAATTGCTTGATGTTTGTGATGCTATACCATGATCAAAAATTCCTTGTGAAGTAAATAAAGGTTCCTGATAAACAAGAACAAGCAAAATTAGATTAGCATGCACAGAACAGCAGTTTATTGATAACAGCAAACAAGCAAGCCTGATTTACTTGGGTGGGCATGATGGCTTCTGGAGCAAAAGGGTATTCTGAAGGTTGCAGTGGTATGTGGTTACAGTACGGCGTGACCTCATTTCTAGGGTAAGAAGCAATATGTGACGAATCATTAAGCATCATTTGATCCACAGACCCACACAGCCCTGCAGAGAGATACCTGAGATGAGTGGGTGGAAAATTATACATAGTATGCTTGGGAAAACAAATCCACAATTTACAATTGTACATACGTGTATTCCCTATGTCTTGAGGGATATGATGGGGGGTGATATTATGATTTTGACTAGTGAAGGCTTGGGTTTCTCTTCTTTTCTTCTCAGCTCCCCCCTTGGGCTTCCTACCCCTCTTTTTTCTACCGCCTTCTAGAACAGTCTTCTCTACATCATTAACTACACTGACATCTTCAACATCAGTTTGTTTACTGAATGGAGAAGTCCGTAGAATCAGCTCTATATCTATGGTCAACTTTTCAAGCTCAGTTTCAAACATCTGCAGCGCGTCCTCAGAAAACGCACTTTTCACAGCAATTGAAATGGCCTTTCGCCAGACCCTGCTATATTGTGATGTCAGAGCATCCTTATCTTCCCTCTCGGCTATTGACTTGTTTTTATCAGGTATAACCCCTACATTGGCATGTTTTGTCCACCTTTTCAGGATATAATGTGGTGGCAAATGAAGGATGTTGTTATTGTTAAGAACTTTTAGTGCGTGCATACATAATATGCCCAAGGTCTCAAACTTTCTGCAGCTGCATGTGACTAAATTACTGGATCTGTCAAATTCAACTATACCAAGGCACTGCTTATCGGGCGGGGAAACATTAAAACTGTACAAGGTCCCATTGACTGCAACTGGTTCACAAAGACAGGAAAGTTGGCTCTTGAATTCACCCTCAAAATCACTGTACATCAGCCTTGTATATGACTCTGCAGCTTCATTCAACATTGGCACATCTACCAGCAGTATTGGTTTGGATTGTCTAGACTTATGATCTTCATACAGTTCTTTCTCACGAAATCGTATGAGTGTCTTATAGTACTGTTCAATTAATTTAGAGAGGGGTAGCTTCCTGTTAAAAAGCTTCTTGAAGTGGCTCCTCATATTCTCAGTCCACTGCAATGTATCCATGGTAGCTGAAAAGGGGCTCTGCTGGTAACAAGATGCCCATTTGTCTCGTACTGCATACATATCTTGAAACCAAGGATTGCTGCCAAGATTGTATTTGTTGATCATACTAATCCATCCAGCATTGAGGTCTTCTTCAGTACCACACTCATAAATGCAGTGTAATAAATCTTTTTGAAAACTAGGCTCACTGTTGTAGATGTGCGAGACATGTGCGCTGACATGTTGCAATATATGCCACAAACAAAGGCGGTGGCAGCACTGTGGCAGGGCCATGCTAATTGCTCTAGATAATGCTGGGCAATTGTCAGTAAAGATTGTCATGGGTCGCCTATTAGACATCGCAACCATGAAAGTTTTGAACAACCACACAAATGATTCAGTTGTTTCATCCAACAAGAGAGCAACACCGAAGACAACAATCTGCTTGTGATGATTAATACCAACAAAGGGGGCAAAAGGCATCTCGCTTTTGTTTGATCGATAGGTTGTATCAAACAAGACAGCATCCCCAAAGTAATAATAGTCTATTACCGATCGTGCATCAGCCCAGAAGAAGTTTGTTACTTGTTCCCTGTCATCAAGTTGTACAGCATAGAAGAATGATGGATCCTCCAACTGCTTAGCTTTCAGATATTCCAAAAGAAATTGAGCATCTCCTTTTTCAAGTTCTCTCATTCTTGTTGTGTGCAAATAGCTGCTTCGATCCTTTAGAAGAAACTCAACTGACTCAGCCTCATGGGCAGCTTCTAAGGGAAAGTCTGGTGCTTCAGCAGGTTCATTAGAATCCTCACCCGTTTCATTTTGCTGAGCAACGGTCGACTTTCGGTGGGATCTTAGCAGGTGTGCCTTATGTGGGCGAACAAGAAGATGGTTGTGCTCATATATGACTTTACTAACAAGCCAGACACCATCACGGCCAACTTTAAACTCAATCCTAGCCATACAGTTAGTTCTGGCAGTTTCACGTTTCCTCTTAGTTATATGAGTCCTATGTATCTGGCGTACACCTTCCTTGCTGCATAAGAACACCCTGTTGCGCACACTCCCATCCTTTCTCCTACCAAGATGGCCCTTGCGAACACTGAAACCCTTTCTCTGGGCATAGTAATTGTAGAAAAGATAGGCCTGGTCTTCTGAATGGAATACCATACCAACTTCTGGCTCCATATTCGATCTAGCAGCTTCTCTTTGTTTTAGAAAAGCTGATGCTAAAATATTCTCTGTCGTGTTTGGCCCTTCAGGTACATTTTCAGTCCCATTGTCGAAGGTGCCCTCATCGTTTGAAGCATCCTCGGCAGTCTCCCCAGTTCCATTGTCTGAAGACGAAGCACACATTTCCATTCTAATTGTACATGGTAAAAACAGATGAAAGCATTAGTTGGTTGAAGCATTCCTATTGGATAAATAGACTGTGCAAATTAGAACCAAACAGCAAATTGAACCATCCAGATGATTATTTCACAGGCGACACCCACACATGTGGTTGGCTAGTCACAAAATTGATTTTGCAAATTCATTTTATTGTATTGTGTTGCTCTGGTCCTAATCAAACTGGCACATAACTTAATATTTGAAAACTAAACAACATGTTGAAGTTAACATGAGCGTTTTCCAACAAGCTAGGGATGCAACTCACCATGACCATGCCCAAGCTACAACAATCCTTTCATCATACCAAAGGATTGCCAATTGTTCACTGGGAAACATAATGGAAAGAGGAAACCATGTTTTGTACTTAGGGGTGCAAACGGAGCGGATAATTTCCGTCCGTCCAACCGACCGAAGGCTTACAGAACGAATACAAAAAAGGTAGATAGGTATCTGGCACTATCCGTATCCAACTCCGACTCTGAGAAAAAATATGAAATAGGATATAAGATAAGTGATATCCGTTCGTATATATCCGTATGTTAAGGATATCTGCCCATATATATCTGTATGTTAAGCATATCCGTCCGTATATATCCGTATATTAAGGATATCCGTCCGTATATATCCGTATGTTAAGTGATATGAGGAAATCTGTTGTAACTTCACCTAGGAACAAGATAACATATAGGCAGATTGCCATATTTAAATAGGCGGGAGTACTGAGTGGTCTTCCTTCAACATCTCAGTAATTAATCTCTCCATATTCACTCTGATTGTACCATACTATCCAACGTCCTGTGCAAAGAAACGGATAATTTTCGTCCGACCGACCGTCCGAAAGATTATGGAATGGATACGGAATGGATATCTGGCATTATCCATGTCTGACTCCGACTCCGAGAAAAAAATATGGAATAGGATACTGGATAAGCGATATCCGTCTGTATCCACTCTGATTGCACCCCTAGTTGTACTAGCATGAAGCAAACTTCACCCCAACGGCCCAACCCCAACATACCTAATTTATCTCGGTAGGGCGTACTACAGTATTGCGCTCCTCTTATTAGCAAGAACAAGGAGCGAAATTTCCTTGCAAAGAAAGAGCAGGGGATCATCCCCAGGACCAGAGCAGCCACAAATGGGTGGCCTGACCTCTTCCCAGCGAGTTGCAACACTCCTACCCCGTAGATACAGCTAGAAGTAATCTCAAGCGCAACTAAGGAACGAAGCTAAACAGGCATATGCACACACAGAGAAGAAGCAACTACGCCTTGTAAGGAGGAGGAAGCTCTCGAACCAC
Source organism: Dendrocalamus latiflorus (assembly GCA_017311315.1). Lineage (NCBI taxonomy): Eukaryota > Viridiplantae > Streptophyta > Magnoliopsida > Poales > Poaceae > Dendrocalamus > Dendrocalamus latiflorus. The sequence goes on along the minus strand of CM029655.1, from coordinate 17,955,483 downwards.
GGGAGTGAGTACCTGACGAGGCAGAGCGAGCGGAACCGCGCGCAGGCAGATCCCTTAATCCGACGACGAATCCGGCCCGGCGGCGCGGAGGGGGGCTAGGCGGGAGCAGCAAGCGGCCGGGCGGCAGGCGGAGCGTTGCGCCGAGGGGGCGGCGTGCGGCTGCGTCGTCGCGGGCGCGGCTGGGTTGTGGAGTGGGAGTGGGATGTATGCCACCGCCCACCGCAAACAACAGGGGCAGAAACGACTACGGGGGGAGGAACTGTTCATCCAAATGGCACTTAACTTCTGTAAAAAAAAAGAGAGGAAAATTGGCTTCCATCTTCTGTTTTTACAAATAACCTCTTTTTGAGCTTGGCAGCTGTGCCAAACAACACGTATTATCTGTCATGCTATAACAGCTCAGCAGCAGGCTACTGCCGAGGCCTTACAAATCGGCAAGTGATTAGTTTTATTATTAACACTAATTAAACACAGCAATAATAATAGTCGACGGTCTACCGAGCTAGAGAGGCTCGACAGGAAACTGCTCAGATACGTATTAAGTTCTCTAACTCATTATGTACCTTTCGAGTTTCTTTAATTTAGTAGGTATTTGTCAAATCTAAAAGGAAGATTAAATTTATAAAAAAAAATGTTCGTGATTAAATTTTAGAAAAATAGCCACGATACCATTTGTGTGAGGAATGGGTAGATGTGCCGCACAGTCGCGCGCTCCCCCCGCACCCGATCCCCCTGGCCATCGGGCTGTGTTGGGTTGGATCTACGGCCCTGTTCGGCAGGGCACAAGCTGGTCGGCTTTTGGCAGCCGCTACAGTACCTAATTTTTAAACGGAGTATTTTTTTCAAGACGGGGTCTACAAGTTAAACGTAGTACACGTTAAAACCCAACATCAGTACCAACCAAAATCGTAAGTGGGTATCGATCTCTCCGTAATCTGTACCGTAAATAGCCAAACTTTAAAAATTTCAGTCAAAAATCATAAACCGCAGCCCAAAGAACAGGCCCTACACAGGGCGTGTGTCACGGCACGGTCCGCACCATCTCTACCGAACGGACGCTTCTGATGAGTGATGAGCTCGCCGGCTGGTCAGGTGTAGCCCAAGCCCAACTCCGCCTTTCCGCGGCCTGCACGGTGCGGCGCCGCGCAGAAATCCTATGGGGCGTGGGCCACGGCCTGTTAACGTGACATCACATGAGGGCGCCGCGCGACCACTCGTGGGGAGCTAGGAATGGGCTGACCAGCGAAGCATCGAGTGCCGGCATGCCTCCTGTTACCTTTTATTCTTTATTCGTTTCCAATCCGCTCTCTTTGTATTCCTTCCGTCACTTTCCATTCCTTCCATTACATTATCTTTCCTTCTTTCCATTCCTTTCTCATGTTATTTTCCATGTTAGTTATTTTTTTCCTTTTCACTTAGTACCCCTGTTGGTTTTTCCGTTCCGCTATTATTCTATTAACATTTTTATTTATTCAGCTAATTGCTTTGATTTGCCTCCCACCTAGTCAATTTGCCTAGCTTACCATTAAAACATCGTCGATCAATAGGTGGAACATTTGAGACCAAGCAACTGAATATTTGCCTGTTTCTTTTATAACTTAATAAATGGAACATTATTTGGTGAACTGTTAAAATTTCATTGATGAACTGTTAGAATATTGAAACCAAACGTATGGAGCATTTACTCGTCCTCTTTACAATATAATACATGAAACATAGTCGATGAACTAATGAAACATTGAAAACAGATGCGTGTCACATTCCATTTTACCTATCGAAATATTTAACACATAACAAATTTATTCTCCATACCCAACTCAAAAAATATGCACCGGAACATCATCCATGAATGAATGCAATATTAGGAAGTAATGCGTAAAATATTTTTATTTTATCCATTAGAACATATGCTATGTGATATCATTGTTAAGTTGAAATATATGCAAGTGGGATTTTTTTTTTGAAAATCTCATGATAAAAAACACAATGGTTCAAATGGACATGATCAATTGTATTTTCATATTGAAAAAAAAATGCCTTGAATTGTGGGCGCGGACATGGATGGTTTGGTCGGCTGCACATAAGAGCAACTCCAGCAGGGCCCCTACTTGAGCCCTCAAAACTCAAATTTGAGGGCTTGAGCCAAAAAACGAGCTCCAGCAGAGCCCCTACTAGAGCCCTCAAATTTGAGGAGGCCCTCAAATCACCCTCCCACCCCTCATTCCTAGGGGCCCCCTACTCCAGCCCTCATTTTTCAGCTTTCCTCGTTTTTTGTGGAACATTTGTGCTTTCAATTTAAATTCGGAACAAATTTGAATTTAAATTTGAATATTCGTATTTGAATTCATATTTGAATTCGGAACAAATTTGAATTTAAATTTGAATGTTATGTGATGAACTTTGTGCTTTCAATTTAAATTCGGAACAAATTTGAATTTAAATTTGAGTATTCGTATTTGAATTCGGAACAAATTTGAATTTAAATTTGAATGTTATGTGATGAACTTTGTGCTTTCAATTTAAATTCGGAACAAATTTGAATATTCGTATTTGAATTCGGAACAAATTTGAATTTAAATTTGGATGTTATGTGATGAACTTTGTGCTTTCAATTTAAATTCGGAACAAATTTGAATTTAAATTTGAATATTCGTATTTGAATTCATATTTGTGCTTTCAATTTAAATTCGGAATAAATTTGAATATTCGTATTTGAATTCGAAACAAATTTGAATGTTATGTGATGAACTTTGTGCTTTCAATTTAAATTCGGAACAAATTTGAATTTAAATTTGAATTTAAATTTGAATATTCGTATTTGAATTCATATATTTAAATATTGTCCCTCATTGTGAAATCATAAATATTTTATTATGTATTGTGCTTTTGTCCCATACATATGCATATAGTGTGTGAGGAAATAGAGGGAATTGAGAAGTAGGGGCCCTGTTTTGAGAGCTCCTGCTGGAGTGCAGCCCAGAAAATAGGGCCCTCAAAAGTAGGGGGAGCCCTCAAATGAAAAGTAGGGGCCCTGTTTTGAGGGCTACTGCTGGAGTTGCTCTAACTACCAAGTGCGTGCTAAGCCTTGCCATTTCCGCATGGCGCGGCCCAAGCCCAAGTGGGCGACGTAGAGTTACATGCCGCATGGGCGTTATATAGCAGCCCCCGGGGCCATGGCACCCAGACACCCAGTCCACCCGCATGGATGTGCCATGAGCTCTCCACGCACGGCATGAGGCTAGGAGTGGCAACGGGCCCGACGACTTTGTTTATTAATTTATAATTATTTATGTATACATTTTAAAAATATATATAGCTTCAAAATATATATTATAACATATAGATTCAAGTTTTAGTTCAAATATACAATAAAAATATAATCTCCTACATTAAAAAACTATAATATATATTTTTTATTAGATCCCTATGGAGCTCCGTGAGGGAAGATGACCCCGTCCTCAACCCGCTAGCGTAGTAAGACCCCATCCCCGTTTGCTTGTAGGGGAGATCGCCCCCACCCTCACCCTCGATGGAGAAATTCTCTGCGGGCCCCACCCCCACGAGGGCATCCCAGTTTTGCCCAATCGGCACAAGAACTGCAGTAGCGGGGGGATTCATGTTTTTGCCACCCTTAAGATTGCCACCGAAACTCTGTCACTTACATGTGGGACCACCTGAGTCACTGACAACAGACCCGGGTGGCAAATATGTTGCCACCCGAGTCGTAAGGGTGGTAAATACATAAATTTTCCTCAAACCCCCGGCTCGACTTCGAAACGGGTTTCCCTTCTCGTTTGGACCTAAATTACGTTGGTTGGTCGGCATAGGTGATTCTTGCTGTTGGTTCTTCTTAGTTCTTACTAGCTGATTATTGATCTGTTGCCAGTCTATGCAAGTACGACGGTGCGCAACTGTACATTATAATCTTGTTAGGTGCTAGTACAGTAGTACACTACACTACCTTGTCTGTTGAAGAATAGTGCCGTCTGTTGAAGAATAGTGCCGCGTCTAGGGTGACAAGCATACGGGATTCTTTTTCCCAATGAATGCAACTTCTTTCGCGTTCACAGTAAACATGTACAATATTTTTGCTACTATGTCTAAAGAAATATTGATGTGAAAAGCGCACACAGGTAGATCCCTCTCAGGGCACAAACCCTCCCGAGAATTAACCCACCTATCAACAGCATTTCCATTCGACCTCGTGGCGCATCTACTCGATCTTAACATGTATACTAACGTTGGCTTCTTAGTTTGGTCAGTACTATACTAGAAACAAAGAAGGCGAGCGGTAGTTTAAAGTTTAGCCCGTCGATAAGAAACAAACGGCACAGGAGTATATACCAACAGCTCCATTAAATTAAACTCATGTCTGAGAGACAAATCAAACCGGGAGCACAGACAGAACGCAGGTACAAGTTGGCACCGAAGCAAATCCGATAAACAAATTGAGCCTCGAGCTAGCTAGGTATAGTAGCTAACCTGTACACGGGTTATGGCGCCATCGCCGGACTAATCACTCCTGACCAGCGCGCATCCGCGACCCATCATCCCCTGGCCTGGCCGATCGGCGTCGCGAGCTTCTAGAGGCGCTAATCACCAGCTTTCACCGTGCGAAGCGACAAAAAGCGCCCCACAGACGCCATCCACGTACGTACGCCCGTCTGCCCGTCCGTTCTGCCAGCTCCTCGCACTTGCTCACTTTCACTGCGCCGAGCTGGGCAGAAGTGCGTTTTTTAGATTTCCGGTGGTCCGGGCCGCGCTGCGGGCGAGGCATGCACTGTACCGCGGCTGCGCTCTGCTCTGACCCGGCTTACCTGCCACGGGTGCGGATTCGCCGAAGAAGGGCAATGAAGTGATAACCCTCGAAACTTACCTAAATCAAATCAAACATCTGAGAAGTAAATATTACATTAATGCAAGAACTAATGTAAATCAACTTAGGATTAACTTTCGCATTACAAACCTGTGCAAATGCATCCACATTTACATACATCTATATATTACAAATGCCAAAAATACAAAGCTAAATAACAATTACAAGTTACAATGTAATTACAAGCTTACAACGAAGATAAATAAAACCCTACTCTAATTCTTTTCACGGCTGACCGAAGTATCGTGAGTACCTACTGTTAAAAATAATCCAAAACAACGACCGGTAGAAGCAAATGTAAACAAACAAAAGAAGGAAGTTAAATTAAATAAAATTACCATCAAAATCCGTTATCAAATTAGTTGCACGAGGGCAATCGCTCACAAAAATACCAGACTGTCTAGGGCTAGTCGGTATCTCTCGTGTCAGTGAGTTTTATCATACGACGATAGTTTCCAATTTTACCCACCATATTCACCATTCCACCACTTAGCCCAGTTAAAACCTTCACTAGTCAAGCCTTCCAATCGAAGCCACAACTGAGGCCATGGGGCACAACTTAACGCATCCAGGGGGAAAGGATGGAGATAAGGCCAACCGAGAGAGGGAGAGAAGCATTACTAGCAAGCCACTGCCCAAAAGCCTCCATAGCACAACAGGCCTGCACCATTGAGCCACTGAGCTCATGAGCCCATAGAACCGGCGACCTTGCCGCCGAACGGGAGAGAGAGAGAGAGAGAGAGAGAGAGAGAGAGAGCCGAATCCACAACCACCATAAGACCCCCCAAGCCACCACCCTTACCATCGAAAACCAGAGCCGAGAGAAAGAGCGAAGAAGGAGGAGGGGACCACAACAAGAAGGGATGGCGTCTACGAGCTACCAATCCACAACGAGCAAAAACACCAAAAAGGAAGCACTGCGATCACGTGATAATAGGATCACTCACCAAACACCCCCAAATCAAGCTCGACAGCACTGACAAGGTAGCTCTCAAGTCCTCCACTATTCCATTTTTGTTCACTTCAAGTAGTAAGCTCATGGTTGGCTAGAGTCATGACAGCATGCCATTCCTGGCTCACAGCATTGGAGAAAAAGATCCCAAGATGGCCTTCCATGTGCTCCCAAGGATCCTAGCATGCTCCCCGACGCATGCAAGGATCCCAAGCCCATCATGGTTGCTCACCTCATGCGAGTTTCCCCAAATACAACCCCAATCCACACAAGCCTAAGCAAGCAGACATGAACTAAGCAAGGTTGTCATAATCACGATCCTGAATTGGATCGGAGGTTCTTCGGTAGGATAGCGAATCATAGGATCAAGGTAGAATCTAAGATTCTATCCGATTCTACCAAAGAAACATTTTTTTAAAAAAAACTACCTTGTAATCCTATCTGATTTTAGCAAAGAAATATTTTTAAAATCTATCTTGTATTTTAACACTTCTACATTTTCAAAACAATACTTTTAGAACTTTTGTTTATAAAAATGTGGTGCAAAAGAAAGATCGTTTGTTATTTATGCACATTATAACGGACATGAAGAAATAAAAAAGTAGAATTTTACAATTAAAGGGACGTATGCAAGTAATGTTTTTAAAATAAATCACTAGAATCGGTAGGGTTGAGTACGATCATATAAAAAACAATTATTACGATTCTAAATTTTTTTGTTAGAATCGTAATAGTATTAAGATCCTACCAAATTAAGAGTCTACCATAGGATCAGATCAGTCCAGTCAATTTGGGTCGTAGAAATGTATAATCATATCATTAGAATCGAGATTCTAACAACCTTGGAACTAAGAATGATGTCAAAAGTATAACAAACCAAAATAGTAATGCCCCAAAAGTCTAGGATAAAAAAGGTGTCGAAAGGGTAAGGCAAGGATGAATAGAACCATTGTAGTCGGAGGAGGAGGAGACGCGGAGCGTCAGAGACGTATAGCCATCGGGACGCAAGACGTTGGAGGAGTAGTAGTCGGAGAGAAGGCAAGGTCGACGATGCGGTAGTCGGAGGGCTAGGACGGTGAGGCATCGGTGGCGTGCAGTCACCTAGACGCAAAAGTGTAGGTGATATGCAGCCACCTGAATGCATAGCGTCGGCGGAGGCACAAGGTGTCGACAGAGCGAGTACTCCACCGAGACGCACAACCTTGGCATAAGCGAAGACCTCAGCGATGACGCAAGGCGCTGGCAGGGCGAGGGCTCTGGCAAGGTGCAAGGTGATGGAGGAGTAGAGGCTTGGGTGGAGCACGGTGCACGACGACGACGCAAGAACTCCGAGGAGGCACAAAGTCATCAGCTGTAGTTAAAAAGAACTCACCCATTATATAGCTACTTAGTAACTATTGGGAGTAACTTTACAACATGTATGAAAATGTGAAATTTTTTTCACATTAGAATATCATTGTTTCCCTGCGTTACAAATGTACCTTTAATCTAAGGGCATGTCTATACAGTAGCTATTCATTTTTTTCCTTCAAAATCAGTCGAATCTAAAGCCTTTAGATAAAATTACCTCAACCACCGGATTATGCACAAGGTGTCCAACACATCTCTAAACCTAACCCCCTCCTTCCTACCCTCCCCACGCCGCCAGTTACTCTATCCCAACGCCGCTACCGACTGACCCACCTCGCCTATGCACCCTCGGTGCCACCCCCCTTCCTCCTCCGCCGCCCGCTCGACCATCGGGCATTGCCATCCCCTTCTTCCCCATTTGAATCCGCCATCGCACACCGCCTCGCCGACTTCCTCTTCCTTCCCCTTTTCTTACCATTGCCTCTAGTAACAGTTTGAGGGGAGATTCAATGGCGATGACTAGATGTCTTCATCAGATTTGGTTGCATGAGGCACTAGTGTCTTGATTTCGCCAGAGATGACGATCATGCGTGGTCGGCCTCATCATAGATTGAGAAAAATGTAGGGTGACATATGAATTCTCAAGCGTGATCCGGACGTCAAAAATTCAACTAATTTTTGCAAAAAAGAAATAATTGAGTAGATGTATAGCAAATCCATCTAAATCCTCTACTTGTAGTACATGAAGATGCACTTTGTTTTTCCTTTTTCTCATTTTATGTTGTAACCTCCACTCAAGAGTTCTAAACAACTAGGGAAAAGAATTCCATAGCTCAACTGAACTCTTGACTTGAGTGGCACCCCATGCATGCCAGGGGCCCGACAAACTTGCTACCCTCCTGGTACTAGTAGTAGTACAAAAGAAAACGAAATGCTACGGTGTTACTGTGAGTAGTAAGCTAGTAACTAGGTTCTGTTCTAAAGTATTGTGACTTTGTGGTTTTAAAGTTTGCCTAAAATGATGTTGTAGTAACTATTAGATTTTTTGAGATATGTAATAAAAGGAAAATAAAAATAGGAAAAAAACACCACTATATCCCTAAAGAAATTCAAAGAAAAAAGGGAAAAAGCCACGTTAAGAAACCAACTCATTCCAAACATCTTCTAGCTTCTGAAAGCCAGAAGCCATGGCTATTTGGAACGGGGCTCTAGCTCCTCAGGCAGCATGATGACTAGACCTGGAAGTTGGGCCAAGCTGTACTGTGCCATGCCAGCATAAGGCATGGCCCAAAGCGTGATGGGTTACCGTTGTGATGTGCCAACGTAGGCCCGGCCCTGTTGACTTAGAGGTGATGCCGAGTCGATGGCGGTGACAAGGACGTCGGCGAAGGCAACGATGGTGGCGGCCATGGCCGCCATCTTCATCACATTCATGCTTTGCTTATACCTTATGTAATTTAAGGGAAAAAGACGGAAAAGGCTGAAATTTAAGTAATTGCATAAAAATATGGACACATAAATATTTGAGGAGAAAAGTCAAATTTTCTTGATATTTTAAAGTATAATGTTATTGTCTCATTGAAAACTTACGCCTCAGAGTGGTGTTTTGCTGGTAAGGAAAAGAGTACAATAACAATATGCATGCATACTAACTGCTTCCCAATATTGAGATTGTTCATGCATTCCAAGTTAGTGTTCACCTACATGATCTCGGGATCCTCCAGTTGATGTTGTTGTCGCTCTTTTGCCGATTCCTAGTTCTTGATGCAGGTGATTGCCTCCACCATCTTGGGTGTGAGGGATGACATCCTTTCTTCAATTATTCTCTCTACCATGTTGAATGTCGCTTTTGAAGAGATAGTGGATACCAGAACCAGTAGAACATCTTGTGCGAAATGACACAATGCAAGAAATACCTACTACTGTTCTTTTATGACTCGAGCAAGTCTATCTTTCCACTGTCAGCAAGATCAAGATCAGTGTTTGCAAAATCATACTCTAGGCAGTAGTTTAGCTCTGAGATATAATTCCACTTAGGAGCCACCTGAGATTGAGGAGATGAAGAATTAGACTTGTCCTTTAGCTTCTTTCACAAGTGGGTTGTCAAGCTTATCTTGCCTTATTGTGCTTGTTGTGATACTTCTGATCTCGCATTGCTACCAAGTTTGTCATGATACAAATAAAAAATATGAAATAACTCATTTTTGACATGTTCAAAAGCTTCAGAGAAATCAAGGCCGAGGTATTCACCTATTTTCTTCATACCTATCACCTATATAGTGCATGGTAGCTCCGAATGTACCCACAATAATTTGGCATTTCAACCCTCTATTTTTGTTTTAGCCCTTATACTATTTTAATTACCTAATACACACATATACCGTTGGCTCACCCGTTAGTCTAACATTAAAACCCCACCTCATTTCTTTTTTTCTCCCCACCTTCCTTTCTCTCCCGTTCACCACTTCAAGTCCCTTCCTCCCTCTCCCGTCCGACCATCGCCACCCCAGGCGGCTATCCTCGATGTCGCTCCTCGACTAGATCCGACTAGATCTGGTTGGTGTAAGATCGAGAAGGCCAAATAGAGGGGAGATGGAGAGGGACGCGAGCCGGATCGATCTGGGGGGAGAGAGAGAGAGGAGTGGATGAGGGATTATTCATGAAAAAAATCCATACGGGGGGTTTTCTGAAAAGTAGATTAAGTGAGTTGGGAGCCTTCCACCCTCCTTGATCTGAGCCGCACGGACCAGATCGGACGGATCTGGTGAGTTTTAGCACTGAATAGGGCTTTAGCACTAGATATGCTCCCATATGTGTGTGTGTATATATGAGAATATGCTTTTGAATACAGACCTTAATGATTTCACCTTTTTAACCATGTGAGACTAAATAATAATATACTTGCACAACCATATTAGTCCCACAAAAGATTTATCATTTAATCATATATTTGGATGTGAAAAATGCAACAAGATTATATGAAAGATATCACATGCATACCTACTTAAACAAACATATTAATCTCACATATACATTTGTCATTATCACCAAAATATCATAAATAGTATTTGTCATTATTACCAAAACCAATTAAAACAAAGTTTGATCTTTCAGTTGGGCCCATTCAGATTCGGTCATATCTGGTCACTGTCGCTATTCTCTGCCCTCACCATCATCTTCCTTGATCAGAGCGCAATCGGTCGCCGTTTTTGCAGCCCAACCTCGGTGACATCTGCTCGCCATCTTCTTCACCGTCCTCCACTATCCACTACCACCTGCACTTGTTGTTGTTCACCACCACCCCGCACTCGTCCACTCATCATTGTTCACCACAGCCTCACCATCGACATCCACCACGGCACATTGATGGGCAACTACGGTGGAGGCATGCAGATGCGACGACGGCACTGCCCATTGTCATATCCCTCAACACCGAATAAATCCAGCACTGCCGTGGCCTATTGGGAGAGGAAGATGGTAGTGAAGGCCTCTTCGGCTACTCCCACGTCATCGGCGTCGGTAGTTATGGTGGCCTCTTCGACTACTCTCACATCGTCGATATGGTCATATGTACGGCACGATAGCCTTACTCTCCCTCTTTCTATCTGGCTACTCCCATGTTCCACCCCTCTCCTGGGTAGGGGTGAAAACGGATCGGATTCGGACGGATATTGCTATTACCATATCCTAACCCATATTTTTTCTCCGGATTCGGTATCAATCGGATTCGGTACCAATCGGATTCGGTGTTGGATCGGTCGGGATTAACCCAATTCGTTTGCACCCCTACTTGTTTGTAAGGAATGCATACAGTGCAGTAAATGGAGTAGGACGCACTGACTTGATGTTACTATTTAATAGCTGATGTGGAAGATTTTATTTTACCATTACAAAAGAAAATGAAACATCAAATAGTAGCACTAACCTGAAATCATACTTGAAGACGTATCGGATTCGGACGGATATTACTGTTACCATATCCTAACCCATATTTTTTTCTCCGGATTCGGTACTAGTCGGATTCGGTACCAATCAGATTCGGTGTCGGATCGGCCGGGATTAACCTGACCCGTTTTCACCCCTACTCCTGGGCATCCATACCGCAGACCAGCCGAGACGCGTCGTGCCCTGCCGTTGTGTTTCCATGCCATTTAGCCTGACGGGCTTTCTTTTTAGGCCCAAGCTGGCCCAAAAAGCTCGGCCCACCTCGCAGGTGTAACCGCGACAACGTACCATCGCACCAAGCCACCAATCAACTCGGGAGTGGTCGGTCGGCTGACGGGGCAATCGCCCATTGAATGCCCCAACAGCCCCCAACCACATTTTCCTCCTCCCATTTACTCCGATCCTCTGAGCTCTCACTCCGCTTCCTATTATATATATATATATCTTCAATTACTCATGATCCCTACGCCTCCCCATCTCATCTTAAGACTTGCATTAATCGCGCCCATGTCCATGCAACAACCGATGCAGGCCACTGCTACCCTTCCCGCCGGCGCCATGCCAACATCCTTGATCAGCCTCGCCTTCACAACGGCAGTGGCAACTGCTGCGGTGGTTGTCATCGTCGCCGTGGCGAGGTACAACAGGAGGTACAGGGGCCTGAGGCTTCCGCCGGGCCCGCCGGGGTGGCCCGTCGTCGGGAACCTCTTCCAGGTGGCCTTCTCCGGGATGCACTTCATCCACTACGTCCGCGACCTGCGCCAGGAGTACGGGCCCGTCCTGACGCTGCGGATGGGGGTGCGCACGCTCGTCGTCATCAGCAGCGCCGAGCTCGCGCACGAGGCGCTCGTCGAGAAGGGCCGGGAGTTCGCGAGCCGCCCCGCCGAGAACACCACGCGCAATATCTTCTCGTCCAACAAGTTCACCGTCAACTCGGCCGTGTACGGGAACGAGTGGCGGTCGCTGCGCCGGAACATGGTGTCCGGGATGCTGAGCACGTCGCGGCTTCGGGAGTTCCGGCCCGCGAGGCTGCGCGCCATGGACCGGTTCGTGGCGCGGATGCGCGCCGAGGCCGCGGCGTCGCCCGAAGGCGCGTCCGTGTGGGTGCTCCGCAACGCGCGCTTCGCAGTGTTCTGCATCCTGCTCGACATGACCTTCGGGCTGCTCGACCTGGACGAGGAGCACATCGTGCACGTCGACGCCGTCATGAAGCGCGTGCTGCTCGCGGTCGGCGTGCGCATGGACGACTACCTCCCGTTCCTCCGCCCCTTCTTCTGGCCGCAGCAGCGCCGAGCTCTCGCAGTCCGCCGCGAGCAGGTCGACACGCTCCTCCCGCTCATCAACCGCCGCCGCGCAATCCTCCGCGATATGCAGCGCTCGCCACCCGACCCCAACGTCGCTGCGCCGTTCTCGTACCTGGATTCCGTGCTCGAACTCCGTGTCGAGGGCCGCGTCGCCGAGACCACCGACGAAGAGCTGGTCACCCTCTGCGCGGAGCTGATCAACGCCGGCACCGACACCACGGCCACCGCCGTCGAGTGGGCCATGGCGCGCGTCGTGGACAACCCGTCCGTCCAGGCCCGGCTCCACGAGGAGATCATGCAGCAAGTCGGCGATGCCCGGCCAGTCGACGACAAGGACACCGACGTCATGCCGTATCTGCAGGCCTTCGTCAAGGAGCTCCTCCGTAAGCACCCGCCCACGTACTTCTCGCTCACCCACGCCGCCGTCCAGCCGGGGAGCAAGCTCGCCGGCTACGACGTGCCCACGGACGCGAACCTGGAGATCTTCCTCCCGACCATCTCCGAGGACCCCCAGCTGTGGGACCGGCCGACGGAGTTCGACCCGGACCGGTTCCTTGCCGGCGGCGAGACGGCGGACTTGACTGGGTCGGCGGGCATCCGGATGATACCGTTCGGGGCGGGGCGGCGGATCTGCCCGGGCTTGGCCATGGGGACGACGCACATCGCGCTGATGGTGGCGCGGATGGTGCAGGCGTTCGAGTGGCGCGCGCACCCTTCGCAGCCGGCGCTCGACTTCAAGGACAAGGTGGAGTTCACGGTGGTGATGGACCAGCCGCTGCTCGCCATGGTGAAGCCCCGGAAGCTCTCGTTCTGATACGCGCAGAGTCGCAGACCCATGCATGCATGTGCATGTCGGCGTTGCAACAGTCGTACCAGTACGTGTGGACGCCAGCATGCATGCCCACGGCCACGGCTAGCTGGCGCCTCCTTTTTTTTCCCTCTTCTTCCTTCTTTGGGAGAGCCACTAGCGCCTCCTCTTGATTTCCATTAGATCAGCACGTAAGCTACGTACGTTAACTACTGCTACTTCAGTCGTGAGTTATGAAAGTCTACGCATTTGTGCTTTTGGAGTGTACACGCTTATACATGTAGCGTACACGCTTAAATATGTGTGCCAGGTAGTAGTGGTTCATTTATGCATGGACATGTACGAGTTTGTCTTATTTAGAAGCATGGACATGTACGAATTTGTTTTATTTAGATCTTATTACTATTTCATCTAAATTTTTTGACTCATAAATTAAGATCTAAAGACTATTATTCTTTCTTCTTACTTATATAACTACATCTAACCCTATCCCACCCCATGCCACTCCCTCCGCGCCGCCCCTTCTCATCACCGACAATGAACCCCTCCCACAACCTCATCTTCTTTTTCGCCCCAGAGCAGCTTCGCACATCTCCCTCCACCATCCTCTCCACCACCCATGGCTAGCGGTGTCCCCGCTGCCTCGCCACGCCGCCCCTACCCCTCCTTGCCATGTTGCCCCCGCCCAACCTAATAACTAGTACCTTCCACCGCTACTGTCCTCTGGCATCATCCACCACCCTCCTACCTGTCCGTCACCCCCTTCGTCGGGCCATCGCCCTCGGCCTCCCTCTATGCCTGGGGAAACGGTGAACCATAGGCGCGGGGTGGGATTCTCCCCTCGGGCTCGCTAGTGAGAAGGAAAAAAGGGTCGCCGAAGGAAAATGTGGAGATGGCGGTGCACGAATTTTCGTGTACATCTAAAAATAAGAATTTTGGATGATTGTTTAGATAAAAACATCCGGATAATGTTTATCAAAACTCTATTATTAATTAGGTTTGAATGTTAATTTGTCGGGACTTTATATGCATGGATTTTTTTCTCGGTTTCTGATTGTTTTTCTCTACGCTCCTGCGTTTTCTTGTCTGGATTCTACGTTCCTGCAGCTATTGCTTGAGTCAATTTGTTACACAAAGCCATGCCCATACCTACAGTGACCTTTCCTCTTCTTCCTTGCTGCCAACTGAATTTGCAATCAGCGATGACCCTACCGAATCAGTCAATTGCATAACAAGATATCGCTAGTCGTACTACTACGTACGCTCAGTGCGCCTCTTCCTTTTAGTACTGGATTATAGCTTTTGACTATAGTTTATAGTTTTTAGGTTGTTCATGAGAGAGAATACAGAGCAACAGAAACTCACGTGTGGTTTTAGCCGATATAAATGAAGTCGCTACAGTGTGTATTACAATAAACTTGTAGGCCCGTCACAAAGATATCCCGTTTAAAGGGTATGTTCTTTTCGGTTTTTGAAACCGGCTTTTGGCTTTTGCTACCTCTGGCCGGTTAGACTGCCAAGTCTACAACCTGTCCAGAAAAGCTATAAATTTGTAAGATTCAAATTGTCGCTTCTCTAAAATAATAATGGTTTGACATAATAAAATTCTGAATCTTCTTACATGACCTTACAATTATCAACATATTAAAAGAGCAATTACAAAGGTGGTAAGAATAGCTACGTAGAAGTACTATTCAATGCTCGCCTCTGCCAACCATATTTTCAAGCAACCAAAATAAACTAGCTTCTAGGCTTAAAGAAGACCCTTTTTGGAATGCCGCTTTTCTACACTAGTATGAATTTTGTGGAAAAGGAAGCATCTACTCACAGAATGTACGAAATTCGTACGAGAATCCTGCTTTTCAAATCAAGCTCATTGAATGTAGACTAGCAATCTTGAAAGCACATGGGCCGTGCATATTATAATCATAATGAACAGTAACACCACTACATACTACTACCTTAATTTGTTCCGTACGTCGTAGAACGTGAGCAGCCAAACTTTGACCAATAACATACAAAATGGTATTTAGATTTGAAATATGAAAACGATATTAGCATATTTGTCGTTACAAGTACTCCCATATCATTTTTTAATAATTTTTACTAATATATAATTAGAAAAAGTAAGGGTTAAAGATGTGTATTGGAGATTACCTCCAAAGCAAAGCGATATTTATTTTGGAAAGATGCATTGCCGTAGACAAATGCGTAAAATCTTGTGTTGATTTCTGCAACTTAATCACACATTGCAGCACACACAACAGCAAAGTACTGCCATTTTGCAGAGCACGATGAGATAAAAAAACGGATCACGTTTGAGCCTTGTTGCTTCAGCAGCTAGCAGCGGTACTTGACGAGACGGTCTCTGATGATTAGTAAATTTGTACCGCCCCAGCCTGGCAAGGAAGGATAGTAGTATAGTCGGTAAACTTGCATGCTAGTACTGTAACTATTTTCATGAACATGCAGATGCAGGACAAGCGCGTGCAACAACGCCGGCCGGAGACCGGCCGCAGTACACGATCTGAAGACGAAATCGAAAGGAGCTTCTACACGACGATCGAGATAGAAACCACCTGAACAAACTACTGCAGACAAGCTAGGTGCAGTGCTTGAACTGATCTGCAACATCTGAACCAGAGCACGTATATGTCGCAGTTGCAGGCATTACGTAATTTCGCTGAACATTGTATGGATCGATCATATGGCGCCAGTTGATCAGTTGAGCGGTAGTAGATCGACGAGAGAACACAGCTACACGTACGTGCGCGTACTGGTGCGATGGTCGCGCGCGTCAGTTTCGGCCATGACTCCGGCTTTAATTTGCCTGCACGACGAAGCTACCAGTAGTTGGAGTGGGGCCATGCATGTACGACGAAATGCATCCAAAATCCAAGTTTCCAACTAGATGCATGGCTAGAGATTTTTCTCGCAGTAATTAACGGGAAACTATAAGGCGAGGACGTCCGATAGAAAGGCATTCGTTCGTACGCTAACCTACCGGCCAGCTGGGTAAAACGCGCCTTATTTGCTTCACCTTATCCATCCATTATTCCCTGATGGACTCCCAGGACTGCCTCCACCCTCCACGCGCTGTCTCTTTGGAGGATCTCAACCGATTGAATCAGTAAGTTTTGACCGAGCTATTGCCACCAGCAAGCTCAGACCCTGCTTCACTCCGGCTATTTCTCTGGCATCACAAGCTCTGCCACTGCCACCAACAACCGTCAGAGTTTGCCGCCGCTCATGCTTGAGTGAGGGGTTTTCCTTTCTGAGGAGCGATTGCAAAAGCTAAAAACCGCTTTTATAAGTTGTTAAAGAATATGCCCTTTAGTTTTTTTTGGTTGCAATTGGAATACCTATTTATTGCAATGGGGAGATTGATGTACCATTTCAAGTTTTATTGCAAATATATATTTGATTTGTCGTATCTAGAAGTTCAAGATATTGTAACATTTTGTCGTAATTTTATAAACATGATTTGTTGCTTTTGAAATTTTCAAGCATGTAAAAGTTGTTTGATAAACGAGATCTTTCATCCAACTAACAGTTTTTGTTGAAATTTTAAAAGAATTATCAATGTTTCATTAGTGATGGTTCTAAGTTTGTTACATAAGTTGTTAAAAATATTGTGTACATTATTTCGAGTTGTTGTATCATTCTAAGAGCGTACGATGAGAATTGTTCTGAGCGCTGGTCCTTCACAATTAACTTTTGTTTTGTTTTGGTCCAGTACGACGTACGCATCAACGATTAACTGGCTTAATTTATGCCCAGATCGACGTCTAGCTTAGGTAACCCCACCGCATCATTATGCCCGTGTTTTTCTTCCACTGCTTGTCGGTGCGTTTGTCCAATGACCGACACGGTTACTGTACTTTCCATTAAGAAAATACTCGTTGTACTAGACGCTGCTCTTATGGAACAAACTTCTGTTTTTAGTGTTTATCTAATTCAGCTTAATTGAATCGAGTGTCATCATGGCATTAACAAGCGTACTACTCACCTAAGCGATGCACGTACTAATTCAACAGCTTAAGCACCATACCATGCATACCGTTCTGGTACAATAATCGTGTGTGATGGCTAGATTTGCCTAGCAATAGATAACAGAAGGACGTGTAGTGGTAGTAGTAATCTGTCTATTCTGTCGTCTTGAGCTCCCAAACGCCTTGAAGTACGTCCAGGATCCGGCAAGTGTGGACCCAAAAAATGACCTCATGGCTTGGACTTTTGTGTGCACTAATTAACTGGGTTCATGTGGTCTGTCTCATCATCTACCTATCCGCATCATAACCCCATCTCTCTCAAGGACCAGCCACCTCTACAAGCAAGTGATCATCATTTCTAGGAGCTTAATTAAGGTGGTGATCGGTTCGGCTGAAAGCCTCATGGCTTATGGCTGAAAACACTGTAGCTGGCTGAAAAAAGTACTGTAGCTGACAGAGGCTTATTTACCATAATTAAATTTTAAAAAATTTAAAAATAGAAAAAACATATTAGCCCATCACGTATAATGTAAACAAATACGAGGAAAAAAAAGAACCGGTAAAAAACTCAAAAAAAGCCAAAAGTTCAGAAAAAGACGAAATTTATGAATAGTGCAAAAATAAGCTGAAGCCAGAAGCTGAAGCCATATTGATCAGGGCCTAAATGTTGTATAGATCAAGCCATTG
Source organism: Dendrocalamus latiflorus (assembly GCA_017311315.1). Taxonomy (NCBI): domain Eukaryota; kingdom Viridiplantae; phylum Streptophyta; class Magnoliopsida; order Poales; family Poaceae; genus Dendrocalamus; species Dendrocalamus latiflorus. The sequence continues at coordinate 17,937,569 of CM029655.1, read as the reverse complement.
CTGAGGAGCAACCAACCAGCCAGCCAGCCAGCAGACATGAGCTGATAGCTTAACTAGGATGTGAGGATGCTGTCATGCTGATGTTGCATTCCTGTCATGGTTTAGAGACAAACTGAAGAACTGTTGAGGTTGCCATTGGCTAAACTCAAAAGTACAGGAAGGCTGTCCAAGGACAGTACATGCTGAAGCGCTGATCCTTCAAATCAGAAGCCCAGAGAAGCCTCTCTGTTGCGTGCACAATAGTCCCCTTCCTGTGACAGCACTAGGTACTAATTAACCAACGGATGGATTTCCAATAGGAGTCATCGCCCAAACGAAACAGGAACCTGAACTGTGACCTCAGCAACAACAACAACAAAGAGGTGGTTGCATTGCTGAGCATACAAAAGGAAGGGAAGAACAACACTGAATAAATATTATTCCTATTGTCGACACGCAGTCCTGATCTTTTTTTTTAGTCTTGTACCTTGATCTCTTTTTGTTTAAATACGTAAGTTTTACTCGACAGTGACAGTGCAACAAGGCTCAAACCAATTAATAATTAAAAGAAAAGAAACGGAAAAAAAAAAGAAACACTCATGAAATCATCAGTTACAAGCAACACAAGTCACATCAACATTTCACAAATCCATGGCACAGAGGTTACACAGAGGAAGCTCTTGGGTGGTAACATTAATTGGTGTCTAGTAGAGTGAGTCGACCGTCTTGTTCAGCTCAACAAGCTTCTTCATCCTCATCCTCTCGCTTTCGCTCACCAGCTGCGTCGATCCCAGAGATGCAGAGTTATAACAAGAACAAGGTTTTTTTTTAAGTTGTGAAATGAAGAGTTATGTTCAATGATCGATGGATCTTTAACGAAGAGATGATGCAATAAACTGATAATATATACTCACCTCGATTAGCCTATTGACAAGCAGTGCCTTCTCCTTGTTCTTCTCGTTGTACGCCTCCAGAATCTCTTTGTATTCCTTTTCCTTTTTTTCAATTCAAGCCAAACAAATCCGTATATCAACTTATCAACTATATACCTTGGTAAACATCATATCACGTTACAGATTGTTCTGAGATATGTTAAATTGTTAATTAGGTACTTTCAAGAAGTAAAAATGATTAGACCCGTTCTATATATGTATCTATATATGTGCGTCATGCATGATATGTGTGTGCCTTCACCTTCTTGACGGTGCTCTTGCCGAGAGGCTTGAGCTGACGGTTCACCTTGTCGATCCTCTTCCGTATCGCCTCCACCTCCTTCCTGGTAGGATCCGCCATCCCTTCCAGCTCCTACAAACAAAACAAATTTAGTCTGCGGTATTCGACGCCGTAGCCTTTTCTTTCTTTTCCTATAAAGTTCATGTGAAATGCCTACGAAACCTTATCGAAACTAACTGATTATTGAAGTATATTACCCATCACTTATCGAAACTAACTGACTATTGAAGTATATATTACCTATATTTCCGTGTTAGCTTAACCTTTTGAGTAAATTGATTGGTGCATACAACTCACTATAGTATCAAAATCTAAAGATTCTAAGTTCACAACCCGGCTAACGCAACCATTCTGAATCCACGTCTTCGGTTCGGAGACTAGATGTGTAGGAGAATGTTAAAATATATTGCCCATCTTTTCTTATCAATTAAGCTTTTTATACATATAAGGAAGAATATTAAAATAGATTACTCACTTTTCTAATTAGTTTTAATTTTTAGATAAACTAACTGATACATACAGCTCAACACTGATCCTACGTATTTTCGCAAAAGCCTCTATTGTACTCTCATCTGGGCTCTCTTAAATATGGTCAACCTCGATACGGCTGCCAAATTACGTCCACTAATGACTAATCTAATAAACTGTACTACCAAATACAAACAGCAGTACTAGTCGTGTGCCGTATCTGTAGTTCTGTACAGGTAACAGTTCAGTACGGACTGGACAGGTAGTCAGGAAGTAACTGACTTACCTGTCGGATGAAGGCGAGGCGCTTGGACGACTCCTCGACGCGGCCGAGCTGCGCGAACACCTTCTCCTGGAGCTCCAGCTTCTTCCTCTCGATCTGCTCCTCCTTGGCCTTGAACACCGACAGGGCCGACCTCGACGACGCCTCGCCTTCCTCCTCGCCGCCGCCCAGCGACGACGGGTGCTTCATCCGCAGCACCATCTGCATCGGCTGCTCCACGCCGCCCTCCCCCTGCATCCTCTCTACGTGCACACGTACACACGCTGCTACTGCTAATTACCTCCTCCTTCCTTCAGTTCGAGTTCGACCCTGCCAACCCCTGCCTATTCCTTCTTCCTCCTCTTCCTCGCTCCCCGCTATTTATTATAGCACCAACCAGCATCGAGTCTCTGTCGCTTTCTTCCTTTCCATGCTGCGTGTCTAAGCAACCAAGTAATCTGATGCACATGCCTGTGAAGTGTGAACTAATGTGATCCAGTAAAAGGAAGATGGAATGGCTGTGTCGCACAAGAAAGACAGGAAAAAAGGCCGCATCATTTCATCTCGTCTGAAGCGCATGTGGGCGTGTGCATGCGCAAGAGCAGCGTACGTACGCCGAACGAACGATCGATTCTGTCAAGAACCATATCTGCACCGTCTTTGTACTGTCGATGTGCTGTTTGGTGAGTCCCTGTCAGGGGGTCGAGTGCAAGTAACTCTTCCTCTCGCTCGAGAACAGCGCAGGGGAAGTGATTCTGGTGCGCCCGTGTCTCCTTGTGTTTAGATTAGCGGTAAATACCACTGGACTTTCGAGTAGCTAGGTATCGTTGCGTTGCGACTGCCCTGTCCATTGTTTTGGGAAGGTGAGGCGAGGGGGACAAGGCGCCTGCAACGCGAGGCTTGGAAGACACACATATGCAGACATACGTGTTGTCGTCGGTCGCCATTGAATGGGAATCAAGGAAATGAGACGTCGGTTTGAGAGCAACGGCGAAGGTGGGCAGCCGCTATGATATGATCAGTGGTCACTGATCAGTAAGATAGTAACAAGATGGGAGAGGCCGTCCGTTTTTTTTCGCTGCGGCTCATAGCTTTTGTTGATATTTTTTAATATGACAGTGGATAGCAAAAATATCAACACAAATGACGTATACAATTTTTGGCTCAGAGAGATATTCGGAGGATTCTCTTCAAAAAAAAAAAAAATCTTATCTCGACTTTTGAAAAGTGACTAGAAGAGCAGGGCCTAAACAGAGCAAGGCATCAACTGCGACTGGAACAAAACGGAGTGTGAAATTATCTCGTGGGCTGGCTGACAGCCTGACATGCCCACCAGTTCCCTTTGATACCCTTTTAGCCTTCCAAAGCCCTGCAGCATTATCAGATCGGCCAATAATACCAGTTCCATGATTACTAATATTGGGTCTTATCATAACGACAGATGAGAGATCATCTCAACATGTGCCTTGCTGAATGCCTATCTAATATGTCCATAACTGCAAGCTTGGGAGGCGTAGTTTGCAGGCTGCAGCTCAGCGTTAGTAAGATTTTAACTCTTGATTCAGCCATTCAGCACAGAAATTACGACGCTGCCCAAATTTCCATACAATTATAACTCAAGGACGCTAAGAACAATAAAAAAAAACTTGCATGCTTAAGGAAGCCGAGCTACTAAGACGCGCTGCATGTCAGCATCCAATGCAACAGAAAACAACAGACTGCAAAAGTTTATGCATGTGCCAGAAGTTTGCACACAAGATCGCTAGCATAACAGTAAAATTGAAAAACCTTAAAACCAGGATCAGCAGAATAGCTCAATTTAGGCTAAGGTTCGTCTGCTGAAATAAGGTGTCCAACACAAATGTACCACTCAAGACAAAGCTTCTACAGAACATAGCCACTGTAATTACTGCCGCTCCGGCTGGTGTACTCCCTTTTCCCAAAATATATGGTTGCCGTGGATTTCGTACTGTCAAGATTTTCAACCTTTTTACTATTAATATAAGTTAAACTATATAAATTGACTACATGAAAATAATATTAGTAAATTTGTCTTACAAAATATTTTCACAATATATATATTTTTATTATTTTTGCTAATATATTATAATAATAAATTATAGACAAAGCCTCGTATTAAAGACCGTGAAAAATAAAAAACAACCTATATTTAGGAACAGAGGGAGTATTTTGTTTTCATGCAAAGAGGAGCTCAGAATAAAATCAGTAACAAGCGGAACTGAGAGCTGATGGCTATTTTCACTCTCCGGGCGCAGAAACCCCTTGCTTCAGCTTTTCCCTCTTCATCTTCTTCTTGGAGACTGGCTTCTTCTTCCGAGGAGGAAGCGTCTTCTGTGCATACACATAGAGCGCATAGTTCCCAACAAAGAAAAGCAGCAGGAAGATCGCAATCACAAGCAGGACTATCATTCCAGGGTTCAGGCCCTTGTTGACCTCCTCAATGACTACATTGTTCTGAAGACCAGGAAAGTAATTTATCAGAAAAACTAAAATTGATACTAAAAACACAAGTATTTATGTGCATGGAGCTTGCAGGGTTTATACGTTACGAATTTAGAAAGAACAAATTAGACCCAGACATATATACCATTCTATACACATGGTGACTGTTGCGGCAAGTTGAAGCTCACAACGTGGGTGGAAGACTTGTGAAAGTCTCAACCGTAAGTACTCGGAAGCTTCGACTGTGAGTATTCAGAAGCTTCGACTGTGAGTATTCGGAAGCTTCGATCGTGAGTACTCGGAAGAACTGCTCTAATGAACAGTATTCTGCTACAGCACTCGTAGAACAGTACTATACTACAGTACTCATAGAATAGTACTCTGCTACTATACTCGTAGAATAGTATTCTCATGACCACGAAGGCGTATACGACCATGAAGGTACTCGTATACGACCACGAAGGCGTTCGTATACGACCATGAAAGTACTACCACAAAGGCACTCGTATATGACCACGAAGCACACGGGGATGTCTGAAACACACGTGGATATCTGGACTCTTTGAAGAACAGTGAACTCATGAGTCAAACAATTTTTGTGCCGCCCCTCTGAATTAGTTTGCGGTGTTTTCTCCGTTGATCTTTTATACTGTAAAAAAGAAATAACTGACCCTACATACCCACCACGTTCAGCTCTTCATGGCGCGCCATCCTACATCCGAGCTATTCATGACATTAACGAAGTTACAAAACGCACACACTAATACTCTTAACGTATGCACTAACTCACTTAACATACATACTAATGCAGTATGACTAAGACTACTGTTACGTCTATAGGTGCGATGTGATTAAGTCCAACAAATCACCCCCTAACCATGGCGCACCGGCTTCACCTCGACCACCCGACGTACTCTGCTTCACATGAGGACAACGCCACAATTTTCTGCTTCTACGACACCCAAGTGATCAAACTTGCACCAAGGAAAAATGTCGTACACGTGGTGCTCTTGCGGTCGTCAGTGTCGCCCGCCAAGTCACTGACGCTATATCCGACAAGTTCAAGATCCAGCATGCTTGCCCTTATGTAACAGCATTGGAATCCAATCGTGCCTCTCGCGTAGCAAAAAATATGCTTCACCATGGCCAAATGCTGTGTCGTTGGTACCTCCATGTACCTGCTAACAATTCCCACGGCATAAGCAATGTCTAGCCTCGTGATCACAAGGTAACAAAGACTTTCGACAATGTTGCGGTACTTAGTGGCGTTGACGGCGGCACTGCAATCTTTTTTGCTCAACTTCAACCGGTTCTCTATCGGCGTTTAGCACGGATTACACAGCGCCATTCCCGCAGCTTCCAAAATCTTACATGCATAGCTACTTTGTGATAGCGTGATCTTCCCGTCTTCTTACTTGACCTCAATGCCCAAATAATAACTTAACAAACCAAGATTGGTTATGCTGAATAGTTTCTTCATCTGGGCCTTGAACTCGACGATATCGTCGACGTTTGAGCCGGTAATGATGAGGTCGTCGACGTACACCCCCACGAGCAAGAACGTGTTATTTTGTTCCAGCCGGTATACCGCATGCTTGAGTGGAGTTGTCGTGAACCCGAGCGACACCAAAGTGGCGTCCAGCTTTGAGTTCCAGGCTCGCGGCACCTGCCACAGCCCGTTTAAGGCCTTGCATAGCCTTAGCACATCGTTCTTGTGCTTGTTGTCGACGTACCCTGGAGGCTATTGAACGTACACCTCCTTGACCAAATCATCATTCAAGAATGCAGACTTTACGTCCATGTGATGTATTTGCCAGCCGCCCGTGCGATCAGCACTCGCACTATCTCAATGCTAGCCACCGGTGCAAATACTTCGTCGAAGCCCATCCCCTGTCGCTGTGCATATCCTTTTGCAACCAAGCGAGTTTTTTGCTTAACAATGTTACCTTGAAGATCTTTTTTTCACCTTGAAGACCCATTTGAGCCCGATTGCTCGATGACTAGTAGGAAGCACGGCGAACTCCCAACTGTTGTTGTAGATAAACTTCAACTCTTCGTTCATGGCCTGTTTCCATGCTGTGTTCGAGAGCGCCTCCTGGACGCTCGCGAGCTCGTCTGCACCAAGGAGGCAGAGGTCGCCGTACTCCACGACTTCATCAGTAGGCTCGGTGTCATCTATTTGCACTGCTTCAGTTGTGCCGTAGATATTTGACACCGCGCGATACCTCAGCGGTATACCTTCAGAATCACGCGATCCGCCAGTCGGTGGTGTTGCCCACTACATTGTAGCTCCAGACGATGTTGTGAGCTGGAATGGTTCCGCCGCCTGTGGCACGCGATCCGCCAGTCGGTGGTGTTGCCCACTACATTGTAGCTCCAGATGATGTTGTGAGCTGGAATGGTTCCGCCGCCTGTGGCGTCACAGGTGTATTCGTCGTTGTCGAAGACGTAGTGCAATTGACGTCCACCAAAATGCCACTCGTGACGTCGTATTCGACGGTGAACGTGTCGAGTTCGATAATGCCAGTTGATGAAGATGACGTTGTCTAGTCTCATTGCTTCTCTTCTTCGAACACGACATCATGTCTCACATGGAGCTTCTTTGTGACCGAATCGTAGACGCGATAAACCTTTGAGCCCTCCTCGTATCCGATGAACACCATTGGCGTGGAGCGATCGGAGAGCTTGGTGCCGCCAGGGCCAACCTTTTTGACATGTGACACACATCCGAATGTTCGGAAATAGTGGACTTTAGGCCTCCTTTTATGCCACGCCTCGTACGGTGTTACACCGTCTAGGCTCCGAGTCAGTGCACGATTCAGGACGTGCACTGCAATCTTTATTGCCTCGCCTCAAAACTGTTAAGGGTATTAGAGATAAGGTATTAGAGATAGAATAGGACTCTTATTTGTTTCCTTATATCTCTCTTGTACTCTCTATATATATTGCCCTTTGGACCTCATCAATATACACACACAATATTCATAACATGGTATCAGAGCCTAGGTTGAAACCCTAACCTAGATCTACTTCCGCTGCTGCAGCCCCCGGGAGAATCGATCTCCTCTCCCGGGGGCGGCCATCTCAAGGACCGCCTCTGGGCCGTCATTGCCACCTGCGCCTCCGGCAGTCCGAAGCTCACGCCGACGCTCTCCTCCGCCCGTCCGGTGGCTCTCCGGCCGCCGCCAGCCTGGCACCGTACGGATCCGGTCGCCTCCGGGCCAGATCCGAGCCGTCGGCGCCCTCGTCGACTTCATCGCCGCCTCCCACTGCGGCTCGGGCGCGGGATCTCACGGCATGCGCAGATCCGGTCACCACCGGCCACGTCCCGCCCCGGGGGAGGCCACCTCGTTTTCGGCCACCGCTGCCTCATCTCCGGCCGCCGTCGCCCTCGGGTAGCCGACCGTCGTCAGAACGCCGACTCGTCTCAGCTCGCCAATGGATTACGCCCAGGCGGACGTCATCTCCCCGGATCTGAAGGCGCACCGCCCAATCCGGCCTCCACGCCGGATCCGATCGGATCCGCCGCATCCAGATCCGGTCGTCACCGCTCCTCCTCGGGCTTCTTCGACGACGGGACGCCGCCGTCCTGCCTGGATCCGGCGTCTACGCTCCTCTTCCGGATCCGGACGATCTCATTGGCTTGTCGCCGTCTGGAGACTCTTCCGCCTGGATCCTCGTCGCCGATCGCATGTCCGCTGGCCTCAACGCGTCCGGCTGCCTCCACGCCGTATCCGACAGTCCGGCCGTCGTCGCCCGCGCCAGCGCCCGCCCGGATCCGCACACTCCGGTTGGAGGTTTCGGCGACTGGGAGATTGGGAAAGCGAGGGATTTTCTATCCTTTTCCTCCCTCTGGTTTCTCTCCTTTTTCCTGTGGAGGGAGATTCGGGTGTGGTGTGCCGCCTCAAGCTCTCCGGTCGCTGTGGAGGAGGCGTTTTATCCTTACGTGGTCGATGGCTTCGACAGGATCTTCTGCCTTCGCGAGGGAGGGAGAGGATATGTTGCCCCTAGGATGGCTCTAATATGTGTTCTTTTGAGTCGGTCTTCGAGTCATTTTTTTTCTTTCGTGAGTCTTTCACTGCGTCCATTCAAGTCCGTAGTTTTCATTTGTTCGTTCAAGCCGTGCGAGTCCACAAATTTATTGTCAGTCATAAAAGTGTAGGAATTTTTTGTTGCATGGCAGCAGCCGCTGCAGATCGTAGAAGTCTTTATGATGCCGCCGCTTCTCTTTGAGCCGCCGCCCCGAGTTTTTAAGGCCGCCGCGCTTCTTCTGCACCGCGCCTCCGTTGCGCTTCTTGTGCACTGCGCTACCGCCGTCTCAGGCTTCGATCTGTGCCGTCATGCTTCTATCTATTCCTCTTCGGCTTGATTTGACAGTTTATTCGACGACTGCTCGCAACGACGACTTTATCACGACTCGGACGTCGGATATTTCTTGTTTTAGTATTAACCCTTTTTCAAATGCAATGCTATTGCATACGCCTTGCATTTGTGGGGGGGGGGGGGGTGTTAAGGGTATTAGAGATAAGGTATTAGAGATAGAATAGGACTCTTATTTGTTTCCTTATATCCCTCTTGTACTCTCTATATATATTGCCCTTTGGACCTCATCAATATACACACACAATATTCATAACAAAAACATGGCAGGCATCGCCATGCTCTTCATCATACTGCGAGCCATCTGCACAACCGTTTGGTTCCGACGCTCCATGACACCTTTTTGTTGCGGCGAGTATGGCACGATCGTATACCGATTGATGCCCATTTCATCGCAGTAGTCGTTGATGTCGATAGGGTTGAACACCCCTCAACGTTCGGTTCGAAATGCCTTCAGCTTGAAATCGATCTCGTTCTCGGTGATGGCCTTAATTTTCTTGAAGAACTTGAATGCTTCGTTCTTCGTCTTGATCACCTCGAGCCACATGAAATGACTATGATCGTCCACGGTCAGCAGGAAGTAGCGGCCGCCTCCTGTTGTGGCTAGTGTAATCGGGCTATATAAGTCGATGTGAGCCAGCTCAAGGCCATGCTCAGCACGGTACGTTGAGGCGTATGGGAACGCCACTTGGTGCTACTTGCCGAGTGCGCACCCGTCATAGAATTGTTCCAGTCGTTCGATGAAGGGCACCCCCTCAACCATCTTTTTGGCGCTCAGGTCGTGTAGGGTGTGAAAGCTGAGATGACCATAGCGCGCGTGCCAACACCACGCTGCCTCGTTCTCCTTCAACATCAGGCATACGGGTGCGGTCAGATTTAGGCCAAGAGTGTACATCCTGTTTCTTGACCAACGCACCCGTGCCAGCAACACTCATTCCTGGTCGAAGATGCTCCGCTCACCGCCTTCAATTACAATTTTGCATCCACCTCCTCGAGTTAGCCAAGACTAATGATGTTAGACCGTAGTTGAGGGATGTAGTATACCTCTTTGAGCGCCCGATACTCTTAGTTTTTGCACTGAAACAGCATGGAGCCTTTTCCGCAGATGTCCACCGTTGAGCCATCACCGAATTTCATCTTGCCTTTCACGTGATCATCCAGCGAGGTGAACATGTTCTTGTCGCCAGTTATGTGGTTACTCGCACTCATGTCAAGGTACCACTCGTCATTTGAATCGACCGACACCACCTTCTCTTCGTTGAGGTACACAGCTTGTGTTGTATCGATGGCTATCTGGGAAAGCTCGCAATGCTCAGCCATTAGCAGCGTCGTTGCATCGTCCTGCACCTGAGCCAGATTCGCCATTTCCTTGTGCTAGTTACGTTGCTTGTTACACTCCTTCGAGAAATGCCCATAGTTGTTACAATTGTAACACTTGATCTTCGTCATGTCATGGCCGCTAGCAGACGACATAGAATCTCTGCCACGCAGCTACCGTTCCCACGCCCACGACCACGTTGCTTGGTGCGGCGTCGATCACTACCGCCACCTTGGTTCTTCTCGCCACTAGAAGAGCATTCGCCACGCTCCTTCTGGCGCGCGAGCCACTCCTCCGTGAGGCGTAACCGCCCTCCTTGGACGCCGGCTTCACCCTCCAGGTCGTAGTGTTCCTCCACGACCCTGAGCCGTCCCGTCAGCTCTTCAATGGAGATTGTCTTGAGGTTGACAAGCATCTCGATGGAAATTGCGACCTGTGAGTACTATGAGAGAACACGACAAAACTTCCTCAACACCCTTTCGTCATCGATCTTGTCACCGATTAGATTAAGGTTGTTGACGAGCCCGGTGAGCCGCATCGCGAAGTCGTCGACGGTCTCTCCATTCTTGAACTTTATGGACTCGAACTCCGAGCACAATGTTCGCGCTTTGGCTTCGCGCACGCGCTCAACGCCCATGCGCATTACCTTCACGGCGTCCCATGCCTGTTTCGCCGTGTTCTTGATGGGAAGAGTCGCCAACATCTTGGTCGGCACAGCACACAAGATTGCCAACAACGCCAAGCGGTCGTCGCGATAGTCAACGGCGTCTCCAGGCTCAATCACCTCCTAGTGTCCTTGTGCTTGCAAATTGACCCTCATCAGGAGGGACCAATCACCGTAGTTTGTGCGTGTCAACATGGGGTAGACCACCGTGCCACCTGCCTCCTTCACCACACGCTACACCATGACCTTACGGTCTCCATTGCTGCTCCTATTGTCGTCTTCGTGGACGCAGACTCTCGGTGGTGGTGGTGTCCGTGTGGAAATCTTGATTCATGCTCCGACATCATGGCAGGATCAACTAGTACGCTCGCTCTGATACCACTTGTTGCAGCAAGTCGAAGCACACAATGTGGTCGGAAGACTTGTAAAAGTCTCAACCGTGAGTATTCGGAATCTTCAACCGTGAGTACTTGAAAGACTTCGATTATAAGTACTCGGAAGCTTCGACCGTGAGTACTCGAAAGAACTGCTCGGATGAATAGTACTCTGCTACAGCACTCATAGAACAGTATTCTCATGACCACGAAGGCACTCATATACGACCATAAAGGTACTACAACGAAGGCACTCGTATACGACCATGAAGGTACTCGTATATGACCATGAAGGTACTACCACGAAGGTACTCGTATACGACCACGAAGGCACTCGTATACAACCACGAAGGCACTCGTATATGACCACGAAGCACACAGGAATGTCTGGAACACACACATATATTTGGATTCTCTGGAGAATAGTGAACTCAAGAGACAAACAGTTTTTGTGCCACCCCTTTGAATTGGTTTGCGGCATTTTCTCCGTTGATCTTTTGTACTGCGAAAAAGAAATAACTGACTCGACATACCCGCCACGTCCAGCTCTTCATGACGCGCTATCCCAAGTCTGAGCTATTCATGACATTCATGAAGTTACAAAACGCACGCACTAATACTCTTAACGCACACACTAACTCACTTAACGTACGCACTAATGCAGTACGACTAAGACTACTGCAACGTCTGTAGGTGCGACGTTGTTAAGTCCAACAGTGACATGGTCAAACCGAAAGCTAACTTGACAGATGGGCATGTCCAGAGCTTCACAAAAATGTTATCTTGAAAGCTTATCAATAATCGTTTGCACTACAGAACAACAATTAACTTCTACAAGGCTATTACCTACATTTGCGCAGTTTGATCCCAACACAAAATGAGGCTTCATTGAATGCATTGGTAAGGCTGAAATTTCATATATTTGCATGTTTTTTCTACAATAGCAATCTACAATCTACAAGCTTAATAAATACTTCAAGTCCAGGATGGCTAAAGCGAAGTGAAACAGGATGGGTGGAAGCAAAGTGATCTACTTGTAATCACCATTTACAGTAAGATATGCAAGTTAGCTGGCACCAAGATGCACAACACAAAGAGTAACTAGACAGTAACACAATATCTAGAACTGGAAGTGTTTGAAACTAAGGGCATATCCATTTAAAACAACAAAGCAATTAATGTCTGTAAAGGGTATTAGTGTCTTTTCCTAGTTTCTAGGGTTTGGTCTCATGTACTCTATATATTGCGGTATTGCCCCTTTAGGGCTGTGCAATACGACAACAGAACCATTCATCCATTTCCCATTGTTCTAACATTAACATGGTATTAGAGCTCTAGAGCTCGATCCAATTCTGCTGGTGCTGCCCCTAGGAGGCTCAATCTCCACTCCCGGGGGCGGCCATCGTCGCACACCGTCGCTCCAGCGCTGGGCGGCCACCTCTGTTCGCGCTTGTGCCGTCGCTAGGCCACCAACCCTGGATCTAGCTATCTCTGGGCCAGATCCAGCCCTCTCAGCTGCCGCCATGCCCGGATCCATCCATCTAAGCACCGGATCCGACCGCGACCTCCCGCCGGCTTGCTCTGGCCTCCCCTTTCGGTTGCCTCCGTTGGATCCCGCCACCACTCCCATGGTCGCCGCCGCCGGATCTCGCCGCGTCTGGCCCCGAGGAGTCGCCTCCTCTGCCACCCTCTATCCCTGCTCATCTCCTGGATCTGGCCATCCTCGTGGCCGCTGCAGCCGCCGGATCCCACCGCGCTTGGCCCCAAGGCGTAGCCTCCTCATCCGGCCACCGCCGCTGCCTCTAGCCATCGAGTCCTCTCCCTACCGCCACCGACCACGCGCCCATGACTAGGTAGTGCTGAGGTGGAGGTGCTGAGGGCGCCGTCGGCCAAGAGGGAGAGGGAGAAATGAAGGAAAAGCAAGGGAGGAGAAGAAATGGCAATGGTTGTTTGGTGTGGTGTGGCCTTAAAACTTCGTTGGGTTGGAGTTGCTATAGGTCGTTGTATGTTGTTTGGCAGCGAGAGGTCTTGCTGCTGCTAGCTCATTAGTTCCTTTGTTTTCTTTTGAGTCTTTCGTTGCATCTATCTAAGTCCGTAGCATCTCTTTGAGTTCATCAAAGCCGTGATCCTTGTCAGTCAGCCAGCTACTTTGCTAACCACGGTCCATCCTCCTGGATGAGTGTGGTCATCTCTTTCCTTTCGCATAGCCGCAGCCGCCGCCTTCCCTTTGAACCACGACCCTGAGTTTCCAAGGCCGTTGTGCTTCTCTTCCACGCTGCCACCGTCTCAGGCTTCGATTTACGCTGCTATGCTTCTATCTCTCTCTTCGGCTTGATTTGACAGTTCTTTCTATTTGTGTCGTCTTCCACATCCTCTTCATCGTGTTGCCTCGGTCGAATTTTCTCTCGCTTACCTCTACTTTATCAGCTCCTGCACTTTGTGCTTTCTGGGCTATTGCATGATTTCGGATAGGAGGAGATCTTTTGGTACTCGACACAATTTTTCAAAAGCTGCACGCTATAACATCTTCAAAACTCGGACTTCGGATTTTCTCTATTTTAGTATAAACCCTTCTAAATGCAATGCTATTACATATGCCTTGTATTTGAGAGGGTGTTAAGGGTATTAGTGTCTTTTCCTAGTTTCTAGAGTTTGGCCTCATGTACTCTATATATTGCCCCTTTAGAGCTGTGTAATACAACAACAGAACCATTCATCCATTTCCCACTGTTCTAACGTTAACAATGTCGACAGTCAACTTCAGTGGATTCACATGATATAAAGTACTCAAAACAGTGAGCAACCAATGTAGACAAAAAATAGTGAGCAACGGATGTGGACTTAATAGTCAAACAACAACTATACTCGCTAAACAAAAGACAAAAGATCACACCATGCCATGAACTCAGAATTAATTTAAGCAACAACTAAATGATCATACGCATATCATAACTATAGAGTTGCAACTGGTTAGTACACCATAATTTTACAGATTTAATTTGGCCAGCAGATAAGTGTAAAATTCTTTAATCATGTTGTAATTTGTAAAACACAGAATATAGACACACTAAACTAACCACGTACTCAGAACATCAGCTGGCTAGGGGATAGGAATATGACATTAATTAAAACAATAAAGAGGAAATGGATCAAACATAATCTAGATAATACCAAAGCAGCCAAAAATCGCGATGGTTAGTTGGTTACCAAGTTATAGGAGAATAGAGCAGTATTAAACCAAAGCTTATCCAAACGACTAAACATTTTGCAATCCTTTTTCTAGGATATAGAATATCATGTATTATGCTACAATCACAACTACTGAGAAGACCTAAAACATATGGCTTTGGAAGAACTATTGCACTAATTCTACAGATCCAACTCTCTATCCATCAAGAACTCAGTGAGATGCGCCAAATCCATTACGATGCCAGCCAGTTAACGCTCACTAGGCCGTGGCCACCGCGCGCTGCTACTCACCGGAACAGTAACCGACCCTAGCTCTCTGCCATGGGACACAGCGTGCAGGCTGGCAAGCCACGGTTAGCACCGGCCGTAGCCCGCCGGAGCAGGAAAGGTAAACAGCAGATCTGGGTGTTTGGGGGGGAAAAGCAGATCTCAACTTCGTGTTCTTCTCCCGCTCTCAACTTCTCAAGTCCCAGCCACCATGCACAAGAGCAATCTTCCACCAACACCAAGATTTCACACCAAGTAGCAAGAAAGAACTCGGGGGGAAATTCCTTACCGCCGAATCGGCGAACTGATCCACCATGGCGGCCGCAAGATCTGAACCAAGCACCACCCTCCGCACCTCTGAATCGAAAGATTGGATGCCCTCCGCACCTCTGAATCGAAAGATTGGATGAATCAGCCAGAGAAGAGTGGAAGACAAATGAGAGTTCTTGGAGGATGGATCGTAGGACCTGTGGGAACTCACGGATGCGCTCTCCCGCCTTCCTTTGCGTGTGTTGACTTCGTCGCGTGGTTTTATGGTTGTTTGATTTGGAAGTCTCTGTACAATTTTTTTCGGTTTTTTTTTCGGTTAGCTTTATGGGGCTGTGACGCTCAGGTCCGTTCAAAAAGTGTAGGGTTTTTTTTTTGTTTTGGGTTGAAATGTTATTGTGGTGGTTGATAAATTTTTTAAAGATATTTAGTTAAATAAAAGTAAATAAAAAATAAAAAGAAAATAGAAAAATGAAAAAAGAGAAAAAAGTCAAGTTAACAAGCCAAAGTGTTTTGAACAACTTTAGATTTTAAAAACAAGAAGTTGTTTGGAACTGAGCATGAGTCTAATTTACTAAGCAACATAATTCTACTGTTCTACGTCAAGTTTGTTGTAAGAGTATTCGCTTTGGGTGAGCGTATCATGTTGTATACGTGTTAGATTTGTTTTACGTTTGTCTTGTTTGTTTCGTGTATGTCCATTTTGTGTGTGTACATATGAGCCTGAGTACATGTTATTGTTACTTTGCAGCTTCAAAAGCGAGTGTGAATTGTATGGATTTGTCTGTCTTAAAAAGCTCTCATCATGGAGGTTAATCTATAATTGTGATGAGTAATTGATTTTTAAATTAAAGTATGTGCAGAAGTTTTTGGTTTTTGAGAATTTTGCAAAAGATCGCTTTCTGGCCGACGACTTTTTGGTGTATGAGTTAATCTGGCCTACGACTACTAAAGTATTCGTTGTTTACGACTTTATGGTCGGTTAGTTCAATCGATTGTGTGTTGATCGGTCCAATCAGCAGGCAGGTCTGATCGGCATTTGTGCGAGATCGGCAGAACGACCATGAGGTGGTCGAAAGCTTCAACGCCTGAACGACTATGGATGGTAGATGGTCGTAGCTTATTGCCTGGTCGCGATCGGTAGTTGTAAGCCATGACGATTGGTAATCGTAGCCTGTGTGATCGATGATCGCAGCGATCGATTGTGATGGTCGTAGGCTTCTAGTAGGTACTCGTTGGCTTCGAGTGCCTTATTTCTTGAGCATCCGAGTACTCATGTCAGTCCAACTAGCGATCAGATTGGGTTATCTCAATGGTCTGAGACTATTCTCTGGAATTATTGGGGTTTTGATCAAGGTTTGACCGGGATGTTCTTGCTAGTGTGCACATGGGTTTATTGTTCGGTTCTAGATTTAGGATCAGTATTTAGGTGCATACATTTTGCATTGTGCATTGTATGGATAAATTGTACCTGTTGTAGGGGTGGCCCCCACCCAAGCCCAGCAGGCCTGTCAGAGGAATGTAAGGCCCAAAATGGTGCATGTATAATGACATGAATACCCTTGAGGGGAGTACTCAGATGTAAGGGCATTAGTGTAAAAGCACTCCCCATATAGATGTATATATGCAGCACAAGCCATGGGGAGGAAGCTAAGCCATTTTACTCACCTAACTCCCCACTACCATACTCTCTCTCTGTTTAGTCTGTAACCACAACAGTTGGCACCGTCCGTGGGGAGGACAAGAGCAAGCCTCCAGGTCTGAGGGAGGATGGCACCAAAGAAAGATTCACCGTCGGCGGCGAAGAAGAAGAAGGCGGAAGCGGCGAAGTCTCGCGTCAACACCAGGGCTTCGGCTTTAGCAGCTGCAGGTACGGGCGGCGGTGCAGGTGTGACGACCGTGAACATCGACGTTCACGACACGACGCCCAACCCCGCCACCGATGCGACGCCCAACCCCGCCACCGCCGCAACGCCCAACCCAGCCACCGCCGCAACGAACAACCCCGCCACCAGTGACACAACGCCCGACCTCGCCAACGTCGCCGCACCGCCAGACCCCACCAACACCGCCCCGACGACCAACCCCGGCGATGGCAACGCAGGCGCATCCGTTTTCCCACCCGGCGCAGAAGCGGTGAATGGTCCCAGCGGCGACGCGGGCCTCGTCACCGCCTCCAGGGTCCTCCAGGACAACGTGGCGGGCAGCCTGGGCGCGCAGGCCGTGGTCACCGCTGTGCCGGTGGTACCGCCGGGCGCACCGACGGCCCCAACCACGTCCGCGGTGGAGACTGCCCTGCTGGCGGCCCTCAGCGCATTTCAGCGGGAGCTAACAGACCTCCGCGGAGCTGTGCGAGACATGCAAGAGGCTCGGAACCAACACGCCCCCCCCGGCGGTGGCATCCGAACTCGCTCCGGAGAGGGCGGACAGCCGCGACGCCCCTACGTCTAGTCGTGTCCCATTGCGGCGAGTAGACCCAGAGTCCCCGCTCTCCGCGGGCCTACAGCAGGTGGCATGGCCTGAGGACTTCAAGTTCCCGAGCGTCATCGAGGCATACAAGAGCGACTCTGACCCGCGGGAATTCGTGCGCGTGTATGAGACCACTGGCAGGAATTCGTGCGCGTGTATGAGACCGTCATCAACGCAGCAATACAAGGCCTCCGACCGAGACCGATGGCCGAGTACAACGCGCGCAAGCCCATTAAGACGGTCGCGAAGCTCTTCGACAAGATGGAAGAGTACGCCGGAGCGGAAGAGGACGCGCGGCAGCGACACGGTGATGACTCCGACACCAACAAGGCGGAAGGCTCAGCAAAGAGCGAAGGCTCGCCGAAGCAGGGCTCTTTGAAAGGTAAACGCAAGCAAGAGCAGCTGAAGGGCACCTCCGAACGCAAAGACCCCCAACACAATGACCCGTCAGGCGATAGGCCCAAGCGCGACCAACACAAGTCCTGGAAACCTCGTTACGTCTTTGACATCTAGGGCGGCTCCGAAGATAACGCCTCCGCAGGTCGCGGAGGCAGAGGGCACCGGGGCCGAGGACGGGGGCGTGGCCGGGGTCGCAACGACAGAACCCGTGAAGAGTACAGCGACCAGCACCACGGGCAGTGGTGCGAAATCCACGGCCGAGGCAACCATGACACGCGTGCTTGCGCCACTATCGCAGCGCTCCGGTAGAGCGTTGCCAGGGACAAAAACCCGGAGGCACACGCGCCCGTCGTGTCCCACGTCCAACACCCCCAGGACCAAGGAATGCAGCCCCAGGAAGCCCTCCTGCGAATTCAGGCACATGTGCAACAACCTCGGGAGGGCCTCCTGCAGTTACAAGCCCTGGAAGGAGCCCAACGCAGGATCATCAACGTCATTTCTGGAGGCTCCTCGTTGGAGTTCGCCTCGGCGCGGCAACGGAAGGCCTACGCGAGGAGGCTGCACCACGTCGCGGCATACCCAGCGCAGGCGCCGCCGGAATGGGCACAACACGAAGTCACATTCACGCCCGCTGACGCTGAGGGCGTGGAGTTTCCCCACCAAGACCCTTTGGTCGTCCGGGTCCTCGTAGCAGGATGCGAGGTCAGGCGCGTCCTAGTCGATGGAGGAAGCTCCGCGAACATCCTGTTCGCCGCGGCCTTCGACCAAATGGGGATCCCTCGGAGTCGGTTGGGCCCTTCAGGCATCCTGTTGCAAGGATTTGGAGGGCAACCTTTGCGCGCTTTGGGCCAGATATGCCTCCAAGTCTCCTTCGGCCAAAACGACAATGTGAGGAGCAAAGATGCCATCTTCGACGTGGTCGACATTGCATACCCCTACAACGCCATATTGGGGCGGCCGCTCCTAAATACTCTCGGGGTAGTTCCGCACCACGGCTTCCTGTGCATGAAGCTTCCCGGACCGCGGGCCATCATCATCGTCCATGGCGACCAGGACATGGCTCGGTGCATAGAGCTTGGCGCCAGGGGTCCATGCCACGCGGCTCGCCAAGGCACCTAGGCCGGGTGTGCAGGTGCGGAGCCCCTGGGCGCCCCCGGAGAGCGTCTCGCGCTCCTCGGGCACAAGGTTGCCCCAGCAGCAGCGGCTCGCCAGTGGTCGCCCCTGTCCTAAAAGCGGTTAGTGGTCGATATCTCCCTTCTTTTGTAACCGCTCACCCGCACAAACGGGAATTTAATAAAGTTCACCGTTTGCACAAAATTTTCTTGTTTCCCGCAACAAAGACACGCGTTCGCGCGCGCACTTTCCGTCAGAGATACGGATATGAGTATAAACAAAGACACGCGTTCGCGCGCACACTCTCTGTCAGAGATACGGGTATGAGTATAAACAAAGACACGCGTCTGCGCGCGCACTCTCTGTTAAAGACACGGGTATGAGTATAAACAAAGACGCGCGGAGGGAAACCTCCGCACGCACTCTACGGAGTATAAATAAGACGTAGTGTTGAGGTCCGCCTTCGCACGCACCTCACCGCCCGCAACGCGCTGAGGCTTGCCTCCGCACGCAGTCCACGGACTCTAAATAAGACGTAGCGTTGAGGTTTGCCTCCGCACGCACTCTCCGGAATATAAAAAAGACGCGGATGCCATCTCTGCGCACTCTACGGAGTATAAACAAGACGCGAACACCACGCACGCATGGACGTTGCTCCTGTGCGTACTCTTCGGAGTATAAACAAGACGCGGATGTCGATCCCGCGCACTCTCCGGAGTATAAAAAGATGCGGATGCCATCCCTGCGCACTCTACGGAGTATAAACAAGATGCGAACACCGCGCACGCATGGACGTTGCTCTTGTGCGTACTCTTCGGAGTATAAACAAGACGCGGATGTCAATCCCGCGCACTCTCCGGAGTATAAAAAAGACGCGGATGCCATCCCTACGCACTCTACGGAGTATAAACAAGACGCGAACACCGCGCACGCATGGATGTTGCTCCTGTGCGTACTATTCGGAGTATAAACAAGACGCGGATGTCGATCCCGCACACTCTCCGGAGTATAAAAGAGACGCGAATGCTCTCCCGACGTACTCTATGGGGTGCAAAGCGCACCACGGGAGCCCGCCCCTATGCGCATCCCCCGAAATACCAAGGTGACACACCAAAGGCTGCCCTTGCGCAATCCTAGGGGACAGCGCTCGCGCGCTGCTACTTCGACTAGAGCGCCAGCTCCACTGCCACCACTTCGAAGGATAGGGGACGAAGCGCTCGCGCATCTACCTCGACTAGGGCGCCAGCTCCGCTGCCACCACTTCGAAGGGTAGGGGACGGAGCACTCGCGCATTTACTTCGACTAGGGCGCCAGCTCCGCTGCCACCACTTCGAATGGTAGGGGACAGAGCGCTCGCGCATCTACTTCGACTAGGGCGCCAGCTCCGTTGCCACCACTTCGAAGGGTAGGGGACGGAGCGCTCGCGCATCTACTTCGACTAGGGCGCCAGCTCCGCTGCCACCACTTCGAAGGGTAGGGGACGCAGCGCTCGCGCATCTACTTCGACTAGGGCGCCAGCTGTAACATCCTAAAGTTCGGATGTTTGAAATTTGGAGTAATTTAAAACTTTTATTTGCATATAATTGGCATTTGAATTTTTGGCTCAAAATCTTATTTGCCCCCCAAATTTTGTGTTGAGCAAAATAAAAACTGGGAATAAATTTCAAATACAAATAAGAATTTTGACGATAAAAGATCAGAAATAATTTTGGAGAGTTTAAAAACTCTAAGAATCAAAATACCAAAAATCTTGGATTCAAATCCAAGTCAATAAAATGAAACCAAGAATTCCATCTTTTAATTTAAATAACATACAAAAACCCAAGGCTGGGTATTCAAAAATCAGTAAATTTTAATGCAAATTAAAGATCAAGTTAAAAATCAAAGTTTTAGAGCAGTGCCCTGACATTTCTTTTTCACTTCTAGTGGGCTCCCACCCTTTCCCTCTTTCCTCCCTTTATTTTCTCTTGCGCGTGGGCCCCGGCTCCTGCCCCCTTTTTCTCCCCTTCCTTTTCCCTGCGCAGCACGCTTGCTGCTCCTTCCTTTCTTTTTCCCCTTCCTCCCCCTTCCTCCGCGGACGAGCTTCCTCCACGTCGTCTCCTCCCCCCGCGTCTCTCTCGTCTGCTCACTGCTCTGCTGCGTCTGCTCCCGAGCCGTTCCATCACCGTCGCAGCAGCCTGCGTCGCGTCCCCTCCGCGCGTCGAGCCCCGCCCCGCGCGTGCACACCGAGCCCCGCGCCACCGGTCCTTACCCGGTGGTTTTCCACGCCCGTTCCTCCGCCCGGTCCTCCGCAGCCTCCGCCCGGTCCTCCGCCCGCGCCTCTTCCGCCCCCTCGGCGCCTACAAAGTAGCCCCGGCCCTCTCCCCTTTACCCAAGCCATTCTTTCCTCTTTTCCCCATCCTCCTCTTTCTTCCCCGAAAGCGCCGCCTCCACCGCCGTTCTTCCCTCGGTGCGCAATAGCTCGATTCCTCGCCGTTGGAGCTACTCACCGCCACCACGGACTTCCTCCAACCGCCACCGGAGGCCCTCCCTTTCCCCAGCTCGCCGGCGACGTGAACCTCCCTGCGCCGCCCATGGCCTCCGCCGCCCGCCCACCACGGCCTCTTCCCCGTTCGGCCAACCCCATGGTGAGCTTCCCCATACCTTAATCTCGCTCATGCGCGCCTCAATTCTCTTCTCCCCCCCTCCGGCGTCGTCGTCCCTTTCCACCCTCGTCGACGACCGCCCATGCTGTCGCCCGCTCCTTTCGCCGCTGCTACGGTCAAAGCGCTGCCACCCTCGTCTTCCCTAAATACCCTGGAACCCATTTCACAGGTCGCTGTCACCCTCCAGCCGTCTCCTCGCCGGCGACATCCCTTCTTCCCCTGCGTTGTCGTCTCCTCTGTTCGGCCAGTGGCTCCTCAGGTAGTCCCCAGCAACCGCTTCCTTTATCAAAACTGATAACCGTGTGTTAGTCGCGAAACATCAGGGGGCCGGGTGGTTAGCCGAGCCAGTGTAGATCATGGAGACCCGAGTTCGACTCCCATCTGCGACATTAGATTAGGATTTTTGTTGATGTTTTGCCGAAGTAATAGTAGGGAAGAGGAATTCAGTAGAAAACTTAATAAACACATTGATGAGTAATGATCCCCCCCATAAAATGCTAAAAATATACATAAGCTTATTCAATGCTCAATCATGGATCAATTATCATATGTTATTAACTAATATGCTGGAATATTTGTTTTAAAGCCTAACTAATAATTAAATGCATGTTAAGAAATTAAGAAAGAATCTTGTTTATGTTATGCTCTCATAAAATGATGATTTAGCAAATGAGGATGGTCTAAGGAATATATTATAAGCCATTGCATATTAGCAAAAGATATAGAATTAACCATTGCAAAGTTTAGACTCTAAGCCATTATCTTTATGTACTAGCAATTAGGATCCTTTCTCGACTATTAAGTGGTTTGAATAAATATCTAAAAGACTAATTACTAGTTAAAGACATTAAAAAAAGAGAGATTTTGGTTAACTATTCAAATTTAATAAAGATTAAAATATATGTCCTAATATTTAACGTGCCATCATTAAATAAACCTCGATAGACGAATTAATTAAATAGTAATATCAAATTATGACCCTATATAACAAGCTAGGGCCCGTACAAATCGATCCTAATTCACAATTAAACTAAGCTTAGCGATAACCAAGAATACATAAAATGTTACACCATAAAATGCTAGGAACCCGGACTCTAGTACTAATTTGGTAAGCTAAAATTTGTATACCCCACATATGGCATATGGCCTGAACAATGGCACTCAACAAAATAGTGCTCAGTAAACTCGCACACCAATTCATAAGTATAACCTAGCTCATGGAACTTCCTTAAAAAATATAAACATATATGCCCTAATAATTATCATGCCACCAAATAAATCTTAATGAGGGACTTTTGCCAAATGGCATATATTGGAAATGTGACTCTATAGAACAACCTTGGCCCAGATAAATAACTTTCAATTAAAATAAAACCTAAGCCACTGTATATTAGTGAATATCATAGAATTGACCATAGCATGATTTAGACCTTAATCATTATCTCTAGGCCCTAAGCAATCAAGAGAACCATTTTGACTATTGAATGATTTGGGTATAAAGCCACTAGTATTTGGGGCTAGTTATCACATATGAATAATTAATGTGATTTGCCTAAATGAATTAAAAGGCTAAATATTAATTAAGGGCAATAATAAAGGAAATCTCTTTTGGTTAAATGTCCAAATTTAGTACAGGCTACCATTAATTCTAATTATAATCTATGCCCAATATTCAACCTGCCTTCATTAAATAAATCTTAACCGTAGATTTTGCTAAAATAGCAAATATTGAAATATAACTTTGTAAACCAAGTGTTGCTTAGATAACTAGTTTAAACTAAAAATAGGGGTAAAAATAAGCTAATGGTAGCTAAAGTATAAGCAGGATAAAAATAGTGCCATTAGCTAAATCTTAGTACTTGCTCTAGTATATAGTAATATTGAGCATAAGTGTGTATATAGCAAGCTGGGACTCGTATAAATACACCCTAATTCAAATTAAACTTAGCCTAGTAATAAATAGAGGTACATAAAATATCGCACCACAGGCCTTGTCTCAGACCATCTGAATCACCCAATAGCTTATAACAAATCTAAACTAAATTGAGTTGTTCGGATTTATTTGGATCTTTGAGTTATTTGCTTTTATTTGGATTCAGTCGTTTATCGCGTAATTAGAAATTGGAAGTCGTGAAGACCCATTGGATCAAGTGAGATCAAGCTCGAAGTGAAGATAAACGCCAAAAACTCAAGAGAAAGCCTCGTGTGAGCTCAAGACTGCGGTAAACCGCGCCAGGCGAGTCAATACTTTGATCATGTTGATCCTACATTTTCTGCAAATTACTTTTGTTTAAATTATCAAATTGCATGCTGTTATTTTATATGCAAATACATGTTAATTTAAGATTCTAGTTATATGCGTATTGTTTACCTTGAATAATATTACACTTCCTTTGGAATATTTGAATGTGTGAACCTTGTCGCCCTAGCAAAATTATAATAGTAACATTTCGAAAATAAGTCCCTAAATATATGCTATGCTTAGTATTGCTTAGATAATCATGGGCGCGAGAGCGCCCAAGCATCACTTTTAACCCTGAGAAAAATTGGTTGGGCAGTCATGGTGGTAATGACTGGTGTATGTTGGATATGGTTATTTTATATTCCCAAAAGCCTCCAATTGCTTATTTATCTAGGCGGATGGTTTGGGGGTATGGTGCAGGTGTGCACGAGAGTGTGGTTTGTGGTAGAACCGCCCAGATACCACTAAGGACTGAATCTTGTCATGACCTCCTATGTAAAACAGTACAACCACAAGTCTGTAAAGTACAACTTGGCTAAGTAAATTTATCGAAACCCCCGGACTCATCTCACTGGTAGTGGATGGAAGTGGATACGCAAAGGGCAATGGGAGGCCTAAAGGGACACCGAGTTGGAGGGTGAGGTAACTAGCCGTACTAGCGTTGCTGGAAGTGGAGCCTGTGTCTTCGCTAGTAGACGTGGTTACATCCCGTGCATAGATGGGACCCACCGCAAGTGGGCAGGTTCCCATAAGGTGAGATGAGAAAAGGGACTAGATACTTTGAAAAGTCACTGTGATGGTCTGCTCAACCACACTTCTAAGGAATCGTGTGGGGCAATGAGTTGATTGTCTCTTGTGGTGAAAGTGTACAAACTCTGCAGAGTCAAAACTATTCGAATAGCCGTGCCCACGGTCAAGGGCGGACATGGGAACTTAACCAGATATAGTTCTATTTCAAAAATCTTGGTGGGTGGGAATGGAAAAAGTGGAGGGCAGTGGAAGGCCCTGATTTGAGTTGTCCTGGGTGTCGTCCCAGTGGTAATGTAAGCGGCTATAACGCTGAAGGTCTAGCATATGGTGCAGAGGCCATGTAATGGTGGATGGAATCTGGATCGCTATAATTATTGCATTCTCTTACCCATTATGTTTTTGGTCAAAACTGCTAAGTCTCAGGAAATTTCTATGTATCATATTTCAAAAAGAAAATGTTTCTCTTTTCATAATATAACATGTCAAAAAAATAAATAGAGTCATGAGTAAAGAAGATAGCTGTCTATGGTAGACATATAAAATTTTGGTGGATTCATGTCGATCATAAGAAGAAAATGATAGTGTAGATTCTGGTAGAAAATAAATTGATGGAGCCTTAATGGATGTATAGGCTAGAAAGACGATTCAAGCGATTCTTGGAGAATTAGGGAATGCAAAGGTAATGATTGGATTACAGTATTGATAATTAATATAAATTCTTGGAAGGTGTTGGCGATAATGGGAGGAATAGGATTTGATCGCATACAAGATGGATGAATTGGGGTATAAACTTGATCAATGATATTCTTGATGGATGAATACTAGCGAATTGTAAATATAATCAACAATATACTTGATGGATGTATACTAGTGAATCGTAGGCTTGATTATTGATATTCTTGGTGGTGGTATAATAATGAAGTAGTTAGAGATAGAAAATGGAAAATAAGATTGGTAATTGAAAGAGCAAATTATGGTTGTGGATCAATAACACGAGGATTTGGATTGTTAAGAAATTATGATACCAAAGATAGTGGTGGATTAACTAAGTGATTAGATAAATGAAGTCACTAGCTGTTTGGAGTTTTAGGCAGCAATTGCTCGGTGGATTATATAGATTATGATACTCGTTGTTTGGGGATTAGGCAGCATTTGATTGATGGATTGAATAATTAATGATATTCGCTGTTTGGAGTTTTAGACAACAGACCATAAAGAGAGTGTATGATCGGTGGATTAAATAAATGATGTCGCTCACTATTTAGAGAATTAGATAGTAATCAATATAGAAGGAATAAGATCGGTGGATTAGTTAAATAATGTCACTCGCTGTTTAGAGTCATAGATAGCAATCAATATGGAAAGAGCAGGATCGGTGGACTGATTAAATGATGCCATTCGCTGTTTAGAGTCTTAGACAGCAATGAATAAAGAAAGGGTATTTTGGTGGATTAAGTCGATTATGGTAGTCGCTAGGTGGAGTATAGGCAGTAACAACAACACTATGATTAAATAATAACAAAGCTACTAAAAGCGATTTTGGCAAATAAAATAACCCGAGCCTCTCCTTGGTTAAGTCATGCATACTATTTATTTGCATTCTGTGTATTGGCTCGCGGAGCATGGGGTTGGAGTGCTCACACTCGCTTTTGTGACAAAATTCAGAATCAGGAATCAAATCACCTCGCCGCAGCAACAAGATTGGACAAGCTGGCAGAGAAGATGAAGATGTCAAGGGCTAGGTCGCGCACCTCCAGTTGGCTGCCTATGGGCATGTCCTGAAGGTCCCACTTGCGTGCTTCGTTCTTCCGTTGCTGCAATTTCATGATTTCGGCCTAATCGGCCCATGAGTAAGTCTTCTATTATATTTACGTTTCCGTATGATATATACTTTGATAATCAGAACTGTAATCTGTGAGCACTATCTACTGATCCAGGGAATAGTGCGGTGGAATCACAGAAGGATCCGGATTGTAATATCTGGGTGCCTGACACCAGCTCCGCTGCCACCACTTCGAAGGGTAGGGCATGGAGCGCTCGCGCATCTACCTCGACTAGGGCGCCAGTTCCGCTGCCACCACTTCGAAGGGTAGGGGACGGAGTGCTCGCGCGTCTATTTCGACTAGGCGCCAGCTCTGCTGCAACCACTTCGAAGGCTAGGGGACAAAGCGCTCGCGCGTCTACTTCGACTAGGCGCCAGCTCCGCTGCCACCACTTCGAAGGCTAGGGGACGGAGCGCTCACGCGTCTACTTCGACTAGGCGTCAGCTCCGCTGCCACCACTTCGAA
Source organism: Dendrocalamus latiflorus (assembly GCA_017311315.1). Lineage (NCBI taxonomy): Eukaryota > Viridiplantae > Streptophyta > Magnoliopsida > Poales > Poaceae > Dendrocalamus > Dendrocalamus latiflorus. The sequence goes on along the minus strand of CM029655.1, from coordinate 17,910,799 downwards.
GGATAGGGGACGGAGCGCCCGCGTGTTTACCCCCACGCACGTAGCACCCTCGGCCCACCCCGCAAGCGCCTGCTCTCCGCGACTACTATCCTCCAAGGTAGGGGACCAGCAGCTTCGGAGCACCGCCTCGCTGCCCGCCTTGTAGGCATCGCCTCGGCGGGACGGCACGTCCTCGGCACCCAACTTCGCCTCCTAGGCACTACCTCGGCGGGAGGCACCGTCTCGGCGGGACGGCATGGCTCCAGCACAGGACTTCGCCGTTCGCCACCAACGCGGCCACGGTCTCGACCTCGGCTTCGGGTTCGAGGAGCGGACTCGCGCATGGGGACTTGTCCGTCGGCATTCCCCACACATCGTACGGGCGGAGGTTACGTCACGCCAAGTTTTGGCTTGTTCTCATAAACAGGTCACCTTCAGTGCATCAACATTCTTTCGAAAGTAATGCGGACGGGCTTGACCAGAAACCCCGACTGAAGGTGGGCCTGTCTAAGAGAACAGGGCAAACCTTGCCGTTATATGCAGAAACACAGCACGAGCGCAGCAAGTGCGACCAGTTACCGCTAACAAACGCTAATCAAGCTCCCAAGAAAAACAGGCCTCCATCAGTGCATAACATTCCCCAAGCCGTGTAGTGCCGCTATGGAATGTGGATGCACTGAAGAGGCCCATTTTAGGGGAGCAGCATCTATCCGAGCACACAATGCAGGTACAATGCTGCACCAGCACGCTATATATACCCCATCAGCGGGGAGGCCAACCGGCAGAAGTCCAACCGGCGAAAGTCCAACCGGCAGGAGTCCAACCGGCAGAGGAGCGTCGCAGCATCGTACCACCACGATGCTTCAAGACCCGCGCCGCGCCAAGCGTGTTTCACCACGTGGACGGCCAGGAGCAGGAACATCGCAACGTGGTATCGCCACAACCCCTCAAGTCTCGCGCCACGTCAACCAAGCCTCGTTGGGCAGGCTGGCAGTCGCCTATCGTCAAGGGCGCTCGACGGACCCCCAATCCGCCCCCTCGGTTGCGATGCCAACCTCGACTTCGACCTTCGCTCCGGACGACAACCCCGACCCCGCCATGGCAGGACTGTGGATGACGAAGCCTTCGCCAAGCCGCCCGGCGCCATACCTTCGCAATAAGGCGAACACTACATTTCGATGAACGATTGCATATGCTCACAGGCCGCAGGGACGGAGGGGACCAAAGGGCTCGGCAACATGGCTTCGGCCTGTGGAGCCCTTCACCATGAGAGGCTCCTGTTGTAGGGGTGGCCCCACCCAAGCCCAGCAGGCCTGTCAGTGGAATGTAAGGCCCAAAATGGTGCATGTATAATGACATGAATACCCCTGAGGGGAGTACTCAGATGTAAGGGCATTAGTGTAAAAGCACTCCCCATATAGATGTATATATGCAGCACAAGCCATGGGGAGGGAGCTAAGCCATTTTACTCACCTAACTCCCCACTACCATACTCTCTCTCTGTTTGGTCTGTAACCACAACAGTACCAATTGATGTCTTTGAGTATTGTTCGGTGCTACGTAACGGTTTGCTTGTTGGTGCTAGTTGCAGGACTTCGGAGCTAGGTTATGGTGAGGCATAGAGGACCGGGACTAGGCACAGAGAGATGTTGAGATCTAGAATGGTCAGGTAGACATCGAAGATGACTGAGACTTGCGGGGTGGTTGCAAGTCGAGACGACGAGAAACCAGAGCAGGAGCTACCAGTGGTGGATATGATGGGCAACGATAAGGTGAACCGGGACTAGGCTCAGGAAGGAGTCGAGATCTAGATGGTCGAGGAAGCGGGGTGCCGTTATGCGTGAGGAGAAACATGTGGTGTGGCAAGTGACTTTGGTCGTTTGCAAGCGAGGACAGTTCGACGATATCTGGATGTGTGAGAGGTTTAACGACAAGTCATTGAAACCACATGGAAGATGGCGAAGCTTGGGTGATGCTTCATGGCAAAGGAGTAGGAAACTTCGAGGAAGGCGGCAGAGGGGCATTTTGGTAAATTGCTCAATACCCGAAAAAGTAGCGGTGTGTGAAACCGCGGCATTGACCTAAATGGTTTAGGTCTAGTATGTGTTGAAAATGTGAAGTGAATCAAGTGTTGGTTGGTTGTAAGTCGCTTTGAGAAGCATGCATGAGTAAAATCCGGTGTTAGGTGGGGTTAACAGGTTATTCTCGATTTGGCCTAATGGGTGGATCCATTAGGTCTTGGGTTCATTGTTGAGCCTATATAAGGGGAGGAGAGGCAAAGAGCTAGGGTTTGAGAGAGAGAAGGTTTGCTAAGTCTTTTGGTGGCTAGTCCTCCTCCCTCCCGTGAGAGTTAGGTTAGAGAGTGGGTGTGTGATCTAGCTTGAGAGCTCTGTCCTATTGAGTGGAGTGGCTGTAGAACAAATCATCTCAAGTGAGAAATACATCAATCTTTGATCTACCTTCTGTGTACTTTTATCTATTTGAGTTTGCTGTTTTGAGATCTTCAGTTTGGTTCTTTCTCTGTTCTCTTCAGTTCTGCATTTTAGTTCTATTTCCTTCTCTTCTTGATCTGAGAGGTTGTTCCTGCTTGATCTTGTTGATGATCTCACTTGTTGGATGTTGTGGGATCATACTCAAAGCCACCTTGGCTATTCTATTCTCACGGGCACGGTCTAGTTATCTTTTTGATCTCATGTCTCTGTTTTGTGCACCTCCTTTGATACTTCAAGTCGTTTACAATCGCTCTAATTTTGATCGACTTAATGGTCTTAGATCGTGTGGTCGTGCACCTCCACTGCTTTCCGAGTTGCTTACGAGTGCTCGATGGTCTTCGACCACGCTAGTCATACGATTGCTCTGTTTTGAGTTCATTCTTTTCTCTCTCAATCTTTTCTTGATCCAAGAGTTTTGATTTGATTTATTCGATGTTCTTTCTTGCTGTGACATGTGGGATCGTGCTCAAAGCCATCTTGGATATTCTCTACCACGAGCAAGATATGCTCATTGTTTTTAGATCTCGATTGGTGTACGCTGCATTAATTTACAAAAAGGTCTAAAATTTGTCATGGATTTTTCGATCCAAGAATGGAATAGCTTCCTAAGACTTTAAGAAACATGCGTACACTAGCTTCACGGCTTTTGGATCTTTCAATCAAAAGTTGCGTGAATTTGGATCTTGCGGTCGGGCTGGAAAACCATGTTCCCCTATTCTACCTTTGGAAACGGTGGTACCACAAGCCTCATAGCGGTAGTACCACAGTTCCTGTTCTCAAACCACTTTGATTTCGACCATTCATGGTCGTCGATCTCACTGGTCGTAGTTCGGCTTGTTTCGACCACCTTGGTTTCAATCGCTCAATGATCGTAGATCACTTTGATCACATTCTGAACTGTTATGAGCACACACTGGTTTTCAACCACATTGTTTTCTGACCGCACTCTGGGTACGGAGGTGTTGACTATTCATTAGACTTCGACCATGTAGGTTACGATCACATCGGTCTTTAATCGCGTTGGTTTTTGACAACTCATTGGTCCTCGACCGCACGCTGGTCATCGACCATGTCGGTTTTCGACAATGTTGGCTTTCGACAACATCGGTTTCGACCATGTTGGTTACGACCACGCTGGTTTTGACCACGTTGGTTTCGATAACGTTGGCTTTCGACAACATTAGTTTCGACCACGTTGGTTACGACCACGCTGGTTTCGACTACTGTGGTTTCGACCATGTTGGTTTTGACTATAGTGGCTTCGACCACGTTGAACTTTTGACTGGTAGTCGAATTTTGACCACATTGTCAGTCTTTCGACCACGTTGTTTTCTCTGCTGACTGGTTATGTTCAGTTTGGCCTTTAGTGTTTTTCAACCAGTAGTCGTAACCGATCACGGTGATTTCCATCTGACGGTTGAGCTCCGACTATGTGTGGCTTCTGTTTGGTATGACCACGTTGTTTTTCCAACGAGTGGTCATAACTCGACCACGTAGTGCTCTGATCTGGTCGTATGAGATCTGTATTCCTCTATTTTTCAAGTAGACTTTATATCCCAATCTTCATAGCTTTGTAGCTATCGGAGTCAAGGATTTGTAAATATTTAGGAGGAAAATTTAAAGGTACCATTTACCCTCCCCCCCACCTCCAGGCTCCTTATTGCCTGTCCGATGCTACATTTTCTTTGTTTGTTTTAAGTTCTTTCTGGTTTGGTTTTTATGGGTTTGTTAGATCTAGAAGGTTATATATTATTAGTTTTCTGGATTATATAGCCAGTCTTGTTTTATTTTGCTATATGGTAAGGAAATTTGAGAATTTGCCACTCTCTTCTTTGCCATTTTAGAATTGACACTATTACCATCAGTGGGTGGTAATAAAAAGTTTGTTTTGTTTAATTATGCCATTTTTTTTGCCAAATTTTGTACAGTAGTGCCATCAGAGTTTGAGAAGTTACCTCCAGTGCAAAAGTGTGCAATTGTACAGGGGTTATGGCAACGGTGATGATCTAAGCTGCTCAAGCTGATGCGAAGCAATAAGGACCGGAGGAGCATTTCTCTGTTCTTCCCAGTCGTGGATATAAATCGCAAAAACTATCCGAACGGATGGAGGTTCAGGTACTTCTGAACGAAGCATTGAGTATTGCTTGCCAGTTGCTACGATAGAACACTTCCATCAGACATCGTGAGTAGTTGGCTAACCGAGCAAAACATGCCCAGCCAGCCATTTCAGAATTGCTGAACTAGAAGTCCATTTTATCTCCTAAACTTCAGTGTTGTAACCACTTAACCCTCTAAGCTAAAGAACCAAATCTCATAACCCAGATCTTATAAAAACCAGTGCAAATAATCGTCTAAGATGGTTTTATAGGCAGTTTTGCCACGGTGGACATTGACATGGCGACGACGGGGTGGTTAGTCAGCAAATCAAGCGTACAAAAAAAATTCTCCTTACACTTTAGCTCACTTGCCAATAGGGATGCAAACGGATCGAATACGGACGGATAATATCTTTACCATATTTGTTTTCATATTTTTTTCTCAGATGCGAATACAAATACGGATACCTCGGATATGAATACAAATACGAATAATATCGAATACAAATACGTAGCGAATACAAATCGAAACGAATACGATCACGAATATTTATTGGAACATGAAAACCCTTAAACTATACATCCAAAATCAATGAAAATACATAAATAATTTATCTTATCAAAATATTAATGAAATCAAAACAAGCATAACTATTTTTATCCACAATAGTCATACCATTGTATAGATTTTAAATCTTCAAATGGCAGTTAATTTTTTCTAAAGTCCTAAATAATTCTTAATGGATTTCTACCATTTACATGTGACTAATAAATTAATTAAGAATTTAAATTTGCATCAGAATGATTTAAATGGCAGTACATCAATTTAATCGGTACACATTTTAATCTACCAACAATACTAAATCTATTTTTAATAAACATAAATATTTACTAGTAGTGTTTGTAATTAATATGACTAGGGAACCTAATGCCTAATGGTAATGGAGGCTTATGGCTTGGTTGGGCTAGTGGGCTGGTGGTAGGGGAGATGAGAGAGACTGGCTTGGGCTGGGCAATGTTGGGCTGAAATCTCGGATATCCGATTCTGTATTATCCGGATAATCCGTGTTCGTATTCGTATTCGCCGGATATCAGACCTACTGTATTCGTATTCATTTCCGACAAAATAATCTGTATTTGTTTCTGATCCGAGAATTATCCGAAGAAAATTCGATCCGACACAATCCGTAGTCGTTTTCATCCGGATCGATCGGAAACTATCCGACCCGTATTCACCCCTACTTGCCAATGAGTAGTAACACAGTTCTTTTTAGCTTATGGATTCGTTCAACACAAATAAACGGGAAGTGATTTACTGGGATAACATTTTAAAGTGACCTATTGGTTTATTGATATTTGATTTGTTCATAAAAACGTTCGCACTAGAGTTAAACACCACAAACCACAACTAAAAAGAACCCACCCAGTATCATTCATCCTGCTCTCTTCTTCCCCTCTCTTTATCCTCCACCCAAGGCATCCCCATCACTCTGAAGCCCTGTCCATTCCTCCCTACGCTCTCTCTCTCTCTCTCCTGTCTGATTGGATGCCATCCGGTAAGCCACACCATCCATCGTGCATGTCCAATAGAAGATGCAGTGGCGGGTATGCGGTGGGCCGTTGGTGCGCGAGCAGCCATAATGTCGTAACCGTGGCTCCGCACTGCTTCGCGCATGTGACAATAGCTGGGTGTAGGTAGTAGTGGTGGCGGTCGCTGACGGTAGGCAAAGAGGCCTGTGAGGTTGGGAGTGGAGGAAGATATTGACGAAGGGCACGAATCTAGAGATGGCAATTGTACCTGTTTACCCACGCACCTGTGGGTAAATATCCTAATGGAGTTAGGTATAGGATATGTTTTTTTTGAAATTTTTGTACGGATAACACATTTTTTATTCGAAAATACAGAAATATACCCGCGACAAAACTTTTTACACAAATAGGCTCGAGTCGCCAAACCATTGGGCGAATTACGCTTGTCGCCCCACCAAAAAGCGACTTATAAAGAATCTGGTAACCGTTGGGCGATTAAATGCAATCGCCTCCCCGTTAAGCGATTCAATTGAATCGCCCCCCCGTTCGGCGACATAAAGAAGAGTCGCCCAACGGCGGGGGGGGGGGGGGGGGGGGGGGGCGACTGCATGTGAATACAGCCCGACGGCCAAGCCCTCTTTTCTTCCCCACGCCTGCTCGCCAATCTACCTCTAGGCGACTGCATGGATCCTGTTAAGGGTTTTGTGAATTTTGTAATTTGAAACTCGTAAAAAATGTGGTATAGTCACATATACTGGTATATGTCACATTATTTTGTAATTTCGTAATTAAGTCACACAAGAACTGGTATTTAATATTTGTCACATTACTTGATATAGAAATAATTTTCTATACAAAAAGAAGAGATAATAGCATTGTTTGAATTTAAATGAACTTTATAATATAACGCAGTAACATGCCGCGTATTTATCCATTACATGCATGACATACACCCCTCACTCCCCACCCTAAGGTGCTCCATCACCGCGCCCGCGTCCTGCCATACGGCCCCGCTTGGCAGTCCAACGGGGGTCGAGTCCCCAGGCCACACGAGGTGTGCGTATCCGGACCACTCCCAGCTCAGTCGACTCGTCCGTGCTCCCCGGTGGCGGCGCACGATGGGAAGCGCGGTGCACGCGGTCCAAGTGCTCGTCCAACAGCGTGTACCGCCAGTCACCCGCCATAACTGTAAAATTATCAAAATGTAAATTTGTACACTACATTTTCTACAATAATACATGAAAAATAGTATACAAAATTTCGACACAACAATTTTCTACATTTAAATTTTCTTCATTTCAATTTTGTAAACTGCATCTACATTTGTACATTGAATGATCTACAATAAATTTCTAAAGTAAATTTTCCACAATAATACATTACAAATATTATACAAAAAAACTATATTTTTCTACATTTAAATTTGTACATCTAAATTTGTAAACTGCATCTAAATTTCTAAATTTAATGTTCTAAACTAGATTTTCTAAACTAAATATCTAAGCTAATTTTCTAAACTAAATATCTCTACTAAATATCTAAACTAAATTTGTAAACTAAATATCTACACTCTACACTACATTTTCTAAACTAAATTTATCTAAACAAATTTTCTAAAGTAAATTTTCCACAATAATGCATTACAAATATTATACAAAAAACTATATTGTTCTACATTTAAATTTGTACATCTAAATTTGTAAACTGCATCTACATTTCTAAATTTAATGTTCTAAACTAGATTTTCTAAACTAAATATCTAAGCTAATTTTCTAAACTAAATTTTCTAAACTAAATATCTAAACTAAATTTGTAAACTAAATATCTACACTAGATTTTCTAAACTAAATTTATCTAAACAAATTTTCTAAAATAAATTTTCTAAAATTAGGAAAATACCTGCAAATCCCGTGGCTTCTCCTCCTCTCCCTCTCCTTCTCTTCTTCCCTCTCCTCCCCCTCTCCCTCTCTTCTTCCCTCTCCTCTCCCTCTCCTTCTCTTCTTCCCCTCTCCTCCTCCTCTTCCTTCCTCTCTTCTGCTCTGTCTTCTCGCGCGGTGGAGAGTGAATGGCGAGCAGGCGTGGGGAAGAAAAGGGGCTTGGCCGTCGGGTTGTATTCACATGCAGTCGCCCCCCCGTTGGGCGACTCTTCTTTATGTCGCCGAACGGGGGGGGGGGGGGCGATTCAATTGAATCGCTTAACGGGGAGGCGATTTCATTTAATCGCCCAACGGTTACCAGATTCTTTATAAGTCGCGTTTTGGTGGGGCGACAAGCGTAAATCGCCCAATGGTTTGGCGACTCGAGCCTATTTGTGTAAAAAAATTTGTCGCGGGTATATTTCTGTATTTTCGAATAAAAAATGGGTTATCCGTACAAAAATTTCTATGTTTTTTGCCCATGGGTATGAAAATGGGGGAAACTCTCTGCCCATCGGGTAGATGGGCATGGGTATAGGTAAGCTCTACCTGTACCTGCCTCGCCCATTTACCCACGACCTATATACTAACAAATGGACCAACACACTCAGTACTACCAAAGTTGGAAACCCTAGTCCTAGTTGGCCAGTCCAATCCCATCCCCACTCCCACTCTGCGCTCCGACTGGCTACCACCCCCTCCCCCTACTAGACTACCCCTCCATACCACCACACGCCCGCCCCCACCCGGCTGCCCCTCCCCCCACCCTGCTGCCACTCCTCACCGGCAAATCCAGATCCCAACCGCCGACCTCGCCCCCCATCCTTCTCCCGGCCGCCGCCCCTCCTCATGGCCACCTGAAGATCTAGATCCTAGCCACCAACCGTCGCCTCCATCCTCCTCTCGGCCGCTGCCCCTCCTCACGGCCGCCTGCAGATCCAGATCCCGGCCATCGACCGTCACCACCATCCTCCTCCTAGTAGCCGCCCCTCCTCACGGCCGCCTGCAGATCCAGATCCCGGCCAGCGACCGTCGTCCCTATCCTCCTCCCAGTTGTCGCCCCTCCTCGCGGCTGCCTGCAAATCCAAATCCCGGCCGCCGACTATCGCCCCCTATCCTCCTCCTAGCCACCGCCCCTCCTCGTGGCAAGTAAGCCTCCTCTTGCCTGAAAATTCATATTCGCGCCGCAACCGTTCGTGGCAGAGGGCCACGGCGAGTGCGAGCATGGACGAAAGCCTGGATATGGCGGGGACGCTGAAAGCATCTAGGTCCCTAAAAATATTGGTTTTGGTAATTAATGATATTATGTGATCATGGGACTAATATGTGTGTTAAGTGTATAAAAGGATTAGTCTCAAAGGCAAAGTAAGAGGTTCACAAAATGATTTCACAAGATTCAAAGAGTTCCAAGACGACAAGGTAAATAGTTTAGGGCTCTTTTATTTTTACCGGTCTTAAGAGAAAGGTTGGAAGACCGAATTATAGGTTAGATGCCGTACTATTAAGAGGGATCATGGTTAAATACTTGATCATATGCTTATTTGCCTTATGTATCAATTTAGGATCATGTATGCACTTAGAAATAAAATTGAATTAAAATTGTGCATTGTCAGAAATTTCGGAAGTACCGGCGTTCAAACAGCGGAACTTCCAATCGGCCAGAAATACCGGAGTTAAACTCGCGGAACTTCCGATCGGCCGGAAGCTCCGGCTTCTGAACAGAACTTTTTTTCCAGAGAGCGACCGGAATTGAACTTAGTTTCTCGGAAATCGGAAGTACGGCTAGTTGAACGGCGGAACTTCCAAGCCTCGTGAACAGGATCATAAATCACACCATTTTCCCAAAGAGTGGGAACTACGACGACATTCATGGCTATGCTTGGAACTTGATTGACTATATTATGCGCGGCCAAAAGTTTGATGTGGTGGTGTAGGATCAAGGATATCGACTAGAGGGGGTGAATATGGGGTTTTTTTTAATTTTCTTGTTTACTTGATTAATTCTTCACAATTTAAATGACAAGAATGTAAAGCAATTAATCCTACACAATTCTAGTAAAGTATACAGCAATCCTATCTCTAAGCAAGCAAATGATCACAATGGAGTAAATAAACACGAGCTAAGAGAGAAATGAACACAACCGATGTTTTTACCGTGGTGTTCGGAAACTTGCCGGTTTCCCCTAGTCCACGTTGAGGTTAGCCTGAACGAATCGGACCGGCTCCACAAATTAAGTCAAAACACCTCGATCACTAGTGGTAGCTCTTCCCCGCTCCGGGTAGGTGAGCTCCAACCTTCACAAGACTACCGGTTTTCTCACAAGCTTCTTGAGAAGATCACCGATCGAACCTCCGCCCAATCGTCCAAGTGCCGACAAGCACTAAGAGTAATAAACCTGGGCTTCACTTGAATGCAAAAAAGTGCCAAATGGATCAACTAATGAATTTTAGCACTATTTGCTCAACCACATCAAATTGAATGCACAAAATGAGAATGAGGGTGGAGTGAATGCTCTAGGGCTCAAAGAATGTTCAATGGGTCTCTAACCTTTGTCCTTGAGCAGTGGTGGGGGTATTTATAGACTCCACCAACCAAAACTAGCCGTTTGGCACAATTTCCTTAAAAATTCAGGATGAGCGGTACTACCACCCTTATGGGGCCAGTACTACCGCTACCAAATCTTCGTGGCAGAACGGCTATGTCAGAGCTCTGCAATGACTGTTGGATTTGGCGGCGCGGTACTACCGTCGTTGAAATTTGCGGTACTACCGCTCTCCGGTAGTTTTGCAAAGTCGGCGCGGTACAACCGCTTGAGCCGAAATCCAAAAGTCCCTAGATTGGCGCTCTCTCGAAAAAACGTTCCGCTCTGAAACCGGAGCTTCCGGACTCCGGAAGTACCGCTCTGGATAGCGGAACTACCGCACCTAGCGGTAGTTCCGGCGTTCAAATCGCCGGTACTTCCGTTTCGCGAAATTCCAAATTTCATCCGGAGGAGCTCTCTGGAAAAAACGTTCCACTCAGCCTCTAGATCTTCCGGGCTCCGGAAGGATCGCTCTAGAATGCGGAACTACCGCTCACTGCGGTAGTTCCGGCATTGAAAGTGCCAGTACTTCCGTTCCCACAAAAACTCAGATGCATCCAGGGGTGCTCTCTGGAAAAAAAAGACTCCGCTCAAAATTCGGAGCTTCCGGTCGCCGGTACTACCGCTTCTGGGCGCGGAACTAACGCTCTCCGGTAGTTCCGACGTTCAAAACTACGGTACTACCGATCTTCCAGACAGAGCACAGTTTTAATCTTAAATCTGATTTTTGATGAATGCATGCTTCTAAATTGATCCAAATGGCACAAGAAATTTGCTATCAAGCTACTTGCCATGATCCCTCTTTATGGTACGATTATTTAACCTATACTCCGGTCTTCCACCTTTTCTCCTAAGACCGGTAAAAATAAAAGAGATCCTGTTCTAAGTATACCTTTATCTTGAACCAATTTGGGTCTTCTTTTATATCCTTTGGCTTGCATCTTGTTGCTCACAAATGGATTAAACCTTCACATGCTCATTAACCATGTTAGTCTCATATTCACATAAATTCATTAATTACCAAAACCAATTTTAGGGGTTTAGATGCTTTCAATCTCCCCCTTTTTGGTAATTGATGACAACACAAATTGTATGTGGAAAGTGATGTTTTGAATATACCACTTGTTTGACAACTAGTTGTCTATTCTATGTTGACTTTTAAATGAGAGTAGTTCTTTGCAACGAATATTTGTATTGGCATAAGATGAACTATTTTCATTTTAAAGTCCAAGAGAGGAGAGAACTCCCCCTAAACATGTGCATGAATAAAAATGTGACATTTGAGACAAGATGCACAAGATAAAGAGATATCATAAAGTGAAAGTAAATTGACATTTAAGCAAAAGATATTAAGATAAGCATCCATGACCATAAGGTTCATTACATCCAAGCAACCATTTAGACAAACATAACAAGAAGTTCATTACATCCCAAAGCATAGTTCATTACAACCAAGAGCAAATAAAATAGAGATAGCTAGCCCAACTACCCGACTACCCACACTTCTCCCCCTTTGGCATCAAATACCAAAAAGAGTCACTCCTGAGGTCCGGAGGGAGAAGGGCCACGACGGCGACGACGACTGTAGCGCTGAGGCGACAGAGGCGGCTGGGACAGGGACTGCTCTATGGCTGTGACTCTGCCATCCAAAGAAGTCAACCTCTCGTCCACTGTGTCCATCCTAGAGTTGAGGGTGGAGAAACCCTCGAGGATGGTCGAGTAAATCTGCGAGAGGAAAGGCTGTCCAGGCTCCTGTGGTGCTGCTGCTCCTGCACCTGTTGCTCCTGCTGCTGCTGAAGAAGACCCTGCTGCTGCTGGGTCTGATTGTCGGGCTCGAGAAACTGTGGGGATAGGAGGCTTAGGTCTGGGTTTATAGAGCTTGTGGATTCCTCCACAAATTCCCCTAAACTCAAACTTGGTCCTGATCAATGCCATTATATAAGGCGCATATTTAATGCGCTTAATCCTGTCATTCTTGGATGCAGCTATTTCCCTGATGATTACATCTACAACATCAAACTTTTGTCCCTTCATGATGTAATCAATGAGGTTCCATGCATGACCTCTAATGGCATCGAAGTTCCCGCTCTTGGAAAAGATGGTATGGTTAATAATCCTATTAACCAGACTGGGAATGGGCAGTAGACCAACCAACTTCCCTGGAATAAACCTCTCGGCGGTGTTGTAGTAGATGGACATGTCATGAATATCAAAAGCGGGCTTGTCGTAGACCTTCTCATAAGCACTTAGCTCTGCCCTCAATGCCAGCTCAAAATCATGTTTTGTGGCCTCCAGCTTTGTGCACACCATCATCCATGTGAGATACTGAAAATCAGGCGAGATGTACACTGTGGCATAGAACTGGCGGATCATCTCTTCATTGTAGTTGCATGGCAATGCTACAAGCTGGTGAAGTCCTGCCCTTTGGAATAGCCTGTATGTCCCCTCATATTTGTCGATGGATCCAGATGATCCCAATCGACATACTTGTGGTTAGCAAACTGTCTGTCTTGTCCATACAATTGATCAAAGACCTGTTCTTGGAACTTGGGGTTGATGGAGTTGCAGGGTAACTCAAACTGATTCCTATGTCTCAGCCTTGCAAACTCATCAGCTGTTATTTTCTTTAAATCAATTTCCGAACTTTCCCTTTCAGTCAAATCTTCTTCTGACGCTTCCATGGGAGAGCTCTCACGATGTTCAGACTCTGTTTCGGGATCTGAGTCTGACTCAGGTGCCGGGGCTATATTGAAACTTCCAGAAATCCGGAAGTACCGCACTTTCAACGGCGGAAGTACCACATTTAATGTCAACGGATACTTCTGACTCTCTGACATAGCCGTTCTGAACCCTTTGCAGAAATCCGAAAGTTCCGACCCCAACACTGCGGAACTTCCGATTTCCCTGAATTTTCAGGATTAATTATTATAACGGCTATTTGAGTTTGGTGGGGGTATAAATTCGACCCCACCAGCACAAGGACATGTTGTTGAACCATTATTGAGCATCCTTGAGCATAAAGCAACCTCTCACACCTCATTTCATCTCTTGTGCATTCAATTGAGGTAGTTGAGTGAATTCAAGTGCATTTTATCTGTAGATTGATCCTTTTGGCACTTGAGTGTGATCAAGCCCGTTGTGATTCATTACTCTTGGTGTTTGCCGACACCTAGACGGCTTGGCGGGAGAGTTCGGTGATCTTCTCAAGAAGGTTGTGAGAAGACCCGACAAGATTATGAGGGTTTGGAGCTCGTCTACCCGGAGAGGGAAAGAGGTACCGCTAGTGATCGAGGTGATTTGGCTCAATTCATGGAGCCGGTCCGATTCGTTCGGGCTTACCTCAACGTGGACTAAGGGAGACCGACAAGTCTCCGAACAGCATGGTAAAAAGTGATCGTGTCATTTGTGGTTTGCTCTCTTGTGCTTTATTTACATTCAAGCAATTTATTTCATTAGAACCCTTTGATTGCTTGTGTGATTAGAGTAGCAAACTTTGATCTAGACTAGAAATTATTCTTGCTCTTAGGATTGTTCATTTGCTCTAGTGTTTATTTGAGCCATATTAACTTGATTTTAGTCACTACTTTGTTAACTTGCTTTAGAATATTTGTTAAGTCATAATCGTTAGCCTAAATTATAAGAAAAATTTTAAACCGCCTATTCACCCCCCTCTAGTCGGCCTCCTCGATCTTACAGACGCCACCGAGATGGAGGCGGCATGGGGCTAGGGAGCAGCGCACGACGCCCATGGGGCGTTGCCCAGGAACACCTAGCAGGTGAGGCGGAGGTTGGAGAAGGAGATCGAGGCGGAGGAGGATGCCACAAGGAGGGCGCGCAGGAGGAAGTCCACAAGGGCGGTGCCGAAGGTCGCACTGGCGGACAAGGTGGCGGCAGCGATGAAGGAGGAGGACATGAGCTTGGCTTTGATTCCAGCTCGTACCGATGCTGCTACTCATAGTGAGCGAAACTAATCTCTTGTTGGTTCTTGTTAATTGCTGGTTTGAAGAAATCACTACGCTGAATCACTGCGTTTGAAGAAATTACTTTATTAAGAACATATATATTTGATGTGAATGTGTTGCTTATATGTATTTTGTGAATGTGAATGTGATGCTACTATATTTCTTAACAACAGCTGCTGCTTATATGTATCTATCATTTGTTCAACTCTCATATGGTGACTCAATTCTCGGGTAAACTGGCATGCCTACGGGTGACGGGTACCCAGGGGCAATGGGTATGGGTGAGGTTCACCCGTTGTCCTTCGCGGGTATACTCGTAGGCATAAATCAGGGTCACAAGCATGGGTATGGGCAAGTACTACCCATGCATGTCGTGCCCGATTGCTATCCCTAGACGAATCGGAAATGAAGCAACCAAATTCCCAAAAGTTCCAACAAATATCCACAATTCAAATCAACCAAACAAATCAATATGTAATTTTTCAGCAAAATCGAAATATATTGTATTGAATAAATTTCACCAAACCATGCTACGTTCGATAAAACTATCATACAACTACACTTTTAAACAATAATTTAGAGAATTATACTTTCCTTTGCATAATATTTTACAAAACTACATTTTTAAATAACCAACAGGCCAGATGCACTCATTGGGTTCACAATCCTATCATTTTTTTGTTTGCTAATACGATAGGTTTGTGAGACTGATAAGTAGGCCTGACCCATTAGATATGACGGTAATATTTGAAAGTGTGGTTTTGTGAAATGTTATGTAAAGAGAAGTGTTGTTATTTAAAATTGTTGCTTAAAAATATGATTTTATGATAGTTTTACTAGAAGTGGTGTTGTTTTATAAAATTTACGCAAATGTATTAGTACAATGTATACTGAATGAATTTACCTATTTATGTGTATGTGCGTGTGTACCCATTTGATGGACATTGCTAGTGATGACGTCAAGAGCATCGGCATCAAGCCGGGAACATGCTTTTGGCTGAAGCGGAACAGCGAGCTGGCATGCAGCACACCAGCGGCGACGGTCCTGCCACCTCTAGATCTCGTCATCTTTGGCGGCACCCTTTGTGCTCGCAGAGTTGGTGCAACGGCTGCAGGTGGAGTCAGGCGTGGGGGCAGAGAAGGCTCAGAATCGAGGTGGGCTCAACGCAGCGACGGTGAAGAGAGAGGATGGAGAAAGAGGGGGAAGATAGGGAGACGAAGAAGAACACTTCTTCCTCCTTTAGGGCCTAGCGTTTAAGTCTTTTTTTTATACATTTCTTTTGTTGAGTAGCCACATCACCCTGTCAACATTCACGTTAGCAAAACCGTCTTCAAAACCACCTGGAGAAGCTATTTGCATCGGTTTTAGAAGGTTAGAAGATATGATATCCAATTATTTTAGCTTAGGGTTTTAAGTGGCTACAAGACTAAAATTTAAGGGTAAACTGAACTTTTTTCTTCTGAATATAACAGTAGTTTGTTGTGAAGTCAAGTGAAAGTTTTCACCCAATTTTGCCTTCATAACTGTGAGAACATATAGCGTAATCAGAGGGTAAATGATTGCCCCCGCCTTTTACTACCTGAAAACAAATTTTAAATCAGAAGAAAACCAATCTAAATTACGGATGTAGATTTCAACCATAAGTCGTTCAACCGCCCGCTCGACTGCTCGCTTCACCTCATTTGCACGTAGTCAAAATCTTCGACTGCTTCGAACGTTCGCTTGATTGCTTTGAACGCTTGAACACTTCGTCCTTTCGATCGTTTCGATCGCTCGAACAAGAATAAGCCGAAGACAAGGCTGTGCTCTAATCTGTTGGATTGACCCAATAACCGAAAACACCACGCTCGTAGACCGCAAGATCGTGATATGATAGCACACCGACGAGGATACCCAAAAGCGATGCTCAGAAAAAACTTGCTGTGCTTCGATTGAGATAACTAGACAACGTCGAAAGCGATTTCTTTTTTTGAGAACAGATATGATATTTTACTTCTATATCATATTAGTGGCTACAAAGCGCCCTCATGATACCCCTAAAAACCATAGCACAAAAAGCCCCCTCAGAGCCACGGCTAAAACTCTTAGTCTCTACCTGCTTTTTATATGCTAGAGCCTTAAACCGTGCTCAACTCAAACACGAACACAAAATTATATCTCCTCAAATCAAGGGATCCGAAACACTTTCAAATACGGGTTTTAACCAATCTCTACCTCTTCTAAGTTATGAACTCTTTCCACAACTCCTAACTTAACATGTGACAAGCCTCTAAGACCGCACCTTCTATATTTTCATCACGCCTTATCAACTTTTGTGTCGAAGCTTTCAGGATTACACATACCTAAATTACACTGTAACGGCTTCTAACTTCTTCTAAAAAAATAAAAAAAACATCGTTATATCATCAAACAATATAAAGAAATAAAGAAAAATACCAAAAAGTAAAAAAAAAGAGCTAAATTAAACCAAAATTAACTCGTTTAGAACGAAGCCAAAAATGGTTACGAGATCCAGTCTCTCACACAAAAAAAACCCTAACAAATTCATCGACTTAAGGAACTGAAAGTAACGAATTGTTCAACTAGAATCTTTAATATTTAAGAACTTGATGGTAATATATTATTTAATTCAAATCTTCAATATAAAAGTACTTATGTACTTTAACCTCAACCTCATAGTTATTAATATAAACCAAAGTTATTAATTTAAACCTGTGAATGTTTCTAAAAAAATGTGAGATCAAGTTAGTTGACAACCACCATAAGCTTTTTACTTTCATGTTCTACAATAAAGAACAGTAAATGGGTAGATCCAAGGAAAAGCACTATGCAAGGATATACATGGAGGGAAAACAGCAGCACAACAGGCGGGCTTTGTTGAACGCATGCCACGCCTTCTCTCACAAAATGGGGAAGTTACTGGATTCTTATTTAGCACTAAGCAGTATGGAGTACAAGGGAAATTAAACGTCTCTGTTGAATAGATGATTCAGCAGATACAATGCCAACAGAAATCGTTATGTACAAAAGCCACAGCGAATGTGCAAGATAGGAAGGAGGGTTTGGTGTAGCTCGAGAAAACGCAACCGTACGTTGGTCCATCTTCTTCGAAGTCACTCGAATACAAGAGGTCACCAACAAGATATCAATCCGATCTTCCTGGCATTCAGTGAAGCAGAACAACCTCATGTAACCATAGCATCAGGCCAGCCTTGCGCAAGGTTGAAATAGGCAGCGGTGGTGCGCCACAAGTTCTCCGGGGTTCTCCCCCCATTATGGCTGCCGATTTGCATTAAACGTCTTACAGCATTCAGTCCTCTGTAAGGGCATACACGACAGCAGTCCTGCTAGGAGAGTACAGCGAGAAAGAACGCGGTCTATTGTCATGCGGATATTCCTGCAAGGCATCAGTAAATGGGGTTAGTTATTTCAGAGTTGCAAGCGACAAAATGAGAAGCATACTACTTGCAACAACACTTGGGCCCAGACTCACAGTAGTGAAGTACTCAGCGTCATGATCAAGCCGACCGAATCCTTCGAAGAGGCCATCGTCAGAGTCTAATACCACCTGATAAGAAATAGCAGAAACTGTCAATAACCAACAAAACCAAGTTGCGTCTGTCCAAATGGGCTGCTCTAAAACTGGTAGGATGATTTGAGTAAATTTTGGGGGGAAAAAGTTTCAGTATTAGAACGAGTTCAACTAAGAAGATTGGTGCAAGTCCTCTTAGTCTAGTAGCGAAGATTAAACGAATGGTAGGAGTGCCACTTGACTCCTAGAACCCTTCTACCTACTACCACATCTAAAGCAACAGCTTCTATCCATGAAGAAATGAATAATTGCAAAAACCCCACTAGTGATGAAAGGTGGATAATGAAAAAGCGCTGCATACCTTGTACTTCCCAGGCTTTAAACAACCAGCACGATAGTCAAAATAGCTATTGCTCCAGTGGAAGTTGAACACGAATACCAAATCTCCTCTCTCGAAGATGATCACCTTATCCTCCTCATGTTTCCGTGATACATACTGGTGCTCAGAAGTCATGAACTGCATTTACATTGTCAATTTTATGAGTAAACATATCCAGTCATGATCTCAGAGCTGGGATAGGTAACAATATGCAAGCACTTAAACCAACTGTTTTAATTTGTGAAAACCAGTTCCAGATCATTGAAATGTATCCTGTAGTTTTTTATTGAAACATAAAAAGCTTTGACTGTTTGAAGAGAGAGAAATTTAACTGTAACGTATTATGCAATAAAGATAAACCAGTGACGTACTCCATATTTTTCCTCAAGATGCTGCATCGCCTGGTCAAACTCTTGCATACCACGATATCTAAGATAATCTGCATCTCCCTGGCCAAAAAATGATGAAATTCTTACTGGCCAACAATGGTAACACATATTTATATCAACTTTTACAAAAGGTCAAAAGCAATGTTGGTCTTTCCCAAACAAGATTATACAAGAAATATATGGCCAATCCGGATCAGGCGAGAGGATATAATAGCACAGCTAAAACTTACAAGGTCAAATCTACGGCGGCATTTATCAAAACTATTGTTATTTCCTGGGATGACTGAGCCATTTGTAAGACTTTGTGGACCTCTTGGAAAATCTATCCATTCTGCCAAGTAAAATAGAAGTAATCATAACTTCCTCCTTAGAACCAATAGATTACATACAATGCAATGATCATGGTTAAAATCACTGTAAATCACAACCATGAATAATGCAATAAGGTTGTAAAGACTGACCAGGATGCCCAAACTCATTTCCCATGAAATTAAGATAGCCATCACCTCCTAAACCCATGGTGACAAGCCTAATCATTTTATGTAATGCTATCCCACGATCAATGCGAGGTGTTGAAGGTCTGTCCAGAGCCATGAAATCATACATATCCTACACGAAGAGAAGTTGAGATGCTCATGTCATTATGTATTGAATCAATAATTTACAGCACAATACTACACTTCTGCATGTACCAAGTATCAACTATCCTGAAATAAAACCGCACAGGTATAAAGATGACTATAATTAATAAAGAAATGCAAGATGGAACACCTATGTTCACTTTGGAGTCTCAAAAACTCATAAAATTAGAAAGAGAAAATCTCGTCCACAATATGGTATTATGGTTGTGCTGACCAGGAAACAAAAAACCGGCGGTTACCGGCCGGTAACCAGAAAAACCAGTGGGAACCGGGAATATAAAACCCGGCCGGGTTACTTTGAACTTTATGGCTGCATAATTCATTTCCTAAATTGGTTTAGACCTTTTTTGTGCTAAATTATCTATTATATAAGCTAAATATGCTTCAATTATTGTACTTCCAACTTAAATTCAGATTTTTTTTAGCGTTTTTCCGTTTTTTGGGCGGTAAACGTTCCGGTAACCGATTTTCAACCGGTTTTTTCCCCCATTTTTTCCTGTTACCGGCTTATTACAATCACCGGCCTCCGGCCAGGAACACGACCGGTATCAGCTTTTCTATCCCTGCTGCTGACTATAATGGTTTAACTATTTCCTTTTGAGTATTTTCTGACAGGAACAAAAGGATAAAATTTGTAACACCATGATAAAATACCAAGGAGCGGGTAGATATAGACCCATGACCAAATCTCCTAGTGCACTTTTTAAGCATATCTTCTAAAATTGTATTGAAGCCAAGATGCAGCCAGGAATCAACCAAAAAACACCCACTCCTTCAGACATTGGCCAAAAGCAGTTATTCTGAAATTTTCCAAGTCCTAGACCAAGTTTCTAAAAACATATTTAATAACAAGAACACATCCAAAATGGATCAAATTTTGGCGTCATTCACTGAAACAGTGTTAGTACTTTTACTTTTGCATGAAATGGTTGGTTTACCAGACCCCATCCTAGATGAGTTGGGTTTTCTGGGACAATAAAACTCTTTCGGGCAATATGATGATCATTTCAAACAGTACCATATGTTTATACATTGATAGATTTAGAAAACAAACGGCTCATCAGTCAGTTGGATTTTACTCTGTCAAAAATATTTGCTTCAGAAAATATGGATGGTAGATCATGCAGCTGCACTTGATTTTGTTAAGGGTATATGTGTCTTTTCCTATTATCCTTGTTGTTAGAGTACAATATATGGTAGAATAGAGTCCATTGGGATTACAATTCCTTGTACCATCTTGCCCCCCAAGTCTTGTACCTCTATATATACCGTCCGAGAGGCTCAATGCAATACATCCAATTCCACCCAATTCTATCTTCCTTCATGGTATCAGACGTCTAGGTTTAGATCCTAACCCTAGCCGCCGCTCGCTTCCGCACCGCGCGCCCCCGGGGAGATCTATCTCCGCCGGGGGCAGCGCCACCATTTAGGCGACGGATCCTATTGATCCGGCCGCCATCGTCGTCGTCGTCAAGCAGCAGTTTGGGCGTACCTCCTCGCGATCGTCGTCGTCGTGGTCGGGCTGCCGCCGCCCCGTTCCCCAGGCATCCGCCGCCTCGCTGGGCCGTCC
Organism: Dendrocalamus latiflorus; assembly: GCA_017311315.1. Taxonomy (NCBI): domain Eukaryota; kingdom Viridiplantae; phylum Streptophyta; class Magnoliopsida; order Poales; family Poaceae; genus Dendrocalamus; species Dendrocalamus latiflorus. The sequence continues at coordinate 17,889,730 of CM029655.1, read as the reverse complement.
TGCGCCGCCGTGGTGGCGGCCGGGCTAGGCCGCGCCCCGTCCCTGAACCGCCATGGTGGCGGCTGGGCCAGAACGCGCGCCCCACGCCGGCGGCAGATCTGGAGGCGACGGCGGGCGACGATGGAAGTTGCGCCGTGCGCGACCTCCGCACCGCGTGGCCTCCCTCCTCCGCAGCTCCGACGCCGTCGTCTTCCGCCGCTGTCCGCCGCTCGGAGACCACCTCCCACCGCCGGATCTCCCGCCGCGCCACCAGATCCGCCGTCGCCTGGATCCGCCCACCCGCCGCGGCCTCCCTCCTTTGCAGCTCTGCGCCCGACCGGCTCCGCCCAGATCCGACCGGCTCCGCCCTCTCCGCCGGATCTGGGCGCCTCCGCCCTTCCTGGGCCGCCGCCGGATCCGCGCCTTCCGCATCCTCCCGCCGGATCTGGGCGCCTCCGCCCTTCCCGGGCCGCCGCCGGATCCGCGCCTGCCTTGGACCACCCGCCCGGATCTGGCCGTCGCGCCTCAGATCCGGCCGCCGTGCTCGCTGGGCACCGGTCATGGGGGCTGCCCGCACACCCCCCAGATCTCCGCTCGGCGCCACCTCCCGCTTTTCTCCGTCTCCAAGCCGCCAGGGCGAGCCCGGATCCGGTTGCCGAGCTGCATCGGATTTATACACTATGCGCTATGGGAGTGGGCAGCCAATGCAAATTGAGGATTTTCTATGGAGGTGTCCTCCCACTGCTGCTATTGTATTTTTTTCCTTCTTTTTCTTTTTTTTCCTTTTTCCCGATCGCTGATCGGGGTTGAGTCGCCCATCGCCCGTCGACCACTCACGTATCTACTCCGACATCGGCGTCGACTACACCGGCCTCTACCTCTTCGACTGTGCGGCCAGGCCGGGCACGCGATGTCGAGGAAACGCCTTCGCGCGTCGCGTCTCGGTCATCCCGTCCGCACGTCTTCATCGCCGGTTTGTCATCGCCACCACAGATCGGGACGCCTCCACCGACTTCTTCCATCGTCGTCCCGCCTCGCGCGTACTCGGTCTGATCAGCCGATTGTGCGCGATCCACCCGGCTCCCGTGACGTCCGTCGTCGAGTACTACGCGCATCTTCTCCGAGCAACAGGGCTGCTGTTGTGTCGCCTCCTCGAGCCGCAGCACCGCCGCACGTGTGTCCCCTCGCCATTGCATCTACATCGCCGTCCCCTGTGCATCGACGACTGTGCTGCGCAACCTCTTGTGCGCCATCTGTCTGCACATGGTCTTCGTCATACTGATCGGGCCTTCATCGCCGACATCGAGCGCTACCGCCGCCGCCGTACCTTGCGTCAGGACTGCTCGCCTTCGCGCCAGAGCGTCTGCCCGGACTGCTCACCTTCGGGTAGTAGCGTCCGTTCCCGCACTGCTTCTTCTTCCAGCACAACCACGCCTGGTTGGAGCCCTCTCCCTTGTACGTCCGGTACTGGCAACACCGGTGCGTGCTTTCGTCCCCGACGCGTTGCCGGGTCCGGCAAACCTGGCACACGCCTCGGCTCTAGCGGCTTGACTGCATCGACTTCGGCATCGACCCTCCCGTTCCCGTCTCGTCTGCCTCGATTGCATCGCCGTTTTTCGCCTACATCCTCGACGGCCCTGACTGCGTCGACCTCGGCATCGCCCCCCTTCCACGACGACTGCCTCGACGCGTCTCCGTCATCACCATGGCGCCTCTTTTGCGCATGCGGCTTCATGCGCGACCGTCTCGACATCGGTAACCCGACCACGACTACGTCGACCACGGTCATCTCCAGCACGGCATCCTCGACCACGACTACTCCGCCCTCGCGCTCGGCTACCTCGACATCGGCACAAAGGGCTACCGCCTTGCTTGAGCTACTCGTCGGTTCCTGCTCCAGTCACAGCATACGCACCGCTTCGACGGTTATGACTGCGGGGGGATGTTAGCTCTTCGGTTCCTGCTCCAGTCTCACCGTCTGCGACGCTCCCGTTGTGACTGCGGGGGGATGTTAGCTCTTCGGCTTCTTCTCCAGTCTCACCGTCTGCGACGCTCCCGTTGTGACTGCGGGGGATGTTAGAGTACAATATATGGTAGGATAGAGTCCATTGGGATTACAATCCCTTGTACCATCTTGCCCCCCAAGTCTTGTACCTCTATATATACCGTCCGAGAGGCTCAATGCAATACATCCAATTCCACCCAATTCTATCTTCCTTCACTTGTAGTCTAGAGTTTAGTGAGTCCTTGTACTATATATAGCTCCATGGGCTGTTATTGCAATATACTCAACATTTCACATTTCTATTCTTCCTCATCTTGTTAGTCAGCCGATTGCTTTGCTAGCCACAATTTATCCTCTTGGATCGAATGTAGTCATCTCCTTCCTTTTGCATAGCTGCAGTCGTCGTTTTTCTCTTTGAGCCGCTGCAGGTCGTAGAAACCTTTATAATGCCCCCACTTCTTTTTGAACCGCTGCTCCGAGTTTCTAAGGCCACTGCGCTTCTTATGCACCGCGCTCCGCTGCGCTTCTTGTACATAGCGTCGCTGCCATCTTGAGCTTGGATCTGTGCCGCTATGTTTCTATATTCCTCTTCGGCTTGATTTGATAGTTCTCTCTACTTGTGTCACCTTCCACATCCGCTTCGTCGTGTTACTGCAGTCGACTTTGGTCCCCCGGTCCCTGCACTTTGTGCTTTATGGGCTGCCGCACGATTTCGGATGAGAGGCGATCTTTCTAACACAATTTTCTAAGAGCCGCACGCTATGACAATATCTTCAAAACTCGGATTTTGGATTTTTCCTATTTTAGTGTCAACCCTTTTTAAATGTAATGCTCTTGCATACGTCTTACATTTGAGCGAAGGTGTTAAGGGTATATGTGTCTTTTCCTATTATCCTTATAGTCTAGGATTTAGTGAATCCTTATAGTATATATAGCCACACCACATGGGCTGCTATTGCAATATACTCAACATTTCACATTTCCATTTTTCCTCATCTTGTAACAGATTTCAGCTAGTTTACGAAAGGAACCAACAAATGAATGAAGAAATATATCATTAAATTGATCAAAACCAAGATTTCAAACATTAATCATCCAAGTTAGCAAATCACTAAGCACTGTGTTTTCAGCAATCTTTGCTCAAGTAAAAGTTGGAGATATAACTACCGATTAGTGAAACAACAAATCATTTATCAGAAGAAAAGATGAACAATCTGATGAAACAAAGCCAACTATGGAATTCTTTTAGGTCCGAAAGTAACAGCTAGTACCTTATCCATCAACCAGAACGCAATAGTCTTATCACCAACTAGTGCTTGGTCATGACTTTCTGCATAAGTGACGCATTTCTCTGACCATCTTCTATTTGTTAGGGTGTGCACAATATCACCCATTTTCCAGGCTTCATCGCTTTGCCTGTGTTAAAGAAATGTTAAGATTTGATTGCAGCATATTTGGAAACTACTGAGAATGTACATTAAGTACCAACATTCGACAGCTTTAAAGTAGATGCCTAAATAACTCGCAAAAAAAGTATGATCCAGAGAGCAGAAAACGGCTTTTCTAAGGGCAGAGAGCAGCAGCAGCAGCAGTATGACATTATTAAAAGATGGTCTAATTTTGTGATATCCCGCAAGTTGGTTGAATACTTTGAACAAAGTTAATTATTGACATCGCATTGAATTAGTGTTTTAAAATTTAAATATCAGTGTAGCAGCTATTAGCAGAGCGCAGTCATGGCAGAGCAGATACAGGGTTACAGGTTACAGTGAGCCACAAGAACCACTATAGTTGCAGGTTATTCTAAGGCATTTGAGCTTTACTTGACAGCCAGTTGCTGCATATCTGAATCATTGTAAAGTTTTCTATTGAACCTCTCACTTCCCTTTGAAAACAATTAAAACTAAATATGTCATGTGACCTTTTATATTCCTTTCATAAACTTACTAACAACTTTCTAATCTAGCTAAATTGATTACCTAGTACCTGCGCATATGAAGCACCAAAAGGTCTAGACCTGATCACAGACCACAGTCTACAGCCCTAGATACAAGGTAATTTCAAATTTCATACATTTTTCATATATAGATACAAGTTACTATTATGTTCATGCAAATATAGCCAAGTGTGTTGGCCCGCTATATCACCACTGTGCAATATCCTGTGTAAAAACATAAGCCGCTACACTTCAGCAATATGCTATCTGCTATTTAAAACATTGTATTCGTTCCATGCATGCAAAAGTTAATACGTATGTGATTACACAAATTAATATGTGAGTCACTCTCATGTTCAACCTGATACCAGGAAGATTGTCTAGCCAGTCACATACATAATTTAAATCGCTATCGTTTAGCAAATGATATAGATCACTTTGTGTATGTAATCACCAATATTCCAGCACTTACTTCAGGAGTTCGATCCATTTGTCCGGTGCAGCCATATGTAGGCGATAGTCAAAACCAACACCACCATCTTGAACAGGGATGCAAAATGTAGGCATTCCGCTGACCTGAACAATTTCATAGTTAAGAGAAATTAAAATTGTTGAACAACTAATGCTGGTGGAACCTCCTATTTGCTTGTGACTGTCATGCTTACGTGTGATTGTTTTAGCACCTTGAAACAATACTAGCTCCAAATTATTGATATATGTGTAATAATACTCAGTAGTCAGTACAATGAGATCCCAGGGATGTAAGTTGGAACCATGTTGCTCTTGCAAATAGCCAAATACATATATATAACACAGTTAAATATATTTTAGTGTCCTTGGATAGCCTTCCATTTCCATATTGTACATTTATGGCATGTACACCAGTCTTCTGAAGTTATTAATAAGGTTGCCCATTTCTACCGCAAGTAATAAATCAAATGAAGAACTAAACGAGCATGCTATTAAGAAAATTACAATCCTCAAAGAATATGGCTGTAAATTCGAATGCCCTTGCACTTTGTAAATTTGCAGACACAAGAGATGTATTATCATTTATCAGGTGAATAATAAATATAAACCTATTTCCCCCAAATAAAATGAGTAACAATCTAGTCTCCAAGAAAAAATATCCTAAATTAATTGGTCTGTGCTGTAAGTATCAATATACACGGAAGAGCAAATACTGTAAGCACTTACATCTTCACCAATGGCTACAGCCTCAGGATAAAGCCCATGAATTAGATCGTTTACCAGCATTAAGTAAACTACTGCATCAACATCAGTGGCAAATCCAAAATACTCGCCATAGTTCCCAGTAAATGCGACCTAGAACAAAACATAGCAATTTTAGAAGAAAGAAAAAACAATAATCACTCTGATGATCTCATCAGGTAAAATTGTACAACCAATACTAGGAAGCTACCTAAGACTCGATAGCAGAAGTCACGATTCATGTAATGATGCATAGAAATTATTTTGGCAAAAGGACATCAAGATGTGCCCCCAACAGAAAAGGCAGAAGTCTAAAATTCAAGATACTAGAATCACTTGATAACTTACCTGTAATCCATGGTGAGTATACATCATGGAGGTCACCCCATCAAATCGGAATCCATCAAACTTATATTCTTCAAGCCACCATCTTGCATTTGACAGTAGAAATCTTAAAACCTGCATAACAGAATGTCATCTGTAAGGACAGATTAACAGGAACAGTAAACCAATATATGGGGACAGAAAATCATTTGTTACATACTTCCCAACTCCCATAATTGAATAGGCGAGAATCCCACATCCAATGATGGCCCCGTGGACCACCGTGGAAGTAATGTGTATCAGTGCCATCAAAACCATTCAAACCATCCAGGGTATTATTCGATGCATGACTGCAGTATACACAAAATCACTGGTAAAGCTATGCAACAGAAAGGATCAACTAAAGAAAGTGGAACAAAAAGTAGAATTAAATTATCTCGCCTACAAACACATGAATATGAAACTCAAGTGGCTAAAGCAAGTGGAACACTTTGGTGAAGATATTGACAAGTATCTACACTCTTTTCTTTCTTTACCAAAGGTAAGCTCCTCCCTCCCTCCATCAGGAGAAATATAATCAACAAGTGTGGGCTATCTTTGTGCTATCTTTACTACTACAAAAGATGGAGTTGGTGAGTGGTGATACGTTCTACACGCTTCCCTCCTCCCCCTCCAAAAAAATCACTAACAAAAGACCAGATAAAATCTAGCGAAAATCGATTCCTCTGACAAACTTTCAAACAAATTCCATCTCTTCCGCCCTCAAGTCTCGGCAACAAACCACCACTTGCACCCCTTCCTGATAGCTCCCTCTATAAACAAATAAGAAAAACCCCCACTCTAGCTGTTGTATTGCATTCAATATATAGGAAAATGATGACAGGTGCTTTAGCAGAAGCAACAAACAAGGAGAACAATTAGGGAGCAGCTGTGCATGTGCATTAACTAAAATGTGCGCATGTGCACTGCAGCGCTAGATGTACGCACCCTTTTGCTGCCACCTCTTTTGACGTGAATCGCTATAGGGATATCAGAAGGTAGAAGGCACCATCGTGGCCAGAGGGTTGGTGGTGTCACACCGCGCCGAGCCGAGTGCGAGTGATGCGGCTCCTCTGCAACATAGGCAATGGGGCTCAGTCACACAGTGCGTTGCCAGCCACCCTGGCCATCGGTGCCACTGCCTCATCACCATCGTTGTCCACATGTTTCCATTGAACCACCATCACCTCCTTACGACTATCGGTTTCTAGCGTTGCAGAGGTAGCAGGAGGCGGAGCATGTTCACAAGGCGGTGCAGGTACTATGCTTGCAGCGGGTGCGCCCGCTGGTCGGCGTCACGATCCAGAGGCCAGAGCAGCTTCCATTCTGCCACCATTGGTAACAGCAATGGTGGGTTCTTGGACCGACAGGTCTTGGGTGCTGTGCGTCAAGGACGGGTGGTGGTTGCCACGCGCCTGGTGTGCTTGACAGAATGCACCAGTGGAAAAGTGGACTCGAGAGGCCGGATCCACTACATGTTGGTGCATTTTTGGTGGAATAAATGTTCAACTTTGACTTTCTATAATTTTTCTATCCGTAGCAACACACGAGCATTCATGATTCATCTAGTATAGGAAAATTAGCTAAGTCTCTGCGAAAATGTTTAATTGGAAAATAACATCCAATATTAGGCTGACAAGTGGAGCCTCGCGCCACTTGTCAGTGAGATACTAATGTTATTTTTCCAACTTGCAAATTCTTTGTAGTGTCAGAAACACATGGCCAGTTAAGTAAATTTGATTGATTGTGCCTGAACTACTCTGTCCACATCTACATCATCAAATTGTGCGGGCGTTACAATGCAAAGCTTCCTGAAACTATCAGTTTACCCAAAGGTGCCAAATATATTTAACTGCCAACTGAGTTGATACATCTGAGAAAAAATCATGTAGCACAATTATATAGAATAACAAAAATAGGCCATCAATAGACCCCCGTCATTTAGAATACCATATCAACATAAGACAAACAAATTAAAATTGTACTAATTACCTGTGAACAATATCCATAAGCACAAGCAAACCAAGCTCATGAGCTTTATCAATCAAAGATTTTAAGTCCTCTGGAGTTCCAAAACGGCTACTTGGCGCAAAAAAATTAGTAACATGGTAACTGCAAAAAAGAGGTGATCATACCAAGTCAGGAACACTAGGCATTGCTGTCCTATTTGTCCACAAAAAGAAAACTATCCAAATATTTCTGTGTATGAAGCACTAGGATGTAAGAGCTCCAAATGGATGAAAAAGGCACATAGAAAAGAGAGAGAGAGAGAGAGAGAGAGAGAAAAGAATTGTGTGAATACCCAAAGCTTGCATAATACGAGTGCTCCTGGATTGCCATTATCTGTACAGCATTGTATCCAAGCCTTTTAATTCTTGGCAGCACCTCATCCCTAAAGTTAGCATATGTGTTTATCTTTGGTTCCTGTGCAACAAGTCGTATATAAAGATATTCAGTTGCATCCTCAAGTATTACTGATGATAGTATATAGTAGAGATAAGTTACCAAGAAGTAGGTTACAAATAATTCATCATATCTTTTTTATGGGAAACAGTAGGGGAGAGCCCTATATAAGTAACTACATAATGCATTAGTGAAAGTTTTCAAACTACAATACAAACTTCTACAAGTTGTTAGTACAAATTATCTATCTGAGTAATATAATACAATATTTCTTACTTCCTAATACCTCTTTCATCTTAAATTAGTAACATGGCTACATTATTTATTAGGCTATTACCACAAGAATGGTGTTCATATATAACTATGTTCTGGCAAACAATGGTTAGGCTTTACTTTCACATGCAATGCCACTACCTCCAAATGCAATGGAAATCATACAAGAAAGCAAAGAAAGTTCAGATGAAAAGGATGCACATGCAATCTTTATGAGAACAAAGTTTCGCATCGCCAAGCTGAAGACATTCTAAATGCCTAGTTTGTCACATGAATACAAGGAAAATTGGGTATAGGCCACGACTTAGTTTGGTCATCAAGACTTTGCCACTATTCCCGCTATAATTGATTGTTTGCCCTAGAATCTGTCTATTTCTCTAGCATTTGCCACTTTTGGACATTAATTGTCCATTTGCAAAGTCCAGATGACTAATCTAAGCGATGGCATATACCCAATGTGTGCTATGTGACACTAGCTATGGAAAGAACTAATAGCTGGGCAGTTAAGTTTTACAAAAATGGAATAAAAGTAGAAAAAACACAAAGGAAAAATCATCAGCGCAAAACAGGTCAAAATAACTTATTGACATACCGGGCTACTCATTCCAATATGTGATTCGTATATCCGCAGTGACTTTGGTCGTTTAGGTTGAGGATGTTGGAATACATACTTCTCCTGCATTTGCATGTAAAACAACCTTAATAAATGAAGGCTATAAAAAGTCAAAATGTAATACCCTAATCAACAAAGAAAAAATAATTGCACAGCTCCAAGAGGCTTTATTAACACAAGCATAAACACAGAAGTCAGAACCCTTGCCAGTTGCCACTTCAAAAAAGGAAGATTAATGTATATGCCACTCCCATGTTTCAAAATAAAAATAGTCTTGACCCACATGTCCGTGAGACAATCAGTGGGTACAAAAGTTTGAAACTTGGCATTAGCATGTACAAATAAAAATTTGCAACACTGGAAATTTTAATTAAAGAATGTAAGGTAGATACCTACCTCTTTAAGTGGATCATAATATATACCATTGTATGGTATTTCACCTGGAGCCTGAACAGCAAACTTAATCCAGGCAGGAATTGAATCCTTCACACCAGATGGCGTATCCATCCGTATCTAGAAAATAGGAAGGAAAAAGTCTCCTTAGTAGGCTCACTTCAAAAATGCTTACATCCTCAACTAAATAATTGGCCAACCAGAAAACCTACCTTTACACGTGAGCCATGAGGAATAGCTGGGGATCCATCAGCATTGTTAGGCAGGAAAATCTCCCAAACACCATACTCATTCTGAAAAAGATTACACTATATATCAGCATCAACAGGAGCAAAACTTTACCGATCATATGGAAATATGTTCATAGGCTATGAAGCAGACCTGCTCATGTCATATAATAAAATATATTGTGGATGGAAGAGCATACAAAATGCAAAAGGTTCTACCAATCATTAGGAACGTAGAATTGCACGCATGCATTCATCCTTAACATGGACTTTTCTCATTTCGGATTCAAAGAAGACAGTAGCCAATTGAAGGGTAAACAGTAGTACATATTTTCGCTGAATTTTAGACACTATGGAATAGCAGCATTTTAATATGACATACTTTAGGCTCAACTTGAAGGAATGTATAAACAACTAAAATGAATCCAAATCAATGAACAGATATTAATAATTACGAAGCAAAGATTGAAAATTGCAAACTGTATACATACTCTGGTCATAGTATCTGCATTTGGATTCCAATTGTTGAAGTCACCTACTAATGCTGCAGACTGCAACAGGATGCAAGAGTCAGTTCTTAAATCTCATCTCAAATGCAGCTGATCAGTAGTTTCAGTAAGATATTCATTTGAATTTTGAAGAGAAAATAATCATTTTATAATCTGGACAGTCAACCGAAGTCCAGTACACTAGCTAGGGAATAGTGACCATTCACAAGTACTTGAAAGGTGACTATTAAGAATGGCAAGAACGTACATGTGCTCCAGGAGCCCATTCTCGATAACTAATACCTTCAGCACTGGAAAGAATGGAAAAACAGAAAATAAAATTTTGCTCATAAGATGTGCAGGTAGACTAGTAGAGGCACTCTGTAGTAATGAGGCTTTAAATTTACCTGCGGGTAAATCCAAGTTTTTCATAACCACGAGAAAATGCATCCAAGCCACCTTCATGTTGGTCAATAGCTGCACGCATTCTCTTGTATTCGCTGTATCTGTTGAAACCACCAAAGCTTACCAAAAATTATACCAAAGTCGGCAGAGTTTGGTTTCCCAACAGAAGCACCAACGATAGGAAATTAAGTTGCCCAATTGGCAAAGGAATTAGCAAAGTAAAATCTACAGCCTACTTACCACATTCTCATCAGTTTATCCACTATGTACTTGCAATGATCAGCACCAAAGATTTGTATTGCATGTATGAGTTATAAAACCAAGTAAACGCCAGAAATTTATTCTTCAGTCGTTAATTTTACATCTACTTTTTGTCAACAAAAAAAAACTACAACTACTTTCCAGTATGTCCTCAGAACCATGAGGATTAACTCTGTCTCTATGTAAGAGTGATCCCTAATCTTTAATGTCTACCAACTTTTGCAAGCTTGTAGCACCTTAATTCAAAACGAATGAAAGTAGCGAATAGGCATACCGGTAGTCAAGATGGTTGCGGAATCTTTCCAGCATTGGGTCAATCTGGTATATTCTCTGTCCATCTCCTGGTGGTGGGATAACCCATGGTTTCTCCTCCACAATTGGTTCTTTAGCTTCTTTAGTTACACCATCAGCGATTGTTTTGTCAATGCCCTGTGTCGCATCTGAAGATTCAAGTTTTTCTTCAGTCCCAACTGTTGTGCTTGCTTCAGCCGCTGCTGTGCTTGCCTCCTCCTCCACAACCGGTTTCATTTTATTATCTTCAGGTGTCTACAGCACAAGAGACGGATATATTGTAGATGAGAACCACAAAAAACAAAACGGTACATTCTTTTGCGGTATTGTTGCTAGGCGGCACACCCAGCTTAGTTTTCAGTAGGCCAATAACCAGCGGAGGGCCACAAGCCCACAACTAACAAAATGCACAAAGCATTGCACGATGTTAATATAAGAAGCACGAAACATGACGCCCCCACTACTTGAATTCATCATACATTTGGTAAGTGAATCATGAACGTACGAAAAACTCCGGCACAAGAGCGAGTACCTGTGATTCTTCAGGTTGCGCTCGAGTGTCCACGGCAGGTTCAGTAGAGGACAGCAAGTCGTCGCTCCCGCCGCCGGGCACCAGCACCTTCCCAGAAGCACCCGCGCAGCTCAGAATTGTGCCTGCAAATGACGACGTAAGACCGTAGCACCATTACCACCACGTACGATAATAAGAAAACATCAGCCTAAAAACAAAAGGAAACATCAGCAGAAAAAGGGGGAAACGATCGTAGCAACTGGTAACACTAACGCATTCTGCCGCAGGCGATGGAAGGTTTCACAAACCGCGATCGCTTCGCTCGGCTCAAAATGTGGACGAACGGATTGGGGAAAAAAAGAATGCGTATGTACGCGATCAGCAACCAATCAGGACGCTTTCTCTTCGAATCGAAATCAATCGCGCAGGAAGCGGGAGAGGGAGACTGGCCAAAAATAGGGGACGGGATTTGAGGAGAAAGCGAGCGAGCCGTACGAGAGGAGTCCTTCTTCCTGACGAGCAGCGACGGCAGGTCCACCCCGCCCCTCCGCTCCCCGCCGCCGGATCGCGCCGACGAGATGCCGCCACCGCCAGCGGCCCGCACGACCCCGAGCCTCGCGCCGGACACCGCGAACGACGCCATCTCCCACTCCCACGCGCACCAGATCCCACCCCGTCCTAGCCCACCGAAATGTTGCTGCGCCGAGCCGAGCGACGCAGGGAGGGGCGAGTGAGTCGGCTGCTGAGGCGAGGAGTGATGAGATATTTAATTGATAAGCGAGGAGAAAGGGCAGCAACGTGTGCGGCGGAGGTGGAAACGGCCAGTGGGAGGAGGGGCCCCACGGGAAGTTTGTGTGGCGTTTATGTTGATTTTTATTTACATTTTTGAGATGACAGGGAGTAAGAAAGATATTGACGGAAATAATATATATGATTTTAGATTTGAAAAGTTATTTAGGTGGTGATCAGTTGGGCTTTTTTGTGACTTATGGCTGAAAGCACTGCAGCTGGCTGAAAAAAACACTGTAGATAACAGAGGTTATTTAGCATAATTAAATTTAAAAAAATTAAAAAATATAAAAAATATGTTAGCCTATTACGTATAATACAAACAAATACGGGGAAAAAACCGGCAAAAAAGCACAAAAAAGCCAAAAATTAAGAAAAAAATGAAATTTATGAATAGTGAAAAATAAGCCGGAAGCCAGAAGCTTAAGCCGAATTGATTAGGGCAATATATACTAGGAAAAACTGAAAACCAAAAATAAAGGGTCTGTTTAAAAGTAATGTGGCTTTTAACTTTTGTTTAGTTATTAGAGAGATTAAGAAGTAAGAGCAACTCCAGCAGGGCCCCTACTTGAGCCCTCAAACCTCATATTTGAGGGCTTGAGGCAAAAATGCAACTCCAGCAGGGCCCCTACTAGAGCCCTCAAATTTGAGGAGCCCCTCAAATCCCCCTCCCACCCCTCATTCCCAGGGGCCCCCTACTCTGGCTCTCATTCTTCTGTTTCTTCCCGCTGGTGAAATTTCTCCCGCTCCGCCCGTCCTCCTCCCTCCCACCCCGCCGTCCCTGACTCCCCGCCTCCCTCCTTGCTCCTTCCCCCGCCGTCGCCCCCTCCCCTGCCGTCCCCGACTCCCCGCCTCCCCCGCCGCCCCCACCGCGCCCGGCTCCCCCGCCGCCCCTTCCCCGGTGCCTCCACCCCCTCCACCGCCGACTCCGCCCCCTTCCCCGCCGCCCCCTTCCCCGGCGCCTCCACCCCTTCCACCGCCGACTCCGCCCCCTTCCCCGCCGCCCCCTTCCCCTTCCCCGGCGCCTCCACCCCCTCCACCGCCGCCTCCGCCCCCTTCCCCGCCGTCCCCGACTCCCCGCCTTCCACTTCCCCGCCGCCTCCGCCCCCTCCACCGCCGCCTCCGCCTCCGCCCCCGACTCCCCGCCTTCCCCACCGCCCCTTCCCCTTCCCCGGCGATTCAATTGGGGGGGCGGCGGCTCCTTCCCGTGCGGCCGGCTGTGCTGAGCGCGGCGGGCGAGGCGGAGATACGGGGCGGCCGGCTTCGGTAGCCCGCGCCGGCGGTGGAGGCTGCTACAAGCGGCGGCGGCGGGCGGCCTAGGCGCGTGGCGGAGAAGCCCAGGGCGGTGCGCGTCTCCGAGGGTGGTGGTGACCCGACGCCATGGATTTTTCGGCCACCCTCCGAGGGTGCAGCGGCGGTCGGCGGTCCCGCGCGGTCGGGGCGAGCACGGGCTGTGGCCGGAGCCGGTTCGGCGACGGGCGAGGAGGCGCGTGGAGGCGGCTACGGCGGCGCCGTTCGGGGCGGCCCAGTGTCAGTTGCGTTGGAGTTGGACTGAGGGAGAGGGAGAGAATGAGGAGTGGGTCCCATGTGTCAGTTGCAGTGGAATGGATTTGAGAGCTTAAATTTGAGGGGTGCTGTTGGAGTAGATGCAAAAAAACAGGGCCCTCAAAAGTAGGGGGAGCCCTCAAATCAAAAGTAGGGGCCCTGTTTTGAGTAGTACTGCTGGAGTTGCTCTAAGATATACTTATGTTGAGAAGTCACTTAATCAAAACGGCTTTTATAATATCTTCTATAAGTAATCTATAGAAATAAGAAAATCCTCCTTTAAAAACGAGCTTCTAACAAGAAAGGCGACAAGCCGGTAGTCGAAAAGAGTTTCCCGTGCGCGTGTGCAGAGGTGGCAGCGGGCGAGGTGCCGTAGCGTGGGGGGGAGGTGGAGACCGCGAGCCAACGGTGGGGAGCGCATCCCCCGGCCATCCGTTCAAAAAAAGAAAATGTGGCACAGTTCTGCTTCGTAAAAAGGGTGTCCTTTAGCTAGTAATCGCATGAGTGCACGCGACTAATCAAGCCTGGCTGCATCGTTGTGTTCATATGTGTGTCTAGGGAAGCTCTATGTTATTTAGCGGAACTAAATTAAAAAAAATAAAAAACATGTTAACCCATCACGAATAATACAAACAAATACAGAAAAAACCGATAAAAAAAGTTTTAAAAATCTAAAAGATTATAAAAAAATAAAAATTTATAAATAATAATAAATAAATTAAAAGTCAAAAGCTCCACTGCCCAGGCCGACAACCAAAGACACTCCCAGACGCTTCTAGGGAAGATCCCAGCCAGACTGGTGTCGCCCAGGTAACGAAGCAAAAAATGCCCATATGCACTATAATAATACATTAACTTCCCATAAGAGTTCTCCTAGTTCTAATTGCAGAACAAGCATCAAGATCTCACTCACCATGGTCATCTAGTCCAAGTCATCTTTAATTATTCACTAGCCCAACACCTGAAACCGTGCAGCTCATGCTCATGCTTATTTTAACCCCCTCGAGGCCTCGATGATCCTTGATACCGGAGAGATTTTTCCGTAGCTTGGTGAGTCGGTGACCGGCGCTGACCAGGAGGAGCCCGTCCCTCCCCCTCTGGACGTGTCCGGTCGCTCTCTCCAGTCCGGCCAGACCACCGCTCGCCGCCAGGAAGAGACAGACGAAAAAGGCCAGGCCGGGTACGAACGATACGATTTCCCTACATCCAGGAGGCGCTCTCCCGACCGTTGAATCAGCAAATTTCCGCGTGATATTTCGCGGTTTTTGCTCCGCCGCTCGAATCCACGGGCCAAGAGAGGAAACGAGCATGGACCGTGCACACGCCCGCTCCAGACATGTGTGCCGACCTCAAGAAAGGGACTGCAAGGTTACAAAGAGAGAGAGAGAGAGAGAGAGAGAGAGAGAAAAGGTGATGTGTAAAAGCAAAGCCGTTGCCATTCATATCAGCTTAGATATTGGCAACCAGGAAAGGAACAAAGGCAGCCAGGCTGCAAGCATGATGATATGTTGTCACACAAGAACTTTCTTGCCGTAGTTGAGACATGACATGCTCAAGTGAAGAAATGAGACCGAAGCGGGGTCACTTCATACATTATCGGTTTACAACTTGAATTCGAGGTTATACATCCGAAAACGCCGGCTCTGTGTTTCGAATCTCATCTTTCCTTTTGACAATGTTCTTGTTAATCGTCCGATGGTTGATGTTAGAGCAGTGGTAAGAAATACCTGCACCTCCGTGTACTTCTACGAGCTGTGCTCCTGATCGCTTTCTTTGAAGGAAAAACTATAGCGGCTGTAGGTTTGTCTTCGTAACCGCCGCCTCCGTCGATGACGAATCGGAGAACGTCGACGTGGAGCTTCCCATGGTGGCGACTTACAATTATGGTCTGCTTGCCAGCCAGATCCTGAAAAAAAATGTCCATATATGATATATCATCACGTATGTGTTGAACATCTAGTCAATTTTCGGCATATGTTAATCCAGAAATTCAGCATATAAAACATGACATAAACAAGCATGAGTGATCTATCATCGACGTATTTATATTCGCTAACGAATAAGCCAACAGAAACATCTATTAACATATTCATAGCGCACAGAAACAAATACACCAGAAAAGGTTTCGGATTATACCCTCGGGCGGGGCCAGTGCCGGAGACACCGGAGGCGCCGTTACCATCAGTCGTCATGATGGCCTATTCGATGTAGTTGATCAAGGTGTGATGCAGGAAGAAGCTTGATGCAGGAAGATGTTCGCAGTGCAGTCCCGCGAACGATTCACCACCAGGAAGAAGACGTCGCAGAATGAGTAGTCGCGCTGATGCGCTCCCCAAAAACTTGATCGCCCGCCTACCCGTGCAGGTACACAAACGGACGAAGTTCCGGAGGCCTACTCGCCCAGAAACTTGTGCGCGCAAGGTTCTGGACCGGAGATTGCAACAGCAACCATTACTCGAAAGTAACCACAGCCATAATCGTGCACCGTTACTGGCAGCCATCAGTGCGTTTCGTTTTTCGAATAGATAAAGAAAAACGCGCCCGCACCCGACACGCCTGCGCGCGTACGTACGCACGCACACGCACACGCACACGCACCGCACCGCATGGCATGGCACGGCACGGCGCGGCGCGGCGCGGCGAGCGAGCGAGCGAGCGCGCGCGTGTAATGGCTCTCTCCAATTCCACAAGGGGGTTACCACATTCCACCTTTTAAAGTGGTGTAACTCCCATTCAATTCTCCATATGGGACTAAACAATTTTCTACCTAACATTAGTTGTGGGCCTAGGAATTTCATTTGATTAATTGCTAAATTAAAATGGGTCAATCCCAATTAATCCAACAATCCCCACCAAATTTCAAGGCACACGAGAAATGCTCTCAGTTCTGCTGTTGTTTGATATACCAGTGTTTCGATGGAGACTGTTAAGTTGAACATCCACCTAGGAAAGGAGTTACACTCATCCACAACTGAACAATGGACTATGCCTTGAATTGACAGTTTTGTGCGAACAAGCTTTACCCAATTCCTTTACTAGTACTAGGCTGCCTAAAACATCCCCTCTGGTTGGAGCTTATAAGTCATACTCCAAGCCTATTCATGAGTATCTAGAGATCACCCAAATCTCATAGACTGTGACCAGCAGTCGAACTCATATAGGTGTGTTCTTTCTAAGATGTCCTGTAGGCCGACATCTCTGCTTTAAAAAGCCACTTGAATCACATTAAGGTAAAAACCAACCTGCCATACAGAATAGGAGAGAAGCGCATCACTGAAGAAATGAGCCCTGTAAAGGTCTCTCCTCCCAGTCAACCAACAGATTGTTTCACCATCCTACTTCACGGGATCTCCGATCACATAGAACAGGTTACCACTGTGGTATGACTCATGTGGGTCTCAGGCCCATCTCACTCGATGCACTATCTATCACATTACGTGATAAACCCTTTGTAAATTGGTCTGCCAGATTCTTAGCTGTCTGGACATAGTCCAGTGCTATAACTCCGGAGTTTTTCAGCTTTCTGACAGACTTCAACCGCCTCTTAACATGCCTAGATGACTTCATGTTGTCCTTAGAACTGTTCACCTTGATAATTACAGTCTGATTATCACAGTTCATCAAGATAGCCGGTATCGGTTTTTCAACCACCGGCAGATCCATAAGGAGTTCACGAAGCCACTCAGCCTCAACAGTAGCGGTATCTAACGCTGTGAGTTCTGCTTCCATTGTTGACCTCGTTAAGATGGTCTGCTTGCAAGACTTCCAGGAAACAGCACCACCTCCAAGTGTGAACACATATCCACTCGTGGCTTTTATCTCATCAGTATCAGAGATCCAGTTTGAATCACTATATCCCTCCAGTACCTTTGGGTACCCAGCATAGTGAATGCCATAGCTCACAGTTGCCTTTAGATAGCGCATCACTCTCTCAAGAGCACGCCAATGATCATCTCCCGGATTTGAAACAAACCGGCTTAGCTTGCTCACAGCAAACGAGATGTCAGGCCTCGTAGCACTAGCTAAATACATCAATGAGCCAATGATCTGGGAGTATCTCAATTGATCCCTTGTTATTCTTCGGTTTTTCCTCAATAACACACTAGGATCATAAGGAGTAGAAGCAGGTTTGCAGTCACTATAACCAAAGCGACTCAAGACCTTATCCACATAGTGGGATTGCACGAGTGTAACCCCACCATCACCTTCTCTCAGTAGCTTAATGTTAAGAATCACATCAGCCACTCCCAAATCTTTCATCTCAAAATTCTTGGACAGAAAGTCCTTGACCTCCTCAATCACATTGAGGTTGGTCCCAAAAATCAGTATGTCATCAACATACAAGCACAAGATCACTCCTTCTCCCCCACCATAGCGATAGTACACACATTTGTCAGCTTCATTCACAACAAAGCCAGCAGATGTCAAAGTTTTGTCGAACTTCTCATGCCATTGCTTAGGTGCTTGCTTTAGGCCATACAAAGACTTTAACAACTTGCACACCTTTCCTTCTTGACCTTGTACCACAAACCCGTCTGGCTGATCCATATAAATCTCCTCCTCCAACTCTCCATTTAGGAAAGCTGTCTTAACGTCCATTTGTTGAACGAGAAGACCATGAGAGGCAGCCAGGGCAAGTAGTACTCGAATTGTGGTCAGTCAGGCAACAGGTGAATAAGTATCAAAGAAGTCCTCGCCTTCTTTCTGGGTATAACCCTTGGCCACAAGCCTTGCCTTGTACTTTTCAATTGTACCATCAGGCCTAAGCTTTTTCTTGAAAATCCATTTACATCCTACAGGTTTACACCCATAAGGACGGTCAACGACCTCCCAAGTTCCATTAGACATAATAGAGTCCATCTCACTCCGTACTGCTTCCTTCCAATAGTCAGCGTCAGGAGAAGAATATGCCTCTTCCATGGTTCTTGGAGTGTCATCCACGAGATATACAATGAAATCATCACCAAAAGACTTTGCAATCATCTGTCTCTTACTCTTTCGAGTAACTTCATTGTTATCCTCTTCAGGATTTTCCATAGGCGTTTCCTCAACATGTTCTATCGGCACAAAGGAATCAAGGGAAATTATAGGTTCTTGACTAGATGAGCTAGGTACACCATTATTCATAGGAAATTCATTCTCAAAAAATGTAGCATCTCTGGACTCTATGATTGTACCAATACGCACGTCAGGCACTCCAGATTTTATAATTAAGAACCTATAACCCACGCTGTGTATAGCATAACCAAGGAATACACAATCTACGGTTTTTGGTCCAAGTTTGCGCTTCTTGATAATTGGCACGTTAACTTTGGCCAAACATCCCCAGGTGCGCATGTATGAGAGAGTCAACTTCTTCTTTTCCCATTCCTCGAATGGTGTTACTTCTTTGTTCTTTGTAGGAACTCTATTCAGGACATGACATGCGGTCAATATAGCCTCACCCCACCATTCCTTAGAAAGTCCCGCAGTGTCTAACATGGCGTTAACCAAATCAGTTAGAGTGCGGTTCTTTCTTTCGGCAATCCCGTTTGATTCAGGAGAATAGGGAGGCGTCATCTCATGAATAGTTACATGTTCCTCGTAGAATATAGTAAACTCATTTGAAAAATACTCTCCTCCACGATCAGACCTTACCCGCTTGATTTTCCTTTCAAGTTGGTTTTCTACCTCAGCTTTATAGATCTTAAAGTAATTCAATGCTTCATCTTTTGTTTTCAATAAGTACACGTAGCAAAATCTAGTGCAATCATCTATAAGCGTCATGAAATATTTCTTTCCACCTTTAGTCAACACGCCATTCATCTCGCATAAATCAGAATGAATGAGTTCTAACGGTGCCAAATTCCTCGCCTCTTTTGCTGCCTTGTGAGGCTTGCGAGGTTGTTTCGATTGAACACACGCATGGCACTTAGAACCTTTGACCAAAGTGAATTTCGGGATTAAACTCATATTAGCTAAGCGCGTCATACACCCAAAATTAACATGACAAAGTCGTGAATGCCAAACATTAGACTCATCATCATCATTACACACATGGTTCACAATTTTATTACAGGAATCCATCAAAGAAAAACGAAACAAACCTCCGCTCTCATAGCCTTTACCAACAAATGTTCCATACTTAGACACGACACATTTATTGGACTCAAAAGCAAGCCTAAAACCATCTCTACATAGTAGAGATCCGCTAACGAGATTCTTCTTTATGGAGGGGACATGCTGCACGTTCTTCAACTGCACAGTCTTTCCCGAAGTAAACTTCAGATCGACCGTACCAACACCATGAACAGCTGCATGCGATCCGTTCCCCATCAACAAGGAGCAACCTCGATCGACCTGATAAGATGAAAACAAGGAAATATCAGCACAAACATGAATATTAGCACCAGTGTCAACCCACCACTCAGGTGATTGACAAACAGAAAGAACTGTAGGTAAATAATTACCGTACCCCGATGTTCCTCCAGCATCACTAATAACCATGTTGGCAGACTTCTTCTGCTTATCCTTGCGATCTGGACAATCCTTAGCCCAATGGCCAGAATCACCGCACACAAAGCAGCTGCCCTTTCCTTTGCCTTTCTTCTTAAACTCAGTGGTACCCTTGGGCTTGACAAAAGGCTTATTTTTCTTTTTGTTGTGGAAAGCCTGAGGATTCTTCTTCTGCACCAAATTGGCGCTAGAACCTCCCTCAGCAGCAACTTTCTTGCCACGAGTATCTTTTGCCCTCGCCTTCTCTTCAACACCAAGAGTGCCAATGAGATCAGTAACACTGAACTCCTGCCTCTTGTGCTTTAGAGAAGTAGCAAAATCCGACCAAGAGGATGGTAACTTAGCGATAATACCGCCAGCCACAAACTTGTCCGGTAACTCGCACTTATTGTTCTCAAGCTCCTTTGCCAGCGCCTGAATCTCATGAGCTTGCTCTACTACAGAACGGTCATCGACCATCTTGTAGTCATAGAACTGCTCCATGACATACAGCTCACTGCCAGCATCAGAAACTCCGAACTTGGCCTCAAGTGCATTCCACATATCTTTTCCCGTAGGCAAATGCATGTACACATCCACAATGTTATCCGCCAGAATGTTGACAAGCGCACCTCGGAAAAAGTTATCCGCTACATTGAACTTGCGTTCATCCTCATAAGACAGAGGCTCAGCAGGCTTTCCTTGTGCAACATGAAAACATTCCATGGCAGTAAACCACAGGATCGCGCGTGCACGCCATCTCTTAAAATTTGAACCATCAAACGGAGGGTGTGGCTTAAGTGACGCAGCAAAGCCAACTACCGAAAAAGACCTATCAAGTTTTTGAATTGTTGAACATCTAGTCAATTTTCGGCATATGTTAATCCAGAAATTCAGCATATAAAACATGACATAAACAAGCATGAGTGATCTATCATCGACGTATTTATATTCGCTAACGAATAAGCCAACAGAAACATCTATTAACATATTCATAGCGCACAAACAAATACACCAGAAAAGGTTTCGGATTATACCCTCGGGCGGGGCCAGTGCCGGAGACACCGGAGGCGCCGTTACCATCAGTCGTCATGATGGCCTATTCGATGTAGTTGATCAAGGTGTGATGCAGGAAGAAGCTTGATGCAGGAAGATGTTCGCAGTGCAGTCCCGCAAACGATTCACCACCAGGAAGAAGACGTCGCAGAATGAGTAGTCGCGCTGATGCGCTCCCCAAAAACTTGATCGCCCGCCTACCCGTGCAGGTACACAAACGGACGAAGTTCCGGAGGCCTACTCGCTCAGAAACTTGTGCGCGCAAGGTTCTGGACCGGAGATTGCAGAGAGCAGCGAAAACAGAGAGAGAGTTCTGTTCTTTCGTATCCCATTGGAATGGAGAGGAGAGCCCTCTTTTGTAACAGCAAAAACGAAGAGACTGGTAACTGCAGCCATTATTCACTAGTAACAGCAACCATTACTCGAAAGTAACCACAGCCATAATCGTGCACCGTTACTGGCAGCCATCAGTGCGTTTCGTTTTTCGAATAGATAAAGAAAAACGCGCCCGCACCCGACACGCCTGCGCGCGTACGTACGCACGCACGCACACGCACACGCACGGCACGGCACGGCGTGGCGTGGCGAGGCGAGCGAGCGAGCGCGCGTGTGTAATGGCTCTCTCCAATTCCACAAGGGGGTTACCACATTCCACCTTTTAAAGTGGTGTAACTCCCATTCAATTCTCCATATGGGACTAAACAATTTTCTACCTAGCATTAGTTGTGGGCCTAGGAATTTCATTTGATTAATTGCTAAATTAAAATGGGCCAATCCCAATTAATCCAACAGTATGTTCGTGCGACAGAACTTTAAACACGAGAATAGCTGAAGCAGAGAAACGTTTGCTTTTTTAAATAGATTTTCTACCGTACCTAACTTTTCAAACGGGATGTCTTTTTAAGTTGATATCTACTAGTTGATTATAGCACACACTATAATAACTTCATTTATATCGGTCAAAATCACACGTAATATGTAAATTTTTTCTATAAATTATTATTATTCATAAATCAAAGCCAAAAGACAATATAAATGGATCCTAAAAATATCTAAAGAAATCATGCCCTATGGGCCTGTTTGGGAGAGCTCCACCACTGAAAACGTGGATCTAGAGCAGCAGCTCCACCGTGGATCTGGTATCCCACCATGGAGTGTTTGGCTTGTGCAGCAGCTCCAGATCCACGAAATTGAGGTTTTGGTGGGAATGACCACTTTTGGTGGGATAGGGTGTGTAACCAGTGGCATTGGTGGGTAATTACTACCCAACTCCACGGTGGAGCACCCCTTGAGGAGCTCCATGAAATCCATGGATCTGGTTCTCAGATCCAGGATTTTGGTGGATTCAGATTTCGCGGAGCTGGAGTGTTTGGGTAAAATTTCGTGGAGTAGAGTTGTTTTTCGTGGATTTGAAGTTGGTGGAGCTCTCCCAAACAGGCCCTATGTAACAGTGCAGGTCCTACAGGCTGTACTGACCATGAACTCAACAACATGTAGCACATTCACTGCCTCTATGCACATGCGCCGTGTGCTTGCTGTTTCAGTGAAATCACAAGAGGTTCAGAACAAGTAAAAAAGACAAAAGCTTGCAGCCAGAGGCAGACCCTACTGATTACCAGGTTCATCTAATCATCTTACAGCAATGAAATTTTCAACCAAATACACTGCATTTAATTGTAGCAATAAGTAAACCACTACCTTAGAAAATCTGGCTATCACAAGGTCACCCAAGTTGCATAGTCACTCGGGGGCTATGTTCAACGAACCCACTACTGGAAACTCTGGACATAAACCCCATTGGCCTATTTGCACCGAACTGACCGAAGTTTTCTGCGAAATAACCACAACAATCGCAAAAAATGCTAAACCATCCAAATTTCCGAAGTATCAGAGAAACTGACGTGGTTTCTGTAGCCAAAGTGCACCCAACTCACCTTGTATATGGGGATATACATGGTATTTCAAAATAGTGGCGAAGCCAGGAATGAAATTAAGGGTGGGCTGAACTATTTATAGATCTAAACTAAATTGACACAAATTTAATCTTTTACTCTTATAAAATTTCAAATTCATACAGAAATTATATAATTGAATGCAGACAAACAATGAAAACAAAAAAATACAAAGTAGGTACCTCGATAATAGAAAGCGTATATCCAAAAATATATAATTATTTTGCCATGAGTGTGGAGTAGCGATAAGTCAACTATGTATGAAGCATATCAAAATTAGTGATGTAATAGAAAATTATGAATGACAATGAAAATTTAGACCATATGAAATATACCTGATTCGAGTAATCATTTATTTGGTACCGCTCAAGGGGTCGGAACTGCCATTCTAACTCTTCTTGGGGGATTCCATCCACAAACACAAAGTCTGTGGCTGGCTGATATTCCTTACCATCATTTAGCTATTGCATTTATTTTTCTCATTGACAGTCATATGTATCGAACTAACTTCAGAATTGGGCACAGTATCAAAGATCTTTTAGAAGCACATACTCCTCCGGGAGGTCAATTAGGGCGTGGGCATAAGGGCCTTTATGACACAATCAATAATTCGATTCATTTTCAATTAGGTTCTGCTCTAGCTTCTTAGGGGTTATTACTTCCTTAGTAGCTCAACATATGTACTCTTTACCTTCTTATGCATTAATAGCACAAGACTTTACCACTCAAGCTGCTTATGCATTCATAGCACAAGACTTTACCACTCAAGTTGTTTGGGCTACTGGATTTATGTTCTTACTTTATGTAGATATTGTTAGGAATTAATTGAGACTTTAGCATGGGCTCATGAATGCACACATTTGGCTGGTTTAATTCGTTGGAGAGATAAGCCCGTGGCTCTTTTCATTGTGCAAGCAAGATTCATTGGATTAGCCCACTTTTCTGTGGGTTATATATTCTATATTAGTAACTAATGTTGTAGTGTATTAGCCCCCCACCCTGGGGGCGAGGGCTCGATGGAGTCTACTTTCTTGCTTACCTACCCGAGTCAAATGCTATTTCGATCTAAGTGGTCCTATTCTTTGTCCCGTGCTAGGAAGCATTACTCCTCTGTGCTTTTGGTCCTAACTTCTGTGCTTGCGGTTATTCTTTGCTTTCTTTTCAACTCTGGAATTTCTCTTGGATGCTCGTTGAATGATTGCATCTCCCCATGTGATCTTTTTGTATGGTTTGACCTCTCCAAGTTGATCCTCTCTGAGAGAAGCTAGTACGCAAGGTTCCAAAAAGCGCTATAAAGCGAACGCTTCAGTGCGCTCAAGGATAGGGTTGGGGAACAAGACCTGCGCCGCCGCCGGACCTGAGGTCGAGCTCGTCGACCTCCTCGTCTTCTTGCTGCGCACCCACGTTCCGCGACCTCGAGGCTCGAGCTACTCCATCTCCTGCTGTCCTGCATCTCGTGGTCGCCACCCTGATCTCCGGCGCCCCTCCTCTGGGGCCTCTTCCCAGCGTCCAGCAAGGTGAGCTCCTTCGCTTCTCTTCTTCAATCTCTTCTCCTCCCTCCTCTGGTCCTCCCTCCTCTGCTTCTCCAATATATGCTCCTCCCTTCTCCCTCCTCCCTCCTGATGTGTGCTAGGCTGCTAGCTGGTTTGCATTTGTCAGCAAGATGAAATAGCATCTTCTAATAGATCATTTGAGGGTTGGTCTGTACTAGCATCTATTGTTTGCGTGGCTGAGACAAACAAGTAGAACCGTGTATTTGACTAAAGCTCTGTACATGATGACAATAGGTACAGATGCTCAGCAACATGGAGATCTCTGGTTTCTGTAACCCTATATTTGACTATAAATGTAGGACCTAAATTTGATATCGATATGATTAGAACAAATGCTCATAATTGGTGTTGATTCCTTTAGGTTTTCTCATACTATGTAAAATTACAAGCTACAAGCAAGTCGCAAATGAAGCATGGTCCTCAGAAGTTCAAGTTGAGAAAAAAAACATAGTTAGCACAAACTGAAGATCTGAAAAATCACAAAAGGAAAATTGGAGAGAAATAATTGAAGGACAATATTATAGGGATAGAATTTGATAATCCAGTACAACACATTGCCAGATGATACTCCAATTTGGGAAATAGAAACCTGATGCCTTCCCTGAAGTTTTTTGACGAGCCTTATTTTGCTATCTTTGTTCTGAATTTCTCATTGGCTATGAAACGTTAGGAGTTAGGACTATGGAATATAGTCTGCGCATCTAGATTGCCACTGCCCACTTGTGTTTGTATATATGATTATTCATTTATTTGTGCTTGTGCATCTGGATTATAGATTGCTGTGTATAATACAATTAGTGATTATAGTATTGGTGATTGACTGATTGCATACTTGTCTCCTTGCTTTTCACTTGTAGGATGGCAGCTTCTGAGACAGGACCCCAGCCAGCAGCAGTGGAAGTGTGTCCTCTCAAGAGGAAGTCAGAAGATGTTGGATGGGATTATGGGGTTCTAGTTGATCCTACCAATCCTAACAGGGTGAAGTGCAAGTTTTGTGACCATGTGAGCACAGGGGGGGATTTATCATCTCAAGCAACATGTAGCTCATGTTGGGAAATCTGTGATTAAATGCAAAAATAGCACAGTAGAAGCTAAAGAGAAGTGCAAGAAATCACTTGATGAAGCATCAAGGAAGAGGAGGGAAAAGACTGCTCGTGAGCTCAATCTTAGAGAAGAAGTGAATGTTTCTCGAGTTTCAGGAGAGAAAGACGAAGTTACTTGTGTTGGTAGCTCAGAGCCTCACAAGTTAGGTCCCATTGATAAGTGGACAAGGCCAATTGATCCTAAATCAACACAAGCTGAAGCCTTGAAGCAACAAAAGCTAAATAAGGAACTTTGGAAACAGAGAACATGTCAGACCCAGATTTTGCAATCCGGAATCTGCTGTGTTTAACTGCACTATTCCCTGGATCAGTAGACAGTGCACACAGTTACAGTTCTGAATATCAAAGTACATATCATGCGGAAACGTAATTAAAATAATAAACTTACACATGGGCCGATTAGGCCGAAATCAATAAATTGCAGCAGCGGAAGAACGAAGCACACAGGTGGGACCTTCAGGACATGCCCACAGGCAGCCAACTAGAGGTTCGCGATCTAGCCCTTGACATCTTCATCTTCATCTTATCTGCCAGCTTGTCCACTCTTGTTGCTGAGGGCGAGGTGATTTGACTCCTGATTCTGAATTTTGCCGCAAAAGCGAGCGTGAGCACTCCGACCCCGTGCTCCGCGAGCCAATACACAGAATGCAAATAAATAGTATGCATGGCTTAACAAAGGAGAGGCTCGGGTTATTTTGTTTTGCAAGGAGTGCTTTTGAATACAATTATATAAAAATTCCTAAGACCTAGCATTTTGAACAAAAGCATAATGTTCACGAACATGCAATAATAATAGCGATCCAGATTCCATCCACCGTTACATGGCATCTGCACCATATAGCAACTTCTTCAGCGTTATAGCCGCTTAACTTACCACTGGGACGACACCCAGGACAATTCCAAACTAGGGCCTTACACTGCCCTTCCACTTTTCCAACCCATCATAAAGCATTTTGAAATAGAACTATATCTAGTTAGGTTCCCATGTCCGCCCTTGACCGTGGGCACGGCTATTCGAATAGTTTTAGACTCTGCAGAGTTTGCACACTTTACCCACAAGAGATAAATATGCTCGTTGCCCCACATGATTCCTTAGCCATGCGGTTGAGTAGACTATCACAGGGTCTTTACAATGCATAGTCCTACTGTGGTTACGCCCGCTAAGGTCTATCTTCCGTAGGATACGACCATCCCTCGGGAAGGGTCCCTCGTGAGCCATCACGGGCAAAGGCGGGGATGCGACCATCCATCCCTTTGCTCGTGGTCATACCTTCACGTAACCACCTTAGAGCCACACAAATTAGTAAGCCCTGCCTACACTTTGCCAGCTTGTGGTTGTACTATTTTACACGGGTTGACATGACAAGATTCAGTCCTTAGTGGTATCTGGGCGGTCTACCACTAACCCACTTTTGATCCATTACTAACTCAATTTTGTGCTTCCACTGCACCACACGTACACACCCTCGAACCAATCCGCCCAGATAATTAAGCAAGTTGGGGATCTTGGGAGTGTAAAATAATCATATCCAACATATACCAGTCATTACCACCATGACTGCCCAACCAAAGTTTCTCATGATTAAAGTGATGCTTGGACATTCTTACTCCCACAAGTATCTAAGCAACACTAAGCATGGCATATATTTATAGACTTATTTTCAAAAGGGTTACTATTATAATTTTGTTAGGGCGACAAGGTTCTCATGTTCAAATATTCCAAAGGAGGGGTAATAATAATCAAGTTAGAGAATAGGCATTTAACTAGATTTCTAAAGTAAACATGTATTTGCATATAAAATAACAGCATGCAATTTGATAATTTAAACCAAAGTAATTTGCAGAAAATGTAGATTCAACATGATCAAAGTATGGACTCGCCTGGCGCAGTTCGCGGTCTTGAGCTCACGCAATGCTTTCTCTTGAGCTTCGGATCTTTTCTTCACTTCGCTCTTGATCTCGCTTGATCCGTGGAATCTTCGAACTTCAGTTTCTAATTACGCGACAAATGACTGAATCCAAAAAGAAAGCAAATAACTCAAAAGATCCAAATAACTCCAAATAAATTCAACTTTTGTATTATTATGAGTTATTGGGTGATTTGGGTAATTTGAGGCAATGCTGATTGGGTGCAGAGGACTAACGGGGTCACACGAGGTTGGGGCAAAGTGATGGTTGGGTAGAAGGAAACTCGACGAAGCAGAGGCTAAGGAGGGTTCGTGATACAGGGATATTGACGATGTTATTCTTACTTTGGATTTGAGGATGGCACCGAATACCACGGGTTAACCCATCTTATTTAATAACTTCTTTTTATTACTTTTATATTTATTAAGGAAGTTCCATGAGCCATATTAGACCTATGGGTAGACGTAAGACTGTAGTGGAGTGTAGGGTAGTGCCTTGTCCAATATTAACTTTCTAAGAGTTAGGGCATGAGTTATATACACAATGTATATGATTTCTGGTTTGTCGAATTAATCTTATAGCTTATATTTTTAGCGGTTTGAGATGTATTTATTTATTTTTAGGTTGCGCTAATATTACCCTGTTCATTAGAATACGAGGTGGTAAAATTATTTTAAGTACCGATTACATAGGGATTTTTGTAGGTACTCCAACCTGACTTTTTAATTAAAGAGGCTCTTCAGATTAGGTATCGTAGATATTCTGCGTATATTTTAACTATTATTACAATGTTGATGTTATTATTATTGTTATGTAAATTTATTTATCTAGAACCAAGCATGCTATACTTAGGTCACATCTTACTATCAATACTCTACCGAGTCTACGGTTGAGATTTATTTGTCGATGGCATGCTTGTGATGACTACTAATCACACTGCTACATTAGGTAGATCACCTTTAATATCTGATGTCCTAGGGGTTACTTTATTATACTTGCCACGCATATATAGACATTTCTACTTAAAAGACACCCTTTTGATTAAAGGTTACTACCAATTTATGTATCTTTTAAAGATATAGGAATGACAACCATATCTTAGTTGGCTACATTTATATGAATCAGAGGTACCATTAGAATTAGATTAGTAAATCTAGATTTGACGTACAGTAATCCCAGGCTGCATCCCTATGTTGCATGAATCTTAATTTATCCCTACTTCGTGTTTTATTTGTATTTTTATTTGCATTCCAATTAATTATTTAACTTTTACCAACTATTTCCCTTAACCACTTAATTGTCCATATGCTCATAATTCTATATTTGATGTACAGGTAAATTTTATTTGAACTTAAATCAGTTATCTTATTTTCCTGAGCTTTGCAAGTTATTTTAATCGTGCGCGAAAATTTGGATAAAAAGAAAATGTCAAAACAAAATATTACCAGAATTTCAAATGAACTCTAAAAATTATGATTTTAGTTCCATTGGACAGATCTTGATTTTAGATGAATTTATAAATTTGTCTCATCCAATTTGGAGTTAAAATGAAAAAGTTATGTCCTTTGAATATTTCGGTTCAGTTAAATTCAAAAATCTCTGACAGTGGGTCCCACAGGTTATTTAAATCTTTTAATCTTTTTATTATATTCTTCTATTGCTGTGCTGCTGACAAGTGGGTCCAGGTACTGTTCAATGGGGCCCATCTGTCAGCAGGGTCCGGTGCAGAGATGCCACTGACCGGTGGGGCCCAGCGGTCAGTCGGCTGCTCAGCTGCACAGGCCGACAGGTGGGGCCCACCTGTCAGTAAGGAAAAAGGAAAGAAATGCTCAACCGCAGGCGCGGAGCGGGGCTCGAACGCGCGCCGCGGGAGCGGGGGAAGGGAAGAGCGAGCGGAGGTAACCAAGTGGGCGAGGAGGCTTTGCCTACCATATAAGGGGAATAAATCCCTTTGAGTCAGCTCGCGGAGGGGGCCGGCAGAGGAAGAAGAGGACGGCGACGCCGGCGGCGAGTGGTGGCCGGAGAGGTCCGGGACGTTCGTGGAATATAATCCCCGAGTGATGGGGAAGCTTCTGGCACGGTCGGTGGAGACGGAGGGGCACGGTGGCGGGCCGACGGCGTGCGACGGCGGTGGTTCGGGGAGGCTGTCGTCGCCGGCGAGGTACGGGCTCCGGGAGGTGCGGGGGAGACCGGGAATGTGTTGGCGACGCTCCAGAGATGGTTCCAGAGCGAGGAATTGGGCCCTGGTGGCTTGGCTTGGCTGCTCGGCGATCGCTGGAGTTGGGGAAGAAAGAGGGGGCCGGCGGCAATTTGGGGCACTACGGCTAAATTGCGGGAAGGGGAGGGGAGGAGAGGGTTCTGCGATGCGTTTGCGACCCCCAAGCGGGGTTTTTATAGTCGGGAGAGGCGCGCAACAAGGACGGCACCTGGCGCTCCGCCCTGTTCAGCCGGCGAAGGGGGAATGAACGCGATCTCCTTCGGGATTGCGCGGGAGAGAGATGGCGGGAGAGGTGCGTTCCCCCTCCTGTTGGTTCTTTGAACCTTGCCCTGGAGGTGAGAGGAAGACAGAGAAGGATTTGCTGCGCGGAGGGAGTGAGCGCTAGGGAGAGCGAGTGCGGGCGCGTGGAGGAAGAAGAGGGAGGAGGAAGAAGAGAGCAGGCGGGCGGGGCCACCAGCCAGAGAAAGAGGCGCGGGGCGAGGCGGGCCACCGGTCGGGGAAGAGCGACTGGCGCGTGGGGGCCGCGAGGCAACGAGGCACGGGCGCTGGCCCACGGCGCAGGCGCAGGCGCGGCCGAGGCAACGCGGACCGTGCGGCCACGCGGCAGCGGGAGGAGAGGCGCGGTCGGAGCGCGGGCCACCGCGCAGCGGGGAGCGCCTGGCGAGTGGGGTCGCGCGGCAGCGAGGCGTAAGGCGCGGGCCCGCGCGGCAGTGAGAGGCGAGCGCGCGTGGCGACGCTGGGCCGCGGAGTGCTGGCGTGCTGGGCCGCGCGTGCGCGCTGACCGCGTGCGGAGAGAGGGGCTGGGCCGGGGTGATGGCCGGCCCGGCTTTCCTTTTTCTTTTTCTTTTCTCAATTCTTTTATTTTGCTTTTGTATTAAAAATTTCATGTATATACATTTTCATTTCTCTCTGATTTTTGGTGTATGTACACATATATTTATTTATTTACTCTTTCATATAATATACATGTGTGTATATATATATCTCTATATACATTGTTATTCATATGTGTTTGCATATATGTATAAAAGTTAACTTCCTTTAATTTGCTTGCCAAAATTTCTAGGGATGCCTAGGGATGCTATTTCACGCTTATTTACATTTCTCCTTTGGCATTTTTATGGATCATCTTCTCAGATTCTTTATTTGATGTTCAGGTTGTGTCATTTTATGTGTGGATTTTCTTCCCTCTTTTTACTTTTAAAATTCCTTTATATTTACCAAAAAGCCAATAAACTCCAAATTCAAATGTAAAGCAAATAAAGTAATCCAAAAGCTCCATAATTTATTATTTATATTTTTCAGGATGTTACAAATCTACCCCCCTTAAAAAGAATCTCGACCCCGAGATTCCGGTAGAGCAGAAAGAAGCAGGTGAGTTATATTGGCTAGCAATGAGTTTCGGGTGTTGCTCGACTTAGCTCCACAAAGAGATCAAAATCTGCACAATAGGGGTTAGAACTTGGAGAGGTCAAAAGGAAAGAGAAAAACCTGGTTTTCCTGGATAGGTCGTAGTCTTCCAAGTACTTGCCCTTTAACATTGTTGTCTTTACGCCATCGTAGAATGGAGTAGTTGCATCGTCTATTGGACATACGGTTGTAGAATTTCATATTGATAGGTGGGTAGCAATTGTCTGTGCCCTAGGAAATAGAGGACCTTAGGAATGCAGAGGTGACAAAGGGGCCTATCTAGGTGGTGGTCTTTCACTTCTACCGAGATCCCGTTCTTAGTCTTTGGCTTTGCCAAGCACGACGATTTTCGCTAAAGGTACGTCTTGTAGTCCTCATCACCAGAAGATTTCTAGCCTTGCGAATCCCTTTGTACTAGTCTGATCAGCTCTAAGTCTAGGTTGTTGCAACTCCAACTATACGTCTTAGCAGTTCTTCGGCATTTCTATCTCATAGTGCTACCCCCTTAAAATAAATGCCACTAATCATTATTTGTCTCTCCTAGCTCAATGTATGATGGGTCCTGTGGCGAGTTGGGGACTCATCTGTGGTTCTTTGGCTGCTTGATCAGCAGTAGGTTTTGGGAGCATTCTTCGGGTTAGCGGTCTTGTCTTCCACAAGGAAAACATATGGCCTTGCTCACAGGATATTTGCCAGGGTGATGGTCATCTTCGTAGTTGGGAATAGTCTACGGAGCATTGGTAGGTGCAAGGTCTTTTCTCTTCATATCATCGACACGTTCCTTGTCATTCTGTGTAGTCGGCGGCGATTTGATCTATGGGACCTCCGAGCGGGTGAAGAGAGAGTGTTAGCAAGACAGAGTCTCGAGTCTTGGTCTTTGGTGATCCATCACTTTGCTTCAGTGGTACTGAGGGGCTTTTCAACAGAAAGGTGAGAGGGAACAGCATGGGATACGAGTAGAATCGTGGGGGATACGGTAATCCCTACCCATTCTAACTTTAAAGGAGTATACCCCGGGAAGCTGGGGTGGCACACAAATCTTGCAAGCCCTTTAAAACAATCTTTTCCTGTGACTGCGAAATATAACGCCCGAGGGCAAGAAGACAGTGCACAGGGACGAACGAAAACCTTGCGACAATACAACGTCTACTCGGGAGAACACACATAAGGGGCATAGGGTTTATCTGCATAGTTCGTTTAAAACGAAATCACCTTACCTTCCTGAATAACTTCAACGTTCCTAACCTTAAAATTTGGAGTAGGGGCACGAGAAGGGAAACAAAATTTTCCTTTTGAAATCAATAGAAGGAAGAGGATAGTATTCGGGGCTGCCTTGATGGGTATTAATGCTCACTCTCCTACTATTATTTTTGGTAAGTAAATCTTGGTGGTAAATGGATTTTTTTTTTGAAATACAGAGCTGTGAGATATGCGTATATATAATAAAAGAAAAGTTTTTCTAACCACAGGTAACAAAACCAAACATGGGAGATATGTTTTCCTTATCAATACAACCCTTTTTTTTGTAAGCAGTTGAATCTATGAAAATTTCCCTGGAAGATATGGTTTGTTAAAACGAGTTTGGAAATGAATTTTTGTAAACAATTTGATAACCGATCCTCCAAGGGTTTTTTTTTTGAAAACGATTACCCAACTTAAGCTTTTGCGACTTGAGTTAAAAGTAGACTTTCAGAGAGAGCTTACAAGAGGATACGGGAGTTTTGTCATTTTGAATTCAGGGTAAGAAAGTCACAGAAGTACTAATGGCTAAGTCAGCATATAGATGAGGGGGAATCATCTAAGAGAGATAAGAACGAGCAGTATAACTTATATTTCTGAAAATAGTATTTTAAAGAAATACTTCTAGTTATGAAACTAACGGCCAGGCTAACCAGGTCACGACCTGCAGTCGATATGCTCTGATACCATGCCTGTCAGACCCAGATTTTGCAATCCGGAATCTACTGTGTTTAACTGCACTATTCTCTGGATCAGTAGATAGTGCACACAGTTACAGTTCTGAATATCAAAGTACATATCATGCGGAAACGTAATTAAAATAATAAACTTACTCATGGGCCGATTAGGCCGAAATCAATAAATTGCAGCAGCGGAAGAACGAAGCACATAGGTGGGACCTTCAGGACATGCCCACAGGCAGCCAACTAGAGGTTCGCGACCTAGCCCTTGACATCTTCATCTTCATCTTATCTGCCAGCTTGTCCACTCTTGTTGCTGAGGCGAGGTGATTTGACTCCTGATTCTGAATTTTGCCGCAAAAGCGAGCGTGAGCACTCCGACCCCATGCTCCGCGAGCCAATACACAGAATGCAAATAAATAGTATGCATGGCTTAACAAAGGAGAGGCTCGGGTTATTTTGTTTTGCAAGGAGTGCTTTTGAATACAATTATATAAAAATTCCTAAGACCTAGCATTTTGAACAAAAGCATAATGTTCACGAACATGCAATAATAATAGCGATCCAGATTCCATCCACCGTTACATGGCATCTGCACCATATAGCAACTTCTTCAGCGTTATAGCCGCTTAACTTACCACTGGGACGACACCCAGGACAATTCCAAACTAGGGCCTTACACTGCCCTTCCACTTTTCCAACCCATCATAAAGCATTTTGAAATAGAACTATATCTAGTTAGGTTCCCATGTCCGCCCTTGACCGTGGGCACGGCTATTCGAATAGTTTTAGACTCTGCAGAGTTTGCACACTTTACCCACAAGAGATAAATATGCTCGTTGCCCCACATGATTCCTTAGCCATGCGGTTGAGTAGACTATCACAGGGTCTTTACAATGCATAGTCCTACTGTGGTTACGCCCGCTAAGGTCTATCTTCCGTAGGATACGACCATCCCTCGGGAAGGGTCCCTCGTGAGCCATCACGGGCAAAGGCGGGGATGCGACCATCCATCCCTTTGCTCGTGGTCATACCTTCACGTAACCACCTTAGAGCCACACAAATTAGTAAGCCCTGCCTACACTTTGCCAGCTTGTGGTTGTACTATTTTACACGGGTTGACATGACAAGATTCAGTCCTTAGTGGTATCTGGGCGGTCTACCACTAACCCACTTTTGATCCATTACTAACTCAATTTTGTGCTTCCACTGCACCACACGTACACACCCTCGAACCAATCCGCCCAGATAATTAAGCAAGTTGGGGATCTTGGGAGTGTAAAATAATCATATCCAACATATACCAGTCATTACCACCATGACTGCCCAACCAAAGTTTCTCATGATTAAAGTGATGCTTGGACATTCTTACTCCCACAAGTATCTAAGCAACACTAAGCATGGCATATATTTATAGACTTATTTTCAAAAGGGTTACTATTATAATTTTGTTAGGGCGACAAGGTTCTCATGTTCAAATATTCCAAAGGAGGGGTAATAATAATCAAGTTAGAGAATACGCATTTAACTAGATTTCTAAAGTAAACATGTATTTGCATATAAAATAACAGCATGCAATTTGATAATTTAAACCAAAGTAATTTGCAGAAAATGTAGATTCAACATGATCAAAGTATGGACTCGCCTGGCGCAGTTCGCGGTCTTGAGCTCACGCAATGCTTTCTCTTGAGCTTCGGATCTTTTCTTCACTTCGCTCTTGATCTCGCTTGATCCGTGGAATCTTCGAACTTCAGTTTCTAATTACGCGACAAATGACTGAATCCAAAAAGAAAGCAAATAACTCAAAAGATCCAAATAACTCCAAATAAATTCAACTTTTGTATTATTATGAGTTATTGGGTGATTTGGGTAATTTGAGGCAATGCTGATTGGGTGCAGAGGACTAACGGGGTCACACGAGGTTGGGGCAAAGTGATGGTTGGGTAGAAGGAAACTCGACGAAGCAGAGGCTAAGGAGGGTTCGTGATACAGGGATATTGACGATGTTATTCTTACTTTGGATTTGAGGATGGCACCGAATACCACGGGTTAACCCATCTTATTTAATAACTTCTTTTTATTACTTTTATATTTATTAAGGAAGTTCCATGAGCCATATTAGACCTATGGGTAGACGTAAGACTGTAGTGGAGTGTAGGGTAGTGCCTTGTCCAATATTAACTTTCTAAGAGTTAGGGCATGAGTTATATACACAATGTATATGATTTCTGGTTTGTCGAATTAATCTTATAGCTTATATTTTTAGCGGTTTGAGATGTATTTATTTATTTTTAGGTTGCGCTAATATTACCCTGTTCATTAGAATACGAGGTGGTAAAATTATTTTAAGTACCGATTACATAGGGATTTTTGTAGGTACTCCAACCTGACTTTTTAATTAAAGAGGCTCTTCAGATTAGGTATCGTAGATATTCTGCGTATATTTTAACTATTATTACAATGTTCATGTTATTATTGTTGTTATGTAAATTTATTTATCTAGAACCAAGCATGCTATACTTAGGTCAAATCTTACTATCAATACTCTACCGAGTCTACGGTTGAGATTTATTTGTCGATGGCATGCTTGTGATGACTACTAATCACACTGCTACATTAGGTAGATCACCTTTAACATCTGATGTCCTAGGGGTTACTTTATTATACTTGCCACGCATATATAGACATTTCTACTTAAAAGACACCCTTTTGATTAAAGGTTACTACCAATTTATGTATCTTTTAAAGATATAGGAATGACAACCATATCTTAGTTGGCTACATTTATATGAATCAGAGGTACCATTAGAATTAGATTAGTAAATCTAGATTTGACGTACAGTAATCCCAGGCTGCATCCCTATGTTGCATGAATCTTAATTTATCCCTACTTCGTGTTTTATTTGTATTTTTATTTGCATTCCAATTAATTATTTAACTTTTACCAACTATTTCCCTTAACCACTTAATTGTCCATATGCTCATAATTCTATATTTGATGTACAGGTAAATTTTATTTGAACTTAAATCAGTTATCTTATTTTCCTGAGCTTTGCAAGTTATTTTAATCGTGCGCGAAAATTTGGATAAAAAGAAAATGTCAAAACAAAATATTACCAGAATTTCAAATGAACTCTAAAAATTATGATTTTAGTTCCATTGGACAGATCTTGATTTTAGATGAATTTATAAATTTGTCTCATCCAATTTGGAGTTAAAATGAAAAAGTTATGTCCTTTGAATATTTCGGTTCAGTTAAATTCAAAAATCTCTGACAGTGGGTCCCACAGGTTATTTAAATCTTTTAATCTTTTTATTATATTCTTCTATTGCTGTGCTGCTGACAAGTGGGTCCAGGTACTGTTCAATGGGGCCCATCTGTCAGCAGGGTCCGGTGCAGAGATGCCACTGACTGGTGGGGCCCAGCGGTCAGTCGGCTGCTCAGCTGCACAGGCCGACAGGTGGGGCCCACCTGTCAGTAAGGAAAAAGGAAAGAAATGCTCAACCGCAGGCGCGGAGCGGGGCTCGAACGCGCGCCGCGGGAGCGGGGGAAGGGAAGAGCGAGCGGAGGTAACCAAGTGGGCGGGGAGGCTTTGCCTACCATATAAGGGGAATAAATCCCTTTGAGTCAGCTCGCGAAGGGGGCCGGCAGAGGAAGAAGAGGACGGCGACGCCGGCGGCGAGTGGTGGCCGGAGAGGTCCGGGACGTTCGTGGAATATAATCCCCGAGTGATGGGGAAGCTTCTGGCACGGTCGGTGGAGACGGAGGGGCACGGTGGCGGGCCGGCGGCGTGCGACGGCGGTGGTTCGGGGAGGCTGTCGTCGCCGGCGAGGTACGGGCTCCGGGAGGTGCGGGGGAGACCGGGAATGTGTTGGCGACGCTCCAGAGATGGTTCCAGAGCGAGGAATTGGGCTCTGGTGGCTTGGCTTGGCTGCTCGGCGATCGCTGGAGTTGGGGAAGAAAGAGGGGGCCGGCGGCAATTTGGGGCACTACGGCTAAATTGCGGGAAGAGGAGGGGAGGAGAGGGTTCTGCGATGCGTTTGCGACCCCCAAGCAGGGTTTTTATAGTCGGGAAAGGCGCGCAACAAGGACGGCACCTGGCGCTCCGCCCTGTTCAGCCGGCGAAGGGGGAATGAACGCGATCTCCTTCGGGATTGCGCGGGAGAGAGATGGCGGGAGAGGTGCGTTCCCCCTCCTGTTGGTTCTTTGAACCTTGCCCTGGAGGTGAGAGGAAGATAGAGAAGGATTTGTTGCGCGGAGGGAGTGAGCGCTAGGGAGAGCGAGTGCGGGCGCGTGGAGGAAGAAGAGGGAGGAGGAAGAAGAGAGCAGGCGGGCGGGGCCACCAGCCAGAGAAAGAGGCGCGGGGCGAGGCGGGCCACCGGTCGGGGAAGAGCGACTGGCGCGTGGGGGCCGCGAGGCAACGAGGCACGGGCGCTGGCAGCGAGGCGTAAGGCGCGGGCCCGCGCGGCAGTGAGAGGCGAGCGCGCGTGGCGACGCTGGGCCGCGGAGTGCTGGCGTGCTGGGCCGCGCGTGCGCGCTGACCGCGTGCGGAGAGAGGGGCTGGGCCGGGGTGATGGCCGGCCCCACTTTCCTTTTTCTTTTTCATTTCTCAATTCTTTTATTTTGCTTTTGTATTAAAAATTTCATGTATATACATTTTCATTTCTCTCTGATTTTTGGTGTATGTACACATATATTTATTTATTTACTCTTTCATATAATATACATGTGTATATATATATCTCTATATACATTGTTATTCATATGTGTTTGCATATATGTATAAAAGTTAACTTCCTTTAATTTGCTTGCCAAAATTTCTAGGGATGCTATTTCACGCTTATTTACATTTCTCCTTTGGCATTTTTATGGATCATCTTCTCAGATTCTTTATTTGATGTTCAGGTTGTGTCATTTTATGTGTGGATTTTCTTCCCTCTTCTTACTTTTAATATTCCTTTATATTTACCAAAAAGCCAATAAACTCCAAATTCAAATGTAAAGCAAATAAAGTAATCCAAAAGCTCCATAATTTATTATTTATATTTTTCAGGATGTTACAGAACACATGAGGTGCAACAGTATGTTGCAAGATGGATGTATACACATGGTAATTCACTAATAACCCTTGCTGCCATCTACTATTCTGCATTTCATATTCAAGTTACACTATTGTTTGCCATCTTTAAAACACATGGACGTGGTAATTAACTTGTATTTGTATTCTTTTGCTCTGTTTTGCAGCCATACCATTTAATTCTATTGACAATGATGAGTTTCTGCAAATGTGTGAAGCCATTGGTCAGTTTGGTGTTGGATTTTGTGACGCCCCACGCATTATTATCCTCTCAGGGCCGGATAACCGCATGGGACAAACGGGTTACTATTTGCCTGATCAGTAGAACACTGCTCCAGCAAATGGTAAACCTTTACCAGAGTTGCGCATCGGAACAATAACATAGATACTGTAGATTTTATTACAGCAACGGCCACATGGCCTACAGTCTGGTATTACAAAAGTACCACTATAGCAAAAGTAAGACTAATACCCCAGGGCTCTTCTGCCCACTCCACTGGGTCTTCTAGTCGTCCCAGCCGAAGTATACGGGGTCCACCTCGCCTGGATCCTCGTAATCTCCCTCCTCTTCTCCGGTCGACTCAGCGCCACCTGCTTCCCCTTCATCCTACTCGTATACCCCTTCGAGCAGACTAGGGTCTAACAAAGGAGATTAATAGCAAGGGTGAGTACCAGGGTACTCAGCAAGCATAATAGCAATGAATGCACTGATATGCTCTCATGTCCTTAAGTCCATGTTCTAAACTCCTTTATTCTGAAATTAATTATATGAAAATATCCAGTCTTGCATTTTTAATTCTCAAATAATTTCTATTTTTCACCCAGTAAGGTACGATCCCTAGTGATCACCGTAGTCCACATTCCAGTGAACTGGCATGAATTCATGATTTCTTGAGCACTGCGCAGGCTTGTACCACTGTACCCAAAGCTGCTCTGAACCTTCTTAACTAGGTTCTTCCACACTGCCTTTGGTATGGAATCCAGTTCAGAGTACAGAACTTTTCTCCGCTTACGTTAATTTATCCACCAGCCCACTATTATCCATCGGTGTACCAAGTCGCTCACTTGGGCTCCACCGACTTCCAATAGTGTTTGGTTGGACCGGCTCCCGGCCCAACACTCCACTTAACGCTATAGCGTCTGGGACTTACTCATTTCCAGGCTCCCTGGTTCTGAGCTTCATCCATTTCTTACTCACACATAAATACTTACCCAATGTGGTGGATTGGATTAACGTAATAGGATACTATTTTCCGCCCGTCCAAAACGGAAAATTGGTTGGCACGGTAAATACGGTCCCCTATCCGAGTGAAAACGGGGTAAGTCCTTACATCATAGCCCTATGTAAAGAGGTCCGCCTAGCCTCTCTGCATCCTTTCCCTGAACCTCTTTACCCACCGTATACATCTCTGCTCGTGGGCCTGCTGCTCTTCTCAGCAGTACCACAACTGTTCATCTCTTCCTTTTCTTTCTCTCTTTCTTTTTCTCCTCTTTTCTTTTCTCATCTTACTCATCATAACATCATCATACTCTGATTTCTTTTTAAAAACAATGGTTTTCATGCATTTAAATAGAATTCATACTATTGCTGGAAATACACATATTTTTAACATAACTACGTGCATGGTCGAAGAATGAGCTTGCCTGATACGAGGGTAATTCAGAACTGCTAGAAATCAACTTTGTTCTCCCGCTTGGTGATTGCTCGAGTTCTGCAGAATTAATACTACACTTAACATAAATATTTACTGCTATTAATTTTAGGAAGGGGGTTAAATAGAGAAATAATTCCCTTCCCCACCCTACAATTATTTCTAATTGCGCGGCTTTTCTAAGCATATTTACAGAGCTATTAGTCAGGTTCATTTTTAATTAATTACAGAAAATGCTATAAAGGAATACCAAAGTTATTTGCTAAAACCCGATTTACTAGCATCTTACTGGCCTTGCGGCCCTATACCCGTGCGCACTAGCCTGCTAGCTGCGGCCCACCGACGCCTCGCCCCCTCCCTTTTCCCATCGACGCCTCCTCCTCCTCCTCATTCTGCTGCCGCCCCACCTTTTCACCTCTTGGCCTCCCTGCGCCTCTCGGCTTCCTCCCGCTCCCACTCTCCACTGCTCCTCCTCCCCTATGCCTTCTCGCCGCGCCTCCTCTGGACGCCTCCATGCCGCGCCTCCTCTCAGCACCCCCACTCGGCGCCTCCTCACGCTTCCTCCTCTTGCCCGGCTCCCTTCTTCACCGCGCCTACCCGACGCCTCGCCGCCTCTCGTCTGCGCCTCCTCACCGCCGGTCATGGCGCCGCGCCTCCTCACCGCGCTTCCACGCCGCCTTGCCTTTCTCTCACCGCCGCCTCGCCGTGCCTCCACGCCTCCCTGCCGCGCCGCCTCTCTCGGCCATGGCGCCTCGCCTCTTCTCTCGGCTCGGATCCGGGCCAGATCGGTGGTTTTTGGGGTGGATCTACCTCTACCGGCTTTTCTTATGGTTGGGTTTGAGGCTATACCTCACTGGTTTGCGGTGGCTTGCAGGATTCTTGGGTTTTCCTCCCATGGTGATTGTCGGCCACTGTTAGACCGAGGTGGTGAACTAAAATGAGAAGAACCCGGTGCTACCCTTCCTCTCCTAAGCATTTTACATACATTTTATTCCCTCTTTTTACTCCTTTATACTCGGCTCTATACTACCGCAATCGATGATGTGCTTAAGGTTCTGAGTTGTGGTGGTTGTGGGAAATGCTTGCGGGTTGTGGCTGTGTCCTCTGTGTGGTTTGGCTCGGATGATTCCAAAGAGGAAAGAACAAAGGTAAAAGGGAAGGTAGAAACCTACTTGTTGGGCTGTCGGTCTGAAGAAGGAAAGTGCACGGGTTGATGGGGACCACTGTTGTTTGCACGTTGTCGCTGTCGGGGACGAAGGTGCGGCTTGCCTCTTTTTGCCGATGTGGAAGTCCTTGCCTCGTAGTGGTTCCGTTGACTTGCTTCTTGCTCCCTTGTCCTCGCTTGTCCCGGCTTGTCCTCTTTGCCGCTGCCTTCTCTTCTTCGGCTCCTTCTGCTCCTCACGACCGTAGCTCTAATCCCACCTTCTGGCCTCCGGCCGAAGGTGCGATCCTATTGGTTGTGGCTGAGGAAAGAGCTCTGGGTACTCTCGGCTGTGGACAGTGTGTGTGTTGGCTGTGCTTATCCTTGGGTGAGCTGGGGGAAATGCAATGTATGGGGCTGGTTCTGGGAGTGCAGGGGAGATGTTTCTTGGCTGCTCTCTGCTTGCGCTGGCTTCTGCTGGCTGCAGCTGGCTGCCTTCGATCTTATCCCTCCCTGAGTCTTGTTGTTCTGTACCCAAAAACCTTCGGTCAAAAGAGGGAACTGAGCACTGTGATGCTGAAATGGGCTGTGCTGGAAATTAATGTGGGCTGTGGCTTGTGGGCTGAAATGTATGACTTTCATCTGTGGGCTTCTGTGGACTAAAAGAGCATATGATGGGCTGAAACGATTGGGCTGAAATGAATTTCACTTGTGGGCTTTTATGGATTGAAACGAATGGATGAAAGGAGGGCTTTGGGCTGGGGTAAGTGATGTGGGCCTTTTCTTAAGATTTGCCGAATGATGATGTCCACAGAGACGAGAGGTGCCGACCGGCTTGGAACGGTCTGGGGAGTCTCTAAGACGTTCTCGAATTGGCCCTAGCAGCCCAGGGGCACTGACGACACTTAAGTTATTTTATTTATTCTTCCTTGGATTGTTAATTATCTAATTCTCTAATTACACAAGAAAATAGGTTTGGTTTGATACTAACGGTAATTCTACTTGCAGGCGAAGAACGAAGAAATGCACATGGGCTCCTACGCCGAAGACCTCGACGCCGGAGTTTAATTTTCAATTTTGTAACATATGCTTGTAATGAGAATGATGTAATTTACTATTATGAATGCAATGCCCAACAATGTAATTCGATTTTGCAATCCTATTTGTAATGATGCTTGATGAAATGCAGTAATTAATTTAATTACCCGCCAATTACTTACTTAGCTAGGGTATTAGATTTAGGGTTCTTTCAGTCTTCCCCCCTTTAGGCGATTTCGTCCGCGAAATCGGGTGTGTTCTTGAATAGGTTGGGGTAGGCCTCACGCAATTCTTCTTCTTTCTCCCATGTAGCTTCTCGAACCGAATGGTTCTTCCATAAGACTTTACATAAGCGAGCGGTTCGATTCCGTAATTGGCGATCCTCTATTTCCAAAATCTTCACAGGGTGCTCTTCGTAGGTCAAATCTGCCTGGAGGGGTATGTTTAGGTCGGTTAAATGCTGAGAAGGTTCATGCAGGCACTTCCTAAGTTGAGAGACATGGAAGACATTATGTATCCTGGACAACTGGGTCGGAAGTTCTAACTGATACGCTAGGACACCTCTTTGTTGCAAGATCCGAAATGGTCCGATATATCGGGGACTTAATTTTCCTTTTACTCCAAATCGATGGACTCGCAACGGTGAGATCTTCAGATAAACGTAATCTCCAACTTAAACATGTAAATCTCGTCTACGTTGATCTGCATAGCTCTTTTGTCTGCTTTGAGCTATTTTGAGTCTCTCCCTGATGACCTTAATCTTTTCTATCATATTCCCTTACCAATTCTGGTCCTATTAATGGCTTTTCTCCTATTTCATACCATCACACAGGGGATCCACACTTCCGTCCATACCATGCCTCCTATGGTGTCATCTGGATACTTGACTGATAGCTATTATTATATACAAATTCTGCTAGTGGTAAATATTTATCCCAAAATCCTTCCAAAATTCAAAACACACGCTCTCAACATATCTTCAAGAATTTGATTCACTCTTTCTGGGGATGATAGGCTATGCTAAAATTAAGCTGGGTGCCTAATGTTTTGTTTAAGCTTTGCCGAAATCCAGAAGCGAGAACTGATCCTCGGTCTAAAGTGATAGTCTTAGGTATCCCATGCTGAGAAACAATTTGTTCTACAACTAATTCTGCCAATCTATCCACCGAATACTTTTGATTGATGGCAATAAAATGAGCCAATTTTGTCAGACGGTCTACTACAATCCAAATAGCATCTTTCTTCTTAAGGGTGGCAGGTAGACCAGTAATAAAATCTATACCTATATCCTCTCACTTCCATTCCGGAATTTCTAATGGCTTTAGTTGTCCTGCCGGTCTTTGGTGTTCTGCTTTAATCTTCTGGTAAGAATCACACAGGCTAACATATAAGGTTATTTCTCTTTTCAGGTTAGCCCACCAGAAATTTTCTTCTAAATCTCGGTACATTTTGGTTCCTCCGGAATGAATGGTTATAGGAGTATCATGAGCCTCCCGAAAGATGGTTTCTTTAATAGCATCATCATTTGGTACACAAATCTGGTTTTGCCTCCACAAGGTCTCTTGGTCATCTAAGTGGAACTCTAATGGTTGTCCTTCTTTGATTCTTCAGATCTCTTCCCGGATAAATGAATCCAACTTTTGCTTTTCTCTAATCGGATCTAACAGAGTCGGGTGAAATGTCATAATCTTTAATCAATTCAAGCCATCTCCTTTGCCTCATATTCAATTCCTTCTGGGTGAAGATGTCCTTAAGACTTTGGTGATCACTAAACAAGGTACATTTAGATCCATATAGGTAATTTCTCCATATCTTCAATGCAAAACTACCGCTCCTTGTTCTAAATCATGGTTAGGGTAGTTTAACTCATGGGGTCTCAATTGTACTTTCATTTTGCATCATCCCACTTCCTAGC
This sequence comes from Dendrocalamus latiflorus, assembly GCA_017311315.1. Lineage (NCBI taxonomy): Eukaryota > Viridiplantae > Streptophyta > Magnoliopsida > Poales > Poaceae > Dendrocalamus > Dendrocalamus latiflorus. The sequence continues at coordinate 17,845,619 of CM029655.1, read as the reverse complement.
CCATGTTTGGATGCATCACAATATACCACATAATCTACTCCATCTTCTGGCAATGCTAAGATAGGTGCTATAGTTAACCTTTGTTTTAAAGTCTGGAAACTCCGTTCACAATTTTCAGCTCATACAAAAGGAGTTTCTTTTCTTAAGAGCTCTGAGGGAACTGGAAATCTGTGAAAAATCCTTTATAAATCTATGGTAGCATCCGGCAAATCCCAGAAAACTACAGCTACCCTTCACACTAGCGGGTTGACTCCAAGTGGTTACAGCTTCGATTTTAGCAGGGTCAACTTCAATCCCTCTTCCTGAGATAATATGGCCTAAGAAGGATACTTGGTCCAACCAACAGGCACATTTACTGAACTTAGCAAACAGCTGATGCTCTCTAAGAATTCCTAAGGCAATGGTAAGATGACGTTCATGCTCTTCCACACTTTTGGAAAATATCAGAATATCCTCAATAAAGACCACTTCGAACTCATCAAGATATTTCATGAAGAGTTTATCCATAGGATTCATGGAGACAGCTGGGACATGGGTTAAGCCAAAAGGAATAACGGTGTACTCATGATGTCCATATCTGGAGACAAAAGCTGTCTTCTCAATATCTGAAGGCTTGATTTTAATCTGTTGATATCCTGATCTCAGGTCTATTCTTGAGAATACCTTCGCTCCTCTCAGTTAATCAATTAAATCATCTATCGAGGAAGAGGATATTTATTTGTAATGGTGACACCACTAAACTCCCTATAGTCTATGCATAGCCTTTGATTGCCATCCTTCTTTTCTACAAATAGCACTGGGCCCCCATGGTGAAGTGCTTTCTCTGATAAATCCTTTTGCTTGAAAATCATCTGACTGCTTCTTTAATTCAGTTAACTCCTGTGGATTCATTCCATATGGCCTTTTTGAAATAGGGTTGTGCCTGGAATTACATCTATAGCCCATTCTATTTTTCTATCAGGCGACATTCCTGGTAACTCTTCCGGAAAAACATCTGGGAATTCTTTTACTACGGGTATATCCTGAAGTTCCTTCTTTTTCATGCTAGCTAAACTAGGAATGGTTGGCTATTGAATTGTTCTAGTGCCCACATACATCATTCTAGTTCCATCAGGTTTTCTAATGGAGGCAATCTTATATTCACAATCTATGTTCACTCCATGCATTGATAACCAATCCATGCCTAGGATCATATCCAAGCCACTCAAATCTATGACATAGAGGTCAACTAAGAACTTGGTGTTATAAATGATAATAGCTTGGTGTTTCCTCAAGAATGATACCTCTATTATGCCTTCAGGTGTACTCATCACCATAGGTTTAATTAAGGGTTCAGGCGGCAACTTATTCTTTTCCAACAATCTCCGAGAGATAAATGAATGGGTTGCCCTCGGTTCAAATAAAACAATACCTATAGATGGTGGAATTAGGAGTGTACACGTGACTACACCCGTGGCTTCTCCTACTAGTTCGGCTGTTACATGAGCCAATCTTACTTGTCCTCCTTTTCCTGTTACAGCCGGGATAATTTGAATGTTCTTAGCAGGGTTTGGCCTGACATTTTGGTAAGGTGCTGGAGCTAGCAGTCTGGTTACATTGGTAGAAGGCAAGGCTTGTCCCGAAGTCTTCTGAGGATAGGGACAGTAAATCTTGCGGTGACCTGGTTTCCCACAATTAAAGCAAGCATCTGTTTCCTTCAGACAATCCTTAGTGAGATGACCCATTCCACACTTAGCACATTTAACTGCAATGGCTACAGGTCTTAGGAAGCTGCTAGTCTCTGATAAACAGTGTGGTGTGGTTTGGGCTTTGGTGGGCCGTATTTGGGTGGATTGGAGGAATGCGAAGAAGAACGAAATTTGTGGCCTGATGGGGCACGTTGATCAGTTCTGGCTTTCTTCCTTCGCTCCTCAGTGAGGTTAGAATGCTCACTCTCTAAAATAATGGCCCTATTAACCAAGTCCTGGAAATCTATCTATCTTCTTTTCCTCAGTGCTCACATCCTCAGTGGCATAGCGGGAAAGATCATTAAATTGCCTGAGGTAATCCATCATTTTCTTGTTCCCCTGGGTTAAGGCTCTAAACTCTTTCCTCTTCAACTCTAATCTCCCTGTAGGGACATGGGTTTCAGTAAACCTTTGCTTGAATTCCTCCCGAGTGATAGGTTGTGTACTAACTCTATTGCAGGTATAAGTGAGCCACCACTTAGCTGTTGGTCCAGTCAATTGGTGAGTGGCGTATCAAAATTTCTCTTCGTTGGAACATCCCACTGTATCTAGCTTTTTCCCTAATCTCAACCATCCAATCGCTAGCATCCAAAGGATCGGCGGCCTTTGCAACAGTAGGAGGTCTAGTTTGAAGAAAATCTACAAGACTAACCCCTGGAGCAGCTGGAGGACGAGGTGCTGCTACACGAGTTAGAAAGGACTCCATAAAGCGATTCCGGCTCTCCTGGGACTCTTTTCTAGAAGTTTCCAAGAATCTGAGAATCTCCCCCATTACTCTTAAGGGATCTGCAGGTCAAGGAGATGAGGATTGGTCAAGGCCTGGTTCAACTGCTGGAGGTCGTTGCTCTTCAGTGATTCTGGGTGGATCTTCTGTGGTTGTTCTCTCATGTACGGGCTGAGGAGGACCCAACCTTAATCCCAATTCTTACTCGTTTCGCGGACTCTCATCCATCCTAAAGAAGCAAGGCGATTTGTTTCAGTTGCAACGGTTAAACATTTCTACCCACACCCTTTCTCTAAAAGGATAACGGCCAGACTTCCTAAATTTTTCAGTCTGTTTAGCAATCATATTTAAAGAGAAGAAATTTATGGTGAGTTACAGAATTTAGAATGACTTATCTGCTAACAGCACTGAATTAGGGTGAGAATATTTCTGCACAACTGGTTAGAGGTCTTACGGATCTTTCTTAAGCAAAACTCCAAGGCAAAAAGAACCAACTCCAAATAAAACCAAAAGAAGGAAGAAGAAAAAGAAAAAGAGAAATCCAATCCTACGCTACCTGGAATTCTCGTATCCAGCTACGCTCAAGGACCCGCTCTCGAGGTCGCCCAAAACTACGTGTTTGGGACCACGCTCAGGGCTCATCCCTGAGTACGCCCAGGACTTCGTCCCTGGGTACGCCTGAGCTACGCGCTCGGGTGCGCCACGAACCACTCGTTCGGGAAATCTCAAGTTTAGCATAAATCAGGTAAGTGATTTTTCATCATCAGCCTTGATTTAATTTAGGTTCCATATAATATTAAGGCAATTTCTAAAAGACTGGTGATTTCTTTCTTTTCTTAAAATAGAAGGGAATGGAAAAGAAAACTATGGGCATGGTGTATCCCTGTCTAGAGATAGGGAATCAACCTTGCCAGAATTCTAGCTATATGCCACTAACCCTGGCACACTTCTGCCTTAAAATGATCTGCCCACATCTAGAATGCAAACAACCTGCCCTAGGTTGCATGGCTATCTTACCAGGTTCCACAATATTCAATTAAGCAAGAGCAGTGCGGATTAAATGACATTACAAGACATACACATAGAATATCCTCTACAACCAAAAGTACAGGTTCTATGTTAGCTTAAATATATAAATATACTCTAAGACAGAGAAGATTTTAACATAATACTTTCGAAGCAGAACAGAACAGAAATCGACAGTAGGATAAGAATTAAATAAGACTTAGTGCAATATAGCAAGTATGAAGGTCCACTTAATCCCATCTACAGCCTCTACGTTATTAGCGTGGCCCTATCTTATTGCTCTGATACCACCTGTGACGCCCCACGCATTATTATCCTCTCAGGGCCGGATAACCGCATGGGACAAACGGGTTACTATTTGCCTGATCAGTAGAACACTGCTCCAGCAAATGGTAAACCTTTACCAGAGTTGCGCATCGGAACAATAACATAGATACTGTAGATTTTATTACAGCAACGGCCACATGGCCTACAGTCTGGTATTACAAAAGTACCACTATAGCAAAAGTAAGACTAATACCCCAGGGCTCTTCTGCCCACTCCACTGGGTCTTCTAGTCGTCCCAGCCGAAGTATACGGGGTCCACCTCGCCTGGATCCTCGTAATCTCCCTCCTCTTCTCCGGTCGACTCAGCGCCACCTGCTTCCCCTTCATCCTACTCGTATACCCCTTCGAGCAGACTAGGGTCTAACAAAGGAGATTAATAGCAAGGGTGAGTACCAGGGTACTCAGCAAGCATAATAGCAATGAATGCACTGATATGCTCTCATGTCCTTAAGTCCATGTTCTAAACTCCTTTATTCTGAAATTAATTATATGAAAATATCCAGTCTTGCATTTTTAATTCTCAAATAATTTCTATTTTTCACCCAGTAAGGTACGATCCCTAGTGATCACCGTAGTCCACATTCCAGTGAACTGGCATGAATTCATGATTTCTTGAGCACTGCGCAGGCTTGTACCACTGTACCCAAAGCTGCTCTGAACCTTCTTAACTAGGTTCTTCCACACTGCCTTTGGTATGGAATCCAGTTCAGAGTACAGAACTTTTCTCCGCTTACGTTAATTTATCCACCAGCCCACTATTATCCATCGGTGTACCAAGTCGCTCACTTGGGCTCCACCGACTTCCAATAGTGTTTGGTTGGACCGGCTCCCGGCCCAACACTCCACTTAACGCTATAGCGTCTGGGACTTACTCATTTCCAGGCTCCCTGGTTCTGAGCTTCATCCATTTCTTACTCACACATAAATACTTACCCAATGTGGTGGATTGGATTAACGTAATAGGATACTATTTTCCGCCCGTCCAAAACGGAAAATTGGTTGGCACGGTAAATACGGTCCCCTATCCGAGTGAAAACGGGGTAAGTCCTTACATCATAGCCCTATGTAAAGAGGTCCGCCTAGCCTCTCTGCATCCTTTCCCTGAACCTCTTTACCCACCGTATACATCTCTGCTCGTGGGCCTGCTGCTCTTCTCAGCAGTACCACAACTGTTCATCTCTTCCTTTTCTTTCTCTCTTTCTTTTTCTCCTCTTTTCTTTTCTCATCTTACTCATCATAACATCATCATACTCTGATTTCTTTTTAAAAACAATGGTTTTCATGCATTTAAATAGAATTCATACTATTGCTGGAAATACACATATTTTTAACATAACTACGTGCATGGTCGAAGAATGAGCTTGCCTGATACGAGGGTAATTCAGAACTGCTAGAAATCAACTTTGTTCTCCCGCTTAGTGATTGCTCGAGTTCTGCAGAATTAATACTACACTTAACATAAATATTTACTGCTATTAATTTTAGGAAGGGGGTTAAATAGAGAAATAATTCCCTTCCCCACCCTACAATTATTTCTAATTGCGCGGCTTTTCTAAGCATATTTACAGAGCTATTAGTCAGGTTCATTTTTAATTAATTACAGAAAATGCTATAAAGGAATACCAAAGTTATTTGCTAAAACCCGATTTACTAGCATCTTACTGGCCTTGCGGCCCTATACCCGTGCGCACTAGCCTGCTAGCTGCGGCCCACCGACGCCTCGCCCCCTCCCTTTTCCCATCGACGCCTCCTCCTCCTCCTCATTCTGCTGCCGCCCCACCTTTTCACCTCTTGGCCTCCCTGCGCCTCTCGGCTTCCTCCCGCTCCCACTCTCCACTGCTCCTCCTCCCCTATGCCTTCTCGCCGCGCCTCCTCTGGACGCCTCCATGCCGCGCCTCCTCTCAGCACCCCCACTCGGCGCCTCCTCACGCTTCCTCCTCTTGCCCGGCTCCCTTCTTCACCGCGCCTACCCGACGCCTCGCCGCCTCTCGTCTGCGCCTCCTCACCGCCGGTCATGGCGCCGCGCCTCCTCACCGCGCTTCCACGCCGCCTTGCCTTTCTCTCACCGCCGCCTCGCCGTGCCTCCACGCCTCCCTGCCGCGCCGCCTCTCTCGGCCATGGCGCCTCGCCTCTTCTCTCGGCTCGGATCCGGGCCAGATCGGTGGTTTTTGGGGTGGATCTACCTCTACCGGCTTTTCTTATGGTTGGGTTTGAGGCTATACCTCACTGGTTTGCGGTGGCTTGCAGGATTCTTGGGTTTTCCTCCCATGGTGATTGTCGGCCACTGTTAGACCGAGGTGGTGAACTAAAATGAGAAGAACCCGGTGCTACCCTTCCTCTCCTAAGCATTTTACATACATTTTATTCCCTCTTTTTACTCCTTTATACTCGGCTCTATACTACCGCAATCGATGATGTGCTTAAGGTTCTGAGTTGTGGTGGTTGTGGGAAATGCTTGCGGGTTGTGGCTGTGTCCTCTGTGTGGTTTGGCTCGGATGATTCCAAAGAGGAAAGAACAAAGGTAAAAGGGAAGGTAGAAACCTACTTGTTGGGCTGTCGGTCTGAAGAAGGAAAGTGCACGGGTTGATGGGGACCACTGTTGTTTGCACGTTGTCGCTGTCGGGGACGAAGGTGCGGCTTGCCTCTTTTTGCCGATGTGGAAGTCCTTGCCTCGTAGTGGTTCCGTTGACTTGCTTCTTGCTCCCTTGTCCTCGCTTGTCCCGGCTTGTCCTCTTTGCCGCTGCCTTCTCTTCTTCGGCTCCTTCTGCTCCTCACGACCGTAGCTCTAATCCCACCTTCTGGCCTCCGGCCGAAGGTGCGATCCTATTGGTTGTGGCTGAGGAAAGAGCTCTGGGTACTCTCGGCTGTGGACAGTGTGTGTGTTGGCTGTGCTTATCCTTGGGTGAGCTGGGGGAAATGCAATGTATGGGGCTGGTTCTGGGAGTGCAGGGGAGATGTTTCTTGGCTGCTCTCTGCTTGCGCTGGCTTCTGCTGGCTGCAGCTGGCTGCCTTCGATCTTATCCCTCCCTGAGTCTTGTTGTTCTGTACCCAAAAACCTTCGGTCAAAAGAGGGAACTGAGCACTGTGATGCTGAAATGGGCTGTGCTGGAAATTAATGTGGGCTGTGGCTTGTGGGCTGAAATGTATGACTTTCATCTGTGGGCTTCTGTGGACTAAAAGAGCATATGATGGGCTGAAACGATTGGGCTGAAATGAATTTCACTTGTGGGCTTTTATGGATTGAAACGAATGGATGAAAGGAGGGCTTTGGGCTGGGGTAAGTGATGTGGGCCTTTTCTTAAGATTTGCCGAATGATGATGTCCACAGAGACGAGAGGTGCCGACCGGCTTGGAACGGTCTGGGGAGTCTCTAAGACGTTCTCGAATTGGCCCTAGCAGCCCAGGGGCACTGACGACACTTAAGTTATTTTATTTATTCTTCCTTGGATTGTTAATTATCTAATTCTCTAATTACACAAGAAAATAGGTTTGGTTTGATACTAACGGTAATTCTACTTGCAGGCGAAGAACGAAGAAATGCACATGGGCTCCTACGCCGAAGACCTCGACGCCGGAGTTTAATTTTCAATTTTGTAACATATGCTTGTAATGAGAATGATGTAATTTACTATTATGAATGCAATGCCCAACAATGTAATTCGATTTTGCAATCCTATTTGTAATGATGCTTGATGAAATGCAGTAATTAATTTAATTACCCGCCAATTACTTACTTAGCTAGGGTATTAGATTTAGGGTTCTTTCAGATTTCAACCTCCTTCTCAAGATCATTTAAGGGAGTTTTTGTTGACTGAGGAATATGCAAGAACCAAGAGTTTGTTGCAGGAACGTGATGCTGAAAAGGTGAAGAATGGATGCTCTATCATGACCGATGCTTGGTCAGATAAGAAGAGGAGAAGCATAATGAACTTGTGCACAAATTGTGCTGATGGAACAAGTTTTATCAGCTCAAAGGAGATGTCAGATGTGTCACACACAAGTGAAGTCATCTTTGAACTAGTGGACAAAGCAATTGAAGAAATTGGCTCTGACGATGTAGTGCAAGTAGTGACTGACAATGCTTCTAATAACATGGGAGCAAGGAAGCTGTTGTATGAGAAGAGACCAAACATCTTTTGGACCTCATATGCAACTCACACAATCAACTTGATGCTACAAGGAATTGGCAGCCAAAAGAGATTCCAGAAGGTAATTGACCAAGCAAAGGCATTCACTATCTTTGTCTATGGGCACACAAGAACTTTGGAATGCATGAGACACTTCACAGAGGGCAGAGAAATAGTAAGGCCAGGAGTAACTAGATTTGCTTCAGCATTTCTTACTTTGAACAGCATTCTAGAGAAGAAGGATCAGCTAAGAAAGATGGTGGTTCATAGCAAGTGGGACACATTGAGAGATGTGCAGTCAAAAAAAGGAAAGGATGCGACAGCAATAATGATGAATCCAGAATTTTGGAAAGAAGTCAAGATGTGCGTGAAGGTTTTTGAGCCTCTAGTAAAAGTTCTTCGTTTGGTTGATGAGGATGTGAAGCCATCTATGGGTTTCTTGTTTGGAGAATTACTAAAGGCAAAGAGAGAGATCAAGCAGGTTTATGGCAATGTGGAGTCTCGCTACAAAGATGTAATGGCTATTGTTGAAAAGAAGATGAAAGGCCGGCTTGATTCTCCATTGCACTTGAGTGCATTCTTGTTGAATCCTTATTACAGTTATGTTGATAATTCGATCTTCGATGATGGCACAATAACAGAAGTGTTGTGGCTACAGACCAAACAGAGAGAGAGATGGTAGTGGAGAGTGATGAAGATAAGTGTAATGGCCTGGGTCCTCCCCATGGCTTACTCATATATATATACACATGAGGAGTGCTTTTACAGCTATACCCTTACATCTGGTTATCCCCTCTGGGGCAGTTATGTCATTACACATGGCCTATTCTGGGCCTTATAATCTCCTACCAGGCCTGCTGGGTTTAGGTGGGGGCCACCCCTACGACAGGAGCCTCTCATGGTGAAGGGCTTCACAGGGCCGAAGCCATGTCGCCGAGTCCTTTGGCCCCCTCCGTCCCCTGCGGCCTGTGAATTCCTCCAAACTTGACCCGGGGCTGTGCTGTGGCCGAAGCAGATGCGTGTTCTTCTGACCGTCCATGTGGCGAGGCGTGCTTGGCGCGGTGTGGGCCTTGAGGCGTCGTGCCCATCAATGTGACGGCGGACTCCCGGCGTTTGGACTTCTGGGCGCCCCCCCCCCCCCCCGCTTGTGCTTCCACCGGTTGGCGTGCCGCCGATTGGCCTCCCTCCAGGCCGGCGGCTCTTCGCCTGGTGAGGCCGTGTATAAATATGCTGGCGACGGGGGCCGCTCCCTAGATATCCCTTGCTGTACATCCCGTACCTATTCATGGTTAGCTTCTCATGTGTAGGGAAAATTTTGTTCACCTGCGTTTGATGACTGCGTCGACTGGCGTCAACGCCCGCGAGCGCCGGTGAACAAAATACGTCCTATTTGTGGGAATGCTTCACAGCTTGAAGCGGAGATGGCAAGGCCTCACTTGCTCTCGTAGACAGATATGAAGTAATCCATACGCTCTGATCGTGCGAACGAGCATATGCTGGTGTGGTGACGCATATCTGTTTACGAGATCATGTCTGTTCTTGCCGCAAATTGACCTTTGTGTGTTCGAGTTATGGTGGTCGTATGTGCTGTTCTTCGTTCTTCAAGCTCGTTCCATCCCCATTCTTCGAGTGGGTGGCAACGGAGGTTGGCGCCGAAGTCGAAGTAGACGCGCGCGCGCTCCGTCCCCTACCCTTCGAACGGGTGGCAGCGAAGCTGTCGCCTAGTCGGAGTAGATGCGCGCGCTCCGTCCCCTACCCATCGAACGGGTGGCAGCGAAGCTGGCGCCTAGTCGGAGTAGACGCGCGCGCTCCGTCCCCTACCCTTCGAACGGGTGGCAGCGAAGCTGGCGCCTAGTCGGAGTAGACGCGCGCGCTCCGTCCCCTACCCTTCGAACGGGTGGCAGCGAAGCTGGCGCCTAGTCGGAGTAGACGCGCGCGCTCCGTCCCCCACCCATCGAACGGGTGGCAGCGAAGCTGGCGCCTAGTCGGAGTAGACGCGCGCGCTCCGTCCCCCACCCTTCGAACGGGTGGCAGCGAAGCTGGCGCCTAGTCGGAGTAGACGCGCGCGCTCCGTCCCCCACCCTTCGAACGGGTGGCAGCGAAGCTGGCGCCTAGTCGGAGTAGACGCGCGCGCTCCGTCCCCCACCCTTCGAACGGGTGGCAGCGAAGCTGGCGCCTAGTCGGAGTAGACGCGCGCGCTCCGTCCCCTACCCTTCGAACGGGTGGCAGCGAAGCTGGCGCCGAGTCGGAGTAGACGCGCGCGCTCCGTCCCCTACCCTTCGAACGGGTGGCAGCGAAGCTGGCGCCGAGTCGGAGTAGACGCGCGCGCTCCGTCCCCTACCCTTCGAACGGGTGGCAGCGAAGCTGGCGCCTAGTCGGAGTAGACGCGCGCGCTCCGTCCCCTACCCATCGAACGGGTGGCAGCGAAGCTGGCGCCTAGTCGGAGTAGACGCGCGCGCTCCGTCCCCTACCCATCGAACGGGTGGCAGCGAAGCTGGCGCCTAGTCAGAGTAGACGCGCGCGCTCCATCCCCTACCCTTCGAACGGGTGGCAGCGAAGCTGGCGCCTAGTTGGAGTAGACGCGCGCGCTCCGTCCCCTACCCATCGAACGGGTGGCAGCGAAGCTGGCGCCTTCGCCCCGCGAACGCCGCCGTGTGGGCGGTGACTTGGGGTCTTGTGATGCGGTCTTGCGCTGTAAAGGTTCCTGGAATCACGCCGGCCCCTGGTCTGCCAGGGTTAGGTTCCCGTACCGTGCGACCCGACGCGCCCGGGGCACGCGGCGGCCTATGACGGGTGGGCGGCGGGATGTGGACGGTTGCGTGTTTGCAGCCGCTCGCCGCTTCCCTAGGCAAGGGGGACACTGGGCGGGCGGTGAATGGCGCGGCGCCGGAGCTGTTGTGATCCCCTGGCCCACTGGTGTGCCTATAATAGCGGCTAGGTAACGCCGTGTTGTGACGGTCCTTGGCGCCCGTGGTCTTGACCTTCCAGCGTTGGGTGGGGCGTTGTGCTGGACGGGCGCTTGTACGACTGCGGTCGCGCCTCGTACCCGGACCTTCGCGACCCTTCGCTTTTCAATTACGGGGAATCGTGCGGGGCGGGCCTTTACACCGCTGCGGTTGCATCCGGCACGCGGATCGTTGCGACGCTTCGGTAGCGGCGGTATGGGCGAGGTGGCTTGAAATAGCCCCCCCGTGACAGCGTCCCCGCACCTTTACGCCCTCTTTCCTGCCTGCTCCGCCTTCCACACCTTCGTGCTATCTTCACCGCTTCAGTCTCGTCGTGGGAAGCGATGGCCTCCAGTAGCGAGCGCGGCCAGGCGGTTGGTGGCCCTACCATTCGCCGGCGATCCTCGCTGTTGGAGGTGAAATACGCGCTCCAAGAGCGGACCAGGAGCGGCTGGTGGCGGAGGAGGAAGGCACGTTCTCCGGCGAGCTAGGCCCCTCGCTCGTGACCGAGAAGACGATCCAAGGGCTGCTGCGCGCGGGGAAGTTGTCCGGGCGCCAAGACGTACGATTGCCAGTCGCCGACGAGACGGAACCGCATCCCGAAAGGTCGGAGGCGGTCGTCTTCGTTGCCTTTTTCGACGCGGGGCTCCGGATCCCAGCGGCGGCGGTGGTGGGCGACGTGCTGCGGACCTTCGGGCTGGAGCTGGCGCAACTGACTCCGAACGCCGTGGCCCGGCTCGCGGTGTACAGCTGGGCCTTGCGCTCGGGGGCATGTTGGCCCAGCGCGTCGCTGTTCGCCTATCTCCATGAGGCACGATGCCAGCCGAAGGGCCGGAAGGGCGGGACGCTGTCGAGCTTCGGTAGCGTCACTTTTATTCTTCGCTCGTCGTGCAAGAAGCTCTTCCCAGCGAACTCAACTCGCGGGAAGTGGGAGTCCTACTGGATGAAGCGGTGGTTCTACCACCGTGTGGAGAGCGGGAGCGGCCTTGAGTGCACGGGCCGACCAATCGCGTTCAAGCCCTCGCCCGGCCGAACGCTCGATGATGAGGACAAGCGGAGGGTCAAGCGGCTCGTAGGCGCGGCCGCCCGCCTCAACATGCGCGACCTCGCCGAAGAGTACGTGATGTACAGCGTGGCGCCGCTTGCCTACGACTGGCGTCTTGCCGCCGAGAGGCGCCGAGACGACAATGTTTCGCCATGGGTTTGCTCGCTGCCGGCGCCGCCCGGTCCTCGTAAGCCTCGATCGCGTCCCTCCTTCGCTGACGCGAAACGCGTTGTATGCTGATGCTATTCTTCTTTGCTTCAGGGGTTTCCTTGGAGGAGGCGGAGCAAGCCGCGCGCGTATTCCTGGGGCCGTACACCGCTAGGGAGCACGAGCAGCGCGCGTCTGCTATCGCCAAGGCGGGGCTGGGGCGAATAAACCGCGTGTGCGAGGTCCTGGGCCTTGCCGTGCCGGACCGTGTCGCTCTAGACGATGGTGGATCGAAGAAGAAGAAGGCCTCGTCTCGGAAGAGGGGCCGCAGCGGGGCGCCTGCCGCGCCTGCTGCTAGTGTTTCCGAGGGCGCGGCGGACGCGGAGTCGGACTCGGCGAGGTATGCCGACTCGGGCTTGGGTGGCGCAGGTGCCGAAGGCGAGGTGTCTTCGGCGAGCGTCCCGAACGGCGGGTTTGCCGTTGGCAGCCGGAGGGGGGAAGCTTCGCCGCCCGCCGAAGTCGCCGAGGCGGACCTCGCGCGGACCGGCGATGCCAAGGTGGAGCCCTCGACCGCGACCGCTGTGGTGCCGGAGGCGCCCTCCGCGGGGGCGCACGCAGCCGTGCTGTCTTTACCACCAGCAGCGGAAACCGAGGTGCCCCCTGCGAAAACTGCCCCCGTGGAACCTTCGCCCCCAGGCGCGGTAGCCGCGGGGTCTTCCCCAACCACGGCTGCGGGGGCGGTGTCGCTGCTGGCTGCCCCGGCCAAACGGCCGTGTGTGCGGCCGGAGCTCCACTGGACACCGCGGGGATTCGTCGTGGCCATGGGCATCAGAAGCTTGTGGGACTCCAGCGCAAGCATCGGGGGCCCTGCGGCCTATGCGCCTTCTGCCCCTCTGGCCACACCGCCCGCCGCGCAGGGACAGCCGCCGTCCTCCCCGAACGCGGAGGCTTCTTCTCGCGGCGGGACCATTCCCTCTGCTACCGAAGGTAGGGTGGCTTAGCTTACTCTGGTGTATGATTTTATGCCTTGGGGTGCTTCACCCGTATCCCTGTTTACAGCGTTGCTCATTCCGGAGGGGGAGCACTCGGCGGAACGCGAGGCCTCCGAGCACGTGAGCCCCGCGGACTTCGTGCCGCCCCCGGAGACGCTGAGGGCGTGGCGCGGGATTGTAAATGACGCGGCCACCAGCGTCGACCCGCAGGTGCTACAGACCTACGGGGCGGGGCGCCTCGAGGATGCCTTCGAGGTGTCCGGGGTGAGGGTAAGTACTCATGCGACCACGCCTGAGCTTAGCTGAGTTTGCTAAGTCTTTTCCCTTCTACAGACCCTTGTGCTGGGGCAGGCCCTGCAAACGGCCTATGCTCGTAGCCGAACAGCGCTCGAGGATAGGCTACGGGCCGCCGAGGAGGAGCTGCGCGAAGCCTCTGGCGCCCGCTCTGCCCAGGACGCCCGCATCCGCCAGCTGGAGGCGGAATGCGCCGAAGCGAGGGCGCACGCCGAGGGACTTGTTGCGTCGGCGCAGGAGTCGGCTGCGGCAGCTGCTGAACGAAAGTTCGCGGCGGAGCGAGACGGGCTCCTGGAGCAGGTCGCCGCGCTAGAGAAGGAAAAAGGCGAGCTTGCCTTGACTCTACCGGAGCGCAACCGGACGCTGGGCGACGCCTCGGTGGTTGCGTGGGACGCCATGCAAGCGCTGGAGAGCCATCTTCAAGGGATGGTAACCGAGGTGCCAGAGCGCGGCTTTGGCCCGGAGGAGTTGTCTCGGACCCTCCGCTGGGTCGGGGATGCCGCCAGCGTCGCGCGCGGCGCCGCGATGTCCTTTGACACCCACTGCGCGTACACTTCGGCCTGCTTGGTGTGCGCGCTCCTCCAGCACCGCGGCTGTACGCACGTCGCCGGGCTGGATGACCCCCAGCTGGAGATACCTGGCGGGGCCGGAGTAATGTCCGGCGCCGTCCGCGCCGCTCGCCGTGCCCTCGGTAGAGATGGCAACGGGTAAATACCCATCGGGTATTGCCATTCCATACCCGTACCCGCTAGGTGTAAATTTACCCGTCGGGTTACCCGTATCCGCACGCGGGTAGGAAAATTTACCCATACCCGTACCCGCGCGGGTATTACTACCCGACGGGTAACCCGTACCCGCAAACATACCCGGTTCAACACATAAGAATATCATCAATTTAGACATTCATTAATCATACATGCCAAGCACAAAAGCGTCTAATAATCAAAATTAGTACATCACATAAACATATTTGACATGACCATATCAACATATGACAAACAAATAAACAATCAACAACAAGTAGATAATAAAATTAACATTTGAGTGGGATGTCTAGTTGTCTAATGCGGGTATTCATTACCCGCGGGTAGACGGGTATGGGTAGTATATACCCACACCCGCACCCGCCTACCCGGCGGGTAGAGGATTTCGCCCAATAACGTACCCATGGGTACATAAAATTTTCCATACCCGTCTCTTTATCGGGTAAAACCCGTCGGGTATTCGGGTATCGGGTACCCATTGCCATCTCTAGCCCTCGGGCCCTTCTTCGACCAGATCTGGGGTCACGTTGGGGCGGAAGCTGTACGGATCGAGCTCCGGAAGTCGCTCTACGGGACGGGGAGCCTCGGCCAATTTCTGGACGGGGTCCCTCGACGCGACGATGGCGGCGCTGGGCCCTCCGAAGGCGCCGGGAACCCGCAGGTCTGACGCAGTGGTGCCTAGGTGTAGGCGTGCGTTGTACTGTTCCTTGTCTTTGCGAATAAAGTACACACTTGCTGCCTGCATTCTGACTTTCGCGTATATCCCGGGCAGCTTCCTTGCTGGGACCGGCTTCGCGCGGCCGACCTTTCAACCCGGCGACGCCTTCGACGCTGGCGAAGGGCCGAAGAGTCGCTTGACTTTTGGGCGAGCCGGCCTTCTTCGAGCGAGGCCCCAGCTTTAGCGCGTGTTAAGGACGAACCCGCGGGGTAGCGGCTTAGAGCGGCCGGGATGTTGCCGGACCTTTGTACATGTGGTTTTTTCGGTACGCAAACTTCCTGGTATTTTAGGATATGCGCTGTGTGATGATGCCACCGTTGGCAAAGTAGCTGCGCCAGGGTTCCTTGGAGCGGATAGTCCGTAGACTGACGCATGCGGAGGCGGACCTCCGCGGTTTGCCTTGCTTTATAGTCCGGAGACTCGCGCGTGCGGAGGCGGACCTCGACGCTACGTCTTATTTAGAGTCTGTGGACTAGTGCGTGCGGAGGCGGACCTCGACGCTACATCTTATTTACAGTCCGTGGACTGGTGCGTGCGGAAGCGGACTTCGACGCGACGTCTTCTTTATAGTCCGGAGACTTGTGCGTGCGGAGGCGGACCTCGAAGCTACGACTTCCTTTATAGTCCGGAGACTCGCGCGTGCGGAGGCGGACCTCGACGCTACGTCTTATGTAAAGTCCGTGGACTGGTGCGTGCGGAAGCGGACTTCGACGCGACGTCTTCTTTATAGTCCGGAGACTTGTGCGTGCGGAGGCGGACCTCGACGCTACGACTTCCTTTATAGTCCGGAGACTTGTGCGTGCGGAGGCGGACCTCGACGCTACGACTTCCTTTATAGTCCGGAGACTCGCGCGTGCGGAGGCGGACCTCGACGCTACGTCTTATGTAAAGTCCGTGGACTGGTGCGTGCGGAAGCGGACTTCGACGCGACGTCTTCTTTATAGTCCGGAGACTTGTGCGTCCGGAGGCGGACCTCGACGCTACGACTTCCTTTATAGTCCGGAGACTCGCGCGTGCGGAGGCGGACCTCGACGCTACGTCTTATTTAAAGTCTGTGGACTGGTGCGTGCGGAGCTAGGCTCAACGCTACGTCTTATTTAAAGTCCGTAGACTGGTGCGTGCGGAGCTAGGCTCAACGCTACATCTTATTTAAAGTCCGTAGACTGGTGCGTGCGGAGCTAGGCTCAATGCTACGTCTTATTTAAAGTCCGTAGACTGGTGCGTGCGGAGCTAGGCTCAACGCTACGTCTTATTTAAAGTCCGTAGACTGGTGCGCGCGAGGGCGTCCCCCCGGTGCGTCTTGGATTATACTCAGGCCCGTCACCTTTGGCTACGGCGAGTGCACACGCGAACGTGCGACTTCGATTTATACTCAGCCCCGTACCCCTGGCTACGGCGAGTGCACACGCGAACGTGCGTCTTTGGTTTATACTCAGTCCCGCACCCCTGGCTACGGCGAGTGCACACGCGAACGTGCGTCTTTGGTTTATACTCAGTCCCGCACCCCTGGCTACGGCGAGTGCACACGCGAACGTGCGTCTTTGGTTTATACTCAGTCCCGTACCCCTGGCTACGGCGAGTGCACACGCGAACGTGCATCTTTGGTTTATACTCAGTCCCGCACCCCTGGCTACGGCGAGTGCACACGCGAACGTGCGACTTCGATTTATACTCAGCCCCGTACCCCTGGCTACGGCGAGTGCACACGCGAACGTGCGTCTTTGGTTTATACTCAGTCCCGCACCCCTGGCTACGGCGAGTGCACACGCGAACGTGCGTCTTTGGTTTATACTCAGTCCCGTACCCCTGGCTACGGCGAGTGCACACGCGAACGTGCGTCTTTGGTTTATACTCAGGGGAACGCGCGCGTTGGCTAAGCTTGCGCGCACCTTCACCGCGTACTTGGGCGTAATAAAGGAAGATTAGCGACAAACGGCGATCTTCACTACATCCCCGTTTGCGCGGGTGAGCAACTACAAAGGATGGGTATACTAACCGTTTGCCCTTGGTGTGGCCGAAGCCTCTAGTCGGTAGACATCTGCAGGGCCGGCCAGGGCGCCTGTGAATGGCCCCGCGGACCTCCGTGCGGTGACGCCAGCTTCTAGGAGCGCCGTTGGGCTTCGCGACGCGGGCACCTGGTACCTGGCTCGATGCGTCGGGCCATATCCTGGTCGCCTCGGACGGTGATGATGGTCCGGCGACCCGGGATCTTCATGCATAGGTAGCCGTGATGCGGTACCGCGCCGAAGGAGTTGAGGATTGGGCGCCCTAAGATGGCATTGTAGGGGTACGGAAGGTCGACCACGTCGAAGGTGGCATCTTCGGTCCGCACATTGTCACCTCGGCCGAAGGAGACTTGAAGACTGATTTGGCCCAGCGCCCGCAGGGGCTGTCCCCCGAAGCCCTGCAGTGGGATTCCCTAGGGCCCTAGGCGGCTTCGAGGGATCCCCATCTGGTCGAAGGCCGCCGCAAACAATACATTCGCGAAGCTACCGCCGTCCACCAAGGCGCGCCCCACGTCGCACCCCGCGATATTGACCCGGATGACCAGGGGGTCTTGATGAGGGAAATCCACACCCTGGGCGTCGTCTGGTGTGAATGTAACTTCGTGCTGCGCCCAATCCGGCGGTGCTTGCGCTGGGTACGCCGCCACGTGATGTAGTCTTCGCGCATAGGCCTTCTGCTGCCGTGCCGAGGCGAATTCCAGCGCAGAGCCTCCGGATATGACGTTAATGACCCTGCGGTAGGTTGCATCCGGGGCCTGCAACGACAGGAGGCCCTCCCGAGGCTGCTGTACGTGAGCTTGGATCCGTAGGGGGCCTTCCTGGGGTTGCATCCCTTGCGCCTGTACCTGCATCCCTTGCGCCTGTACCTGCATGGGGGCCTCGTACGGGAATTGGACGTGGGCCACCGCAGGCGGGCGCGCCTCCGGGTTCCTGTCCCTGGCGACGCTGTCGCGCAGCGCCGCGATGGAGGTGCAGGCGCGGGTATCATGATTGCCGCGGCCGTGGACTACGCACAACAGTCCCTGATGCTGGTCATCGTAATCTCCGCGACCCTTATCGTCGCGGCCCCTGCCACGACCGCGCCCCCGGCCACGGCGCCCCCGGCCGCCTCGGCCCGCTGGAGCACCCTCGTCGGACCCGCCTTCGATGTCGAGGACGTACCGGTTTCGCCTCGACCTCTGCTGGCCGCGCTTGGGCTGATCGGACGACTCCTTATGCGAGTTGTCCCTGCGGTCGGGCGCGTCCCTGGATGACTCCTGCTTACGCTTTCCCTTCGAAGAACCGCCCTTCGGCGGGTCTTTGGCTTTTGCCGAGGCTCCGGCCTGGTTGGTGTCGGAGTCGTCACCTTGCCTTCACCGCGCGTCTTCCTCCGCCCTGGCGTACTCTTCCATCTTGTCGAAGAGCTTCGCCACCGTCTTGATTGGCTTTCGCGCGTTGTACTCGGCCATCGGGCCCGGACGAAGGCCCTGTATGGCTGCATTGACGATGGTGGTCTCATTGACGTCCTTCACTTGACATCGAATCTTAGCGAAGCGTTTGAAGTAGTCCCGGAGCTTCTCCGAGGGTTTTTGCTTTACGGCAAAGAGTTGGTCCGCGTCGACCCGGTCGACGTAGTTTCCTTGGAAGTTGTTGTGAAGGCGGACGCGGAGCTGCTCCCACGCGTAGATGGAGCCCGGCTCTATGGTAAAAAACCAAGAGAGCGCCACTCCTTGTAGCGCGAGGGGGAGTCCCTTTGCCTTTGTGGTGTTGTCTCCGCCCGCGGCTTCGATCGCGGTTTCATATACGCGCACGAACTCACGGGGGTCCGTGTTGCCTTTGTACGAGTCGATGGCGCTAGGAAACTTGTAGTCTTCGGGCCATGCCGCCTGCTGCAGCCCCGCCAAAAGCGGGGACTCCGGATCCACGCGCCGCAGCGGCACGCGGCTAGACGTGGGGGCTTCACGACTGTCCGCCCTCTCCGGCGTGGGCTCGGACGCGATTACTGGCGCGACCTGCTGACTCCGAGCCTCTTGTATATCTCTAACGGCTCCGCGAAGGTCCCCGAGCTCCCGCTGGAACGCGTTGAGAGCCGCCAGCAGGGCACTTTCCATCGTCGGTGCAGGCGGGGTCGCCGGTACTGCCGACGGGCGAATCGGCGCGGGGACGACCGCGTCGCGAGGTCCCGAGCTGCCGGTCGCTCCGTCGTGGCTACCTCGAACCGCCCGGTCTGCGCCACCGGCGAGGGTTGTAGTGGGGGCGGCGAGGCCGGCTGTGGTTGCGTCGGCGGGGTAGGTTGTCGCCGCACCCGCGTCGGCGTCCTCGACCGCGGGGTCCGTCCTCGCAGCGTCGGTGACGGGGCGGGTCGTCGCGTTGCCGGTGGCGAGGTTGGTTGTCGCGGTGCCGGTGACGAGGTTGGTCGTCGCGGTGCCGGTGACGAGGTTGGTCGTCACCGCGCGAACATCGATGTCTTCGGCCACCGCGCCTGCGTCGCCACCCGCGCCCGCCGCTGCCGATGCCGAAGCCCTGGTACTCATACGATGCTCCGGCCCGGTCGCCTTCTTTCCCTTCGCCGCTGCTGAAGAAGCTTTTTTCGGTGCCATCCTTCTTCTTCGGTCTTCAGGCTTGTCCTGTCCTCCCCACGGACGGCGCCAACTGTTGTGGCTACAGACCAAACAGAGAGGGAGATGGTAGTGGAGAGTGATGAAGATAAGTGTAATGGCCTGGGTCCTCCCCATGGCTTACTCATATATATATACACATGAGGAGTGCTTTTACAGCTATACCCTTACATCTGGTTATCCCCTCTGGGGGCAGTTATGTCATTACACATGGCCTATTCTGGGCCTTATAATCTCCTACCAGGCCTGCTGGGTTTCGGTGGGGGCCACCCCTACGACAAGAAGGGTTCATTAATTGTGTTGAGACTTTCTATCATGATGATGAGGACAAGCAAGATCAGGCTGTAAATGTTGAATTGAGGAAATTTCAGAATAAAGATGGTTCCTTTGCGAAGAAGCTTGCTAGGACTTATCAAAACTTTGATTTTAACCCAGGTAACTTAGTTCTGTACCTCAACCCCTTAAATATTTATGTTCCTGCATTGCTTTGTTAAATGTAAAGTAATTATCTATTCCTTTCAGCTTCTTGGTGGAGACTCTATGGAACTGAAACACCAGCTCTACAAAAGATGGCTATGAGAATCCTTTCACTTACTTCAAGCTCTTCTGGTTGTGAAAGAAACTGGAGCATTTTTGATTTGGTTAGTCACTTAATCTCTAATCTCAAATCTAAATATTCAATTTAATCTCTAATCTCCAATCTAATTTGGTTATGTTCTTATGTTTTATACTTTTATAATTTTATTTGTAGATACATACTAAGAGAAGAAATAGGCTAACTACAGCCCGCCTTAACTCTCTTGTCTTCATACAATTTAATTCCAAACTCATGACCAAGAGACAAAAGATCAAGTCAAAGAAGATTAGTGATGTTCTCCTATCCAATGATGTCATCGAAGCTCAAGGTTTCCTGTTTCATGGTGGAGAGGAGTGTGCAACGATTGTCTATCAGGATGAAGAAGAAGAAGAAATGCCCGGTACAGGGATACCTTGGTCTGTTATTGGAGAAGCAATGGGAGCAGGTGAACAACTTGAGCTGCGTCGAAGTTCAAGAATAAGAGAGCTCTATGCAGAAGAGGAATTGAGTCTGAAGAAGAGGAATTTGACAACGAGGATGACATGAATGAAGATGAATATTGAGTATTTGAGTGGGTTGTGATGTTTTATCTTTTAATTTTGAACTAAGTAGGACCTTAAACTATGATTTATGAACTTTGTATGGAATGTAATGTTCTTATGATCAGCAACAACTAAGTTGCCATGTTATGTGTTGGTATGATAGTTATGTAGTCATTGGATGTTTGTATCCCTCACCGTTGTTGTCCTCTTCCTTGCTATCATGGTTGATTTGATTTGTGTTGTTCGGTTATGTTCTGAAACAACTTTGACTTTGGTATACGTTTCCATTGATTTAACCTTTTCTTTGTGCTTCTCTTTTTTTATTGTACAACCAGATGTGCCGTCCAAATCACAAAAGGAGGGGAAAGGAACTGAGAAATAATGGAACTACTGGGCTAATGAAGCTGATGTAAAGGTAAGCAAAACATATTTGTGAAGGTTTTGATGCTGAGTGTATCCGAATGTCTAATACTAAACCTTCTTTTAAAATCTACTTAATCAGATCAAAGAAATACACCACTTTACTCAGGATGATTTGATGACAAAGGATGTTTTCATTCTAGATTGTCAATCGGACATATTTGTTTGGGACCTTGGGTTGGCCAGGATGTGGATGCCAAAGTGAGATCACAAGCTATGGATATTGGTTAGGTATTTACAAAATTTACCTTGCATATTCTAATCTCTACTACATTTTCTGTTTGGTGTCTTACTTTCTTTTTCTCACTACTATTGTGCCAGCAATTTCTTGTGCTTGATTTCCTTATGGAAAATCTCTCCTGAGAAACACCAATTTTCACTGTTTCAGAAGGAAGTGAGCCACAGTTTGCAAAATCTCTAGTAAGTAGTTGATATGTAGATTGCACCTGCTTGTTGTGAATTTAACAGCAGTTTCTATTCTATGTGATTAGATGAACACCTAAGTATACCCCGAAAGCAAATTAAAGGCTAGCTAGGGAGCGGCACCTTCTTGTGTCACAGGAATTGTGTCAAGCTGGGACTGGTCAAAGGTCGGCCACTCTAGCACCATGTCGTCGCTGCTTGCAGACATAGTGAATTTCTCAGGTCCGGCAGCGGTAGATTCAGGAAATGCTCCAAACTGATCATTTCATGCTTTGACACCACCATCTAAATATGTTTGCCATATACGTTTACCACTTTACCTTGTATTCAGATTTCATATATACATCTGTAACTCCACTAATACTGAGATATTTTGAAACAGTGGAATGCCTGAGTGCAAACTTGGGCTGAATGATAGGGTTCTTTTGGAAGCTCAAGATGTGTAACCAACATTATATGGTTTAACATTAACTGGCACCTGTACCAATTGCTCAGCTGAACCAGTTCAGCAATAAGATCAAATGAGGTATGTTTCTGTTTATACTTCTCCTCAAGTTGACAGCCTATTACATGAAAAATCTGGCAACATAATCTGAGCTAAACACATTGTCACTAGTTGATAAGCCTATTACATTTTTATCATATTTCTTCAATGAATCATCCTTTCAGCAGATTCCCAAACTCCCATAGTTCACTTCTGCAGTTCTGCAAGTAGAATTATTTCAGATTTCCACAATTATAGCATTCAGACTTGCTACAGTACAAAACGCTTAAGCACGCTTAGGAACGCTTAAGCACGCTTAAGCTCTAGGCAGTGCGTCACCGCTCGCTTAGCGCTTAACGCTTTTTGTAACCTTTTGGCTGATTTAATTCGTTGGAGAGATAAGCCCGTGGCTCTTTTCATTGTGCAAGCAAGATTCATTGGATTAGCCCATTTTCTGTGGGTTATATATTCTATATTAGTAACTAATGTTGCAGTGTATTAGCCCCCCACCCCGGGGGGGGCGAGGGCTCGATGGAGTCTACTTTCTTGCTTACCTACCCGAGTCAAATGCTATTTCGATCTAAGTGGTCCTATTCTCTGTCCCGTGCTAGGAAGCATTACTCCTCTGTGCTTTTGGTCCTAAACTTCTGTGCTTGCGGTTATTCTTTGCTTTCTTTTCAACTCTGGAATTTCTCTTGGATGCTCATTGAATGATTGCAGCTCCCCATGTGATCTTTTTGTATGGTTTGACCTCTCCAAGTTGATCCTCTCTGAGAGAAGCTAGTACGTACTCTACTTCTCTGCAATTTTTGCAGCCTTCCTCTTTGGGATAAAGGGATGGTCAAATCGCTCTTCCTTCTCCTCTGAATCTTGCTTTGCAGAAAATTCTCTTTGGCGATTTTGCTTTTCGTTAGAGCCATGCTCATCCCTATGCTTGTGGCTTTGCTTCTCCTTCTTCTTCTTTTTATTTCTTTTTATTTTGCCTTTGCCAGGTTTGAGGAGATGGTCTTGGCCAACCTCATGTGGAATTGCGAGTGAAAGTCTTTCTTTCTTTTTACTTCATGTCACGGCATGCGATCTGAATGCACCCGTGTGGGTGCAGTCGGAGTAGATACGGTCGAAAATTGCTCGTCTTGTATCCTATTCCATATTTTTAATCTCGAATTCAGAGTTAGGCGCGAATAGTCCTAGATACAAATGCGGGTAGTATCGGTTACCAATACAGAGCGAATACAGATCAAATTTGATACGATAACGAATATTTTGTCATCTTGTTGAGAATAAGGTGGGATCCAAGAATGTAGTGGCTGATGAATCACTGATCAAAAAGTGTATTTTTGAGGTATTCTTCAGCGATCTAGTGGCTGGTGAATCACTAATCAAAGAGCGAGTAGCCGCCAAGTTTAATGATTTTGTGGGATCCTTGGATGTAGCGACTGGTGAACCGCTTCTTCTTCCACAAAGATTTAGACAAAACCGAGCTTGGATAGAACTGAAGAAGATCTGGTGAACAAAGAAAAGATCAAAGGGTTTATTATTAAAAAAATCATAGGAGGTTATTCAGTAGCCATCGCAGGTTTCATTACTTTTCTTCCATTCAAAAAAAACTCTTAGAAAAGTCGCGGTCATCGCAAATTGGTGCATTGTGCAGCCGACACACTCGCACCTGTGCCATGCCACTTCGTCAACCCACGCTTGAGCTCCAGTGAGGGCCGTTGTCCTTGCTACCCCGACGCTAAGCCATCTTGCTGCTAGCTCCCTCTACCATTTGTGCCCAGTGCCACCACCATAGCCACACGCCGAGCACTATCGAGCCCCTCCCCTACTCCCACCGCCTTCAAACGCCTTAAAGCCAGCCAGATACCTTCCGTTGGCTTCCTCAGCCTCTCAGACACCTGACCACACCTTCTTTCCCACCTTTGGCCCCCAATTCCGCCATTGCTGCCGCAAGAAGCCGGTGAGCCCTAAAAGTTTAATCTGACAAGAACCTCAACCATTCCCCAATTCCTTTCGGCCATAGCTCCACCATAGCCTCCCGAACGCAATTCTGATCTTGTCTAGGCCTCCCCTAGCCTGTAGACTACCGCCATCGAGCTCCTCCGCCCGGCCAAACCACCTCTCTGTGGACAGCCTAACCTAGATGATTTTAGCTGAAGCCTCCACTGCCTTAGAGTTTGTCTTGCTCTATAGATGGTTAAAAGCCCTAGCATCCCCTCGGAGCTTCGCCGAAGTGGCCCTATGCAATGCCCCTACCGCGGAACTGCTCCTCACCGCCGGCTGAAACTGCTGTCTCCCAAGCCTCATCAACCCCAAAAATGGAATCCCTAAGTCCCAAGGAGCCAAAGACACCTTCGGCTGACGCCGCCGATCATCGTCGGTGCTCAATCGGCCGCCTCTGCCGCTACTCTGCCTTGTCGCCTGGTAGCACTAGTAGGAGAAAGAAAGCGTGGCGTGGCCGAACCCTGGCCGTCCATGTGCCATGTATCGGGGTACGCCGCGTGCACCTTGTGCCAGAACGACCGTGCGCTTTTGGGCCGAGGCCAACGGCCCAGTTGGCCTTTTCATTTTAAGCCCAAGAGGGGCTATGATCCCACTGTTCCAACTAGGCCGCCCAATCACTATTCATAACATTAGCAAGTTACTGTCTATCTGAGCCCAAAAATCAATCTAATACTCTTTTTGACTGTTTCGATCCTATGAATCCAATTCCAACCTCTATTCCGCCAAACCAAAACACGTTAAAACCAAAACCACATTGTTCCATAATCAATTTGTCACCACATACCCGCCCGTTTCTATTCGCCCCAAAATCCATCCAACATACTATAGCCATTTCAGCCGTCTCAAGCCCACCTAGTCCAATTTCTACTCTGTCTAGTCAAAACAAGCACCACCTAAATTCTGATCATACAAACCTATTTTCTTTATGTCTTTTTAATTATTTTACTGCATTTTGTTCTTAGCTTGCATTCTGTAAAGCGGCAACTTATTTGCCTTCGTCTTTCGCACTAGTATACGGTCAACAGAAGAACTATAAGGACAATTAAAGAAGTGTCACACTTGAAGTCTACAGTAAAATAATCAGGGACGGATGAAGAGGCAAGTCACATGTTTTTGATTAAATTAAACGAACATTTTGTTAATTATTTATTTATCTGTAATTTCATTATCCTTTATTTACGCACTGCTCTTTTATGTGCAATAAATATTTAGAATGACATAATACCTAGTTACATCCTACCATTGAAAGGCCCTGTTTTATTTGATGGCCATATTCACCTTGACAAAACCTAGTAACACTAAAACTATAATTGTTGTAGCATGGGCACAACAGTGAGTACATAGTACCCCTTTCTCTATATGAGGAGGTAGAGCTAGAAAGAGCTAACGACAGGAGAGAAAGAGAGAGCTTGTGTGTAAAATGAGTGGATTTGGCCCTCTCATATTCCTGTTGGGGGTTTATATACATGAATAGGATGTGAAATTTTCATCCTACTCCTTAATAATTACAAAAGGTAATGGTACAATCCTTAATACTATTGGGCCTGTTGCAAGGCCCAGTCATGGGGGGCTGGACCACCCCCCACAACAATTATCTAAGTAATCATGATAGATTAAGAACTCAAATGTTTTATACTACTAAACGACATAGCACTTTGCCGATAGTCTTGCAAAAGTGCTTCGAGGAAAGAGAACATCATGGGAAACCATGAGATGGTCGGATAGAACTACCGTCGAGCATTGGAACATGGGTTTAGACATGAAAAATGCTTCCGAGTAAAATAAAACCAAAGCTCGGAGCAAAGTAAGGACGAACTTATGCTGAGCAAATAACATAGTGATCGCTCAATCACAAACTTTGACTCATTAAACCTGGTCTAGTAGTACTCAAATCGATTGAATCTCTATAAGAGTAAAGGCGCATTGGATAGAAACAAAAAAAACCATACTAAATAATGATAGATTCCTCTTAGGACGGGCGGATGTGTTCCGACCTGGCCAGTGGATACCCGGGTCTGAGTGGTAATCTACTAAGTAGAGCCTATATAAAGAGATAAGCAGTGAAACAATCTTGTTTTCTTAAGTCGGTCATGAGTGTTAAGAAATCTTGTAGGTAAACTTGGGCAACTTACGGAGTAATCATAATGGTATCTCGAATATTCCATGCTTCCGGTAAAAGAAGGTATGTTCAATGGGTGATTCTAACAGTGAAATATAAGTAGATTTGGAAATGATTTAAAATGATGAGATCTGGTAATCAAGTTTTGAAACCCTAATTCCTTAAGAAGTTATTTTTCTTTTGAATTTAAAAATGTTTACAAATAAAACGGCATCCACATATCATAATAAAACCATTGTATCCCTATTATTTGAGAATCCTGGCAAGTAGGTATATAACAATTTTTACATGTGACTTATTGAGTACAGTTTATTGTACTCAGTCTTACTTAATTTTCACCACAACAAATACCAGAAGAAGGAACGATGTTGCAAATTTTTGTCTTAGGGTAACGACCGCAATCAAGCGTTCCTGTGGAGTTTTGTTCGATTCTTCTAAGTGTAAGTTAATTTTTGGGCTCGGATGCCCATTTTATTATTAAAATTGACCATTAGGTTTTAGTTTAATCAAATTAACTCCTTTTAATTGTTTGTGAACAGATATAATACTTTTTCAATCCACAATTAAATTTTTGAGTTGTTACGGATTGTACGACGTTCCTATTTTCAAAAACAGAGGTGTTACTGGTTTCCTCGTGGGCAAGCTGCTGCAAGAAAACCCTGATAAATCTAGAACACTCTGGAACAACGAGGATGAGGAAATTCTTAACGCTCTGAATCTCATGGCTGATGCATCCAATCCAAAGAGGAAGCGTGGCAGGAGAGCACTGAAGAAGACCTATATTGTGTAAGTCCAACGGCCATTTCAACCTTTAGGGCTCATGGATGTAGCGTCTAGTTATAGGATTGAGGTTATCTTGTACATATTGTCAAGTGGATTTTTGTATAGAAAATGCCAACTTTTGAGATGCTGTCATGCTGTTGCATTGAGGTATTATTATCAGGCCCGGCCCTGAGGGGGGCGAGCGGGGCAGCCGCACCGGGCCCCCAAAATTCAGAGGCCTCCAATCCTCCATATACATAGTATATAGTTAAATGATCTAATTTCTGAGTTAAGTGTTATGCAATTGACTTTATCAGATAAACCAATGCCTGCTATGGAGATCTTTGAGTTTGTCAGAGAAGCGGATTGTTATCCTAATATTTATATTGCTTATCGGATTTTATTTACTATGCCTGTGACTGTGGCATCAGCTGAAAGAAGCTTTTTAAAGTCGAAATTGTTGAAGAATCATTTAAGGTCAACAATGTCTCAAGAGAGGTTAAACGGTTTGGCAACTTTATATATTGAGAAGCAATTATTGGATGAGATTAATATCAATACCATCATCAATGACTTCGCATCTAGAAATGTTAGAAGAAATTTTTAAGGTAATATCTATAAACTCTTTGATATGAATTTTTCTTTAATACATAACGCATTTTAATTGTTTGTTGGTAAAATTAGATACATATATATATATGTGTGTATGTAGATTTATATCTAGATATTTATACTAGGCCCCATATTTCTAGTTTCGCTCCAGACCCCTAAAATCCCAGGACCGGCCCTGATTATTATCAAGCTTTTCTACATGGCTTTCTAATAGTCATGTCACCGTAAGAGCATCGACTAAGATGAGAGAGAGTAGAGGCTACCTCCAAACATTGCAGAAAAATGGCCCTACTCTTTTCAGCTTGTAAAAGCTGTTTTTCGACTTTTCTACAGTAATTAGCTTTTAAACAGAGTATTTTTTTCAAAATAGAGTCTACTATTTAATTATAGTACATACTATACCGATTTCATTTATATATGCAAAAACCGCATGTGAGTTTCTGTTACTATTTAATCTATCACACGAACAGCCCAAAAGCCACAAGCCGCAGCTAAAAGTCATAAACCGCACCCAAAAAAAACAGGCCCAATGGGCCCACTTGCAGCCTCTAAGCAAGATATTGCCTCCAGGCTTGTTTGGCCCACTTGCTAGAGGGAGGTTAGTGTGTAGAGATGAGAGAGAATTTATTTTATTTTAACTTAGGGCCTGTTCTTTTCGGCTGCAGCTTATGGCTTTTGGTTGAAATTTTTGAATTTTGGCTGTTTACGGTACAGATTACGGAGAGACAGATACTCACTTGCGATTTTGGCTGGTGCTTTTAACGTGTAGATCGTTTAATTTGTAGACCCCGTCTTAAGAAAATACTTCGTTTAAAAGTTAGGTACTGTAGTAAAAGCCAAAAGTCACCGGCTTGTGAGGTAAAGAACAGTCCCTTATTTATTTATAGGTTCCACCTTAGACACAAATGAATGTGCTAAACCTTGCCGCTGTGCCGTTCCAGCCGCTCCCGGAGCTGGCCGGTGAGCTGCGGCTGGACACCCCCGGAGTGATGGCGGGCAAGCACTTGTCCCCGGTGAGAGAGAGAGAGAGAGGACGACGACGACCTCGGGAGAAGGAAAGCGATGGGAGGAAGTCAGTCAGTCACGTGAAATGGAATCTTGTTATTTTGGGATTATGGTTCTTGATCGCAGCTGATTTATCTAATAAATAATGATAATCAAAAGAAGTAATTTGATTTTTTAATCTAACAAATAGTAATAACTAAAAAATCGAAGTCAAAAGCCTGACCTGAAAGAATGGTGTACGTTCTATCAGCAACACAGGCCCATAATTGCAGTCAGCAACAGAAAATGCACATAGCTGCTGAATCCGTGCTCCTGTAACTTTATGGCATTAACAGGGAATAAAGTTACAGAACTTACTATTATTCGACCTTACTCGAGCTACTACTTCCCAGCAATGACAACAGCTCATTCCATGTGCCACCCAAGAGTACACACAATACAACAGCATGTTCTATCAGTTGCACTTGCACAAGCGCATGATTTCCCACCCGTGCTCATCTGATATTTGACGGTATTAACAAGGAATAAAGTTACAGGCATAACATCGGACCTTACTCTACTTCCCAACAATGGCAGGTGACAACTGATAACTCATTTTCAACAGAAAACTGCAGGGAAGTTGGGAGCGTGGGACTACTACTTGTAGCTACCATGCCATGGATGTTCTTCTGAATACAAAGTACTGCTACTACCACTAAAAGAGCTCAAACTCGATGTCGTCTCCATTCAGCCGGAACTCCAGACACTTGCCCTCCTTTTTCTTGCGTGCCGTCGAAAGGGTTGAAGCATCGAGGCTTTCTGGGGTCTCCGGCGGCGCAGTCCATCGGATCAAGGCCCAGTTCAGGCCTTCGAAAAAGGGATGCTGCTTGATCTCAGCAGCTCCTCTCGACGACCCTAGCCGGTACTCTGGCTCCTTCACGAGCAACCCTCTGATCAAATCGCGTGCATGAAAGCTTACAGCTGGGTTATCAGGGAACTTCAGTCCCTGTGAGACCACGTTTGTAAGTGTCTCCTCATTGCCAGGCCCCCTGAAAGGTGTCCTACCATAGAGTAACTCATAGAGAAAGATGCCAAGAGTCCACCAGTCGACCGAGCTACCATGGCCATCTCCTCGGATGATCTCCGGGGCAAGGTATTCATGGGTCCCAACGAATGAATTTGATCTCGCATCAGTGGGCTCAACAACAAGCTGTGGAAGTGATGGTTTCTTCAAGGGCTCAACTCTGGGCCTTCGTGTCCTGGCTGGGGTAGAAGAAACCAGCCGAGGTGTGAAGCAAGAAGAATTTGCCCAGGATGGTTGGATACACAGTGGATCAATGCAGCTTTCTGCACAAAGCCCAGAAGGCCTACTAGGCTCATCTCTGCCTACTGATGATGACCTCACAAGCATTGGACTTACGGAGCACCTCAGGGACAGATCAAAATCAGAGAGCATGATGTGCCCATCTTCACGAACAAGAATGTTCTCTGGCTTCAGATCACGATATATGACACCCAACATATGGAGATACTCCAACGCTAGGAGAACTTCAGCGACATAAAACCTGTTAAAAGGTAAATTCTTGTGAGTTAAAATAGCTCAATACACAACCTATAACCAAAAATCATCAATCAGGTAGCAAATGCAGTGACATTATGTCAGCATCAGTTAAATGTGACTTTAGTTCAGTTAGTAAAGTAGATTCATCATGGCAAATTCAACTGCAATAGCACATCAAGAGAACACACAAATAACATCACTGAAGCTCCATACCTAGCAGCGGCTTCAGAAAAGCATCTGGTAGGTTGCTTCTGCCTTAGGACATGCAGGTCACCGCCTGGGCAATACTCCATGACTAGGCAAGACAGATTGTCTGTTGTGAAAAAAGAATACAGGGTTGGAAGAAACGGGTGGTCGAGCATTTGCAGTATCTCCCTCTCAGTTTGTGCTCTGAGCATCTTCTTCCTGCTTATTAGGTACTCGATGTCCATAACTTTCAATGCAAACATGCAATCTGAACCCACCAACTCGGCTAGATACACAGTGCCAATATCTCCACAACCAAGTTGTTTGAGAAGCTTGAAGTTCTTCAATCCCAAGCTCCCTTGTTGGATCGCTATGCGCCTTATGGCTCCCCATCTCACATCTTTCGACATGTGAGGCCTGCTGCCATTAGCACTGAAACTGCCATAACTATCGTCGCTGATGCTTGTGCTGGTGCTATAATCACCCATGCTGCTCTTCGAGCTTTGGGAGCATTCACCCTTTTCCTTTGATCTTGACAACTCACCAGGCTTTGAACCATGGATCCCACCAACACCACATCCTTTGGTGCCGAAATCAGCTCCTTCAGTGCCGATAGAGCTAACAGCAGCCTTTTTGTTGATTGGAGCTGGAGTTCTAGGTTCATCCTGAAGGGCCTCCAGCTGCTTACTTGTGTGAGAATTCAAACCTTTCGCCTCACAATGCTTGTGGGATGCCACTGCTGCAGCTGGTTCGGGTTTAACCTTCTTCTTTGTGGAGGTTTTATTGCGAAATACTGGCCTCACCAGGCGTGAACCACCTACTGGAACAGCCCGGGGGCTAGTAGATGTTTTTGCAGATCTGCCCTTTCTCTGTTTTACCGCTGCTGTTCCCACAGATGGATCTTCACTTGCCTCTGATGACTTATTACGGATCACATCTTGGATTCTGGTTTTCTGGACCTTAGTTGTGGTTGGAGATGCTGATCGCAAATGCTTGTTAGCTGAGCTCTTATTGTGCACCTTATTATTGGCTTCAATTGACTTAACCGATGAACCTACTGAAGCCTTTTCAGGCAAAACAGATATTTTCCCGGCCTTATTCTTCTCATCCTTCTCCTTGTTGGTTTGAACCACAACAGACGTATAAAGCTTCTTAATCGCCCCAGCTTCAGAAGCATTTGACACACTTGCCGGCTTTGACATCCTCTTCATGGCGGCCATCTCCGACGCCTGGGAGATGCACATCTTCCTCAGGGCCTGCTTCAGGCTCACGGACTCCATAATCTCTGAGCTCGACACCGGTGACTTCCCCAGCGCAATAAGCCTCCTATCCGTGCTCGTCTGCCCAGAAGCTCGGGCCGACGTGCGCACATTGATAGATCTGATGAGACGGTCGAGGTCGTCCTCAACTGAGCACGACCGCGCCCCATGCTCCTGCCCCACCGGCTTCACCCTCACCCTCAGGTGGGTGACCCCGCCCGGACGGGCATCTTTAGTCTCATCCACCAATTCGACTATCTCCGAGCACCCTGAAGAACCCATCCTCTTTGAGCACTGCTGCCTCCGGAGCTGCAACTAGAGCATTAACTTGCGGGGCTTTGCAACCAACAACCGCATCTGGGTGGAGGCCGCACAACGGCTGATGCGTTTCAGGATAGGACCAGCGGGTGCCTGCAGTTTGGTGACCAAAGAAGCAGCTTTCCCGGATGAAGAACCGGCATCACGGGCCCCTGCAAGAGAGCGAGGATGAACTGGATCAGGTGGTGCAAAAAAAATCCTCTTTTCCTTCCAAAAAAAAGGAGAAACTAGTAGCACAACAGAACAAGGCGGGGTTGAACACTAACGTAGTGAAGAACAAGCTTAAAAATCTCAAGAAAAACTAGAGCTTGAGCCGATCTTGTTGCCCCCTGCTCGTTATTACCTTCCCCGGTCAGCTCCTCCACTCCGTGGTTGAAATTTGAAAAACAAAAACAAAGAAAGAAAGCAAAAGGAACATAGATGCGGTAGGTGAGGTGGGGTTTTGCTCTTATCCTAGCAAAATGATGCAAGATCCGCTTAACCTCTGGGCTTGAAGGGAGAAGAGGGCACAAGCAGCTGAGCAAAAACACCCCCCAAAACTGGGGATAAGCTTGAGCTTAGAACTAGCCAAAAGAAACCAACCCAAACAAAAGGGCAAAACGAAAAAAAAAAGACGGCGGGAGGACGGCGGCGGTGGGATTTAGGGTTTTGAAGGAGCGGTGACGAATAGGGAAATGCGGCAGCACTCAATCTAAGCTTGAGCAGCGGCAGCACTCAGTCTAAGCTTGAGCAGCGGCAGCAATGCGAGCACATCACGAGGAGCAAAGAGGAAGACGGAATGAGAGCTGCCTCTCCCCCTGCCCCCCTCAAACCTATGCCCTACTCTCCCACTCACACACACTCTCTCTCTCTCTCTCAAGCTGTGCCTTTCTCTCTCTATCACGGCTACCGTATACGGAGCGACGCGCCCCCACCGCAAACGAAAAAAAAAACCCCGCACCCCACCCCACCCCCCACCCTAGGATTACTCGCTTCTTTATGGCGCCATTTATTAATACCTGTAGCGGTGTGTAGGCTGTGGCGTGCTCCTTTCGCGTCTCTCTCCTCGCCCTTTCCATGTCTCTCCTCTCCATCTCAGGCCCTTTTCTTTTTCTCTTTTATTTTTTCCTTTGTTTTTTAACCAACAGTCCAACACTGAAGTGCAAACGAGAGGGCGGCGAGAATACGACCCGGATGCGAAAGGGGAAATCATAATTGAATGGATCCAAATCTAGGTGGTGATCGGTTCGGCTGAAAAGCTCGTGGTTTATGGCTGAAAACACTGTAGCTGGCTGAAAAAAGCATTGTAGCTGACAGAGACTTATTTAGCATAATTAAATTTAAAAAATTTAAAAACAAAAAAATATGTTAGCCCATTACGTATAATACAAACAAATACGGGGAAAAAAAGAACCGGCAAAAACGCTCAACAAAAAGCCAAAAGTTCAGAAAAAGACGAAACTTATGAATAGTGAAAAATAAGCCAGAAGCCGAAGCCGAGTTGATCAGGGCCTAATGTTCTAGCCTTGATTTATGATTTATGGTTATGACTTAGGATTTTTTATCTTAATATAAGAACTTGTACGAATGAATCGAAAGTCGATAAGCCATTTCTAAAAAACTAATGTAATAAGCCACTTCAAAAACAGCAACAGAGAAGCCGTCCGTTTGTTTGTTTGAGAGAAAAAACATGCCTATAGTTCCCTGAATGATGACGATAAAATAGAGTACTCTAGTGTATATGAAAGAGAAATAGGCATTGAATTCCAATTCCCAGAATGTGATTTGTTCCTGGAATTCATCGCATATATATAATTGTGTAACAACTTTTTTCAAATCTACCCTTGAACACACGATTTTGTAAATTTAGCTCTCTCCGTAACCACAGCAGTAACGATCGCCTGTCGTGCTCACCCATCATAGTAGGTGGTAGACATCGCTATTGGTGGAGTTATTGAGCTCGCCTAGCTCGAAAGGTAGCTACCGAGCTCAGCCAACGTGGCAGGCCAATGGGTCCTCTAGCTATTGAGCTCGTCTAGCTTGGTAGGTCGCCTGCAATGACAGCCATGGTGCTTGTCATCTACTATGATGGGCGAGCGTGGTAGGTAACACGTATCGTTTATTACTACTGTAGTTACAAAAGAGACTAAATTTGTAAAATTGTATGTTAAAGACGAGATTTGAAAATGTTGCTGTAAACGCTGAATATGCC
Source organism: Dendrocalamus latiflorus (assembly GCA_017311315.1). Lineage (NCBI taxonomy): Eukaryota > Viridiplantae > Streptophyta > Magnoliopsida > Poales > Poaceae > Dendrocalamus > Dendrocalamus latiflorus. Next base: position 17,811,741 of record CM029655.1, on the reverse strand, counting down.
ATGATCCCGCCCAAACCTGCGAGGCACGTCGCGTCAGCAGCGTTTACGTTATCCTGCCTGCCGCTGCGACGCGTGGTTACCACTTAAATCACAGGGCCAGAGCAGCTCCTAACCCAACGAGAGCTTTTCCGTGTAAATTAATCGGCCACGCTCTCTGCAGCGGTGGCAGGTGGCGAGCGAGCTCGTGAAGCCGTGATGTACTGGGGGCGCACACCTGGCCCCGCCCCCCGGCCGCGGTTGCCCGCCTCGCAGCTTCACAGGCGCCTCGTGCGCGCGCCCTGTTTCCGCGCCGGGCCGCTGCCCACCACCCCACCGCCGCGTTCGCATTCATGTGTTCCTCGCGCGGCTCGCTTCGCTTATCCTTTCTGCCAAAACCGGTGTCCCTCGCCGAGATGCTGCAGGCTGCCACGCCGCCGGGTGGGGTTACTGCTGGCTAGCCGGGGCCCTTGGCCTCGCCTCATTGGCGATGGCCCCGGCCGACGCTCCCACCGTGCATCGCCCCGGCTGGTGCCGTGTGGGCTGATACATTGTACGCAGACGTGATATTTCGAAATAAGAAATGCTGTTTCGTTTGATAGGCAGGGGTGGCAATTGCGACCTGCCCTGCTCGAGAACAGTGATGGTGGTGATGGCCGCGGCCGTAGCTTGCATTTGCATGTACAAAAGTGAGCAGCGTTAGCCCAGTTCTTTACGGCTTTTCGGTTGGCTTTTTGCTTTCATTTTGTTAGCAATTATTATTTATCAGGCTAATCAGTCGTAGCAAAAAAAGTATCTATAGCTACAGTCCAAAAGAATAGAGATTTTGAAATTTACTTTTGTGACTAATTTTATTTCTAAAAGTGATCAAATAAAGTGCAACATGTACCCTATACTAGTTCAATGCCCGTGCGTTGCTACGGATTTTTAAAATTTATCATACTATATGTTTTAAAACTCATAGGTGGTAAAAATTTTAAAATATGCATACAAATATGTTCTAAAAGTTTTTAAATCCGTCAAGTAAGTCGAAAACTGTCAATCACACCTTGTGGTCACAAGTCGGAAGACATCAACCACACCTCACGGTCATAGGTCGGGAGCCTTCGAGCACACCTCGTCATCGTAAGTCAGAAGCCGTCGACCATCTCATATGATCGTAGAGTGGGAGCAGTTGATCATCGATGGTGGTCATAAGTTAGCAGCGGTCGAAGATTGACCGTGGTCCTAAATTGGGAGCCTTCGACAATAGCTCATGGTCGTACATCATAAGCCGACAACCATCATTCGTGGTCGTAAGTCAGAAGTCATCGAGGATACCTCGTGGTCGTAAGTTGGAATACATCAACCAACGCTCGTGGTTGTAAGTCAGAAGACATTGACCATACCTTATGGTCATAAGTCGAAACACATCGACAAGTGCTCATGGTCGTAAATTATGGTTTATACGGTGTATGAGATGATACAACAATGTATCTGTGAGCACTATCTACTGATCCAGGAGATAGTGCAGTGTTACACAAAGAATTCTGCATTGAAAAATTCAGATTCGACACTAGGTCGCCTTCTCATCACTTGCTTGCTTCTTCATGTTGAACCAGTTGGCTTCTGCGTGTTGAACCAATTGGGTTGGAGAAGAAGGCAAAATTGTTTTGGTCATATCAAACCAATTCGCTGCATTAAAGAGTTTAGTACCGACCACTTCAGCAGACACTCGCTGCGTATTAGTTGTGGGAAGTACCATAAAACTAGTAACAGGGGAAAATCAAAACACGGACGTAATTCTAAGCGGGTTTTCTCTTCCTCTTTTTTGCAAATTTGCCTTTTTCTTCTACTTTTGCTAGCAGTGATCGTTTCGGCTTGAACTTCTAACTTATTTTTCACTATTCATAAATTTCGTCTTTTTCTGAACTTTTGGTTTTTTAAGCTTTTTTGCCGTTTCTTTTTTCCCGTATTTGTTTGTATTATACGTAATGGGCTAACATATTTTTTTAAATTTTTTTAAATTTAATTATGCTAAATAAGCATCTGTCAGCTACAGTATTTTTTTCAGTCAGCTACAGTGCTTTTCAGCCATAGGCCACTAAAAAAAGTCTAAATGATCACTACCTTATACATATATACTTTTAACCTTTCCCTCACCTTGTAGCCCATAAGTTTGTGAACTTTTTTGCATAACATCTAAAATCACAAAAACCAACCGATGTTATAAATTCCATTACCCACCGAGATTCCAATAATTAGTACTATTTACCGGCAAGGTTCAAAGATTAACACCCTGCTCGTTTGGGTTTGAACTTCTAACTTCCGGTTTATTTTTTTACTATTTCTAAATTTCGTCCTTTCTGACTTTTCGATTTCTTTAGCTTTTTTGCCTGTTCTTTTTTCCGTATTTATTTGCATTATACGTAATAGGCTAACCTGTTTTTCTATTTTTAATTTTTTAAATTTAATTATGCCAAATAAGCCAGCATCAGTTACAGTGTAATTTTAGCCAGCAACAATTAAAGTTTAGCTATAAATCACCAAAATTCAATCCAACTAAGCACCACCTAGAGGGGTTGTTTGGTTTTGCTTCCAATAGTTGGAAATGCTTGTCTTACCAAAATTTGGTAGCGTTGACCAAATTTGGCAAGCATTGCTGGATTGCTACCAAACTTTGACAAAACTCATTTTCTCTTAGCTCTCTAGTTCATTTTTTTTTGTCAATCTTTGGCCAAAACATTGGTAGCCAATTGGGTGACCAAATTTTGGTAATGCCAATTTTTTACAAGACTTGTGAAACAAATTTGTCGTCAAACCAAACAGCCTCTAAAATATCATATTTTAACAAGACTTAGTTAGACAAATTTGTCATCAAACCAAACAGCCTCTAAAACACTGCTTCTTAACGCATGGAAACAACGAACTATGCCAGGCCGATACTACCGTACCCGGATTCGCGCAACAATGCCAACTACCCGGTCCAGCTTCAAACCGTCGCAAGCTACACACATGACAAAATTTCCATGGTAGCGCTTGTGTGTAGAACGTGCTAATACTGCTACAAGTATACCGGTACAACATATACGAATTTTTGGTATATATGTATCTCGTTTTCTATTCATATTTACAAAATTAGCCGTATATATATAATATTGATAAAAATAGCACTTCTGTCGTCCGGTCTCCAGACGACACGCCGCCTGCACGTGACACATGGCCCGGCTGCCGGCGACAGGTGCCTGCCGCCCAACCACCAGACGGCAGGTGGTCTGCCGCCCTATCCCAATACGGTAGCTGGCCTACTGTCTGGTGGCAATACGGCAGGTAATTAAGCTGGCTTTGTCCTATTTTTTCGTATATTGTTTGTTCAAATTTTTAAATATAGCAAATCAACTCAAAAAATTACAAAATTTTGTGTGCAACCTCCCAACACAACAAACTTGACTATATAATTTTTTGACAATTTTATCTGCTCTGAATATTGCTCAAAAAATACGTATGATTTTGATATTTGTAGGAGTTGTTACATATACCAAACGAGCTCCAAAAATTATGAAATTTTATGGAAAACCTCCCGACATAGTCAACCTAATCATGTAATTTTTAGGAATTTTATGTATTTTGAATTTGCTATGTTAATTCATGTTAATTTAATCATGAAAGTAGTGATGCTCAGACATCTTCTACAATGCGTGATCTCTATTTTTTTTTTGAGAATTTCATACATTACGAATATTTGTATAAGTACATGTAATAGTATAAAAACACATCGCACAGGATGCGATATGGCTCACCTATCTGAGCCACTACTATCTCAGCCTCCCCGTGCATAGCCTTGTCTTCCGTTGAATACGAGTATGTCCCGTGAGGTATTATGTGAACGCTGAGCTCTGCCCTGCGTATGCTACAAATCCTGACGCTGTGTACTGCTCCGTGGAAGCATCCGGGGGGTCTGTATCATCATCGATGGACTCAACATCACACCCACGTTGAATTAGATATGCAAGATGAAACGATGTTAGTTATAATAAATATTTTAGATGTACAATGCGAATCTCGTACCTCCCAGATGTGCAGTGAAGATGAACGATGGGGAGCGGTACTCTGTGTAGGTGATGCAGATGTCAAAAGTGACGCATCTCGATGATGGACCTACGACGGGAGGACATCATGATGTTAGCAGAACGTAAGGCCTAAAAGGAATACAAAACGTAGGTTTGTATGTAAGTTACCTCCTCGTCGATACAGTCCATGGATGATCGGCGGCTAGTACTACGACACCGGGCAGACTCGGTAGATTGCGATGGCTGGCCGGACTCGCTAGGTCACGATGACTTGGCGGGTGAGCATGGTGCCCCCATTGGGTGCCCAATGTGCACGACGTGATCTATCGAACGACCGTAGCTCAGGTTGTGCATTATTTTTTTGGTCTGCTTTAGGATATACTTCAAAGTATTCTGCATGGCCGGTGGTGTGTCTGAGCTGGTGAGGGCAGTCTCAGACGCGCTTGCGATGGACTGCGCCCACTCCAACTGAAGTGACATACGAAACAGGTTAAGTAACGATCAATATGAATTTCATAAATGAAACAATCAGAAATTGCAATTGTCATACGCTTCCATGCCGCCATGAAGCGCTATGGCAATTGATCAAAGACTCGTCAAGGCGGATGAACTCGGCGTTGCAAATATCATTGTGTGTGACTGAAAACATACTCCAACCAAAGAGGTGAATAAGGTATGCGGCGAGGTACATCCTAATAATAGGACTATGCAATCAGTTTTTTCGATTTAATCGGTTTGGTATATATGGTAAATACGGTGTTTGTAGCTCGGTAATATACGGTATTTTTAGAAGAACGGTTCAGTATCGGTAAATCTCAATTTATTTCGGCGCGGTATCAGTAAATACCATATTTACCAAAGTTGACGCGAATTGCAAACGATATAGCAACTAGGGAGACGAGTAGGCAATAATACATATACTACCGGCAATAGAATTAGAATTTTAGAAACACTCATGGAGTGTGAAGATTCGATGACATATGCATAAAGTAATAAAGCATAATAATTAATGATGTTCTCTGCCCATTAGAAACATCTGTCTTAGTCTTATTCTGTTTGAAGTGAGCTATAACTTGAAGTAGAGAAAACTAGAGCTTTTATGTACATATGTAATATATACATCGAGTTGACACAACATAGCTAGCCTAGCTTAGTTGGTAGATATAGCATGGGGACATCCAGACCTTTGGTCGTGGGTTCGAAACCCATTGACGGCACACTTCGGAGGATTTGTCAAAACATGCATGCCGCAAGTCGGCGACTATATTCGCGGCACATGCACAGCGACAACGTACATGCATGATGCATTGGAGGCAAGTCAAGAGATGAACAACTCGGTTTTTAGTCGGTTTTTCCCGAAAAAACCAAATGCCAAAAAAACCCAAATTATGAAAACCGTACCGAATACCAAAAACCGGTCAAACCGAGTTGACCAGTTCGGTTCGGTTTTTTCGATTCGGTTGAAAAATGCACAGCCCTACATGATAACCTCGAGTGGTGCATCCTGGGGGAACACACTAAAATTCTTCAACCAAGCATGGGGGCACCACGAGCACCCTTTGAGATAGGCAGGTCAAACCAGTTCGCCAACCTCTCATTTCAGTCCATCGGTGCAGGGGCTAGAACAAGTACGTTACCTAGGAGAGGGAAACCGGTCAAGAGCGAGATGTCATGTAGAGTGACCGTCATCTCACCCCACGAAAGTGGAATATGTGCGTCTTGGGCCTCCACCTGTCCACCAGTGCCGCGAACAGGTTGCCGTCAATGGTGAACTGGCGTCCGATGGAGACCAGCCTCGCAAAGGGTAACAAGTCCGTGGCTCGCAAGATTGGGACGTAGTGCTCGTCCAGCTCACAATGATCCCTCCCTCCCCGTAGCTTCAAGTTGCATCATCCATCATCCATGAGTGGCACCAATGATTGTCATTGAAAAACTGTTCGACAAGCTCCAGTAAAGCCATACCTTGCAACAAATGGGATAGACGAAATATTAGTGCGAAGATTCATAACGGCAGTAAAATAATACAAGTTAGTGATTACATGTATGTAATTGAATACGAATAATTTATTAATTACTGACAATTTAATTAAAAATTATGAGTGATCCATTACCATTATCCTTAGCACTTAATTACTTAGACTAACTCATTACTCAATCCTAACTAATTGCCACTACAGTAATTACGACTGCTTAATTATATACTATCATATAATAATAAATTATGAATACCGTACGTACACAAAAATAGTAAAAACTATGTATAAATTACTATGACATACTTACTGCGTAATACAAACTATATTAAATATGACTAATTAAATAACACTAATTTACTAGAATTACGGGATAACATGGAAAGCATGTGGTAAAACAATTACCTACCTTTTGGGAGAAGCAGTCAGCACTACCGCATCCTTAATGAGCTATGCATTGGATTCTTAAAATAATTAGCTATAACACTAATTAACTAGGACTATGGGAATAATGTCGAAAGCATGCGATAAAAAATTACCTGCCTTTCAGGACAAGCAATCAGTGCTATTGCGTCCTCCTACCGCTTCCTTAATGAGCTATGCACTGGCTTCTCAAAATAATGAGCTACACACTCTTAATTTTGAGTGATGACCGTGAGATTGAGCTTTTGCGATGAGTGATGACGAACTGTGAGAGGTTCGTATTTATGTCCGAGCGAAAAGGGAACCCGGTGCGCTCACTCCGTAAATTAAGGACTCCTTGTTGACGAGCAACATTTCGAATGAGGGGGACGGTATGGTAACACTGGCAAATGTGAAGATGAAGGAGCGAGCGAGGGAGGACGGCATGGACATAACGACATTAGTGCGGACGAGAGAGCGCGTGAGAAGGACGACATGAACAGAATGATAATTGTACGAAGGACACAGCTAGAAAGAAAAGATAGCAACCAGGGGTCGACATATGTGTAAACATAGAGGTCAGGTACTGCAAAAGATACCTGAGCATCACTAATTTTATGATTAAATTAATATGAATTAATTTAGCAAATTCAGAGTGCATAAAATTTTCAAAAAATTATAAAATTACTACAACTATGTCGAAATATTTCACATATAATTTCATAATTTTTGAATCTCGTTTGCTATATGTAACAAATCCTACAAATATCAAAATCATACGAATTTTTGAGCAGCATTCACAGTGGATAAAATTACCAAAACATTACACAGTCAAGTACTTTGTGTCGAGAGGTTGTACATAAAATTTTGTAATTTTTCAAGATCACTTGCTATATTTAAAAAATTCATACAAACAATATAAAAAATAAGGTAGGTAATTAAGCTGGCTTAATCACCTACCGTCTGGCCATAAGGCGGCAAGCAGTTGCTATCTGGCGGTAGGATGGCAGGCTGCCTACCATCTGGTGGCTGGACAGCAAGGCCACTTATCCGCCCTCTAGTGTTGCTGCCCGGCCACTAGGCGACAAAAACACCATTTTTGTCAATACGGCAGGCATACATCTATTTTTATAAATATGGGTGCAAATAGTGCCAAATGTGCCAAAAACTCCACCGTATACCTTTGGTTCCTCTCCATCGCAAAGGATTTGCCTTGCTTGCCAAACTCATGAGAAACTCACATCAAGGGTATGTACAATAGTCTATCTCTTAAGATTATCTTTAAGTTTTCCACATCATCTAAAGACAACACTAGAAACAACTTTTTCAACTGTAAATTATTCATCTAACTATTTTATATTATTTTCATCATAATTTTTGCCTCACACTCTCACTGTTTGTGTTGATTTACAGGTTCAAGTCGTCTCTCGCATAAAAGAACATATTATTTCTCTTTATCTCATCTATCTTTCACATAAAATTTTACTTATTTAATATAATTAAAAAAAACAGCTAAGTTGTTACTGACAAAGAAAAGACTTGCAAAGTTCGGCAGCGCTCGCACGCACAGCCGCACTTGCTGGCTGTTTGCCAATGGAACCGGCCGGCGCTCTGCTCCTTGGATCTTTGATCTTTCCCTCCAGAAATTTTGAAAACCAGCACCACTCAGCAGCATGCGCAGCACAGCCTCTCTCTCCCATGCCCCCATGCTGCATGCCCACCACACATAAAACTCATTCAAAGCTCCGTTGCAAGTACTAACTGCCGCGTTTAATTAAGGCCTGTTTTAAATAGTGATGATTTCTGGTTTTTGGTTTTCAGAAGCCAAAACTTATTTGGAATATGTTGGTTTTTTAACATAGCTTTTTTTCTTTTTTTACATTATCTATAGATATAAAATAATATTTGTATTTGTTCTTTTTATTTTTCTTTAATTAAATATTAAAAAGTTAACAATCGTTATAGTATTATTTTAGTCAAAAGACACAGTACTTTGAAACATGACTAAAGACAGACGAACATTGTGTGGTCTGTCAATTGTCACTTAAATGTGCCGTGCTTTACCGTATGGCCATGCCTAGACTTGCCACTAAATACGGTGCCACCCCATTCTGTTAGAGCAAGTATAATAAGAGGCTGTTAGTAGGCTGTAAGGAGAGAGAGGAGGAGAGAGAAGAGAGGTGGGCTGCAAATTTACAGCCAGCTGAAGCACAAGAACCAAGAAACTTTGTGAGAGAAATGGGTGGGTCATACAACCTTCAGCTAGCTGTAAACTACTATATAAATGGGCTGATAAGTGGGCTGTAAGTGTCTATACAGCCAGCTGAAGGCTATATTATTAGCCTTGCTCTTAGGAGGAAGGCAGAGGATCGCTGTTTTCCACCGGAATCTCGTTGTATACGTACTACCTGTGGAGTAGTAGCGATTACTTTGCACGTTGTAAATGCTTGATCTGATCGCTTCACGGACATGGTTGATCTGTAATCTTCATTCGTAAGTGTGAAAGATTCGGTTTCCTTGGAGCGGATCAGTGGAATGCTAGCATCTGCGGTTTTTTATTCGCTTTGTCTTAGGGCATCAGTAGTGTATGAAAATAGAGGGTCTTAAACCACTTTAAGATCAACCTTATACATTACAGGGGTGACCTTAAGCAGGCTATAAGCAAAAAAGGCTTAAGGCTGGTCCTCAAGCTAAAGACCTGGGCACAAGCATTAAAATACAATTTTTCTTTATCTGCCAAGTGGGACCGTCTTAAGGTCCCTTGGGTTATATACACTATGTAGTCGGCCTTCAAGTTTAGATGGGACCTACCTTAAGGCCTCTTGGGTTATATACACTACAGATGCCCTTAGATGTGTCTCGGAGCTAGGAAAAGTACGGTGTACTGTAGCACAGGTGTTTTTACACGAACAGTTGCAAAAGTACACCCAAAAATTTCACTTCACTCTTAGATTATGGACAACTATCGCAGTAATCAACGTTATCTTCATTTGCTCATGTGTCAGTGCGAGCGAGATGGCTTCCTCCTCTAGTTTAAGGTGGCGTTCGATTGGGCTAAATTTTTATGGCTTATAACTAAATTTTTATTATAGCTGACTGAAATTATACTGTAGCTGATGGTGACTTATTTGGCATAATTAAATTTAAAAAATTTAAAAATAGAAAAAATGAGTTAGCCCAACACGTATAATGCAAACGAATACAGAAAAAAAGAACAAAAAAAACTCAAAAAATCAGAAAAAAATCAGGAAAAAACGAAATTTAGCAATAATAAAAAAATAAGGCCCTGTTTGGCACAGCTTCATGAGCTGTTGTGAGCTGTTTTTTGCCAAACACCCTTTTTGCAAATAGCTTCACCCATGAAGCTCCTTTTTTTGTGCTCTCACAAAGGAATAGGGAGAGGTGAAGCTGAAAAAAGTAGCTTTTCACAGCTCTCTCCCTCAGGCCCATATTCCAAGGAAGCGAATGCCCCTCTAGTTCACAAAAATTTACACGTATTTGCCACTCTCTCCCTCAGGCGTACGCACCGCTCAGTTCACAAAAATCCCGTTCACTTTTTTCTTTCGCGTACGCACCGCTCTCTCCCGTTCACGTATTTTAAATTTTTTATTTTTTTTTATTTTAATTTTTTAATTCATACTCATTTAAATATATTATTTTTAATTCATATGACCATATACAAATATACAACTCCAAATGTTAGAACAAGTCAGGTAGACAGGGGCATCTTGGACAATTGACCTCTTTCAGCCATGCATGAAGCTGTTGGTGAAGCTGTTTTGCCAAACAGTTTTCTAAAACAGTTTTAGCTTCACCGGTGAAACTGCTCGTGAAGCTGAATCTAAAAAACAGCTTCACTAGTGAAGCTGAGCTGTGCCAAACGGGGCCTAAGTCAGAAACCAAAAACTCAAACCCAAACGAGCGGGGCGTAAAATAAACCTGCGTTGCAGTGCCACTTATCAGGTACAAGCCGAAAATGACAGCAAGGTTCAGGACTTGCAGTAGTTGTTTGATACGATTTGCACGTTGATCTAGTATTATTTTACAGTAGTAGATTAGTAGTCGAGTTTTCCCCAGAATGTGTTTGTAAATCTACTACTGGAGTAGTTTATATTGGTTAAAGTGTGTTTATATTGGTTAAAGTGTGCACGACCTCGTTCATCACAATCCTCTGGATCTTGTTCAGTCTGGTGTAACCACTCCAAGTTGGCGTCTAATTTAAATCAGCTTAATAAAATGTTAAGCACGGATCTTTCCCATCGTAGTTCAAAATGGTCGTTCCGTAGTAGGAAAACTAGCTAGGAGCCTAGGAGTTAGAGATCGTGCTTGAAAGCTGAAAGAGGAGTATCTTTCACGTCATCTTTAAGAAAGAAAATTGCAGATTAGAACTTTCAAATGTGATCTCCAGCGTCTATTTCACGACAGACGACAGTGCAGTGGATTCACTGTATATTGACTACAGCTTGGGTGTGACGAACGGGAACTAGATCCAATATTTGTGGTGCTTCACTGTTGAAAAACATCGACATTTTCTGACAAATCAAAGAAAACAAAATGGGAAAGCAAACGTGTAGAGCTTGAACAGGGGCATGTCATGGCAGGCTACAGTTGTTGCAACAACCCACCTGATCATGGGAATTGCTAATCAGGACTCAAGTGTTTTTTTTTGGATTAAACACTCGGATTTTTTACCATAGAATTTTGCCTCGAGGTCCGTGTTTCACCTCCCTCTTTGGCTCCGCGCGAGTTAGGGTTAGAGTTTGGGTTCTGGTTAAGTTCATCGGAGCCTACTGGATTTGGAGGGAGGCCGAGAGAGGTGGCAGACCGGTGGCAGTGTCGTCTCAGCCATGTGTCAGAAGTGGGCGGTGGAAGTCGGTGGGGGCATGTTGGGGACGAGTGGTTAGGAGACGGCGAATCCAACAGTTGTAGCCATCGGAGATGAGGAAGGAGGGTGATTGCGAGGGAGCTCACTGGAGTAGAAGAAAGTGGGTGGCGCGAGGGAGCTTGCCGGAGTGGAGAAAAGGTAGGTTGCATAGGGGACTCATCGGAGCGGAAGAGGGAGGTGGTGGTGGCATTGGGGAGGGAGGCGATGGCGCTGGCTTGCTGGCGGGCATCGCATCGCCGGTGTTGGGGGATGGGGATGGCGTGGCGGTGGGGGTGGTGCGGAGGCTGCTAGAGTTTGGAGGAGGGAAGGGGTACGGAGGATTTTATATGGTTTTGAAGGAGAGACGAGGTCCTTTAGATTCAGATCTAATGGTATTCACTCATCACCTAAACACCTTTACTTGTCTTACATTCATGGCAAACTTTAGCTAAAAACCGAGTCTATGATAGATAGGAATATAGGATAAAATGGCTAAGAAAGTGTCGGGCACCATAACCCTGGTGACAAACCAAACACTGATCGAAGTACCAACTATAAACGGATCACAGCCACAATCTGCACAACTTTTTTTTCGAAACTATGGCAAGAGCGTTGCAAGAAGAAAAAATTATACAAAAATAGCCGGCCACTAAGGAGCCGGATCAGTTCACACCCGCATGGCCTTATATCATTAGGCAACTGCAAATGGGTCACACACACACCGCCCGCCCGGCCAGGACCCTCATGAAATCCTTGCGAAAAATCCCTCATACAACTACCAACTCATTTTTTTATAATAGTAATGATATAATAAATAGTGATCTCCAAAGAAGCGTATACGAAAAACCGGATGAAAAGCGGAAGGGACCACTCTCACTGGTCCGCGCTGCTGCAGCTACAACCCCACCTCTGGAGGGGACCCCTGCGTGCGTCCGTGTCAACGCCGTAACAAGCAGTGAAACGGGGCGCAGCACAAGGTAGGGAAGAAGAGGGAACGAGCAGAGCAGCGCATGCATGGATGGATGGATGCGGACAAGACGCACGCACCACCTCTCTGCCCTGTCCCCGTCGGCGTCACCCGCCGCCACATCACCACATGCCGATGCGGAGGTATCCAAAGCTCTCGCCATTAGGGACATTTAGACCGGGAGGCAAGCGCCTCAACGAGAGATAATTACGCGATAAGAATCATGTGTTTGGATGGGGCGCGTACGTGGAGCCGGCCGGTGGTCACTCGTGGGTGGGCCACCGCTGCCGCCGCTCGCCTGCGCCCGTGACGGCGATCGATCGATCCCTTTCTTCTCGGCCATGTATGTATGTGGTTCCTACCAGTTCGTTTCGGATGCGTCTGCTCCCATCCACTGCTCCGGGGGGGACAGCCCACGAACGTAAACAGCAACGTATCCTTCGTCTTCGCCAAGGAAAAAAAGGACGTGTTTCTACATCGCCGTGCCTTTTTTTCTCTGACGATCACGACCGTCGGATGCGGGAGCAGCGGCCAGGATCCTCTCCAAGTACAGCAAGGACTGTAACGAGTTCAAACACTACATCACATCACTGTGGCCTCCTCTCGATCGGTAGCAATTGTTCCTTTGGTTTTTCGCGGGAGAGGGGCCGTTCCTTCCTACATGGACACAGGAATCAGAACAGGCGGCCACACCCCTCCTATGCATCCCTAGTCCCTAGATCCTAATTTCCTTCAGCTATTGCCTATTAGTGGTTAGAATCGAAGCCACTCAGGTCAACACAAAACACATCACCTACCTACCTTACCTAGATTGAAAAGGTTAATGTTTTCTCTCATACATAGCCCTATATAGGTACGGCACACGTCATTAATCCGATTGAGCTGCTAATGATCGGACTGCTTTTTTTTTTGTCAAACTCTGCTTTTACGTGGTCCTTTCACGGTGTTAACGCAAGGGCTACGTGCTTGACTGCTTGCGTTCATGCATACGGATTGGATTGATCACCAAACCGCTGGCCATATACGGCGCTGGAAAGCTGCGACGACCGTGCAAGATTGGTCACCAAACCGACGGATATGATGCTGGGAATTGAAGGTGCAATTGTGCAAGAAAGAGAAATGTACAGGTTAATTGTGTTTATGAGCCGACAAGAACGGCGTTTACAATGCAGGCACCTAATTACTGGAGTGATTTGTCTGTGGCCGTGACTATACGTGTTTTGGAACGGCAATTCAGATTAGGAGAAGGCAGTGTGTTATCAAGTAAGAAGAAGCAAACAGCTAGTACGTAGTACTGATGTACAGCTGCTTGGTGGTATTCTAGACGGTATGGAAGTACGGTATTGTGGATGTGGGGGCAGAATTGGATCTTCGTATCCGAGAATCCAAGAACGGCATGGAATGATAGTAATACACTTGGCCTACCTGTCCACTCTCATGATGCACCAGTTGTCCCCCATAGACAGATACTTGCAATTTGCATTTCAAAAACCCAAACAGCTTACACAGACAGACACAGTATCTGCAGGTGAGAGGTTTTTTCGGATGGATTGCGAAATCTCACTTACGATAAGCATGTCAAACATGTGATTCCTGATGAGCAAGAGGCCGTTCTGTGGAGGCTTTTGTCCAGATCTTACCACAGAAGAACAAAAGCCCAAGAGCTCTGAACTATGTAGGAAGCCCCGGGAGAAAAAATTTCAGAAGACATTGTAAGCTTGTAGCCAAGCACTGTAGACGAACTGGAACAGACAATTCTGGCCTGAACCCCTTTAACAGAGAACAGATCACCTCACACAGGTGTATGCCTGTTAACAGAACAATCAGTCACAACTCAGAACTACATGGATGTGTGATGCTTCTTGCTCAACTAACCATTGACTACTAGTTCAGAGTCACTGTGATATCGTTCAAGGGTAGGCACAGGCATCCCTAGCAGTTTTGCCAATTGGGTGAGATATTTCCCAGAAGGGAGCAGGCATCGGCAACATTTTGGGAGATATGAAAAGGGGATTTGGTTCATCAGAAATGAGACAATCGTCAGAGTTGGTCATGCATCAATATCAACTTTTACATTGACTAGGACAGCTTTACATTTCTTTTATTGATTCAGATGTAATTATATAGCTTGCCTTCGTGAGTAAACTCGACAATATCCCTATTTGGTAAGTGATTCTGTATTTCTGTGTATTATAGCTGCTCTAAGCGATTCTGGGCTAACTAAAGCTAGTGAGTGTTTTCTGTCATGCTATAACCTAAACCGCTTGCAAGGGAAGATAGATGGATGGCGAGGACAAGGTGATCAGTTTCCTTCAGGCTGAACCGCTGAATTGCATTACAATACAAGAACAGTGTAGAATGTGTGGAGGGTAAAAAAGACAGCAACTGGCATGAGGACATGCCCTGCAAACTGCAAAGCCTGTCTACGAGGAACTGCACCGAGCTTCTTTGCATTGTTCTGAATCACCAAAATCAGTAGGGTGACTACCACATTCTCAGCACTTTCGAGTTTATGCGCCAGTAGCATGCTTAAAACTAGCTTATTTATGTGTGAATCACAGGCTCATTGCTACGCTGCAAGCCTGCAACTAACTACTTCGAATAACATTCTCTGAATCCATGACACCTGCAACTGCAATGCCAATGCTCACTCGAAAACTTTCCGAGCAAGAAGTTTAGTTCATCGGAACTGAAACTCACATAGCCGCGCCATGCTGAGCTGACTGCGGCGATGTGCAGCTTCTACCATGCTCGTGAACTAAACGCAGAAAACAAACTTGCCTAGAATGCTTCCCAGCTGATGACAGTCAAATCACAATGAGACTGCTCTTCTGAATTCTGGTGCCTATTCTCTGAGTACTAACCAGCAAGTTAATACAAGCTCGGTGAACATTTAGCTACTAGTTATAGTCGGGAATAATTCAGGAATAATTCATGGAATAGCACAAGTGAGTTAACAGAAAGGCTTCCAACGGGAGCCACAGAAAAAAAAACACAGAAATGAACTTCGCTGAAAAAAGGCGTTCTTAATAAAGCACCAAAATTGGATAGCTAAGGTATGGTTCACCAGCAAATCAACCAGCAATCTACGGCTGGATTACTACATATCAAAACATAGCAAGAAGCATAATCTTTCCAGTGTTTTCCGACTCAGCTAAACAATGGCTAAAAACCCAAACATCATTGATTCTAGTTTCCTGCCCAATGACTGATACTGATAATAGAAGAGAAGACCCCCACCACTCAGTCGAACAGACTGAAGCCCATGTCCTGCGAGTAGATTTGCAAATAAATCGTTAAGACTTTAATCCAGACTGATCAAAGTAGTAGCTAATAACATGCTGGCACATCAAACAAGAACAATTGAAATGGCATGGCAAATAAAACACCATAGCAAAACATGGCAGTTGGTAATAGTTGACAAAGCATGGGATTCCAAATGTTGCAAAACTGAGAACTAAGCAAAAATGCCCAGAAAAAATGCTGCTCAAACATGAAAAAGCTTATCATGCAAGTTAAAACGTCAGATCTTCTGAAGATAAGAATTAACGAGGCATGATGTAGCAATTTCATGAAAGTCGCACAGCATATGTAACAGCAGAGTAATAATCAAAGAACATGAAAATTGCTAAAAAGGATATAAGTGAGAACAGTTATCTTACATCATCACTCTCTTCCTTCTCTTCAACCTTATCTTCTTTCTTTGACTCAGCTGCAGGAGCAGCGCCAGCACTCCCACTGGTAGGAGCAGCTGCTGCAACAGCTACACCGCCACCACCACATGGAACTGAAGCAAACTTCTCCCTACCGGCAGCAATGAGCTCAGTAATGTCCTTACCACTCAGTTGGGACAACAGCAGTTCCACCCTTTCATTGTCAATCTCAACACCAACTGCAATATAAATAAGAAATGCTAATATTAGATGCTACCAATATAAAAACGAATTGTGTGTAGAAAGCACAGATAACACTACATCTAGTGTAATGCAGGATTGATATTATGATGAATATGGCATCAGATGCAAACCAATTAGAATAACAACTACTGTGCTTGTTGTGTTAGACTGCCAATAAAATACTAACCGTTTGCCCAAAATTAAGCAGACAAGCCCTATCTATCAGTAAAATTGATATTGCAGAATTATGTCTTTCTTGCTAACAAACAAGCACAAACAGTAGCAACTGATGTTATCCTTGACATCAGAATAAAAGAGCAGGACTGATAATTTTGTTTGGTTTCCCAACATTGCAGTGCAAAAGGAAATGGAAAGTAAGCTAGATGAATTTACCTGACTCCAGAATACCCGTCAAATCCTCGGCAGAGGGGCTGGGGTTGCCAGCCAGGACAGCAAGCAGATAGGCAGCAATAAACTTCATCCTTAACAAATAATAAAGAAACATAGTCAGCCAATGTGACGTCAACTTGACAGATGGATACTAATTAATGTCTTCTTCAATCATCTAAACAGGCTATCTCTAAGAATGAACAGACATTAAAATGTATCTCCACCAAACTCGACCACTAACCATACAAATTAACTAAGAAATAAATTCCTAAATCACACAGATATCAGTAACTAGCGATCACGGTGGACAATACCATAGCCAAGAATGGAGTTTCATGCCTCAAACTACAAAGTAAATGCAGAACTAAACATTAACAGTGGGCCTCTGCATATCTTTGCAAAAGTGCGCAGATACCACCTCGCACACACGCTAAGTAAAACATATTATTTGTCCCAAAACCAAACTACGGGGGAAATCGTCTACTAGAGAAAACTGCAAGATAACTTCCTGTACGTACTTAGTCTATGCAGCTATGGCGGTCAGATCTAACCAATAATTTCCTCCATTATAGATCTAACACACTGGATACATCACAGTTTATACTCAATAACAGACTTGCAGAAATGATACAAAAATGATTCAATTGAACCCTAGTCCTCGTTCCCATATACATCTCAAAACCTAGCGCCAAAATGAATATTCCATCAAAACCCAAACCGCGACCACAGAAAAACATCGCACAACTAGCATCCCATTTCACCAAAAGGAAATCCACTACAGCATAGTAATAATATTCACAAAGCATATACTTTGCACCACAGCAGCAAGAACCGCACTATCAACAGAGAGATCGCTCTAAGGAGATGGAATAACAACGGAAAGAAAGATCTAAAAGAAGATTAGTGAGCCATTACCTGGATCGGAGGGGGAGAGAGCTGGAGGAGCGGTGGCGGCGGACAGCTCGAGTGATCTCTAGGGTTCCTGGGAGGAAGGGCTCGTCAGGGTGCGCTGGGGCGGAACATTTATACGGCCCGCGGCCGGGGCGCGATGCGATCTACGCCGTCCTTGTGCCATCGGAAGGCGGAGTTCCTGCCCTAGAACCGGCTCCCGCCGTCCCAGCCGCTGATAAGCTGATCGACGCTTTATGATGGCGAGGAGAAAACCTTGGGCCTCCGGCCTGCCACTACGTCTACTCCATTCGTGGCCCAATGATAACTTTTCATGGGCTTGCTCCCAGGGCGTGAATCAAGTCCATGGACCATATGTGTAAAGAAAAGCCCACACAAGTGGCAAGGGAGTTAAACCCTTGTCATCCTCTTCGCCTTTATCGTGTCCGTGCCCGTCTCCGATCTAAGGGCGAATCTAGGGCTGAAAACGATCGGAAACGATCGGTAGGAGGTCAAATCACTTTCAGTTTCACATTATTTTTTTGAAAACGAAATCGATACGATATTGTCGGAAACGAGAACGACATCGATATCCCGGTAAATTCGGAAACGAAACTATTCGATCAAAAGTACATCGATTACGATCGAAAATCATGAAAGCGATATCTAAAATACAATAAACACATTATACACCAATCTGCACAGCATGACAATAGCTGTATATATTGTTGTAAATATTGCGGTATAAGCATATTTATACATTTAATTCCAGCCAATACAAGCACATAAAGAGTATATTTCCAGCATAAGAAGAATGATATTAATTGCATATAAACATGAAATTCTAACATGCCATTCAACTCTACATATATATTCAAAGAATATAACTTATATGCTGCTGAAAATAACAGTGTACAGATCATGCATAAGAACAATGAAACAACTAAATCTAGCATATGACAAATTAATTGTTTCATAATTGCTCTCAGAACAGAGTTGCGCAAAATCAAAGATTTTGGCCTTCTCATGCAAACACCCATTTAATCACAAATGATCTACTATCCAGAATTGGGATTTGAGCTCACACTAAAGCTTTCTACTGCCACAGATGACCAAAACAGAGAAACAATAGTATAATGCTTTCGGAATGTATGATCACAGACAGTGAAGATAATTAGCAATAATCAGACTGTCCAGACTAAGCATGTAGCATCTACCAGAGAGATATTAATCAATTTAAATGGCAGAACTGAAAGAATAACAGCAGAGCCTCCACTGAACAACTACAAGACTATTGCACAGTAAGCAATCACTATCATATGAACATACCTAGTCAGCCGAAAGTAGATTACAAATGGACAGTAGAATACTATTCAAAGGAGCTCAAAACCCTAATTCGGTACAGATCAATTTCAGAGGGTCAAGTTCATCACTGAGCATGTATATGCGCCCACAAGCATTCACAGCAAATCCTCAATATTTGAATAGGAAAACAGATCAAGGAATACTGCAGTGAATAACAAAGAGATAGTAAAACTCACAAATTGGACAATACTCAAAATTGTCCAGAAGCCGTAGGCTGCAGGAGAAAACAATTCACGCGGCAAGGCACGACAAGTCGCTCACCCAGAAAATCTATCAACCTGCTATCACGCGCAAGAAGATGATTCACGGAGATACAATGCCGCTCTTCACTTCTCAGCCGAAGCCAAGAAACGAAGTCGAGATTCAGGGATATGCCGCAAAAGAACACCAAGTACTCCGGCCAAGAATACTCAATCACAATAGGAGATGTCGCCGCCTCTTTGTCTCCCTCGAGTAGGCCTCCAACCTCTGATTCCCCTCACACCAGGAGTGGCGCACAGGGACCAGAGCAGGAAAGCCTCAATCGGAGGGACCAGAGCGGCGTTGAGGGAGATGGAGGTGGTTGGCCCGGCGGCGCAGTACAGGAAGGCGGTGCGGTGGTAGCCGAAGAGCGGCGATGCTGAGGGAGAGCAGCAGAGGGGACCAGGGGAGAGAAGCAAAAGGGGGCTAGGGGAGAGTGCTTGCGGCGGCCGGAGAGTAGGGAGAGGCGGCGGAGTAGGGTGGCGCGGTGGCGAACCGGAGAGGAGCGGGGAGATGGCCGGTAGATGCAGAAGGGGAGGATGGCGCACCGGAGGGGGAGCGAGGCGGCGGCGCCGAGGTGGATCTGGAGCGGGCGGCGGATGGATGAAGGAGATGGCGGCCGGAGGTGTGTGAGATGGAGAAGCGGCGGTGGCGCGCCGGTGAAGAAGTAAATGCTCGGGGGAGCAGTGGTGGAAGAGGAGGCGTGATAGAGGGGGCGGCCGGTGGATCTGGGGATGGAGGAGCGGTGGGGAGCGGCGCGATGGAGTGGCAGGTGAGGACGGCGGTGGGGTTTGGTGGCGCGGTGGCGAGCCGGCCTGGCCTCGCCGCCGGCCGAAGCTAGAGAATGGGGGAGGAAAGCACGCGGGGGCCAAGGGAGAAGAAGTGCCAGGTTGAGGAAGTCGTCGTTGCCGACGGTAGGCGTCGATCTGGAGCAGGCGGCGGTGCTGAAGGGTGCTCTCAGCGGAGATGGCCTGGGGGTGCTACTGCTCTGTGCTCAGTCGGCGGTAAATACGGTAATTATCGACGGTATATTATCGGGTAAATACGGTATTTTTCGAAAACGATCGGAAGAGAGCTAAATCGTTTTCGTTTTCGTTATCGGATTTTTTTACCGTTTTCGTTTCCGTTTTATCGGTTACCGTTACCGTTTCCGTTTAGGGAGAAAAATCGATAATTTCTCAAAAACGATTTTCGGTAACCGAAAATTACCGTTTTCGTTTTCAGCCCTAGGCGAATCCACCCTTGGACAGCTTAGATTTTAGTCTGGGGTATGCGATATTTATTAATACAAAGCTCAAATAAGTCTAAAGAACCTAAGTGTGCAACTTTCTCTTCCAGCTCAGGTAATAGTGGCATCTGACCCTGTCTAACCCGGGGCGTGACAAAATCCTAGATCCGCCTTTGCTCTGATCCATTTCATGGCGGTCGCGACGCAATCACTCGAGCTGGTAGGCATATCTCTTTGGGATAATTGGTCCTTTGCCTCTCAGTTTGGCTACATTTGATTATTTACCTTTTTTACTTTGCCATTTATATTTTGCTTTGAAATTCTCATGCGAATTGATCTTTTTACCCTATATGCATATTATATCATTTTTTATTTGTCTTACCCCTTGAGCTCATATAAATAGATCAGATTGCCCTTTTGTGATATAGTTGAACGCTTCCGAGGAAGACATCGCCGTACGGGAGAGGAAGATATCAATCCACTGCGAGAAGTATTTGATGTTCCGTGAGCTCCTCCTCAGACCACCTGTGTTAGGCTTAGCTAGTGCTATAGGCATTCGGTTGTGCCGCCCCAAGCATAGCCAGCCCCTTATTCCTCTCATCGATGTGCTTCCTGCTATGCTTGTCCAACAACACCCACAAAACATCAAATTTTCTCTGCTGGTTCTGCATAGCCAGCTTCTTGAATAACTTCATCAATGGTTGCTTCGAAACTACTGAAGAAGTTCGCCTATAGGTGACGAGTGCACTATCTATTCCTCATATCCGGCCAATCGACTGGAAACAGTCGCCTGGCGGTTTAGCGACTGCAATTATTTCACCCAACGGTCAGCGGATTGCTTGCGCGTCACGCGGCCGTTGGGCGATAGGTTCCGGTCGCCCAACGGTTCGGCAACTAGAGCCAATTTCTGTAAAGAATGTTCGCGCAAGTATATCTCTGATATTTTAAATAAAATATGGATTATTTATAAAAAAAATCGAGAACCTAGTGGGCTATGGTGCTTACACCTGTTCTGATTAATGGCACGGCATAATTCATATAAGTTTGATGGCCTCTTAATTCAAATCCAGATGATGGATGTAAGTTACAAAATTTCTAGTTTGCTTCCTCGCAAAAAAAAACTTTACATTTTAGGAGATCTAATTTTCATCTGGAAACTAACCATTATGTTTGCTGTGGACGACGGAAAATCTTGGGCGCCTGCCTAACTTGCTAAGGTATGACGGACCTCTATGGCGTCGCCCCAGCACCGCCACAAAGTCTAGGTGACGCGGTGGCATCCATGATCCATGGATTGAACAATGAAGTTTCCGGTTTGCTAGTTACATGCGTAAGAAATTGCAATTAAAATCTGGACATGGATCGTGATTCCTTGCCGTGCCTTGAAACAAATGCCACGTACCTGTACCCCTGTTTCGCGCCCTTTACGCCGCTGCCTTTTAATCGCCTCTCTGCGGTGTCCCCTCTGGTCTGCGCGCCGCCGCTCACCATTAGCTCCTCATAACCATATTCCTTGCGTCGCCTTGCTCCAAGAACACAACGTAGCAGAGCTACAGAGATGGGAGTAATATATAACGCTGCGTTGGAGAAATCTTTGGAGGTTGCCATGGAGAAGGTCGAACGATGGCAGAAGGGCCACCGTCCGAGCGCCAACAACCGCGGCTTCTTCAGCAGCGCCCAGCTGACCAGCATGAACCTCTTCAACCGCACCAACTGCTCCCGCCACCGCCGCCGCTGCCGCTGCCGCGGGAAACAAGGAGGCGAGGACGCGGCCGCCTTCTCCGCAGCCTCGTCCTGCTGCTTGGCCTCCTCGCCTTTCTCCTCTACCTGCGGAGGCGCCGGCGCCGGCGGCGTCGAGGGAGTCGCGGAGGTGGGCGTGTCCTCCTCGTCGTCGGGGAGTAGGCCCAGGGGCAGCCGTGCAGGTGGAGTGCGCCCGTGCGCCCTCGTTCTGCGGGGCGGGCACAACGGGTCGGTGGCTCGGTGCTCGGAGAGGCGTGCGTCCGGGCCCCGGGGTCCGCCTTAGGCGCACGGCGCGCGCGCGCGGCAACCCCGTCACCGTCGCGCCTCGAGGACGACAATCTGCCGCACAGGATCTGACCTGACCTGACTTCCTCCATGTCATTGTATTGTGTCCGTCTAGCGTCGCCTCATGATGATTAACTCGTCGGCCATGGGAATTAATTAGTTCCAATAAATTTGACTTACTTTCCAAGGTGTCATGGCTTTTGCCTTTCAATTGTGAATTTTGGTTTTCGGCTAAAATAATATAAGTAGTGCTCGCTTTTTCTTAGATATTCTATTAAAAAAGGATAAAGAAAAAAATGGAAAAAAACACCGCTATATTTTCTCGGAAAATATAAAGGAAAAAATGTAACACTCCAAAATTTTGGTTTCTTAAAAAAATTAATTCCAATTAATTATCTAAAATTTTCAGGATTTATTTGTTTTTTCTTGAATTATATATATATATAATCTTTGTTATTTGTTACTTTGTTATTCTGTTAATATAATATAATGATATTTGAAATAAAATATTTTTTGTGCAAAAGAACTTAAGCCTTACGTCTACTGTATTTTTCTTAAGACTTGCGGAGTACCCTATATACTCACATGCTACACTCAAAACAACTCTCACTGGGTTATGAAGATCAAGAAGAAACCTATGACTACTTCGCGTGTGGATTCGACGAAGGTTTCCCGGAGTACTAGATTGCGCTTCTCCAGTTAATTGCCTGTGGCGTATTGATGGGTCATCGTCAGAGTTTATTTTGCTTTCGCTAAGTTTTGTGAGTTTAAGAGGTCTTGTAACCTCAATTGTAATAAAATGATCATAAGACCCGTACTCTTTTTTACTGTAATAAAGCATTATTGGTTATATAATTATCATTGTTTGATTGTATGCACTAGTTTTGATTTAAAACTAGTATGATGTTACATAGGGGGTTCGGATTCGAAAATTCGGTCTTGACAAAAAAAAAGAAAAAAAACTATCTTAAAACTAACGCGTTTGGCGTCCCCGCAGCACCCGTGAGGGCTACCTGTTGCATTGCCCACGAATTTGCCTACTGTGTTGTTGGAACCGTACTTAGAGCATCTCCAAGAGAGGCTCAATATTTTGTCCTCTAAAATCTCATATTGGGAGTCTTCCTAAAAAAATTGTCCTCTAAATCTTTCTTTCCTTCAGCAGCTCCTCTAAACTTGGATCCCTAAAATTACTATCTAGGCACTGTATATTTGATGGTGATCCACCTCAATTTTAGAGTACCAAAATTATTGGGTGTGTTTTAGAGTATCTGTTGGAGTTTGTTTTTAGTTTTCATACCCAATATTTTAAGATAGGGAGTGAGAAAGAGCATCTCTTGGAGATGCTCTTACGTCCGAGCAGCATATGCGCATTAGCGCATATATTAGCATGCGTAAAATTTCATTTCTCACCGAGAACTTAGAGGTCGAGGTCTGCTTGTGTGTAACCACTCCGAGCAAGTCTGTGCAACATTTTCAGTTTGATCTCTTTTTTCACCGAAACACGGACGAAGGCGCAAGCGGCTTAAATGATTAGCGCGTTTATGATACCGTATTACTCCCTCGCTCTTTTTTTATTTAATGTTTTTATTATTTTTTAAAGTTTTCAAGATATAATTTTGATCGCTACTTTTTATAATTTTTTTACTAAGATATACTAATAAAACTATAGTATTATGAAAATATTTTTAACGATAATTTAATGATATAATTTTTTATAATCAATCTAGATATTTTTAAATTTAATAATGATTAAATTTTAAAAAGTTTGATGATACAAATTTTAAGGAGTTTAGTAAAAAAAGTACAAGGAAGCATATAGTACGAACATTTCAGTGCGAGCATGAAGGTACGCAGAGCGTGCAACGTACTCCACGCGGAAATGGTTACGGCTATTACTGTAAGAAAATCGTAAGCGGAAACTTTTAGACAGGATGTTTCAGTACGTAGTTAATTCAACTCTCTGAACACTTATACATACCTTTGGTCACTTCACTTGTTCTTCAGCCCAAGTCGGCCACCTAAGCCCAAGAACGTCAACACCAACTCGGCCCACCAAGGCAATGAAGCCAAGCTGAAAAACTACAACACCGTCTCACTGATCACTAGGCCATTAGTATTCTAGTAGAGTGCACACCGCACAGCCGCACACTACAGTGCACACTTTTTTCTTTGTTCTCTCGTCTTTAACCCTAGGTGTAGGTGGCTCCGGCCTCCGTTGCTCCCCCTAGTCCCAGGCCCGACCAGTGGCCGCTCAGGGCTCTAGTGCTCCGCCTCCATCGGTGCTCTCAGACCCCAGTCCGAGTCCCAGGCCCGGACGCCGGCCTCCTCCCAACTCCCAAGACTTGTCGGGGCTCCCTCTCCCAAGAAACCAACGCCAAGCCCTCACCGCGTCGAGCCACCAACAGTGCTGCCGACTACCGGGTCTTCTCCATTCACCACTAGATCTAAATACTCCAGTAGACAATAGTCAAGTCCACCTCTAGATCTAAATGCTCCAGTAGCCCAGTCGTCCTAACTCTTAATTCCTAAACCTCTAGATCTAGCAAATTTGTTATACATTATCTTGATTCATTTGTTTGTTTGGTGAATGCAACCTTGAAGCTAGATTGGTGAATAGTGATTGACTGATATAGTGATATCTACTACAACATCAGAGTTACGGAGTCCATATAATCTTGTGAATTAATTCCTTTCTCTATGTTTCATTTAGCAAAAAATAATTACTAGAATGTCAGATTGCCAGTTGCCTAGTCTGTTATTACTAGAATGTCAGATTACCAATTGCTTAGTCTATTGCATACTTACAATGGTTAATGGTTATCTATCTTTGTATTTTTGGATTATTAGATGTCTGAGTCAGACGATATTGCAAATATTCATGTTGCTGCTACTGGGTCAGTGGGTATGGGTTTGAATGTGGGCAGCGATGAAGCTGTCGGGCCAGATGACTGGAATAAGGTCAAATGCAAGTATTGTTCTTGGATTCTTGCCTGTGATTCGTAAAAGAATGGTACCTCCTCACTAGTCTCTCATGCAAAATATTGTAAGAAGCATCCTGCTAGGAACAATAGTCAAACTCAACTAAGCTTATTTTTTATGTCATGAAGGCATTGAAATGTCAAGCCTAGATCTAACTCCAACAGCAAGTGTGTACTCCTCGGATCGAGTTTGATGCTTTAGACTGAAGATATGTTGCCATGTTCGGGCTTTTGTTATTATTTCAAAATTGGACTGCCTATTTTGTTATTGTTAGACTTGGACTATGTGTGGAACAAGCTGCTAGTGACTTAGTGTGCAGCCTGTGCTAGTGTGCTGGAGACTCAGACTGCCATGCTGTGAGGTTGTGGACTTACTATGTTTATTCATCAATCATCACATTCATAGGTCATTAGGTCATAGCACTGTGGGCTGTGGCGCCGTGCAGCCTGTGCTAGTTTGCTATGATGCTAGCACGATAGCACCTGTGCTGGAGACCTGGAGTGGAGAATGGAGACTGCCGTGGGTTGGGTTTGGGTTGCAGGATTTTGTCTGCTGCAGACTGGAATGGAGATTGACGTTTAGCAATTCACGCAAACTATTGTAAAATTGGTATTTACTAGTATCGTATTGAAATAAGATGATATTTACTGATACCGAACCGTATTTTATAAAATACCGTATTTTCTGAACTAATAAAACCATATTTACCGAACCGTATAAACTGAAAAAAACTTAATGAACAATCCTAGGTACATCCCCTGTAGGATATCTATTCTAGAGTGTTTTCTCTTCTCTCTTCCTTCTTTATTTAGTATTCTCTTCATGATGATGAGAGAATAACGCTATTATGTGTATACGTGTACATACACCATCACTTGGTACTCTCATGTACCCTGTGTCGCATGCTCTACCTATGGGCCCGTTCATATGGGCTTTTATTGATGGCTTTTAGTTGTGTCTTATGACATTTGGCTGAAAATAAATAATAATGTGCTTGTTCTTTTTGGCTTCAGTTTATAACTGCGGCTTATGGTTTTTAGGTTATTCATGAGAGAAAGTATGGAGTAACAAAAACCCGTGTGTGGATTTGGCTGATATAAATGAAATCTCTACAATATGTATTATAATTAACTTGTAAATTTCGTCTTAAAAAGACACTTTATTTGAAAACTACTTAATGTAAAAAACCAAAAAAGTAGTTTTTAGAAACTAAAAAGAAAAAGACCATAATGATTGAAAGAAGTAGATTTTAGAAAGAGAACGCGAGCGGTGAAAAGGTGTGGAGATATACGTGCGTGTGATGAGAGTGAGAGAAGTGGGGATGCGTAATGCACCTGTGACCTATACCTTATCTCCGGAGCAAGACGGTAGGGAAAGGAGTGAAGAAGCTGTTTCGAGAAGTCAGGTGTTCGTATTGACTTTTCTAAGCAGAAACCTATATAAACAGGACCTAAATGTACTGCTGCCTTGTACCGAACGCATCAAGCCTCACTGGCGTTCATATTGGATTTTGCTAATATTTTTTTGCTGTGGTTTATAACTTTTGGTTGA
The DNA here is from genome assembly GCA_017311315.1 of Dendrocalamus latiflorus. NCBI lineage: Eukaryota > Viridiplantae > Streptophyta > Magnoliopsida > Poales > Poaceae > Dendrocalamus > Dendrocalamus latiflorus. The sequence goes on along the minus strand of CM029655.1, from coordinate 17,784,948 downwards.
AAATGAATAGTAGTGGCTGAAAAAATGGCTTCAGAAGGACACGAGCGGAGAAAAAAAAGTAAGGGAGACAGGGGCGAATCCAGGGGTCTTCGTCAGGCTTCAGCCTACCCTCCTCCGGAGGAACCCCCTGGCCTGCTGACCGACTAGCTGGCCGCTAGCCTCAGCAACCCCTCAGGAGGAAGAACCAAGGAAGAACATATTACTACACATGGGCTTATCTCAATCGTTCGGCCCACAGAGTAATAATTAGTCCACAAGGCCCACAACCAATAATAGCAAATAGCAATCATCTGTTCACATTCATAGTTTGATACCACACACACCACATGACAAATCTAGAGGGGTAAACCGAGTCGCACCTGGGGGCTTGAGCCTAAGGGCTGAGGGAGGCTGAGGTTTAAAGGCATCGGTGGTCGGCGACGCGGTCGAGCGGGGAAGGCGGGGTGGGTGGAAGACGGCCAGTGGGGGTGTCGCGTGAGTCCTTGTAGCTGGTGGAGGGAGGCAGGCACAGATCTGCCAGGGGTGGTGCTGGCAGGACACAGAAGCCGATCTGCCTCCCAGGCCCGAAGGCAGCACCGGTGGGATGTGAGATGGGAGGTGGACCAGGCAGATCTGTCGGCGGTAGCGAGGGTGCGACCGCGTGAGCCACCAGGGGCCCAGGCGCCCAACCATGCTCGTGGAGAAGGGACTGGGGAGAATTGGAGAATGGGAGTCAGGAGAAGAAGTGGAATGGCCGCCAGCCGAGTCAGGGGGATTTACCGACCGAGCCTAAGGTGCTGAGGAGGAGTGAGGAGCCGTGGGGGAAAATGTGTGGAGTGGTCTATGTCGACCAGCCGACGAGTGACACGGTCAACTGGTCAAGCCAATGGTGAAGGACCTCAAGATATATAATTTGTAATTCAAGTAGTATTATCTGTTCATTTAAGTAGTATTATCTCTTTATCATTTAGTGTTCAGTGAATTATTATTTATATTTAGTATTATTTGTTAATTGTTAGATATTATATAGTGTTTGTTAGATCGTTAGTAATGAATCCTATAATTTGTTTGTAGATTTATAAATTGTAATAATGGAGAAATGAACTTTGTGTAACTATTTTACAATCAATTCAATTAATACTCCTCCAACCGATGAGTGCAACTCAACTAAAGAAGCCTCGTGATTTAATCTTGCGTGTTAGTGGTATGTTATGTTTTTCTTGAATGTTCATGATCACAATTAGTTATCGTATTACTAATTTTGCTATTTTTAATATGTAGATGACTGGAACCATATTTATATATTTTCAAGTTGCACTTTCTATTCCTAAGGTACTTGAGTCGTATTTTCTCTTTTCGACTATGTTTCTCTTCTATTCATGAATGAATTTAAATTAAACAAGAGTAAAATACTATGTTTATGATAATCTAGCTTAATGTCTTAGTGCACCCTCCATTTTGTTCCTGGCTTCACCATTGAAGGGAGAGATATGTGCACGTGACGGGAGCGAGATGAGTGAGGTGCGTGATACACCTGTGACCCCTGTCTTATCTCCAGAGCAAGATGGTAGTGAAAAGAATGGAGAAGCCAAATGTTTATATCGATTTTTAATTAAAATTCGGAAACAAAAACTAATACGAACAACAAGAAGGAAACAAGCACAAGTTGCAGACGTTCAACTTTCTTTCATGTTTTACACTAAAGAATTGTCCAGTGCACACACACATATGACCATTTAATATGTTGTTAAAAGGAACAGAAGAAGAAGATAAAACACTCTAGCAGTAGGTACCCTACAGTGAATATTCGTATGGATCAACATAGGACCAAAGGTATGTACTATCTTAAAGAGATCACAAGGGTTGAATCAATTACTACTGAAACGATCTTGTCTAAAAGTTTTCGCTTATGATTTTCTTACAACTACACCCACAAAAATGTGGTCATCAAATTTCTAATATTCTTTTTTTTGAATTAGTTCTGATGCACCTTCTTAATAGCTATAGAACCCTTATGGTAATCAATGAGAGTCTATTAGATATCGTGCGCTAAAGCTAGATGAGACACACTGTTAATCTCGTTTTGTTGAGTCTCTGAATGAGGAGGTTTCTAACCTTACTATTTGCCTCCACATTCAAAAGATTTGCTGGAGTGATCTAATCATTAGTAAGGACAACATAGGAACTCTTGACATTTTTCTAGATTGTATAGCCTTGAGTCTGAATGTATGTAGCCATCCTCGCCTTTCAATATGGGAAGTCAACCCCATCGAAGACGGGTGGCTTGGTGGAATATATGTTTAATGTCATGGCTCTTAAGACCAGTTAAGATCTATGATTAAGAGCATAACCAGGCTCTGATACTATTTGTAGAATCGATGCTGATAATCAGAGTGGGTGAATAATTATTGACTTTTCCCCAACAGTATTCAAAATCTTTACTCTAGTAACTACGAGAGTCATCAAGTTCAGATTGCACCAGTTATGCTTTACCAAAACAAGGCTAGATATCTAAGCCAACAGAATCAACACTCTTCAGCCCAATGCTAGTCCAACCACCACGGATGGGCTGATCTAACCATAGGCACAAGGCTGATATGATCACTGATTCAGGGCCAGTTTGACGAATCTCTTATTCCCAGACCTGAAAACCTCTCAAGGCGAAACTCAAATGAAAAGAACTTACTCAATTCTCATCCAAACACTTTCAAATTTTGCATAAGACTTGTTCAAGGCATTAGGAACTTAAATCACTCAATAATCACAAAGTTCTTGTACTTGAGCTCACTGAATTAAAAGAGAATTAAATCTACATCACAAGAGCACCAAAAACCCTAAAACTCAAATTACTTCTTGCTAGAGAAGATCTAAGGCATGAAGTTTTCTAGATCTATTCTTACATGTTCTAGTAAGGTAATTTAACTAAGAGTTCAGGCTAGAAGACCCACAAATACGAAATCACAAATCTAGCTCAAGAACAAGCATAACCAAGAAAAAACACAAACAAAACTTAATTGAGACAAAGCTTTGATCTATTTCCAGTAGAAGATGAAGTTTACATACTCATGAATAATTACAAGGTGCACCCAGAGTACCGCTCTTTACTCTTGCACGTTCTCTCTCTCACAACCATAAAAGGAGATAAGGTGGTAGAACAAAAACCTAAAACCTAGAATCTTTAGATTTAACATCTTCTTTCCTTTAATAGCCAGTAAGCCCTAATGGGTCCAACCTATTAAGCCTACACGGGAAACCCGTTAACCCTACTAATATGAGTTTTACACACTCTCACACACTTTTTAAAGCCTTTACAAGACTCAACCCGCTAATATCTTGGCGACTGATCCACTGGGAAATTCTATCTCTTTGACCTAAACCACTTCTTCTTTGTGCCTCGTCGCGCCGTGGTTTTGGACCTCAGCTCTCATGTCTAGTCCCGTTCCATTGCTGTTGACCGCTAATGTCAGACCCGGATTTTTCAATCCAGAATCTTCTGTGTTTACTGCACTATTCCCTGGACCAGTAGATAGTGCGCACAGGTACATTGCTGAACCACATCATACATCGCATGATCATTAATAATAATATTACAGAATTAAAATACACCTCATCGGGTGAGAGTTTACAAAAGGGCCGATTAGGCCAAATATCTTCATTACAAACAAGCAGCGGAAACAGAAGCAAAAGTAAGTCCATAACCACAGGCAAGCGACTAGAAGGGTAATGTGTGCAATATATATCACCGGGAATCCGATAATATACGTGCACACAAAGCCAATGGTCAACTTGTCTATGGCTAAACAACGTAGCCTACGCCCTAGTTCCCTTCATTTGTCCTTCCTTCAATGGTAGGGGTCTCTTCATGGGCATAGTGATCATTCGTCTCTGTTTTGGGTAATGCGAGTGTGAGCACAAACCACCGTGCTCCGCGAGCCAATACATAAGATGCAATTAAATAATATGCATGACTTATCAAGGGAAGGCTCGGGTTATTTTATTTGCCATAAATTGCTTTCGAAATACAATACATAGAAATTTCTTAAGACCTAGCAGTTTGCACCAACATAAGTTGTGAAAGATTGCAATATTAATAGTGTTGTGGCTATAGGCCAAACAGAGAGAGAGATGGTAGTGGAGAGTGATGGAGATGAGTAAAAATGGCTTCCCCCCTCCCCATGGCCTGCATTCCATATATATACGTGGGGAGTGCTTTCACAATTATACCCTTACAGCTGATCATCCCCCTTAGGGGCATTTATGACATTACACATGGCCTAGTCTGGGCCTTATAACCTCCTATCAGGCCTGCTGGGTTTAGGTGGGGGCCACCCCTACAACAGGAGCCTCTCATGGGGAAGGGCTTCACAGGGCCGAAGCCATGTTGCCGAGTCCTTTGGCCCCCTCCATCCCTACGGCCTGTGAATTTTTCTGAACTTGACCAGGGGCTGCGGCCGAAGTAGACGCGTGCGCTCCGCCCCCTACCCTTCGAACGGGTGGCAGCGGAGCCGGCGCCTAGCCAAAGTAGACGCGCGCGCTCCGTCCCCTACCCTTCGAACGGGTGGCAACGGAGCTGGCGCCTAGCCGAAGTAGACGCGCGCTGGGGGCGTTGCACCGGTGCAGGTAAGCGTAGCGGGCCCGTGAGCCGCCGCGTGTGCCTTAAGTGGTAATGGTCGCGCTGCGACGCTCGCTCTTCTGGCCGTCCACGTGGCGAGGCGTGCTTGGCGCGGTGCGGGCCTTGAGGCGTCGTGACCATTAATGCGACGGCGGACTCCCGGCGGTTGGACTTCTGCCGGTTGGCTTCCCTGCTGACGGGGTATATATACGGCGCTGGTGCGGCGTTGTTCCTGCATGTATCGTGATAGAAGCTGCTCCCCTAAGATGGGCCCCTTCCGTGCATCAACATCCCTGGGTGACGCTGAGCGGCTTGGGGGATGTTGATGCACAGAAGGAGGTCTATTTTTCTCGGGAGCTTGGTCAGCGCCGGTTATTGATAGCCAGCCGCGCTTCCTGCCCTCGCGCGGCGTTTCCGCGGGCGACGGCAAGGTTTGCCCTGTTCTTCTTAGCAGACCTACCTACAGCCGGTGTTCCTGATGGAGCCCGCCCGCATTACCTCCTTTTTGTTATAAAAAGAATGTTGATGCACTGTAGGTGGCCTGTTAAGGAGAACGAGGCAGACTTTGCGGGACAGGCCGAAGTAGGCGCGCACGCGCTCCGTCCCCTACCCTTCGAACGGGTGGCAGCGGAGCTGGCGCCTAGCCGAAGTAGGCGCGCGCGCTCCGTCCCCTACCCTTCAAACGGGTGGCAGCGGAGCTGCCACCTAGCCGAAGTAGACGTGCGCGCTCCGTCCCCTACCCTTCGAACGGGTGGCAGCGGAGCTGACGCCTAGCCGAAGTAGACGCACGCGCTCCGTCCCCTACCCTTCGAACGGGTGGCAGCGGAGCTGGCGCCTAGCCGAAGTAGACGCGCGCGCGCCGTCCCCTACCCTTCGAACGGGTGGCAGCGGAGCTGGCGCCTAGCCGAAGTAGACGCGCGCGCTCCGTCCCCTACCATTCGAACGGGTGGCAGCGGAGCTGGCGCCTAGCCCAAGTAGACGCGCGCGCGCTCCGTCCCCTACCCTTCGAACGGGTGGCAGCGGAGCTGGCGCCTAGCCGAAGTAGACGCGCGCGCGCTCCATCCCCTACCCTTCGAACGGGTGGCAGCGGAGCTGGCGCCTAGCCGAAGTAGACGCGCGCGCGCTCCATCCCCTACCCTTCGAACGGGTGGCAGCGGAGCGGATGCCCGCGCATCGCGAACCCCGCCACGCCCGTGGTGACTTGGGATCTCACGGTGCGGTCCTGCGCTGTAAAGGCTCCTGAAATCCCGCCGGCCCCCGGTCTACCAGGGTTAGGTTCCCGTACCGGGCGACCCGCCTCGGCGAACGGGGGCACGTGGCGGCTTGTGACTGGCGCGCGGCGGGATGTGGACGGTTGCGTGCTCACGGCCACTCGCCCCTTCCCTAGGCAAGGGGGACACGGGGCGGGCGATGAGTGGCGCAGCGCCGAAGCTGTTGTGATCCCCTGGCCCATTAGGGCGCCTTTAATGGCGGCCAGGGAGCGTCGTTCTGCGACGGCACCTGGCGCTTGTGGCCTCTCAGCGTTGCGTATGGGGAATTGCGCTGGATGGGCGTTTGTACGACTGCGGTCGCGCCCCGTACGCGGACCGTCATGACGCTTCGGTATTGGGGCGAGGTGGCTTAAAGTAACCCCTGTGACCGCGCCCCCGCAGTTGTACGCCCCGTTCTTGCTTGCGCCGCCTTCCATACTCGCGTAGTATTCTTTGCCGCTAGCCTCCTTCCCGGAGAAGCAATGGCGTCCGATGGCAAGCGTGGTCGGGCGGGTGGCGTCTGTGGCATTCGCCGGCGGTCTTCGCCGTTGGAAGTGAAGTACGCACTCCAAGAGCGCGACCCGGCGGCGGCGGACAAGGAGTGGTTGGTGGCGGGGGAGGAAGGCACATTCTCCGGTGAGCTAGGCCCCTCGCTCGTGACCGAGAAGACAATCCAAGGGCTTCTGCGCGCGGGGAAGCTGTCCGAGCGCCAGGAGGTACGATTGCCCGCCGCCGATGAGACGGAACCGCATCCCGAGAGGTCGGAGGTGGTCGTATTCGTTGCCTTTTTCGACGCGGGGCTCCGCATCCCGGCAGCGGCTATCGTGGGCGACGTGCTGCGGACCTTCGGGCTGGAGCTGGCGCAACTAACTCCGAACGCCGTGGCCCGGCTCGCGGTGTACAGCTGGGCCTTGCGCTCGGGGGCGTGCTAGCCCAGCGCTTCGTTGTTCGCCCACCTTCACGAGGCACGGTGCCAGCCCAAGGACCGGAAGGACGGGACGCTGTCGAGCTTCGGCAGCGTCACCTTTCTTCTTCGTCCGTCGTGCAAGAAGCTCTTCCCTGCGAACTCAACTCGCGGGAAGTGGGAGTCCTGCTGGATGAAGCGGTGGTTCTACCACCGTGTGGAGAGCGGGAGCGGCCTTGAGTGCACAGGCCGACCGATCGCGTTCAAGCCCTCGCCCGGCCGGACGCTCGATGATGAGGACAGGCGGAGGGCCCGGCGGCTCGTAGGCGTGGCCGCCCGCTTCAACATGCGCGACCTCGCCGAAGAGTACGTGATGTACGGCGTGACACCGCTTGCCCGCGACTGGTGTCTTGCCGCCGAGAAGCGTCGAGACGACAATGTTTCGCCATGGATCTGCTTGTTGCCGGTGCCCTCCAGCCTTCGTAAGCCCCGACCGCGCCTCTCCTTTGTTCACGCGAAATGCGTTATATGCTGATGCTGTCTCCTTTGCTGCAGGGATTTGCTTGGAGGAGGCGGAGCAAGCCGCGCGCGTATTTCTGGTGTCGTACACCGGCAGGGAGCACGAGCAGTGCGTGTCTGCTATCGCCGAGGCGGGGCTGGGGCGAATAAACCGCGTGTGCGAGGCGCTAGGCCTTGCCGTGCTGGACCGTGTCGCTCCGGACGACGGTGCAGCGAAGAAGAAGAAGACGAAGACTCCGTCTCGGAAGAGGAGCCGAAGCGGGGTCGGGATCGGCGAAGTATGCCGATTCAGGCTTGGATGGCGCGGACGCCGGAGGCGAGGGGTCTTCGGCGAGCGCCCTGGACGGCGGCCGGAGAGGGGAGGCCTTGCCGCCCGCCGCAGTTGCCGAGATAGAATCCGCGCGGGCCGGCGACGTTGAGGTGGAGCCTCCGGCCGTGGCCGCTGCGGTGCCGGAACTCCCTCCGTGGAGGCGCACGGAGCCGTGCTGCCTTCCCCGACAGCAGCAGCGGAAGACGAGGTGCCCCCTACGGAAACTGCCAGAGCGGAACCTTTGCCCCCGGGAGCTGTAGCCGCGGGGGCCTCGCCGGCAGTGACTGTAGGGGCGGTGTCGCTGCTGCCTGCCCCGGCTAAGCGACCTTGTGTGCGGCCGGGGCTCCATCAGACGCCGCGAGGATTTGTCGTGGCGACGGGCGTCAGAAGCCTGTGGGACTCTGGTGCGGATGCCGACGACCCTGCGGCGCGCGCGCCCTCTGCCCCTCTGGCGCGCGGATAGCCGTGATGTAGTACCGCGCCGAAGGAGTTGAGGATTGGGCACCCTAATATGGCATTGTAGGGGTACGGAAGGTCGACCACGTCGAAGGTGGCATCTTCGGCCCGCACATTGTCATCTCGGCCGAAGGAGACTTGAAGACCTATTTGGCCCAGCGCCCGCAGGGGCTGTCCCCCGAAGCCCTGCAGTGGGATTCCTGAGAGCCCTAGGCGGCTTCGAGGGATCCCCATCTGGTCGAAGGCCGCCGCAAACAATACGTTCGCGGAGCTACCACCGTCCACCAAGGCACGCCCCACGTCGCATCCCGCGATAGTGACCCGGATGACCAGGGGGTCCTGATGAGGGAAGTCCACGCCTTGGGCGTCGTCGGGTGTGAATGTAACTTCGTGCTGCGCCTAGTCCGGCGGTGCTTGCGCTGGGTATGCCGCCACGTGATGTAGTCTTCGCGCATAGGCTTTCTGCTGCCGTGCTGAGGCGAATTCCAGCGCAGAGCCTCCGGATATGACGTTAATGACCCTGCGGTGGGTTGCCTCCGGGGCCTGCAGCGACAGGAGGCCCTCCCGAGGCTGCTGTACGTGAGCTTGGATCCGTAAGGGGCCCTGCTGGGGTTGCATCCCTTGCGCCTATACCTGCATGGGGGCCTCGTACGGGAATTGGACGTGGGCCACCGCAGGCGGACGCGTGTCCGGGTTCCTGTCCCTAGCGACGCTATCGCGGAGCGCCGCGATGGAGGTGCAGGCGCGGGTATCGTGGTTACCGCGGCCGTGGACTACGCACCACAGTCCCTGGTGCTGGTCGTCGTAATCTCCACGACTTTTATCGTCGCGGCCCTGGCCACGGCCGCGCCCCCGGCCACGGCGCCCTCGACCGCCTCGGCCCGCGGGGGCACCTTCGTCAGAACCGCCTTCAATGTCGAGGACGTACCGGTTTCGCCTCGACTTCTGCTGGCCGCGCTTGGGCCGAGCGGACGACTCCTTGTGCGAGGCGTCCCTGCGGTCGGACGCATCCCTGGACGACTCCTGCTTACGTTTTCCCTTCGAAGAACCGTCCTTCGGCGGATCTTCGGCTTTTGCCAAGGCTCCGGCCTGGTTGGTGTCGGAGTCGTCACCTTGCCTTCGCCGCGCGTCTTCTTCCGCCCTGGCGTATTCCTCCATTTTGTCGAAGAGCTTCGCCACCGTCTTGATTGGCTTTCGCGCATTGTACTCAGCCATCGGGCCCGGACGAAGGCCCTGGGCCGGCTGAGCTTGCTAAGTCTCTCCATTCTGCAGACACTCGTGCTGGGGCAGGCCTTGCAAACGGCCTATACTCGTGCCCAAGGGGCGCTTGAGGATAGGCTGCGGGCCACCGAGGAGGAGCTACGCGAAGCCTCTGGAACCCGTTCTGCCCAAGACGCCCGCATCCGCCAGCTAGAAGCGGAATGCGCCGAAGCAAAGGCACACGCCGAGGGGCTTGTTGCGTCGGCGTGGGAGTCGGCCGCGGAGGCTGCTCAGCAGAAGTTTGCGGCGGAGCGGGACGGGCTCCTAGAACAGGTCGCCTCGTTAGAGAAGGAAAAAGGCGAGCTCGCCTTGACTCTAGCGGAGCGTAACCAGACGCTTGGCGACGCCTCAGTGGTTGCGTGGGACGCCATGCAAACGCTGGAGAGCCATCTTCAAGGGCTGGTAGCTGAGGTGCCGGACCGCGCCTTTGGCCCGGAGGAGTTGTCTCGGACCCTCCGCTGGGTCGGAGATGCCGCGGACGTCGCGCGCGACGCCGCGACAAGCTTTGGCCACCACTGCGCGTACACGGCAGTATGCCTAGTGTGCGCGCTCCTGCAGCATCGCGGTTGCACGCACGTCGCCGGGCTAGATGACCCCCAGCTGGAGATGCCTGGCGGGGCCGGAGTGATGTCCGGCGCTGTCCGCTCCGCTCGCCTTGCCCTCACGCCCTTCTTCGACCGGATCTGGGGCTACGTCGGGCCAGATGCTGCACGGGTCGAACTCCAGAAGTCACTTTACGGGAAGGGGAGCCTCGGCCAATTTCTGGACGAGGTCCCTCGACGCGACGAGGGCAGCGCTGGGCCCTCCGAAGGCGCCGGGAACCCGCAGGTCTAACGCCGTGGCGCCTGGGTGTAGGCGTATGTTGTAATGCTCCCTCTTTTTGCGAGTGAAGTGTACGCTTGCTTCGTAAATTCTGACTTTCGCCTATGTCCCGAGCAGCTTCCTTGCTGGGGCCGACTTCGTGCGGCCGACCTTGCGACTCGGCAACGCCTTCGACGCTGGCGAAGGGCCGAAGAGTCGCTGGACTTTTGGGCGGGCCGACCTTCTTCCGGCGGAACCCCGCCCCTATCGCATGTTAAGGACGAACCTGCCGATTAGCTATTCAGAGCGGCAGGGATGTTGGCGGGCCTCTGTACGGGAAAAAATTTCTCGATATATAGAACTCCTGATAATTGGGACATGCGCGGGCGTGCTGTGTGGAGCCGAGATCCCCATATTCCCAGTTCGCCGTTAGTGCGAACCGTGCGAGCGCTGCCTCCTGCTGAAAGTTTGTAGACTGGCGCGTGCGAAGGTGGACCTCCGCACCACGACCTGTTTAGAGTCCGTAGACTGGCGCGTGCGAAGGCGGACCTCCGCACTACGACCTGCTTAGAGTCCCGTGAACTGGCGCGTGCGAAGGTGTCCTCCGTACTACGACTTGTTTAGAGTCCCGTGGACTGGCGCGTGCGAAGACGGACCTTCGCACTACGACCTGTTTAGAGTCCCGTGGACTGGCGCGTGCGAAGGCGGGCCTCCGTACTACGACTTGTTTAGAGTCCCGTGGACTGGCGCATGCGAAGGCGGACCTTCGCACTACGACCTGTTTAGAGTCCGTAGACTGGCACGTGCGAAGGCGGACCTCCGCACTACGACCTGCTTAGAGTCCCGTGGACTGGCGCGTGCGAAGTTGGACCTCCGTACTACGACTTGTTTAGAGTCCCGTGGACTGGCGGGTGCGGAGGCGGACCTCGGCACTTCGCCTTTTTATAGTCCGTAGACTGGCGTGTGCGAAGGCGGACCTCGGCACTTTGCCTTTTTATAGTCCGTAGACTGGCGTGTGCAGAGGCGGACCTCGGCACTTCGCCTTTTTATAGTTCGTAGACTAGCGCGGGCGAGGGTGGAAGTGCGCGCACGTTCCATTCCTCTTGCTCCTCATGGCGGGGGTAGCCTCTGGCGCGCTGTGTCTTCGGCAACGCGCGCTGCGCTCACCTCCCGTAATACGCGAGGGTGAGCCTCGCTCCGCTGCGATTAATACTCGTGTCCTCCGCCCGCGTTGCGAAACGCGTGGGGGGCCTCCGTAGTTTTATTTATACTCCGCAGAGTGCGTGGGGTCAACATCCACGTCCTATTTATACTCCGCATAGTATGCACAGGGACGAGGTCCCTGGCATGCGCGGAGTTCGCGTCTTGTTTAGACTCCGTAGAGTGCGCAGGGAGAACATCCGCGTCTTATTTATACTCCGCAGAGTGCGTGGGGGTCAACATCCACGTCCTATTTATACTCCGCAGAGTATGCACAGGGACGAGGTCCCTGGCATGCGCGGAGTTCGCGTCTTGTTTAGACTCCGTAGAGTGCGCAGGGAGATCATCCGCGTCTTATTTATACTCCGTAGAGTGCGTGCGAGGGCGTCCCCTCACGCGTCTTTTGTTTATACTCAGGCTCGTCACCTTTGGCTACGGCGAGTGCACACGCGAACGTGCGACTTCGATTTATACTCAGTCCCGTACCCCTGGCTACGGCGAGCGAACGTGCGTCTTTGGTTTATACTGCGGGAACGTGCGCGCTGGCCAAGCCTGCGCGCGCCTCCACCGCGTACTTGTGCGTGATGAAAAAAGATTGGTGACAAACAGCGATCTTCATTAGCTCCCCGTTTGCGCGGGTAAGCAATTACAGGGGGTGGATATACTAACCGTTTGTCCTTGGTGCGGCCGAAGCCTCTAGTCGCTAGACATCTGCAGGGCCCGCCAAGGCGCCTCTGAATGGCCCCGCGGACCTCTGCGCTGTGACGCCAGCTCTAATAGCGCCGTTGGGCTTCGCGACGCGGGCACCTGGTACCTGGCTCGATGCGCCGGGCCATATCCTAGTCGCCTCGGACGGTGATGATGGTCCGGGGACCCGGGATCTTCATGCATAGATAGCCGTGATGTGGTACCGCGCCGAAGGAGTTGAGGATTGGGCGCCCTAATATGGCATTGTAGGGGTACGGAAGGTCGACCACGTCGAAGGTGGCATCTTTGGCCCGCACATTGTCATCTCGGCCGAAGGAGACTTGAAGACCTATTTGGCCCAGCGCCCGCAGGGGCTGTCCCCCGAAGCCCTGCAGTGGGATTCCTGAAAGCCCTAGGCGGCTTCGAGGGATCCCCATCTGGTTGAAGGCCGCCGCAAACAATACGTTCGCGGAGCTACCGCCGTCCACCAAGGCACACCCCACGTCGCATCCCGCGATAGTGACCCGGATGACCAGGGGGTCCTGATGAGGGAAGTCCATGCCTTGGGCGTCGTCGGGTGTGAATGTAACTTCGTGCTGCGCCCAGTCCGGCGGTGCTTGCGCTGGGTATGCCGCCACGTGATGTAGTCTTCGCGCATAGGCCTTCTGCTGCCGTGCTGAGGTGAATTCTAGCGCAGAGCCTCCAGATATGACGTTAATGACCCTGCGGTGGGTTGCCTCCGGGGCCTGCAGCGACAGGAGGCCCTCCCGAGGCTGCTGTACGTGAGCTTGGATCCGTAAGGGGCCCTCCTGGGGTTGCATCCCTTGCGCCTGTACCTCCATGGGGGCCTCGTACGGGAATTGGACGTGGACCACCGCAGGCGGACGCGTGTCCGGGTTCCTGTCCCTAGCGACGCTATCGCGGAGCGCCGCGATGGAGGTGCAGGCGCGGGTATCGTGGTTGCCGCGGCCGTGGACTACGCACCACAGTCCCTGGTGCTGGTCGTCGTAATCTCCACGACTTTTATCGTCGTGGCCCCAGCCACGGCCGCGCCCCCGGCCACGGCGCCCTCGACCGCCTCGGCCCGCGGGGGCGCCTTCGTCAGAACCGCCTTCAATGTCGAGGACGTACCGGTTTCGCCTCGACTTCTGCTGGCTGCGCTTGGGCCGAGCGGACGACTCCTTGTGCGAGGCGTCCCTGCAGTCGGACGCATCCCTGGACGACTCCTGCTTACGTTTTCCCTTCGAAGAACCGTCCTTCGGCGGATCTTCGGCTTTTGCCGAGGCTCCGGCCTGGTTGGTGTCGGAGTCGTCACCTTGCCTTCGCCGCGCGTCTTCTTCCGCCCTGGCGTATTCCTCCATTTTGTCGAAGAGCTTCGCCACCGTCTTGATTGGCTTTCGCGCATTGTACTCAGCCATCGGGCCCGGACGAAGGCCCTGTATGGCTGCATTAACGACGGTGGTTTCATTAACGTCTTTCACTTGGCATCGAATCTTGGCGAAGCGCTTGAAGTAGTCCCGGAGCTTCTCCGAGGGTTTTTGCTTCACAGCGAAGAGTTGGTCCGCGTCGACTCGCTCGACATAGTTTCCTTGGAAGTTGTTGTGAAGGCGATCGCGGAGCTGCTCCCACGCGTAGATGGAGCCCGACTCTATGGTAAAGAACCAAGAGAGCGCCACTCCTTGCAGCGCGAGGGGGAGTCGCTTCGCCTTCGTGGTGTCGTCTCCGCCCGCGGCTTCGATCGCGGTTTCGTACACGCGCACGAACTCACGGGTGTCCGTGTCGCCTTTGTACAGGTCGATGGCGCTAGGAAACTTGAAGTCTTCGGGCCATGCTGCCTGCTGCAGCCCCGCCGAAAGCGGGGACTCCGGATCTACGCGCCGCAACGACATGCGGCTAGACGTGGGGGCTTCGCGACTGTCCGCCCTCTCCGGCGTGGGCTCGGGCGCGATTACTGGCGCGGCCTGCTGGCTCCGAGCCTCTTGCATATCTCGGACGGCTCCGCGAAGGTCCCCTAGCTCCCGCTGGAACGCGTTGAGGGCTGCTAGTATGGCGCTTTCCACCGCAGGTGCTGTCGGGGCCGCCGGGATACCCAGCGGACGGGTCGGTGCTGGGACCATTGCCTCACGATCTCCAGATCCGCCGGATGCATTATTGCGGCTATCCCCGGCCGCTTGATCCGCGCTGCCGGCGAGGGTGGCGGGGGCTATCGTTGCAGTGCCAGCGACGGGGTTGGATGTCGTTGTAGCGGCGCTGGCGGGGTCGGTTGTTGTAGCGCGAGCGTCGGGGTCGGATGTCGTTGTGGCGGCGCTGGCGGGGTCGGTTGTTGTAGCGCGAGCGTCGGGGTCGGATGTCGTTGTGGCGGCGCTGGCGGGGTCGGCCGTGGTCGCGAGCGTCGACGCCCGCGACCACGGCGCCTGCGCCGCCGCCAGCTCCTTCGGCGGCCGATGCCGAAGCCCTGGTATTCACGCGCCGCTCTGACCCAGCCGTCTTCTTTCCCTTCGCCGCCGCTGATGAAGCTTTTTTCGGTGCCATCCTTCTTCTTCGGTCTTCAGGCTTGTCCTTGTCCTCCCCACGGACGGCGCCAGCTGTTGTGGCTACAGGCCAAACAGAGAGAGAGATGGTAGTGGAGAGTGATGGAGATGAGCAAAAATAGCTTCCCCCCTCCCCATGGCCTGCATTCCATATATATACGTGGGGAGTGCTTTCACAATTTTACCCTTACAGCTGATCATCCCCCTCAGGGGCATTTATGACATTACACATGGCCTAGTCTGGGCCTTATAACCTCTTATCAGGTCTGCTGGGTTTAGGTGGGGACCACCCCTACAACAAATAGTGATTCAGATTCCATCCACCGTTACATGGTCTCTGCACCATATGCTTAATTCTTCAGCGTCATAACCGCATAACTTATCACTGGGGCGACACCCAGGGCAACACAAATAAGGGCCTTTCTCTGCCCTCCACTTTACCATTTCCACCCACAAAGTTTTTGAAACAGAACTATATCTAGTTAAGTTCCCATGCCCGCCCTTAACTGTGGGCACGGCTATTCGAATAGTTTTGACTCTGCAGAGTTTGTACACTTTACCCACAAGAGATAAATCTACTCGTTGCCCCACTGATTCCTTAGCTATGCGGTTGAGTAGATTATCACAGGATTGTTACAATGCATAGTCCTACTGTGGTTACGCCCGCTAAGGTCTATCTTCCGTAGGATGCGCACGTCCCTCGGGAAGGGTCCCTCGTGAGCCATCACGGGCAAAGGCGAGGATGCGACCATCCATCCCTTTGCTCGTGGTCATACCTTCATGTAACCACCTTAGAGCCACACAAATTAGTAAACCCTGCCTACACTTTGCCAGCTTGTGGTTGTACTGTTGTACACTGGGAGATCATCACAAGATTCGGTCCTTAGGGTTACCTGGGCGGTTCTGCCACTAACCACTTTGTGCTTCCACTGCACCACTCACACACACCCTCGAACCATCCGCCCAGATAATTAAGCAACTTGAGGTTTTTAGGAGCATAAAATATCCATAACCAAATATACCAGTCATTTCCACCATGACTGCTCAAACCAATTTCTCATGATTCAAAGTGATGCTTTGGGGCATTTTGATGCCCCCCGATTTATCTAAGCAGTACTAAGCATGGCGTATAGTTAGGGACTTATTTTTGAAAGGTTACCATTATAATTTTGCTAGGGTGACAAGGCTCAAGTATTCAAATATTCCAAAGGAGATATAATACTAGCAAGGCGAATAATGGGTATGTAACTAGAATCTTCAAACAAACATATATTTGCATAAGAAATAACAGCATGCAATTTGAAAATTTACACAAAAGTAGATTTGCAGAAAATGTAGGTTCAACATGATCAAAGTATTGACTCGCCTTGATCACAGGGGTCGAGGTCTTGATTTTCTTGAGCTTCTAGGGTGACTGCCTCGGCCTCTTCCTCTTGAGCCTCGTACGCTATTTTATCGTGCGCGACATTCAAATAACAAGAAAAGCAACCAATCACTCAAAATATCCCAGAAATTCAAACGAGCTCTAAAATCATGATTTTAGTTCCATTGAGTAGATCTTGAATTTATATGAATTTAAAATTTTGTCTCACTCAATTTGGAGTTAAATTGAATAAGTTATGTCATTTGAAGTTCTCAGTCTACTGAAATTCCAGAAAATATAAAAATATCTGACAGGTGGGTCCAGGGTTACTTTCTTATATTCGGGTTATGGCCCACATGTCAGTGGGGTTATTTGGGCTAACCCCCTTAATTAGCCTTTAATGCTGTTGTTGTAGGGGTGGCCCAACCCCTCGTGTCTGGGCCGTGCAACTAGTCAAACATGTAATAGGCCCAATAGTGTAGAGGAATATAACAGTGTAAATATACCAGTATACCCCCATCCTTTGTAAAATACTAAGGGGTAGAATGGGGATTTCCCATTCTACCCCACTCACATATATATAAGCCCCCAGGAGGGGCAAAGGGGGGAGGGATCCTCTCATTCTCACCACCACTCCACAGCTCTAGCTCTCCTCTTCCTCTCCTACCAGTCCCCTTCTTCCCTGTTTGGCCCGTAGCCACAACAGATGGCGCCGTCCGTGGGGACTGGACGAGAAGTCGCGTGAAGAAGAGTCATCATCACGAGGAAGATGTGCTCCGCGACAGGGCTAGGATCTGGAACAAAAAGTACCGTCAAAGGTAAGAAAAGGTAGATCTGAAAGGCCCATCCTTCTTGCATGATTAGTCTTCGTGCAGACGTGATAGATCCATCGATCCTTCATCTATTGTTAAGCACTGTTTGGGTAGTAAAAGTGTTACGCCGCTCGCCGAGCTGCGGCCTCATCGCCTCTGCGCAGAGTCCGAGTCGCTCCGCAGCGGCGGCCCCCGCGCGGCCAAGGTCGGGGCTCCGGCCTCCGCTCGCGCTCTGCTCAGCCCCGTGCTGCAAGTATCGAGCAAAGCGGATGAAGGATGCGTTCGCGAAGCTACCCGTATGCCTTCGGCTCCCAACGCCAGCCCCGAAGTGCACCTCGCCAAGTGTGCCTTCGCGCCAGCCTCTCCGCGCATCCGCGAGCTCCGTGTATCCATCCATGCAAAAATCTGTCCAAATCTACCTGTCCACGAACCATGCATGCAATATGAGAGATGTCCATGCATGCGTTAGCAGCAAGGTGCACACACAAAGTATCCATCCGTCCACCATTCTGGCATACATGCATATTCATCCATATACGGCGGCTCCGAGCGGTGGATAGGCCCGCGTATACGGCGGTTCCGTGCAAGGGATGGATCCGCGTATACTACAGAGGCTCGCCTCCGCGTGGCTCAGCATGGACTTCGCAACTGCGGCATCGACCTCGCCTCCGCGCGGACCTCGCAGCTGCGGCATCGACCTCGCCTCCACGCGCCTGCGCATGGACTTCGCAACTGCGGCATCGACCTCGCCTCCGCGCGGACCTCGCAGCTGCGGCGTCGACCTCGCCTCCGCGCGCCTGCGCATGGACTTCGCAACTGCTGCGTCGACCTCGCCTACGCGTGGCTCAGCGCGGACTTCGCAGCGGCGGCGTAGACCTCACTCTGAACGGGTGCTCACGGCCATCCTCGGCAACGACGGCGGCTGACGGCAGCGCTGCGCTCCTGGGATGGCCTCATCTCCAGGGAGATGCGTGGGAAGCAGCCATCTGTATATGCATGCACGTGCGGCTCCTGAGATGGCCTCACACGTCCTACCCTGCCGAGGCGTCTTCGCCCATGTACGCGCTGGAGTCTCTACCGAGCCACATGCCGCGTCAAGCGTCTCCGCGCCGGAGTCTTCGCCAAGCCGCCATGCTGCGCCTTCGCATCTCCGCGTCGCCTCCGGGAGCTGGACTTCGCATCTTTGTCGAGCTCTCCGGAGTCTTCGCCAAGCCCGCGTGGACTTCACCGGCCCCCGCCTCGGCTCCGGGAGGTCTTCGGCTCAGCTCCATCGTGCTTCGCCGTGACCCCGGCCACGCGATGTCGAGTCTCCGCGCCGGGCATCCGCTCGACGTAGCGCCCCTGTTTTGCAGTCTGCACCAAGCACCCATCCATCCAGGCGCAACATCTCCGCACGACGCCGGACTCGAGTGGGCATGCGTGAACCCGTGAAGTAGCATGCACTCATGCATGCACCCGGTATCCACGCGTCTGCTCGCACCCTGGCCGCCTTGCATGCATGCGCGTACGTGGCGCGTACGCTACGGCGTCTCCACGCAGCTACGGCAGGCGCGTACATGGCGCCTCCGCTGCGACTCTCCGCACAGTCGACCTCAGCGTGATCCTCCGCCTCCGAGTACAATCGTAGAAACCAAGTGGAGCAATCCTCCACACCGCAGCTCCGGCCGAAGAATGACTCAGTACGTCGCTCGCCTCCGCGATGCCCCGAACTCCAGCTTCGACCTTTGCTCGCCTCCGTGCCGCAGCCAAAAGCCATCAGGGAGTGCGCCCCCTCCGTGCGAAGCCAGCGTCGAGCCTCCGCTCCACAGACTCCGCGCTATGGATTGGGGCCTCGTCTCCAGGCGGCGGCCTGTGCGCAGGCGATGCAGGGACCCCGCGCAGATGAAGTCTCGACCCATGCTTTGCTGGAATCCAAGCAGGCCATGGTGCCAGGCTTAGGGTGGTCCTATGATCTTCCGACGTCCGGTGGCAGCGCGGGGGACCTCCCACACGGCAATCTTCGAAGCCCACGAGGAGTTTGGTTCAGGCGTGGGCGAGGCCTCGCTCGACGTGCGGAGACCGGTGCGGAGCCAACGTTGAAGACGCTGACGCGAAGGCTCCGGACGTTTTGGTGAAGCCCCCTCGGCCCTCGGCGTGGAGCGCGGACACCACGGTGGAGACCACTCCGACCGCGGCGTGGACACCAAAGGGCCCATGGTCGTCGGCATGCTGCGACGAAGCCACAGTCCGAGCGAACCACGCCGCCTCCGCCTTGGCTCCAGCAAGTCTCCGTCGACCATCGTTCAAATCCACGACGACGTCGCCGGCCTGCCAGCGTCACTTCAACTCGGCTCTGGTGCTTGCATGAGGGCACGAAGGACGCAGGCAGATTCATACGGCATTGCATGCGTGACCAATTGCCGTGAGCTCTGCGCAGTCAGGGTCTCCGCGCCTGCGGAGCCTACTTCGCACGCCACTCGCCCGCCCGGTACGCACCGCATATAATTACTGGGGCAGCATATTGTTTATTGCATCTGTAGTTCCAGTGTAACAACATTTGATTTGGCCGTGTTTGTGTCTCCAGTTTTGGCCTGTTCTGGGCTTCCGTAGCATCTAATGCTTTTCCAGTACTGCATTCTGGAGCATTTTGTTGTCGCAAGCCTTCGGCCTTTTCTCTGGTGCCTCTGTTTTGGTCCTCGATTTTGGTTTAAATCGCACGACGGCTTTTGCGCCTCGGCGTAGTCCACGGACTCTAAATAAGACGTAGCGTCGAGTCTAGCTCCGCACGCGCGAGTCTCCGGACTATAAAGAAGGCGTCGCATCGAGCTCTGCTCTGCGCGCCAAAGTCCACGGACTCTAAATAAGACGTAGCGTCGAGCCTAGCTCCGCACGCGCGAGTCTCCGGACTATAAAGAAGGCGTCGCATCGAGCTCTGCTCTGCGCGCCATAGTCCACGGACTCTAAATAAGACGTAGCGTCGAGCCTAGCTCCGCACGCGCGAGTCTCCGGACTATAAAGAAGGCGTCGCATCGAGCTCTGCTCTGCGCGCCAAAGTCCACGGACTCTAAATAAGACGTAGCGTCGAGCCTAGCTCCGCACGCGCGAGTCTCCGGACTATAAAGAAGATGTCGCATCGAGCTCTGCTCTGCGCGCCATAGTCCACGGACTCTAAATAAGACGTAGCGTCGAGCCTAGCTCCGCACGCGCGAGTCTCCGGACTATAAAGAAGGCGTCGCATCGAGCTCTGCTCTGCGCGCCAAAGTCCACGGACTCTAAATAAGACGTAGCGTCGAGCCTAGCTCCGCACGCGCGAGTCTCCGGACTATAAAGAAGACGTCGCATCGAGCTCTGCTCTGCGCGCCATAGTCCACGGACTCTAAATAAGACGTAGCGTCGAGCCTAGCTCCGCACGCGCGAGTCTCCGGACTATAAAGAAGGCGTCGCATCGAGCTCTGCTCTGCGCGCCATAGTCCACGGACTCTAAATAAGACGTAGCGTCGAGCCTAGCTCCGCACGCGCGAGTCTCCGGACTATAAAGAAGGCGTCGCATCGAGCTCTGCTCTGCGCGCCATAGTCCACGGACTCTAAATAAGACGTAGCGTCGAGCCTAGCTCCGCACGCGCGAGTCTCCGGACTATAAAGAAGGCGTCGCATCGAGCTCTGCTCTGCGCGCCATAGTCCACGGACTCTAAATAAGACGTAGCGTCGAGCCTAGCTCCGCACGCGCGAGTCTCCGGACTATAAAGAAGGCGTCGCATCGAGCTCTGCTCTGCGCGCCAAAGTCCACGGACTCTAAATAAGACGTAGCGTCGAGCCTAGCTCCGCACGCGCGAGTCTCCGGACTATAAAGAAGGCGTCGCATCGAGCTCTGCTCTGCGCGCCATAGTCCACGGACTCTAAATAAGACGTAGCGTCGAGCCTAGCTCCGCACGCGCGAGTCTCCGGACTATAAAGAAGGCGTCGCATCGAGCTCTGCTCTGCGCGCCATAGTCCACGGACTCTAAATAAGACGTAGCGTCGAGCCTAGCTCCGCACGCGCGAGTCTCCGGACTATAAAGAAGGCGTCGCATCGAGCTCTGCTCTGCGCGCCATAGTCCACGGACTCTAAATAAGACGTAGCGTCGAGCCTAGCTCCGCACGCGCGAGTCTCCGGACTATAAAGAAGGCGTCGCATCGAGCTCTGCTCTGCGCGCCATAGTCCACGGACTCTAAATAAGACGTAGCGTCGAGCCTAGCTCCGCACGCGCGAGTCTCCGGACTATAAAGAAGGCGTCGCATCGAGCTCTGCTCTGCGCGCCATAGTCCATGGACTCTAAATAAGACGTAGCGTCGAGCCTAGCTCCGCACGCGCGAGTCTCCGGACTATAAAGAAGGCGTCGCATCGAGCTCTGCTCTGCGCGCCATAGCCCACGGACTCTAAATCAGACGTACCGTCGAGGTCCGCCTCCGCACGCGCGAGTCTCCGGACTATAAAGGAAGTCGTAGCGTCGAGGTTCGCCTCCGCACGCACCAGTTATCCTCACGCACTCCACGGAGTATAAAAATTGCGCAATGGCCGAGACACTAGGGAGTGCCTCGCCTTCGTGATGCGGCACCCGGATGTCGCGCCTTCGAGCGCGTGGCACCAGGGAGTGTATCACTCCGTTTTGAAGGTAGGGGAACGGCGGTCTCGCCTCCCTACCTCGGCGTGCGTAGTGCCTTCGGCCTACGCGCCAAGCGCCCGCTCTCCGCGGGCACTCCGTTTTGAAGGTAGGGGAACGGCGGTCTCGCCTCCCTACCTCGGCGTGCGTAGTGCCTTCGGCCTACGCGCCAAGCGCCCGCTCTCCGCGGGCACTCCGTTTTGAAGGTAGGGGAACGGCGGTCTCGCCTCCCTACCTCGGCCTGCGTAGTGCCTTCGGCCTGCGCTCCAAGCGCCCGCTCTCCGCGGGCACTCCTTTTTGAAGGTAGGGGAACGGCGGTCTCGCCTCCCTACCTCGGCGTGCGTAGTGCCTTCGGCCTACGCGCCAAGCGCCCGCTCTCCGCGGGCACTCCGTTTTGAAGGTAGGGGAACGGCGGTCTCGCCTCCCTACCTCGGCGTGCGTAGTGCCTTCGGCCTACGCGCCAAGCGCCCGCTCTCCGCGGGCACTCCGTTTTGAAGGTAGGGGAACGGCGGTCTCGCCTCCCTACCTCGGCGTGCGTAGTGCCTTCGGCCTACGCGCCAAGCGCCCGCTCTCCGCGGGCACTCCGTTCTGAAGGTAGGGGAACGGCGGTCTCGCCTCCCTACCTCGGCCTGCGTAGTGCCTTCGGCCTGCGCTCCAAGCGCCCGCTCTCCGCGGGCACTCCTTTTTGAAGGTAGGGGAACGGCGGTCTCGCCTCCCTACCTCGGCGTGCGTAGTGCCTTCGGCCTACGCGCCAAGCGCCCGCTCTCCGCGGGCACTCCGTTTTGAAGGTAGGGGAACGGCGGTCTCGCCTCCCTACCTCGGCGTGCGTAGTGCCTTCGGCCTACGCTCCAAGCGCCCGCTCTCCGCGGGCACTCCTTTTCGAAGGTAGGAGAACAACAGTGTCGGCGCGTCTTCGGCGCTCGACTTCGCCGTCCGCCTTGTAGGCATCGCCTCGGCGGGACGACACGTCTTCGGCGCTCGACGACACGTCTTCGGCGCTCGACTCCGCCGTCCGCCTCGTAGGCATCGCCTCGGCGGGACGGCACGTCTTAGGCGCTCGACGGCGCGTCTTCGGCGCTCGACTTCGCCGTCCGCCTGGTAGGCATCGCCTCGGCGGGACGGCACGTCTTCGGCGCTCGACGACACGTCTTCGGCGCTCGACTCCGCCGTCCGCCTCGTAGGCATCGCCTGGGCGGGACGGCACGTCTTGGGCGCTCGACGGCGCGTCTTCGGCGCTCGACGACACGCCGTCGGCACTCGACTCCGCCGTCCGCCTTGTAGGCATCGCCTCGGCGAGACGGCACGTCTTCGGCGTTCGACAACACGTCTTCGGCGCTCGACTCCGCCGTCCGCCTCGTAGGCATCGCCTCGGCGGGACGGCACGTCTTGGGCGCTCGACGGCGCGTCTTCGGCGCTCGACGACACGCCTTCGGCCTCGACTCCGCCGTCCGCCTCGTAGGCATCGCCTCGGCGGGACAGCACGTCTTCGGCACTCGACTCCGCCGTCCGCCTTGTAGGCATCGCCTCGGCGAGACGGCACGTCTTCGGCGTTCGACAACACGTCTTCGGCGCTCGACTCCGCCGTCCGCCTCGTAGGCATCGCCTCGGTGGGACGGCACGTCTTCGACGCTCGACGACACGTCTCCGGCGCTCGACGACGCGCCTTCGGTCTCGACTCCGACGTCCACCTCGTAGGCATCGCCTCGGTGGGACGGCTCGTCTTCGGCGCTCGACTCCGCCGTCCGCCTCGTAGGCATCGCCTCGGCGGGACGGCACGTCTTCGGCGCTCGACGGCACGTCTTCGGCACTCGACTCCGCCGTCCGCCTGGTAGGCATCGCCTCGGCGGGACGGCACGTCTTCGACGCTCAACGACGTCTCCGGCGCTTCACCAGTTCCTTCTAGGGTCTGCGAGCTATCAGTTGCATCGGCACCCTCGTGCTTGCTATCAGGGAACGGGGGGCTGGGGTGGTTGATCGCGTCAGCTCGCCCATCGGGACCTCAGCGCTTGCTGTCGAGGGAGTACTGTTGTAGGGGTGGCCCAACCCCTCGTGTCTGGGCCGTGCAACTAGTCAAACATGTAATAGGCCCAATAGTGTAGAGGAATATAACAGTGTAAATATACCAGTATACCCCCATCCTTTGTAAAATACTAAGGGGTAGAATGGGGATTTCCCATTCTACCCCACTCACATATATATAAGCCCCCAGGAGGGGCAAAGGGGGGAGGGATCCTCTCATTCTCACCACCACTCCACAGCTCTAGCTCTCCTCTTCCTCTCCTACCAGTCCCCTTCTTCCCTGTTTGGCCCGTAGCCACAACAGCTGTCATTATCTACTAAGTACTATCATTAAGGTTGATTAACTCACCTCTGACAGATGGGTCCCTACTGTCAGCTGGCCGCGCAGGGCTGCCGCCATTGACAGGTGGGACCCCCTTGTCAGATCGAATAAAGAAGAAACTCGACCTGACGCGCTGCGGAGCCGGGGGCTCGAACGCGCGCAGCCGGGGAGCTTGAGGGGGGGGGGAAAGGAAGTGAGCGCTGCTAGCCAAGTGAGCATCACGGTCTTGCTTACCCATATAGGGGAAGTTATCCCCTTATACTAACCTTCGGAAGGGATTCGGGCAGAGGAGCCGAGAGCGGCGGCGGAGCTGCAGTGTCGGCGACGAACGGCGGCCGGAGAGGCTCGGGAGAAGGGCAAAATGCGTTCCCGGCGCGACGGTGATGCCGGCAGTGGGGTCGGAGGGGGCCGAGGGGGCACGGTGGCGGCCGGCGGCGTGCGGTGGTGGCGGTTCGGAGAGGGGTCCTTGGCGTCGGCGGTGTACGGTCTTTGGGAGGCGCTGAGGAGGCCGGGAGTAGGTCCGCAGGGTTCTGAGGGTGGTGTGGGTGGCTGCAATTGGATTTTTATGGCGGAAATCGGTGTGGAGAGGGGTTGCCGGAGCTGGGGAAGAAGATGAGGCCGGCGACATTCTAGGGCTTTCAGCGCAATTGCTTTGGGGTAAACGATGCTTGGGGTGTGGGGAACTCAGAGGTGCGCTCGGGAGTTCTTATAGAGGGGCGGGCGGAGCTGGCAACGGGCGCCTGCTCGATGGGTCTTGTCGGCGCGCGGCGGAGCAGGCGGCGCAGCAGGCAATCCCCTGGCGGGGATATGGCCATGATGCTCTGGCGCTGCGCGTGCTGTGGCCGAAAAGGAGTTGGCGCCGCACGTGATGGGACCGAGCAGGGAGGGGGCGAGAAAAAGAGGCGGCGTCGGCGACCGCTGGTCCGAGCGGAGGAGGAGGGAGTATAGTGTAGTTGCGCGGGGCCCACGAACCAGAGAAGGAAGGTGCTAGCAAAGGCGGGGCCACGTGCCAGAGGGGGGAGGGCGCGGGGAAGAGCTGGGCCACGCGCCAGAAAAGGGGTGCGGGCGAGCTGGGCTGACCGGTGGAGAGAGAGGCGCGTGGGGTTGGGTTGGGCCGACTTGGCCTGGTCTGACCCCCTTCTCTTTTATCTTTTTTTATTATTAGTTTCTTTTGCTATTATCAATATATATATATATATATATATATATATATACTTATGGGTATATATTTGTATATATATTTATCCCCTATTTATGGTTTATTCCCCTAAGTGCCTTTTCTTGCATTGTTATATTATTCATAAATGTTGACGTTTTTAATTTATTTACTCCTTGCTATTCATACCATTATTTTCAGGATTGAGATTTTATGTTTAAACCCAATTCTCTCCCTGTTTTTTGGGATCATCTTTTCATATTCTTATTTTAAATTCTAATCCTCTATTATTTAAACATGTTTGTTTCTTCTTGATCCTTTTTGCACTTTTTTTTAAAATTTTTGGAACATCAACCAAATTTTTAGATGTAAATCATAAACTCCAAATCCAAATAAAACATATTGCAAAAATAATTCAAAAGCTCCACATATTTTAAATTTAAAATTTTAGGATGTTACAGCTAATATTCTCCAAGCTGCCTGCATATCCAAAAATCAAGCAACCATCTTGAACATAAGTTCTATACACTTGACTCATGTTAATCAAAACCATATGTCATACAACACCACACAACCAACCAACGAACGGCACTCACACAGTGCACTTACTCATCCAATTCAAAAACTATTTTTACTGACCTCTGTCCATAGTCACTGGTCTGACCACACTTTCCATGGCGGTTAGACCATCAACCACCGGCCAGTTTGATTGTTTAACTCCACCAGAAAACATTATCTCCGTAATTTCAGTTAAACTTTATCTAGTTTTTGTTGGAGTTGAATGAGTTGAATCGCTTAACTCCTATCTCTCTTGAAATTCACTGGTTGATCTCCCTTCTCACTCTTTTTGTATCTCTCTCAATGTCTTAGTGATGCAGCCATACACACTACATCTTTTCTGCCTCTCTATATTCTCCTTCTCTCAACTGACTCTGTTTACATGTATATACAAAAGACTCTGGTGGTGCAAGCAACAGCTTGATCCACATTCTACGCCATGTGCCCTAAACTCACGCCACACCTTCTACTCATCCGCGTTGTGTAACTACTTCCATGCAAATACATGCAGCTCATGCACTCACACATATGCCACGGCTACAATGTTGCACACGTTCTAGTGCTACCATGCACTAACCCACTAATCAACCATGTTCCTAATTAAATTGCTAATGCACTGCTATCATGCAAACTGACAAACTTGCCGTGCACAACTCCGCTAACACACATGCAGAGTCAACATAAACGTACACTAGCTCAACAAACTCAAGTCAAGATTAATTTCTAACGGTTCAACTCCAGTTTCTAATTTTAGTGGCACGCGTCGTTGGTGGTCAGGCTCTCCAACCAGAGCTCGTTGCGGACGGTGAAGTTGGCATCATCGTTGCGGTGCCACGTCTAGCGCGCCGTGGTCGCATTCGCCACACTCAGCCGGCCGTGCCCGAAGCTCACCTCCCTCGTCACCGAAAGCGGTGCCAACTTGTGGTCCATCTAAAAGCTACCACACCAACAAAATGATCTAAAGCAATGAAAAATTGATCACTGCTACAAAAAAGGTTATACTGGACGTCTCATCACAAACGGTTTCAGAGAACCATCAGTACGCAATTATCACAGACAATTTTAAAAGCGTGATTGTCTACATTAGTAGCGATGGATAGAACCATTTGTGATACATAATTATTACATATGGTTCTTGCTAAGAATCGTATGTGATATTATCATAGGCGTTTAGGATTTAATTCGAACCATCTGTGATAATGCCACATCACCGATATGTGGCATCTCTTCCAGGATTTCAATATCACCGATTCATTCACTCCACATCGAATGGCAAGCACCGGTCTCCTCTCACCTCTTGCCCCTTATTACTCCCCCTCTCCCTTTCCCCCAATTTCACTCTAAGAACCAACATTGATGAGGACATTTTCTACTGCTCTTAGTTCATCGATTTCTTATTCCTGCTCCTCCCCCAAACCAAAGTGCCCTATCCCCTCGACGACGCCGACTACCGATGTGAGCTCCTTCGCCTCCAGTTGTGATGCTACAGTTCCCTGCACAAAACACTCTTGTCGTAAGTATTATAAGAGTGTCTTATGCAGTGTCACTGTCATGACACAACGGTGATGCTACCGTCGTCTCTCCTTCATTGCTAGTGATATCCCTCACCTGATCCCCTCTCTCTTTCTTAATGCTTGGATATGAAATTACAAAATTGATGGATGACTAGCTAGGTTTCGGTCATGTAAATCTTGATGATTCTAGATTTTTCTTCTACCAAGGACCGGTTATTTCTTCTAAAGAAATCTACTTGGACTTGAGAGGTTTGAAGATAAAAAACTTTAAAACGAAGTAGAAGTAGGAAAGATAAAAAAGTATGTGCTTCTGATAGTTATTTATAGGCTATCGACTTGTGGCAAAGTTAAATAGAAGTCTAATAGATAAAATTTTATTAGAATCTTTCCCAAGAAATCGTTGGAAAACCAAAGTGTCACGTCTCTTTGGGAATTGTTCTTCATGAAGACAGCTAATGTTTCTTTTCTTATCTATTTTTGTTTATTGACTAGCATTTCCTGAGGCTAGCCAATAAACAGAAATAGATTTAGCAATACAAAATAATATCACAGACAGTTCCTTAAGACAAACCGTCTGTGATGCCACTTATCACAAACAGTTTCATGTACAAATCGTCTATGATAGACAGTTTTGAGTTAATAACCGTATATGATAGTATGTATCACAAACGGTTCGAAAACCATCTGTGATGACCTCATGATACGGGGTCGCCCGATCTTCTCGACGTAGGATCAAGATACTCACGTGGAATTGATGAATCGTAGTGATCCCTCGTTGCCAATGCAAGAGTTAGCACTCTATAATTCGCCCAATCACACGTGTTGAACTTCACGACCACCAGATGAAGTTCTATCGCGCTCCCAATTCCCAGCGGAAAGGTTGAACGATCTTGATTTTTGACTAACTCTCAATTCCTTCAATGTTGGTTCAGCCAACAGAAAGAACAAGAGTATTTTTTTAATCAAAAGTGGTTCCCCTTTACAATGGGGGTCTACCCCTCAATATATAGTCTCAGCCCAAGGCTATTCAACACTAAACTTCCCATGTGGTACTATTCACGCGCACTGTAGCGCGGTTACTGTTCATGGGCCGTACGGTTGCTGTTTATGGGCCTTGTACTGTTCACGGTACTGTTCATGGGCTGAATTCTGTAGCTCATATCCTTGATCTCCATCCATCGCTGACTCTTCAAACCTGAGCACAAGTAAAATATTGTTTTTAGGTAGTATGAAATTCTCATTAAAATTAATGACATATTCATTAAGGAGCAGGTTCACCTGAGATTGTAGTTTCTTGGCTCGTGCTCTTGTTATTGGTCCTGTTATTGAAGTCTCATTACTAGTTTTGGTATTACTAGTGATGTCCTCATCATCCTCCCCTTCTTCAAGAAAAGCCGTCCTCGGCTTTTGATAGCCTGAAATTGTACTAAACAAAAAATACAATGTGTGTGCATGGTATATGTATTGGTCAGTTACACCCCTTCCGTCTTTCACATTATTATTACTTGGAGGTGTAGTAAACAAAAAGAACAACACATATGCGTGGTATATGTATGAATCAATTATTGTGTCATTCTCATTCTCTTTGTTTTGCACAAACCAATTGATACTACAACAGCTATCAAATGCATACATTGAAATGTTTTCATTCACACCATTCTCCCTCCCATAAGAAAAAGTCGTCCTCGACTTTGCGAAGTACGTGGACAAGTCATTAATGGGCAAAACTAGATCAAACGGTTCAAATATGGTGGAGAAAATTTTTAGTGCCTTCCATGATTCAACTGCGCTACTCTGATTATTTGTACATGATTGTACATTAAAGAATGAACAAGTAGGCTTTAGAAATCTTTTCAAACATGAAGCACTATTGTTGAAACTCATCTCATTGTGATCATGACGTGGTATAAAAGATTGTTTGTCCAAAATATGCAATTTCAACTCAGCAATCTTATCACATGTAATGCATATTCGATAAACATAAAAGTTGTCATTTACACCATAATCTCCAATCAAATTGAACTTGAAAGTGTAGGCATAATTACTAACTAGTGACTTTAAACATGAAATTTCAGCAAGATTCTCAACCACACTAGATAGCTCTCTAGGATCATCAAACATGATATAGTACAAAGAATCACTAGGAGATATTCGAGTAAGAACTTCCTTTTGAGTAATCAATTCCACATTATGTAAATTGAGCAAAGAAATTTCAGAATATGGAATTCTCATTCGCACATATGAGTTCTCACAAGTACTCACCGTTTTACAATTAATTTCTGCACCAATATTGTTACCTTTGTTGTTCTTCTCAGTTGATGTTGGTGTTGTAGGTATTAAATCATCATGATGTAACCACGGGACAGCAAGTACTTCATCTTTAATCGTGGTTATCTCCTCATCTTTGACTTCCAATGATGCCGGTTGTTGAATGTTTAATTCCTCATCTTCAATTTCAACCTGCACAATATGAGAAACAACACTAGAAGTAGATATTAATGTGTTAGTTTCAAAATCAACCTCACTTTGTCTATCTTCTACTTCCATCTTTTCTTTTGGTGTATCTCTCACACTCTCAATTTGGATGCTCTCAAACTCACATATGGTGGAATCACACAGCTCACTCTTTTTAACACTCTCACTCAATTTGGCTATGTGGCTCTCATTCTCACATGGGTTTTGATGCATCTCAAGTGTTGTTTGTAGCAATGGGCCAGCAGTACATGTCTTCTTGACCGAAGGGAAAGTCCCATGCTCGGTCATCTTCTCATGTGTCACACTTGTTGAGGCATAAGAATTGAAGTATGGACTTGGATGAAACTGTGGTGTACGCATATCCATAAGTCTCTTCTCCTCCTCAATAGCACAATTCATAAGATCATGCGTGCTACTAAAATATTTACATTGAAGTGCAGCAGGGATCTTATAATTCAAGCCTCCTTTGAAGTATACCTGTTCTTTTATTGCACTAGTGATACCGGCACGTCGCAATGCACGCTTTAGCTCATTATAGTAATCTTGAACAGTGTTACTCCCTTGTGTGATGCTCTCCACATGGTGAAGCAATTCCCGCTCATAATAGGTTGGCACAAATTCAGTTCTCATGATCACCTTCAAATCTGACCAAGATCTAATAAATCGTTTTCCAGATAATTCTTGCCACCAACTATAAGCATAGTCTCTAAACTGCAGAGTGGCTTGCATCACTTCTTGGTCTTTGGGAAGCTTCTGAAATCTAAACTCTTTCTCCAACCGCCATTCCCACTCAAGATACTCCTCTGGATCTTCACTTCCATAGAATAGAAGAAACAAATTGTTGGGATTGGAATCACACCATGAGGTACGAAATACTTTAGATTCATTCCTATTTTGTTCACACCAAGAGGAACGAATTGTTGAATATCCTGTCATGGTTAGTTATGCAACATATATATATGTGGAAATCACTCAATCTCACTATTTTCTCTCCCAAGTAAAGTTCTTACCCTTCCGACGTGAATTAAGGCCAATAAAAACTTACACCTGGTAGAAGTGACAACAGCACAGTGATGATCAAGCGAATTTAAGAGTGTTCACTACTTGCACAACAACGGTTATATGGTGGAGCTTGGTATGGAAGTGTATATCCTAGCAATCTGAAATTCTTGATGTTGTAATGTTAAGTAATAATCCAAGCTAGAATGCTTTGCCTAAGTGCTGATCCAAAAGATTTAAGTGAAGTGTATGAACGCACACGCAAAGATCAATGTGACTCGATGCAAACAAAGGATTGAGCTAACTAGAGGCAATCTGAAATTAAAGATTAGATAGCTCGTTTTGCACCAAGTACTAGGAGAGACGCTAGCCAATTGCAATGATATGAATGTAAGGGCACGAGATTGCTCAAGAGATTAAATTACACAATCTGAATTTATGGATTAAGAACTCACCCAAATTCGGCCAATGCTTTTTCTTTCTTTCTTTCTTTCGGAACCCGGAGCAACGACTCCTGGATCCTCTGTGTAAATCGCACTAGTCCAGGATCAGCTAGTGCACACAGCGTACAACAAAGATAAATATCAACCATAATGACATTTATTAACTGAATATGGGCATGAATGCCAAAGTTTACATCAACGGCGCATAAGCCAAAATTAATTAATAAGCAGCGGAAGAAAAACCGAAGCGGAAGAAGCCCACTGAGCATGCCCACAGGCAAACGACAGTAAGACGCGGCCTATTCGTCCAGATCTTCACCGTAGTTGACGTCTTCCTTCTCTGTGTGGAAAAAGCAACGTGAGTACAAATTGTACTCCGCAAGTCACCCGGGAAAATGCAATATAATGATAAAGGCTTCAATGGAAGGCTTATAGGGTTAGTTTGCATAAAACAGCATTTAATGAAATACAGTAAATAAATTGAAATTGCTGAATTTAATACCGTAGGTAAAAACAATACTTGTAATAGAAATTAATACCGTCAGTGCAGGCTCCGACCATACACCAACCTATCCACGGGCATCCCACCCGGACCATCTTTTCCAAAAGCTCACGTATGGATTCCATCCATCCACACGCTTTCACTGCGCAACTCTGATGAATTCCATCCATTCACCAGATTTCAATCTCTCACGGATTCCATCCATCCGTAAGGTTTTCAATCTGTCATGGATTCCATCCATCCACAAGGTTTTCGAAAACATTTTTGAAAATCAAAAACTAATCCATGAAAAACTTTTACTCAGCATGCCCATGACCGTGGGCACGGCTATCCAGGATAGATTATACACTCTGCAGAGGTTGTACAGCTTTACCCACAAGACACGATCATCCTTTTGTGCCACGCGATTACACACTTCCTTAGGTGTGCGGCAAGGAGTCGTGACAAGGCCTTTACAATACAAAGCCTTCAACCTGGTCAAGCCAACTCTAAGGTTTCACCCCAGTAAGGAATCCACCAGACCGGGACCCCCTCTTGAGCCTAGACGAGACTTCTCATGGCTTAACCACGCTCGCCCAAGTGAGACTTCACATGGCACCAACCACGCTCACTTTCAACCTACGACTTGACTCAGGTTGGGACTTCATAAATTATTCAGCCAGGGCTGTCCCATACCAGCCATGTGGTAGTACGATTAGGGCTTTGCAACAGTAGCTCACAGACCGGTCCTTAATTGACTCAGGCCCAACCACATACCCCCGTGCACGACAGTCAACCTCTGCGGCTCCAACCAACAGGGCATGCCTGCACCCACCACTCTAACCAAATGCCTAAGTCTAAACCAGGTTTATATTTTGTTTTCAAAATAATTCATAAACCTTCTTGACTCACCAAAGTCAAGAGTACATACCATTTTATGTAAACAGGGTCATCATTTTATGCGAAAAGGTATCCCAAAAACAATTAATATAACTTCGCAGGGCTAAGCATTTGAATAAACTCTCTAGCCAACACTAATGTATTAACTAGAGTTTGAATCTAGGGTGACAAGGTATTGAGGAATTCAAATTCAATGGAGGGATTAACAAGTAGGCATTAACTAAATTTAAAACGGAATTGAAATACGTTGAATAAAAATATGCATGCAATATAATTTAAATCAACGTAATTTTATTTTGAAAACTGGGATCAACATGATCAAGGAGGGTGACTTGCCTTGCTCTGCAGTCTGGTATGAATCGTCGTCGAATTCTTCTGAAATGTCGTAGTCTACACGCGAAGGACCAAAGCAAATAAATTCAAATAAAATCCAAATAAATCCAAAAAATATATAAAATATATATTGACGGATAGATTATGATTTTAGATGAATTTAGAAGTAAGATTCAATGGATTCAGAGTTCGTATGTGGGAGAACGAATATCTGGAAGTTTTGGACATCACATGAAATGATAACCAAATCTGAGAATTATCTTTTGAATAGTACGATGCCGGTTGGCTGCGAGGTGGCTGGCGAATGGGCAAAATGGAATCCTGGCAATGAGGCGAAGGTGGTGACACAGGTATGGCGGCGAGGAACGGCGGCAATCACCGGCGGTGAGGGGAAAACGGCAGTGACGGCGGGGTAGCGACAACAGCAGGTTGGAGAGATATAGTACCGGGTATGGAACGTGGAGATGTAGGGTGAGCATGGGGTAGAACACGGCATGGTGGAGCTAGGAAAATTATTGGCGAAGCTGAAAATTAATCGGAGACGATACAATCGACGTTTGAACGACGACCGTGGAGAAACAGGAAGAACTTGATATCTTGGTGCTCGGTGGAGCGAATCCAAAACCATTTGAAAGGTGGCTACCTGGGATGGTTTGGCACGATATGACGCGAACGGATTGGGGAAATCACCACCGGATAGATGGGGACACGAGATGCCATTGGCGGACATGGCGAGGTGTCGGAGGTGAAAATTTGTGGAGGCTTTTTGGGGAAAAGGAAGGAAGCACGGCGTAGAACGCGGCGAGGCAAGTCTAAGAAAAATTACGGCATGGGCTAAGGCTTACCGGAGGCGACGAATCGATGTCGGGAGTCACAAACGGCCATTTTCGTAGAAAGCTCAATTCCTGACAATTGGCTCCATGAAAAATTAAACAAAATGGTAGAAAATTTTCTTAGAGGCTAGGACACAATATGACCGAACAAAAATCAAAGCGCTTACCAAAAAAGGGTGTACGCGCGAAGATACAGTTTTAGTGTCTGGGCCTGACAAGGTCAACGAGGACTCGGGGGATCTTCAGGTGATGGCGATGGAAGCACGATGTAGAACGCGTCGAGGCAAACTCAACGGTGCAAACGGCTCGTCCAAAGGATATCGGATGGTGGCGGAACACGGCGGAGAAGACATTCAACGACTGACGGGTTGACATCGGCGTTCCGGGCAAACGGAGAGGAGTTAGCGGGTGAGGTTTGTGGCGAAACGAAGAGGAGAACATGGGGAACGCAGTGCTCACCTTGGTTTTTGTGGAACATGCATGGTCGACTCGCAGCGAGGAGAGAAACGGCGGCACGGTTCGGCCACGGTGCTCCGGCGATGCTCCGGCGAAGCTCCGGCGAAAACGAGGGAAGCAACATGTAGAACGCGTGAAGGCGAAGCCAATGGTGTGGTCAAATATGGCCGGACTCTACTGTAGGCGGCGCAAACGGCCGAAGAACGCCGTTTTGTTGGCGAGAGAAAAATGCCGATTGCGGCGAGGAGAAAGAGAGAGAGGCCTTGAGATTTCAGAGGCTTGGTGAGGATGAGAAGAGGCACCCGGTGCTCCCTTTTATAGGCGCGGAGGTGGACCGGATGGGGAGATCCGCGAGGGAATGTCTTTCGGTGCCATGGCATATTCCCGCGAAATTGGTGCATGGAATTGGGGGGCTAAGGCCGGGAATGGAAAGCTCTTGATGAGAGGATTCAAATGCATTTTGTTGGGCAAGAAATGGTTGAGAAAATCTCGAGTTCTAGAAGCTTCAAAATCCCGTTCATGGCGCTGCGCGTGCGTGCTCTCTGGAGCGATTCGTTCACTGGAAGAAGATGAAGTGATGGAGGAGAGAGAAAATAAAATAAAATAATAATTGTTTTTCCGAAAAAAAATAAAATAAAGTCTAAAAATTCCAGAAAAATTCACAGAAATTCCTGGAGATGATTTAGACTTAGGAAAAATATTTCCAACTTAAAGTTGGTCTTTTAATTTTTTACAAAAATACATTTTAGCTTTGAAATTGATTTTTTTTTAAATCCAGAAAAACACGGGAAATCCAGATAAACACCAAATGCTTCCAAATAATTAATTTGAAATAGGATTGTTATAGAAAATCAAAATATCATTCTATTTAATAATATTTTTATGTTTTTTTATCTAAATTACTTTTCAAATCCGGCGTTTTCTAAAAGCAGAAAATCAGGGCAAATCAAAAATAAACTTTAGGCAACCAACACACTTATTTTTATTTTAAATTATTTAATCCATTATAATTTTTTTAATAAAAACCTGGGCTGTTACATTTCTTTCCTCCACTGTTTTTTTGCTCAACTTCCTTTTTTCTTCTTTCAAAGGCCAAACTAGGTTGAATTGTTCTTTTGGTTTTCCACAGGTCACAAATATTCAGCAAGGTGTAAAGTACTAAAGAGCAGCCCTAGATGCAATATTCAACAGCTAGTCTCAATTGATGAAAAGAATATCAGCAAGATTTTTTTTGGATTTTGGATTGGACACAAAGATTAGGATACGCAAATAAACACGAACGATCAGCACCTAAACAAAAATTCTAATGGATCAAAACCTAACAAAACTCACAAAATTAACAGATGCAAAAACTAGGGTTTGGTTAATTTTTGTTGCAATTTTCGGTTTCGATGGACTATAGGAACAGAAGTAAATCAATCTAAAAGCAAGGGTAAATAATCCTACCGAGTAAACCGCGCTCTGATACCAAGATGATACGGGGTCGCCCGATCTTCTCGACGTAGGATCAAGATACTCACGTGGAATTGATGAATCGTAGTGATCCCCCGTTGCCAATGCAAGAGTTAGCACTCTATAATTCGCCCAATCACACGTGTTGAACTTCACGACCACCAGATGAAGTTCTATCGCGCTCCCAATTCCCAGCGGAAAGGTTGAACGATCTTGATTTTTGACTAACTCTCAATTCCTTCAATGTTGGTTCAGCCAACAGAAAGAACAAGAGTATTTTTTTAATCAAAAGTGGTTCCCCTTTACAATGGGGGTCTACCCCTCAATATATAGTCTCAGCCCAAGGCTATTCAACACTAAACTTCCCATGTGGTACTATTCACGCGCACTGTAGCGCGGTTACTGTTCATGGGCCGTACGGTTGCTGTTTATGGGCCTTGTACTGTTCACGGTACTGTTCATGGGCTGAATTCTGTAGCTCATATCCTTGATCTCCATCCATCGCTGACTCTTCAAACCTGAGCACAAGTAAAATATTGTTTTTAGGTAGTATGAAATTCTCATTAAAATTAATGACATATTCATTAAGGAGCAGGTTCACCTGAGATTGTAGTTTCTTGGCTCGTGCTCTTGTTATTGGTCCTGTTATTGAAGTCTCATTACTAGTTTTGGTATTACTAGTGATGTCCTCATCACCTCATGTCATTGTTGACCCATAAACTCAGACGGCTCATGAAACTGGCTATGATGAAGCTTTTGAACCGTCTGTGATAACTTTTATTGCAGCGGTGCATGCTGCTTATAGAAATGTACCATTGCACTGAAACAAAGTTAAAATCAAGGCATCTTCACTTACTCAAATGCGAGGCCTTCCCTGTTGCCGTCGCCAATGGTGATGTACACTGGTCCACGTGGGTTTGCCTCGTTGCTGTAACTTATGGGAGTGTCTAGGTATCATCCGGATGTTTTCTTTCTAACTATCATCCAAATTTGTGACCCTTGGATTAGAGATCAAGGGGCCCTTATTTTTTTAAGGGATGAGATTTTTTTTTTCAAGGGGGAGGGAGTAGAATACAAGGGGGGAAGATTCATGGCCATTGGATCTCTAATCCAACGGTCCTAAATCTGGATGATAGTTAGGAAGAAAACATCCAGATGATGTTTAACAAAACCCATAACTTATATACCCTTGTCTGCAACAACAAATCGAGACGAGTCACTCATTAGACGTTCAACAAAAAATCACGCCGAACTGATTGATCATTCTAGCAATCACGCGGATCAAAATATCAAATCGGAGGCGAATTAAACTGCTACTCACGAAGCATTCGTAGGCGTGGGCATGGCCGGCGAAGACGCGGTCGACGCGGTCCTCGTAGAGCAGCCGCTCCATGGCCTTCCTCATGGCCTCGCCCTCGCTCTCGTGCGCCGCGTTCGTGTTGGACCAGGGGCGTGTTGCAGCACTACGAGCCACTGGGTTGCGCGGCTGTCGACCCCGGCGAGGTCATGCTCCAGCCACCGGTACTGGTCCAAGCTCGAGCTGAAGTTGGCGTACGAGCCCAGCATGACGATGTGGACGGCGGCGGCGTCGAAGGAGTAGTAGAGGCTGGACGCCGAGCAGCTCTTCTCGTACAGCATCCGCCACCGGGTGCTGTATGCGGAGAACGGGCGCGGCGAGCTCGGGAGCCAGTGGCGGAGAGAGAGAGGCTGGGGCTGGCACCCCAACCTTCTACTAATCCTCCATTATATAGTTAATTACATGTGTTTAGTTAGTGGTTTGGCCTCTCCCAGTTTAGCCCAAATGTAAATTATGTTTAAACTCTTTGTCCTGGTTATGCATGACTTTGCACTGCTCAGACAACCAGTTTAGTGGTGTTTATCTTGCGCTGCAGAAAGAGAGTAGGGGCATCTGCTTGATTTCAGCAAAATTGACTTGTTTTATCATCAGCACTTGGAATGCTCCACAAGACACTTCGTGGGCAGAAGTCACCTTATTAGAACTGTCAGCCTTGCAGTTTTGATCCTCTCCCATTGTTTGTGTAGTAATGATTTTATCTCCCTTCCGATTTTGTAACATCACTTGACTTTCTCTCTACCTTTTTAATCATGAATTTAGGAAGAGTTTGACACTCATGATCCTAAGGAGAACAGTTTGCTGCTCCCTTACATGAGGAAAAGGTCAAAAATTATTGAGATAGTTGCAGCGCGTGATATAGTTTTTGCTTTATCACAGTCAGGAGTGTGTGCTGCTTTTAGTAAAGGTATGCTTGTCTTCTTGTGGTGTACGTCTGCAGTTCTGCTTCATGTGGTCATACTGAGATGCCCTATTATATTTCCAGTGACAAATAGGAGAATATGCTTTCTGAATGGAAGTCCAGATGAAGTTATTCGCAGTTCATTTTACAACAAGAACAATGAGTCACTCATTACCGTGTCAGTATATGGTTCTGAAAATTTCAGTACCTTGCAATGCAGGACAACTGGAATAGACTAAGCTCTGTGTTCCATATGTTTTGTTTGGTAATTTATATTGGAAAGAAATTGACCGTAAAGATTAGTAATGATGATATTATTAAGGCCTATGATCTTGCTGGTAGTCGTAGAGCTAAGTTTAAGTTAATAGAGATGTAATTTTCTTTACATTGTAATTTGCAAAATATATTACTCTGATATGTGACTATTGGATCGGTAAATCCGGCATGGTTCATTAGTTCTACACTACTTGTTATCCATGTTGCTCCTCTATATCTAATTCTTGGCTTCACCCCTGCCGGGACCGGCATGGCGGCCTCCACCTCGTGGTTGCCTTCGGTGACCATCCACGACCGCCGGCTCGCGTACTTCTGCGCGAACCACCCGAACGAGTCCCACAAAGGCTACTCTGCGTTGGCGTAGGAGAGGTCGCCGGGCACCAGGAGCATGTTGTCGTCCGACTTGCTGACGTGGTCCAGCGTCGACGCCGTCCATTCGGTCTGTACCCTGCAGACTAAATTTCGTGCATTTGATAGACACCATTGATTTTTATGATCGGACAGCCTACGCAGCGTGAATCCTACCTACGAGGGCGAGCTCGAGCGGCCGGAGGGGTCTTGAGGGTGAACTCGTCGCCTACCCTGCCGCACCGGTAGTAGTACACCGTGCCGGGATACAGCGGGCCGAATTTGACATGGTGGATCTTGCCGGAGGAGTAGAGGAATTAGTGGCGTACGAGGTGTGGTTGCCGGTGGCCGACATGGCATAGTTCCCGGAGGCCTTGCCGTACTCCACCACAGACTGCACGTGGTTGTCAGCCGTGATCCATGGCACCCTCATATGGTTCGCCCCGACAACCGATACATGAACCTATACACAGATTGCCGTACTCCATCATTTCCCATTAGGCACTACTACCCAAGATTGCATTGGGCATGAACTCACGAAATTTTGGTACGGATAACCTATTTTTTATTCGAAAATACAGAAATATACCCGCGACAAAATTTTTTACACAAATAGGCTCGAGTCGCCAAACCATTGGGCGAATTACACTTGTCGCCCCACCAAAACGCGACTTATAAAGAATCTGGTAACCGTTGGGCGATTAAATGCAATCGCCTCCCCGTTAAGCTATTCAATTGAATCGCCCCCTCGTTCGGCGACATAAAGAAGAGTCGCCCAATGGGGGGGCGACTGCATGTGTATACAGCCCAACGGTCAAGCCCCTTTCTTCCCCACGCCTGCTCGCCAATCTACCTCTAGGCGACTGCATGGATCCTGTTAAGGGTTTTGTGAATTTTGTAATTTGAAACTCGTAAAAAATATTTAAAATTTGTCACATTACTTGATATAGAAATAAATTTCTATACGAAAAGAAGAGATAATAGCATTGTTTGAATTTAAATGAACTTCATAATATAACGCAGTAACATGCCGCGTATTTATCCATTACATGCATGTCATACACCCCTCACTCCCCACCCTAAGGTGCTCCATCACCTGCTCCATCACCGCGCGCGCGTCCTGCCATACGGCCCCGCTTGGCCGTCCTCCGGTGCAACGGATTACGGGGCGGCGGGGGACGAGGGTCCGAAAAAGTAAAATGATCAGGTGGGTTTCGCACCCGCGGCTGCGCCGGTGGAGTCACCTGCACCTCCGGCTGTGTGGCCTCCGGTGCACCGGGGAAGTCACCGCTGGAGAGAACCTCCGGTGCTGCGTCGGAGGACGGCCCAGGCCAGTCCGCAAAAAACTGGTCCACCTCGATGTGGCCCGGGGAGAAGCGTCCCTGCTGCTGGTAAGAACCAGCAATAGTAGTATCGTTAGTTCGTTGCATGTCGTCTTAGGTTAAAAACAAGCTCGGACGATGCGTACCCGTACATGGCGCCATGAAATCATCCGTGTGGAAGCCGGGGATGTACGTAGGAGGCCGTGACCAAGGAGAACTCCCTGGCTGGTCCGGGGGAGGTGGACGTGTCCACGCAGAACTCCCTGGCTGCTCCGGGGGAGGTGGACGTGTCCACGTAGAATTCCCTGGCTGCTCCGGGGGAGGTGGACGTGTCCACGTACTACCTCCGGAGTAGTGCCACGCTGGTGGTCGGGGTGCACTGGCCGTAGGTGTGGAGACCACCGGTAGCCTCGTGCAGGACAGTAGGCTGACGATACGTCTACACCCTGCCTCCATCCGTCGCGCAAAGCTGACGGCCTCCTCGCGGGTCAACTCCCCACCTGTGCCCCACCTCTGCACTAGTGCGGAGGACTCCGACCACAGCCCGGCACCGACGTCAGCCTGGACAAAAAGACATAGAATGGTCCATCATCGAAACGATATTGCCATTTGAGAATTTTTGAAATTACAAGTTACGTACCGCGATGTGAGCGTCGCGTGCGAAGTGCGCAGGGTACGCGTCTGTCGGTGCGGCGACGTGTGGGGCAGGTGGGTCAACGACATGTACCAGCCCGGTACGAGTCCGCGCCTGGTACCAGATGAGGTACTCCGCGTAGTCGGCTATGTCGTATGGCCGGTACTCCTCCACGCGGTCATCCAGCGCACCCTCCCACTGCGCAATCCAGGGCTGCATCCTCCTGGACCAGTCCGTGCCTTTCTTGACGCCCTTCGTGGTGTGCCTATTTATGGAACCATTACGTAATGTAAGTACTTGCGATCACAATAGTAAGTACGTACAAAAATATCAGAAGCGATCACTCACGCGTGCACGCGGGGCGGAATCGGCGGCCCGACTGGTACAGGAAGTGTCTGCCGCAGCCCAAACTGCCGCATGACGCGCTGCGGTGCGTAGTCCTCGACGTAGATGCCGTACACGAGCTTCCGGCGGGTCAGCCAGAAAGTCTGGTCGCACCAGCACAGTGCAGAGAGCCCGTCAGGAGCACGGGCCTGCACTGCCTCCGCTGCGTAAGGCTCCCAGCGCACGTCGGAGTCTGCGAGGCGGTCCAACTGCTCCACAAAGGGGTGGTACGCCCGCGTGACCTGCACGTGCGCGAACTGTACCTGCAAGAAAGGCAAATTATTTTAGTACGACGATCGTTAATAAGTTGAGTACGATAAAATAAAACTCACTCGTCGACGACACCAAATAGAACCCATCGTCGGCCGGTCGATGTCTCCCCCCGGGTACATCTCGGCCCCGTAGGGACCCATGTCGTCTAGTACAGGTCGTCCGAGACTGAAGCGCTCGAACGACCACAACTGCAGCAGCAAGGGACATCCCGTGAGGATCGAGTTCGCCTTAATCCTCGTGCACGCATCGCACAGGCCGCGGTACGTCGCGGCAAGTGCGGCCGATCCCCAGCTGATCTGGACGGCCTCGCCGTCCGCAATCGCCCTCGCATAAGCAATAAGGCGCGTTTCAACGGTGTTGCCGTGGGTGGTGGTGAAGAGCACCCAACCAAACAGCCACAGCAAGTAAGCCTCCAGGTGGCGCGCGACCTGGTAATCGTCAGCATCTGCAACCATGCGCTCAACCTGAATGCGAACAAGTTTTTATTAGTATGTAATTGCACAAATAAGAGTTTCGAAGACGCGATCGACTTGAAACACCACGTACCTGGTACTGTGCCAGCCACCTCAGCGTCGGTCCATGCTTCTGCCTCTCGTCGAAGATGTGGTGCTGATCGGCCGGTGGAAGGACCCCCTGGAATCTGCCGAGCAGGTCCTGGCGCCACTCGGCGGGAGCCTCCGGTAGGAAGGCAGCGTCTCCCGCGACCGGAAGGCCAAGGAGTACGGACACGTCCTGCAGGGTCGGCGCCATCTCCCCGACTGGTAGATGGAAAGTGTGCGTCTCGGGCCGCCAACGGTCCACCAAAGCCGTCAGCAGGGAACGGTCGAACGGGAAGCGTCGTGATCGCTTCACGCCCGCCTCGTCCCCCTCCCCGGCCAAGGCACCTCCGTCCTCATCCGTGCCCTGCACCATCCGGGCAAGAGGGAGAAGTCCGGCATCCCGCAGCCTGCAAATAAAGTGAAGGTCAGCATTAAATATTTTTATGGTAATACTAAAACGTTGGCGTAGTGCAAACCTGGCAGTCCAACGGGGGTCGAGTCCCCAGGCCACACGAGGTGTGCGTGTCCGGACCACTCCCAGCTCAGTCGACTCGTCCGTGCTCCCCGGTGGCGGCGCACGACGGGAAGCGCGGTGCACGCGGTCCAAGTGCTCGTCCAACAGCGTGTACCGCCAGTCACCCGCCATAACTGTAAAATTATCTAAATGTAAATTTGTACACTACATTTTCTACAATAATACATGAAAAATAGTATACAAAATTTCGACACAACAATTTTCTACATTTAAATTTTTCTTCATTTCAATTTTGTAAACTGCATCTACATTTGTACATTGAATGATCTACAATAAATTTCTAAAGTAAATTTTCCACAATAATACATTACAAATATTATACAAAAAACTATATTTTTCTACATTTAAATTTGTACATCTAAATTTGTAAACTGCATCTACATTTCTAAATTTAATGTTCTAAACTAGATTTTCTAAACTAAATATGTAAACTAAATATCTAAGCTAATTTTCTAAACTAAATATCTCTACTAAATAACTAAGCTAAATTTGTAAACTAAATATCTACACTCTACACTACATTTTCTAAACTAAATTTATCTAAACAAATTTTCTAAAGTAAATTTTCCACAATAATGCATTACAAATATTATACAAAAAACTATATTTTTCTACATTTAAATTTATACATCTAAATTTGTAAACTGCATCTACATTTCTAAATTTAATGTTCTAAACTAGATTTTCTAAACTAAATATCTAAACTAAATATCTAAGCTAATTTTCTAAACTAAATATCTAAACTAAATTTGTAAACTAAATATCTACACTAGATTTTCTAAACTAAATTTATCTAAACAAATTTTCTAAAATAAATTTTCTAAAATTAGAAAAATACCTGCAAATCCCGCGGCTTCTTCTCCTCTCCCTCTCCTCCCCCTCTCCTTCTCTTCTTCCCTCTCCTCCCCCTCTCCTTCTCTTCTTCCCTCTCCTCTCCCTCTCCTTCTCGTCTTCCCCTCTCCTCCTCCTCTTCCTTCCTCTCTTCTGCTCTGTCTTCTCGCGCGGTGGAGAGAGTGAATGGCGAGCGAGCAGGCGTGGGGAAGAAAAGGGGCTCGGCCGTCGGGCTGTTTCACATGCAGTCGCCCCCCCGTTGGGCGACTCTTCTTTATGTCGCCGAACGGGGGGGCGATTCAATTGAATCGCTTAACGGGGAGGCGATTGCATTTAATCGCCCAACGGTTACCAGATTCTTTATAAATCGCGTTTTGGTGGGGCGACAAGAGTAAATCGCCCAATGGTTTGGCGACTCGAGCCTATTTGTGTAAAAAAATTTGTCGCGGGTATATTTCTGTATTTTCGAATAAAAAATGGGTTATCCGTACAAAAATTTCATGAACTCACTGGTGTACAACAATGGCGACCCCGCAGGGCGTTGCATTTGTAGATGGTGCTTATATTGGTTGTGATTTAGGACTTTTTTATTGTAGCTGATAGTAGTTTATTTAGCATAATTAAATTTAAAAATTTTAAAATAAAAAACATGTTAGTTCATCATAAATAATGCGAAGGAATACGAAAAAAGAAAAGGTAAAAAACTCTTAAAAAGCTAAAAAATAAAGGAATAATGAATTAAAAAGCTGAAAGCTGAAGTTGAACAAACAAAGCCGCTGAGGATGGGATATGGGCTTGGTGTGCTCCGTGAGGATGACCCGCCCCGGTGGAGTCCGAATATACTCAGCGGCCGCGGCGGAGCTCGTGAAGACGGCAGAGACGATCAGGGTTCCGACAACCAGGAGGATGCAACTCGTCATCATCTTCTTTGGCTGCATCGCGTCGTGCACAAGTGGCAGTAACCTGGATCGACATCCTTCCTTGTACATGGACCATATAGTGTGGGGTGGCAACGGCACTGACGTCAAGGAATGGGAATGACGTGATGTGATGGACGGTTTTGTGCAGCTTTCCCTAGACGGCAACCTTTGCTTAGCAGGGACTTCTCCGCACGACTAGGGATGCACAGGGGCGGGTTAGCTCGTTGACTCTCTGGCCTCGTAGCATGTCATGACCCTCGCACTACTTCAGAAAACCGTATTACAAATGGTTCAAAAATATCATTACAGACGGTTTTCTGAACCGTCTGAATTTATGAGTCAGTGATACTCGAAGGTTATCACATACAGTTTTCGAACTGTCTGTGGTGTAAATACCATAGACGGTTTGTAAGAAAAACCGTCTGTGATAGGTGATAATCACAGAAACCGTCTGTGATATCTAAATATCACAGACGGTTTTTAATTTTTAGTTAAAAACCATCTGTGCTATTCTCTTCTACCCCTAAATCTATTTCTGTTCATTGGCTAACCTCAGAAAATACTAGCCATGCTCTCTGAAACAAGCAGATCAACATGTACGTATATACATCCAATTCATATCTCAATTTATTTCACAAACATAAAACATCTATTTCACAAATCAATTAATTGAAATGAAAATAAGCAAATATAATATGAAACACAATACATATTTTATTTTTATTAAGATTAGAGCCTATCATTACAATATCCCAAAACAACAAACATGTTACCCATCTAGCTAACACAACAAGAACAGAGAAAAGCAAAGATCCTCTATGCCTAGGCCTTCTCGCCCTTGATGCAGCGCACAGGCTGAATGTCTTTGACACCCACCATCGTCGGCGTT
The DNA here is from genome assembly GCA_017311315.1 of Dendrocalamus latiflorus. Lineage (NCBI taxonomy): Eukaryota > Viridiplantae > Streptophyta > Magnoliopsida > Poales > Poaceae > Dendrocalamus > Dendrocalamus latiflorus. Next base: position 17,740,498 of record CM029655.1, on the reverse strand, counting down.
GATTGAGCGCTATCTTGTGCATCATCTGCTTCATGGGGCTATTATGGTATGGGTCAAGGAGGAGAAGGAGAACAACAATGAGGAGAATAACAGCAAAGAGTAGGAGAACAGTAAGAAAACAGTAAAGATGAGGAGAACAGCAAGAAGGAGAACAGAAAGAAGGCTTGGTTCTGGTGATTATTTATAGGGGAGGGAGTGCGAAATTTTTTGGCGCGGGGACGGAGAGGCGGAGCTACGATCCGTGGGGTAAGGATTGGTGGATTTCTATTGGCTAGGATTGGGTTGAGGAGGATCGACGGGCCCAGCGGTCAGATTATCACAGACGATCTATATATAGAACCTCCAAATTCCGAAAGGAAGACCAAGAAAAAGGGCAAAAACAGAAACCAAAAACTTGCGACGCAAGTTTAGGTCCAAAGATGGCCGATTTTTGGGGTCTTGGAGGGCGACTGGCGCAAGCAGGTCGTTTTTTATCGGGCTCGTCGTTAGTTTTCCAACGAGTACAACAACGTCGAAAACGGACACCGTATGCAAAACTTATGCCTGTTTTACTGAAGGCGTCTCAAAATTGAATCCTACTCGGACTCAAACGGGAAATTATGAAATTTTGGAGAATTACAAGGCGGGAAACATATCACAGACGGTTCGTATTAAAAACCGTCTGTGATAATTCCAGATTATCACAGACGGTTTTTAATAGAATCGTCTGTGATATTGGAATATCACAGACGGTTCATCAGTAATAACCGTCTATGATACTCGTTTTCTCCGATGCCATCAATACATACGGTGTCTAAATTAAAACAGTCTGTGTTAGTGTCGATCACAGATAGACCGTCTGTGATTTGGCGTTTAGTATTAGGTTTTCTGTAGTAGTGTCGAGTCAACCCGGCCCTCTTCCCTCCTCGCATCACGAAACAGTGTCTACTTCCTTCTGCCACGGCGCCGCCAAAACCAACCGCCGTATATGGTTCCTCCACTTCGCCACCACCGGCAGTAGCATCCTCAGCACGGTCACAGGCGACACCTCCCGCCTTTCCGGTTTCTCGATTTGCACCAATGCATCCTCCATCCCGATCTCCGGCGGCAAAATCTCTGGCGTCGTACGCACCTCCGTCGGTGAGGTCGTCTAGGCAGTGGTCGCGCCGGCGGGAGGCGGACGCAGGTCACAAGGTTGGTGGCTGCTGAGGACCTCGCTGGCGTCAGGCGGCGGTGACAGCCTAGGCGTGCCACGGACGTAGCCTGGTTTAGTGGAGGCTGCTGTCTCTTCTCCCTATCTCCCATTATCTTCGGTATTCTCTCAAATTTTCATTCCGGTGCTCACCATGGGAAAATTTACTGGCCATGGATGCGCCGATATTGGGTGGCTTCAATAGTTAGGCCAAGGTATGGCAAATCTTGGCCACGGATGCGCAAGCGAAGGCGCGCCGCGGCGCATGCGGAGGCTGGCGGCGACACCGTTGACGATGCAGCGGCGTGGCGCGAAGGCGCGAGTTGCCATGTCCTCCTGCGAGCGGCGAAGGCGCCGAGGACTACCTGCAGCTCGACCTGAGTGCACTGCAACGTCCCCCATCCGAGATAGGCCGACCCGTAAGACCCAGTGGGTCTTGGGGCCATGACATCTTCTGTAAAAGGGCCGACCCCTTGGACCCTACTTGATATCTGGGCCGCACCCCATTCCCATCCCAACGCACGACCCACCTCAACACGTCCCCGTCTTGAAGCATTGGCATCGCGGTGCAGGCCAGAGCAGAGCAGCGCTACCGGGGTGGAGATTCCGTGTAAACGCAAGACAGCAAGAGTGGCCTTCCAAATTGTTGAGTTTGGCTGGGCCTCCGAAACGTGTGAGAACATGCATCCCGGACTGCTGGATCCGTGCGAGAAAGAACCATGCCAGTTGCAGTTGGAGCTTTGACCTCCATAATTAGAAGGAAAAAATTCACTTTACCCTTTCAACTTATGCTCCAAGTTTGATTTGCATTCTCAACTATAAAACTATTCGCTTTACACCCATCTACTATCGAAACCGGATCAAATCACTCCCCTCACCCTAAACCACCTCGATTTAAGATGATATGGCGCTCATGTGGTAGTAGTCTTGACAGATAAGCTGGTTTCAGATGATATGGCCCTATGTATCATCCTGCAACAAATAACGATGATATGGCATCCTTTCTCCTCTATCCTACTATCTTCTTTCCCTCATTCTCTTCCTCATCTTCTCTCCCCCTTGCTCTCTCCACTAGGGATGAGCAGAGCGGTACAGTGGTTGCACAGCTTCTTAGGCGGTGGCAATAAGGGCCAGCAAAGCAAGGAGCCAAGGTACCAGCAGATGGCAGCTCGAGCGAGCAAAGCGCATAGCGACGACCAGGTAGAGGTTGATGACCCAATTGGCATCCGTGGTGTTCGTCGTGGCGGCGGACGACATCACCTCCACTGTCTTTGCCTAGGTCATGGCGTCGATGTGGCTATGCCTCCACCACCACGTGCCACCTAGCTCGAGGCCCAAGAGCGGGGCGCAGCTATGGAGAGCTTCCTGGTCTGTATATGGACGATGGTGAGGTGCCTAAGCGCGCCTTGGGACTCCTCGAGTAGCCTAGCGAACGCGGCGCCAATGAATTCCATGGTGGCGTCAATGGTTTCGGGGAGCGCCCCTGGTGGTGAACACGCTAGCGACGATCTTCGCGGTGGCTTCAATAGCGGCTCGAGGAGTAGTGCGACGCTATGTGGCACAAGGGCGAGCATGACGCAGCAAGCTTCTCAGAGGCGTTGATGGCCTCACAGAGTCCAGTGCGGGTGGTGTTGGCATGCGAGAAGGCTACTCTGTTACCAACAATCATAGCCGTTCCCCAGCAGTTGGAGAAGAAGGGGAGGAGAGGAAGAGATGAGAGAGAGAAGAGAGAGATGTGTGAGAGGGGAAGGAAGAAGAAAGGAGATAAGAGGATGATATGTGGATCTCATAAATATTTTTTTATTTTGTTTCCTGAGTGGCTATCATGTCATAAAAACGATCATGTCATTCAAAATCGGAGTGGTTTAGAGCAAGGGGTGATTTACTCTGGTTTTAATAGTCAAAAGATGTAAAGATGTAAAGTGAACGATTTCATAGTTAAAGATATAATTTGAACTTAGAGCATAAGTTAAAGATCAAAAGTGGATTTCTTCCTAATTAAGATCAAAACGCTTTTGGACACCGCTCTGATCGGGCACCTCGGACACCTCGTACTGTAGTCAAGGCCCAATACAAAGTAGTGATTCTTCCTGGGTCGTTATTGGGCCGAAATGACTACCAGGACTATATCTGCAGCTTTGTTTCGGGCTTCTTTTAGACTGCTGGACTATGGCGCTTTAACGAAGGGTGGGCTTTCTAGTCCAGATCGGTCAGTCAGCTCCCTGTAAGCTGTAATGTGAACATGTGATCAATCCTGAAGAACGGCATGCAGCAAGTGTTTGTAAAGGACAGCTCTGCAAGCACAAACCGTTAACCATTTCGTAAGTCATTTCTCGTACTCTTTTGATGAGATCTTATTTGTTGTTGCTGTGCCTGCAATCCAAACAACAAAAGGAGAATTCTTTTTTAATTCGCATGCACTGCAAGGTCTATATTATGACTACATTTTACCGAGAGCACACATCCGTCATACTTCTTGGGATCTACCGGGCGAAATGGGTTCTCATTGGTTATATGGCATATATTCTATAACTTGCGGGCACATATTGAATCGAAGATGATAACCTTAAATCCCACGTTTCCAAACGGGGTCTTATTAAAGTTGTTTTGTTATGCAAAAACTACATGCCGTTTTTGTTTTCATATTTTTCTAATGCGCTTGATCATTTAATTCTCAAGCAACACAAACGTCTACTGTTACTACATTTCTGACGAGATAGTAACATAATCTCTTTGAGAGAGTAATGTGATTTTTTTTTCATATCCAATAGGAGTGTTTTTTTACCAGCCTGGCTTTTCCTGGCATCTACAGTACCGGACAACCAAACGAGCGTCTGTTCGGACCTTCCTCGGTTCTGTCGGGTTGGACTTTTTTTTTGTTTCTGCAATGCATTCTGCAACCCGAAAGCTGCTACTGCAAACGAAGCAGGTAGGCAAAAGTAGCTAGCTAGCTAGCTACCTCCTCGTGCACGGTAGGGGTCCTCTCCGGGCCGTCCGATGGAGATCGCGCGGCGCCCGGTTTATCCCGCGGCCGTGTTCCACCCCCCTTCATTCATCGTCGTCGTCCGGCGTGGATCGATCGCGAGGAGGAGGAGGAGAATCCTAATGAACTGTAGCAGCAAATCATCAAGAGCTTCTGACTTTAGAGTAGTAATGGCCCAAAGTAAAAAAGCTAGTGTTTGATTCGGCTGGAGCTTTTGATTTTTTTGACAACGCCTCACCTGCAAATGAGCTTTAAGCACCGCTACGCCGCCAGTGCCTCTGGCCCTCTCCCCGTTCCGTCGGCCGCGGCGACGCCGTCTCTCAATGTACCGCGCTGTTTGCGTCGGCGCGCGCTCAAGATGTCGGCGTCGGCCGTACAAGACGGTGGGCGGTGGAGCGGGCCCGTGATGCCCGCTACTGATGATGTGGGCGGAGGTGGAGCGCGTAGTTGTGGCAGAGCTCGATCCTAGGCCGCTTTTAAAAATCGCTTCTAAAAGTCTGGCGTTTGATTCGGCGAAGCCGTTACAAACGCCCCCTCCATCTCGATCTCACCGGCGGCGGCTGCGCATGTGTCGCCGTTGCCTCCCTGTGAGTGTGTCATTCAACCGCGCCATCATCCGCGGCTCTTCCCTTCCCTCCCCTGCGAGCCAGCCGCACAGTTAATTCCCCACCCAAAGTATATCCAATCATTTTGGCTTCTTTTCCTCAGATGCATCATGCCCAGTGGCAGGGCTTCTCAGGACCAGTCGAGCTAGCTCGAAATCGACCTCTAGATCGATCGTGCGTGCTTCGACGATGCAAAATTGGACTCTAGCATCGCAAACTTGGTGCCTTTTGCCGGTCCGATCGACCTGACCCAACGTCCACATCCGGGAGAACATGCTCAAGGAAGATTCGGCGCTCTTCTTCCGCACCCGTGCTGATGTGCGTGGCCGGCCGCTCGTCAAGCATATGTCACGCACACGCGGCACATGATTCCCTAGCCCTAGCTGGTAGCTAGCTAGGCGACTGCTGCGATGCCAACACGGTCGGAGCCGTGTCAGGCCGAGGAGAGCGCGGGAGGCGACCGGCCCCCAGCAGAGCATGAGTTCAGCACGCAGCTGGATGAGACGAGCAACACGATGCATGCATGAACAGTGCGGTCTACCTGTGAAAGGGCGTTTGCTGACTCGGCCAAAGCTCAGCAACATCTATCTTCGATTCGATCGGCCACACGCACGTCGGCACATCAGCGCACGTCGTTGCTGCGCTGCGCTGAGACAGCCAGACGAGTGCATGGAACAAAAACGGGATCCTTTTAATTCGCTCACGTCCTGCGAGCGGCTCAGCTAGCTAGGTTCTGCCTGCTTAGCTAGCTAGCTCCTGCGCGTCGGCATGATGATGACATGGGGAGCGTACGTACGGACAAAGATGCCCCCTCGGCCTCTCCTCAGCTCTCGGCTGCCATGATGGGGAGGGGGGGCAGGGCACCCGGCCTTGCTTGACCAAAAACAAGTGGGGGCAAGCGCTTCAATGCGACGCACTAGATTGCATCCTACTCTAGCTCATATGCGCCACTCATACCTCATATTGGGCAACAAGGATCGACCGGCTGCTTCGTTCAACGACTAGCTAGCTAGCAGGTGTTTTAGGGGTGGAAAGTAGATACGAATTATCCGTATTATCTGATTACTGTATTCGATATGATACAAATACGTTATAGATTTTTTCATCCGATTAATAATTTCTCTCATATTCATATTCATATTCGAATTCTAATAAAAATATAGATATGAATACGGTATGAACTTTTATTATCTAAAATCGTATTTTATCTAGATTATTCGTATCTGTATTCGGCGAAGCAATATATATATACACACACACACACGAGTGTTTCATGCACCTAGGTGCCTAGGCACACATATCAATACCCGTTGATTTGCTTTGAGATTCGCAACGTTTGATACGGGTATCTTCATATACCCATAAAAAAGTATATTTGAGATGTCAAACTCCGAAAAAAAATAAATTCAACTTCAGTTTAATTAGTTTGAACTATTTTTATGGTATATACTCACTGTAGTCGCATTGAACTCAAAAGTAGTTTAAACTAGTTTGAACTGAGTTCAAAACTTACTTACCATAAATATATCAAGGGTATAAAACATTTTCATACCTAAACTCGAAAAAATTATCAATCATACACGTGTATCGGACGGTTCTTGGTGTGGGTGCCTAGGCACCCAGATGCCTTATGTAATTTTCCTATATATATATATATACATATATAAAATTGTAATACGACTAATTAGTTGGACAAAACTTTTAATTCAATGTAATTCATGTTTCTTTATGTGAAGTAAATGAATTAGACTAATTAAGCGTTACTGTACGAAGATAAAATGTTATTAATATCTTCATACTACATAAGTTATGATGGTATCCGGATCCGATTGAATTGAGTATATATTGATTCGAATTCGTATTCATTACAATATTCGAATTCATATTTGTATCCGTTCATAAAATACAAATATAAATACGATAAAGACACTATTTAACTCGTATTCAATTCATTTTCATCCATAATTGTTTTTTCCCGCTTTGGTTTGCAATTCGCCAATTCGTGAACCTCCGTGGAGAGCAGTGGGTCCTTTCCTGCATCTTTGGTGGAAGTGCTCTGTTCTAGCTTAGACTCTTGACGCTAGCTGGAAGGGATGTACGTAGGCGTAGCCATGCATGTGCCGTGCAAAGATCCACACCTCTATCGAGTGCCGCGGTAGAGTAGTCATCATGCGACACTACACAAATACTGCCGCCACTAGACATCAGGCATGCGTACACCCGTAGAACCCTAGCTATAGCTGGCGGCTACGTACCTCAGCCCCTCTTTGCTTGCTTTCACCATGTGAGCAGCAGCACAGCATGGAACTAGGCGAGCTGCATACGCAGCAAGATTTGCTGCTTACCGACGCTCCATGACATTTTTTTTCGCCCGACATGGCTAACATGTTCGATCGATTTCCTTGTGGTAGCTGGTGGTAATGCATGGGGGGAAAAAGTTTTCCAAGGAGCGAATTGATGCGCCACATTGACCGACCCCTGCTGCCTTTTTCATTATGCTCGTGCAGGGGAAATAGATCATATCTATCTTTCTGTCCTCTGCTTCCCTCTGCCCACGTACTTCATTGCATCTGCCTTCCATCATGTCTTTCTAGAAACCATGCAGCTCATTATTTGCCCTGATCTGATCAGGGCAACTGCTTCTTCCTGGCACACCTTTTTATTCGAAAAAGGTCGATTTATATTATATGTAGGGGAAATAGAACAAGAGGAAGCTTATTCCTGAAATAGATGATGTTTTAAGATTTTACACTTCAAACGTGTAGAAATGATCAAAATGCCCTCATTCATTTTCTCACTTATTGCTCTAGATGATGTGTATTACTCTAATTTATAGTACCTAATAGCCTTGAGAATAATGAATGGTAGAGGTATCTAAGGGAAAAATAGTTAAAATTTGTCTTGAAATTGTAGAATGACATGTATTTCAAAACAAAATTTGAAAGCTAGCATATTATGAATAGGACTGACGTGGTATAGGACTGATGACAACAGGGGAGGGTAAATAGTGCCTTCTCAAATTTCCCCTAAGCACCAGAAAATTTTCACTCCAAAACTAAAGAGCTAATATAATCATATTTCACAGTCTCCAGCTAAGCAACAATCCGAAACAACAAAGATGTACGAACTCTGCACCCAAAAGTCCGACCGGCCACAGGCTGGTGGTTAGACAAGTTACAAACTGGTGGTCTGACTAGTGGCCATTCTGACCGAGCCCAGGAGAGGTCTGACAGCTCCCCTATTTCTAGAGCAGAAAATCAGCATGAGTTCAAACCACTTTTGATGCAAACTTCAAAATCTAAGATCAAATGATATCAGACTTTACATACATCTTGCAAAGGGTCTCAAGAACCTATTCCATCAAGAATGGTAAGAATCTTAGTCAAAATCCTAACATTTCCTCAAAACATATAAGAGTGCACCAAAACGAACAAATATAAAAAACTTGTGAAACAACTTGCTTATAGATTAAGGACAACCAAGATGGCCCTAAATGTGTTTTCACATGTCACAGCAAGTAAAACACACAACGAATTGAAGCCAAAACCCTCATATTAAGAAACCTCAAGAAAGGCTCTAAATCAAGTAAGAATCGGGGCAATTTTGAAATCTTGCAATCCACATTGCCTAGATGGATGTGATCTGATCTATATGAGTTATCTCCATCACTTACATATCCTTAGCATAAGGTAAGATCAAGAAGGAGAGAAGAGGCAAAGAACCAATAAAAACAAGAGCAAACCAGCGAAGACAAGAATGCTTTATGGGAGATGAACAAACTTGATTATATTACTATTTGTGAATGAATGTTTTTGATGAGGATAGAATAAATATCTAAATATAACTTTAATATTTAATTAAAGCCAAGGGACCCCATGGTCATAGACTATTGTGGTCATAAATTTCCAGATGTTGCTCTCTGAGTACCCTGGTCAGAGAAACACTTTGTGTATTGCTCGACCGGATGATCGGTCAGAGATTCTTTGAACTAGTACCTAAACTTGATTCTAGGTATATTTCTTCTGTGCGGTGCATAAACACGTGTCTTATCCACTCCAAACAACACGATACTTTCAGCCCTAAGTCACTGACAACAACTGCCATACGGTTGTTTACCACGTTCGACTCCCACTGATAATAAATGATGATCAGGTGTCCTTTCTCTGGCAATAACCACCTCCCCAACCGGACACACTGCTTTCATAAGGCATCTTCCCTGGCGGATAATTGATGTCTTTTCATTGGTATTCAAGGCTGGACGACGAAGACATTCAACAACGAATTCATGTCAATTTGATTTACTGTAATTAGAGGTAGTCTCTTGCCTTGTTAAAAGGATAGCAATAAAGAGCATCCCTGTTCTCTCCCAAGGATTTTAACCATTTTCCTTATATTATTTTGTAAGATCGGTGACTCGATCATCGACAGCTAAAACTGTTCGTGGGGATCGAGGTGCTAAATCCTTGAAGATCATTTAGTAATCCTCATCCTTTTCTGTTCCCTGTTTTCATCGCTCATGCGATCATGGCAAGGTCTTAGGATGAGGAGAAATGGTTCGTGTTGTGGCTACAGACCAAACAGAGAGAGAGATGGTAGTGGAGAGTGATGAAGATAAGTGTAATGGCCTGGGTCCTCCCCAAGGCTTACTCATATATATATACACATGAGGAGTGCTTTTACAGCTATACCCTTACATCTGGTTATCCCCTATGGGGCAGTTATGTCATTACACATGGCCTATTCTGGGCCTTATAATCTCCTACCAGGCCTGCTGGGTTTAGGTGGGGGCCACCCCTACGACAGGAGCCTCTCATGGTGAAGGGCTTCACAGGGCCGAAGCCATGTCGTCGAGTCCTTTGGCCCCCTCCGTCCCCTGCGGCCTGTGAATTCCTCCAAGCTTGTGGTTGGGGAGCCTGAAATCTGGGATGGTGGTAGCGGAAGGTGGCGCCATGTCGAAGTAGGCGCACGCGCTCCGTCCCCTACCCTTCGAACGGGTGGCAGCGAAGCTGGCGCCCAAGTCGAAGTAGGCGCGCGCGCTCCGTCCCCTACCCTTCGAACGGGTGGCAGCGAAGCTGGTGCCCAAGTCGAAGTAGACGCGCGCGCTCCGTCACCTACCCTTCGAACGGGTGGCAGCGAAGCTGGCGCCTAGTCGAAGTAGACGCGCGCGCTCCGTCCCCTACCCTTCGAACGGGTGGCAGCGAAGCTGGCGCCTAAGTCGAAGTAGACGCGCGCGCTCCGTCCCCTACCCTTCGAACGGGTGGCAGCGAAGCTGGCGCCTAGTCGAAGTAGACGCGCGCGCTCCGTCCCCTACCCTTCGAACGGGTGGCAGCGAAGCTGGCGCCTAAGTCGAAGTAGACGCGCGCGCTCCGTCCCCTACCCTTCGAACGGGTGGCAGCGAAGCTGGCGCCTAGTCGAAGTAGACGCGCGCGCTCCGTCCCCTACCCTTCGAACGGGTGGCGGCGAAGCTGGCGCCTAGTCGAAGTAGACGCGCGCGCTCCGTCCGCTACCCTTCGAACGGGTGGCAGCGAAGCTGGCGCCCAAGTCGAAGTAGACGCGCACGCTCCGTCCCCTACCCTTCGAACGGGTGGCGGCGAAGCTGGCGCCTAGTCGAAGTAGACGCGCGCGCTCCGTCCCCTACCCTTCGAACGGGTGGCGGCGAAGCTAGCGCCTAGTCGAAGTAGACGCGCGCGCTCCGTCCCCTACCCTTCGAACGGGTGGCAGCGAAGCTGGCGCCCAAGTCGAAGTAGACGCGCGCGCTCCAGGGCTGTTGTGACCTTGTAGTCCCGTAGTGCGCTTTTAATGGCGGCTGGAATTACGCCGACGCCTGGCCTGGCAGAAGCCAGGCTGTCGCGTCGTGCAGTCTGCCATGCTGCAGGTGGGGCACGTGGTGACTCATGACTGGTGCGTCGTGGGATGTGAGCGGTTGCGTGATCGCGGCCGTTCGCCTCGTCCCCCGAGAAGTTGGACGCATGTTGAAGAGGTAGGGGCATTGTGTGCTGCTTGGCCACCTACCAGGCGCGGCCTTCTAGGTCCGAGCGGTTCTTCTTTCCAAATCTTGGACAGCCGAATCGCCGGGAATTTGATCCGTCTGTGCATTGAGCGCCAGGGCAAGCGAGCGGCCTTTATAAGGTGTTAGTGTTGAGGTGGAGGCACCCTTTCTCGTTTTGCTTTTTGACCTGCCGCTTCGCTTGCACCCGTGCTAATTGTCACGCCAGTTGCTCCCTTGCCTGCTTCTTCTCCTTCCCTTGTCGCGGAGAGCGATGGCCAGCCACGACGACGCCACGTACCACCCCCGCAGCGGTTCCTTGCCTAGCCAGGGCGAGGTGAACCATCCTTCCCAAGAGTACAAACTGGTGCCGCGGGGGAGCTCGCGCGCCAACAAGCTGTGGAACGCGATGGAGCACTCGGGAGGCTCCTGCTCCCGTGTGCTGGGGAAGAGCCGCATGACGGAAGGGACGCTACAACGGCTCGTGGATGAGGGGAAGATCGCAGATCGCAATGGGGCTCGCTTACCCCGCCAGGACGAGACGGAGCCGAAGCCCGGGGCCCTGGAGGCAATTGTTTTCGTCGCGTTCATCGATGCTGGCCTTCGGATGCCCTGCACGTTGTTTGTGGGCGAAGTCCTGCGGGCCTACCAGTTGGAGCTAGCCCAGCTGACGCCCCACGCGCTACTCCGCCTCGCTGTCTTCGCGTGGGCGATGCGGACAGAGGGGTGGCACCCCAGCGCCAGCTTATTCGCCACCCTGCACGATGCACACTGTCGACCCAGAAAAGGTTGGCGGGGCGGTGTCCAACTTTGGCGGTGTGGACTTCGTGCTCCGGGCGTCCTGCGCGACGTTGTTTCCTGTGTCCGCCTCGTCAGGGCAGTGGGCGTCCGGCTGGACGCGGTGGTGGTTCTATTACACTGTGACCGACAAGAGCAGAATGCAGTGCCGAGGCGGGCCGATCTCGTTTAATAGCACGCCGAGTCTGAAGGCGGAGATTGACGACACGCGAAAGCTACAGAGCCTCGTCGGTGTCGCCCGTCGAATGAGCGTGCACGACCTAGCCGAGGAGTTCACGATGCATGGGGCGGCGCCACTCTCCTCCCGGGGGAAGTATGTTGTGCCGAATGGCCCCCGCGAGGACGGGTTCGAACCATGTGTGTCTCGGGTGCTTCCGCCCTACGCCCCTTGTAAGTCGCCCATCGTGTCATTGTATCTGTTTGGCTTTCGCCTAACTGACGTGATCTCCTGCGCAGTGACTCGGCTAGAAGATGCGGAGCGCGTGGTTGCGGCGCTCCTCGGCCCGTATACGCTTAAGGAGCACCGGGCTCGCGAGGCCGCGGTGAAGGCGGCTAAGCAGGGGCGGATAAACCGCACCTGCGAGGCTGTAGGCATTGCCGTGCCCGAGCGCATGGTGCCGGAAGAGCTCCCCGCCGGGACTCCCGGCGCTCAGGACGGTGATAGCCCCGCGGGGGGGCTGTCTTCGCGACGCCGGGCCCGTTCCCCGGCTGCCGTATGCGACCCGGCAGCCCCCCCGACGGCTAGCTCAGCTGAGGCGGAGCGTGCGACCGGCGGTGGGCCTGGCCACACTGCTTCGGAGGGGCGCGCCGCCGCGGATCCCCCGACATTTTCTGCCGCTGCCCACGAGCCCGTGCTCGGGCTCGCGGCCACCGCTGAGTTGGGACCCGTCCACCCGGGGGGTGGCGTCGTCCCCGGCGAGCAAACCACGGGGGACGGTGCGTTATCAACCGTAGCGGCCGACGAGGGCGTGCCCCCTGCGGAGGAAACCACGGGGGCGGCAATGACCGGAGCTGGTTCTGCCGTGGAAGAATCGCCTGCGTCACCGCAGGCGAAACGCCCTCGGACGCAGTCCCCCCTGCCAACGAGGGGTCGATACGCTGTTGCGGGGCCTTGCCGTGGGATTACGGCGGCTGGCGTGGCCGAGAAGACCTTCTCCCCAACCGTCGAGGCGCCCGCGTCCCCCTGGGTGGTCGACCCGGTGCCACTTCCTACCGTGACGAGGGGCGCAGGAGGTAGGTGTGAGTCCCTTTCTTCCCCTGACTTCGCGAGACTTTCTCCGATCTGCTCGCTCATTCTGCCGACATCAGGCGAGACGACGTCTCCCGTACGTGGCGAAGGATCGAGCAGCGGAGGTATGCGCGAAGTCGGGAGTCGCGTGCAGGATGCCCCGCCGGTGTCCATTGCTGCTGACGTGGCCGTGGCCACGGTAAATCCTGGCGTGTTGGGGCCGGGACTCGCTCGCTCGGACTTCCTCCCTCGCCCGGAGATATTTTGTGACCTCACCGCCGCCGCCGAGCGTGCTGACAACGGCCTCAATCGAGAGGTGCTGTCGTCATGCGCGGGGGACCTCCTGGCGCTCGCGTTGCAGGCCTCCGAGATGAGGGTAAGTACGTGCGCTTCAGCTTGTACGGTACTGCTAGACGCCTGCTGATTTGTTGTTCCTGTCAGACGCTTGCCCTCAGCCGGTCCTTTGACGAGGCCCGCGTTCGGGAGCAGAGGGCTCTGGAAGCCAACCTCCGCGAAGCAAACACTGCTATCGCCGCGAAGGATGAAGAACTTCGCGCACTGGAGGACGCCCTGGTGGCCGCACAAGTTGCGGCCACGGAAGCGCGGGACGCCGCGGCTGGGGAACGCGCCGCCCTCGTGCAGCAGATCTCCATCCTAGAAGGGGAGAACGCCCAACTGGCGGAGGCTGCTGCCGAGAACCGCCTTGCCTTGGAGAATGCGTCTGTGTCAGCGTGGCGGGCCATGGAGTCTCTGAACCAGGCCCTTCGAGATCTGTGCGTCTGAGTGCCGGATACTACGCACAGGCCGGAGTCCCTGTCGGAGACGCTCGGGCTGATCGAGGAGGGGGCCGGCGTTGCTCTTCGTGGCGCCAGGACCTTTGGCGAGCACTGCAGCTATGTTGGTGCGTGCTTCGCCCTCGCCCTGCTTCATACTCGTGGGTGTAGGCATACCCATGAGCTAGCGAATTCTCAACTGGATCTTCCCGACCGACCAGAGGTTATGTCGGACGCCATCCGCTCCATTGGGGCTAGCCTGCAGAACTTCCACCAACGGATCTGGGGCCGCTTCGGGGAAAGTGCAGCGAGAGTCGCCGTGCAGCAGACGTTGCATGGGGAGGGGGACCTCCTCCAGTGGCTTGAAGGGGTCCTTCAGCGCCGCGGCGACGACGGCGCGGGCTCGTCCGCACCGCGCCAAGACTGAGCGGTTGGTCGGGTGGTGCAGGGGGATGATGTACTGGTTCTTACGCATGTGACCATGTAACCCCTTTGCTTTTGCAATGGAACCAAGTAGTACTTTATGCTTGGTGTTACCTGCCGCCGGACGCGGAGGACAGGTGTACGCATCTCGTTTATGCTCCGTGGAGTGGCGCGTGCGGAGGCAAATCTCGACGCTACGATTTCCTTTATAGTCCGGAGACTCGCGCGTGCGGAGGCGGACCTCGACGCTACGTCTTATTTAGAGTCCGTGGACTAGTGCGTGCGGAAGCGGACTTCGACGCTACGTCTTTTTTATAGTCCGGAGACTCGCGCGTGCGGAGCTAGGCTCGACGCTACGTCTTATTTAGAGTCCGTGGACTATTGCGTGCGGAGCTAGGCTCGACGCTACGTCTTCTTTATAGTCCGGAGACTCGCGCGTGCGGAGCTAGGCTCGACGCTACGTCTTATTTAGAGTCTGTGGACTATTGCGTGCGGAGCTAGGCTCGACGCTACGTCTTCTTTATAGTCCGGAGACTCGCGCGTGCGGAGCTAGGCTCGACGCTACGTCTTCTTTATAGTCCGGAGACTCGCGCGTGCGGAGCTAGGCTCGACGCTACGTCTTATTTAGAGTCCGTGGACTATTGCGTGCGGAGCTAGGCTCGACGCTACGTCTTCTTTATAGTCCGGAGACTCGCGCGTGCGGAGCTAGGCTCGACGCTACGTCTTATTTAGAGTCCGTGGACTTTGTTCTGCTTAGCGCGGACAGGGGATGCTCTTGGAACAGCAACCTTTATTGAACTCCCGTTTGCGCGGGCGAGCATCGCCTAACAACGGGCCGGTGGCTCTACGCCTACTGTGCTGCTTCTAGGCGTAGTACCGCCGCAACCTGTCCGCGTTCCATGTGTGCCGGAAGGCTTGTCCTTCAAGCGTGGCGAGGCGGTACGCCCCCTTTGGCAATGCCTCCGTTACGATGTACGGGCCTTCCCACTTGGATTCCAGTTTGCCAACGGTTTCCGCCTGAAGCGCCACTCTGAGGACGAGATCCCCAGGCTTGAACCCCCGCGGGCATATAGAGCGGTCCCGAGTACGCATTGTCTGCCGCGCGTACTTCTCGACGTGGTGGGCTGCATCTGCCCGTATCCCGTCGAGGAGGTCCAAGGACACACGGCGCTCCTCTTCGGGTGCTTGGACGAGGACCCTTCGCGAGCCGGCCTTAATTTCCTTGGGCGTCACTGCTTCGTCCCCGAAGAGGAGCTTGAACGGCGTGAATCCCGTTGGGCGCGTTACCGTTGTGCGAAGCGACCATAGAACGCTGTGAAGCTCGTCTGGCCACTTGCCCTTCGGCAATCCAACCAGGCGCTTTTTGATGGCGGCAGAAATGGCGCCATTCGCCCGTTCGACCGCCCCGTTGGACTGGGGATGCCCTACCGAGGCGAATCGGAGGGTGATGCCCATGCTGTCACAATAATCTTTGAAGAGGGCGGCGTCGAACTGCAGGCCATTGTCGACCGTGAGCTCCCGAGGTACCCCGAAGCGACATATGATGTTTTGCCATAGGAAGCGTTGTATGGCCGCGGAAGTTAGTTTGGCCAGAGCGATCGCTTCCGGCCACCTGGAGAAATACTCCAGCGCGACTACCACGAACCGGAGGTCCCCTGGAGCTCGGGCAAGTGGTCCTACTATATCGAGACCCCAGCGCGCCAGTGGCCACACGGGGGGGATTGGGTTGAGGCTTGTCGGGGGCCTGCGGATGATGCGCGCCATCCATTGGCACCCTTGGCACCGACGAACGAGGTCCTGGGCGTCGGTGACGGCAGTCGGCCAGTAGAAGCCTTGTCTGAACGCCTTGCCGACTAATGACCTCGGCGCCAGGTGGGATCCGCATACGCCCGCGTGGATTTCCGCCAAGATTTCCTTTCCTTCCTCAGTCGAGAGGCAGCGCAGGAGCGGCTCGCAAACCCCCTTCTTGTAGAGTGTCCCTTCAAACACCTGGAAGGACCGTGCGCGGTGCTGCAATCGTCGCAGCTCGGCAGGATCCTCCGGCTCGGCGAGGCCTTGTAAGAATTTGAAAATGGGCTCCCGCCAATCTCCTGGCCGATCAATGCGGTGGACAAGTGCCGCGTCCCGGTTGTCCTGCGCGATGGCCGCCTTTGCTAACACCTCGTAGAATGCCCCCTCAGGGGGGGGGGGCAGTTGCTGGCTGGCCGCCTTGGCAAGGGCGTCTGCTTGCTCATTCTCCGCCCGGGGGATGGCCTTGACGGTGACACCCAAAAAGTGCCTTTCCCTCGCCCGTACCGCCGCGAGGTACTTGGCCAACTCAGGGTCCTTGGCTTGATATGACTTGTCCACATGGCCGGCCACCAAGCGCGAGTCGGTGCGGACCAACACCCGTCTCGCGCCGACTGCCTTGAGCTTCGCCAGGCCAAAGAGCAGCGCCTCGTATTCGGCCGTGTTGTTGGTGGCGGGGAAGGCAAGGCGCGCCGAGTACAGCAAACGCTGTCCCTCGGGCGTGACGATCACCGCCCCTACGCCCGCGCCGGCGACGCTGTAAGCTCCGTCGATTGTAAGCGTCCAGACGGGGTCATCGTGCGTCTGGCCGGGTTGGGCCGGCGGGGTCCATTTGGCGAGGAAATCCGCCAGGACTTGGGATTTAATTGCCGTTCGCGAAGCATACGTCAAGGAGAAGGGAGCGAGCTCGGCGGCCCATTTACCGATACGCCCTGTGGACTCCTTGTTGTGTAGCATCTCTGCCAGGGGGAATGAGGAAGGCACTGTGATGGGGTGAGCCAGAAAATAATGCCGAAGCTTCCTGGAGGCCATGACCAGCGCGTAGGCGAGCTTCTCAAGCTCCGTGTATCTTGTCTTGGCACCTTGAAGGGCTTCAGAGACAAAGTAGACAGGCCGCTGCATGGCGGCTTCCTCTAAGACGAGGATGGCACTGACTGCGGTAGCTGACGCGGCCAGATAGAGCAGGAGGGGAGCCTCTGGTGCTGGGGCGACCAGAGTGGGGAGGCTTGCCAGGTGCTGCTTGAGCTCGTTGAAGGCCTTCGCGCAGTCTCCGTCCCAACGAAACCCATCGCACCCGCGGAGTGTCTTGAAAAACGGCAGGCCTCGCTCCGCCGCCCTGGATAGGAAGCGGCTTAATGCTGCCATGCGGCCCGCCAGCCTCTGGACCTCCCTCGTTGTCTTGGGCGGCTCCATACCCAGGATAGCGTCTACTTTGTCGGGGTTCGCCTGGATGCCCCGCCCGGACACGAGGAAACCGAGGAGTTTGCCCGCCTGTACCCCGAAGACACATTTGTCGGGGTTGAGCTTGATGCCCGCCTTCCGGAGGTTGTCGAAGGTCTCCTGGAGGTCCCGGCCGTGTAGAGCAAGTTGTCGAGTTTTGACCACCACGTCATCGACATAGGCTTCGACGTTCCTCCCGAGCTGGGCGGCCAGGGCAATGGCAACGAGGTGGGTGAAGGTAGCGCCTGCGTTCTTCAAGCCAAAGGGCATTCTGACGAAGCAGAACGTCCCAAGTGGTGTGATGAAACTGGTCTTCTCCTCGTCGTCTTCGGCCATGTATACCTGGTGGTAGCCGGAATAGGCGTCCAGGAAACTCATGAGTTCGCACCCAGCAGTGGCGTCAACCAGCTGATCGATGCGCGGCAAGGGGTAGTTGTCCTTCGGGCACGCCTTGTTGAGTGCCGTGAAGTCGATGCACATGCGCCAGGCCCCGCTGGCCTTTTTGACTAGCACCGGGTTAGCGAGCCATTCTGGATGGTGGACCTCGCGGATGACCCCGGCGCGAAGAAGCTTCGCCACCTTCGCTTTGGCCGCCTGCTGCCGATCCATCGACATACGCCGGAGCCTTTGCTTGACCGGCTTGGCATCGGGGCGGACCGCCAAACGATGCTGGATTACCGCGCGATCCATGCCCTTGATGTCCTCCGGGGACCATGCGAAGATGTCCACGTTGTTCTGAAGCACTCGGAGCAACTCCCGTTCGACCCCCGGTGGGAGCCCCTCGCCAATGGAGACAAACTGCCCCTCCGCCTGGAGCGGCACCTTCTTGACGCCGCCTTCGGGCCGAGGCTTGGGCGTCCACCCGGGGGCGGAGGGCCCAGCACCGGGCGCGCCGGAGAGGGCATGCACCGGGTGATGCGAGACGCGGCTGCCGCCTTCGGCACGTCTTGCCAGGTCCTGGTCGCCGAAGATGGTGATGACACCCTCCGGGTCCGGGAGCTTTACACACAAGAAGGCGTGGTGCGGGATTGCCTCGAAAGAGTTGATGGCGCTAGGGAACTTGAAGTCTTCGGGCCATGCCGCCTGCTGCAGCCCCGCCGAGAGCGGGGACTCCGGATCCACACGTCGCAGCGGCACGCGGCTGGACGTGGGGGCTTCGCGACTGTCCGCCCTTTCCGGCGCGGGCTCGGACGCGATTGCTGGCGCAGCCGGCTGACTCCGAGCCTCTTGTATATCTCTGACGGCTCCGCGAAGGTCCCCCAGCTCCCGCTGGAACGCGTTGAGAGCCGCCAGCAGGGCGCTTTCCATCCCCGGTGCGGGCGGGGTCGCCGGTGCTTCCGACGGGCGGGTCGGCGCGGGGACGACCGCATCGCGGGGTCCCGAGCTGCCGGTCGCTCCGTCGTGGCTACCTCGGACCGCCTGGTCCGCACCGCCGGCGAGGGTTGAAGTGGGAGCGGCGAGGTCGGCTGTCGTCGCGTCGGCGGGGTCGGTTGTCGCCGCACCCGTGTCGACGTCTTCGACCGCCGGGTCCGTCCTCGCAACGCCGGTGGCGGGGTTGATCGTCGCTGTGCCGGTGATGGGGTTGGTCGTCACCGCGCGAACGTCGACGTCTCTGGCCACCGCGCCTGCCACGCCACCCGCGTCCGCCGCTGCCGATGCCGAAGCTCTGGTACCCATACGACGCTCCGGCCCGGCCGCCTTCTTCCCCTTCGCCGCCGCTGAGGAAGCTTTTTTCGGTGCCATCTTTTTCTTCGGTCTTTAGGCTTGTCTTCGTCCTCCCCACGGACGGCGCCAACTGTTGTGGCTACAGACCAAACAGAGAGAGATGGTAGTGGAGAGTGATGAAGATAAGTGTAATAGCCTGGGTCCTCCCCAAGGCTTACTCATATATATATACACATGAGGAGTGCTTTTACAGCTATACCCTTACATCTGGTTATCCCCTCTGGGGGCAGTTATGTCATTACACATGGCCTATTCTGGGCCTTATAATCTCCTACCAGGCCTGCTGGGTTTAGGTGGGGGCCACCCCTACGACAGTTCGTTTTGGCAGACTATAGCGGCCTTGATATGGACGTATGCATCCACGGCATGGAACATAATGCCTCGTCATCATCCTCTTCCATTCCAGGCTCGTCGCTCACTAAGACTAGTGAGATCAACTGGATGAAAGAAGATTCGCCACCCCCACCAGTAACATTCCCAGAGGAATCGATTGTTTCGATCAGATCAGAATGCCCAAGCGCTTCTGCATGCCTAGTGCTTCTAACCAGCAAACCCAACGACAAAAGTGCGACACCATGATCTGAGAGTTAAGGTACTCTCAATACAGTCATAGACGACCACTACTCGCAGATGGCTCCTATGCATTCTAGGAGTCAACCAACAACTGATCACGGTATTAATGAAGTTATCGTTGGTAGAAAGCCAGATGAAGATGATAATGCTCAATGCTTGATCGGTGATTTGCTAGATTAGGTTGAGTTCACCACAAAGCCTACCAGAGGTGATAATTTCCATCCACTCTTCCGTGAAGCCACTCCTCCCCTTGTTACAAGGGACGAATGCTTGGATCAGGTGATCTGCGTTATCACCTAAACCAAACAACTGGTCGAAGACACCACGTAAGTGTCCACAACCAGGTCAGCACATCATTTACTCAGTTCGACTACTAAAGGAATCGATCTCTCACTGACTACAATCTGGCCCATTCCAAAGAAGGCGCCTTGACTTACTTACATGCTGTCGGGTTTTTTCAACAGGCCTCCAAGCAGTACACGAGCCAGACAAGTTCTGACCAGCAAATCTAGAAAAATTCCATGGGAATCAAAACCCATTAGAATTTCTCCAGATTTACACTATTGCCATCAGGGCTAGTGGTGGTGATGATATGTAATGGCAAACTACTTGCCCACGGTCCTCAAAGGATCTACCCGGATAATGTGATGGCAAACTACTTACATGGACCAGAAGAGTTTTATCCAAAGATACAAAAGCTGTTGTATGCCTTCCTTATGACTTTAAGGAAACTAAGGCATTATTTTTAAGCCTACAAAGTGGTCGTACCAACTGGATACCCTCTAAGTCAAATTCTCCAAAACAGGGAATCATTAGGACATATAGCAAAATGGGCAGTCAAACTTGGGGAGCACATTCTCCATTTCATTGCACGAATAGCAATCAAGTCCTAGGTTTTAGCAGAATTCATCGCCGAGTGGACAAACCCTAAACCCACCCAAGGGCTTGAGTATAAACACCAACAAGAGTGGACTATGTACTTCGATGGCTCCATAATGTTAAATGGTTCAGGGGCTGGGGTAGTCAATGGTTCCATGCTGGTCTCCAATCACGTTGTCTGGTTCGACGACATAGGTCTCCGACTACGCTGGTCTTCGACCATGTTGGTTTCGACAATGTCGACTATGTCAATCTTGGATTACACAGATCTTCGACTACCACATCGATCTTTGACCACGTTATATCAATCATATCAGTTCAACCATGTTGGTTTCGACCACATAGGGCTCAACCACGTTGGCTCTCGACCATGCAGATATTTGACCACCAATGAACACGGTAGTACCGTGATCTCAACGCTGGTAATTCCGTTAAGTGGTAGTACTGCAATATACATTGCGGTAGTTTCAATTTTCTTGAGAATTGCAAATAATTCAACAGATTTTGCAAAAATATATTTGGAAACTATAGTATCATTCACACAAGGATCAAGCATGATTCTCAATAAGTTGCAAAATATATTTTCACACTTTTTAGAATCATGACACAAGTATTATATAAGCTTCAACTATTTGCAAATATAAGCCTCATATTACAAAGAATATGAAACATGGACTTCAAAGTCTTGTAAAATATATTTGCAATGTATAGTTTCATGTTACAAGGATTCAATACATGAGCCACAACTCTTTACAAAACACATTCACAAATATAAACATCATGCTACGAAGAGATAGAGTAAGTGATGTTGAGCTATCAACATGAGACTCAAGCTACTAGACATGACACCTCTTAATAGTACGACAACCTATTATAGCAATCCAGTCTTTCAACCAAATAACAAGATCGGTAAAAGACTAGAAATACATCCTTAGCCCTAACTAGTTATGCCTTTACCTTGAGATCGTTGTCTTGATATGCATCAACACATGATGTATCATTCACTTGAACTCAATTAACATATGATGAGACTTCTCTTGACTTGATGATTAACTCATGATTATCTCCTCTTGGACATGCATCAACTCATGATGCATCATTCACTTGACTTGATGATCCTCAACCCATGTAGTCATCCCAAATCACCCTCATTTGTAGAACCTAACATATTCATCTAACTCATGAAAAATATTGGTCCACAAACTAATTGTTATAAGTTACCAAAACTTCACCATTAACTTATAATTGAGGGATTACATTTTACAATCTTTTATTTTTGGTAATTTATAACAATATCAATAAATAATAAGATAGAAATTGAATTTCGAGTATACAACATGTACACAACACTTGTATACTTTAGGATAAGCCTTTTAAGCAAATCTTACTCATCCGGTTATCATTAATCATCCAACTGTTAACACATAATGAAGGAACTAGATGACAACCCGATCATGAGTATATATGAACTACACAAGCTACATATACTCAAGGAATATATTTCAAAGTAAAGATCTTTAATATGTGGAAAGATAAATGTGGATCAATACTAATGAAACATCAAAATATAGAGTGAACTCCCCCTAAATGTGTTCATACTAAAATATATAATAAAGACATATGCACATATTCATGTTTGACTATTTGTGGAGTTCAATCTATATTTTTGGATTCGAGAAATGCACTAAAATATAAGAATGTGACATCGAATGTATATCTCTTATGATTTTTACCTTTTTATCCAAATTAGACTAAGCAATAATATAATTAATAAACATATTAGTCTCATAATTAGATTTGTCATTATCACCAAAACCAACTTAATGAAACTTGAACTTACATCGGTGTTGAGGAGGAGGCTGAGTGAGAGGAAGCTACCAGGCGTGAGGAGGGGCGGTGGCAGAGAGAGGAGGACGCTTGAGCTTTGAGGTCAGTTGGGCGTCTGGGCAGGAGGAGAGAGTCAGGCTGGTGTTGAGGAGGAAACCGAGCGAGAGAAGGCTACCGGGCGTGAGGAGGGCGACAACCCGGAGGAGGACGCGGGGTGACGGTCGGCCCCGAGGAGGATGGGAATGGATCTAGATCTGGAGGTGAGGAGGGGCGATAGTTGGGCCTGGGCATGAGGAAGAGTGGCGGCAGAGCGTGGGGCGATGGCCAGCCAGGAGGAGGATGTGGGAGGTAGCCGGCCAAGAGGAGGATAAGGCGGATCTAGATTTGGGGCTTCGGTGCTTCGTGTGTTGGTGGTTGGCGGCTGGGAGTCGAAATTTGGGGAGACTAGAGAGTGACCGAGTGACTAATAACTCTACCAGGGTTTTAGTGGTAGTGTTGACTGTTGGCCCACCTGACAGTGTATGTCGCGGGTAAACGGGCGAGATGGGTAAGGGTGGAGCTCACCTATGCCCATGCCCGTTTACACGACGAGCAGAAAGCTTCTCCTATTTTTATGCCCGTGGACAAAGAAAATATCTTATGCTCGACTCCATTAGAGCATTTACACGGGTAAACGATACAATTGCCATCCCTAATCTTAGCCAAATCAAGTAAGATTGCTTTTCATTTTCTTGATCATGATCTGGTGTGTTATAATATGTGTAGTAGCTGCCTCCTAGTGGGCAGCTGCATCGACAAAGCTTTCGAGTAGTGCAACAGATTGAGAAGGGGGAAAAGGCTAGGATGACATGACCACAAGAAGGGGAAATCCAAATGATGGCTTTCCTTTTAATTGGTGATCATGGTTGTACACTTGTACTCCCCTGGGATCTTAATTGCCTGTCTCCATGGAAATGGTTATGGTGGAGGTTGCTAGTTGCTACCACTTACCATGACACAGGAATCATTGCGCCACCAGCATCTAGGATTGGCATTGCTGCAGTGGAGTTCAATCGATCAGTACGATTATGGTCGTATTTTTTTGGTCTTAAATTTAGTTTATATTTGTATTATTTATAGTAACTAATTTTTAAATAGTGTATTTTAAGACGATGTCAGTAGAAAAATTATAGTAAAAAGTATACTGAATTCAGCTGTACTGGCCAAAATTGTATGCGACTATTTTCCTCTACGTATTATCTCTCGCGAACAACCAGAATTCAAATATTTAAACTATAAGTTATAAAAACATCAGTCTAGAAGAACCCACTATATAAAGCCCTAACAGATGGGAGTAAATTGTCTATTTCTCTCTTCAATCCCTTCAATTTTTCATGGTCATCAGTTGTGAAAGAATGCATGTAAGCTCGATCTGGGATGTCAATTGTAAGATGGAATGGTCTAAAAGTATGTTCCGGACAAAAATTATTTTAAAAGAAAAAATATTTTTTCTGCAGGATTTATGTAAAATTCATATGTCCCGGGCGGGGCTCGTCCTTCTCGGTCGATGAAGGGACCACATCAAATTGCATCTCCTAGCGAGCTAAGCTAGCATCGATGGGTTCCAAAGGGGGCAGAAGCGTAATTTGGCTGATCCGGCTACATCGATGTCTGCACAACGATCCACCTGCAAGGGCCAAAACATGTGTTTAGGGCGCGCATTAGCTCCGGAAATCGCTCTCATATATACAGCCCAGAGAGTCCAGGCTGTCCAACATCATTGCCTGTTGCCTCTTCTTCTTTTTCCCCCCTCTCCTTTCTTCTGCACCTAGACCATTTCTGCCGCCATATAGATTTTCCTTCAGAGACCCTGTTTCTTGCAACAGTCACATTCAGCAAGAAGGCTTGCAAAAAGCAGGAGGTGAAACGGGCCATTAAGAAAAGGGGTCAAGAAGGAAGAAGAAAAAGAAGTAAAAATCGGAGGTGAGAGGAGGGTAAAAAAGCCACAATTGTGAGGCATTCAATTTGGTGGGGTGGGGGTTCATGATCACCCAAGGGGGGGGGGGTGGCGCAGAGTAAGTAATAATAGTCCTGGTAAAAGATGAGATGGAAAAAAAAAGTGGAGGAGAGGAAGAGGGGCGGTGTGATGATGAGCAAGGACCCGGAGATGAGCCATCATTACGAATCTTGGGCCGGCCGAGGCCCATCATCATCATCATTTGAAGCCCCCCTCTCCTCCTCGTACCCCCTCTCGCTCGCACCGTCTTCACGCACACACTTCCCGCTCGCCATTTTGTTTGGGCCACCTAATTACTGCGCCCGTCCCCTGTAAAAGTACAAGAAAAAGAGAGTATGCGATGGAACGCAGCGCGCCGGTGCCCGGCGAGAGGCCATGCACGTTGGGTTTCTGGAGACGTTGCGGCGGCTCACTTGTCGGCAGATGAGAGCTGGGTTGGTTGGTTACGATGGTCCTTCGAGCGTGCTTTAGGACTCATCATACAATGATTTTCAGGTAAGTATGTCCTGTTTTGTGCAGTGTTTGGTGGTTGAGAGGCAGGGACCTCTCCGGCAGCCGCAACGCTAGCCTGTTTGGAATGCAGGGAAATCCACCTGATTTTTTCTTATAAGAAATAGTGCAACTACTTCGTTCGAAACGGCTGACACTTTCGAACACACGCCGTAGTAAATCATATAGGAGGGTGTAGAGCGAAGAGAGGGGAGCGTAGATCAGAGGTAGGATCAGGTGTAAATGTTGCAATCGTAAGTTATCGGCAAAGCTGTTATAATCAACGAATGGTATTCATGTCGATCTAATCTTGAATTTTAAAATAGCCAACAAAATCGGAAGGCAAAATAATCGGGAGCTCATAACTAGCATGAATCGGGCTTACTAGAGAAATCTAGCTTTTTTTCGTCCACAACCCGTAAAAGAATGCACAGATCTGAATGCAATCGGATGGCAGCCAGAGCAGAAGTGAGTAGTTAGTATTATATATATAATCACTATTCTATGCGCAGGTGTAAAATATAAGTCGAAAAGTTCCCGCTAAATATATGTAAAGTTACTATCAATATATAATTGGATAGTAACTCTCGCTCTCTATATAACAGTAACTTTATTTAGAAACGGGGGTAACTTTCTGATGCGCAAACTGGTGTGCATGGTGCGAGCTCGCACAAATATATATACACACACAAGTTTGCTAGTACGTGGAGTACTGGCCGTCGCAGCGCAGCGCGGCGCGGCGACGGTAAGGCACGGGCCGTGCGAGGGTGACGTCATGGTGGCGCGTACAAAGGAAAAACGCAGCCAGCATCACGTGAGGCCAACCCCTCCACACCCCAACCTCAATCATCAGCCAGCATTTAAGCCTGCCGCCTCGCTTCGTCTCCTCCCTCCCTCCCTCCCCTGCCTTTTGCCGTCCCCCTTACGACCATGCATGATACCCCTCTGTCCCTCCCCTCTCCTCACGTTCAAAGGCCTCATGAGAGCGCCCTCGTACGTGCAGCGCCAACACGTGGACCCCGGCGCGTCGCCGGCTGCCCGCGTGTCAGCGGGAGAGCACAAGCGTTTGTTTTTGAGCTGGGAAGAAAAAGGGAGGGAGGAGCACATCTATCAACCATGAACGAGGCCTTGTGCGCCTATAAATAAGCCCCACCACCCGCCACAGTGAGCAAGCACAAGCACAGGCAGAGCATCACACACACAATAAGACTTCTTCTTCCCCTTTTGCCTCTCCCTGCCCCACAGCAATCTCATAGCCTCATCACACTCTGCCTCTGCTACTTGAGCTCTGCTTTAGTCTCCATCTCCTCAGCAGCAGCAGGCACTCAGCGGCGTCCGGCTTCCAACAAGGTGATGCTTTCGGTCTCATCACTTTCCTTTCGGTGGTGGTGATGCGCTCTTGCATGCATGCACAGTCATGTGTGCCAATGGGGCCTCCCCTTTCTTGGTGTAACACTAGGTGGTTCTTGCATCCCTTTTTGTTTGTTTCTACTTTATATCTTGCATAGCCGCATGCAATCTGCTGCCTCCAATGCCTTTGGTTTGTTTATGTCTTGACATCTTTGCAAGTTGCTACTATATTCTATTTGTAGCTGCAATAGCATGTTAACATGGGTGTAACTGTAATGATATGCTTAGAATGAGTAACCCTCCCCTTCTTTATTATATAGAAGCTTCAGTGGTGACATATGCTGCGGTCTACTGCCAGTACTTTGTTTGTCTTACAGTGTGCATAAGTATAATATAGCTTCTTACCTCTTGAGGATGTTGCCACAGCAGGAACACCCTCCTGGCTGGGTATCCTGGATAATTTATTGGATCTCGAGCACGATACACTTCACTGTTTCAGCTTCCATGTCTTCTTTCCTGCAGTCATAGCAGCATACATATAACATGAGTTACATGACTCAAGCATGCAACCAAAAAAAAAAAACGAGCGCCGTAACTGAAGGTCTGAAACAGGGGCCCACATAGGGGTGCCATGGCAGCTAATTTCGTTATCCTGTTGGTAGCAGGCAAGATGGACAGGCTGAACGCGAAGCTGTACCTGCAGAACTGCTACATCTTGAAGGAGAACGAGCGGCTGCGCAAGAAGGCGCAGCTGCTGAACCAGGAGAACCAGGCCCTGCTCTCCGAGCTCAAGCAGCGGCTCGCCAAGACGGCGGCGAACAAGGCCAACAGCAATGGCAATGCAGCGGCCGGCGTCCGTGCACCCCTCCCTGACCTCAATGCTGCTCCACTGGCGAACGCCGGCCATGACAAGGCGGCACCCAAGTCCAAGAAGGCAGTGGCGAACTAATGCAGCTTGGTACTTGTAGCCATTAAGGGTTTAGCTCTGAATGTTAGGGATGTTTGTTTAGTTTTAGCTATGGAACTGCACACCTACTGATATGTAGCAGGGCCTTATGGACGGATAGCTAGATCAGCTAGGAGTATATACATAGTTGGGTCATTGTGTGCTACATGGCAGTGGTGTTTGAGCAGCTCTTGCTTTCCTGTCCTGGCTTCTTTAGCACGACTTGAGCTAGAATGTGCCAATCTGATACATGATGCTACCTTTGGATTCTGCCTTCTCTTTATCTTCAACAGCTCATTATGCTAATAAGTTGTTTTAAGTGAAGTTGAACAATTTCAAATCATGCAACAGGAAGTCGTGACATAGGACAGTTCATTATTAGGCATGAAAAAAAAATACAAAAGGGTATAATCGCATGGTCTTTATTTGAGATAGCCTACTAAACTGTACAAGTAACGAATTGCCAGTGTCATTCAGTACAGAAAGGAACTGGGGGCTGATGCCCTTTTGTCTAAAAGAAAACTACATAAAGTAATATTCAAAGTCCACGGTGCAGTATGTAACAATGAAGATGCAACACTTCACACAGAAAATATACTAACTTCTAGCACAACAATTTACTCTGCTTGCATATGGAGCAATCAAAATCAAGGTTGAAGCGAACAGTCGCCAGCACTTCTGTCATCATCTCCATTAATCTGCCAGCGAGCAAAAGAAAGGTAATCTCCAATAACCTGCCAATGAGCAAAAGGACATCTCAGCATGTGAGAAACACAATGATTTCAAGTGAACTCCATTTGGTAATAATAATGAACTGTCCTTTCAGAAAGCGATAATAGGCTGACCATTTGAACTCTGCTATTAAGCAATTTGACAACACTAAAAAAAATTACATCTTGTTCTTTCAGAAAGCGACCAAGTCATACTTTGGTGATAGATGTATCATTTGGTAATACCGTAATATCAGTAGAATATTCAGTGATGCAAAAACTAAAACCTTTTCCTTCTCTACATTACAATCAGTGAATTTCACATAACAGAACATCGCACTGTCCAATTTGCTCACTAGCCACCAAGTTCTATTAGAACCAAAATAACAAAAAACATAGTGTACATTGCCCACAGTCGCTAGCTCAACATTCCCGTGCTGCACATGCAAGAACCATCATGCACTGCTTAACATGGCCTTGTTTTGTCCCACATATCCAAGAATCCAGGAGCTATTTGACGGAACATGCATATCCACCCTTCCTCGATCACATCAACATACCATCCTGCTCAGCTGTTCCCTTGTACAGTTGTAGCACCAAACATACACCTGACTACCTGAGCCCTCCACCCAACCGTCACTGTGATACTAGCACAAGAAAGACACGGGACTTACAAGAACTTGTTATAATCCATAGACCATTACAGACTATCTGCAAGTGAGTCATACCAGCGTGCAGAAAGAAGAAGGATCTATATGACACAATGACGTTTACACAAGTTGGATGTTGATGTCAGTCTCAGCCTGGTTGCACTTTCGCCCCTTGGTTGAGAAGACATGAAAAGAATTCTGGATTATAGAAGAGCTATCCAAATGGAGTGAAAACTATTCTTTGCTTTCACAAAAGATGATATGCATGAGTGCATGACTAGTATGCGGGACCTCTTGCTTTCATGGGCCATGATTTTAGCCTACATTCCCAAAAAATACCACATGAACATATTCAGGAGTTCAGTTAGGGACCATCTGTTTTGGGCAGCCTATACAAGAAGCCAAACAAAAATCTGTATGCAACCTGGCACCTGCCAATTCTGTAAAATACTTGCTCTTCACTATGAAAATGATTGTTTTGGATGTTAACAGATGCACATTATGAACAAGGACAAGTAGAAATGAGTACAATTGCACAAGATCATTGCCAAACAGCGTCAGTTACGAATCATGTAGGCCAACCAGAGGAACTACATATTCAGACTTGTCACATCCATGATTTAGGATATAAATACAAGTGTGGTAATTGTTGTTTACTATAATACTATCACCTGATCAACCAGATTTACAGCAGAAGGAGCGATAGAACTACTAGTTGCATAATCAGTTGTCATCAAACTATCTTCAGTCAATTGGTTTTCATTGTTCAAGAATTAAAATGCAACACCACTCTTAACATGAGAAATGCTAGTTTCTTGCAAGGGGAATGCACTAGTACACCTAAACCAGCATCTCGTTAAAACTATCAATGTCATGCAAAACCCTCACACTAAAGGGAGGAAAGAAGAGCGGTAACTTAGCAGGTCAAAAGTAACATCTATCCAGCTGTTTTCATTGGCTTTGCCCATAGGACGTTAACCAAAAGAGAATCAAACCATCAATGTTCTACCAGAACGAGAACTTCAGCCCAGATGGGAAAAGCAAATCTTGTTAGATTTAATGACCAGATAACATGAAATCTCTAGTACAGCAGGCCCTAGCATCCACCATGTGGCCACAATCCTAACTCGACGCAAGCCGAACGAGTGCGAAGTCAGCACATGTAAGGCTCAACTCGCCCCGGGACCAGCCACAAGCGGCCAGGTAGGTAGGAAAACCTGTATTGATGGCAACACCACGAGAACACCTGACTAATTGTTTGAACGATCCCGGCTACTGCCTCCCCCCACACCACAAACATAATGATCACTAGGATACAGGCAGGACGCACAACTTGAGCAATGCAACAAGCGGCGGAATGAGCATGGTTTCCTTTAATTTCTCCACAGAATCATTCGGCACGGCGGCATCCAAGAACCCTCACGGGCGCTTTCTACTTCATAGTACCGATCGCTTCTGCTAATTGACTAAAAAGGAGTCGGCGCGGCGTAAGCAAGAGTCACATTAGCGAGGGAGATTCGTCGCGGGGAGCTTACCAGGTCGGTCGGTGCAGCTCGCCGCCGGATACCGGCGAGGAGGGGTCGTCGATTCGTCGTCTCCGAGACCAGTCTCCGGTTTGTTCGTTCTCCTGCGCCCAAATCGCCAGCCCGAGCGGAGCGGACATCTAGATGGGCTGTTGATTGGTGGGCTTGGAGTAAAATGGGCCCGCCTCAACGCAATTTTTGGGCTTGATTCGGCTTGGCCCGTCGTGGCCATCCAGCCGGGCTAAACACGCACGCGACCGGCATTCGGCAGTTCAGTTCCCACCGGTTTTTTCCTCTCTTCTTTGAGGCCCGCCGACCGCGACGCCCGCCCCGGCTTTATCCCGCGGCGGCGATGCCGTCGCGGCGCGCCGGACCCCTCGCTATCCATCCACCACCCCTCTTCCCCAGCCACTGGTTGGTCGCCTCCCACAAACTCGAAACCCGCGACGTCCCAAACTTTCCAACTTTGCCGACGATCGGTTGCTCCGCCGCCGCAGGTTGGTGGAGGCGGTGGCGGCGCTGCTTCACGGCGGATTCTACCGCACCACCGCGGGGAACATCTACCTGCCACTTGGTGATCGACCGGTTCCCTACTACTTTTCTAATTTCTGTTCGATTAAGGTGGTATGGGTTCGGCAGCAATCGGAGTGAGTAGATTGGAAATGCAATTTTAGGAGAAGGAAACCACCATTACTCTTTTTGTGTGTGTGTGTAAAAAGTGGCAGTTGCAGTAGGCTTTAGAAATCGTTTCAATAATATGTTCGATCTGAACTACATGTACTTGCGCGTGCATTTGATCATTTGGTCAGTTATATGTTTGCAAGTACTGTAACAAACTCCTGTAAAGGCATGTGTAGTGTATATAACCTAAGGGGCTTTAAGGTAGGTCCTATTTAAATCTTAAGATTGACTCCATAGTGTATATAACCTAAGGGGCCTCAAGACGGTCCCACTTGGCAGATAAAGAAAAATTGTATTTTAATGCTTATGGCCAGGTTTTTAGCTTGAGGACTAGCCTTAAGCCTTTTTTGCTTATAGCCTGCTTAAGGTCACCCCTGTAATGTATAAGGTTGACCTTAAGGTGACTTAAGACCCTCTATTTTCATACACTACAGATGCCCTAAGTACTCGCAAACTGGAGAAGTATCTACATAGATGCCAACCTATTTTGTAAACTAGTCATCAACTCGAGCATCGCACGGGCTACATATTGTTATAATAAATACAATTTTCAAGGAGCCACCACAAATTAAATGATATTTAAGTGGTACTAAAAATTATAAGCCATATGAAATTTTAAATTGTTAACTTAAAGATGGATGGATAGAGGCTTATTTTTATTTAATCTTAAAATAAATAAACAACTTATTAGGCTCCCTTTTTATTTTTAAGTTTAAAATTTCATACATTAATCCATACATAGAAAAGACAAAATCAAGAAGTCATCTCATTAACTAATTATAAAATAGAAAGCTTTGTCGTGATGTCGAACCACTCAATTGGATTCCCCTAAAAATAATTTAATTAGATTATCCTAAAAAACCCCAAGAATTGTTCAATTATGTTGTTTGGTAAAAAGTATAGGATTTTGGAGAGAGAGACACAAAATTTCCATGAGGTCCAACCTTATGTTAGATTTTCTCCAAAATTCCTATGGATTGGCCATTCCATAGGGATTTCATAGGAATTCTAGGGACTCATTCCTTTGTTCCAAAGGGACACGTAGGAAATAACATAGAATTTCAATTCTATAAAATTCCTCCATTTTTCCTTTGTTCGAAATGGGTCCTCAATTAACATATAATAATTACTCCATCCTACATTCACTTTTCACACAAACTGAGGACCAATGAAATCAGGGTAGGGAAAAAAAACCTGACTACCTTTGTTAATACAGGGAATTAGTAGATCAGTGAGATATTTATGTGGGATACGTGAAGAATACTCACTAAAAGCTCTATCGATTTCTGTGGCGCCTTACATAGTAAAAGGCAATCAGGCTTATATTATGAAATATTAGGACTCACTGAGTTTCATGACAGTGTCTAAATAAATGTCGTTGCTATCTCAAATTTGGTTAGAGCAACTTCATCAGGGCCCTACTTGGCCTCTCAAACTCAAATTTGAGGGCTAGAGCAAAAAACTCAACTCCAACAGGGCGCCTACTTGGCTCTCAAAAATAGGAGGCCTCTCAAATGAGGTCTCCAAGCCCTTATTCCTAGGGGCCCTCTCCTGGCTCTCATCCTTCGGTTTTTTTCCCGCTCGGTGAAACTTTCCCCGCGCCCCCCAAAATCCGCCGCTTCTGCTCGCCCCCCGTCTCGCCCGACTCCTCCGCTATCGCCCGTGTCCCCCTTGCGCCGCCAAAATCCCCCGTCTCTGCCGCTTCCGCTCACCCCCGCCTCGCCCGACTCCTCCGCTCGCCCGCCGCCTCGCCCGGCTCCTCCGCTCGCCCGCCGCCACGCCCGACGCCTCCGCCCGTCGCCGTCGCCTCGCCCGTCGCCACGCCTGACGCCTCCGCCCGTCGCCGCCAAAATCCCCCGCTCGCCCGAGGCCTCCGCTCGCCTCCGACCGGATTTGAGGAGTGGGTCCCATGTGTCAGTGTGTAGTGGAATGGATTTGAGGGCTTAGATTTGAGAGGTGCTGTTGGAGTAGATGCAAAAAAATAGGAGGAGCCCTCAAATCAAAAGTAGGGGCCCTGATTTGAGGGCTACTGCTGGAGTTGCTCTTAGGACCGCAAACATCTCATGGAAGTGAAATGAGTAGATTTGTGATCAAATGTGAAATTAGCCAAAATAACATCTATTTAGTATCAGGGGGTATATTATGATCATCATATCAGTAACAACAATCCCCTTTAAGGTTTTCTTTTTCTCAGGAAAAATTGTTTTATTTGGTATCTATCATCCA
The DNA here is from genome assembly GCA_017311315.1 of Dendrocalamus latiflorus. Taxonomy (NCBI): domain Eukaryota; kingdom Viridiplantae; phylum Streptophyta; class Magnoliopsida; order Poales; family Poaceae; genus Dendrocalamus; species Dendrocalamus latiflorus. The sequence goes on along the minus strand of CM029655.1, from coordinate 17,707,728 downwards.
GTTTTTCATGGTTCCTTGCGTCCGGAAAGGACAAAAAAACATTGAAAATATCAAAGCAGGTTAGCATACGCCTTCTTACTATTGATCTTAGTGGAAGTGATACACATGCTTGACAAATAGGAAACGTTAAGCAACCCAACTATATGACCCATGACAAATAAGGAAATTGACGTAATTTGATCAGGGACTGTTCACATGGATGTTGATTCTCTGCATGCAACATTGTATATTATCGATTAATGATTTTCAACAGCCTATATTGCTTTTTTAGTCAAGCTTATGGCACAAGGAACTCCCCAACTTTGACTGGCACAGGGAACTCCCCAACTTTGATTAGCACTGTGCATGAACCGTACCCCCCTGAGCCGCTCTCAAGCGACTCAGGGGGCGACTCCGCCGCCCAAAGAAGAGCCCCCTCATCATCGCGTTTCCCCCCTCGCCGCAGCTGCTCATGTTGGTGGTGTAGGCCAAATCTGCCCATCCCCTCGGCGGATCTAGCCAAGATTGGAGTGGTGTCGTGAAGCCGGTGGTCGGAGGCGACGCGGGGGAGCCGAAGGCTGCCGGCAGAGCCTCTCGCAGACGTTTGAGCAGGTGGCTTGGGCTAGATTTGGCCGTCTCCGTGGCCAATCTGGCCAGGATCGAAGACCCGACGGTCGGTGGCTGCCAGATCTGGTCGTCTCTGGGCCAGGGCTTAGCGGGGGCATTCTTTCCTCCTACTCTCCCCTGCATATCGTTGTCCTGAAGCCGCTTGAGCTGCTAGCGTAGACCAGATCTACCCACTTCCTAGCAGATCTGGCTGGGATCGGAAGGGCGTAGCTTGGCCGCCGACGACGGTTGGTTCTAAGGCGGAGGGAGACGGAGGCAGCCAGATCTGGTCGTCTCCGGACCGGATCCGTGATCGCCTCCTCCTACCTCTGTACGTCACCGACTCCTGCGCAGCCGCCGCCGCCATCGTCGCACCTTGCGAGCGCGCAAACTCTTCTTCTTCTCGCGTGGGAGATCACGGCGCAGATGCAGCGGCTCAGGCGGGCGCAGGATTCGGCGCTGGGCTGCAGGCATCGGCGCGTGCGAGCAAGACGGCGGCGGTTGGCGCGGGTGCCACCGCTACCAATGCCAAGCCAACGGTCGCGGTGCAAAGGCATCGGCTTGGGCGGTCGATGGCGTCGGCGCGAGCGAGCACACCAAAGATGATGAGCGCCGGAGTTTGCCGGAGTTCGATGGGGCGTCGGGGTTATAGCTGCAGGCGATGGTATGACAAGGTGAAAATATTAGGTTTGGTTCTTGCTGAATCGAGCGACGACGCCGCCGTTGGCACCATGCCCTCCTTGGAGGCGTTGTCTTGGCCACCTGACCCTATCCCTCTTTATCTTTCCATGTGCACATTGGCCGGTGTTAGTCCTTCTGTAGTGGTAGCCTCCTCGCTGTCGGGGTGTGCTAACCACGGTTTTTGTCTTGTTAGGGTTTCAGAATCATGGTCTGTTCTTGGACCTTTAATTTGGCCTTTAGGCTGTACTGCTTTTTAATGAATGAAATGCATCTCTCTTGCGTTTTTGAGGGGAAAAAAAGCTTACGGCACATGAGATATTCAGTTTGGACTTTGTGATATAATCTCATACAAATAGTATAAATTTTAGACACAAATAGTATAGTTTTGCTTGTCTACCGCTTGTTACCTGATTATTTTAGTGGGCTTTGTGACTTTATCAGTTCGTTTTCTGCAGTGCGATCTTGCCGTACGGACACCATCCAGCTATGCGCCGTGCGTCATCCTGTTGGGCCTTCTGTTCGTTCAATCTCCCTCGACGTAATCACTTCCTTCGTTAATCTTTATCCTTTCTTGCCCTATTTCTGGCCCTCTGCACTCGCTTCATCCCTTCTCGCCGCGGTCCGGCTGCCGTCCTGCCGAGCTACCGTCAGGGCCCTTGCATCAGCGGTCTTCTGGTTGGTTCATGCAGTTTGTTTGGGCTCCCGTACGTTGTGCTGCCTTCACCACCAGTACGTGGTTTGCTTGACTACTAGAGTCACCAGATTGGCGTTGGAGGCAGCCTTGACATGGAGCTGCTGTCGTTGGCTGATCCATGCATGGTTTCTCTCTTCTGTCAGAACTCCGGCTAGGATCACCGGCAAGAACTCGATTTCCACACGCATACAATCACAAATGGAACTCACAAGATTTTTTGTGCTGTAATGAATCAGCAGCGTTTTCTATTTCTCATCTCCTTTTAAAGCAATGATACAATGCAAAAAAACTGAAACAATGCGCAACGGATAACTGAAGCAAAGCTATTAGTCACTACCATGCAGAAACTGAAGCATTAACCACTACCATACATAAACGGAAAACTGAAGCATTAGCATGCTTGTATGTGGAAACGGAAAACTGAAGCAACTAACTAAATGCATACGTACAAGGTTTAACATCCAACATCTTCAAGCGCTTTTAAGAAATATTTGGTACTGATGATCTTGCATCTATACCGTGTTCAAGTTGGCCTTAGGGCTGTAAACGAGTCAAGCTCGAGCGAGCTTCGCCTTCCAAGTTCGAGCTCGGTAGAAGTTCGAGCCGAGCTCGAGTTGAGATCTGAGTCTGGACTTGGGCTCGAGCTCGGCTCGGCCTAAACTCGAGTAGGCTCGAGTTTGGCTCGTTGAAACTCGATAATAATTAAAATAATTTATTATTCGCTATTTTTCAATAATAAGAAAATTTTAAGTTCGAGCTCGGCTCTAGTAAACTCGATAATAGTCAAAATAATTCAAATATATACTAATTTTCAACAATAAGAAAAGCTCGAGCTCGAGTTCGGCTCGAGTAAGCTCGGTAAAAACTAATATGTATTACTATTTAAGCTCGAATCGGGGCTCGCGAACTATTCGAGCTCGGCTAGGTGAAGCTCGCGAGCTCGAGATCAAGCTCGAGTTCAGCTCGTTTAAAGTTTGAACCGAGCTCGAATCGAGCCTAAAATGAGCCGAACTTGAGTAGCTCGTGAGCTTCGAGCTTTTTTACAGCCCTAGTTGACCTTGATGGCCTGACTTGTGTTTGTTGTAATTCATGTATCCGGCGGCCGGACCGGTAGCGTTATTTGTTTCTGCCGAGTCCATCTTGTCGATAGCCAATCTTTTAAACAGTTACATACAAACTATTCCTTAGTGCGTTTCAAACTACGACGTGAGCATAACATGCATTGCCATATATGTGGACACAAATATAAGACGTGGATTATATTGGTATGAAAGATTGGGCGATCAAGATGTTTGCTTTTTTTCGATTAATGTCAGAATTTCTAGCTTTTCTCTTTTACTCCGATTAATTTGGTAATTTCTAAATTTTTTTCCTCTTAGGATTAATGCAAGGGCTCTTAGAGAAGCCTCCATTTAGTGAAGATAAAAATTTGATCTGCAAATTAAGTTCTTCATTGAATCCAAAAGGTTCAGGACTTGAAATCTCTGTTCATCTTTTGTTGCATATCTTTCCATATCTTTCCATATACTCGCTAGTATGTTGATCTTAACAGCATCTGTTCATTGATGTCCTAGGGAAACATAGCCCAGGTTAGGTTGCTGCTGTGGTGGCGCAGCTTGGAGGTGCCCTTTGGAATCTGGATTGTTTGCCTTTCCTTGTGTTGTTTGGCACGTTAACCAGGTATTTGTCGGAGACAGTTCTGCCCTTTGTCTATTTCATTTAGACTTATTTATGATATATTCATATTTTTATGGATCACTACCATATGTTCATAGTAAATTTCTGGCACAAGTGTGAATCGACCATCTACTAATATGAAATAGTTTGAGAATGGAAATTTGGCTGGTAAAACAGAAACGTATTTCAAATTTGTACGACAATTAATATATATATATATATATATATATATATATATATATATATATATATATATATAGCAGGGTTATAGCCTTTTCCTGTATGTTAGAACATATATACAATCATTTGAAAGGAAGTGATCGTGTCGATATTTCCGTATTATTGTATGAACTATGAAGAATCCTTCAATTTCGCATCCCTTTCTTCCTTTTTTAAAGACTGAACTTGTACAGTTAACAGAGCAGTGAATAGAAAATGTACTTTTCTTGAAACGAACGTGAACAGAAATCTATACGCTACTTCTACCTGGGGTGCTTAGGTTTAGAAAGTGCATACGAATGAAGCATTGCTTGGTTGATCAACATCTTCTATTCTTGTCACATCTCCTTTAGAAATTGGTCTTATAAGACACATATGCTCATAAAAATCCTATGTGATTATTGATTGTTAGTATTTCAAAAAAGGGTTGTATACCCAATATTTCTGCCCACTTGAGTACAGGACGTGGTGAAGCTACATTCTTTTCATATCTTGAATGTAGGATTTCTTTGATTATCTATATGCTTGCTCCAGAAGGCTGGCCAACATTGCTAGCAATCCCTGTTTTTCCCCCTATGATGTCTAGTGAATATGCTCTGGCTGAAGTACTAGGAGTATCAAAAGATGTGACAACTCCTGTAGGTGAATTACAATCCATGAAAATATCATTGTGTATTTTCTTTGCCAGAACAAAGTTGTCATTTTCAGATTGCAGGAACCAAAAGCAATGCAGGTCTCACCTATACTATATCACAGAGTTTCCTGAACTGCTTCAAAAAAAGAAAATACCCTGAACTGAACCTCCAATAGTCAATCACCAAAGTGGGCACAGTCAGTTTTGCTGCTGAATTAGTCAGAACTGAGAAGACCTTGACGTGTACCCATGCGCAGATTCGCGGCTAATCTAAAGTTGGAGCTGCGTGGCAATAGTCTTTCTTTGGTAAAAGCTGGAGAGGGAGCTTGGCCAAAAGAAGGCCGGCTAATTTGACAAGGCAAACAGGTCACAGGGTTTTGCCTGTCAATCATCGTACGAGCCCCGTCAATAAAAGAGTTGCGAGTAATGATGTATATGCTAGGTTCAATGGACTGGGATCTGTAGGGCATGTGCCTGAGAAATGACAGATTTTGCACTATTCTCCTAGCTGTTAGAAGGGGAACATAAACATGTGAAAGATGCTCACAACTCATGGTTACACTGGAGATCACTTTTCATACAGTGATTCACAGTGGCTAGCTGATTATCTTGTTACGAATATTATGTGGGTATTTAGAGGCCAACTAGATAATATATATAGAAAATACAAGAATATATATATATATATATATATATATATATATATATATATATATATATATATGTGTGTGTGTGTGTGTGTGTGTAAGACAATACAAAGGCAGCGATCAACATGGCTGCAGCTGTGGGTTTATTTGTCACTATTCATAAGTTTCGTCTTTTTCTGAATTTTTGGCTTTTTGTTGAGCTTTTTTGCCGGTTCTTTTTTCCCGTATTTGTTTGTATTATACGTAATGGGCTAACATATTTTTTATATTTTTATTTTTTTTAAAATTTAATTATGCTAAATAAGCCTCTGTCAGCTACAGTGTTTTTTTCAGCCAGCTACAGTGTTTTCAGCCATAAGCCATGAGCTTTTCAGCCGAACCGATCACCTCCAAAGATATATAAGAACATACAAAAGAATTCCTATTCTAACACCTCTCAAACTTACGGTGAATCATACACACTGAGTTCAGAGAGAAATACAAATATTGTATTCTAGCTTGTGGCTTTGTAAAGAAGTCAGCAACTGTAACTCTGAGGGCACAAATTGTAAAGCAAGTTCTCACTCCTGCATCTGTGAGCAAGTGTATGAAATATCCACAACAATATATTTGGTGAGCTCATGTTTCACTGGGTCACAAACAATATTGATAGCACCTGTACTGATAGACCAAAAAATCGTAGGTCTCATCACATACACTCCAAAATCGATAAGTAACTACTTCAACTAAGTAACTTATGTTATCATTGTTGCCATAGTTCTCAACTCAATCTCTGCACTCGAACGAGAAACTGTAGTCTGTTCTTTTTTGTCTTCCAGGCAATTAGGGAGGGGCTAAGAAAAACATAGTAAACAAAAAGAGAATGACGATCAAAAGGATTACTAGCTAAGGTCGTATCAGAATATGTCTGTAGCTGTAGTGAGTTAGAGTTAGAGAAAAACAAGCAACTAGAAATAGTCCCACGCAAGTAGCGAGAACACGAAGAAGATAACTGTAGTGAAGATAGTGGGACAAACCATGAACTGATTCAAGATATGAATATCATGAGTAATGTCGAGACGAGTGCTCATAAGATGCACCAAACTCCCAATAAGATGGCGATATCGAGTAGGATCTTTAAGAAAATCACCATTAGTGGCATAAAACGGAAGGAATAGCTCCATAGGAGTCTCAGCAGTATAAGTGTAAGTCAGATCAGACTGATCAAGAATATCCTAGACAGACTTCTGCTGAGACAGGTAGTAGTCAGGCGTGGCAGAAATCTCAATTCAAAGAAAGTGCGTAAAAGAATCAAGATCAGTCATTAGAAACTACTCATTGAGATGCTTCTTCTCATACGTGATGAATGAGGAATCATCACCAGTGATGAGTATATCATTCACATATAGAAGAAACAGTGTTCTACCCCAAGATGAGACATAGACAAAAAAAAACAAGATCATGGGAACTGACAGTGAAATCGACAGGGGTAATCATTGAGGTATAACGCATAAACCAAACATAAGAAGCATGTTTGAGACCATAAAGAGCATGAAGACGATAGACATGCCCATCTAGAATAAAATACCCAGATAGTGGCTGTATGTAGATCTTCTCATGCAAAACACCATTAAGAAAAATATTCTTAATATCCAGATGAGAGAGAGACCACTGGCGAATAGAAAAAACCATAACAAAAGTGTGAATAGTTGTCATATCGACAACAGAGGCAAAAATCTCATCATAGTCACCATCGTACTCCTGTTGAAAGCTACGATCCACAAGAAGAGCTTTATAGCACTCGATAGTATCTTAGATCAAGTCTTAGGGGCTGTTTGGTTGCTAGCCACACTTTGCCAACAAAAATTGCCACACTTGCCTAAGTTGAGGTGCTCAAATTCTTTGCCACACCTTAGCAAGTCTAAGGGAATCTTGCCATACTTTTTTGAGTCATTGACGTGTAGGACCTAGTTTGTTGGAAGGGAATCTTACCACAACTGTGGCTGCAACCAGACAGCTCTCAAAGTTGGTCAAACTTGCCTAATCTTAGACGTGATAAACTGTGGCTGGCAACCAAACACCCCCTTAATCTTATAAACCCACTTATATATGATAGGACGAATGTACACGTACATCGATACAGCATTCCAAGTCTCCACACGTCAAAAAAAACATCAAACTCCTATTCTAACACATTTTACACATCTTCAGCCCATACAGCTTCTCTGCATTGCTAAATGTATAGTCCTGCAGGGCTGACTATAGTGTAGATTCGAGTAGGGGATAATCGTGCGCATGGCATGGTTTTTACTTCTTCCAGGCAATCATGCCAAGGAGTGGGGGGAATAGAATAAAGGTTTCCTTTGATACATTCCAGTGGGCTGTGGGGACTGGGCCACTGGGGCTAAAGCCTCAAAGGTCAAGATGGCTGCTGGGATTCGACATGTGGCGAGACTAGCTAGGAGTTCTGGCGTGGCTCAAGAACTGAGGAATGTCCTGTTTGTTGCAAAGACTTACCCGTACTGTGAATTCCTTACCTCCTATCTTTTTCCGTCAAATCTGTCTATTGTCTTGCATGTTTGAAGTTAGTTTATTGGATTGCAACTTACCCGTACTGTGAGCTCCTTACCTCCTATCTTTTTCCGTCAAATCTGTCTATTGTCTTGCATGTTTGAAGTTAGTTTATTGGAGTACCACCAGTGCTGTTTGCACGTTTCAAATTCCGTGACGTCTGCAGTTCCGAGAGCATGGATGGGAGACGATAATGGTTGCTAAGCTGAGAGGAAAGTTTGAGAACAGCTTGGCTGAACCGCTGAGCTACAACAATGCGCTGTAAGTGCCAAAGCTTCGCTCAGCTAATTGTATTACTAGCTCTGTAATTGTCATGTTCGATTTGAATTTCACTTCGGGTAAACTGAAGTATGGTCACAGCATGTCATATGCACGGATTTTACCTGAAATCGGTAGCAAAAGCGTAAGCACTGCCTGCACAGATTTGGTAGTAAAAGGGTTGACAAATCCCAATGTTGGTTTAGTGCATGTTAGGTTTGCAGGATAGTACAGGTGGTAGCAGAGCAGCGTGCTCTTTGTATGAGTGTAGTGCGTGGACTGTGGACAGAGTGAGTGAGCACAATATGGACATGTAAATTTGGTCTTTGTGGGGAGTGGTTTAGTATCAAATAGTAATAGTCTAGTGTGGGTGAGGTTATAAATATTGGTGTGATGTGTGTTGGGCCTGAAGGCGTGAAGAGATTGCGCTCTAGAGGTGCAACTTTTAACATACTGCTTAGGAAACTCAACTAAATTTGCTTACATGTCCCATTTGTTTTCTCTTTCTAGGCTAGATAAAATCATCACCATACTTGCCATACTTTCAATACAGAATATTTGCTTGTATGCGGGCCAATTAGCAGTCCAACTAGTTTCACATCGGATTTGTCTCGGTAGGTGCATAAAAAGTTCTGCCAATTGGCTACTGGCTAATCTGTTGTTACCTGTTAATGTTGTGATTTGATTCCATTTCCGCTCCACTCAATTCTTTTTTCAAGTATGTGCTCTGACTAACCTTTTCTATTTTTTTTTTAAAAAAGAAAGTAGGATCTAAATATCTGGCATAAATCTGTATTGAGTTGCATGCATCATCCAGTTTATTCAAAAGTTTAAACTGATGAGAAAATACGGCCAATTCACGTATAGGCTCTCTCAGACCTAAGACGTTCCAATTAAAAAAAAAGACCTAAGACGTTGAATAGAAGTGAGCTGTAATTATTTTTATTTAATTGCGCTAGCCGAGTCCTGAACTCAAGACCTCTTGGCTCGGATACCATATTGAGTTTTATGCATCAGTCAGATCACTCAAAAGCTTAAGCAAATAAGAAAAGATGACTAATTCACTTATATTTCAATAATCTGCATGATATACATACGATAAAGTCCTTGCTTGGGGGAGTTGGGATTTATTTCTGCGATGAACCAATTGGCGATGGCTATATAATACTAGCTGATTTGACAATGAGAAGTTGGGACGTTGGGTAAAAATCCTAATGCAGGTGTGTAAGTGAAAACATACTAGCAATAAGAGATGAGATTATGGGAGGACAAGTGAACAACGACCGATGATAGTTCATCGTCTGTTGTTAACTTATTATAGGGCACAGTTGAGGTCAACTAGTTCTGTATTGTTCATCCGGCTTCAGTTTCTTTTTTTTTTTGGCTTTTTGCTTATTTAAGCTAAAGGCTATTTAGAATATATCAACTTCTAATTTTGGTTTTTTAGCTTTTTTTTCTTTATTCCTTTGTATTATCCGTTATAATATAATGTTTTTTATTTTCAATTAAATGATTCATAACAAGCTAATAACCAAAAACCAACAGCTAAAACCAAAAGACAGGAGCTTAAACTCTTAAGAGCAGACCCATATGTGAGCTGACCAGGACGTTCCTGTTGCTCGAAACAGCTGCAAGATGCAAAATCACTTTCGGTCAAGCCGTCAAAATTTTATATGGAACTCTTCAACTAGCTATGACATGATTATGTTAGGCAAATATGGCCAGCAACTCATGATTCTTACAATGATCATCATACGTTCAAACTGCATCCCACTTGATCATTTACAATGTAGAATTTGCAGAATTTGATGTCAAGAATTAATATTCTTTCATACAGTGATGATGTGACTTTTTCTGAAGAGGATTAACTTCAAGTGATGATGAAAGGCCGTGAATGGCAAAAGGTACGCATGACATTTTTTGCCATTTCCTCATTCTTTTCATGGGAAATTCATGCTTATTCATATCATGAGGATAATGGCGTGAAGTCGAGGATGCTTTGTTCTAGATAAGGGAGGATGGTGTTGGTTGATTTTATATAAAAGTCCATAATAGAATAGAACAATGATAATTCATTAATTTTGGAATATTTTCTTCTATAATTTCATGCCTATATATATGCCTCCTTTTTAATTAGGGGTTTGAATTGATTTTAGTCATTGCAAAATAAAACAAGTTACTCCCTAAACCAGTTGACCTCATAAGTTTGATCTAGATTGCATACATCCCTGCTCAATATGGCTTATTAGCTATGGCTTCTGGCTTTTTTTTGGTACTATAACGGCTGAAAATATACTATAGCGACTATTAGTTTTTTCTAAGTAATTAATTTTAAAAATAAAAAATATTATATCAAACAATGCAAAAGGAATAAAGAAAAAATAAAAAGAAAAAAATAAATTCAAGAAGCCAGAAGCTAAACTCGGAGCCGATATCTCCAACTTTTTAATTCTCTGGGCGGTGGCTCTCCAGCTAGCTAGCTGCATCTGACGAGAGCCGACAGCTCTACCCTAGTCAGTAACCATTTTGCCTGTGAATATATCTAAACATTTGGAAATCATATATTAGAAACATATAAACCATTCCAATCATCTTTGTATACTCAATTCATCCGTTCGGACTAGTAGTGCATTTTTTATGACAAATTTATTCCTTTTTTGTTGATTGTGTTATATATAAACTTGACAGTTAAATGCGCTTCTAGTACTAGTTCAAAAAATGCGCTTCTTGTACATATTAGATATCTTGGCTTATATAATCAATATCATGTTCATGCATAACTAAGCACATTGAGGGAAGCTAGTGCACGCCCTCCAGCCATTGTAGGCACATATGCTAATGGTCTAATTAATATTACCAAATCAACAAAGGAACATCCAAATGATGGGAAAAGGGAGGCCAGAATTGATGCCTGTTCTCATCAGCAGCCATATTAATAATATACAAACAAACAGCAGTAGAGACAATCATACATAGGTGGTGCTCATTTAGACTTTTAAATTTAGACTTTGGTTTATTTTGCACCATAGCGGTTTTTTTACTGTAACTACTATTAATTTTTTTATCATAATTAAAATTTAAAAAAGTTAAAAACAAGAAAAACATGTATATCATCACGGAGAATACAAAGGAATAAGGCAAAAAGCAAAAGCAAAAAAAAAGCAAAAAAAAAAAAGCAGAAACAAAAGAAATTAAAAAGATAGAAACCACAAAAGCGTAATTAACATATATATACCCAGTCGATCCAGTTATATAAATAGCAATGCATGTCTTGTCACAGGAAAGCTGGCGAGGAGCAGATCTGTATAAGATAGTGATTACAACTTGCAAGCAAATAAAGCAAGCGGAAAGGATCAGATATAACTACACTGCAAGCTAGCTCCAGAGCAACCACACACACACACACACATAACATGATAGTAGGTAACTGGCCGGGGAGTACTAGGGCCATGGCCACTGCCTTTTTCCTCCCTTGATCACCACCCATTCACCCAACACGTCGACGGTCTTCAGCTCGAAATCACGAACTGCTCCCAGTCAACATGCTTGAATGTATGCATTGGCATCCCAGCGCGTCAGCTGTTTTGCCTGCACACTGCATCTTGCATATGCATCCTTGAGCTGAATTAAACTCACAACAGTGCCAGACGTACGTACAACGCACGTACGCTCACAGATTGACTACTAATAAACCAACTGAAGGACTCAACAGTAGAGAGACTGGCTAGACAAGCCGCTCGCTGGGCGAGTTTTTATTTGATAGAGATAGGATATATAATAGTAGCTAGGTTGATTGATAAGCTTTTGGATGCACCATGCATGCAAAAGAAGTAGGGTTTGAGTGATTGTTGGTCAGCGGCGGCGCGCTGCGGTCTCCCGCTGCGCGTTGAAGTAGACGGCGGCGACGGGGAGGCCGAGGTCGTTCTCGGCGGCGAAGGGGCGGGTGCTGAAGTGGTCCCTGGAGGAGGGCGGGCTCACCGCCTGCCGGCTCTTCTGCTTGAACAGCACGAAGACGAACCTGTGGATGCCGATGTTGGGCCTCGGGCTCTCGTAGCTCACCACCTCGTTTCCTGCATGCATTCATATTCATATATGCGTTAATTTATTTGTTCAAAGAAAGAAGCCAATAATCAGCATGCCATGCATGATACATGAAGCTCTGAAACCTGCAAAAGCTAAACCAAGGTGTACACGAAAAGGACTTACCAAAAGAAGCATCAGTGGTGCCAGGAATATCAGTAACGATCCTGCGAGAGGGTTAATATTAATTATATTAAAAGTTAGTATACTTTATCAGCGATATTTTATGCATAGCTGATCATATTAATAACGATGACCATTTGTGTTGGCTTAAAAAGAAAAAAACACTTTCAATCTGTGTGCACCAGAGTCTAGGTATTTAGAAACTAATTGATCACTAATCGAAGCATGCATGACCTAGCTAATTTGGACATGTGGGTTACTTTGATTGATTTGCTTTTCCATAGATGATACTATTGTGGTTTTTCGAAATTTTTGTACGGATAACCCATTTTTTATTCGAAAATACAGAAATATACCCGCGACAAATTTTTTTACACAAATAGGCTCGAGTCGCCAAACCATTGGGCGAATTACACTTGTCGCCCCACCAAAACGCGACTTATAAAGAATCTGGTAACCGTTGGGCGATTAAATGCAATCGCCTCCCCGTTAAGCGATTCAATTGAATCGCCCCCCCGTTCGGCGACATAAAGAAGAGTCGCCCAACGGGGAGGCGACTGCATGTGAAACAGCCCGACGGCCGAGCCCCTTTTCTTCCCCACGCCTGCTCGCTCGCCATTCACTCTCTCCACCGCGCGAGAAGACAGAGCAGAAGAGAGGAAGGAAGAGGAGGAGGAGAGGGGAAGAAGAGGAGAGGGAGAGGAGAGGGAAGAAGAGAAGGAGAGGGGGAGGAGAGGGAGAGGAGGAGAAGCCGCGAGATTTGCAGGTATTTTTCTACTTTTAGAAAATTAGTTTAGATAAATTTAGTTTAGAAAATCTAGTGTAGATATTTAGTTTACAAATTTAGTTTAGATATTTAGTTTAGAAAATTAGCTTAGATATTTAGTTTAGAAAATCTAGTTTAGAACATTTAATTTAGAATATTTGTAATGCATTATTGTGGAAAATTGACTTTAGAAAATTTGTTTAGATAAATTTAGTTTAGAAAATGTAGTGTAGAGTTTAGAAAATGTAGTGTGGTTGCTCTGGAGCTAGCAGCAGCGGACTCTATCTACACTCTACACTACATTTTCTAAACTAAATTTATCTAAACAAATTTTCTAAAGTCAATTTTCCACAATAATGCATTACAAATATTCTAAATTAAATGTTCTAAACTAGATTTTCTAAACTAAATATTTAAGCTAATTTTCTAAACTAAATATCTAAACTAAATTTGTAAACTAAATATCTACACTAGATTTTCTAAACTAAATTTATCTAAACTAATTTTCTAAAAGTAGAAAAATACCTGCAAATCTCGCGGCTTCTCCTCCTCTCCCTCTCCTCCCCCTCTCCTTCTCTTCTTCCCTCTCCTCTCCCTCTCCTCTTCTTCCCCTCTCCTCCTCCTCTTCCTTCCTCTCTTCTGCTCTGTCTTCTCGCGCGGTGGAGAGAGTGAATGGCGAGCGAGCAGGCGTGGGGAAGAAAAGGGGCTCGGCCGTCGGGCTGTTTCACATGCAGTCACCTCCCCGTTGGGCGACTCTTCTTTATGTCGCCGAACGGGGGGGGGGGGGGGGCGATTCAATTGAATCGCTTAACGGGGAGGCGATTGCATTTAATCGCCCAACGGTTACCAGATTCTTTATAAGTCGCGTTTTGGTGGGGCGACAAGTGTAATTCGCCCAATGGTTTGGCGACTCGAGCCTATTTGTGTAAAAAATTTTGTCGCGGGTATATTTCTGTATTTTCGAATAAAAAATAGGTTATCTGTACAAAAATTTCGTGGTTTTTCCATGGTGTATCTGCCTAGCTGAGATTATATATTCTGCAATGATCGTTTCTTTCTCTTTAACTTCAGATCGAGCTAGCTGTAACTTGTAATTGGGATATAGTTACCAGTGGAGATGCTCTCTCAGGTATGGATCACTAGGCCCTGGCACGTCTGGATCCGTCATGACCTGAAGAAGAAGAACACAACACACTCATTACCTGGATGTCATATATATCTTCAGATCAGATGCACAAAACCTAATTATAAGCTATGAAATTAAACCAAATCAATTTGTGTGAGATGTCCAGATCAGTTGGCACAGACCAGTGTGAAGAAAGACCTCATGTCGCCGCCCTGGACCTCGACGCGCGGCTTGGACACGACCGCCGATGGGAAGAACTCGTGGCCGTTGAACACCTGCTTGTTGGAGCTGTAGGTCGCGGTCATCTTCACCGTGGGGTTGAAGTTGTCGATGACGTCTCCGATCACGTTCCCGACGATGAGAGGCTCCAGCACCCTAGACATGGCTAGCTTGCACTGAAGTAGCTAGTAGTAGTGTAGGTAAACAAGAGATAAAGAGTCTTGAGGATTACCCGATGGTTGTTGCTGGGTGGGAGACGCAGGACTGTATTTATAGCTGCCTGGGGCTAGCTCTAGCTGAGCCGAGAAAAGTAGTGCGAACAGTGTAAAGTGTGCTGCAGGTAGATTAGTATTATAAGATGTTTGTTCCATGGTTGCTTTCGTTAAATTAGACCAAACAATTAAAACTGATGAGGCACAACTCAAAAAAGTTTCAACCCTGGTTCCAAAAAGTGACATGAGGACATATATATTCCTACAGTATGACGGGGTTGTTTGGTTGCTAGTCACACTTTACCAATAAAAATTGCCATATTTGCCTAAGTTGAGGTGCTCAAATTCTTTGCCACACCTTAGTAAGCCTAAGGGAATCTTGCCACACTGTTTTGAGTCATTGACGCGTGAGACCTAGTTTGCTGGAAGGGAATTTTGCCACAACTGTGGCTGCAACCAAACAACTCCTAAAGTTGGTTAAACTTGCCTAACCTTAGGCGTGGTAAACTGTGGCTGTCAACCAAACACCCCCGACATTTGGGAGAAGTTTATTAAAATAATGCATAGAATCCAATTTGTTAAAAGAAGAAAAGTCTCTTGCATTGTATGCGCCTACAATGTGCCAACCGGAGGTAGATCAACGTACCGTGCTACAAGTCCTTGAAACAGTTCATCCGTAGAGCGAGGACATTATAAGTCTCACATTCTTTGAGACTGCCATTGAAACTTGCTTAAATGCCTTTTGGAAATTTGGTTTCTTTGTGACGATGATGAGTACAGCACCACTAATTCTAAAGTGTACTATGTGCTTGTCAAAATACTTTTTTTTCACTTGAAATTGCATGCACATATCATATATGCATATAATTGGTTACTCTGTCTGGTCCTAAAAAGTGCCATTGTCTATTTAAATTTTAGCCAACAGCATCTTTGTGAATATATGGAGTAGCTATGTGAAAAATGATAGATTAGATTTGTCTTAAAAGTACTTTCATAGTACAGCAATTTTATCGGGTATTACAACTACATTAGTACAATAGAAATTGGCCATGAAAGTTTCGTCTTGGAGATTGTATTTGCCATCAAAAGCGACAGTTTTTTTTCTTTTATAGAAGGGAGGAGTACCGCTTGCTCAATACATATATGTGATAATCTAAACACGTAGTTATAACTATGTTTGCATGTAATGGTCTACCTACGGTGTACACAAACCTAGGCCAAACAGTGACCCAATGTTGAGACCTGAGGGTCTAGCTAAACCAAATACGAGACAAGATTTTCTCCTGAGGGGATAGCTAATTACCTATACCCACACACGTTTCATATCTTTCAAGTAAGGTTTTAGACAAGTTTCGTATAAGAGGTTTCAGATTTTAAGGCTGAAGTTTCAAACAAGTTTCCTGAATTTCATTTTGGTTCCACAAGAAACAATAAATTTCATGAATATCTCAGATTTTTAGGTTGAAGTTTCAAGTAGGTCTTAGACAAGTTTCGTGAAGGTTCCAGTGTGTTTTGAGAGTTTTCTGAAAATTTCCAGTGAGCTCCAACAAATTTCATGTGGTTCAAGAAGTTTCAAAATGTCTCATCCTTTTTTAGCAAGTTTCGGCGGAGCTAGTCTAACATTTAATGCAAATAATTGTGTCTTGAATCTAATATATGCAACGGAAATCGAACGGTGAAGAGGACTAATATATGTAGGTAGTTCCTCTTGGACAGGGTTTTCATAACCAACCGATAATCAACCAAAAATTATATTGGGATTATCAGGTCTATCGGTCCCCCGGTAAAACTTCGTACCGGGCAAAAGTTTTTGGCTTTGCATGGTTTTTATCAAATACAAAGAAAATTCATAACCATTTGTAATCACATATGTGTGCATAGCCTAGTGATTAGTTCTTTTTCCTCTCGAGCAGTAGGTCCAGGGTCCGTACCTTGGTAATTGCATTTTTTGTCATCTTTTTCGTTTGAACATAAAAGAAAATTAAATTTTGATTTGAAAATTTTGGCCAAATTTGGCTGAAATTTTCTGAAAATCGAGATTATCAGATCTTTCGGACCCCTTAAAATTTTAATACCGGTTTTGAAAACCCTGCCCCTAGTGTGTGTATATATGTATGTATGTATGTATTTCATTTTGTGGGAGCTCAACTCTGGTGATGATTGGTGAATCTGCATCACAAGTCAAAGATGGCTGCCGGACAGCTTAATTGTGCCAATTGGCATGCTCTTTTCATCCATTATGTTTTTTTTAGTTATTTAAGCATTAATGTGTGAATTCTCTGTGCCGCACCATTTCACTTTCTGGTGCCACTAAGCTTAAACAAATCATGCTAACCTAGGAACGATAAGGTGGCATGCCGTTTTGATGGCTGGTGAGCTAGGCACTGAGCAGGTGGGATCTAATGTAGGGTTACCCTTATGGCAGGTGCTCATTTGATAGACCATGCTATGTCTACGATATGGTTGTGATGAACTGTAGTCATTTTGATTGAGTTGAAATTTTCAATAGTTTCAGAAAATTCATATTGCTACCAGTGTTGGTGGTCGGAACGTTAGAGGAAGCGATTGGACTAGGCTAGAAGAGCAGTCAGACCGACAGTCTGGTGTGACTGGAGTTTGGGGTGGTCAGACCACTGGTCGGTGCGATATGGTCGATTTCCAATTGGCTGTTGGTTTATTCCAAAGAGCATATTTTGGAGTTGGGCTT
Organism: Dendrocalamus latiflorus; assembly: GCA_017311315.1. Classification (NCBI taxonomy): domain Eukaryota; kingdom Viridiplantae; phylum Streptophyta; class Magnoliopsida; order Poales; family Poaceae; genus Dendrocalamus; species Dendrocalamus latiflorus. The sequence continues at coordinate 17,690,550 of CM029655.1, read as the reverse complement.
GTGCGATTGGACTGGCCATGGGTGGCAAGCAGACCGGGGGAGTTGGTCGGTGTGAGAGCAACTCCAGCAGGGCCCCTACTTGAGCCCTCAAACCTCATATTTGAGGGTTTGAGGTAAAAATAGAGGTCCAGCAGGGTCCCTACTAGAGCCCTCAAATTTGAGGAGCTCCTCAAATCCCCCCTTCAGCCCTCATTCCTGGGGGCTCTAGACCAAGCCCTCAAATTTCTGTTGGAGTCGCGCCTTCCCCTCCCGAGCGCCTCTTTCCCCGCCGCCTCTTTCCCCATCGCCTCCCTCCCCGCCTGCCTCTTTCCCCGCCGCCTCCCTCCCCGCGCGCCTCCTCTGCTTCCCCGCCCGCCCGCCTCCCTCGCCGAGGGCGCGCGCGGGGGAGGAGGGGCGTGGCGGAGGAGGCGGGAGATGCGGCGGCGGTGGCGCGCGAGGGGGAGCGGCGGTACATCGGCGGAGGAGCGGGAGGGCGGCGGCCCCCGGAACGGAGCGGCGGCTGGGAGGTCTACGGAGAAGGAGTAGTCGATGTGGTCCTCGTCGGGGAGCAGCGCACCCGGGGGAAGCAGCTTGCGTAGCGCGCGCGACCACGCCGTCTCCGCCGGCGCCGATGGAGGAGATGAGGAGGCACGGGTGGAGGAGAGGAGGAGGTGCGGCGGCTGAGAGGAGAGGAGGAGCGCACGGGTGGAGGAGAGGGGGTAGAGAAATTTGAGAATGGCGAGTGGGTCCTACATGTCATTCTCAGTTGGATTAAATTTGAGAGCCCTGATTTGAGGGCTTCTGCTGGAGTTCAACTCAAAAAACAGGGCCCTCAACAGTAGGGGAAGCCCTCAAATCAAAAGTAGGGGCTCTGATTTGAGGGCTCCTGCTGGAGTTGCTCTGACTGACATTGAAAATGCAGTCACACAGGGTGGTTGGTCAGACCGACCAGTGGTCAGTGGTCTTACTTGGGCGGTCCGATTAGTGTGAAGAGAGTAGTCAGACCAGTGGTCGCAGTCAGGGATCAAGGTGAGCTGAGTTGAGTTGATTTGAGGTTGGTTCATGGTTGAGAGCCATGTGGGTTTGTGTTGTATTGTATGATGCATGGTTTTGACTAACGTGAGTTAAATATATAGAACTTGTACTCGGTATGGTTGCTTAGTCTTTAGATATATAGATGGCTTGGAGGATATAGTGGTCGGTGGCAGTGAACTGGGTCTAGGTGGGGGAGCTGAGGTCCAGAGAGATCATGTAAATTCAGATGAGGCATGTGGCTCAAGTGAGGGCACAGAGAATACAAGGATCATGAAGAGATGAGTTGGTGCATGTGGTGCGCCAAGTGACGAGGCCGATGCACATAGAAATGGTTTGGGGGGTCAGAATGCGTGAAGACATGACAACTAGCTAGTCATTGGCCACGGCGAGCTATGTGTCACAACATGTCAAGATGCTTTGAGGTGGAGATATAGACAGAGTGAAGGGAAGGTGTTCAGAAGCTTCGTAAGGGTATTTTGGCATGAAGAACTATGTTAGGAATGTCCATGGTTTATCTATATATACTGAATAATTGACAATTGGCAATCATGTCGAGTTGGAATTTGCAATTATGAAAGTTTTTAGTTTTTCAAAGCTACTTGTCAGGTGTCTATCTAACTGGTATGCAGATCCAGTCAGATCGCTCTGCATTGCTAGTTAGACTAGCCGAGTTGCCCCTCGGGCACTTTGCCAGGCAGCGTTCTGACCGGCTTGGTTCAAGTTGTCTGACCAGCTTGGTTCAAGCGGTCTGACTGGCCCATTTGGCTTTTGGCTCTTGAATACCAAACTAATGTGTAGGAGTGTCTTGAGGTGTCTTTGCATTAGGTGTCACCTCACTTGGAGGTCTAAGGCAAAATTAGATAGTAAAATACTAAATTTCCTGAGAGGGTCACTATGGTTGTCAGATTGGCCATTTCAGAAATTGGCCAAGAGGGTTTTGTAAAATTTTGGTATTTGGTCATGGATTGAGTTTTTGGGGTCTAGGTCATTGTATTCATGTGGCATGAAACATGTTGGATTAACATGGGTCAAGTTATGATGAACTTGTGCCCGAAAATAGTTTTTTGGCCTTTGATGTACAAGTGCTTAGAGGTAGCCATAGTCGACGGCATGGATTAAGACTAGGCTCAGGAATGAGTTGAGATACGGTTAAGGAAGTTGGGCGGATAGTTGGGCTCAAGAAAGTCACAGGAGAAGACAAGAGATGTTGAAGAGAAGGTTCGAGCAACGGTTCTTCAAATGGTGTAGCTGATGTAAGTGAGGCGTGGTCGGGAGGAGTCAATATGGAGAGATTTGATGATGCGTGAGCTATTGGTGAACCTACACATTTCAAGCATGGGCATTGCTTGCAAACAAAGAGAAGACCATGGACTAGACTCGGGGAAGAGGTGAGGTCCATGGTCAAGACGAAGGTGTTTTGGCGGGGAAGCCAAAATACCAGAAACGGTGAAGGGACCAAAACCACGACTCTTGGAGGGCATTTGGAGAGCAATTTAGGTCAAGGAGGTGCCGAGGAGGCCAAGTGGATGGAGGCTTCCTTCTTAGTGGGTTTAGACTTATGTGCTTTGAAAAATGTGCTTAAGTCGTGTGAGTGTAAAACCCGGTGTGTATGGGGTTAACGGATTTTCTTAGTTGTACTAAAAGATGGTATCCATTATGGCTAGATATGGGCTGGTTGCTCCATCTACTTGAGTAAGAGAGGTTGGTGACTAGGGTTAAGGTGAGAAAGAGGAAAGCAACCAAATCTCTCTTTTAAGGTTTGGGTGAATGCTCTTGGGTGAGAGGGTTCTATTCTTCATAGTAGAGTAGCTGTAAATCAAACCTCTACAAGTTGCAATAGATCAACCTTGTTCAACCCTCATGGTGTGTTCATGATCTTGTTGGGTTTGCTCTTGTTTTGGTTGATGTTTTTGCCCTCTCTTCTTCCCTTTTGATCTTGCCAGTTTCAAGGATATGTAAGAGATGGAGATGCCTCATGCGGATCATATGTCCGGTTTGGTTTGCTTTGAAGCCTTTCTTGTGAAATCATGATCCTAGAATTTTGGTCACAAATTTATGGGTGCTCTTGCTTGTTGTGGCATGTAAGAACATATCTAGGGTCATCTTGGCCATATCAAACACATGAGTAAGTCATCGCTCAAGTTTGTAAGATTTGCCCGGTTTGGTGCAGCCTTGCTTGTCTCGAGGAAAGGTTGGAACTTTGGCCAAGCTCCACGTGATCTTTGAATGGATTAGGTTTCTGATATCCTTGGCAAGTTTGTGTGCAAAGTCTCAAGTCATTTGGACTTCTATTTTGAGGATTGCACCTTTTTAGGGTTTGGCTCAGGTTGATTTTTAGGTCTGGATCAGAGGAGCAGTCAAACCGCCCCACGCTAATGGCCAGATTAGCAGCCAGTCAAGCTGGTCCTCCATGATGTCAGATCGCCAGCTCCAGGTTGGTCCAACTGCTCTGTTAATAGCGGTCAGACCGGTGATGTGGTTTTGAACTTCATTTTGCTTCCGTTCTTTGGTGAGTTCTTTGTTGGTGGGCCAATATGATCTTTTTAGCTTAGAGTAGCTAGTGGAGTGAAGGTTTTAGAATATTATCCATGGATATTGAAATTGAAGGCATAATTCGCCCCCTCTGATTACCATATCGAGTGCTACATGGTAGTTGGCAAAATACTGGATTGGTACCTTGATCAAAAACTGTGGCGCAAAGGAGAAGTGGTTTAGATCAAGGAGAACTGGATTTGATAAGTGGATCAAACACTAAAGAGTTAGCAAGTTGAGTTTTGTAAATGTTTTGAGAAGCGTTCATGAGTGTGGAAAACCCATGTTAGTGGGGTTGACGGGTTTCCCCAGTAAGTTTAATGGGTTAGACCAATTAAGGGTTGTGCTAATTATTTAAAGGGAAGGAGATGTGGTGGAAGACTCAAGGATTCTAGGGTTTAGTTTTTCTCTGCTACCTTATCTCCTTGAGAGAGGAAATGGTGGTGCTTTGGCTGCATCTTGTAAAATCTATGAGTATGCAAACCTCACCTTCCACTGTAATAGATCAAGCTTTGTCTCAATCATATTCCTGTTTGTGTTCTTATTTTGTTGTTGTTGTTCTTGAGCTTGATTTGTGATTTCAAGTTCGTGAGAGTTCTAGCACAATCTCTTGCTTAAATTACCTTATTAGGATATTTGATAATACATTTGAAAGAACTCATGTCTTAGATCCTCACAAGCAAGAAGTAATTAGAGAGCTAGGGTTTTTGGTGTTCTTGTATCCTAGATTCAATTCTCTTCAATTTGTTGAACTCAAGCCTAAGAATCTTGTGAATCTTGATTGGTTTAGGTTCCTATTGCCTTAAACAATTCTCATTCAAAACTTGGATGTGTTTGGATGAGATTTGAGCAAGTTCTTGATATTTGTGCTTTTGTGCTGAGAGGTTTTCAGGTCTGGAAACAGGGGACCAGCTAGGCTGGCCCTAGACCTGTGGTCATATGGTCTAGCCGATGTGACCGGTCTCATGCCAACGATCAGACCGACCAGCCGGTGTGGCTGGTCTTAGGCCAACGATCAGACCAGCCTACAGTTAGACCAGCCCATCAACGACGGTCTGACTAGCCTGTGTAGAAGGCCGTTGTTTTGTTTGGCTCTTGTTGCTAGCTTGGCGTTGCCTCATTGTGTTGGTGTGATATGAATTTTGGTGACTATCATAGTCATTTGAGTGAAGATTTTGAATACCTTAAGGGAAAAATTTGGTCAATCATTCACCCCATCTGATTGTCGACATCGGTCCTACATTTTTTCAATACCCATTAATTTTAGCTAAATTTGATGATGCATACATGGAAATGCATCCAATGCAATGCAATAAAAAAGGCACAAAATACAATAAGCTAAAGGTCATGGGGATATATTGCGTGCTTCTTACAACATTTCAGTGAAATAGTGGGAGCACAACTTCTTTCATTCTTGTTGTATTTATGTGATGCCTCTAATCTCACCTATTTTTGTCGATTGCAAAGTGCAAATTAAGATAATTATGTATCACACTGTCCATGCAGAACTGCAAAGAACATTCTATAAAACAACATTGCACTATGATGGACTTGCTACTCATGATAATTTATTCTTCTGACAATTGTGAGGTTGTCGCAGAGCCAAGAGGCGAGCATAAAACTAAAAGTGGGCTAGGTCTCTTTCCATTGCATCACAAAGTTGCCTCTTATTGCAAGTGCTATACAATATATGCTCATCAAGCTAACTTCCAGAGGAACTTAAAGGGATCCTCAATTAATTATTAGCTAGCTTTTCATTAGGCAAAGTTAAATGCTCTTTTGTTTCCATAAATGCTGCAGGACATGTTCTTTGCCATCCTAGGCCTCCAATCTTGATTTTGCACTCAGAAACTCCAGCTGGTTTGCTTCGAACCTGCTACCTGAGCAACGGAAGCCAAGTGCTAGCATATTTTTTCCTAAAGAAAACCGCACATATCTTAAGATAGCATTAGGCCTAGTTTGTTTAATTTCCTTAGCAAAGCAGGGAATATCAACAATGCTATCCTAAAAATGAAAAAAAGTTGATCACTCCCTATGGAAGAGTTTGATTAATTAAATAACAATGAGTTAGGGGAGCTTCCAGAATATAATGACTTGGTGTTCTTCGTGACACGCTCAACACGACAACATCACATCTATTTGGAGGTTGTGCTCCTGTGTCAGACGTGCTTTGTTATTTTCAAGGCATACGCTAACTTTGAAGAAAGTTCCCTTGTTCCTAGAATGGAAAAAGGCTAAGATGGAGTTACCCGGAAATTAAGAATAATCCCTCAAATGAATTGGTCCAAATAGTCAAATAGATTATACTAGTCGGGAAGAATGAAGCCAAAAGTGCAGTTTTGAAGCCTCTCTCGGCCACTGCACGTCCCTGTCGTCATCAGTGCGTCACCTCCCTGCCAGCTGTGCGCCGTCCCTTCCCGGTTTCTCCGCCGCTTCCCCCTCGCCTGGAGTTCCCTCCCCTCTTCTTGATTTCGTGCTGTGCTGCATCGTGTCAGTGCCTACGCCGTCGCATCCGAGCTGCGCCTGTCAACCCCTTTGTGACATGTGCCCAAAAATCTCTCGGATGAGTAGCGCACCATCCTCCTCCCCTGTTGTGTGCCGTCCCACCCCCGCTTTTCCATCGGCTTCACCGCCTCGGCCGCAACACCACCCTGAATGCCGCTCAATGGCTCCTCCCCTTCCCCTCAGCTATTTAAGCCATGCAATGGCCTCCCGAATCTCCTCAAGCCTCCCCAACACTTCCCCTTTCCTTGCCTCACCTGAGCCTAGCCCAAAGAGGAGCTTACTGCCACCGTTGAGCTTCACCTCGACCGTCGCTGTCACTAGCCCCGCTGAGCCCTCCCCTGAGTTCACCTTCCTCATCTCCCCCTCCCACTGTGCCTAATCGTCGCCCTTCCCTTGCAGCTCGCCAGAGCGGTCATCTTCCCCAACTTTGGTCATCTCCACCACTAGTCAGTTTTGAGCATCTCCATCTAATTCCTTCCTCCCAGAGCTTCCCTGTGATGCCATGAAGCCATCCCCACCGTCAATTCGGACTGCCATCACCCTAGCTCTGCTAGTGCCATGCTTCCCCCTTCGCTGCTCCGATCCTTCACCGCCAGACCACTCTGAGCCTCCCCGAGCATCGCCGTTGCTTTGAGTAAGTCCCTCATAGCCCCTAGTAGCTCCCTTATCTCAGAATTAGGTCCTAGTGCCTCGGTTCACCGTAGTGTTGTGCTTCGGTCATCCACCGCCGATCACCTCGGGCTCCAAATCGAGCTACGCCGCCTCGCCTTGAGGGTTGGGCCAAGCCATAAAGCTCGTTTTGGCCCTCCCCTCCGACTATCGTGGCTCCTCTCACTAGCAACAGGCCGCGCCTGCTCGGCAGGAGGGAGAGCTACCATAGCGCCGATAAAGCCGGTGGACCCACTTGAGAGTGAGATAAACCTGTAGGCTGTAGCAAGCCATCCGGTGGAAATTGTTGTCCTTGCAACTTGGTGCATGTTGAAATCTTCCATCTCTGATTTAGGTCAAAAGCTAAGTTGAAACTATCCATCACTGAGTTTGGGGAAAGGCTTATGTATCAGAAGTCCCATGCATTTCTTCAACATAATTAAAAGTGTAAGACTATGTGGTAACAACCCCATGAGAGTGATGAGTATTTGACATTGCTTGTGTTTAGCTTGTGTTGATTGAGTTTGATTTTTGTTAAATTACATTTAGGTCTGTGCTTTACTGTAGAATCGGTCAGACCGGCCTGGGCAGACAGTCTGACCGCTGGGAGGTTGCGATTAGACTAGCCTAGATCGGCGGTCTGACCGGTGGAGTCCGGCCGGCCGAGTTGGCTGTCCAATCGGCTGTAAGGTGGTGGTTTGACTGGCTTGCTAGCCGTGATCAGATCGACCCTGGTAAGGTGTAGCTGAGTTGAGTTTATTTTGTGGTTTTGGTTGTTAGTCATGGTGTATCCATGCAAATGTTAGTCATAGGGTTTTCATGAATATGTTAGTCATGGCGTAGGTCCATGCATATGGTTTACTAATTGAGAATCAACTGTATGTCATTTGTGCTTGGATCAATTGTTTTGTTCTTTGGTGTGCAGGTGCTTTGATAATTGTTACGGCTAGCAGCAAGACTGAGGCTATGAAAGGGGTCTTGGGGCCATGGTGTGTTGCGTAAGTACGGATGAAGCAACATTTCAAATCAAGAAGCACGAGAGAAAGACAAAGGTCATAAAGAGGTAATGAGTGCATGTGGTGTGCCAATTGGTCTTATGTATTTCAAGTGTGATGTTCCTTAGAGTAGATGTGTGATTTTGGCGGCAAGGTGTTAGGCATCATGGACGATAGTGTGATATTGGTGTGCCATAGGACTTGAGCACTTAAAGTGGTGACGACCTTAGCGTAGGCATACGATATTAGCGATAAGTCATGGGCATCGCATCGTTGTGAAGACCAGTGGGTAGCAATTGAGAAAATTATTCAAAAATGGGTGGAGTAGCGGTTTACAAAACTGCAGTGCTGGCCTAAATACTTTAGGTTACGTCTTTTGTGAATGCAATGTCTTATCGGGCTTGTGTAGCCTTTTGGAAGTCACGTTTTGAAAAACGTACAAGTACGTGTGAGAGTAAAACCCGTTTGTGTATGAATTATCGAGTTTCTCCAATTATAAGTGGTGTGATATACTAAAAAGTGTCTGGTTGTTAGGGTTAAGTGAGAGGTGGGGAGCCTACACTATATAAGCCTTGTGTTGAGTTAAGTCATGAGAGACTTGAATGACTAGGGTTATGGTTTCTTGTGTTGGACCTTTTATGTGTGTGTGTGCTAGGTTTAGAGCTCTGCTATCCTGAGGGATTGGTTGTAAAACATTCCTCCCCAATTGAAATGAACATCCAAAGTTTGCCCAACTAAGTTGTGCTATGGATTCTCTCTTATGTTTTTGATTTGCTTGGTTTTCTTATTTGGATTTCTCTCCTCTTAAGTTTTTCTAATGCCAAGAACGTATAAGAGGTGGAGAAGTCTCCTGAAGATAAGATCCCATCCATCTAAATATGATCTAAACTAATTTCTTGAGCTTGCTCTGTTTTCTCAAGAGAGATGTGATTTTTGGGTTTTGTTTATGTGGGTGATTTGAATCAAATTTGTACTGTAATGTAGTTTACTATGACATATGAGAACTTATCCAAAGTCACCTAGATCATCTTGGATTCACGAGTAAGAGTAGATCAAAATTTCACTCTTTTGCTCTATTTTGGTGCACCCTTCACTCAAATGAAAAGGTCATAATTTTGGTAACAATTCTCTTGATCATTAATTGAAATTGGTTTGTGACATTCTAGAGAAGGTATATGTCAAGTTTCAAATCATTTGGATCATCAGATCAAAAGCTAAAAGTTTTTTTGGGATTTGAAACAACGATGATTGAATTGTTCATTCGTTTGATTTTACTTTGCGTTCCAGTTTGACTGCCCCTCGCTAGAGGTCTGATTGCCAGCAATTTCCTATCTGACTGCTCCTAGCTAGATGTCTGACTGGTATGAGTTTGAATTTCTAGCATTTTGCACTCCTTGGTTCAGGGCTTTGATAAGGCTATGAATATGTGCTTCCGTTGCATATTGTTGTTGATATTGGGGGAAGATTTTGAAAAAGTCATTCAGCCCCTCTAACTCGCCATACCTAGATTTTACAAAAAGACACTTTTGAACTTGAAGAATAATTAAACGAAGTACAGGAAGTTCAAACTAGTGCCCACTTGCAATGACAGTATGACACAGTACTAGTTTGATGTGTTTATTCTCATTGATCATAGGTATGGTATGGAAGACCTCCCTAGCTCTGTTTGTGTTCTTGTTGGCATTGCTGTACCAACAGATTCAGCCTCCACCTCAGAAAATCTGCAATTTGCCGAATAGCCTTCTGGCTACCAGACTAAGAACAAGGCTCAAGGATGGTAGGCATTTGGCCTACCTGGAATCCGGAGTCCCAAAGGAGAAGGCCAAGTACAAGATCATCTTTATTCATGGATTCAACTCATGCAGATACAACACACTCCCAATTTCCCTCGTACATATTGTTACTACTATCTTGTTCATTTGACAGGCTGAACAATCTACTTCTAGTTCCATTCAGACTTCAGAGTAGAACTGATAAGTATTATATCATGGACTAAAAACTGGTGCAGGAGCTAGCACAAGAGTTGGGCATCTACCTGCTTGTCATGGTCCTTCACTACGAGATACAATCAAACACTAGTGTTTGAGTAATTTGGATACAATGGGTAAGGAATTAGAGTGGGAACCGTAGAGGAATCAGAGGGGTGGAAGAAGAACAGAAGGAGGAGGCCAAGCCAAGTCTCTTTGGTCCCCCTTCCTCACGCTGCTGCTACTGCTTATGTAAGGACACTTCTCAGCCGAATGGGTTGTAGAGCCAGCCCAGCAGCTGGTCCAGCCCATGTCCATGACATTCTCCCCTCTTTGAAATTCAGCTTGCCCCCAAGTCGATGTCAATCTGCCAGGGTCCCAATGATTCTCCAATTGCTCTGATAACGTGCAAGTTGGATTGTTCTTTTTGATGCACAAGATGCAAATATTGAGATGTCATTTTGGCCAACATCCTTTTTCTCTCATTCTACAGTTTTCTTCTTTCCATGTCAGTTTGAACAACTAATTCATTAGGTTGCTTGGATCTTCTTTGGATGTTGCTCTCTTTCTCATCCAACTTTTTTCTCAGCTGATCAGTCTCTTGAAAAATTCACTGTGAATGTTCACGGGAAGTAGACTACATATTTTGCATTTCTTCATTGTAACTTTTATGCAGCAAGTCACTTTCTTGCATTGCCCTTTGAAGAGATAGATTCATTTAATTACACTTGCCTTTCAGTTCTAGCAAATACTTGCTCTTAGTTGCAATCTGGTTTGTCAAACTAGCCATGAGATTGTTAATCTTGCGATAGAGGTCATCTTCTAGATCAAACACCATCTTCAGCTCACCATTTTCTGACAAGAACCTACCAACTGAGCCATCAGGTTTGTAATCCTCTTCTTTTGCTAGCCCTTCATAAATATACTTCCCCTATCAATTTGTCTCATTCCAATCCATTTTACCCAAGCATTTTGATTTCAAATAGTTCTGGACTACTAAGGCATTCTTGAACCCAATCCAATCCTTGATGAAATGCACAACTACACAGCCTGTATAACTTTGGAATAGTACACAACATTACATTGCAAGGGATTGAACTCAGCTAGCTATCGCATCAGAATGGCTCCACCCCACTTCGTTTGCTCAGTTGGAACATTTGCGAGAATACCCATCCAGGGCCAAACAAACAATTCTTGATCTTGCATTGGCCTTGGAGGATTACTTGGTGCAATGACTTGTCGCAATGGCAATGAGCCTGCTGCATTAGCATAGTCGATATTGAGAAGATTTTCCAGGGCCTGGCGGTTTGCCTTCACCTTTGCAGTGCGGTTGGATGTGCCTAGCACAACGGCATGCTGAAGCAGCTCGTTGTAACGGTAGTCCCACTTCTTCTTCCCCAGACAGAACGGACATATGAGTTATTCACCTTCAGGCGGCAGCCATGGTTTCAATTCAAACATCTCGAATGAAACTGGACCACACCCCTCATTTCCCATCTCAACTATCATACTTTTCACACCAATAGCTTGATTAGGTGGCCAGGGTGGTAGCAACCTCACTCCATTATCACTATCCATAGAGAATGGCCACGATTGCAAAAACTCAATTCAGTTCTATTGCTCCAATCCCCTCAAATTGGTGGTGGCCATGGTTGCATAAGAATCGGAGTTGAAGCCGCATCATGGATGACAGTGAATGTCATCACTTTGGTGCTATGGTCAAGATATGGCATTAAACACCTGGTGAGCTCCATGGTGTCAAGCTTGATTTCAGTGAACGACTTTGGTGTGTGCATTGGCAGCGTGGGTGGCACACACAGAGTTGTAGGAGTTCCCCATGGTGGTTACGGTGGTTGCGGTGGTAGGACGCCCAGCGATATGAGTGTGAGGACCGTCATGGCCACTGGTGATGTCAGTGGAGATGGCGAGTGGCGATGCTTGCTCCTCAGAACCCATAACACAAAGCGACGCCATATGCGCACCTTGGGTACCCACTTGACGATGCCATTGTGTGCACCTATGCTTGCAGGTATTGCAGTCTTGTCAGGAATTTCACCGAACATTGGAGTGCACCAAGCTGCTCCTCCTTGACTTGTGAAATCTTCAGAGCAGTGGCCGAAGGGGACGTAGCAAGCATCGGAATGAGTGTTGGTGCAACCTTCTTTAATGGCGACGTGTTCATGGAGCTCCCGCTGTCATCTTCATGGCCAAAAACTAGTGTCAAGCATCTGGTGGGTGTCATAGTGGAGGGGCTATTGTGATGATATCGAGGGCATCAGTAGTAGCTGACGCTGGGGAAGGCTTCATCCACAGGGCCAATATCTTTGTGCTCAGCTCCCTGCACACTCTCAGTTCCGTCTTGGCCTCACTGAAGAGGTCGACCATGGCTTAGAGTCAGCGACGTAGCAAAGAGCGAAGTGGGAGGCTCTGATACCAATTGTCACAGTCCTTCATTAGCATATACAATCAAACACTAGTGCTTGAGTAATTTGGATATAATGGATGAGGAATTAAAGTGGGAACCATAGAGGAATTAGAGGGGTGGAAGAAGAATAGAAGGGGGACTGAGAAGAGACATAGAGCAGGGAGGAGGCCAAGCCAAATCTCTTCAGTTCCCCTTCCTCTCGTTGTTGTTGTTGCTGCTTATGTAAAGATACTTCTCAGCTAAATGGGTCATAGAGCCAGCCCAACAGCTGGTCCAGCCCATGTTCATGACATTGTTATCCTTCGATCGGCCTAGGTACGCCAAAAGTGACCTGCATCAGCCCAGATGGAGAAGAGCATAGCCCTTGACATCGAGGAGCTCACCGACAACTTGAAGCTAGGGCCCAATTCTACCTCAACGGCTTCTCCATGTGCTACGAGATCATGTGGAGCTACCTCAAGTACATCCCACACAGGTAGTGTACCAACAACCAGTAATCAAGCTGGTCACTATGTTCTTCTCTAAAACATTCGAGGAACCAAGACAAGGCTGAACATTTTCCCCCCATGGCATAGGTTCGCCGGTTAGGTGTGGCGATTCTTGGCCTGGTGGGCAACTACTAGTGGTTTGTCTTGCCGTCAAATGTGTCGTGGGATGCCTTGTACCAGCAGCTCCTGTAGGACCAATGGGCAGTCTAGGTCGCCCACCACCTCCCATGGCTAACTTACTGGTGGAACTCCCTGAAGCTCTTCTCGGCCTCTAGCATCATTGCCTACAACCCTGAACTCTTGTCTGAAGAAGACAAGCTGCTCATGACAAAGTTCACCTTCTGAACCTACATGGTAACAAATGACTAAATCACCGACCCCTTGCATAAGTTGACTACGAAATCCTGAGGTAAGTAACTGACGATTTTCTTGTTCACTTGTGTTTGCTCGCCGTTCGTGCCATCATAGCCGCAAATAAGGCAATAGGGGGAGCACGAGTGCCTGCACCGTGACATGATGGTCGGGTTCGGGAGTGGAGTTGGAGCCCCTGGATTTGGAGGACTGTTCGCCGATGGTGAAGGGAAGGTGTTTTTGTGGCACAGTGCTGAGGATCTCATCGTGTTGATTAGCTTATCAAGGTACATCAACCAGAAGCTCCCATGAGTCATCTACCACGAGCTCCCCAAGTCTGGCCACCTCTTCCCGATCACCTAGTGGCGAACCTAGGAATTTCAGAATGGATATTCGAAGTTACAAAACACTTTGAACATTACTATATCTGTTTTGAATGGACAATAATATATTCCATTGTGAACATTCAGTGCATACATATTTGCTTGCCCAAATGACAGGAGTATTTGACTAAAACAATTGGAATCCTAAACATTATTCTACCATTGTTCTAGCTGTTTTGAAGGAATTAAGGTTAAGGTTAACGTTGTGATTAGGCATTTCTGGGGTGTATGCCTTTTGGCAGCCATGTATAGTAATTTGAATATGGGTTTAAAGAAAAAAGGGAATCACTGGATACAATTTACTTTACTTTATCTAATAGAACTTGAGCTTCCAGATGGATGGAAAACGTGATAGAGAGATCAATTGCATTCTCCTCATTTAAAATCATGGAAAATTTGAACCTTGTCGTTTATCACCTGAGAAAAAAGGTGCCAGTGAAAAACTTATTAGTTAGTAGCTTGTAAACTAACAAAAATTCATGACAAAAGAAAAACACACATACAATGGTGCCGGGGAAAAAAAACTTGCTAGTTAGTAGCTTGTAAACTAACAAAATATTCATGACAACAGAAAAATACACATACACCTCAGTATGTGAATCAAGGCGTGCAAATATGCAGGATTCTCTATTACACGTTTTCATCAAGAAATCCCTATGAACTTGCACTGTGTTCTTATTATCTATGTTTTTCAGAAAAGTATCTGAAAGTGTGTTCCCTCTCAAAAGAAAAGTAATACAAGATATGCAATCATGCATGATTAAACTATGGTAGACAGTTAAGTCTATAATTCCCTAGAAAAAAACTAGTATTTCTTTTCACTTCATTAGAACTGAACAGCAACAGTGATGGTCTAAGAAGAAGGGAAAATAATAGTATTATCATATATTATTTACCACAAAAATTTCTAGGAGGCTAAGTGCTTGACGTTCTCAAGTGGTTTTCTATAGCCCAACCCTATTGTGTACATACATGTTATAGATTTGCATGTTATCATATATCCTTCACGATTTAAAGATTATAACTGGGTATAAACAGGGCGAATTTGCATGTATCATATATCCTACAATAGGCCTAGGCCAGTATCGATAGGAGGGAGAAATGGGTCAAAAGGATCCGGTACTAATTTAGGCTAACTAGGTATGAATGTAACGAATTTGGCCCAACTACTAGTATGTATATATATATATTATACATTGTATATAGTGGTTTTTTTACTAAAAATTTTAGGTATTCAGTTGAATATGCCTAAATTATGTTGGGTCTGCTCCTGCAATCCTCGACAGGGGCAACGCCAATGTCAAGTCCTTGCTGCTCGGAGACCAGTGACCTAGATTGTTCGCTCATTCTTGAATTGCACCCACGATTCATCGCGCACTCCATTCGCAAGTCTGCAGTGCATTTCTCCTTCTCTTTGGTTTTTGTTAAGTACAAGCTGAATGCCCGTGTGTTGCTACGGATTTTTAAAATTTACCATACTACATGTTTTAAAACTTACGGGTAGTAAAAAATTTTAGAATATGCATACAAACATGTTCTCAAAGTTTTTAAATCCGTCAAGTAAGTCAAAAGCCGTCGATCACACCTCGTGGTCATAAGTCAGAAGACATCGACCACACCTCATGGTTGTAGGTCGGGAGCCCTCGAGCACACCTCATCGTCGTATGTCGGAAGCCGTCGACCATCGCGCGTGATCGTAGGTGAGGAGCGATCGACCATCACTGGTGGTCGTAAGTTGGCAACGGTCGATGATCGATAATGGTCCTAAATCGGGAGCCTTCGACAATGGCTGATGGTTGTACATCAGAAGCCAACGACCATCATTCATGATCATAAGTTGGAAGCCATCGAGGATACCTTGTGGTCGTAAGTCGAAACACATCGACCATCACTCGTAGTTGTAAGTTGAAAGACATCGACCACATCTCGTGGTCGTAAGTCGAAACACATCGGCCAGTGCTCATGGTCGTAAATTAGAAGCCGTAGATCACACCTCGTGATCATAAGTTAGAAGCCATCGACCATCGCTGGTGGTCGTACGTTGGCAGGCCTCCGGTGCGCTTGTGCCCTGTCGCCCGACTGCCGACGCCAGCTTGCTCGGCCCCGACTTCGACCATGGCTTGGACCTCAAACACAACCCTTCGACTTTGATTACGGCCCTTTAACTTTGACCGCGGACCGACTTCATCCACGACCCTTCGACTTCGACCACTATCCCTTCGACCACTGTCCCTTTGGCCATGACCCTTCGACTTCGACCACGGCCTGACTTAAAACACAGCCCTTCGACTTTGACCGCGGACTGACTTTGACCACAACCCTTCAACTTTAACCACTGCCCCCTTTGACCTTGGCTTGGACTTCAACCACGGCCCTTCGACATCGACCACGGCTTCAATTTTGACCACAAACTTTGACTTCGGCCACGTCCCCCTTCAACCACGGCTTCGACTTCGACCACGGACCCTCAACTTCGGCCATGGCCCCTCTACCACGGCACCAACTTCGACGACTAGCTTGGGAGACCAAAATCGCCAAACAGCACGACAGGCTCCGAGCGAAGAGCAGGAGGAGATAAAGAGGCTCATCGGGCGAGTGAAAGCTGGGCGGCGGCGACGGAGGAGAGCCCTGTGGGCGGGCGTAGTAAGAGGAAGCTACTGCCATCGCTGAGTGCCCTTCTCTTTGATCCATCGGCTGCTGTCGCCGAGCGCCATACTCTCCGATCCACTGGCCATTGTCGCCGAGCATCGTGCCGCTGGTTGGAGGGGCAATGGGAGATGGAATTGGTGGCGATGCCCTAAGGAAAGTTGGGGGACTGCGACCAGATGCTGCTGCACGGGAGAGGAATTGGTGGCGACGCCGAGGAGGATGCAGAGGCGTGACACGAGGGTTCGGGGGAGAAGGAGGCGGCAGTTGCGGGAGGTGGAGGTGGGGAGGCGACAGCGGGCAGATGGGGAGAGGAGGCAACGGGCAAATGCATTGGGGAGGCGGTGACGAGGAGATACGGTGCTGCTGGGGAAGTTGGGGAACTACGACCTGCCGCGTGGGGAAGGAATTGGAGGCGACGCCGAGGAAGAGGAGGTGGCGCAGTATGAGGGTTCGGGGGAGAGAAGAAGGCGGCTGTTGCGGGAGGTGGAGGTGGGGAGGCGGCGACAGGCAGATGGGAAAAGGAGGCGGCGGGCGAATGCGTTGGGGTGGCGACAGGGGATGCGACGCTGTTGGGGAAAGTTGGGGACTGCGACCAGACGTTGCCGTACGACGAAGGAATTGGTGGCGGCGCTAAGGAGGAGGAGACGTGGCACGAGGGTTCGGGGGAGAAAAGGAGGCGGCGGTTGCGGGAGGTGGAGTGGTTGCGGGAGGCGGAGGATGCAGGGGAAGAGAAGAGGAGGAGCGCAACCCACGTGTCGGCCTAAACTTTCTACAAGGAGCGGAATAACTACCTACATGTGGATCTGGACGGCTGATTTTTTATTGGACGGCTGAGAAGAGAGGAAGTAGAATGGATCGACGACCACCAACTCATATTTTTATAATAGTAAATATATTGGTGGCACTACGCAGTGTAGTTGGCTGCTCACGGCCACTGAATAAGGTTTCTATCTGGATCATAACAATTTTTCACGAGACGGTGTGAAATCATGCGAATTTCTTCCATAAACGGGACTTCGTGCTTCGTATAGTTTCGCTTGCTTCGGGCCAAGAAGCCCGGGACATAAGCACATAAGGCTTTATGCGATGCGAAACACGGGCCCCTTCACGATGGGTGGCGGCCCATCCGTCGGCGCATGACGCACGGGCGCTGGGGCTCGGCGTGCAGCGGCAAGCGGCCGGTCGGCGACTTGGGACCATGCGGTTTTGGAGCCCTTGCTCTTCCGGGGAAACAATCCAAGCGAGAAAGGCATCCGCATCATCACAGATGGCCCAAGATGCCCAACGCTAGGTTTCGCTGTCCGTGGGCCGCACATTCCTGCCACAACCATTTCCTCGGCCTGCTGCTGCTTGCTCGCGACTACTTTTATAATTCCACCGGCAACTGTTTTGTGCTGTGTCCGTGTTTGTGCCACAGTTGAAGGCCTTGTCGCGAGATGGAGAATTTGGGTCCGTTTCTGTCGTTCATGGTGTTTAGTTATGGACGATGGCTTTTGATCTTAATACGAGTATTTATATGAATGAATTGGATGTTGATAAACTATTTTAAAAAATTGTCTCGATAAACTGTTTAAAAAACAATAGAGCGTTCTTTTTTTATTCGGAGGAAGTTGTAAGTGATAAGGGGTCCTACAACCATGGACCGGGATGACAAACATAAGGGGTCCTACAAATTCTACATAAATTTTCACAGCATGTGGAGCTGATCAAATTAGTAAACTTGTTTGTGCGTAGAGTTGTTTTATTGCTTATTATGATGCACTTTTTCTATGCCCCCTCAAATTCTAGCATATTTATCTTTGAGTAAAGTCTATTACCGGTCCTTAAACTTTTTATGCTGTGTCATCCCGGTCCATAGACTTTCAAAGTGTGTCATCTCGGTCCATAGACTTTCAAAGTGTGCCATTACTGTGGTAACAACCATGGACCGGGATGACACAGCATAAAAAGTTTAAGGACCGGGATGACACAGCCAAGACCCGTAACGGGCTAAATTTGAGACCCAAAGAGTGTTAGGCACCGGGATGACACACTTTGAAAGTCTATGGACCGGGATGACACAGCATAAAAAGTTTAAGGACCGGTAATGGACTTTACTCTTTATCTTTTTTCTGAGAGCTTTTAATCAACCGTGTATCACCAGCTTTTATATAATATATATTACACTTGTTTTAGTTGGTGCATGTTTTTATTTTGGTAACATGATTGTAATTAGTTCTTTATTAGTAAAGTTTGGTTCAATATAAAAAAGTTGGTGCATTTTTTGAACTCCAGAAGAACTCGTTGACAAATAGTAATGCCTGTTTTTATTTCAGTATAGCAATATAGGAATTGCAATATTCTAGACGGTAGTAAGTGCCTCTTTTAAATCATAGTTAAATGTTATTTGATTTCATCATGTCCTAAACTAGTAACTCCAAACAAATTAGAACATCGGGTGGTGTTTAAAATGTACTTTAATTAGTAAAGTATTGAGTTCTTTAATTTACAACTCCCCAATAAGAATGGTTCCATGGTGTTTATTGAAGAGGTTGCTACCTAATATTGAAGAGGAATTACAGCACCAGTAGGCCAATCAACAGGATTCGATGGCACACCTTAGTCCACGATCATACTGAATTGACCATATCCATGCATGTGTATATGAATCTTCTAGAGAGTCTTTGTCATATAAAGCGTCTTTTCAACAAGTATTTACAGAAATACCCATATACAAGCAGTATTGACAAAAATAGTATTTCTGCCGTTCGGTCACCAGACGACAGCGCCCAACAGTTGACATGTGGTACTTACCGTCCGGCCAGCAGACGGCAGGAACCTACCACCCAATTTGTAAATATAGCAAATGAGCTCAAAAAATTACGAAATTTTTAGAGCTTTCCGAGGCATCTTGGTATGTTGTGTAATTTGTTTGGAATTTTTTGAAGCCATTTGCTATTTGTTTGGAATTTTTTGAAGCCATTTGCTATCTCTAAAAATTCTTGAAATAATGTATAATCTAAGAATTTTTAGAGATAGTAAATGGTCGTGAAAAATTACCAAATTTTTTATGGAGCTTTCTAATGTAGTGCTCTACATCGTGTAATTGTTATGTAATTTGTTGCACCATTTTATTACCTCTAAATATTATTTGAGTGGCATATGATTAAATATATGATTAAGCACTAATGGCCAAGGGCTAACGGCCCCCTGCCTGGCCACTGTGCAGCAAACCTGTGCCACATTGTGGCCGAGAGGCAGGCCATTAGCATCTAGCTATTAGTGCTTAATCATCTATTTAATTACGTGTCGCTCAAATAATTTTTAGAGGTAGGCAAGTGGTGCAAAAAATTATACAACATAGAACATTGCATCAGAAAGCTCAATAAAAATTTTTGTAATTTTTCACGACTATTTGCTATCTTTAAAAATTCTTAAAACGATGCATAACTACTTAATCGCCTGATTAATTATGTGTTATTTCAAGAATTTTCAGAGGTAGAAAATAGTCTCACAAAATTGTAAAAAAAATTATATAATGTACCAGGATTTCTCGGGAAGCTCCACCAAAACTCTTGTAATTTTTTGAGCTCATTTGCTATATTTACAAATTCAAAAAAATATAATGTGAAATTACCAATTTAGGCAGATAATTAAGCCAACTAATTAGCTAGCTTAATCACCTATTGGGCAGACGGCAGGCCACCTTCTGGGTGGCAGGCAACTACCGTCTGCTGGCTAGCTGGCAGGTGCCACGTGTCGACTGTTGGGCGCTGTCGTCTAGTAACCGAACAACAAAAGCGCTATTTTGTTAATACTGCTTGTACATAGCTATTTCTGTAAATACGCATTGAAAAGATGCTATATATGACAAAAACTCTCTTCTAGAAGTAGCCATCTGTATAATTGTGAGCTAGAAAATTAATGCCATGTTCGTATTGAGTTCTACTTAGAAAAGCCAAAAATTAATATGAGCGCTCGATTTCTCGAAGTGGGTTCTCCACTTCTCTTGCTACTGTCTCGCTCCAATGATAAGATAGGGGGTCATAGCTGTATTACACACCCCACTCGTCTCACTCCTGTCACGAGCACATCTCTCCTCACGTTTTCCATCGCTCGTATCCTCTATTTTAAAGTCACTTTTTTCAGCCACCACTATTTATGTTCAGCTAAAAGGTATCAGTAAAAGCCAATACGAATGCCCCTCTCCAGATTTATGTACTGTTTGAAATAAGTGTACTACAAAACCACAATACTATTACGTACTTCTGAATGTATTCTAAAGCTACATAGCTACTTGTATGATTTTGAGCTAGGGTATGCAACATGAATGAACCTGGTCACGTTTTCCATGATAAGAAATGCCAAATGAATACTAGCTTGCAAGTTAGAACCAACGAAAGAGGCAAGAATCTGTTCCTCTAAGAAGAAGAAACGAAAGAATGACAGGAAACCACGTCATTAAGTTGTTGAAAAAGTTCACCTTACCAAACAACAAGTACAATTAATTCTTAGATGGCGATCTAAACCTGCAATCCGATCGTATGACTCGTTAAAGTCCAGAGATATTTCTCCACCAAATTAAAGCCAACAAATCAAAGATAAGTCTAATCAAAGCTAGCAAATTAACCAAAGCTACCTACATATGATATACCCATTAACCTAGCAAAATGATCAAAGCACAATTCTAAGATACACGCATATATAGCAAAGCTCAGTGATAATCACTACTAAATTGTTGGAAAGAGGTCGAGTGCGATAAGAATTATGCATCAATCGATCGATCGAAATAACTGTTTCTGAATTGTTAGCAAGTGTTGGCAAGCTAATTAACCTCACATGTATATGTAATTCACATGATCACAATTAGGATATCTCTTATTTGAGCAAAAAGAAGGCGTATGCACAGCTAGCTAATGGCAAGTGAAGTAGTACGTAGGTCTAGCTCAGGACCAGCCGTTTTGCACCCGGAGAGGGCTGGAGCCGGCGGGCGGCGTCTGGGCCGGGCGGCGCGCGCAGCACTCGGCAACGAGCGCCCGGCGCGCCGTGAGCAGGCCGGCCGGCACGAGCGGGCGGTCGAAGACGGTGCAGTCCACCCAGTCCTTGAGCAGCTTCTCCTGCCCCCACATCTCCGGCACCCACACCCTCCCCGCCATCTCCCCCCTGTGCCGCTTCAGCCTCTCCCGCGCGCTCTCCTGACCATCCCCCGCGGCCTCTTCCTTGGCCGCTGGCAGTAGTACCTGCTTCTCCTCCTCCTCCTTCTCCTCCGACGTCGACCTCTCTGCAGCCTGCTCGGGCGCCGCCGCCTCATGGTGATCAGACGTCTTCTCGGCCGCCAGCTGCCGGCTTTCCTCCGTCGTCTCCGCCAAGCCACCGCCGCCGCCGCCTTCCATGTATGCGTCGGCCGGCTGGTCCACGCCGGGCTCCGGCACCGCTTCGACGTCGCCGGAGGACGCCATGCAGCCGAGCTACGTACACACGCACACACGCAGCAAGCCACGCACGCAGGCAACAACACAGCTGTGATTCAGAGCCGGTTCTTGGCTTGCTTCTCGGGCGATATAACGCGCGCGCCGGGGGGGAGGGGAAAAGATCAGAGGAGGCGGGGGACGGGTGGGGGAAGAGGCGGACACGTTAGGGGGAGGGGAGGGGAGTGGGAGGGGGAGGAGATGGCGGGAGCGCCTATGGTGGCTGCGAGGGGAGCGTGGCCTGCTGCTGCCGCGCATATATGTGGCTGCCTTGCGTCGCTACGTGGCCGGACCGCCGGAGCCGTAGAAGCAGTAGGTACGCGTCGTGTACATGCGTAGCACTCCATTTGATGGGGAGCGTGCGTGTACTGTGAGTTTGTGAGGCTGGTGGCAGCGCGGGGGAGCTGGATGCACCAGGGCCAATGGGTTGATACCGCCAGCACAGTTGATTTTTTGCGAGGCCACCCGGGCGCTGTTCGTCCACCCCCTTAACATCAGGAATCTTACCCGGCACTATAGCTGTAGTGGCACTGCTCCAATCAGGTTGCCTCCGGTTGGTGGTGGATGACTGGACGTGCAGATCTACCTGTGGTCTCAGTCTGCGCGCGGGCCGGACTCCGGAGAGAAAGTTCATGAGCCCTACGACGTCGCAGGGTTATACGTGCACCTGAACAGCCAGAGCGTGTAG
Source organism: Dendrocalamus latiflorus (assembly GCA_017311315.1). Lineage (NCBI taxonomy): Eukaryota > Viridiplantae > Streptophyta > Magnoliopsida > Poales > Poaceae > Dendrocalamus > Dendrocalamus latiflorus. The sequence continues at coordinate 17,668,458 of CM029655.1, read as the reverse complement.
CTATGCGAACGGAGATTGCAAGCTTGGTTCCTGGCTCCCGCAAATTTCATTCCCGTGTGCTTCATCAATGCTGGGGGGGCTTTGCGTGTGGGTTGCGGTGCATGTTGCCAATAGAACAGATGGATCGATATAACTTTTTTCTTTAGGAAAAACTAGTGTTATCAACCGCGCTTCAGTGCAGGTTTTGGCTGATAATTACTTTTACTATCGACACTAATGAAAGTATTTCTAGACTCTGCATCTAATTGTCCTAAATTTAGATGATTGGTAGGAAGAAAATATCCAGGTGATATCTAGACACATCCTTTTATGAAACAATGCATAACGTTTTATAAACTCCCACTCTTTCGACTAAAAGGTATCTAATCGAAACATCTCTTAATTATTTAAGATCTAAGAGTTGATATTTTAAATGAATTTGATCTAAAAGCTACAGTTCCAAAGGTGATGCGTCACAATTAAGAGGCTGGTTTTATAGGCAATTTTAGATGTAAGGAGGATTAGTTCTCCTTTAAGAGCAAGTTTAATAGTATAGATAGCTGCTACCTCTAATACATTTCCATGTCATCAAAAGATAATGATGCAGCTAACTCATACAATAAGCTGGCTATAAGTTGTCTCCACAAGAGCTCTCAATCATTTAATACATACATAGGTATTGATAATTTAATACATGCATGGGTATAGCAGTTAGTTCTATTGGTACATGCATGGATAACGCCTCTTTTCCTGTGCTATAGCCTGACTCTTGCATGGGAGCCGGCTTGGCTCTCTCTCTCTCCTTTTCTCTCGCCTCCACATAGGACTATGCTGACATGGATTCCCTTGTAGCTAGCACAGTCAGCCTTATTAAACTTGCTCTAAGAAAATTGGGTTTTCTAGCTTTAACAGATTACAAGCGGGCAGTATTTATTTTGTTGGCAATACGCAGTGACCCCCCAGTTATTGAATCTCATGCACCCACAAGTTCACCAAAAGTTTAATGGCATGTATAGAAAGCACAAGTTTTCATATGAAATAATTCAATTCCCATAGAAACATGAAGATTTCCTATAACAGCCCTATTTTTGGATACAGGACCGTCGTACATCCCGCAACAGCTTAAAAATTCAATTGCGAACAGAATGAGTATCATATCTTCTCACGAATATTTTAAAAGTGTTAACTTGATTAAAATATGACCTATCGGTCAACTTTAGAAATTTAATGGGCGTCCAAACCCAAAGTTTTACTTACATTCAAAAGAACCAAAGAAAAATCTACGTAGGAACGTTTGAGTGCAATCGTAACCCTAACACGTAAGCTTGAAGCGTTCTTTATTCTTCTGGTATCTGTTTTGATGAAAATAAGCAATATTGAGAACACTAGGTACTCATCAAGTCCATATAGCAGAATGCAATTATAGGGCTATTATTTATGCAAGGCTTAGCTGAAGTATGATATTATGTTTCTTTTTCGTGAAGCCGATTTACCAATATCATATCATAGCTAATTTTCAAACCTATAGCTTAGCCATTTTAACTAAAATCAAAATTGTCCAATATCAATTGACTTTGTGGGGGCAACTTCCCTCACAATTACTTACCATGTCCAGTCCATGGACCTCGTCCATATCCTTTACCATAACACCGTACCGATAATCATTTTATGAAAACTACGCAATGTGGTATTTCCACACTTTGTCCATGATCAGGGGCACGGCTATTCGAATAGAATATAACACTCTGCAGAGGTATACAACTTGACCCACGAGATATGATTATCTCATAATGTCGGCCATGACACGCTTTCGTAGGTGTGCGACTGAGAAATCATGACAAGGCCTTTATAATGCTTACTTCCGATGCTTTTCCCCCACTCCGGAGGTATGACTCTTAGTGCTAAGATACCCCTATTGGAGTCTCTCCCTCATCAGTTGAGTGCGCACTTTATGTAAGGGCAAGGACCTTTCGGGTCCCTCTCAGGCAGTGACCCCGCGGGTTATCCCCAACTTTGTTTCACTTGCACAAGAGTCTACACCAAAATCAAATAAATTAGTTGACTAGGTCCATCCCATACTAGACTTATGGTTTCACATTTGGGTGTAGAACTGAGCGCACATGGATTCGATCCTTAATCGACTCAGGCGAGACAAACGAATAATCCAGACCTCAAGCAATACCTTCTCTGGTCACAAACCAACCACTCGCCCGAGTTTCTACCATTTTATAAAGCATTCCCTGTTTCCAATAGTAACCCACGTTACCACTCCAATTATCATGTTTCAAGTTTTAGTTGGCAATGTTTGTATCATATTTACTATTTCCTCTTAAGCATATCTAAGCACAACCATAATCTGGCAATATTACTATTATGTGTATCCTATGGCGATAAGAGAAAAGTATCAACAAAAGGGGAAATAAAAGCTGTCTCTGTATGGTGTAGCTAGGTAGTCTATATACACAATAATAGCAAGTATGCATTTGTATTTGAAAGCAAAATATTGCATTTGAAAATTAGGGTCAACATGATCAATTATAAGGACTTGCCTCCTTTTTCGTTGTCTTTGGTCTTTTCTTTGTGGGCTTTGGGCTTGTTCTCGATTACTTCAATTGCTCTTGTAGCTCTTGCAGCTCTTCCATTAACCAACTCGCTGAGTCCGAATGTTAACGCGGAAAAATGAATACTAATACGTTCTTACTTTGCAGAATGCAAGCTGGGAACAAATGTAATAAAATAACTGAAAAGACATAAAGAAAATAGGTTTGGGTAGATACGGTTTAAATGGTGCTTAGTTTGGCTTAATAGTGTTAGAACTAGGCTATATGGGCTCGACATGGTTGAAATGGCTATATAGGTGTTTTTGGGCTTTGGGTGAATAGTAACAGCCAGAACAGTATGAAATAACATCTGGGCTGGCTAGGGTTTAATCGAAGTCTCTTTAGGTTAAACAGTGTTGAAAATAGGCTTCATGGGGTTAAAATGTTTAAAATTGGTATAAATATGTTTTTAGATTTTTGGGTGAACAGTAACGGGTTGTTCACTGTTCATTGCAGGTTGGTTGCAACAGTGACGGGTTGGTTTAGTATTCGTTAGTGGGTCGGGTCTCTATAGTGTCGAAGTCGGTTTTGTGTAAACAGTAATGTACTGTGATGGCCCTCGCCTGTCGGGTTGGCTTGGTGAGATTTAGCCCTTGGGCTGGAATGGCCTAGCCTCTTCTCTTGCGTGTTTGGCCCACTTGGATGACTCGGCCCGTTTCTATCGGTTGTCTTCTTCCTCTGGTGCATGCATGCACGGAGAAATAGGGCATGGTGGCTTGATGCATCACGAGCTTTGGCAAGGGACTTCGGTGATGATTGGGCATGGGGACAGACTCTGAGGGCCATAGGGACTGAGGCTGTGCGATGGCTAGGGTTCATTGTGGGCAGCCGACAGTGAGAGGGACTCGTTAAAACTCGTCCATGAAACCACAGAGATCCCGAGTTTAATTGACAAGGGCAAGGGTGGATTGAGCAACCTTACGATAAGGCGAGGACGACTGTATAATCGGCTCAGGCTTGAAGGCTCCGTGGCGAGCTACCCTCGGTGGGGTGGTTTCTGTTACAAAAATGGTCCAAGGCAGCCCATTCTTTTATCAATAATTTCAAGGAAATCCCAAAGGCCCCCTCATGTATGGTGGTATGTGGGAAACTTTAATACCATATTGCTAGCCAAAGTGGAGAGACACCACCTTATAAGGTAGAGCATGTCTAGCCTTGGTGAAGTAAGAGAAATAAGGACTACACACGCATGCTCGCTCTCCTCACCACTCTACACTAGGCTAGGCTACGCGATGTGCGCATGAATGGTGCGGCTATTTCGGGTTCAGCCGTGGGTCCATACGCAACTTTATTTTATAATTTTATTTTTTCCATGCATTTTTATCAGGATAGAAGGAGACGTTTAAAATGCTCTAATCATGCAGCATTAATTATGATTAATGCACCTTTCATTTACAAAAATTGCGATTGAAGGTTTCTTTCTGAAGTCTATAAGAGGAAAACATTCGCATTTGGATGAGTGTCTGTTCTCGATTTTTTTCTATGTGCTGTCACCGCTACTCAATCGCTTCATAGCGTGCATCGGTCATGGGGAGAGCAGGTCTCCAAAACCATCGTTCTTGAGATCCTATACAGGAGAAGACGAATCAAGTTTTTGGGAAGTGACTCGCGCGACTGCTCACTATTCTCTGCATCAACTACTTCTGAACTGGTTTTGCCGGGGCAATGAAACCAAAGAAGTTCTGTGATATGAAGTTCAAAAGATGGCAAACAAGAGTCAATGTTTTGGGTTACCTCCGGGAGACCTGAGGGAGATCTTACTCCTGAACAGGAACATGAGTTTAAAACAGGTACCACAATATTTATGGGATGCATTCTTAGTGTTCTTTTAGATCGTCTATGTGATGTGTATATGCACATGATACACGCAAAGGGGTTGTGGGAGGCACTTGAACATAAGTTTGTTGCCTCATACGCTGGCAGTGAATTATATACCATAGAGCAATATCATGACTACAAGATGATTGAAAACCATCATGTAGTCAAGCAGGCTCATGAAATACAATTCATTGTGAGGAAACTTGATCACCTTAAATGCACATTACCTGACAAATTCATGGCTAGAGACATTATTGATAAATTGCCTTCTTCATAGAGGAATTTTGCCACATCTCTGAAACATAAGAGAAAATATTTCTATTGAGGATTTTATTTTTATTTTTTTAAATTTAATTATATTAAATAAGTCATCAGCAGCTAAAGTGAAAAATAAACCAGTCACCGTAAAACACGGCAAACTATCGCCTGGGCACAACCAACCGAAGACGCAACCCAAAAGAGGCTAACGACGCCGTCGTATTCGTACTGTCGGCTTCCCCTTTCGTCGGATGGCGACGCATCCCTCCGCCTCCGGGAACGGCTCAGGTGCAGGGGCCCCTGCACTTAGCGCCGTGCAGGGGTGCCCAGCTCCTGACACGTGTCCCTCAAAAAATCAAAAAAATTCCAAAAAATTCAAAAAAATACTTAAAAAATCGAAAAATTCTAAAAAGTACTTTTTGTAAAATACTTTTTATTATAAAGTATTTTTAAGTACTTAAAAAAATATTTTTTAATAAAAGTAAAAAATCAAAAATAAACTTAAGTACTCACAAAAATACTTTTCATACACAAAAATACTTTTTTAGAATTTTTCAGAATTTTTTAAGTATTTTTTTTGAATTTTTTGGAATTTTTTTGATTTTTTGGGGGACACGTGTCAGGAGCTGGGCACCCCTGCACGGCGCTAAGTGCAGGGGCCCCTGCACCTGAGCCGTTCCCTCCGCCTCCGGCCTGATGACGTCGCGCTGCTTTCACCCAATATTCCGCGACTCTAAATTGAAAAGTCCCGTGCCGAACAACCATTTCGTCGGAAAAGTCTTCCGCTGGCTTCTCCCTCTCGTACGCCCGACGGGGCTGGGACGCGTACGTGGTGACTGACCGGCCGCGCCAGCGAACGCGCGGTGCGGCCACTCAGCGAGCAACAGGTGTCGCGCGGGGTTGCAATCTGCGTCCTCTCGTTCGCGCCGCTGGGATGCAATCGTGGGGACGGGGCTGTCTACTCTCCGGTGATGCAGATGTGTCCGCTTCTCTCGTCTGCTTGCTTGCTGAAGAAACATAACGAAGGCAATTGAAAGCAAAGCTGCTAGTACAATTGTTGAACGGGTCAGGCTTTGAGTTTAGGCTTTCGGGATGTAGTGTCAGGTAATAACTAGGTTTAGGCCCTGTGTTGGGATGTGTGAACTTCAGAGGAACATTGCGAGGATTATACTGTTTCATGTTAAATTCAAGCGTTCCCAAGAAACACATAAAATAGGAAAACTAACGCTCAAGGTTTGGCTCATGGGATACATTTGGGAGTTCAGTTGCATGTGCATCCTGTTGGCAACTTCAAGCACAAGCTCAGGACCTCCCAAGTCCCAAACAAAGTGCTAAGCTATTTTTGTATGAAGCAGAAAGTCGTGGATGTCAGGCAAATCACTATAACTACAAACATTTAGATAAAATCACAGGAACCTCAACCAAGTAGAACCTCATGCAAAGACCAAAGACCAGGGGGCATATGACTAATTGGAAATATCAGTATCTCATCTGATACAGTGACACAGATAAAGAAGGCAATAGTCAAAGAAGGCAGAAACATTTTCTATAGCACTAGCAAGCTCACCGCTACACATTATTGACAATAAGATTTGAAAATATGGAACATAAAGGAGTAAACAAAACTAGAGAAGAAACCACGGATACCGTAATGTAGTTTATATATAATACTGGGCTACAGTTACTATAGCATGATACTTCAAAATTTTATTTTGATGTGCTAAAATTTTCATGTTACATCGAAGCTGGAGGGGAAAAGGACTGTGACGTAGCGCAACACATGGCGAATTAAATCTAATTTATTTCATTGAACATGCTTTTATCTCTCTTTTTGTAACATCCCATTTTGGGAGTCCAAAGTGTTTGAAATAAAATTTGAAACCTGAATCCAAATTCAATTCGAAAATGCGAACCCTATTAGAATTCCGAGAGACCAAACCCTAGCAGGCCAAGCCCAGCCCGTTCCCCCTCCTTTGGCCCATTCTGCCCTCCTTGCCTTGTGCGTGCGGTAGCTACACTGTGCTTGTTCTACGCTTGCGTGCGTCACGCTAGCGCGTGCCCTCACCGCCTCCTGTGCCGCTGCAGTGTCCTACTGCTTCTCCCTGTGTTGGCCTAGCTTTGCCCTCCTCTCCCCCTTCTCTCCGCTACGCCGCACGCCATCCCGCGCTGCTCGTCGTGCCTGCCACATGCGTGCCGTGCTCCCAACCGTTGCCTCTAAGCTGTCCCCTTCGCATTGATGCCCCCGTGCTGTGCGCTGGCTTTGTCTACTCTGACGCCATCTTCGTTCAACATACCTTCGCTTGATTCAAGCTGATAGGAGAACTGCGTGGACACCATGAAGCCGTCCCGGACCTCGCTGACCCTTCCCCTTCATTCCGACGAGCTGCCCTCTCCACCACCATGGTCCACATCACCAGCCTGCTCCATGCCTCCCCAAGCTCGGTCGTCAACTCTGGTGAGTTTACATCGGTCCCCAGTAGCTCCCCTAGTGTGCAATTGGTTTATCTCGCCGTAGTTTGCCATGGTGCCATGCACCCGAGCACCCCCTCCACTTAGCTCGCCACCGACCACTGCATGCGCCAAATTGGCCCACATTGCCTCACCTAGAGGTGCAGTTCGATGAGAGCAACCTGTTTTTGCCCTCCCCACCGGCCATCGTGGTTCCCCTCAGCGATGACGAGCCGTGCATTGCTCAGCAGGAAGAAGATGGCACTATAGCACTATAGCGGCCGTTTAGATTAAGTTTGAACCTTAATTAAGTTAATGGGCCCCTTTCCTTAAGTTATGTTGATCATTTGCTGACAAGTAGGCACAGCCCTTTAAAATTCTTTTAAAACCAGATAAAAGGAGTAGAGTCACTGACAAGTGCGCCTCATTTTACTATGTCATGTAGAGGACCTAAAGACATCCAGAATATGGTACCTAAATTCCTCCTCTCTGAACAAATGTGTTGCTCTATCATGCTAGCCTTTCTTCTCAGTGTGCACTAGAAAGGAAGGCGAGCGACTATCTTCGAGCCATTGTTGTAAAGAGCACATGCATATGGCGCAATAATGTTTGTAGGCAGCATGATTCGTGCAACCACTAACTTCTTCCACGACGTCGACAACTTGCCCTACTCGAAGTGGTTGTAGCTTCCAGCTATAGAGTAGGGCCAAGATTTTTTTTAGTCTAGAATCATCTGTGATTTCACTGCACTATTCCCTGTATCAGTAGATAATGCTCACAAATATATTTCTGAATCATTTCATACATCGCATGAACCATACCAAGCATTAGTGATGCGGATCTGTCCACGCGAACCCTTGGGGTTGACCCAATCTTACGATGACGATGATCACACGGTCGACAAAGGTAATGATGAAGATAATTCTAAGAACCAACGTGATTTGATAAAGGAGACAAGATTGTGTCAAGCACAAGAACACCACTACCATAATCACCTCACCAACTTCACAAGGTGCCAATCCACACAACTAGCTCAATGACCAATGCATGAAGAGGTTGACCTCAACCGATCAATTCTTGCAAATTAAGACAACTCACAAGAACACAAAAGAGTAGAAACTCTCAAACTTTCATATGCTAAAGCACCACAAGAAACCACTGTAGGGTTTTGTATTAACTCAAATGCATCATACATACTTTTTACAATGAGGGCATACCCTCATATATATGGAGTTCTAAAGTCGGTCACTACAGTAGTGAATAGTACTCAACACTACAGTGTTCGATGAACAGTAGTCGGCAGCACATTGATTTTTTTGTCGCAATAATGTTTTCTGCATGCTACAGTGAAACGTGAACAGTACAGCACACAGTTCATCACTTTAGCCTACCGACAATCCATTGTCGGCAGCTACAATAGTCACTACAGTATCGTGAATAGTAATACGCGTGCTACAGTAAACAGTAAAAAAGTACTACTTGGCTTTTTTATGGAATAAGATAGAGTTGTCAAATGCAAATTAGATTTGTCTTCGTGCAACAAAAGGAATGCATATTGGTTTTCTTATTAGGGATGTCCTCATCATCTCTTCTCCCTGGAAAAGAAGACGTCCTCGGCTTCAGCCTGTTGCCAAGTTTCTTCCTTGTTACACATAGTGGTGATAGAGTATACAGATTGCTCTAATACCAGATGATACGAATCTGCCCATGCAAAGTCTTGAGATTAGCCCAATCTTATGGTGATGATGATCACACAGTCGACAAAGGTAATAATGAAGATAACTTGAAGAACCAACGTGATTTGATAAAGGAGGCAAGCTTATGTTAAGCACAAGAACACCACCACCACAATCACCTCACCAACTTCACAAGATGCCAATTCACACAACTATCTCAATGACCAATGCATGAAGAGGTTGACCTCAACCGATCAATTCTTGCAAATTAACACAACTCACAAGAACACAAAAGAGTAGAAACTCTCAAACTTTCATATGCTAAAGCACCACAAGAGACCACTCTAGGGTTTTGTATTAACTCAAAAGCATCATACATACTTTTTACAATGAGGGCATACCCTCATATATATAGAGTTCTAAAGTCGGTCACTACAGTAGTGAATAGTACTCAACACTACAGTGTTCGGTGAACAGTAGTCGGCAGCACATTGATTTTTTTGTCGCAATAATGTTTTCTGCATGCTACAGTGAAACGTGAACAGTACAGCACACAGTTCATCACTTTAGCCTACCGACAATCCATTGTCGGCAGCTACAATAGTCACTACAGTATCGTGAATAGTAATACGCGTGCTACAGTAAACAGTAAAAAAGTACTACTTGGCTTTCTTATGGAATAAGATAGAGTTGTCAAATGCAAATTAGATTTGTCTTCGTGCAACAAAAGGTATGCATATTGGTTTTCTTCTTAGGGATGTCCTCATCATCTCCTCTCCCTGGAAAAGAAGACGTCCTTGGCTTCAGCCTGTTGGCAAGTTTCTTCCTTGTTACACATAGTGGTGATAGAGTATACAGATTGCTCTAATACCAGATGATACGAATCTGCCCATGCAAAGCCTTGAGATTAGTCCAATCTTATGGTGATGATGATCACACAGTCGACGAAGGTAATAATGAAGATAACTTGAAGAACCAACATGATTTGATAAAGGAGGCAAGCTTGTGTCAAGCACAAGAACACCACCACCACAATCACCTCACCAACTTCACAAGATGCCAATGCACACAACTAGCTCAATGACCAATGCATGAAGAGGTTGACCTCAACCGATCAATTCTTGCAAATTAACACAACTCACAAGAACACAAAAGAGTAGAAACTCTCAAACTTTAATATGCTAAAGCACCACAAGAAACCACTCTAGGGTTTTGTATTAACTCAAAAGCATCATACATACTTTTTACAATGAAGGCATACCCTCATATATATAGAGTTCTAAAGTCGGTCGCTACAGTAGTGAATAGTACTCAACACTACAGTGTTCGATGAATAGTAAGTCATCAGTACACTAATTTTTTATTGCAACATTGTTTTCTGCATGCTACAGTACCTCATGAACAGTACCATGCACAATTCAGCACTTTGTCATGTCATCAGTCAATTGTCAGCAACTATAGTAGTGGCGCTACAGTACCGTGAACAGTAATACATGTGTTACAGTACACAGGTACAAAATGCTACTTGGGTTTCTTATGGAATAAGATAGAGTTGTTAAATGCAAATCAGATTTATCTTCGTGCAACAAAAGGAATGTAGATTTGTCATCCCTAAGAAGAAAACTAATCTGCATTCTTTTTGTTGCATGAAGACAAATCTAATTTGCATCTAACAACTCTATCTTATTCCATAAGAAAACCAAGTAGTATTTTTTACTATGTACTGTAGCATGTGTATTACTATTCATGGTACTGTAGAGCCACTACTGTAGCTACCGACTGGCTAAAGTGCTAAACTGCGCGTGGTACTACTCATGAAGTACTTTAGCACGCAAAAAATATTGTTGCACTGAAAATTCATTGTATTAACGATTACTGTTCACCGAACACTGTAACATCGAGTACTATTCACTACTGTAGTGACTGACTTTAGAACTCTTTACATATGAGGGTATGCTCGCATTGTAAAAAGTATGTATGATGCTTTTGAGTTAATACAAAACCCTAGAGTGGTTTCTTGTGGTGCTTTAGCATATGAAAGTTTGAGAGTTTCTACTCTTTTGTGTTCTTGTGAGTCGTGTTAATTTGCAAGAATTGATCGCTTGAGATCAACCTCTTCGTGTGTTCGTCATTGAGTTAGTTGTGTGGATTGGCACCTTCCACTACTAGATTTCGGGTCTTTGGCCACGAAATGCATTGCAACGACACAAAATTAGTTGCTATAGGTACCTGTTATTGCAACCTATGTCCAAAATCATGGCAATATGCGCACATATTGCTACTTAAATATGGTGTTGTGATAGTCACCTTAATTCGTTGCAATAAGGTGATCTTTCGCCACATTTAGAAAACGGTTGCAAGAAGTATAACTTTATTGCCATCATATTCCTGTGTTGCAATAATATTGATTTGCGTTGCATTAGTTATGGGGTATTGCCACGATATAGAATTTCGTTGCAAATGGCTGCCAATTTTGCCACGGTCTTGTTGGGTAGTTATAGTTTTGGATTGCGTTGCGAAAGGATACTCTATACTGTGCATGAAACAAGTTTTTATGCCACACAATAAATTTGTTGCAAAATATGAAAATTTTCCGTGGCAATAGATCATTGTGGGCCAGGCATATTGTACGTGGCCGCCCAACACCGTACGTCCATACTTAGTGTAACATCCTGAAAATTTGAATTTAAAAATTTAAAGCTCTTGAATTATTTTTGCAATATAATTTATTTGAATTTGGAGTTTATGGCATTTCTTTGAAAAATTTGGTTGAAGGTTCCAAAAGATAAAAAGAATCAAGAAGAAACAAACCTGTTTAAATAATAGAAAGATAAAATCTAAAATAAGAATCTGAAAAGGTGATCCATAAAGGTAAGGGAGAATATTTGGTTTAACCATGAAATCTCATCTTTAAAAATAATGGAATAAATAGTAAAGGGGTAAACAAAATAAAAATGTTAACAAATATAAACATATGTATGTATATGCATACAACTATGCATAATATGAAAGTGGTATCTACAATATTAAAGCTAAAATAAATAAATACAGAAATTTAGGGGAGCAAGCAGGAGAAAAAATAAAATCTTTACTATTATAAAAGAAGGAGTTGGTGGTTGGTTCGGCCTCTCCCACCCCTTCTCACAAAAAGCTATACCAATTGACATGTGGACCCCACGGAATTCGTGCGCTCCCACCCCTCACACACCGAATCCGTGCAATCCGCCGCTCCCCCACCCCACAGACCGAATCTGTGCGGCTGCCTCCCCCCACCTCCATCGCTCCTCCCCTCCGCCGCCGCGCTGCCCTCCTCCATCGCTTCTCCCCTCCGCCACCGCGCTGCCCTCGCCTCTTCCCCTTCCTCCGCCGCCGCCGCGCCGCCCTCGCCTCCTCCCCCCACCTCCGTTGCTCCTCCCCTCCCTCCGCCGCCGCCGCGGCGCCCTCGCCTTCTCCCCTCCATCCTCCGCCGTCGCGCCGCCCTCGCCTCCTCCCTTCCCTCCTCCGCCGCTCCGCCCTCGCCTCCTCCTCCCCACCCCGCGCCGCCGTCGCCTCCTCCACCCCCCATCTCTCCCCCTCCCACCATTCCGATCCGCACCCATCCCTCCTCACGCAACCGCCGCACCCGCACGCGCCTCCCTCCTCGCGCAACCGTTGCCTCCCCCCACCTCTTCCCGCAACCTCTCCTCGCATTGACCACATCGCATCAACCATCATCTCCGGAGTCATGGCCAGGTGAGAAACCATTCCTCGGCTTCTTCAGAATTTTCCTTCTTTATTTTTATCTTTGCCTTGTTCGTTCTGTGGTTCTATACCTCCCTCCAAGAACCAATCTCGGAGTCCTCCCATCCGTTTCTTGGTGATCAGTGCTGTAGTGGGATCCAGCCAGGAGTAGCTGCGATGGTGAAGGACAGTGCGTACTACGACATCTTGGAGGTCAGCACTGACGCCTCCGTGGCCGATATCAAGAAGGCCTATTACCTCAAGGTGCGTCATCCTTCCGCGATCAAACGCTAATGGTATTTTTGTGCAATGTGCTCTCATTCCTTAATTCAACCGTGCTGGCGATGTTTGGGTTTCTATAGACCAAGGTGGTGCACCCGGACGAGAATCCCGGGAACCCTGATGCCGCGTGGAAGTTTCAGGTAGATTTTTCGCTTCTGTCGTATTGCGTTTTGTGTTTCCTGTTACATGATTTTGGCGTGCAGCGAGATAAGTGTGTTATGGCTGTAGAATCAATGTTCTAGGAGAGCAAATAGTGCAGGCAATGGTTTTTAGATGACATAACGAATGAGATGGTCACTCTGGTTATGCCTTCTGTTTCTGATGATGTTTTATTTCATAATAGAATTCTTTATATTGGGCGAGTTCCAGTAATGTGAAGGCTAAACTCTGTTATACATGATTGGGTAAAGAAAGATGTGTCTGATTGATGCACCCACTAATCCATTATCTTTATAGAGGGTTAACTCGCTACAAATACTAACTGACTAAATTGGTTACTTTTTCAAGGAACTAGGTGAGGCCTATCAAGTCCTAAGTGATCCTGAAAAAAGGACTCTTATGATAAGCATGGAAAGGAAGGTCTTCCCCAGTAAGTCATAATTTTGTTTGTCTACTTGTATTGAAATATTAAGCTCCAAACACCTTTTTGCTATAACACAGAACTACCCAAGAAAAGATGACTGAGAGAGATTGAAAAGAAAAACTGAAAAGAAACAAACAAGAAATTAGGACATATTACAAAGCGATTAAGAGACTATACATGTGCATATATGACAATTGCGACTATTAGATCACCGTAACAAGAGACAATTGCAAACAATTTTGGATGATCCTCTCCGCCACTTCGGTTTTTCTGTGAATGTTCCTCTTGGTGTTTGTTGAGATTTTGCAGTTGAATTGATGAAACAAAGGAAAGCATGCAAGATCAACTTTGTTATACAATATGCCATGCAGTTGGCTGAAAATACTGAATGTATGCATATGTTTACATAGTATCTACGGCACATGCATCCTATCTATGAGTTTCCACCTCAGGTGTTCCCAGATGTTGATTAACCTATCCCTATGAGTTTGCTACTTTAAAAATGATAACCACATAGGTGGGTAAAAAGTGATATCTTTTATGAATTTTCCTGCTACTTTATCTCAAGATTATGAACCCCTATACCATTGTTTTCGTAATAGTAAGTGTTTTTACAAACATCCATTGCATTGGCTGACGTATGTTGTTGGCTTGTCACCGGATGAATTGTGCTCATTTTGCTTGCTACTATTACTATATTTCGGATTATTTCTCAGGCTTTAAGCTTATGTTGCTTGATTACAAGGAGATTGTGACTTCCATTGTCTATTGATCACTATTGAGAACAGGTATGCTTTTCTTTGTCCATTGCAACAATTGTAAGTTGTTCTAAAAAGTACCGATGAAATTCTTGAGGCTTTCATCTATTTTACTGATTAGCAACAACTAAGAATAATTAAGGTGCAAGTCCTCATTTGGTGTTGATAGCGTTAAACTACGTAAGGAATATGTGTTACTTGTTAGCCTTCCATTAGCTCAACTCAGCTAGCTCCGTTCTCAAGAAAAGTTTAAGGGGAGAAGTACTAGAAAAAAATTGAGGAAAGAGGGTGCAACTGAACTATAAATAAGTGAATATTATTACTACCATCTTAATACGTTAAATTGAGACGTGTTCAGCTCTTTTTTTTATTCACCACAGATGGACTGTACCTGAAACAGAAACAATGCACCTTTTCCTTTCTTTCGTCACGCGCCTTGTTTCCTTGTCAGCATTTAGCTTGCTTTCTTGTAACGCCAAAATTCTTCAGCTGGTTGTTTACAAGGGCTAAATAAATTGGAGGCAGCCTTATTTCCTGTGAATGCTTATCTTTGTGTTTTTGTGATTTTGCAGTTGAAGCATGCAAGATCAACGTCGTTTCACAAAATATAACACAGTTGCCTGAAAATGCTGAATGTCATGGCGTTTCCTGTAAATACTGAATATTTGTAAACCTGTCGGCATTGAATATTTGTAAAATATATGTCATCGGATTCAATAGATGTGGTATCTATTTCCATCAGTGTCTCCTATCAATATGTTTCTTTTAAGATCTACATATAAGCCACTTTCGTTCTTGTATATTATGGATTTGATTTGCAAATATCCTCTCAATCATATTTCGTCGCAATAACTTTATGGCAATGAAATGCCTTCCGTGGCAATAAAACATATTGCAACGAAACACCTCCTGTGGCAATTAAATCTGCTGCAACGAAACGGCTCCCGTAGCAATATATCCTGTTGCAACGAAATGCTCTCCGTGGCAATAGGGTCTATTGCCACGAACCATTGGCGTGGCAATAGAACCTATTACCACGCAATATTTTCGTGGCAAATGATACTATTGCCACGACCAAACTTCGTGGCAAAAGAAGCTATTGCCACGGAGTCAGCCGTGGCAATAGCCTATATCGCCACGACATCATTCGTTGCAACAACAAACAATTGCCACAATACATTGCATGGCAATAACCATAGGTATTGCAACGAAACCACAATCCGTTGCACGATCTTTTAAGCACGCAAGTACTTGCCACGCTTGCCAACGGAAGTGATGTGTTGCAATAGGTACATATTGCATCTATTTTGGCCCTATTGCAACGATTTCGCTCCGTTGTCCTAGACCTGAAAACTAGTGGTGTTCTAAAGTTGGAGAGGTGATTGTGGTGGTGGTGTTCTTGTGCTTGACATAGACTTGCCGCCTTTATCAAATTATGTTGCTTCTTGGAGTTACCTTCATCATTAACTTTTGCTCTAAGCTCAAATCTAAAAATTTTGGTGAGTTAGGTTAGTTTTTAATCCATTAGAAATTGGCTAGCTTGCTGATCCCAAAAAATACCTAGTTTATTTTTGGTCTAAGCTATATTGTCCACTTTTCATGTCTGCTCACTTTCCGTTCTTCGTCTGAACAAGAAAAAGATCTAGCCTAACTACTAGTGCTTTTCCAAAATTGGTTAACTTGCTCTTCACTTATACTCTTTTGTTAACCATATCTATTGTTGAGTTGCTATATTTTCCACTTATATTCTATGATCAGCAATTGGACAATTGTTTTCTAGCTTAGATTACTACTTAACTTGGCAATAGTCTAAAATTCATATTGTACTCCTTTGACCAAACCTACCAAGTTCCACATATATTGTCAAATTCTTGGTTGCACTAAGCATGTTAGGTGCATCGCATCATGTTTCACACTATGGTGGCGAAGATGAACTACACTATGGAGGTGACCTTCCCCAAGCTACTCATGACCAATAGACCATGACAAATCAACACTTTACAAGGAGGTGCAATACTTTGGATCAGTTCATCCATGATCTCCACATAGAATTGGGGGATCATATTGCTTCGGTGGAGGAGAATTTGAATGCTCGCTTCACAAGGCATGAACAGGCAATTGACATTCGTTTTGATGCCATTGTGGATTCTCTTTGGTAGTTGGAGAGAAACCAAGCCTACAAAATGAAGCTAGAGCTGTTGCAGCTCCTGATCTTCCATTACCACAATGACCATATGTGCAACACAATCTTGGTGATGATCTTCATGATCATGACCTTGATGCTATGTCCGATGGAGCTTTTGATGGAAACTACTGCCATTATGGTCCACAACGTGGTTATCATCAAAACCATGATGTAGGTCTTCTTAGGCATGGTTTATTTAGGCGACATCATGATGGAGGACATCATCAGGAGGATAACGATTTGGCAAAAATCAAAATTTCCATACCATCTTTCACAAGCCGAACTGATTCAGAGAAATATCTTGAATGGGTGATGCATGTTGATCAGAAGTATGATGGCCAAAAACTTCACTGAAGAAAAGAAGATTCGTACCGCTTCAATTGAATTCACCGAATATGCTTTGGTTTGGTGGGATCAATGAATAGAGATGAGAAAAGACCAGCCACTTGGGCTCAAATGATGCAAATCATGGGAAAGAGGTTTGTGCCACCTTATTATGTAAGAACCATCCATACTAAGTTGCAACATCTAAAGCAAGGTAATCCTTCCATTGATGAGTATTAGAAAGAAATGGAGATGCTTATAATCCAAGTAGAGATGCATGAGCCGGAGGAGGCTACCATGGCACGATTCTTGGAAGGTTTACATGAGGATATACAAGATCTTGTCAAGACGCACACATATACCAACCTCCAAGAGCTAGTGCATCAAGCCTTAAGGGCTGAGCAACAAGTGCAGCAGAAATCAAAGAGCAATTGCACTTATTCATCTCCCTCTATTTGGAGGTGCTCTAATCAACAAGATGGTGGTGCTGGCTCATCATCCAATCCGGTGATATGAACCAAATCAGCACAACCTCTTCAAAAAGAAACTTCCAAGGTGACTAGTTCAGTAAGTAAAGTTGATAGTAGTGCTATTTTAACTGTTCGAACTAGCTATATTACATGCTTTAAATGCCATGAAAATGATCACAAGATGAGTGAATGCCCTAATAAACATGCTATGATTGTTGATGACTCGGGATAGTATCATTCAGAAAGTGAGAAAGAAGAAGTGGTACTTCTAACCATGAAGACAAAGAAGGCTGTGATACTTGCTTCTTTGAGATAGGACAAGCACTTTCTGTTAGAAAGGTGCATAAAGAAGAAGAAGAATACTTGGGCACAAATCAGTGGCATAACATCTTCCATACCCAAGGTAACATAAAAGGCAAGGTAAGCAATATTATAATTGATGGTGAAGTAGTCATAACCTTGCCAGCCTTGATATCGTAAAAAAGTTGGAATTGCCTACATTCAAGAAACCTAAGGCATATCAAGTTAAATGGTTGAATGAGAGTGGGATTCTCAAGGTAACTTATGGTGTTAAGGTTCTATTCTTCATTGGCAAATACAAAGACAATGTGATATGATCCTGATGAAGACATGTGACATAATATTGGGACGTCTATGGCAATATGATAGAGGCTCCATCCATCATGGCAAAACCAATCAATACACCTACACTCTTCAGGCAAGAGCTACACTTTTATTCCAATGTCTCCTAAAGATATATTTGTAACACATTCATGTACTGAGAGTGATAAAAAGACAAAAGAAAAATAGAGTGAGCCATAAAAATGTGAGACAAAACCCCACTGCCAAACATATCATGTTGAAGAGATTGTACAAAAAGAATGTAGATACTAAGTGTGAAAAAACTCGTACTTCACCACTTGTTTCCAATATTGGCGATGATAATGTGCACACCAACATAAGAAAGGACACAACAGCTTTCTCTATCATCGTCGTGTGCAATAAGCAAGAAACTTGGTAATAGGCCGAAGCCGAGGACGACTTCTTTTCAAGGGAAAGGAGATGATGAGGACATTCCTATGAAGAAAACCAATATGCATTCCTTTTGTTGCATGAAGACAAATCTAACTTGCATTTGAAAATTCTATCTTATTCCATAAGAAAACAAAGTAGTATTTTTACATGTGTATTGCAGCACATGTATTACTGTTCACAATACTGCAACACCACTACTGTAGCTACCGGCAATGGACTGCTGACAGGGCAAAGTGCTGAACTACGTGTGGTACTGCTCACGAGGGTACTATAGCATGCAGAAAACACTGTTACGCTAAAAAAATCACTGTACTGCTGACTACTACTTATCAAACACTGTAGCGCTGAATACTATTCACTACTATAGCAACCGACTTTAGAACTCTATGCATATGTGGGTATGCTCACATTGTAAAAAGTATGTATGATGCTTTTGAGTTAATACAAAATCCTAGAGTTGTTTCTTGTGGTGCTTTAGCATATGAAAGTTTGAGAGTTTTTACTCTTTTGTGTTCTTGTGAATTGTGTTAATTTGCAAGAATTGATCAGTTGAGATCAACCTCTTCGTGCACTGGTCATCGAGCTAGTTGTGTCGATTGGCACCTTATGAAGTTGGTGAGGTGATTGTGGTGGTGGTGTTCTCGTGCTTGACATAGGCTTGCCTCCTTTATCAAATCACGTTGCTTCTTCGAGTTATCTTCATCGTTACCTTAGTCGACCGTGTGATCATCACCACCATAAGATGGGGCCAACCCCAAGGATTGCGTGGGCAGATCCGCATCAAGTTATACTACATACCAGAGTTTAAGTACACTACATCGAGTGACAGTTTACATAAGGGACGATTTGGCCAAATGTTTACAATACAAAAGCAGAAGTGGAAATAGAAATCCAAAGGTAGGACCATAAATATCCACAAGCAAGCGACTGAGGGCAAATATGAGTGATAGATATTATCTAAGTCTAGATAATGTATGTGCACACAATTTTCATCTAAGTCTGCTTATCTAGGATAAGAACTACAGAAGATCATCCTAATTCCCTTCATTAGCTCCTCCATCTGGACCGGGTGCATCGTCGTAGTATAATGCTCTTGTTCACGTATTTCTAGATTTTATTAAGTGAGTGTGAGCACATACCACCGTGCTTAGTGAACCAACACACTTGCAAATGCATGGCTCAACAAAGGATGGTTTGAGTTGCTTTATTTGCCAAATGCCTTAAAACTTTACAATAACTAGGAATCCCTATGACTTAACAGTTTTAACTAAAACATGTTTTTCTAAAATATGTGAAAGATCACAATAGTAATAGTCGTACGGATTCCATCCACCATTACATGGCCACTGCACCTCATGCTAGTTTTTTAGCGTTGCATCCGCTTAATACCATCACTAGGATTGATGTCCTAGAGCAACACAACCAGGGCTTGTACTGCCTAACACTTTTCCAATTCCTCTCATAAAGTTTCTGAAATAGAACTATATCGATGTTAAGTTCCCATGCCCGCCCATGACTGTGGGTACAACTGTTTGAACAGTTTTCACTCTGCAGAGGATGTACACTTTACTCAGAAGAGATAATCTACTTGTGGCTCCACATAATTTCTTGGTCATGTAGATTAGTAGATCATCATAGTAACCTTTCAAATTACCTCGACCTTTTGTCAACTTACCTATATGGGCTTCTCCCACACACAGTGGGTCCTATAAGTTATGCGGGATGTTCATCATAACGACTAGCGTAACCAGACTAACCCTTTCCACAACAACTACTGCAGTTGGCAAACCTCACCCTTCCTTGGTGCCCCATTCAAGCCGGAACGCATCTAGCCACTTACACTAGTTCACTCCCCCACCAGCAAGGTGATTCCAAAGTCTCATAAATCTATTAGGCACTTTAATCACAAGAGATAATCTACTTGTGGCTCCACATGATTTCTTGGTCATGTAGATTAGTAGATCATCACAGTAACCTTTCAAATTACCTTGATCCTTTGTCAACTTACCTATATGGGCTTCTCCCGCATGTAGTGGGTCCCATAAGTTATGCGGAATGTTCATCATAACGACTAGCGTAGCTGGACTAACCCTTTACACAACAACTAGTGCAGCTGGCAAACCTAACCCTTCCTTGGTGCCCCATTCAAGTCGGAACGCATTTAGCCACTTACACTACTTCACTCCCCCACCAGCAAGATGACTCCAAGGTCTCATAAATCTACTAGGCCAAGTTGTAATTTACAGACTAAGGGTTATACTGTATTACAATGGGAGGTTATGACAAGATTCGGTCCTTAGAGTTATCTGAACAGTTCTACCCCCAAGCCACACATTCTCGTGTATCCACTACACCTACTCCTCTTACCATCCTCTCAGATAAATAAGCATGTTGGGCATTTTGAGAACATAAAATAATCATGTTACATCATACCATTCTTTTCCCAAAATACTACTTAGAATGAATTTTCATGATTTGAAAATGATGCTTGGGGCACTAAACTTTAGTGCCCCTAGTATTTAGGCAACACTAAGCATGGAAAATATTGTAGATTTACTTCTAGTATGCTACCATTTATATTTTCTAGGGTGACAAGGGTTGACTACTCAATTGTACCAAGGAAGGGGATATAATGGTCACACAATGAATAATTGGCATCTATCTAAAATCTTAAGGCGAACATACTTTGCATAGTAATTAGCAGCATGTAATTTGATGATTTAAACTAAATAACTTGCATAAAATGTAGGTTCAACATGATCAAAGTATTGACTTACCTTTTTGACAAGCTGATTGGTCTTGCAGATCTTGGTTTGCATCGGCTTCTTCTTCTTGGACCTCATACGCTATTTAAACATTGCACGAAAATTTAGATAAAAATTAACCAAAATAGAACTAAATTCAAATAAAGTCCAAAATTCATTATTTCAATTCCATTGGATAGATCTTGATTTTAGACAAATTTAGAGGCAAGTTGTAATAAATTTGGACTTAAGATAAGTAGAACGAGCCGTTTAAAGTTTATGCTTTGAATAAATCTGAGAAAATAAATAGGGAGAGAGAAATTCCTTCACTGATAGGTGGCGCCCACTGGGGTTTTTAATTTTAATTTTATTTATCTTTCTATTACAAATTAGCACATTGCATGTGGGGCCCATAAATTTTATTTTCTTTTTGAATTTTCCTTTAATTAAAAAACATCATTGTGACCGATAGGTGGGCCCTTTTCACTGTGCACATAGTGAATGGGGCCCACATGTCAATGGCTCATACTAACCTAACTGATTTTAAAAGGATTTTTAACATGTGGGGCCACATGTTAGCACTACATTAGCCTAACTGATGACGGTGGCCCACCCGGTCAGTGACATATTTGCCTAATTATGAATTTAAAGAAATCATGCAAGAACAATGCTTTTTCCTCTCGCAGATGAGTGAGATGCTCATCGCCGGTGAGGGGAGAGGCAACTGCTCGTGAGCATGCTCAAAACAAAACCACCGCCACTGCTTATACCTCCATGCTAAGTTTCACGACCTATAGTGGCCGGCGTGGTGGTTGGTGGTGTGCTCCAGCGGCGGTGAAACATGGCACATGGTGATACGACGACTCATGGCATCTCAGTTCTATTCTTTATGCTAGAAGCATCTAGGGGTCAGTAGGAGGCAACCTAAGGGCCTGGCTGAGCTCAGGGATGGCCGGAGTGGCCTGACGGCGTGGACCCAAGGCGGAGTAGAAGGGAGCACAGCACCCAAGGCATATCGGTGGTGGCAACCAGAGCCGATGGCTAGAAGGGACTAGCAATGCTACGGTGGTGCTCTGGTGCGACAGAATTGGCCGAGGACCGCTCTTGTCGATAGATCTCCTGATGGCCAGAGGCGAAGAGGAAGGAGCTATCGGCAAGCTATAGATGATTGGAGGATGATTCCTTGTGATGCGAGGTGGAGTGGGGTGAGGTGAAGATAATGGGTGCATGCTCGGGTATTTATAATGGCTGAGTTGACCGAACGAAGTGGAGGCCATAGCGGTGGCACAGACAGGGCACGAGGGCTGATGGCAGTGGTGTTGTGCGATGTGTCTCAAGGTGTGGGAGGTGATGTAGATGACGCATGACTCTACGTGGCGGCAGTGGCGCTCTGGTACGGTAAGCACAGCGCGGTGGTATGGGACATGGGCGACGTGTGCGTCTGAACAATGTGAGGCGAGGAGCTGGCACGCAATAGGGAAGGGGAAGGGAAGAGGCCAGGGGAAAGAAAAAGGGTGCGCACTCGAGCCAAGGCGGTGACAAGTACTAGTGAGAGTGGCCATGTGGTTGCCGCACAGGAGCCAGCATGGTGCCATGGTCCGGCGCGATGTGGGCGAGCACAGCACGCGTTTGGGCGCATTGTGGCGCGTGGGAGCTCAGCTAATCTAGCTTGGGCCAAACCAGAGGCCTAGCTGGCTAGGGGAAATGGGTTGGGTCCAGTGGGCCAAGCCCCCACTATTCCCTTACTAATTTCTAAATTTTCTGAATATTTCCATATTTAATTTTTTTTATTTAAGTTGCTAATTCAAATTGAGGCCATATTACATCCAAGTTTAAGTTGAATTTGAACTGCTTCAAACTCTATTTTCCTATAGTGCTAGTTGGA
The DNA here is from genome assembly GCA_017311315.1 of Dendrocalamus latiflorus. Lineage (NCBI taxonomy): Eukaryota > Viridiplantae > Streptophyta > Magnoliopsida > Poales > Poaceae > Dendrocalamus > Dendrocalamus latiflorus. Next base: position 17,645,693 of record CM029655.1, on the reverse strand, counting down.
GTTTTTTGGTGGCAATGTGACAGGATTCCCAACTGGCTATTTGATCTTAATCTTACAATTTAATCATGATCTTTCTATTGGATTTTCATTATTGAATTTAGGTTTTAATTTATACCATGGCTAATTGAGCTAGGGTTTTGGGTCACACATGAATTTATTTCCCTTTGATTCATAGACCTCTTAAATGCTAAATTTTGAGTACTTAGTATGGTAATTACCCCTTCCATGCTTTAAGGTTTTAATTGAAACCTTATTCAAGTTTTTATTGGTTTTGAATTTGCAGTTAGTTCTAAATTCTTGGGTCCATTGCATTTTGATCAGGGCTTCCTTTCTACTTTATTTCAGGCTTCTCATGTTCATATTTAATTTCGGATTTTGGCCTCAGTCTTTGTCTTTAATTTGCCTATGCTTGCATTTAAATTTTTAGCCTCGCAACTGGCCCTGGGTCTAGCAAGGCTTTTACAATAAATTCTTTTGCCCTAGTTTTTGGATCATCTTTTCATATTCGTATCCTTATTTAATTTAATTTCTCCTTATTTGTATCTTTTATTCTAGATTTTGTTTCGATGAACTTTTATTTATTTTGAACCTCAATCGAAAACTATGAAAATCCAAATGCCACAAGATGCAAATCAAAAGTTTTAAATTTCACACTATTTTAGACAATGGGTTTTTTTGGGCCATTACATAGTGTCTTTTGGCTGAAAGTTTAGCCTTTTCTAAGTCAATCAATCAAAAAATAAAGAAAAATAAGGAAAAAGAAAAACCGCCGTTATATCTTCACAGATAATGCAAGAAAATATGAAGAAAAAACAAAAAAATTAAAAAGCCAAAAAATACCAAAAAGCTGAAATGGAGAAACTGACGCGTTCCAAGTGTCTTCTAACTTTTAGAAACTAGAAGCCAAAGACACATGGATACGGTGGATTTGACATTTTTGTTTTTTGTTATATTTAAAATTATGTGATGTCTACTGTTAGTGCTGAAGTTTGAAACTAAAATATTCTGTAACACATATTTCAACACTTCTTGTTTGGGGGGAGGGGGGGCTCTTGGCGAAATTTTTGTACGGATAACCCGTTTTTTATTCGAAAATACAGAAATATACCCGCGACAAAATTTTTTACACAAATAGGCTCGAGTCGCCAAACCATTGGGCGATTTACACTTGTCGCCCCACCAAAATGCGACTTATAAAGAATCTGGTAACCGTTGGGCGATTAAATGCAATCGCCTCCCCGTTAAGCGATTCAAATGAATCGCCCCCCCGTTCGGCGACATAAAGAAGAGTCGCCCAACGGGGGGGCGACTGCATGTGAAACAGCCCGACGGCCGAGCCCCTTTTCTTCCCCACGCCTGCTCGCTCGCCATTCACAGTCTCCACCGCGCGAGAAGACAGAGCAGAAGAGAGGAAGGAAGAGGAGGAGGAGAGGGGAAGAAGAGAAGGAGAGGGAGAGGAGAGGGAAGAAGAGAAGGAGAGGGGGAGGAGAGGGAAGAAGAGAAGGAGAGGGGGAGGAGAGGGAGAGGAGGAGAAGCCGCGGGATTTGCAGGTATTTTTCTACTTTTAGAAAATTTATATTAGAAAATTAGTTTAGATAAATTTAGTTAAGAAAATCTAGTGTAGATATTTAGTTTACAAATTTAGTTTAGATATTTAGTTTAGAAAATTAGCTTAGATATTTAGTTTAGAAAATCTAGTTTAGAACATTTAATTTAGAAATGTAGATGCAGTTTACAAATTTAGATGTATAAATTTAAATGTAGAAAAATATAGTTTTTTGTATAATATTTGTAATGCATTATTGTGGAAAATTGACTTTAGAAAATTTGTTTAGATAAATTTAGTTTAGAAAATGTAGTGTAGAGTGTAGATATTTAGTTTACAAATTTAGCTTAGATATTTAGTAGAGATATTTAGTTTAGAAAATTAGCTTAGATATTTAGTTTAGAAAATCTAGTTTAGAACATTTAATTTAGAAATGTAGATGCGGTTTACAAATTTAGATGTACAAATTTAAATGTAGAAAATATAGTTTTTTGTATAATATTTGTAATGTATTATTGTGGAAAATTTACTTTACAAATTTATTGTAGATCATTCAATGTACAAATGTAGATGCAGTTTACAAAATTGAAATAAAGAAAATTTAAATGTAGAAAATTGTTGTGTCGAAATTTTGTATACTATTTTTCATGTATTATTGTAGAAAATGTACTGTACAAATTTACATTTAGATAATTTTACAGTTATGGCGGGTGACTGGCGGTACACGCTGTTGGACGAGCACTTGGACCGCGTGCACCGCGCTTCCCGTCGTGCGCCGCCACCGGGGAGCACAGACGAGTCGACTGAGCTGGGAGTGGTCTGGACACGCACACCTTGTGTGGCCTGGGGACTCGACCCCCGTTGGACTGCCAGGTTTGCACTACGCCAACGTTTTAGTATTACCATAAAAATATTTAATGCTGACCTTCACTTTATTTGCAGACTGCGGGATGCCGGACTTCTCCCTCTTGCCCGGATTGTGCAGGCCACGGATGAGGACGGAGGTGCCTTGGCCGGGGAGGGGGACGAGGCGGGCGTGGAGCGATCACGACGCTTCCCGTTCGGCCGTTCCCTGCTGACGGCTTTGGTGGACCGTTGGCGGCCCGAGACGCACACTTTCCATCTACCAGTCGGGGAGATGGCGCCGACCCTGCAGGACGTGTCCGTACTCCTTGGCCTTCCGGTCGCGGGAGACGCTGCCTTCCTACCGGAGGCTCCCGCCGAGTGGCGCGAGGACCTGCTCGGCAGATTCCAGGGGGTCCTTCCACCGGCCGATCAGCACCACATCTTCGACGAGAGGCAGAAGCATGGACCGACGATGAAGTGGCTGGCACAGTACCAGGTACGTGGTGTTTCAAGTCGATCGCGTCTTCGAAACTCGTATTTGTGCAATTACATACTAATAAAAACTTGTTCGCATTCAGGTTGAGCGCATGGTTGCAGATGCTGACGATTACCAGGTCGCGCGCCACCTGGAGGCATACTTGCTGTGGCTGTTTGGTTGGGTGCTCTTCACCACCACCCACGGCAACACCGTTGACGCGCGCCTTATCGCTTATGCGAGGGCGATTGCGGACGGCGAGGCCGTCCAGATCAGCTGGGGATCGGCCGCACTTGCCGCGACGTACCGCGGCCTGTGCGATGCATGCACGAGGATTAAGGCGAACTCGATCCTCACGGGATGTCCCCTGCTGCTGCAGTTGTGGTCGTTCGAGCGCTTCAGTCTCGGACGACCTGTACTAGACGACATGGGTCCCTACGGGCCCGAGATGTACCCGGGGGGAGACATCGACCGGCCGACGATGGGTTCTATTTGGTGTCGTCGATGAGTGAGTTTTATTTTATCGTAGTCAACTTTTTAACGATCGTCGTACTAAAATAATTTGCCTTTCTTGCAGGTACAGTTCGCACACGTGCAGGTCACGCGGGCGTACCACCCCTTCGTGGAGCAGTTGGACCGCCTCGCAGACTCCGACGTGCGCTGGGAGCCTTACGCACCGGAGGCAGTGCAGGCCCGTGCTCCTGACGGGCTATCTGCACTGTGCTGGCGTGACCAGGCTTTCTGGCTGACCCGCCGGAAGCTCGTGTACGGCATCTACGTGGAGGACTACGCACCGCAGCGAGTCATGCGGCAGTTTGGGCTGCGGCAGGCACTTCCTGTACCAGTCGGGCCGCCGATTCCGCCCCGCGTGCACGCGTGAGTGATCGCTTATGATATTTTTGTACGTACTTACTATTGTGATCGCAAGTACTTACATTACGTAATGGTTCCATAAACAGGCACACCACGAAGGGCGTCAAGAAAGGCACAGACTGGTCCAGGAGGATGCAGCCCTGGATTGCGCAGTGGGAGGGTGCGCTGGATGACCGCGTGGACGAGGACCGGCCATACGACATAGCCGACTACGCGGAGTACCTCATCTGGTACCAGGCGCGAACTCGTACCAGGCTGGTACATGTCGTTGACCCACCTGCCCCACACGTCGCCGCACCGACAGACGCGTACCCTGCGCACTTCGCACGCGACGCTCACATCGCGGTACGTAACTTGTAATTTCAAAAATTCTCAAATGGCAATATCGTTTCGACGATGGACCATTGCCACCCCGACCACCAGTGCCACCCCGACCAGCGTGGCACTACTCCGGAGGTAGTACGTGGACACGTCCACCTCCCCCGGAGCAGCCAGGGAGTTCTACGTGGACACGTCCACCTCCCCCGGACCAGCCAGGGAGTTCTCCTTGGTCACGGCCTCCTACGTACATCCCCGGCTTCCACACGGATGATTTCATGGCGCCATGTACGGGTACGCATCGTCCGAGCTTGTTTTTAACTTAAGACGACATGCAACGAACTAACGATATTACTATTGCAGGTCCTTACCAGCAGCAGGGACGCTTCTCCCCGGGCCACATTGAGGTGGACCAGTTTTTTGCGGACTGGCCTGGGCCGTCCTCCGACGCAGCACCGGAACCGGACGTTCTCTCCGGCAGCGGCCTCCCCGGTGCACCGGATGCCACACAGCTGGAGGTGCAGGTGACTCCACCGGCGCAGCCGCAGGTGCGAAACCCACCTGCTCGTTTTACTTTTTCGGACCCTCGTCGCCCGCCACCTCGTAATCCGTTGCACCGGAGGACGGCCAAGCGGGGCCGTATGGCAGGACGCGGGCGCGGTGATGGAGCAGGTGATGGAGCACCTTAGGGTGGGGAGTGAGGGGTGTATGTCATGCATGTAATGGATAAATACGCGGCATGTTACTGCGTTATATTATAAAGTTCATTTAAATTCAAACAATGCTATTATCTCTTCTTTTCGTATAGAAAATTATTTCTATATCAAGTAATGTGACAAATATTAAATACCAGTTCTTGTGAGACTTAATTACGAAATTAAAAAAAATTGTGACATATACCAGTACATGTGACTATACCACATTTTTTACGAGTTTCAAATTACAAAATTCCCAAAACCCTTAACAGGATCCATGCAGTCGCGAGCAGGCGTGGGGAAGAAAAGGGGCTCGGCCGTCGGGCTGTTTCACATGCAGTCGCCCCCCCCCCCCCCCCCCCGTTGGGCGACTCTTCTTTATGTCGCCGAACAGGGGGGTGATTCATTTGAATCGCTTAACGGGGAGGCGATTGCATTTAATCGCCCAACGGTTACCAGATTCTTTATAAGTCGCGTTTTGGTGGGGCGACAAGTGTAAATCGCCCAATGGTTTGGCGACTCGAGTCTATTTGTGTAAAAAATTTTGTCGCGGGTATATTTTTGTATTTTTGAATAAAAAATGGGTTATCCGTACAAAAATTTCGGCTCTTGGCTGGGTCCGCTGTAGAAAACGGAGGAAACGTTGGTGATTGGATTGGTCCCTGCATGCACGCGCGAACAAACAAAGCTGAAACGCTAGCTGATAGCCGTTTGCCCATGGGCCCAGCGTGCCGCTGCACTATCAGGCTGTCAGAGACCAGCCCATATCGCCTTTCCTCCCCCGATCCAACGGGGCCATTCCATTTCCCATCCGCCCAGCCAACCCCGCCCACCGGATGGGTCCCGCCTCCCCGTGGGCGTCGCCGTCCCGTCGCGTCGATGCAACACGAGCAGAGCACCCGATCGAAGCATCCGGAAACACTCCGCGCCCGGCCGTCGGATCCGGGCCCCTCAGAGCGCCCGCGCCGTCGGATGGCGCGTGACCGAGCCGTGGACTGCCACCGCCGCTGCTGTGGCGTGGCGTTACAGTTCCACGAATGCTGCACTGCACGCTGCGCTGCCATGGCGACGCGTCCCTCTCTCTCTCTCCAGTCCGAATTCCAGCCCCCGTGACCGTTCCATCTCCGCGCTGCTCTTCTGCCCTCTGGCCTAGCTCGCTCCGGATTGCCGCGTCCGTCTAAGGCCCTGTTTGGCACAGCTCTAGCTCCGAGATCTATACTGGATCTGTAGTTTGTTGACTAAATTAAAGTGATTTAAATATTTTTATTTAATATATAATATAAATAAAATGAGTCATGTAAATGCACTTAACATGTCTGCAACTCTAGATCCAGGATTTCCTAGAGCTACAGATGACCAGCTCTGCCAAACGGGGCCTAACTACGAACTAGGTCAGTCTGCTCTGCTCTTCTTATCCCGCCTTTCCCTTCCGACAACGAAGTAGAACTAACTGCTTGGACATGATACATGGCCAATATTTGTACAATACAACCTTTGTTTGATAGAATCCCTCTTGATTTATTCTGGAGATATCCTCTATGCAACTGTATATTTGTGTACAAGTGGAACAGACAGAAGACAAATTCAGGCCAAGGCTGCCAATCGTTACATGGTGGGACTTCCCATCATGCTTCTTAACATTTTCTCCTTTATTTCTTAGCCTCTGGCAACATTGTGATGCGCAAAACATGGTGCTGACTGTTGAGTACTATTACTAACACCATGAGCGGCAAAAATATTGTTAAAACACGAAACTCCCTTGTACATGACTACATGTGGACTTTGTTCAAATTCAGTTTGTCACCTGCATTGATGCCCTCTCAAAGAAAAATCCTGCATTGCTGCATGAAAAGTGAGATCTGAGAGCCTTGGGTTAAGTTCTTGCCGGTTTGCACATGGGAGCAAGCTGGAATAGCTGGAATATACTGTATCAGCACTTAAAACGGCACACAACAGGCTTAATCCTGTACCGACCTCAATACTACTGGCTAATGTTGGCCATTCTGGTACTGGGCATAATTAAAGTGGCCTCTCATTTTTATGCTATTGTTATGTATTTGAAGTGAGATTCTAAGTGAAATTGTAGGTGCATATAATTACATATATACTTATGAATAAATACATATTATTATATTAAAATATCAAAATCCAAAATAGTACACCAGAATAGACTGCTACCGAAATGGCCTCCAGAATAGAATTGACAACTATGCATGGGAGTCCTCCCGACATCACATAACTGTTAAGCGAATAATAACAATGGCCAAATGAAAATAGTGCACAAATAATAACATTGTACAAATAATTATAGTGCACAAATAATAACCATTAAGCGAATAAAAAAGTGGACAAATAAAAACAATGTACAAATAATAACAGTGCACAAATAATAACCGTTAAGCAAATTATACTAGCGTACAAATAAAAATAGTGCACATATAATAACAGTGTACAAATAAAGCAGTGCACAAATAATAACTATTAAGCAAATAATAACAGTGCACAAATAATAACTGTTAAGCAAATAATAACAGTGTACAAATAAAAATAGTGCATATATAATAACGGTGTACAAATAAAAATAATGCATAAATAATAACCGTTAAACAAATAATAACAGTGCACAAATAATAACCGATAAGCTAGTGAAACGTTAATGACATATTAAGCACATTTCTCGCAAGTGAATTAGACATACCTTTTCATGAAAGTCATCACGGAACCACAATAATTGCAACTGCAAAATCCCCTAAAATGTAACAAAACTATCTCAAAAACTAATTCAAACTCTCTTGTACTCTCTCTCTCTCTCTCTCGGCTCTCTCTCGCTTGGTAGGGAAGATATTCAGTTGCGCGGCTTCGAATGAGCTAGCAGAGAGGGAGGCATGCCATTTTATGCGCACGGGAGGCGTTGCCAACCAATAGACCCACGCAGATATGCGAGCCAGCGGTAGTGTCTAGCCGAGAGCCATGGGAATCACTGTCGAGCGCGTCGCGTCGCTCCTGCTTGGTCAGCCAACCACCCACTTGTAGAGGCAGGGCAGCACGACAGTAGAGCTATCGAGCCAGCGGGGCTCGACAGCCCTGCCTATCATGCCCTCTGCTAGCCTATTGTGCTACGCCTGGACTACTACCCCGCTCAAGCGCTCAACCATGTCTGTCGAGTCCTGCAAGCAAGAGGGCGTGGTAGGTGCTACCAAGCTTGGGGAGGGGCTATTTTTGCAAATGTGGGTGTTCGAAGACTATTTTTTAAAAAAAATCCTACAATGCCATATTAGTAAATAGTTCAGCATCACGGAGAAAGCTCAGATGTAGGGGTGCAAACGAAACGGATAATTTCGTTTGACCGACCGATCAAAGGCTCACGGAGCGAATATAGAATACGTAAATGGGTACCAGATCCTATCCATATTCAACTCTGGCTCCAAGGAAAATATATATGAAGTAGGATATGGGACGAGTGATATCCACACACACACACACACACATATATATATATACATATATATCCGTATGTCAAGTGATATAAAAAAGTTTATTGTGACTTCACTTAGAACAAGATAACATTTAGGCGGACTAACATATCTAAACAAGCGGAGAATACTGAGAGTTGTTTCTTCGATATCTCGGCAATTAATCTCTCTATGTTCGTTCTGATTGCATCCTAGTGTCTAATGTCCTATGTGAAGGTGCAAAAGAAGCAGATGATTTCCATCCGACCAACCGTCCGAATGCTTATGTAACGAATATAAAATAGAGAAATAGTTATCCAGTATTATCTATGTCTGACTATGACTTTACAAAAAAAATATAAAATAAATGATATTTATTTGATTGCACCCTTTTGAAAGGTACAGATTGAGAGAGGCGGCAGGGTAACACAACGCCTACTCGCGTCGCGGCCCGAGCGGGGTAGGCCTGCCGCTCATTGCGCGCGCCGGTCCACTCCCGCGCAGGCCGAAAGACACGAGGCGGCCGATCCAACAACCGAAACAAACCTCGCCGCGATTTTCCCTCCCGGGCCGCACCGGCTGGCTCCTCCTTTTGTAGCTTTGTCGTCCACGGGGAAAAGGGTAAGACGGAAACCACTCTCGGACGCGGCCGCGCGGACAAATAAGTGGGCCGCGCTCGGTTCGGGCCTGAGCGCGCCTCGTCCAAAGTTTCTTCTCTAGCGCAATCCCTGGCCCAATGCACCTTCAACAATTCCTATGCCGCCATGCTACCCACAACGAGAACATGTGTGGGTCGCGCCGCTCGTGTCCGATCGATCGTCTTCTGATAAAACCCTAGTTCCTCCAAAGAAGAAAATACAAAGCCCTAGCCCCTAGGAGCTGGGAATTGGGCTTAAGTGAGTTCACCGGTAGAAATGTGGAATGGAATTCCAGTTCCTGGATTGTGAATTGTGATTACTGATTTGCCGTCCCAGCCGGCAGGCATCCTCCAATGCCAACTCAGTTTACTCATCCTGATCATGTACGCTTGTGGATGGACCACTACCGGTGTATTAACACAACAAATGTAGCATTGTAACAAGTGGCATTTGAGTGACGTTTCCTCGAGTTTGGAGAGAATTCTATAGTGCTTGAGAGTAGTGGGAGATTTGAGGATGCAAGGAAGGTACCATTGTAAATTCAAATAGCCCAGCTGCTTTCTGGATTTGAAGCCACGTAACTTCACTTATGGCAGAAACTACAATATCTGTTCAGTGAAAATTGTCTTATTATTGACAGATATAGAAGTGACAACTTTTACCCGCAAGGCTGAACCTAGAGATGAAAAGATGCACGTGATCTGATTCGCGATTCCGTCTGATCACCGAAGACAAAGAAAAGGTGGGTCCTATCTTGTTTCGATATTAGCCGTCTCTCTGATCTGATTCGCGATTCCGTCTGATTACCAAAGACAATGAGGTAATGAAAGGTTCTCCACCGGATTAGTATTTTTTATTCAGAAAGCTTCAAGTGTTGCTACTGGTATTTCTGATGTCACCAAAGTGTGTTTCCATTTTGAAACTGCCAATGGATCAGCCATCAAAGAGGTAACCAGCAGAATTGTCACATTTGCAGCCTATTACGCTTATGAATCTTTTTTAAATAATTTATTTTTATTCCAAATTACAGTATTGTACCCGTGTTTTTTTGTAGTTTTAATCATATATCGTCGCACAGTTGGACGACAGGGTTAGACGACTAGACCTGTCGCCCAACCGTTAGACGACAAGACCCCTAGTCGCCCAACGGTTAGGCGATAAACCCTAGTCACCTAACCGTTGGGTGACTAGGGGGTATACCCCCTAGCTGATAAACTCCTAGTCGCCTAACCGTTGGGCGACTAGAGGGTATACCCCCTAGCCGCACATGGCCAGCCAAGCTCATTCCTCATTTTGGTTCGACCGCCGAGAGAAAAGAGAGAAAGGGAGAAAAGAGAAGGAGAGGAAAGAAAATGAGGAGAAGAGAGGAGAGAGGAGGAGAGGAGAGGAGGAGGAGAAGAGAGGTGGAGAAATCTGCGCATCGATGATGGTGAGTCTCACGTATTTCTTTGTAGATTTACTTTTAAAATATGGTAGTATAGTAACTAAAATCATTATATGTGTAGTTTTGAATCAAAGGTACATTAGCAATTTAAATTATTAGATATTTAGTTATGTTTGATACATCGCATATTGTTAATAGTTGTAAATAGTATAGCCATAAAACTAACGCCAATTTAGTTGCTAATAGTTGTACTTTTGAAACTATGGTAGGTTGGCAACTAAAATCATTATACGTGTAATTGTGTCGGGTATGTTATATATTGTAAATAGTTGTAAATAGAGCAGTTGTGTTGGGTACGTCGCATATTGTTAATAGTTATAAATAGTTGCGTAAATCGTAAACCCTGAAACCCCGAAAATGTAAACCCTAAAACCCTAGTACCCTAAAACTTTAAATTGATTTGCAACTATAGCTCACGACCTTGGTGGTTCGGACTGGCTTTTTGGCCTGCTGGACCAACACATCGACATGCAGCACTGCGTGAGCTGTTGTGTCTCGCATCCTAAGGGCGGGGATGAGGCAACCCAGTTAGGGGTAGTTTGTATGCGGACACTCAGATGGGCTTGGAGACTAGACTCATGCTGGAGAGATAGGTTTGTGTACAAACTATGGCATGTACTTACTTTGTATTTTGCAGGCTGAGCGATGTTGGACTCCTACCTCTTGCGCGGATGGTAGAGGCCACCGATGAGATGACACTCTAGTTGAGGACGCTGGGGAGGTCTAGGCAGGCCCGGAGAGGTCACGATGATTCCCGTTTGAGCGGTCATTGCTAACAGCTCTGCTAGACCGGTGGCAGCCTGAGGCACAAACCTTCCACCTCCCATTCAGGGAGATGGCCGCCAATCTATAGAATGTCGTGATGCTGCTCGACCTGCCTATTGCGTGAGAGGCTGCCTCCCTGTAGGATGCGCCTACCAACTGGTGCAGCGACTTGCTGGGTAGTTTTGATGGGGTTTTTTGGCTGAGGCCACACCAACGTACCATGTCTTCCTGGCGCGACAGAAGCATGGCCCACCCATGCGGTGGCTTCGGCAATTTTGGGTACGTATGCCATCCATTTTTACTGTTTAGCGATACATTATCCTTGTCATATGATGGGATTACTAATTTTTTTGTTTGTGCACAAATCAAGTGGATGGACCTGGACGCCTACGAGTACCAAGTGTCGTAGCACCTCGAAGCATACTTGCTATTACTGTTCGGCTAGGTACTATTTACCAGTAGCCACGGTGACTTCATCGATGCTCGCCTCATGCGGTATGCGAGGGCCATCGCCGATGGGGAGGAGGTGCATGTCAGCTGGGGATTAGCCGCACTTGCCATGATGTACCGCAAAATGTGCGACACTTGACGCAGGATGAGGATGACCCCTGTCCTCACAGATTGCCCCCTCCTGTTGCAACTATGGTCATTCGAGCGCTTCCCCCATGGGTGGCCGATGTCGCTCGACAGCGGTCCGTACCGCACGGACATGTACCATGACGGCATCGTGGACTGGCCTACCGCAGAATCCCTTTGGTGCCATAGATGAGTATGTACTCTCCTGAATCTTTGCTATACGTGTATTACGGATCATCCTTTGTAACCACTATTCTGGCTCACAAGCATAGTTTGCACACCTACAGGTCGCCTGTGTGTATGACAACTTCATCGAGCACCTTAACCGCCTCACCACTGACGATGTGTGCTGGGAGCTATACTCAGCTCAGGAGATGGTGGACCACACCCCTGCCAGTCTCTCGTCGCTGTGCTTGCGTGACCAGGTGTACTGGGTCACACAGAAGAAGCTTGTATTTGGCATGTTTGTCAAGGACTATGCGGTGCATAGGGTGATTCGTCAGTTCAGCCTCCGCTAGGTTGTTCCTATCGCCATCAGGCGTTGGGTGCCTGACTCGGTCCCATATTTTTCGCAGTTCTTTTATGATGCCTTCTAATTGTAGTTGTACGTTTCGCAGGCACAATAGGAGGGGTGGTAGCTGGATGAGCTAGGCCGCAAATATGGCGTTGTGGGTGGCGGAGGCACTCGAGGACTTTGTGCAGGAGGGCACCGCGTATAACCCCAGCGCGTATGACGAGTACCTACACTGGTACGCTCCGTAGACACGCACGAGACTCGTGTGAGTCATTGACCCTCCCCCCGCTCACATACCAACACTGACCGACACGTACCCCGTGCACTTAGCGTAGATCTTCGCCCTCACGGTAGGTACTCTCGTATTTCAAAGTTTCTAAGTACGGTTACCACAATTACTAGTTTGACGTTTCCATATACTGCTTGCAAACGGACATCACCGCCAAGCTTGTGAGGGACACTAGGTCAATCGTGGGCAGGGTCATCCACGGTTTGGAGGTGACACACGATGAGCTACTGCACATTGTCCATTTGGTCTACGCTGCGTCGAGGCATGCCCTCGCACTCTCGTCATGTAGGACACTCCCAGAGGTGGACACGTCAATATGTATGCCGAGGCCGCCACGTCCTACCGCTCAGGTAGGAAGCTCCGGAAGGCCACGTCATGAGCCTCGTCAGGGCCTGGCAAGGCGGGAGGGTTGGTGTGGGCATGTTATTACCCCTGAGCACCACCGCTATCATTGTCTATGGACCCTTACCTGGCATCAGCAAGGCAGAACACGTTGTTCGGCCAAGATGGGAACAGTGGGTACAACAGTTGGCTGCAGGCCATGGACCATGTGGAAGGTACATTTCATCTCTTAAGTTTTTTTTGCATCAATGTATTGCAGGAATAAACAATATCTATCCTACAGGTACGATGCACCGGTCAGGAGTTCAGCTATCCCCCCATGAGAATCTTCAGGGGGATGTGAGCGACTTTCTCGCGGAGGACCCGACGGAGGTCAGGGGAGCATGTGAGCCTACACCCATCGAGGTTCTTTTTTGGTTGCAACTCAGCAGTGCCCCAGTCGATCCCCCAAGGCGTTGGGAGTACGGGTCAGCAGGGCTCCTAACCGCCTCACCCTGTCGAAGCGCTGACACCCCGCACTGAGAAAGGCCAAGTGGGGCCGTACGGGCGGTGTAACATCCTGAAAATTTAAATCTAGGAAATGTGAAGCTTTTGAATTATTTTGCAATGAATTTTATTTGAATTTGGAGTTTATGGGATTTTTCTGAAAAATTTGATGAAGGTTTCAAAAGTTAAAGAAGAAACAAACATGTTTAAATATTAGAAAGTTAAAATCTAAAGTAAGAATCTAAAAAGATGATCCAGAAGGGGGAGGAAGAAATTTGACTAAAAATGTAAATTTATATCCTTGGAAAATAAAGACATTAGTAGCAATAATAGCAAGTAAATAAAATTTCCAACATAAAGGGGTATATCTATACATATAAACACAAGTACATGCCCAAAAATAAAAGAAATAAAATAAAAAGCAAAGAAGAGGGAGCAGGCCAGCCTCACCCCGGCCTAGCCCCCCTCTCTCCCGCTCCTTCGCTGCGGCCGAACGGCCCAGCCATCCTGCTCGCGCGCTCGCCAGCCCGCTCCCCCCTGCGCGCGCTTGCCGGCCCAGCTCCACCCCGCGCCCTCTGCCACGCGGACCCCGCGTTCCTCCGCCGCTGCGGCAAAGCCGTGCGGCAAGGTCACGCGAATCCCGGCCGCCGCCCACGCCCCGCGCGAATCCCGACTTTTCTGGAATCCCGCTGCAGCGCCGCCCTCGCCCTCTGCGCCGGCCCGCTTCCGTCGCTCGCGCCCCGCACGTCGCTCCTCCGCACACCGAGCTCCGCGCCGCCTGCCCTGCACGCCACCCGGTCGGCTCCGCCTCTATAAGAGCAAGGGCACGCTCCCAATCACTTCGCCTCCTTCCCCACTTCCTCCCACCGCCGGGAATCAGCCTCTAGAGCTCCACCGGCCGCCGGCCATGTCCTTCCCCTCCAACTCCGGCGAAGCGGCGATCCGCCGATTGAAACCGCCTCCGTCCAATTCCTCGGCACTAGACCTCCACCGTGGCTCCGCCAACCTATCCCCACGGCCGTCGGAGCCTCTTCCCCGCTCCAAGCCGCCGGCACCGTGCGCCTCCGCCGCCCGACCCCGCCTCACGCCACCGGCCCGCCTCGAGCCCCCTCCGGCCCGGACCACCGCACGGTAAGCATCCCCATGCCCCTCTACAGCTCATGCGCCGGCCAAATTTCCCCTCCCTCCACCACGCCGCCGTCGCGCCATGACTACCTGTGGCCGGCCGCCGCACAACGCTGCCGCCCACTCGCCGGCGCCGCTCCGACCGCCGTGCCACCTCCTTGGGCTCTCTCTCTCTTCTTTCCCAGATCCCATTTTAGTGGTCGCCCACATCTTCCCGGCCGCTTACCGCCGGCGCCGCCGCCATCCCCTCCGTGTGCCCACCTCCTCTGTTTCGGCCGATGATTTTTCCTGTGAAGTCCTCAGCCCCTTCGCGTTATTAGTTGTTCATTCCTACAGAGAGACAAGAAACACCGGTTGGGCATTTGGTTAGCAGCGCGCATGTTAAATCCCCTTTACCCTAAGTCCCGATTTCGATCCCGAACCACACTCATTTTCAATCTCTTTTAAGTTTTGATTTTTCCTCCACTCATTTTGACTAGGAAGATTTAAAGGAGATTTAGGAAAAATTTAGGGAATGCAGAAAAAATTAATGAGGATGTAAAATAGGATACTCAGCATTTAATAACTGATTATACACTATATGAATAGCTAAATAGTTTAAATAGCAGAGGATTAACTATCAATTAAAGGTATAAATAAAGTACAGTATAGCTTAAAACCTAAGGTTAATAACAATTCTAATTCAAAAACACATCCAAGGAAAGTATAAAATTTATTAGAATATATGTGAGCTTAATAAATGCCTAATTATGGAATAGTATTATCATGTAAGTATGATTAGTATGTCCTTAGCACCTATTTTAAATCTAATCTTTAATTAAAGAGCTTATGTATGATTTAAATTCGGATTAGTTGTCATGATAAGTAATCAGTGTAACTTCAATATTTAAATTGTAAATCTAATTATACAATAAAGGCATTAATGAGGAGAGGTGACTTTGGATAAAATGCCCATATTTAATAAAAATGACTCTTAATTAATATGTAAGCATATATGCCCAATATTAATCATACCACTATTAAACAAACCTCAGTGACATATTTTAAATATAATAGCCCTAGGTCATCGAGATTCAAAATAATCTCACAGACACACAAATATTCTAAATTGAACGTGTAACCAATAACACGAGTAATTAGGATTGCATAAATGATACATGCCAAATTTGGCTCAGATAGCTAAGTGTAAACTATATATATATATATATATATATATATATATATATATATATATATATATATATATATAAAGTTAAGCATAATAGTAACTAAAGCCTAGATAAAATAATAATGGTACTATTAATTAAATCCTAATACTAGAGTAATAAATAATAAAGATGAGCATGAAATAATAAGACATAACTAGTGACAACCAAATGCACGTAAAATGTCACCTCACAAAATGCTAAACATCTAAACTCTAAAATTAATTCGGTAAGCCAAAATGCCCTGAATATTAGCGCTCGACAAAGTAATACCCAGTTAAACTTGTACATGAATTCATAGGTCCAACATAACTCATGGAACGTCCTTGATAAATATAAAAATAATAAAAGAAACTGTTAATAGAAGATCGAGTCATCGTTTTCTACTACCGGCCTTGCCTCAAATCACCCAAATCGCCCATTAACTTATAATAAAATAAAAGTTGAGTTTATCCGGATTTATTTGGATGTCTTGAGTTATTTGTTTTTATTTGGATTCAGTCGTTTGTCGCGTAACTAGAAATTGGGAGTCGTGAAGATTCAGTGGAGTCAGCAAGATTAAGCTTGGAGTGAAGATAAAGATCAGAAGCTCAAGAGGAATCATTGTGTGAGCTCAAGACCGCGGTAAACCGCGCCAGGTGAGTCAATACTTTGATCATGTTGATCCTACATTTTCTGCAAATTACTTTGTTTTAAATTATCAAATTGCATGCTGTTATTTTATATGCAAATACATGCTTAATTTAAGATTATAGTTATATGCCCATTGTTTGCCTTGAATAATATTACACCTCCTTTGGAATATTTGATTACGTGAACCTTGTCGCCTTAGCAAAGTTATAATGGTAACTTTTCAAAAGTAAGTCCATAATTATATGACATGCTTAGTTTTGCTTAGATACTCATGGGCGCAAGAGCGCCCAAGCATCACTTTTAATCCTGAGAAAAATTGGTTGGACAGTCATGGTGGGAATGACTGGTATATTTTGGCATGATTATTTTATGCTCCCAAAAATCCCAACTTGCTTAAATATCTGGGCGGATTGGTTCGAGGGTATGAGTGTGGTGCAGTGGATGCACAAAGTGGGTTGTGGTAGGCCGCCCAGATACCACTAAGGACTGAATCTTGTCATGACCTCATGTGTAAAACAGTACAGCCACAAGTCTGTAAAATACAACTTGGCTAAGTAAACTTATCGAAACCCCGGACTCATCTCACTGGTAGTGGATTGATGGGGCTACGCTATGGCAAGGGGCCTGAAGGGACACCAGTGGAGGGTGAAGTTTCCCAGCTGTCCTAACGTTGCGGGAAGTAGAAGCCCGAGTTGCGTTAGTGGCTGTGGGAAACATCCCGCGCACAGATGGGACCCACCGCAAGTGGGCGGCTACCCATAAGGTGAGATGAGAGAAGGGACTAGATACTTTGAAAAGTCACTGTGATGGTCTGCTCAACCACATGTCTAAGGCATCATGTGGGGCAACGAGTTGATTGTCTCTTGTGGTGAAAGTGTACAAACTCTGCAGAGTCAAAACTATTCGAATAGTCGTGCCCACGGTTAAGGGCGGACATGGGAACTTAACTAGATATAGTTCTATTTAAAAATGTTTGGAAAATAGGAATGGAAAAGTGGAAGGGCAGAGGAAAGCCCTGATTTGAGTTGTCCTGGGTGTCGTCCCAGTGGTAAGTTAAGCGGCTATAACGCTGAAAAATGTTATACGGTGTGATGCCGTATGTATGGAGAAATTATGGTAATATTAGGCATATGGTGTGATGCCATATGTATGGAAAATCATGTTAATATTCTTTGAACATTATGTTTTGCTCCAAAGCTGCTAGGTCTCAGGAAATTTTATGTATTGTATTTCAATTCGTGGCTTTTCTATCCTTATAAAATAAAATATGGGAAGAATAAATGGAGTCGTAAGAAAAGAAGATGGCTATTTATGGTAATTGCATAAGAAGTTGGTGGATTCATGTGATCATAATAGGAATAATGTTAGTGTGGTTTTGGGAGAAATGAATTAGTGGGGTCCAGCTGAATAGATAGGCTAGATAAATGATCTAATTGAATTTTCAGGAATATGGAGAAATAATACAAGTAATGGAGTATAATTCTTGATTAGTGATATTCTTGGTGGATATATAACAGTGAATCAATTTTGGAGAATTAGGGAGTGCAAAGGTAAATTGCTGGATTACTACACTAATGATTAATATAAATTCTTGGAAGATATTGGCGATAATGGGAATTAATAGGAGTTGATCAATTGCTAGAGGGATGAATTGAATTCCTGAGAAGATTGGAGGATTCATAACAATTAGAGGATTTTAATCTTGGTAAATTGAATTTTCGGTGGAGGTATATTTGTGGATTAGTTAGTGATAGATAATGGAAAATAAGATTGATTATTGGATTATGGTTTTGAATCAATGACAAAAAGGATTGAATACGAATGATATCGGTGGATTTGAAAGTAATTATGTTAGAGAATCATTAGAATTCAGAAGTGAGGAGCTGATGAATAGTAATGACAGGATTGGATTATTAGTAATTCAAAATACAAAGTATGATCGGTGGATTATATAAATGATGACATTTGCTGTTTGGAGTTTTAGACAGCAGTCAGTAAAGAAAGTGCATTTTCGGCGGATTAAGTCAATTTTGGCAATTGTAGTGTGGAGCTAGGTAGCAATAATAACACTTTGATTAAATAATAGTAGTAATGCTACTAAAAGTGATTTTTGGCAAATAAAATAACCCGAGCCTCTCCTTTGTTAAGCCATGCATACTATTTACTTGCATTCTGTGTATTGGCTCGCAGAGCACGGGGTTGGAGTGCTCACACTCGATTTTGTGACAAAATTCAGAATCAGGAATCAAATCACCTCGCCTCAGCAACAAGATTGGACAAGCTGGCAGAGAAGATGATGATGTCAAGGGCTAGGTCGCGAACCTCCAGTTGGCTGCCTGTGGGCATATCCTGAAGGTCCCACCTGTGTGCTCGTTCTTCCGCTGCTGCAATATATTGATTTCGGCCTACTCGGCCCATGAGTAAGTCTATTACTATATTTACGCTTCCGCGTGATATGTATTTTGATATTCATTACTGTAACTGTGAGCACTATCTACTGATCCAGGGAATAGTGCAGCAAAATCACAGTGGATTCCGGATGGTAAAATCTGGGTACTACAGGCGGGCACCGACTGGGGGCCGAATGTGACGACAACGGAGGAGGTGTTGCGGGTGGTGTAGCTGGTGGCGAGTAGTGGTTCTTCCTTCTCCTCCGTTTATGAATTACCTATTGCATTGCAATATAACTTACCTTCCTACTTATGAATCGTTGCTAGCTTAATCGTTCTCACAAAATTGTTTAAAAATTTATCGCACTACAACAACATACGATAATCACATAATGTTATTGCGAGCCTAATAAATTTCGTACCCTTCGAAATTTATGAAAATTACAAACAGATCAACCGACATTATCTGCCCTTTTATTTTAAATAAAAAACAACATACAAACATGATTTATTAATATAATACCTACAAAAATCACCATTTACTTGTCCACAGTTATTTATATTAGTTTAATAAAATAATTATATTATTATTTTAAATCGCCCAACCGTTGAGCGACTTAGCCTAATCGCTCAACCAGATTGGACGACTACAGTCTTATCGCCTAGCGGTTGTGCGACTTGACCACGTATCGTCCAATGGTTTGTACAGTGACATATGGTCAAAACTACAAAAAAAAAAGGATTAAATATTATACTGTAATTTAAAATAAAAAATAGATTGGTTAAAAAATTCTTACGCTTACAGTCTTTGCTGCAGCAACTTGTAGTAACTACTTTGCCACTTTCGGCAATTTAATTCTCCGTCCTATTGTTGTACATGATGGCTTATAACACACGAACGCCCCTTGTTCACTACTGTCTTACTATACTGCAGAAATTGACATAGATGAAAGGCATATGGGCCATTCATTCCGACTTTTTAGCGGTTTGGAGTTTTGGACTGTTGATTTTTTTGCTAAAATTATATTATAGTGTCTGTTAGTTTTTCTGAGTCATGCAATTAACAAAAAAAAATAAAAACACTATTATATCCCACGAACAATGCATTGGAAAAAAAAGAGGAAAAGAAAAGGCAAAAAGAATAAAAAAACAAAAAAAATCCAAAACTAAGAAGCCAACGCATTCCGGTTTTTGGCTTATAAAAACTAGAAGGCAGAAGCTAAAGCCTAGGCTCCACTCCAAATGGCTTCAGCTTTTAGTTTTTTGGGCATTCGGCTTATTTAAGTCAGAAGCCACTTGGAACGCTCCAGCTTGTAATTTTGGCTTATTTTTATTTTGAGTTTTTCTTTTTTTCCTAATTCTTTTGTATTGTCTGTAATGATATAGCGGTTTTTTCTTTCTCATTTTTAATTTTTTTTAATTAATAACTTAGAAAAAATAGCAACTACTACAGTATAATCTGAGTTAAAATCTAACAACCAAAACTAGAAGCCTACGCTCGTTGGAGCGGGGTAAGTGTGTGAGTTGTGATTCCACTTCCTAGGACGACTGCTGAGTGCTGACTGCTGACATGATTCCCATTAACTGTTAAACATTTTCGTGAATGTTAGAAAAGAATAAGCAAGACTGATTACCTATGGGATGCATATACTTAAGTTCGTACTTAAAAGGTGTACCCTCTGTCCTCCTGTGCATTAACATCAAATTTGAAACACGTCATGGTCAGAATGGGACAAGTAGCGACGATGTGTTTGTCAGTACTTGATCGATTCTGTTCTGGTATACGTAAGACAACCATTAGCAAGATTGGTCAACCTCTATCCATGTCGCAACCTGTATTCACCACCAGTAACCTGCTTGCTTACTTCTTGTAATACTAAACATCTCTTTATACGTTTCAAAAAAATCTCTCTATACAGATGATGATGCCAGTCAGATAATCTTTATTTTAGGAAACTGTGCAGGAGCTGTGCATAATTCATTAAAGGAGATAAGAGTTACAACTGTGGCCACAGGCCACCTTACATATACAGACAATGAAATTACAGGCCACCTTACATGTACAGGTCACCGGTCAGAATCTAGACTGCAGAAGATGATCACCTGTAAGAATTCTAGCTTCAAGCGAAGGATGATCCATTGGGGCAATTTGCAGAACCAGAAAAGCTTGTGCAGCATGTATACAATGAATCCATATTCTTACCCAGATTAGAGAAATGCCCTTTAATTTGTATGATCACTTTGTAGATACTGCTGATTTTGAGGAATTATGTGCGCGCAGTTGATAGTCATTTGCATGTACATCCAATCATGCGGATTTGCATCTCCATGCTCTACAGTGTGCTCCATACATTATGCCTCGAAATGGAATCCTTGTGGAAGGTGTGTGCTCATGCTTTTGCAGCTACTGGAAAGCACCATGGACGTTATCTTCACCCACTTACCGATCATGGGGCGGCCAAAACCAACGTAAACCCGGAACGGAATCCCCTTGTTAATAGTTGAAATGGCTATGCCACAAGTTTGGCCTGCCATAGGCTCTTGTCCTGTTCTAATATTCTCTAGGTTGTTGATATTGATGGGATCAACTTTCGTACCTGTTGAAGTGGTAGGCAATGGAGCCATTGAGCCATGGATAAGACTTATCAATGTCAAGCCTTTCAAGGTGCATCTATTATTTCATCCATGATTCCATCCAGAATGTGCTACGGGCTCTGGAGCTTGCAAAAGGTGTGGTGCTTGTGCTGCAGTCCCCACATAGTGGGATATATATTCCTCTAGCCGAGTGATATGATGTGCCTTGCTCTTTGCAGGTCACCTATTCCTAGAGATGAATCTTGCTGAATTTTGGACACTGTTGGACCCATGCATACATGAAATTCCAGTTTTGGCCCCCCCGGAAAAAAATTCCAAAATTAGACCCCTTTTGAGCGCGGGATCACGCGAGGCCGCCACGTGCCCCGGTCGTGCGGACTGGTACCGCACGACCGCACTGTTCATCAGGTCGTGCGGTACCAGTCCGCACGACCCGGCCGCCGACCGCGCGTCTCGCCTCCGACCACGCGATGCTCCTCCCGACCGCACGTCCTCCCGCCCCGAGCGCGCCTTCTCCCGCCCGAGCGCACGTTAGGCGCTCCGACCGCACGTCCAACCGGCCGAACGCACGTCTGCTTTTTTGGCCGCGCGACCCGCCGATCCGACCCAAAATATATATTTACTGTGTATATATATTTATGCATATATAAAGTAATTATTAAAAAAAATTCATGTGTGTATATAAAATGAGTGGAAAAATATGAATTTGAAGTGGAGTCCACTGTAATACTTGTGTAATTTTTTGTGCAATTTTGAAAATTTAAAATATTGTTTGGTAGAGTACGAACGAAATTTGTGTGAAGTAACGATTAGTGTATTTGTGATTTTCATATATTGCTGACCGTGAAAAATGTGTTGAAGTGACAATAACAAATTTCGATCATGGTATGTTGTTTTATTAGAAGCAATTTAATGAAAATTTTTTTGAGCACAAATGTGATATGAACAATTGGACGAAATGAATGAAAGTGATATTGAACACGTGGGAATGAGTGCAGGAACTATAATGATTATAAGTTTTGTTAATTTTGTAGTTGTGAAACAGAAAAAAATCTGATAAAATTGTAAAACAAGTTTATGTTGATTGGCTCGTTGTAGATGCATAAAAAATTATGGTAATTTTTTTTAGGAACGATTGTGCGTAGAACGATCGATATATAAAGTGGTAAGTGACTTTTAGGGTTTGGTATGTTTTAAGGGTTTGCAATCCGCGTGATGTTTGTATGTTTTGTCAATTTTATAGTTATAAACTGCGTAAAAATCAGATAAAGTTGCAATAGAAGTTTATGTTCAATGTAAGTTGTAGATGCATAAAAAAATTTGGTAAATTTTTTTAGGAACGATTGACCGTAGAACGGTCGATACATAAAGTGGTAAGTGAATTTTAGGGTTTCCAATCTCTGTGATTTTTTGAAGTTTTGGTAATTTTGTAGTTATAAAATGGGTAAAAATCAGATAAAGTTGTAATAAAAGATTATGTTCATTGTAAGTTGTAGATGCATAAAAAATTTTGGTAAATTTTTTTTAGGAAAGATTGACAGTAGAACGGTCGATACATAAAGTGGTAAGTGATATTTTGAAGGTTAGTGAGAATTCGTGTACGGTGAGGACCGCTATGTTAATATTGTTAAATGAGGTGCTACGTGAATCATGGAATGCGAAAATACGAGATATTAAACTTCATAATACAGTTGGGAGTAACATGCCGCGTAGATTTTTATTACATGCATAACATATAGCATGATATGCGACTAACCCACCCAACTGCTCGTACGACCTACTGTGTGGACCGAGGCCACTTTCCCTTCCTTGCCCGCTCGGCGTTGAACTCCTCCGCGGCCTCTTTTGCCTTAGCCGCAATTTCCCTCTTTCTCTCGCGCTCCCTCTCGCGAGCCTCCCGCTCCCTACGCGTGCACGCTTCAAGATGAGCTTGCGTCTCGCGCTGTATACGCAGGGTGTGCTCGTGCTTGCGGCGCTCCTCCTCCAGCAACTCCTTCTCCTTTGTGACATTCCACTCCTCGAAGTTGAGGGTCCATTGGTCCTCAGGGTAGATCTCAAGATCGATCCATTTGCGGTAGCCACACAGGGGCTTCGGAGACTGTAAATACATGGGAGATATTGTTAGTGCGTGCTGTGAAGGAGAAAAGGTAGGGGAAAATGGTGCATGTGGTCGTTACCGGCTGCCGATAGGTTGCGGTGTCAAAACGGCGGTTGGGGTAGTCACTGGAGTAGTTTGCGCAACCCCAGTAACGCATACCTAGACTGATGCGGTGCTTAGACTTGAAGAACTTGCACACGTCCCCGCACCAACAAAGGGGAGGTGTCTCCCCCTCAGGTGGTAGTTGTGGCGAACGCTCGGTGGGGACGTCCGGGATGGGGTTGTTGCTACGCGGGCGCTCTGGGGGGGACCTTTCATCGTAGCACGATGGGCTTGTTCTACTCGGGCCTGTATAGCCCTTATTTTCTTATCGCGGGCGGCATCGCGGGCCGCAGCTGACCGTGCTATGTCACGGGTCTCCTCCCAATCCTTCACCATCTTGTCCCATTGCTTCTTCTTGCCTTTGTCCATCCCGGTTGGGTAAGGGAAGCGCGATGTAGTATGGGGTTTGGATGTGCAATGTTCGCTGGGAAATGGAATGCATACCAATTTATAGGGGCCGTTTTGTCTCTACTCGTACGTGTAAAGCTGGTCCGCGTGGTCGTAGCAGTGAGTAAAGATGGGAGTGCTGCGATATCACTGAAAAAAGGCCCTGTTTTGTAATGTCTCTGAGCAAAGCTGCCCTGTTTTGTCATCTCACTGACCAAAGCTGACCTCTTGTTGTCATGTCACTGAGCACAGCTGCCCTCTTTAGTAGTGTCACTGCCCAAAGCTGGCATCTTTTGTCATCCCACTGAGCAAAGCTGCGCCGTTTCGTCATGTCACTGCGCAAAGCTGGCATGTTTTGTCATCTCACTGAGCAAAACTGCCCCGTTTTGTCATGTCTCTGAGCAAAGCTGCCCCGTTTTATCATGTCACTGCGCAAAGCTGGCATCTTTTGTCATCTCACTGAGAAAAGCTGCCCCGTTTTGTCATGTTTCTGAGCACAGCTGCCATGTTTTGTCATCTCACTGAGCAAAGCTGACCTCTTTTTGTCATTTGACTGAGCACAGCTGCTCTCTTTAGTAATGTCACTGCTGAAAGCTGGCATCTTTTGGCATCCCACTGAGCAAAGCTGCCCCATTTTGTCATGTCACTGCCCAAAGCTGGCATCTTTTATCATCTCACTGAGCAAAGCTGCCCCGTTTTGGCATGTCACTGAGCAAAGCTGCACCGTTTTATCATGTCACTGCGCAAAGCTGTCATCTTTTGTCATCTCACTGAGCAAAGCCATCATCTTTTGTCATTTCACTGCGAAAAGCTATCCTCTGTCATCTCTTAGAGCAAAGCTGCCCCGTTTTGTCATGTCATTGCGAAAAGCTGGCATCTTTTGTCATCTCACTGAGCAAAGCTGGCATCTTTTGTCATTTCACTGCGAAAGCAGACCTGTTCTGTCATCTCTCAGAGCAAAGATGCCCCGTTATGTCACGTCTGTGCGAAGAACTGTCCTTTTATTCATTTGAGGTGAATGCAGCAAGTTGTCTCGTTTGGTATAAGTAGCACGGTTGGGGTCCCAGCACATTGTTCAGTCAAACAAAGAAGTACCCTGTCTTTCGTGCTTGAACAAACCATGTCGGAAGCCGAGGGGCCAGTGGGATTTGGGTCACCGAAGGACGACATTCCCTTAGAAAGGAGGGATATGTTCGGTCCACAGTACCGATTGATACCAAGTCGGCGTGCTCAACCAGCGTGGCCGAAATGCAGACACAATGAGTACGCGGTCGTCCAGATCTTGGATTCCCCGAACGATGGTGGGCGACGTTTCTTCCGATGCTCATGCTCCGGGGTACAATTTAGTAGTATTTCTTTTTTGTATTGCTTATGGACCCGCGAAGTTTACCGTCCTTTTTTTTTGCAGATGGCAAAATGCGACTTCTCCCGCTGGATCGACCCTCCTCATGAACGGTATGTTGATCGTTATGTGGATACATTATGGGCTCGAATATGGGACTTGGAGTACCGAATGGAGAGTCTCACTGAGGAGAACAACGACCTCCGCGAACAGATGCAACGCGAGGGGCAACGAGGAGGTCGTGAATATAGGAAGCTATTATGATCCCACATGTTGCTGTGCGAACCCGAGCTGCATATGTTACCACGACGGCCAGCCACGTCCGAGGCGGCCCCCTCAGGTTGGTCTGCACGGTAGGGACATACGAGGGCATCGGCCCCTCTGGTTCGTCCGGCGAGTCAGGATCGCCCTCTGGAGTGGGCCCACGTCGGCCTGGAGAGCGCGGTCGCTCGTCCGTCGCCCTCCGTGATGACGATGCCCGTTGCGACGTGCTATCCCGTCGCAATTGCTGCAAGACGAACATGTGGTTAGACATAATTGGTAAACGAGTGCATGAACAAATAGTTGGCAATTGTCAAACCGCCGAGCCGAAGCGCGTGAAGGCCGAGCGAGCGTCTGGAGTGGACCCCCCTCGTCCTGGAGAGCGCGGTCGTTCCTCCGTCGCCCTCCGTGATGACGTCGCCCTCCGTAGCAGTGTGCTATCCTGTCGCAATTGCTGCAAGACGAACATATCGTTAGACATAAATGGTAAATAAGCTGGTAAAAAATAGTTGGCAATTGTCGAACCGTCGGTCCGAAGCGCATGGAGGCCAAGCGACTGGGCTGACTATCAGACTGGGATGGACGCGACGTCGATGGCCGTGCTGATGGTGGTGCTGACGGCGGCGCCGAGGGAGGTGGTGGTCCCAGGCCACGTCCGCCATCGCGTGTAGCAACAACGTCATCTCGGTGGCGACCACAACTCAAGCCCCGTATCGCACCCCTTGCAGTTTCGCTGATGCTGCGCATATAACCTACCCACCGAGATTCGGTATTTGACTTCCTACGTCGTATAGCCTCATTAGCCTCGTCGTCGATATGATGTAGCCGGTCCACCTGCAGTGAAACAAACAGTCAGTTCAAACGTAATCCTGCACTGCGTAACGACATAGTAATCTCGTACCGCCTGGTCGACCCGTGCCGCTAGATGACGGTCTGGACCTTCCTGTATAGCGGCCTCGTGAACAACCTGAAGTGTAGGATGTGGCACCTCCCCTGTAGTAAGCCTACTGCGGGTCCGTGGAGTGTACCAGTCAAGGTATGCCCTATACGTCGAGGGGTCGTCCGGCCGTGTCTCATCCACAACCATCGTATCCGCATGGTCAGACCACATGTCTGTCCACACCCGCTATGTGGCTCTCCAGTCTTCTGTCGCTCGCCCTCTCCTCGATTGCCTGCAAGTTCATTGAGACATTACAACAATTAGTAGGGTAGTGACATTGAGACTAATGCAGTAATTAAATTTGGGGTGTAGTGACATACCGGTGGGTGATATCCGCAAGAGGGCGTCCTGCCATGGGAGGGACATGCTGGTACAGCCCGAACTGTCTCATGACTCGGTGTGGGCTGTATGGCTCGACGCAGTGTGCGAACACCAAGTGGCAGGTCGTCATCCAGTACCTGTAATCCTGCTCGCACTGAGATGACAACCCGTGGGGGGCCGTGTTCGCAATGAACCGTGGAGACCATGGCCACCAGACTACGTCGCCAAACGGCAGAAGCTCGAACCTCTGGTGGAAATCCGTGTACGCACGTCTCGGTCTCTCCTTGGCCCACCTCAATTGACCATGCGTCCAACGTGTACCCATTGTGGGCGCATCAACGGGATCGTCGCCATGATCGGGGCCGTAAAACTGCGGGATGAGGGCATAAGGGTGCACAACAACACGACCAAAGGAAGGCCTGCCAACGGGGAAGTGTTCCCATGACCACAACTGAAGGAGAAGGTAGCAGGCGGCTAGGACCGGCTTGCTGGCCGCGGTACGCTGCGAGGCGTCACACAAGCCTCGGTATGTGGAGCTAAGAACTGCTGATCCCCAGCTATACTGTGGCTGCTGACCAGGCCAGCCATCCGCCAAGGACTCCGCTAGCTGTATGTAGCTAGGCTGCACGGAGTCTCCAGTCGTGCTAGGGAACAAGACGTACCCGAACAGATATAGCAGGTATGCAACGAAGTGCGTCCGCACCGCGTCCTCATCTGCGTCTGCAGGACAGGTCATGTAGCGACGAAGCCATCCATGTGGCACCCCAGCTGCGTTGTCTCGGATCTGATGACCGAACCGGTGACCCAGACGGGCCTTCCAATCTGCTGCCTTTGGGGGTGGCACCACAGCAGCACCACGGACGGGTAGACCTGTAATCATCGTGACGTCCTGCAGAGTAACCGTCATCTCCCCCCACCGGAAGTGGAAGGTATGAGTCTCCGGCCTCCATCGATCAACGAGAGCGGACAGCAGTGGCGCATCATACTGGAACCCATGCGGGCAATGGGCAGCAGACCGGTGTCCCGCAGTAGTGGGATGTACCGCTGGTCGAGACGCCAGTTCTCTCGGGGGCCCCTAAGGACGAAGCAAGGAGGCCCGTGTGCGTCTCCAGACAACCACACATGGCATCGGTGGTGCTCATCCCAACGGGGGTCTAGCAGCTCGAACGCCATGTCCTGCCAAATAAGGATAACAAGTTAGTGTACATTATAACAAAATGTGCAACAAATAACAACATAATTAACAACAAATGTAATGACAGGGAAATGTACGGAATGTACCAAAACATACATAAAATGTGCACACGAATATGACCCACACGACAAGGAAATATATAGAATGTGCGAACACATACATAACATGGTAATGTGCAACACATAGCTACATCGAGCCAACAATTCAGCGTACACCTCCTGAATAATACATTACATATGGATTGTGGTTGGTACTACGGAGCGTTGCTTGATGCCGGCCTGTTTGGGCACTGACTGAGGGAGTGGCCAATCGTCTTGCATAGCCTACACTTCGGGCGCCGAACACGATCCCCTCGCTGGCTCTCATCCATGTCGTTGCAGATGCGACGGCTTTGTCGTCTTCCACGACCGACATGCTTCAGTGCATCGTTGGGCACCCACTTTATCTCCCCCGGCCATAATTCCCTGTAGTGCATGTCTACCCCGTAGGAATGGAACTCTGCACTCCAGGTTGCATA
This sequence comes from Dendrocalamus latiflorus, assembly GCA_017311315.1. NCBI lineage: Eukaryota > Viridiplantae > Streptophyta > Magnoliopsida > Poales > Poaceae > Dendrocalamus > Dendrocalamus latiflorus. The sequence goes on along the minus strand of CM029655.1, from coordinate 17,617,323 downwards.
CAAGTGCTGCATGTCGTAGTACTTGGAGATGTACTGTGTCGACGCCTGGTTCCATACAGCGCAGGCCGCGTACACATGGGAGCATGGCTTGTGCAGAAGCTGGGGCTTGTTGCAGGTGCAAGGTGCTTCATCACCAATCGTGCATACCTACTTGCGCTCCCCTCTAATGTGACCCATGACATACTTCTGCCTTAGGCGGACCTCAAACTTCCTCCTTAAGCCATCAATGGGCTGAGCAATGTGGCATCGAGCCTTCTCCATCTTCCTGTCCATGAAGGCCTGCATGACCTCAGAGTATTGCTTGTTTTCCTCAAGGTGCTTCTGCGCCATCATGGCTCTATTCACAAAGTACCCGACGGTACGGTTCCAAGTCTCAGCCACGATTGCCGTGATCGGCAGGGATCTGACGCCCTTCAAGACACCATTGTAAACCTCAGACATGTTGGTTGTCATGATCCCATACCTTGCCCCACCGGTGTCGTGCAACAAAGACCATATTTTCAAGTCAAGTGCATTGGCCTGAACCCATTGTGAGAATGCTCCGACTCTTGTGGATCCCCCCTCCACGGCCCCTGCTTCTGTATGCACATGCTTCGTAGCCTCCTGATCGAGCTGTCTCCGCAAGGTGTCGAACTTCCGCTTTTGGTTCTGCATGCATAGCTTCTTGAACATCTTCATTAGGTCCTTGCTACGGAACCTTCTATGGAAGTTCGCTGCAATATGCCTCATGCACCAGCAGTTCTTCACATCAGTCCACTGGAAGGGGGCTGCGTCCCATTCTGCAACGTCCGCAACGCAGACATCAAGCCTGCATTGCGGTCGGAGATAAGGCACACTTCAGGGCGTTCTTGCACTACGGCATGCTTCAAATTGCAAAGGAACCACAACCAGCTATCTGTATTCTCGTTCTCCACAATTGCAAATGCCACTGGGAGTAACTGGTCATTTGCATCGGCTGCAACTGCGGTCAGAATAGTACCCTTGTACTTGCCGGATAGGAACGTCCCATCTACGGTTAGCACTGGACGGCACCACCTGAACCCTTGTATCGCCTGATGGAAGGCCCAGAACACCCTGTCAAGAATGAAACAGTTCGGGCCCTCTGTAGGATGAGCCCTCTTCTGCCTGTTTATGTACGTGCCTGGGTTTGATTGTGAAATTTGATGCAGCATTCTTGGGACCAGGTCGTACGCCTCCTCGTACGTCCCATACATTTGATGCAGCACCTTTCGCTTCGCCCGCCAAACCTTCTTGTAGCTCACTTCGTAGCCCGCCGTGTTCGCTACTTCTGCCATTAGAACCTTCGGGGTAATTGACACATCCGCCTGGACAAGGTGCGCGACCAGCTCCGCAACATACGATGATGTCATGTTGCGGTGTCTATGTACTGGGCCCGCAAGCTCGCAACTGTGATCTTGGAGCACCGTTATCCGGAACTCCGTGCCAACGCCCTTGTACCGTTGTGCACGGACTTTGCCACCACAGGACCCGTCGACACACTTCACGACGTACGTGTCCGGCTTTGACTTGTGGACCAGATACGTCCGGCTTATGTTGACGGCATGTCTAGCAATAGCCTGCTGGACAGCACTCTTATTACGGAAGCACTGTCCCAAAAAGAGTGCACCCTCGCTGAACCCCCATTCTCCCTCCTCCCCCTATGGCAGAACTAGGGCTGCCGCTGCGATGTCGTCCAGTCTGGACGACACGTACGCACCTTCCGTCGTCACAACACGACCTACCACCCCTCCAGTTGCACCTTTGCCATCCTCGTCCTCTCCAGAACTGCCTGTTTCCACCTCCTCCTCCTCCTCGCTGCCCTCTTCTTCCACCTGGTCCCCCAGATACTCATGACAGTCAATACGGGCGGCCCACCACCTCTCGTCCACACCTTCGTTGGGCTGGAAATTCTCCGCACGCCTCCTGTCGTCTTCATTACCCACTTCCTCGCCCACATGTTCTCCCGTAGAAGCGTCTTCATGATCGCCGGCCACTACATCTCCACCAGCGGCAGCTGAACCAACCATAGCTGATGATTCTGCCCTCTCCACGAACTCGACATACACCATTGGCCTCCCATATATCGCAGCATCAGGGTTGCACACGACCTCCATGTAGTTCGCCCATGAGGCATCATTGGTCACCTTCAGAAGTTGCCATATGCTCTCCCTTCCATCATCCACCATTGAGGCATAGACTGCCTCGATCCGTAACTTATTCCTTGCGGTCTGTCGATCGAACGCTGAACGGACACACATCCGTAGCTCAGACAAGCTCATGGCGCTCAGACCGGGTGCCCGGATCACGGTCCGCTCGCAATTTGACAGGTCCGCCCCATACGGCCCATCACGTACGAGATCACTCCCATAAAACATGAACAATTGTCCAATGCCAGCCATTGCGTACCTAACATAAGTGCATAATCAACCATTTTAGTACACAGCACGTAACAATCGTACCATCTAATTAACAGTTTCGATTAATATATGGTTTGTATTCCTAAATCTACGATTTATTTGTAACTATTTTACTTTCAAATTGTACCATACATCAAATGAAATATTCGTATCATTTTTATTTCCATGAAATGACCTTCATACTACAGTCATTCACTAAGCATACTAATTATACAAATTGTCTCTAATCTAACTACTACAAATTTACCACCTACAAATGCTCCAACATAAATATTTACTTTTTCAACACCTACACATTATTTACACTACAATCTTTTCTAACTTTAACTTAATATAGTCTTTATGTAGCTCTACTATAACTTTCTATGACTGCTATTATATTTTAATTCTAATCTACCAAATTTATTTCTAATTTATTTTTACCACCTACCGCACTGTATGTAGTTCTTCCCTAAGCGTACTAATCATATGCTTCTAATCCTGGTACTATTGTTATCACCTACAATTGCTCTAACATAAATATGTATTTTCTCAACGTCTACACACTACAAGTTCGTATTTTCCACCTAACTGAAACTACTTTACAGTACGTATGTTCACAAAAAAGGAAAACAGTACATACACTACAATACATCATGCCTAACATAGGCAAGATTTGCTATACATACACAGCGTATAAAAGATTGACATAAAATAACAGTAACAAAAGATGGTTTGTTTAATTAAATCGTAATGACATACATAAAATGATAGTTGCACGGGCACAAAACTTACCTCTTCTTGAAGCCCACAAGACAATCTACAACTTTTGTACTTGCCAAATCCGCTGATTCCAAACGAAAACAACTCAAATCTTCCGGCTTTTGCTCCTCACTTTTCTTCACCAAAAACTAACTACATTACAATACATAACTTCAACATAAAATACGACATTATCTACACTACAATAAAGCATTCATCGTATGTGCATTTTTACCTACAGATCTGCACTACAATATTGACATGGCGTCTCAAACATTCACATACAATAACATTACCAAACGATTGTTTGTGCTAATGGACTAATTATGGACTAATGACATACATAAAAATTTAGTTTCGCGGGCACAAGACTTACCTCTTCTTGAAGCTCACGACGCGATCTACAACTTTTCTACTTACAAAATCCGCTGATTCCAAACAAAAACAACTCAAATCTACGTGTTTTTACTCTCACTTTCCTTCACTTTCTCCCTCGCTCTATCTTCACAAGCGCTGCAAATGAGCTTCTGCCTTCGACAGCAGTTCTTCTCCCTCCCTTGCACTGAGGTTCCGGTTCTTTTAATTGTGCATTCAGCACTCATGGAGAGGGGGCCCTTCCTGCGCTGAAGACACGTGTGCGAGCGGACGGGAGAAAGCAGTGCACTGCGCTTTGTATTCCTTGCCTTTGCTGCTTTCGGCGGACGGACGGGACGCGACGTCAATCACGCGGTCGGGCAACGAGACGCGCGCTGGAGCCAACGGTCGCGCGGTCAAAAATGGGCGTCGTGCGGTTGGGGGCTCAATCACGCGCTCGGGCGGGAGGACGTGCGGTCGGGGCGCGCGCGGCGCGGCGGCAGGCGGGTCGTGCGGTCTGGTACCGCACGACCCGGTGAACAGTCCGGTCGTGCGGTACCAGACCGCACGACCGGGACAGGTGGCGGCCGGTGGTGATCGCGCGGTGGAGAGGGGTCCAGTTTTGGAATTTTTTTTGCACAGGGGGCCGAAAATGGAATTTTTGATGTACAGGGGTCCAATAGTGTCCAAAATTCAATCTTGCTATTCTAGCGCTACCAAAAGTAACGGGGTTTCCTTTTTTTTGTTTGTGTTGTAGTATTGTAAATCTTTACTATTATATAAAGAGGAGTTGGTGGTCATCGGTGCATTCTCCTCTCCTCTCTCTACAGCCATCCGATTTGATCTGGACCATTCGTCTCTCTCCTCATCCTCTCTCTCTTTCTCAGGATACAACCGCTCACCCCCTCCACTTTCCTCCACCTTCTCGCGCACCCAGGCACCTTTCTCTCTCTGTCGCTTGCTCTCCAATATTTGATGTGTGAAGTTGGTCAGATAGTAAGTTTCGTATTACTATTTTTATGATTTCGTTGTAACACACGGGTCTCTTACTAGTTCAGAAATAAAAAAGCGATCGAGTTGGCTAATGGTAATGGTTCAATTCGGATGAAGTCAAGAGTTTTCCGCGAGAGTTGTGTCTTCTCAACCGATTTCTTCCACGTTCAAAGTAAAGAAGGGACGACCACGGAAGGTCGGTGACATTATGGACGTGACACCTTCTATTGGATCGTGCGGAGGGAAGGTAATCGACGATGACATTGGCACCGAATTTTTAGTTGAAGACACGCACTCTGATCGTTGGCAAGCAGCTTGCAGTCGTGTGCATGGATGTGGCCAAGATTTTCTCCGTCTCCTTCGCGCAGTACGTGCAGCCGTGCAGAGCGTGGTATAATTCTCGTTTAGTTGACATGCATGCATGAGGTTAGAGCATGTGCATCGCGCGCTGCTAGCGGGAAGCCAGAAGAAAGAGAAATCTGTTGGAGTCGATGCTAATTAACGGATGCGGCGGTTGCTGCTAGGGCCGACTTGCATGGCATCGACGCAATCTCTAGCAACCGATGCTGGTCAAAATTCGAACTCTCTTTTATGAGAATATTTATTTAGATGATAGATTTTAACATATTCGGTATCATGTACAAAAAGTTAAAGTACAAATAGTTAACAATTGTCTTATACAGTAAGATTGTGTGTTCAACTTAGCATCTACTATAGATGCTACGGAATGTACATGCCCTTAATGCACGTACAAGACGTTCATAGTACGTCGGATCTGGATTTAGTTAATATAGAATTCTCTATAAAACCACTGCACTACTCTCTGAAACAGTAGATAGTGAACAGAGAATACATCACTGAATCATTTCATACATAACGTAAATCATACCATACAATAATATTACATTCATCAGAGTTTAAATAGACCGTATCGGGTCAAGTTTACAATAGAACCGATTAGGCCAAATGGATACAGTACATAAATGCGGAAGCGAAAGTAAAAGGGGGCACATCTCGCCACAGGCAAGTGACTAGGATAAGTTATATACGACCTGTTGCAGCCTATGACCACTCAGGAAGTCACTACGACTATGTCTGGAGTCGTTAGGACCGCTCTACTGTTAGCTATAACCACATTGTAGCTGCTCCAACCACGCCTCCTAGCTCCGACTGTGTACTCATAACTTCTGCTAAGAAAGTTATGACCATGTTGACACTATGCTGCGCTCCTCATAACTGCTCCTTCGACTATTGTCGATCACCATAGTCATAACTTGATTACGACTACGCTGTGACTTACGACCACATTAAAGGCTCTATCGACTACTGTGGTCGTAACGCTTTACGACCACGTTTTCCTGCTGTGGTCGCTTATGACATGTCTTCTCGCTGTGTGACCGTGGTCGTAACTCACTTATGACCACGTCTTCTGCTCCTGCGGCCGGATACCTCCGCTCACCGTGGTTGTAAGTCGTTTACAACCACGTCTGCGATCACGATGAACTTGATACTCGATAATTTCCCAGAGCCAAACTGCTCTTTCTTCTCTTCTTTATTACTTTCTCTCGTTCTATCACATCGATCGCTACGATCACTCTGATCGCTATCTTGCACTCTCGTTACATTGCTCTGCCCTTTTACACCCAAATTCTACGACTAAGAAATGGACTCGATTATGACTATGGCTATGATACGAACTCAACAATCCGTCTCAAACTCGAATACGACTATGACCACAACTCGTACATGATTACGACCACCAACTCGTACACGACCACGACCACCAAACTGAAAACAAGATTAATAATTCTAACACGACCGATATTAACCAAAATCTTGAATAATATTGGTGCACGTAAACACCAACTTAGTCAGTAAGACTGGTGTAATACCTAGACTATTAGAGACTATTCTAATCTCCCCATCTTCTTCACCATCTAATCTTGGGGCGTCATAGTACGTCTAATGTTCTTGATCCACAGGTTCTGAGGGGTTTTGTGAGCGAGGATGAGCACAAACAATAGTGCTCCGTGAGTTAATGCACATAATGCAATATTTATACATGCGAGATTGAACAAAGGTAGGCTTGAGTTATTTTATTTGCTAAGGGCAATATTTAAAACTACAATAATTAGAAATTCCTATGGCTTATCATTTTAACCAAACTACATTTCTATTAAAGATAGTGAAAGTTTGCAATATTTATAACTGCACAGGTTTCAACCACCTGTTACATGGTTCCATTTATCATATGCTAGTTTTTGTTACTAGGACTACATCCACCAAATTATCAACACTGGATTACATCCACCCAAGGAAATCCAAATCAGGGTTATATCCACCCGATAAGTTTTTATCCCACCTACAAAGTTTTAGAAATAGGAACTAACTCGAGTAAGTTCTCATACCCGCCGTTGACCGTAGGTTTGGCTGTTCGAATAATTTATACTCTGCAGAGATAGTACACTTCACACATAAGAGATAATCAACTTATTATGTTTCACATATTTTCTTGGATGTGTGAATCAAGAAGATCACCACATGAACTTTACAATGTATCCCCGGTGTAAACTACACCCGACAAGGTTTTATCCAAGTATGTCACATCCACCACACCCAGACCCCATGTTGCGCCATGCGGCGGCTTACACTAGTGACATGACATGTGTCCATGATGGCTTAAAACCAGTGATACGACGCATGGGTCACTCCAATGGAGCAGCCCTCACTGATAGATATAAATAATTTAGCTAGGCCATACCCATTATGGACTTATAATTGTATTGTTTTACAATGAGAGATCATCACAGGATTCAGTTCTTAAAGCTATCTGGGCAGTGCATACCACAAGCCACAATTTCTCATGCTACATCCACACCAACCATTATACCGTCCGCCCAAATATGGTAATAGCAAATGTTAGGGTTTTGAGAAGCACAAACTGAGTTATCTCAAATATACCAATCGTTTCACTCTAATGACTGTCCAAAATAAGTTTTATAATTAAAAAATGATTATTAGGGCAATTTAATATACTAGTACTTAAGCAAGATTAGCATGACGTTTAAGTACGACATATAGCTAGTAAAGTTACCAATAAGTATCTAATGTGATAAGAATTATATAATTCAAGTGTTCAAAGGATGGTATAATAACATTACAAATGTCAAGTAGGCATATATCTAATCTTAACTTTAAAATATTTTTGCATAAAATTAATAGCATACAATTTGATACTTTAAACTAATATAAATTTGTATAAAATGTAGGTTTAATATGATCGAAGTATTGACTCGTCTGGCTCATAAGCAGGTTGGTCTTGAAATTCACACTGGGGCTCTTTCATGTCCTTGTACTTTACTTGGACGATCGCATCAAAAAGCAAATAAACATGTGAGTAAAATAAATAACTACAAAAGAAAATTCAAATGAACTCCAAATTGAATAATTCCACTTTCATTAGGTGGATCTTGAATTTAGAAAAATTTAGAAATAAATTTCATTAAATTTGGAGTTAAAATAAATGAGAACAGGCTCTCTAAAGTCTAAATTTGGATTAAATCCAAAAATTAATAGAGAAGATAGTATCTCTCTCTAACAGGTGGGGTCCACCGATTTTATTTAAATTTTGAATTATTTTTCCATTGAAAAAGCTCACTGAGACTGACAAAAGGGTCCCATGGAATTTTAAATAAAATTTTGATTTAATTCGCAAGAGAAAAGGTTTTGCAGCTGATGAGTGTGACCTTTTACTATGGGCACAGTAAACTGGGCCCACATGTCAGTTGCTCCTGTTGACTTAACTGGTTTTAAAAGGTTTCTTAATGGTTGGGACCGACATATCATCAAGACAAAGTCTTTAACTTAACAAAGTCTTTAACTTAACGAGAAGTGCCCACATGTCAGTGAGGGTTAATGAAAACTAATGACAAGTCATTAAGACTAATCTAATTGCTTGGTTTGAACTAATAGCAGTGCTACAATCTTCTTCTCCCGCCAAGAGGAGGCAAGGCTCGTCGCTGATGAGAGGGAGGCCAGCAGTCAGAGGTAAGGTTGAAAAAAGACTACACGGCATGGGGCGAACCTTCTAGCGAGGCAGCGCAGCCGAATTTGGAGGCCACGGTGGCCGGCGGTGGAGGACCGAGCATAGCACCACAGGGACCTATGCTACTAGGGACTAATTCTAAGGTAAGGGAGCAACTAGAGGATATAGAACTTACACGAAGCGATGACGATGCTCGGGGAGACACGGAGCAGTCTATCAATGAAGAGCTGAGGTGGCAGAGAGGGTGTCAACACGGGTAGCTCGTCGGAGACAAAGGGGGTGGTCGGAGAGCGGGGTGGCTTCTAGACTCCAAGGTGAAGCTCTAGGCGAAGGGAATCGGCAGACAGTGCAGCGGTGCTTGATCGTGTTGGCAGTGGCTTGAGCGACTGGAGGCGAGGAAGAAGAGGGGTGGAGAGGAACTCGGGGAAAACGGAGGCAAGGGAAAAGCAATTGGGGTCAAGAGGAGGTCAATGCATGCGTTTTATAGCCATGGGAGGGAAGGTGGCCGTTGGACGCCATAAAGGCTCGCATGGAGTTCCCAAGTGGTGGAGCTAGGCGCATGGCATGGTGTAGGAATGAAGCTGGCGTGCAGCGTAGAGAAGAGTAATGGCGCAGAGGGGACAGCTTAGGGCAACAGCTACGCGAGGATTGCGGGCATGGCACGAACACGATGGGCGTGAGCAACATGGCATGCGGAGGAAGGAGGAGAGGAGGGGTCGAGAGGAACAAGGGCGGCGTAGCATGGGGCAGGCGGTGGCGCACTACAGAGGAGCAGTGGTGCACAGGGGAGGTGGCACTGGTCTTGGTCGCGCCGGTGGTGGGTCGAGGGTGAGGCGCAACGCATGCTGGGCATACACGGCGTGGCCAGGGGTGGCAGGGGTCGTTCCAGGCTGGGCCGAAGGCCAATTTGGGCTAGGACAAAGCCAAGTGGGACAAGGATGGATTGGGCCAAGCCAAAAGGTTTTGTGAAATTTTGAAATTCGGGTGAAAGTTGAACAATTTGAATTCAAATTCAAATTTTGAACTTCATTCAAGCAAAACACAAGGATCCAAAATGGGATGTTACATAGTACCAGACAAGCAGGACCTGATGGACGAGATGCACTTGTCCATGTCCTCTTAATTTTGTACGAAACTTTTTTACACAAACAGTTACCAGAAATATTTCTCAGAAAAAGAAAGAAAAAAAAAGAAGAAAGAGCGGTTTCAAAAGATGGGCGACATTGTCAAGTTTGCGAACTGTTTATATATACGTGGTCATTTGGGAAGGCCAAGCACAAGTTAGCACCTTCACCAGCAGCGCTCTTGCTTGGATCATTGTGGATGGAAATCTCATCTTAGAAGATTCCTGCCATCCAGCATCGATTGAGGTTGACTCATCTTTTCGAAAGCCTGACGCTCTTTCAATGTGTGGACATCAGCATCCTGAGCTTTACGATCTTGTGTTTGCCATGATTGCCTCCTTTATGATCTTGGGATGACTACAGAGAATCATCCTTCTTTTGTCTGTCTTTTTGCAGGTACATCTCTACTGGCTTGAAGCGCAGACAGAGCACGGTCACTTTGTTCCAGGGACCAAGTCATCGAAGTTGATCCGCATATATCAAAGGTAGGAGGAGGTTGGGCCATGACAGTGCCATAACCCCTATCCCTATATATCTGTGCATTCTACTTGTGGCTTGACTTCAAACTATTCTTATCAGAGTTTACGAGACAGCAGGCCGTTCAGGAGAAGATGGCCACCTCTGACGGAAATGCAATCTTTGTTCTGCTGTTGTGTACTTGCTTTCTGACGACCCTTGCATGCGACGGTGGTACGCTCTTCTATCCTGCATTCTCTCTAGTGTCAGAACTACAAAGAGTCCACTCATTTAGCTAGCTGCCTTTATGACAGATTTTTCAGAGTTCATTGCTTGCTTTCATTTCTTCGTTTGCATTTTTTAACAAGGCTTATCATGAATTACCTTGTCGTTGATCTATGATATATTCATTGTTGACTCAAAGCAGATGGTGCGAAGTTTGGCTACACTGGTTCTATTGGTCCTAACCACTGGGGGAGCTTAAGTCCAAACTTCACGTTTTGCTCGAAAGGAACGAAGCAGTCCCCTGTCGACATCCGGACTGACGAAGTGGTTTACAACCCAGAGTTGCAGCCCCTTCATAGGGATTACACCGCTGCAAATGCTACCCTTGTCGACAACGTCTTCAACATCGCGGTTTGTTCTGAACCAAACAGTCACTCGTTCCTGTTAATTCTACAGAAATCTCTCGAATCTGTTGTAGTGAACAATTTGTACAGTCGGTGATTTTTACAAAGTATTTTGATGGTCAAGATTTTATTGATGTAGCTACGCTACGAAGACGCTGCTGGGACTGTGCAGATTGATGGGAAGAAGTACAAGCTGAAGCAAATGCATTGGCACTCACCTTCCGAGCACACCATCAATGGCCAAAGGTTTGCAGCTGCACACAAGTGAAATGCTTACAGAGGGTGGGGTCATCTGCTGTGCTGATTGTCACGCATTGTCACTTGTCTGGCAGGTTCTCAGTGGAGCTCCATTTGGTTCACTCCAGTGACGATGGCAACATCACTGTTGTGGCATTCCTCTATCGATTTGGCAGACTGGATCCCTTTCTTTTACAGGTAAATGTGAATCTTTGATCTGGTAAATGATATGCTTGGTTCATTACCCTTGTAGCCACACACTTCCTCATAATTGAGATGTGCATTTGGTTTGTTTGTGAATTGTGACAGATACAGGATAAGCTAGCTGCGCTATATGCGGAGGGCTGCAAAGCAGAGAAAGGTGCTCCAGTTCCTGCCGGAGTTGTGAACATGTGGTCGCTGAGGCGGCACGCGCACATGTACTACAGATACGTCGGGTCATTGACCACGCCGCCGTGCACTGAGAACGTGGTCTGGAACATCCTTGGCAAGGTACTCCCTCGATCACAAAGAACACTTAACACAGTGCAGCAGCCTAGACACATGTTGCAGCCTGTGCTCTGAATTTTATGGATGTTTGGGACCCAACCAAAACGTTGCAGGTCAGAGAAATGACAATGGAACAGGCTGCCGCCCTGATGGCCCCCCTGGAGGAAGGTTACAGGCGCAACAACAGGCCGACGCAGCCGCTGAACAGCCGCACCGTCCAGCTCTACCACAGGTTCTGGAGAAACAAGAAGTCACCATAGCCTGGTTCGATGCGAGTCGATCTTTGGAGACAATGCTTTGTGTTCTTCGATCCCTTGTTCCTGTTTCAGCAGAACTTGTTACTTCTGGACTCGTGTTAGCTTCTAGGTTTGTTTTGTTAGTTACCGACTATGCATCCGGTTGTTTTGCTAGTCTTAAGTCTGAAGTTGGCTACTAGTTTTAAGGTCTTTGATTTCTGTAAAAGGGACCCGGGGGGTTCAGATCCTCCTTTTATCCAAAGCAGGAATGCTAATCAGCAAGTTTCGCTTTACGAGCTAGTGATCATACAAGCCGGCTCTCGATGTTCTGAGCGTCGGTGACATGCTGACACTAAAAAGTACCTGTCTAATAAGAGATGAAATTCTTGGGTCGCATCGTCAGTTGTGCGCCTTCGTTGCCATTCTCTCTGTGCTTACTTGCCTGGTAATTTGTGGTAACTGTCCGTTTATCCCCACGTACTCCACCTACACACGCCGACGCGCGCATGTTGGGCGCTCTCCCGATCGTGGGCACGCCACCTCCCACGCACCAGCGCTGATCCAAGCCCGCACGGCGCACGCACGAGGCCCGTGGGTGTTGCCGTGTTGCTTTCGCGCTCCAGCCCCCGGTGCATCACCGGCCTACACCGAGCGCGTTTGTCACGTATGCCACGCTCTTGGCTTCCTCAGCGTGCCCTCCCGCGCTCTAGTGTACTCCCCAGTACGTGCTTGAGACGTGGTTGACGCGCGCTGCGCTCGTGCGCACGCGGAGCCGTGCACGCATGGCGCGGTGAGGTGCGACCATGACGCTACACTCACAGCGCACGAGGTAGGGGTGTTTCGGTATCTTCGAAGTAATACGGGACGCAATAATATCAGAATCGATTTCAATGTATAGCTCTCCCTCCTTTGGCCGCTCTCCCATCCTTCTTCACCTTCTCCCTCACATCTACTACCTCCCTCCTCCATCGCCGCCGTTACGGTCATAGCTCTGAGTGCCTCCTCCTCAGCCCTTGCCCCATCTCCCCTTGTGGTCGATGGTAAGCTCACCGCCTCACCACGTTGCCAGCTCCCCAGCCCCCGTTGGCCACCTCGCCCAACCTAACATTTTCTCAATCCTCACCTCACTGACCCGCCCTCCGGTGCGGCCCATCACTCACTACCGGACTCCCTCTACAATGGGGGAGGGGGCGCAGTGAACTCGGCGGCGATGGCGGCGCCACCCCCGTTAGCCGTCACGTGAGAGCGAGAGAGAAGAAGAAGCTATCTTTCCTAAGCACTGAGACCATTGCCTTGCACCGAATTAAAAATTCGCCCGCTTGATTGATGTCCGCGACAACCGTCCGGTCATCCTATGATGATCTAATCACATCGTGTATGTCTGACGCATCAAGGAAAAACTCTCGCCTGTGCATCTGCTACTTTCTTTGCATTGCAACTCCCTCAACATCTTGCAACCTTCTTCACCACCTCACTCGCCATTAGTCGTCTCCCTCTGTCGTTACGTCGATGTCTCTTCCTCATCCTCTCCTTCCAACATTGCGTTCGGAACCATTATCTCCAGGGGCGAATCCACCGTAGGTGCTTGTGGGTTGTCGGACCTCGGGTTAGCAAAACCCAGACCCTCTGTGATTCACCGCACTATTCCCTGGATCAGTAGATAGTGCTCACAGATACATTACTGTATATCGAAAACATATCATGCGGAAGCGTAAATAATACAGTAATACTTACTCATGGGCCGGTTAGGCCGAAAATGATAAAATACAGCAGCGGAAACTTCACACAGATGGGACCCGCAGGACTTGCCCACAGGCAGCCAACTGGGGTTCGCGACCTAGTCCATGGCCTCTTCGTCTTCTAGCTCTGTCGACTCTTTTTAGGCATCGTAGGGCTGGACTTTATTTCCTTTCTGACTGAATGATGGTAATTAAGCAACAGTGAGTACGACGGTACTCAGCAAGCCACCACACAGGATGCAATAATAATAGATGCAAGGCTGTCAAAGGAGGCTTGAGGTTCTTTTATTTGCTTAATGCGACATTTGCAATAATCATAAATAAAATTCCTATGACTTGGCATTTTATAAACATGCTTTAAAGAGTTTGAAATGGTGCAATATTTATAGCGGTGTAGGTTCCATCCATCGATTACATGGTTCCATCCACCTATGCTAGCTTTTGATCATTATGCCACTTCCATATTATCAACCACGCTAGAGTACGTCCCTCCAGGAAAAAGCCCAAAATCAGAGTACCTCCCTCTGATAGGTTTTTGTCCCACCCACAAAGGTTTTTGAAATAGAACTAACTCGAGGAAGATTTCCGTGTCCGCCCTTGACCGTGGGCACGGCTATTCGAATAGTTGTATACTCTGGAGAGTCTGTACATCTTTACCCACAAGAGGTAATCGTCCCGATGGTTCTACATGATTCCTTAGCCATGCAGATCGAGAGACTACCATGAGGCCTTTACAATACCTCGCTCTCTAGCATCTCACTCCTATGGGGTTGCTTCCATAGGTTGTGCGGGATGTCCACCACAGGTTAGCGCAGTCGAACTCCACTCTCCATATACGCTAGCCTCAGCGACGTCACCTACATCCGATGTCCCATTCCACGTGGGTTTTTTTATTACCCACCTACACACGTTCTCCGTGAAATGGCTAGAGAGTCTAGTAAATTATTCAGCCAAGCCTACAGTTTGCCAGCTTGTGGTTGTACTGTTGTACACGGAGGGGGTCATCACAGGATTAAGTCCTTAATTTGTCCGGGCGGTTCATTCCACAAACCACAATCCTTGTGTTACATCCACACCTTGTGTTACATCCACACCTTGTGTTACATCCACACCCACCACTCTTACCATCCGTCCAGACTGGTATAACAGATTTTTAGAGTTTTGGAGAAGCATAACTTAAGTTATCACAAATAATCAGCCACGTACATCCCGTGACTGTCCCAAAACCAGTTTTAATATTTAAAGATTGATGATCAGGGCCACTAGTGCCCTGGACTTGTCAAGACTAGCACGGCATTAATATGACCTATAGCTAGTAAAGTTATTATTAACATCTAGGGTGACAAATGGTCAGGTGGTTCAAGTTTCAAGGAAAGACATAGTAGTTTTTAAGACATCAAATAGGCAGGTAAGTACCTTAAGCTTTAACATACATTTGCATAGTAAAGTAAGCATGCAATTTAATAATTTAAAGAAACATAATTTTGCATAAAATGTAGGATCAACATGATCAAAGTGATGACTTGCCTTGCTTGGGGTACCATGGCCTTGATTGATCTAAGTCAAAGCCTATTTAGTCAGCAATCTCAACTTCCTAGTCGTCGCTTTTACTCGAGTCTTGATTTTGCTTGAATCCGTCGCCTCGTCGAGTCTTTAGGTTCTAATACGCGACAGAGAAAAAGAAAGACCAAATAAATCCAAACATTTGAAATACCCAATTTACTTTAAATTACACTTTTATTATGATTTGGGAATAGAAGGATGATTCAGATTAATGGACTATAGACACAGCGGTAGCTGGATTTGAGTAAGAGAACGAGTTATTGAAATAGCTTGACCGTGAGGGAAAATTTTAGGATAACGAGGATCAAAAATGAAAAAGAAGTAATTATAGGAATTATCCACTTTGGAAAATGAAGTGGCCAGACTTAGCCGATTTGGGAAAGGCAAGCATCGATCTTTTATTTGATGACTTTCTTTTAATTGATTTACATTTATCAAGGAAGTTCCATGAGTCGGGCAGGACTTAGGGACAGATAAAAATGGGTTAGCAAAGATAGCAAAGAGGGACAGAGCTTTGTGATTTTAGGATACGGATACGTAAGGTGAGTATAATTAAATATGCGGTGTAACTTTGAAATTTCATGTGGCAATACTTATTTGAGATTGCAGTAGCCAACTTAATAAATCATTATGTTAGCGACTTAAGTAAATGATGGGGTTGTTCATTTTAGTCCAGTCATTATTATAAGCAAAGTTAATTATTCTGCTTGATTAACGAACTTATTAGAGATGGCCAATAGTTGCGATTTATTGGAAAGAGGAGTTTATGATTTTGATAAGGTTCGCCTTGATAAGACTATTTCTTTTATTATTAATTATATTCAGTCATTAAGTTTAAATCCCGAGATAGTGATGGGGAATTTGGATGCGAGACAAAGATTAAGGATTGTTCTTTCTTATTCAAGACTTTCTTAATCATATTTATTTGTCATCTTAAATCTCAGTATTTAAGATAATAATGTTAAAGTCTTTACTACAAATATTTTTAAGCTCTTTTGAGAGGGTAGCTTCCTTGATTTTAGAGATGAGTAAACCACACTTGATATTTTATGTGGCTTGCCAATGATTATTTTAAGCACTACTAAGAGAGATGAGCAATTCATGGTTAATATTTCATGTGACACCATCTTGCTGAATTGATTTACCTAGTTGTCATAGACTTGGACAAGATTATATGGGTATGAATTTTTTATCAAGTTTCAAAACTAAATCATTTGGCCATGATGTTGTTATCATTATTATTATTATTACTTAATTAACTTTATGTTAGTTTCTTAGTAATAGGAAAATAAGTCATGTCATGAGCTTACTTTAATTAACTTTAACTTATTAATTTGGCATACAATGGACCCATGCTTAGCTTTAGTTTAATTGCATTATTCCTTTTCATTATGAATTTTATAAGTAATTTCTTATTCCTCTTTCTCATTCACAATGTGTCTTTTACATGCAATTTAATCAAACCTAAATTTTTAATTTCATTTCATAACCCTTTTAGTTTAATTTCACAATTAAATTATTATTCCCATCTTTATTTACAATCCATATTCTAAGATTGATCCTAGAAATAAAGGGAGAGGCTGCAAGTGATACACATTTGCTAGAGGTTACTGTTAGTGGGGCCCACATGTCATAAGAGAGAAGGGGACAGAGAGGAGGGTGCTACCTTTGGCTGGAAACAGAACAGAGCAGAGGCGTCTCAGCGAAATAGGGGAGGTGGCTACGGCCAGGGGGGAGGGGGGCGGTGGCGCCGGTGAAGGGCGGCCGGGGAGGCTCCGGTGGCCCGTGAAATGGAAAGCCCAGGTGATGAGGAAGCTGACGGTGGTAGGACTTCGGCCGGGGTGGCGCCAAGGCGGGTGGGCGGCAGTGCTAGGCGGCCGACGGTGAGGGAGGAAAGGGCGCCGGCGGCCGGAAGGAAGAGGGAAAGGTAGGGGGCGCACATAAGCACAAGAAGGACGGCAGGAGCTCACCTGAGTGGCCATTGCAACCGGGGGAAGGCGGAGGCGAGCCGACGATGTGCACGGGTGGCGGCGCACACGGGTCGCCGTGGCGGGAAGACTTGGGCGGCGGAGGGAGTCGGCCGATGGTGGGGAAGGCCTCGGGGCGCTGAGGTGCTGCTCCCACTGCGCTGAATTCGACTTGGGATCGGCCGAGGAGGAAACGGCGGCAGTAATGGCGGTGGCTGGCTGGAAGCGGGGAAGAAGTGCGCTTGGTGTGCTCGGGTGACGGTTTTGCAATTAATCGCGTGGGGAGGCCGGAGACGACCCGAGGCTTGATGTGACGCGGTCGATTGGTGGAGGGGGTGGCCAGAGCGGCGGAATCGGCGCGAAATGGCGGCGACCGGCGTGAGCTCGGACAGCTCAAACGAGCTCCAATGGGGAGAAGGAAGAGGAGGCGAGCTAGGGGCCCTTTATAAGTGAGCGCGCGCTCGGTGGAGGGTACGGCGGCGGCATGGCAGTGGGTACGTCGGCATGGGTGACGGCATGGCGAGGTGTACTTCGGCATGGCGCGGCGCGCGCGTAGGGGAGTGGCGCGGGGAGTAGGCCGGTGCTAGGCTGCTGGCGCAGAGGTGACGGGGAAAATCGGGGGCGGCTAGGCGAAACCAGGGCGGATTCGGCGGCGCGGGCTGGGCTGGGTCGTCGGCCTGGGGCGACGCCATGAACAAGGGGGAAGGAGGCGGATGAAGACAGGGGGAGGAAGAAGAAGCCACAGCGCCGGGTGGGCCAACGGCCAGGAGAAAAGAAAGGAGTGGGCCGGGCAGAGGAAAAAGAAATGGGCCGGGGAAAGGAAAGAAAATGGCCCGGGCCCAAGAAAGATGTTGGGGATTTTAAGATCTTCTGAATTTTTAATTTTTCATATTTAGATTTGTAATTAGGTTTTGAATTTGAACTCTTGGTTCAAATTCTAGGGTTTACAATTTAACTTTAAAATTTATCAGGTTTCGAAGAAATAATTCTTTTCAATTCTTAGAATTTGAATTTCCGGATATGTAAGTTGGAGGGAAGGATTTTATATTGGTTTTAAATTTCTATCCTTGGTTTTTGGATATCTAGATTTTGATTCAAACTTGGAATTAAGTCTTCCAAGAAGATTTGGATTTTCTCCGTTTGATTTTCAAACTTGGTTCTTGATCCCAAGATTTTGAATTTTATAATTGGGCTTTTGGCAAGAAAATCCAATTTGAGAGATTCGAGCAACGACAAAGATTTTTGAAATACCCAAGAAAATGATTAAAAGATTTTACACTTTTCGCAATTACAGTAATTCCCTATTTGGGATGTTACATGGGTGCTCGAGCACCCTCGCCTCCCACCGTAGGTTGAACAAGACCGGCCGGCCCGGAGGTTGAAGAAGAGCCGAAGTCGGAGTTGAGGATTGAAGAAAGCATGAGGCCTAGTCGATGTCTTAAGGCCCAATGCCCCAGCCAGCCCAAATCAGTGTCATATCCTGGCCCAAAATCCCATAGACAGTAGAACAACATATGAACAGTAGATAAGGTCATGAGGAAGATGAACAGCAGAATGCCTGAACAGTAGATAAGGTCACGGAGACACCGAGTTGGAGATAGACTCACCGTCACTGTTGAAATGGCAGCCTGACGGGGTGGAGGGGGAGGCGGAGGCGGAGGCGGTCGGTGGCCCAGCGTGGAGGGCGGCCCGACGCGGAGCGGAGGGGCGCTGTTGGCCACTCAGTGGTGGTCGGGTGCGGGCACAGCCAGTAGGAGAGGCTGAGCATGGCTGGCACCTGGCAGGTGGCGCGCGGCGGCATCGACGCATCGGTAGGAGAGGATGAGGTGAGCTGGTGAGGTGAAATGTGAAAATCCCCAATTGTTTTTTGCTGTGCAATGCAGTCATGCGGGACTGCAGGTGATGCATTGGTGAAGTGTTGAGGCCGTGAGGCCATGAGCCCGTGACCTCTATCATCTGTGATTTGTGAATGAGTGAATCACCAATTTATTATTGTTGTACTGATGTAAATTGTTGTTTAATCGACAGTAGCCATTAGCCGATTAGCCAATTTGTTTAATCAGTGGTTGACTAGTTATTGTTTAATTATTCTTAGATTTACAAAAACGGAGAAGTGAGCTTTGCACAAATATTTCTCAAACATTGCAACTAGTACTAACCCTCCAACTATAGAAAGCAGAATTGAAGCAAAAAAAAGATTCGGCATGAATTTAATCCAGATGATATTATTGCCAATTCATCGTGTTGCAAACCAATTGAAGATTATCCTAATGAGATTAGAGATCAAGTTAGGAGAGCATATTTATTGAAGCAAAAAAGGTTCAACATGAATTTAATCCAGATTATATTATTGCCGATCCAACATGTCGCAAACCAATTGAAGATTATCCTAATGAGATTAGAGATCAAGTTAGGAGAGCATATTTATCCTAACAAGATTCATTTGACTGCTTCTTTAGATTATGCAAGATATCTCATTCAGCAAGGTGAAACTTTTCGTGGACACAACGAATCTTCGACTTCCATGAACAAGGGCAATTTTAGAGAGTTGGTGGATTGGTACATTGATAAAAAGGCAGATGTGAAGGAGGTTTTTGAATTTGATGGTGGTGGTGGAGCAGCAGATTTGATACAAAAGATAGATAGCTTTGAATTTGTGTTCATCATGCGTTTCTTGATAGACATGTTGAGCATTACACATGAGTTATCACTTTGTTTGCAAAGAAGGGGTCAAGATATTATTGAAGCTATGAATTTGATTGTGGATGTGAAAACGCAATTGCAAGACATGAGGAACAATGAGTGGCCATTGTTCAATACAGAAAATGTTTTGATGAGTCAAATGAGATTGATGTGCCAAGTATGGATGATCACATTGGAGTAAAGGGTAAATCTGCACGTCGGAAGCATAAGGTTACTCTCTTTCACTATTATTGTATTGATATTTTCAATGTTACTCTTGATGCCATTATGGTAGAGATGGATCATCGCTTCAATGAGGTTTCTTCAGAGTTGTTGGTATACATGTCTTGTCTTGATCCAAGCAACTCCTTCTCTAAGTTTGGTGTGCAAAAGCTAGTTCAGCTTACTGAGATTTATACAGCAGATTTCACCATAGCTGATTGTTTGTTGTTAAGAAATCAGCTTCAAACATTCATTATCAATGTTAGAAGAAGTGTTGAATTTCATGAATGCCGTGATCTTGCAAATGTTGCTCAAAAGATGGTTGAAATCAGAAAAAAAATAACTTTCGCATTGGTGTATCGCTTCATCGAGCTTACATTGATCCTTCCAGTGGCAACAACATCAGTTGAAAGAATTTTCTCAGCAATGAAGACTTGATAATAAAAGAATCATTTAACGCTTTCAAGACATAAAAACTTGTAGAGTGAAATTGCATCATAATCAGATTTAGTGACTTAGTAGTATGTTTTCATTTCATTTTTAATGTTTATGAATATTCACAATTTAATATTGTATTACTAAATTTGATATTTCTTATCTACAGATTGGTACTCTCATATTTATGAACATTTGGGGTCACATTATCCATTAGCAAGGTACTAAATTTATTGTATTGTACATTTTCAATTTGATATTCCAATGGCAAAAGACCAATAGATGTAGCTTTGGTATGCTTATGTTGTGCTATAGCCTCAATAGTAGAGCTCCCCTTCTATTTTCATCATAGACTCGCCACTGATTTTCTCCACCATACTCCGTGCACACCAATAATAATGGTATTGAAGCGAATGAGGCCCCATGGCTTCCACCTCCATCGCATCCTACATCCTTTGCCCCACCAATACAAGCCTTCGTACGAAGCATTGCTACAACCACCACAGATTCTAGTGTCATGCATTGGCAATAGCCACCATGCTCACAGACGAAAGGTCAACTTCCTAAGGAAAAGCTTCAAATCTTGAATTGGAAATTGGACCTTTCTAAGTTGAAAGTTTTTGTGTGTTGCTAGACTCGAACAAAACATCATATAAAATGTAGCTAGAACATCTTTTCTTTGTAGACATATCACATATCAACTATATAAATAGTGAATTCATAGCTTTCTCTCTCACTCTCTCAAGAAAAATAAAGAGTGAAATTGATAGTCTGTTTCTCCACATATCAAGATAACTCAATAAATCCAACACTATGTGTGTGTTTGGATGGGAGCCAAACCTAGCCCTACCAAAAAATTGGTAATGCCCATCCTTTTTGGCCATTGCTTGGATGGGCACCAAATTTTGGCTCGCCTTGAAGTAAGTTTGGCACATCCATTTTCTTTGCGCCAAAACCCTGGCGAAACGAGGGCGTGGAATTCATACACCAAAAATTTGGCCCCCAACCATCCACAGTGTGGTCACTAAGGAATAAACTAGATGCAGTCATCTCCTTGGGTCTGTTGTTCATCTACCTTTTTCTTTCATTTGCAGCCCCTCCCGACACATGTTCCCAGCGAAGCACACCCAGCCGAATCGAGCGGTAAAAGCTATGGCTACTGGCGGTCAATGGGGCTCCGGTGTCTCCCAAACTGCACCACCCCCTCTCCTCTCAAGTGAAGCAGATCACAGAAAAAGGTCAGCAAATCCAAGTTCCCCACCACCCATGTTGATCCCCTTTGTGAGCTCGTGAGGCAAGGAATCTCTGGATAGTATTAGTTAGGAGTTTTTTGGATTCTCTTGATGGATATATTCTTAGATTGGAAAATGTTTCTATCGTGGCCTTATCAGAGTGTGAGTGAGATCTCTTGTAGGATTGATTCGTGCACTGCGCTATGGTATGTGAATGATCTCTTAAAAGGAAGAAAATAAAACCAATCATCCATTGGAATGTGCTGACCTTTGTGATCTATTTTTCTGTGAACTTATTCATATTGCTATCCTTATTGCATTTGCCCAGATGGACATTGATCGTTAATAATATTATTACTACTACATGTGTTATTGTATGTGGAGGCAGAAGGCTCTACTGTGCTTGTTCTTCTCCTAGCTCTGTGGCGGAGGAGCAGAGATGGTAGGAGGTCTAGGGGTCAAGGTACAAAGTATGGCCCACTGGTTGATAGGGATATCCATAGGTAATGTGCTGATTAGGCTTATTGACACCTCAGATGCAACATGCATTAAGCAAGAGCTGTATTCTACAAGCTTTGTACTAGGTTTAGGCAGAAGGGATGGTTAGCTGACACATTTCATGTTTCAGTAGAGGAACAAATTGCAATGTTTCTATACATGATGGGACAACATCACACAAATGCATCTGTAGGATTTTGGTTTTGGCGATCTGGTGAAACAGTGAGTAGGTATTTTAATGTTGTGTTGCGTGCAATGGGGAAATTAGCATGTGATCTCATTTATACTAGATCGACGGATACACATACAAAGATCACTAGCAACCTAAACAGATTCTACCCCTACTTTGAGGCAACACTCGGCCTAAAGATTATGTTAGTCACCCTTACTTAAGTTTGATACTTTTGTTTGATATGTACTACTTTTCTATTGTACATAGGGATGTACAGGGGCATTAGATGGCACTCACGTTCATGATTGGGATGCTGACATACATGAGTGGACCCAAGCGTGATTGCATAGCTGAGCAGATGTGGAATGATAGAGAGAGTGCTCGTAACAATGATGGTACTAACTCAACAAGCATGAATGGATATGATGAACATTGATAACCGAACATTGATGTATATTTGTGTTGTAAGGAATATTTGTAGTATCGTCGAGCTTAGTGTTAATTTGTATGCCATATTAGACTAATACTTGTTTATGTATTTTCACTACACTGTATTTCTTTTGCATGTTTTACTCGGTTCTGCATATTAGCAGTAGAGACAGAAGTACTCGGTTCTGCTTATTAGTAGTAGAAATGGAAATACTCTGCATTTAGTTATCTCTTCTGGGTGGAACTGGTTTTCTAGATCATGATTTGATCTGAGGACAAATCGGACCATCACTTTGCATGTAATTGTCCATGTATTCAGTTCAATAAAAGGAGGAAAACATGTATGTAACTGAATCTCACTCGTATGTTGTTAGCCCCTGCTGACACAAATGCTATCCCTCCCGATACACAAGCCCTCTCTCTGATAGGATTCTAATAATTAGGGAAGATAGATGGTGGATAGATTAACATACACTGCAACATCTGATACCAACGAAAGCTTTCAATGATGTATCTGGTTTCCAGGGAGGCCTAAGAAGTTATTTGATAATCCGTTGGCAGTTGAAATTTGAACTCGAAGGAGCACCTGCAATTCGCAATCATAAAGTTCTACATTAACGAAAATTTGGAAAGAAGTTCTTCTTCTAAGCACAAGCAAGAAATCGATCGGAAGGATGAGACGTGCAAGTGCTTGTATGCAGTTGCTACAGGAGTATGTTATATCTGGATTCTATCTTAGCAACTAAATAAAAAAAAGAACCACAAATTGGTTTCAAACCAAATGCTAGCCGAATAAGTTGCCATAATTTTGGTACGTCAATTGGCTTCAAACCAAATGGAGGCCTATTGATCTTGGGCAATTACTATGGCTACAATCCAACACCATATTCTGCCAATTTTTTTGTCATGCCTTTGCTTTGGTCATGCCTAGATTTTGGTGGGGCTGGTTTGGGCTCAAACCAAACACACCCTATATCTCTCACTTCAAAGTTCCATATGGCAACCTTACCTATCCACCTATCCCAACAAGGCAGCCAGAAGAAAGTTCACATAGCAGTTTCGCACACAGCTGATAGCCTATGAACATATTTACTTCTTCAAAAGAACTAGTGATGATGATAGTGCCATAGTGGTGGTACCCCTAAAATCCTTAACAAAAACAAAAAAACTCCCAACAAACAAAACGACACTTCCCTAAAATTCTCTAACAAAAAAGAGCAAAACAACAAAGCTCATCAGCCGTGCAACAAAGATGAGAGGGGAGAGTGTAGAGGCAAAGACAAAGGGTGAGATAGACAAGTTGAGAATTTTTTGTACGGATAATCCATTTTTTATTCGAAATTACATAAATATACCCGCGGGAAATTTTTTTGCAAAAATAGGCTCCAGTCGCCTAATGGTTGGGCGACTGGAGACTTTCGCCCAACCAGACCGCGACACAATTTATCTCGCTGCACGGTAGAGCGACTACATTAAGTCGCTCTTCCGTTCGGCGACTTAACGGTAGTCGCTATCCCGTTAAGCGACTAGCATGCAGTCGCCATCCCGTTAAGCGACTGCATGTAGCCCCCGTGATTGTTTTAAATTTTGTGAATTTTGTAACGTTGAACCGGTAAAAAATACGGTGAAGTTGTAATAAAAGTTTATGTTCATTGTATATTGTAGGTATGTAAAAAGTTTTTAAATTTTTTTTTTATGAAAGATTGAGTAGAAAACGATCGATACATACACTGTTAAGTGAGATAGTTTATATGTGGGGAGAGAGATGATAGACTATGTAAATTTAAATAAACTTCATAATATAACTGAGAGTAACATGCCGCACGTTTTTTCATTACATGCATAACATATATAGCATCTGCAACACGCCTCACTGGTCACCCTGGTGTGCCCCGTCACCGCGCCCGCGTCCTCCCATACGGCCTCGCTTGGCCCTCCTCCGGTGCAACGGGTTAGGACGATCCGAAAAAGTAAAACGAGCAGGAGGGTGTCTATCCCGCCCCTGCGCTGGTGGAGTCAGCTGCACCTCTGGCTGTGTGCCCGCCGGTGCACCGGGGAGGGCACTGCTAGAGAGAACCTCCGGTGCTGCGTCGGAGAACTGCCCGGACCACTCCGCGAAAAACTGGTCCACATCGTCCGGGCCTGGGGAGACGCCGTGCTGCTGGTAAGTACCTGCAATATTAATATCGTTAGTTCATTGCATGTCGTCTTCGGATAAACACGATATAAGACCCTCTGCGTACCCGTAGCTGGCGCCATCGAGGTGGGAAAGACAGGGGTGTGCGTAGGAGGCGTGAAGTGAACCGGTGTAGGAGGCCCTGCCCAGGCTGAACCCCCTGGCTGCTCCGGGTGAGGCGGTGGAGGACGTGTCCATGTCGGTGCACCAGAGTAGTGCCACGCTGGTCGGGGTGGCACTGGTGGACGAGCGGTGGGCGTGGAGACCGCCGGTAGCCTCGTGCAGGACAGTAGGCTAACAATACGTCTACACCCATCGTGCATCCGACGCGCAAAGCTGACGCCCTCGTCATGGGTCAGTTGCCCACCACTGGTGAGCCTCTCAAGTACTGTGCCGGAGTCGGCACATAGGACAGAACCGACGTCAGCCTGAACACAAAGACATGAAATGAAATGGTCGATTATCGAAACGACATTACCATTCGGGAATCTTTGAAATGACATTTAACGTACCGCGAGGTGAGCGTCGCGCGCGAAGTGCGCGGGGTACGTGTCCGTCGGAGCGACGACGTGTGTGGCAGACGGGTCTACCACATATACGAGCCTGGTACGGGTTTGTGGCTGGTACCAGCGAAGGTACTCCGCGTACTCCGTGCTGTCGTACGGGCGGTCCTCCTCCACGCGGTCGTCGAGCGCACCCTCCCACTGCTCGACCCAGGGATGCATCTTCAACGACCAGTCCGTCCCTCTTTTCACTCCCTTCGCGCTGTGCCTGCGTATAGAACCATTACGTAATGTGAGATACTTGCGAACACAGTAGTAAGTATGTACATATTTACCACAAACGATCACTCACCCGTGCACGTGCCGCGGAAGCGATGGTCCGACTGGTACAGGAACCGGCTGCCGTAGCCCGAACTGCCGCATCACCCGCTGGGGTGCGTAGTCCTCCACGTAGATGAGGTACACGAGCTTCTGGCGGGTGAGCCAGAAAGCTCTGTCACGCCAGCAAAGTGAGGACAGACCGGCAGGAGCACGGGCCTGCACTGCCGTATCAGCGTACGGCTCCCAGCGCACGTCGTCGGATGTGATGCGGTCGAGCTGCTCCAGAAAGACCCGGTACGCCCGCGTGACCTGCACGTGCGCGAACTGTACCTGCAAGAAAGACAAGTTGTTTAGATTGACGATCGTCAGTACGAAAGAAATAGTAGACTGTGATAACACTTACTCGCCTACGGCACCAGATAGAACCCATCGTCGGCCGGTCGACGTCTCCCCCTCCCCCTGGATACATCTCGGGCCCGTACAGACCCATGTCGTCAAGCACAGGTCGTCCGACGCTTAAGCGCTCGAACGACCACAACTGCAGTAGAAGGGGACAGCCCGTGAGGATCGAGTTTGCCTTGACCCTCGTGCACGCATCGCACAGCGCGCGGTACGTCGCGGCAAGTACGGCCGATCCCCAGCTGACCTGGTGGGGCTCGCCGTCAGCGATCGCCCTCGCATAAGCGATGAGGCGCGCATCCACCGAGTTGCCGTGGCTAGTGGTGAAAAGCACCCAACCAAACAACCACAGCACGTACGCCTCCAGGTGCCGCGAGACCTGCTGATCGTCTGCCTGCGGAACCATGCGCTCCACCTGAATGCAAAAAAATTAACACATAGTACGTAATACCACAAATAAGAGCTTCGAAGACACGATCGATTTTATATACCACGTACCCGGTACTGTCTGAGCCACCTCAGTGTCGGCCCATGGGTCTGGTCCTCTCCGAACACGTGGTGGTCATCGGCCGGTGGAACGACACCCTGGAATCTGGCGAGCAGGTCAGCGCGCCAGTGGGCCGGGGCCTCCGGTAGGAAGGCAGCGTCTCCCGCGATCGGAAGCCCAAGGAGCAGGGACACATCCTGCAAGGTCGGCGTCATCTCCCCGAATGGGAGGTGGAAAGTGTGCGTCTCGGGCCGCCAACGGTCCACCAAAGCCGTCAGCAGGGAACGGTCGAACGGAAAGCGTCGTGATCGCTCCCCGCCCGCCTCGTCCCCGCCCTCGTCCCCGCCAGCGCCTCCATCCTCGTCCGTGGCCTGCACCATCCGGGCAAGAGGGAGTAGCCCGGCATCCCGCAGCTTGCAAACAAAGTGAAGGTCAGCACGGAACGAACTTACTGTCGCACTAAACGCTGGAGTAGTGCAAACCTGGCGGTCCAACGAGGGTCGAGTCCCCAGGCCACGCGAGGTGTGCGTGTCCGGACCACTCCCAGCTGAGGCGGGTCGTCCGTGCTCCCCGGTGGCGGGACTAGACGGGAAGCGCGATGAGAGCGGTCCACGTGCTCGTCCAACAGCGCGAACCGCCACTCCGAGTCACGTCCAGCACGAGCCATACCTGGAAAATTTGTACAATAATTTCAACATTCAATGTTCTACATCTAAATTTCAACACTACATTTTCTATATCTAAATTTGTACAATAATTTCAACATTACATTTTCTGCATGTAAATTTCAACACTAAATTTTCTACATCTAAATTTGTACAATAATTGCAAAATTAAATTTTGTACATGTACATTTAAATACTATTTTTTGTACAATAATGCATTATAAATGGTATACAAAATTTAGTTTACACATTTTGTAAACTAAATTTCTAAACTATATTTACTAAACAAAATTTGAAAATTAAATTTGTAAACTACATTTCTAAACTACATTTTCTAAACTATATTTCTAAACTAATTTTCTATACTACATTTTGTAAACTAATTTTCTATACTACATTTTGTAAACTAATTTTCTAGACTATATTTTCTAAACTAATTTTCTAGACTATATTTTCTAAACTAATTTTCTAGACTATATTTTCTAAACTATTTTTTCTACACTAACAAAAAATATAACACAAAAACTTACCTGAAAAACGCGCACTCCTTCTCCTCCCCCTTCTCTTCTCCCCCTTCTCTTCTCCTCTCCCTCTCCCTCTTTCCCCTCTCTTCTCTGCGCTGGCCGAACGGAAGAACAGTCCGGCGCTGCGTCGTCGCCTTATATCCACCTTCAGTCGCCCAACCGTTGGGCGACTGAATCACAGTCGCCGAACGGTTCGGCGACTACATTGAAGGCGCCCAACGGTTGGGCGATTGCAATTAATCGCCCAACCGTTTGTAGACTCTCCAGCTGTCGCGGTCTGGTTGGGCGAAAGTCTCCAGTCGCCCAACCATTAGGCGACTGGAACCTATTTTTGCAAAAAAAAATTCCCGCGGGTATATTTATGTAATTTCGAATAAAAAATGGATTATCCGTACAAAAAATTCGACAAGTTGATCCTAACAATATCAACCCAACATACTAGAAAAATATAATATTTTTTATGCGTAACATAACACAACATTATGCTGGAAACTAAAATAACAACAAAAAAACACATCATTAACATCCAAAATTCCCCGATAACCCGCGCCTCACACAACCACCCTCCCAACGGTACTTGCCACCGTTCCCCACGAACTTTTCAAAATCTCCACGCCTTTGGGCCTTTGGCGCCTCCCCTTTAAAACCTAACCCGCTCTGCTTCTCACTTCTCAGTCATGTAGACAGTATACCAAACCACCAATCACTCACCGCTGTCAGTAGTAGTAGTAGGCTAGTAGCAGGCAAGAATGCAACAGCTCGATCTGGAGTCCATGTTGTGCGTCGTCGTCGTCGGCGAGTCCAGGTCGAAGGTCGCGTTCGAGACCATCGCGTTCTCCGGCTCCGACGCCGGCAGCCAATGTGATATTATTAGTGTCGACGCTCACGCCAACGATGCGGACGCCCCGGCGGAGTCGCGCCAAATCGGCATCGGCTGGGCCGAGCTGGCCGGCGCGGTCCTGGAGCGGGACGACTCCACCAAGGGCAGCTCTAACACAAAGGCGGCGGCGGGCGCGGTAGCGATGCGTAAGTGCGCGCCGAGGCCGGACGCGAGGAGGTTGCCTACTGGCGGCAAGACGGCCGTCGTCATCGGCGTTCTTCCTGCGGGCAAGATGGTCGTGAAGAAGCGGCGCTCTCCCTGTCTTGGCCGCGGCTGGCTCCGGCCGGCGGCAGGGGCCAGGGTCTTTGCAAGCGAGGCCGTGGAGACGTAGCCCGCGTCCCCGAAGGTGTGGTTCTTTGGCGCTGTACGGTCGGAGAGCCGTGCGGCGGTACCCGCGCTGCCTCAGAAGGAGGAGGAGGAGCGGAGCGGGCGCTGGGCGAGCTTGACTGCCGAGCTGCATGACCTATGTCGCTCCAATAATCGTCGTGAAGGTGAACTGGAGGCGAGCGAATCGAAGGCCACGGCGCCGGAGTCACCGTCGCAAACCACTCTGTCGCCACCGCGGCCGGTCGTGGGTCTAGGAGATCTGAAGCGCCTTGCTTCGCGGTGGTGGCCGGAGACTATAGAAGGGGAAGGACGGGGCTCGGTTTGAATTTTGCGGGCTCGTGTTACCAAAAAAACCATCTTCTCTCGTTTCTGCACGTGAGTGTGAGACCCTTTTCTAGAGCAAGCTGCTCCTCGTACCTTGTGTTGTCGATGTTGGACTTTAAGGGCCTGTTTTTTCTTTTACTACGGTTTATGATTTTTGATTACGATTTATGGTATTTAGATTGTTCGTGCGAAAAATTACAAAGTAACAGAAACTCACATGCGGTTTTTGCAGATATAAATGAAGTCGGTACAGTCTGTACTACAATTAACTAGTAGACGCTATTTTAAAAAGATATTTCGTTGAAAAGTTAGTTAATGTAGAAAAGCTATTACAGCTTTTAGAAGCTGAAAAGAACAGAGCCTAAATCTTTAATCAATCACTTCTTCATGACTCGAACTCGAGTCGGAGAAAATGTGCAATGTATGAAGTAAAAACTGACTTGGCCGAGTTGACTAATGGTATGATATCTATCTCAAGCGGGGGAAAAACTACGGCACCAACCTGAAAAGGACAAAAGGCATATGCCTCAGTATTTTTTTCCAGCTTTTCGGCCGGCGGCTTCTTGCTTTGACTTATATCAAATTGCTTTGACTACGAGCCACGGCAAAAAGACATCAGCTATACTCTAAAAAAAACAGCGCCACAGACACCTGGGGAAAACAAATGTGAAAGAAGTAAACTTTATGGGCTCGCACGCGAACGAGCAGCTCAGAAGAAGCCGGCCCAACACCTGCGTGGTCCGTACGGTCCAACGGAATAGCCTGACACGGGCCGCGCCACATCTTTTCGGTTTCTGCACCACCTCGTGCCGCCCGCACCAAACCGTCCGCCGGATTCGACCGTTGGAATGGAAGCACATCGCCACGCAGCGCACGAGAAAATTAAAAGAAAATTAAATCTCTAGCGACTACGCACTTCACGACCGTTGCACAGTTCAAACACCACAGAACGCCCACTCCGCCGAGTGAGTCGAGCATAATAGACCGCGACGCCCGCGTTCTCACGGGTCAAGAAAAAGCGAGAGAAGTAAAAAACCGCCGTGTTAGAGAGAGCAGAGCTGCTCGCCGTCGCCGCGCCAATATGGGGTGCATCTCCTCGAAGCTCCTCCCGCCCGGGCCCGGCGACCGCAACGGCGGCGCGCGTGCCACCATGCGCGGCCGCGTTGACCACGTCGTGTCCCTCACCTCCACCACCTACGGCGTCCTCGACCTCCACCCCAAGCACGGCACTGCCGCGCCCACCGCCGCCGCATGCCAAGAAATGGAGCAGCCGCCGCCGCAGCAGGACAAGCCGATAAGCAGGGAGTGGAAGCGCTCCTCCAGCAAGCGGCCGCCGCCCCTCGTTGTTCCGAACGCCAAGAAGCAGCCGCCGCCGCCGCCGGCCAAGCCGGAATCCGGCATGGAGGTGATCAATGCGTGGGAGATCATGGCCGGGCTAGAGGACGCCGACGCAGCGGCTGGTTCGCCGGCGAAGAAGCCGGCCAAGCCGAGCCGTTGGTCGCCGGCCAGAGTCATCGCCATGGCCCTGCCGTCGCCCAAGAAGTCGGCGGCGAAGCGGAGGAACACGCCGGGGAAGGAGAACAGCCCGCTGCAGCGTTGCTCCGGGAACAACAAGCCCGGCGATATCGACGCCGACAGGGTCCTCCGTCCGTACAATTCCATCGACAACTCCAAATTGTCCAGGGTGTCGAAAAGATTCTCCCCGGCGAGCACCCGTGTTGTCCGGAAGCCCGGCCCGGCCGAGACCGGCGGCGGCATGTCGTCGTCGCGGCGGAGCCTGAGCCCGCTGTTCGACCCGGAGCTCCTCGCTTCCATCGAGCGCGAGCTCTCGGAGGAAGGCGCCCACATCAAGCGCATGGTCGGGTCCGAGAAGCCCAAGCACCCGAAGGCGGCTCCGCCGGCGATGGTGGCCGAGGGCAAGTGCCCGCCCGGCGGCGCGGACGCGGTCGTCCTGTACACCACCACCCTCCGCGGCATCCGCAAGACCTTCGAGGAGTGCAACGCGGTGCGCTCGGCGATCGAGGCCCACGACGTGAAGGTCATCGAGCGGGACGTGTCCATGGACTCGGGCTACCGGGAGGAGCTGCGGCTGCTGCTGGGCGGGCGGGAGGTGCGCGTGCCCGCCGTGTTCGTCCGGGGCCGGCACGTCGGCGGGGCGGCCGAGGTGACGAAGCTGGAGGAGGAGGGCAAGCTGAAGGCGCTGCTCCAGGGCCTGCCGCGGGCGCGGGTCTGGTGCGCGGGCTGCGCCGGCGTGCGGTTCGTCATGTGCCGGGACTGCAACGGCAGCCGCAAGGTGCGCGTCGACGGCGAGCAGAAGGAGACGGTCCAGTGCGGCGAGTGCAACGAGAACGGCCTCGTCCGGTGCCCCATCTGCTCGTGAGGTTCGTTTCGCAGCAAAATGTGGGGTTGGACCTGGCGAATGGCGACGACTGTCGGTGTGGAAAGTTGTGGATTGTTGCGTTGCATTGGGTTGATTTGCCTGTCTACCCGGCTGGTGTTGGATTTTGCCATGTGCTCGTCGCGCTCGGCAACGGGCTAAACACTGTAATATGTACCGATTCATATTGTTTTCGTATGTAATTCAATTGCTTTTCATTCTGAGGTACATTTCTTGCTATTGCAATTTCGTTGTTCGGGTTGCGTAAGAACGGTGATTTTTTACAGATTTTTATCACAGTTCCAACCGCAGAAATCTATCTAGCCATTTTCCCCATCTCGGCGGTATTGATTTTGTCAGTATGTAACATATGTACTACTGAAAAGATGGAACTGAAGCACCCGGATTCTCGTCACGTACGTTTGTAGTTTCTCTAGGATTGGATAAGAACACAGTCCGAGAAAACGAAGAATGGAAGGAATGAATCATGGCATGGAGAAGTTTGCAAGGTAAATTTCCCTTTCCTTTCGGTTGTACCTGATCAACACAAACAGCTCGAAAATGCATGGAGAAGTGACTACGCTTAAGCGGGTACATATTTAGAGGGCAAAAAATGTGGCTTTTACTAACCGGTATCTTTTGATTCAATCCCATGGTCCTTCGCTGATTCTTGTTATCCTATTTTAAGAACAATTCTCATTTTGTATGTTATGTTGGTTGAGTGATTTCATACACAACATAAGCAGCACACATCGAAAATTCGCTTCAAAATACATATGGTTTTCATTTACCTTATGAAACCTTTTTCAAATTATGAGATCATTATGCTTACTCATAGCACATAATAATGAAGACGAATGTATATAGAACTATTTGAGGGGGGGGGGGGGGGGGGGTGTTTGTTTTAGTTATCAAGAAGGAACATAGCATACCGCGGATCCAACTTCACACTAGCTAGATTGTTGCGGATTTATGATGTGTTTGGTTTGTGCTCAATTTTAGGTAAAGCGTGGGTAAAAAAGAGATAAAAACTAAAAAATGGTATAATGTGTCTTCCTCCACAATTGGATAGTCTTCCCTTCCTCCTCCGCTGGTGCTGCTACCTCCCCTTCCTCCTCCTCCTCCATTGCCATTGGCTCCAGCTCCAAATCTTGCGACAGGGGGCGCCGCAACGATAACGGGTTCACCACACCCTAGGATATAGAGGGAGGCTGAGGAGGCGGTGGTCTGGTGGTGGGCGGTGGCAGAGGGAGGAACGGACGATATGGTGATGTTGTGAATATTAGGTTGGGCGAGGTGGTGGTGGAGAAGGGGGAGGCGGAGGAGGGATGCGGAGTTGCCCCTACTAGAGAAAAGAGGTGAGGGGAGTAGTGAGGACGGCACCGAAGATGAGAGGGAGGGGAGGAGTGGCAAGGAGGCTAAAAGGATAGTATTATGTAGTTGCTTTAAAAAACTACAAAATGTGGCAATAGCCAACACACTTCTAGAAATGGAACTAAGAAGACAGCAAGATGCTACTGGCCAGCCTGGCCGACTGCCCTAGTCATCAGTCACCTCGCCTTTTGATTAATCCAGCCGTACAATTAACAATTAGATGGTCCTGATCGTTTGCTGTAGTAGACTAGTAGAGCAGTCCAGCCACAAAAGCCTTCGCTTCGCTCAGTCTCCCATCAGGTCTCTCTCACATCACCAGATCCCCACCCAAACCACGCGGCGCAGCAATGGCGGTGCGCGCTAGCCTCGCCGGCTTCCTCGCCGACGCCGCACTCGACGAGTCCTTCGGCATCCCATAGGGCCGTCGCCGTCACGCCCTTCTCCGCCTCCGGCCACCGGCGACGAGGGCCACCTCCTTCCGCGCTGTGACTCCTGCTTCGCTTACTTCAGCACCCTCTGCCTGCTCCACCGCTGGTTGTGGTCCTGCGCCATCTGCTCCGCCGACAACGACCTCCCCGCCGATGCCGCCGCCCGCGACGGCGACCATGACTCGCCCGAGATGCGCTCCGACTTCGTCGACCTCCTCCTCCCGGGTATGGGTCTCACTGTTCCGATCTGATGCAATGTGGTTGTGGCGCAGTGCAATGACGTGTTGGTAGTTTTTGTATAGGAGGAGGGCGAGGCGGCGGGGGCGACTACTCACGTGTACGTGGCGGTGGTGGACTTGTCCTGTAAGATCTCATGATTCCTTCGACTTAAAGCATGAACATTTGGTTCTAGCTCATGTGTTGTACTGTCTCCAAAATTTAAAGATCAGTGACCCGCACCTTTGTATCTAAACAAGAAAAATTGACAAATAGTGTCATGTTAAAGCTTTAGCTTGCTATTTGCTAAATATGATCAAGTGTGAGTAGATTGATCCCCTGCTGAGGGGCGCCATGTGAATGGAGAATTCAACAACATGTACTATGCTCATGCCTTGAAGTCATTGATATGATTGTTGTGTTCCTATTTGTGGCACCTGTGGATGCTTGCTTTGAATAGCAAAAAGAAAAGGATTTATTGATCATATACCCTCCATTTAGATGGAAATTCAAGATTTACCCTCCTGGCCCACGTGTCAGTGACTTATGATGACCCCACGTGTCATTGAGATGAGAAGGGTAAATCCTGAATTTCCCAACTAAAGGGAGGGTACATGATCCAATCCCCCATTGGATGCTTCATTTTGCTGGTTGAGAGCATACAGGGCCCATGGGGCATGGTACAAAGTGGAAAGTGGTTGTTTTTTATTGGTGCATGTGAAGGGAGCAAAGTGGTGCATGTGGGGGACAAAAATAGAGGTGCTGCAGCAGGTAGTGGAGAGAAAAGTAGTAGGAGCAGCAGCAGAGAGTGGAGGGAGAGCAAAAATTGCAGCAAAGCACGGAAGGGAGCAGAAATTGCAGCAGAGCAGAGGAGGAGCAGCAATTGCAGCAGAGAGGAGCAGCAGCACTGCAGCAGCACAAGAGGGGAGAGGAGCAGCAGCAGCAGGCCAACATCTAGTTAAGTGAGTTCACAACTTCACACAATTGTTGTTCTTGTTGTTCTTCAGTTAGTAAGTTATATTAGCACAAGAATAAACATCCTGTTGAACCCAAGCTTTCAACAATTGATTGAGTTCATTACAATGTGAAGCAAAATATTGAATGTTAGCTTAATCAATCAAAATGGAGAGAGGTCACTTCTGCATGTATTTAATTTGTAGAGCAGCATGCACATTATTTTCCAAATCCAGGATTGAAGTAATAAAGTTTACAGTGCTATCTGCATGTCATCTTGTTATCATCTTTCTCAGTAGATCAAATCTGAATTTGTTAACTACATAGATCAAATATGGATTTGTTAGACAAAAGACATGGATAAATCTTTCTTCTGGGTTGTTGTGTAATGTAAGATATGGCTTATGCCGCTATATGATATTGTAGGTGATGGCGGGTAAAAGTATCAATGTTTGTGACCATGGAGAGCGACTAGGAGGTGCTAGGTGGAAGTGCAGATATTATAAGCTTACGAAGTCAGGCGGAGGTGTCACATGCCTGAAAGAACATCTTGATGGGAAGCACGGAGATGTTATTCCTTGCAGTGGGGTTCCGGCGGAAGTAAGATAGCTCATGCTAGCAAATATAGAAGAAACGAAGGCAAAAAAGAAATCTATTAGAGATGAGCGCCTGCGAATGGAGCAAGTTGCTTCAGAGCCTGTAGCTCGTGGTCCATCACGTGAAAATATCTTCGATGAAGATGAGGAAAAGCAGATGGAATGGGCTCGCCGAGAGTCGCTGGAGTTGCACCAGCTCGAGCATAGGGCAAGAGTCCGGGGTGCGACATTTGAACATGGTGGTGGTAGTGGAAGATACACAGAAAGGGGTACAGGAACTAATGCCCTTTCTAGGATGTTTGGCAGGTCGAAGTCTATGAGAGTTAATTCTGATATTTTGCGCAGTCGGGCACCCGTCCAACCCCGCATTGACACAACACATAAAAAAGAAGCAAAGTCAAACTTGGGAAAGTATGGGCTAAGTGGTTTCATAGTAATGACATTGCTGGAAATAAGGCAGAGTGTCCTTATTTTCGTGCTACCATCATAGTTACACAAGAACTTGGTGAAGGTGCTCCGTCACCTAGAGGGCATGAAATCGATGAGCCATACCTTGATGCTAATGAACTAGAGATAAAGGAGTATGTACAGGAGTTCAAAGAAGACTGGAGCATATATGGAGTATCCATCATGTGTGATTCCTTGACAGGACCTACACAGATGAGTATAATTAACTTCATGTTGTACTGCAATGGAAGAATGTTTTTTCATAAGTCAGTGAATGCGACCGGTGACGTACAAAATGCGGATTTTTTGTATCATGAAATCTGTAAAGTTGTCGAAGAAATTGGAGTTAAACATGTTATGCAGATTGTGACTGACAATGGTGCAAACTACAAGAAAAAACATGCTGTTTTGTAGTTCAATTACCAGTTGACATGCTTTCTTGTAGTTTGCACCATTGTCAGTCACAATCTGGATACACATGTTTAACTCCAATTTCTTCGACAACTTTACGGATCTCACAATACAAAAAATCCGCATTTTGTACGTCACCGGTCGCATTTACTGACTTATGAAAAAATATTCTTCCATTGCAGTACAACATGAAGTTAATTATACTCATCTGTGTAGGTCCTGTCAAGGAATCACACATGATGGATACTCCATATATGCTCCAGTCTTCTTTGAACTCTTGTACATACTCCTTTATCTCCAGTTCATTAGCATCAAAGTATGGCTCATCGATTTCATGCCCTCTATGTGACGGAACAACTTCACCAAGTTCTTGTGTAACCATGATGGTAGCACGAAAATAAGGACACTCTGCCTTATGTCTAGCAATGTCATTACTATGGAACCACTTAGCCCACACTTTCCCAAGTTTTGACTTTGCTTCTTTTTAGGTGTTGTATCAATGCGGGGTTGGACGGGTGCCCGACTGCGCAAAATATCAGAATTAACTCTCATAGACTTCGACCTGCCTAACATCCTAGAAAGGGCATTAATTCTTGTACCCCTTTCTGTGGCACTTCCACTACCACCACCATGTTCAAATGTCGCACCCCGGGCTCTTGCCTTCTACTCGAGCTGGTGCAACTCCAGCGACTCTCGGCGAGCCCATTCCATCTGCTTTTCCTCATCATCATCGAAGACGACTTCACGTGATGGACCACGAGCTACTGGCTCTGAAGCAACTTGCTCCATTCGCAGGCGCTCATCTCTAATAAATTTCTTCTTGGCCTTCGTTTCTTCTATACTTGCTAGCATGAGTCTTCTTACTTCCGCCGGAATCCCACTGCATGGAACATCTCCGTGCTTTCCAGCAAGATGTTCTTTCAGGCGTGTGACACCTCCGCCTGAGTTCATAAGCTTACAATATATGCACTTCCACCTAGCACCTCCTAATCTCTCTCCATGGTCCCAAACATTGATACTTTTACCCACCATCATCTACAATATCATGCAGCGGCATTAGCCATATCTTACATTACATAACAGCCCAGAAGAAAGATTTACCCATGTCTTCTGTCTAACAAATCCATATTTGATCTATGTAGTTAACAAATTCGGATTTGATCTACTAGGAAATATGATAACAAGATGACATGCGGATAGCACTGTAAACTTTATTACTTCAATCCTGGATTTGGAAAATAATGTGCATGCTGCTCTACAAATTAAATTAAATCAAATACATGCAGAAGTGACCTCTCTCCATTTTGATTGATTAAGCTAACATTCAATATTTCCTTCACATTGTAATGAACTCAATCAATTGCTGAAAGCTTGGGTTCAACAAGATGTTTATTCTTGTGCTAATATAACTTACCAACTGAAGAACAACAATTGTGTGAAGTTGTGAACTCACTTAACTAGATGTTGGCTTGCTGCTGCTGCTCCTCTCTCCTCTTGTGCTGCTGCAGTGCTGCTCCTCTCTGCTGCAATTTCTGCTCCCTCCCGTGCTCTGCTGCAATTTGTGCTCTCCCTCCACTCCCTGCTGCTGCTCCTACTACTTTTCTCTCCACTACCTGCTGCAGCACCTCTATTTTTGTCCCCCCACATGCACCACTTTGCTCCCTTCACATGCACCAACAAAAGACAACCACTTTCCACTTTGTACCAAGCCCCGTGGGCCCTGCATGCTCCCAACCAGCAAAATGAAGCATCCAATGCTTCATTTGCAGCACAGGAACAATTTCAAATGCATACAAATTCAAATTTTCGAATTGCAAATTTCGGCCGTTTTTTTGCTATCGGCCCGCACTGGGATTTCCGGTAACCGCGGGGAAACCGAACCCTGGTCTAGACTCTAGATCAATTGACTACTGTAGCTGTAGCAAAACATGGTACCATTGGATTGCTACAGCTTGTAGAAGTAGAACTACTTACTACATAAAGTAATTGCAATTGCTACAAGAAAATAGGGTATGAACTTCATCTGGGGTAAAGACTAGTGTCTATATATTTATATTTCAACATTCATCTAACAGCTTTGTAACTTAATATCACTACAAAATTGGTATTCATTTAGCACTTCTGGGTTTAAGAATTAGTAGGTCCCTATGTTGGGCAGGGTTGGTTTGTCTTGTTTCCTGCACTTCAAAGTTTGGCCCTAGCTTGGCTCAATCTGAAGCTTGGCACATGAATAACTAATATTCTGGGACTGTTTTCTGGTTTAGTTGCTTAATCCAATCCAGCAAGTTTGAATTCCCGGTTTCCAAAATGCACTGTGAGACTGTGTTAATATGCAAGAAGAGAGCTAAATTTGAGTATAGCCATTGTAAATTATCAATTAATTCAACACAAGAATTCTAGCCTGCCTTAAACCCTAATCCTCTAAATTAGCCTGTTTACCAAATGTGGTTCTAAAGGGATGTACTGTATCTTGCATTTTCTGCCTGATTGCATTTTGGTATTCTGATTTCTAAACCTAGATGTGCCCTTTCTACTGCAAATGCTAGCTTGATGACTAAACAAACAGGACAAAGGTGTTTAACTTTTTATGATTGTCAAACCTGATTTATAGTTGCTTTGTAACTGTTAGAAATAGGACTTGATCTATTCCAATGGGCCAAAGGCCAATATATACAAATGACATTATGCAATAAGCCCCCTATACAATGTGATAATCCTGCACTCCTACATTTCTAACACCCCCCTCAAACTCATGGTGGATCAGAAACATCGAGTTTGGAGAGATAAAAACTGTGATGAGAGCATGTTTGTGCCGTGATGAAGAAGTCTGCCAGCTGAATCTCGGAAGGCACATACTGAAGAGCAACCACTTGTGCCTGCACTTGGGATCTCATGTAAGAAGCATCAACGCCAATATACTTTGTGAGCTCATGCTTCACTGGATCACGAGCAATACTGATCGCACCCGTGCTATCTGACAAGAGAGGAGTCGGTGCAGAAATAGAAACACTAAAGTCTGTGAGAAGCCACCGTAACTAAGTGATCTCAGTAGTCAGTAACGTCATAGCCCTCAACTCAATCTCAGCACTCGAACGAGAAACTGCAGTCTGCTTCTAGTCTTCCATGCAATAAGAGAGGAGCGAAGAAAGACACAGTAGGCAGAAAGAGACCGACGATCAGAATGATCACTGGCCCAGGTCGCATCATAGTAGACCTGAAGCTGTAAGGAGCTAGGACTGGGAAAGAAAAGACTACGAGAGATGGTCCCACGAAGATATCGCAGAACACGAAGGTGGCTATAGTGGATCTGAGTGGGAGCCGAAACAAACTGACTCAAGATATGGACAGAGTGGGAAATATCCTGTCTAGTGATCCCAAGATAGACTAGACTACCAACAAGGTGACAGTATCGAGTAGGGTCCTCAAGTGCCTCACCATCAGTGGGTCGAAGATGGACTCCAAGCTCCATATGAGTATCCACCGTTCGCTGATCAGTGAGACTAGCACGAGCAAGAAGATCCTGAATGTACTTCTCCTGGGAGAGGTAATAGCACTCAGGCGTAGAAGAAAACTCAATCCCTAGGAAGTAACGAAGAGGACCAAGATCAGACATCAAGAAGTGCTCACCAAGACGCTTCTTCACAGAAGCAATATGGTGGGATCATCTCCAGTGATAATCATGTCATCCACATAGAGAAGAAGAAGCGTACGACCACGAGCAGAAGTGTGAACAAAAAGAGTAGGGTCGTGATCACTAGCGGTGAAACCGGCAGCAGCGATGACAGAATAAAAGATCGCAAACCAAGCGCGAGGAGCTTGCTTGAGCCCATAGAGAGAGCGACGAAGGCGACAAACCATCCCAGCAGGTACAGAATACCCAGGAGGCGGATGCATATAGACCTCACGCAGCTCCCTATGGAGAAAAGCATTCTTGACATCCAACTGAGAGATGGACCACTGACGAACAGAAGCCATAGCAAGGAGAGTACGAACAGTGGTCATATGAGCAACAAGAGCAAAAGTCTCATCATAGTCACGACCGTACTCTTGCTGAAAATCACGCGCCACAAGACGAGCCTTGTAGCGCTCAAGGGAACCATCCGAGCGAGTCTTGATCTTGTACATCCACTTGCACGTGATAGGAGTGGTATGAGCAGGTAGGGGAAGAAGGTCCCAAGGGCACTGGTGGCTCTTCTCAGTCAGGGTCACGGCAGAGCTCAGCTACTGAGGCTTAGCAGGAGATGCTCACTCTGCTTCGACGCCTTACTTCTTCAGCTTCGTTCGGTTCAGTTGGTTCTGCTGCTCAATCTTCTCATGCTTCCCCACCACCACCTCCTCCTCAGGTATCTCATTGCCTTGATTCTGGTGCTTTGTTTCATATGACACCAAATTCTACTCATCTCACCTCTGTGAGGCCTCCTGTTCTTCCTCATACAGTTATGACTACAAATGGTACCTCCATTCCTGTGGCAGGACGATGCACTCTTTCTACTTCATCCTTTCTTCAGTGCGCATCTGGGGCGCGGATGACCGGGCGTGAGGGAAGAGGGAGGCGGCGGCGGCAGCTAGGGTGGGAAACCCTAGACCTCTCTAGCCAGCGCGGCGGCCCGCGTCCGGGAGAAGCAGGGGCACGCGGGCGACCAGGTATGTGAGGAGAAGCGGCGGCGGCGACGGCCGACGGTAGCGGCGGTGGCAGCTAGGGTTTCTCCAGCTTTGATACCATGTTAGAAATAGGACTTGATCTATTCCAATGGGCCAGAGGCCAATATATACATATGACATTATGTAATAAGCCCCCTATACAATGTGATAATCCTGCACTCCTACATTTCTAACAGTAACAAGCTACACGATGTATCTAGAGTGCAAACTGTTATCATCACAGAGGATCATTTGAGATTTGAAGTGAGTTCATTTTCCAGGTTACTTTGGCTTCTTTGAGTGATGTGCTACAAGCAAGGCTATGGCTCCATGATTGGTTGGTGATTGCCATTTGCCCAGTACAACAAGGCATACAAGATAGTTAGATCAGGTGGTACCGGAATTTCTGATATTGATGTTGATTTCTTACACTGTTCACAACTGCAGCCTCTGTCACGCCTTGTATTTGCTTTTCTAGTAAGCCCCCTGCTTCAAGTTCATGGTCAAGTTATTCATCCAGATTATCAGACATATTTGCAATGTCTTCTCAGGTAATGTATATTTTTATACCATGCAATTGCTGTAATTCTCTAGAAGAAACGACAAATCCATATTTTCTGCGCTGCAAAAATTTCAAATTCTAGATTACTCTCCCTCTCCTGATATAGAAGCAGAAGGGCATCAGTTGCTAAGTCGTAGTGTATTCACCAGTGAGAGCCCAATATTCCTTCTTGATGCCTACACTGATCTTCTGGTGTATTACTCGCCTACATCATGTAGCTCAATTCCCTTTTCTCCGCGCGACTCTGAGTCCAGCATCATCTTTTTTCTTTTGCTACTTATTATACTGGGACTGTCTTTTCCCCCTAAATCGTTCTCCTTCCATTCTTGTGCCTTCTTGTAAGTTGTGAGCACACGTCTAAAACATCATTTTATAAAAAGAACAGATGGAGTACTATTTATAGTTACTTATTTCGACCAATGCATATACTAACACTGACATTTTATAAGTCTGTTGAGATCAACAATCGATAGATTAAAGCAAGAGAGGAATATAACCCCCAGGCTTGTTTTTATTCATGGTGCACGTGATGATACTACAGCATTTGAGAAATACCTGATTGAGGATCAGACTGTAGATGGTTCTTTGGTAGCTAGCTCCACAGGTTTCAGATCATCCCTTGAGGAGGTCAGGAGCAGGGTAGCTGAGTATGGCAGATAGAGACCCGTTTCAACTGTTATCTGGGGCCTGCCGTGCATAGAAAGCGTTGCATTGCATTGCTTTTTTATTTGTTGCCTCACAAACATTCTCATCCGTGTATTCGTAGAGCCTGTTTGCCAGTTTTCGCAACAGTTAGCGGAATCCGTTGTCATCTGCACTTCTTCACCAAGACTACACTGCAATGTTATGATATGAAACCAATAACAGCTTAGTATGGCTGAATTGTGTACTTCGGAGTTCATGTTGAATATGCATATCTGAACTTGTTTGCACTTTGTACTCTGAGTAGGGTGTGTGATGTGCCCGTGATCCCCTCCTCCCCGTCTTATTGCTGAAACGAGACAGGGAGCAAGAGGAGTGAGGAAGTCGTTTCAGGAAGATGAGTGTTCATATTGAT
The DNA here is from genome assembly GCA_017311315.1 of Dendrocalamus latiflorus. NCBI lineage: Eukaryota > Viridiplantae > Streptophyta > Magnoliopsida > Poales > Poaceae > Dendrocalamus > Dendrocalamus latiflorus. The sequence continues at coordinate 17,574,994 of CM029655.1, read as the reverse complement.
TTCTGGCAAAAATCAATATGAACAGACCCTGAGACATAGGCCCTGTTTCAAGTGGTTTCAGTTTTTGGCTTTTAGGAGCTCGAATGAATGCATCAACTTCTTAATTTTGACTTTTTTTTGTTTATTTCGGCTTCTTTGCTTTTGCTTTTTTCCACTTTTCTCTTTGCATTGCTAGTGAAGATATAATGGTGTTGTTTTATTTTTTGTTATTTTTCTTTAATTGAATAACTCATAAAAATCTAACAATCGCTACGGTGCAATTTTAGTCAAAAGCTAACAGTCGGAAGCTGCAGCCAGCTGGAACAGGACGTTAACTGCCTAGGGTCTGTTTTGACTTAGGCTGGTTTTCTGTTTTGGAAACAAGGGACTAATCAGACCACTCCTAGGTCCGATCAGACCACCCATTGGCCAGATCACACCTCTAGTGGTGGTTAAACTGGTTAGGTGTTAATTTTGTGAGGTTTTATGTTTAGGGTAGTGGTTTGGAGTTAGGCTATCAAATATGATCTTTTTAGCTATCTAGCTCTAGAGTGAAAGATTTTTGGATACTTGGTCAAACATTTGAGAAGGCATCATTCAACCCTCTTTATTACCATTGCTGATCCTATAAGTGGTATCAGAGTCTAGTTAGCTCTTCTTGATCAATCTTAATCGGTCTTAGAGCTATGACATCAGACAAGTACTCCACTAAGCCATCGGTCTTTGATGGGATTGACTATCCCTATTGAAAGGCTTAAGTTGTAGTCTACATCCAAGCCTAAGGGCAACCTTATTTGGGAGAGTTTAGAGATCATATGTTGTGCCTGCCGATGACCTGATCATTCTGACAAATACTGCGGATATGGAGGCAAACAACAAGACACGTAACTTCTTGATTCAGGGGCTTGTTAGATCTAAGTTTGATTGAGTATCTGACTTGATATCTACACATAAGATCTGGAGGACCCTCATTGACTACCATAAGGGCTCTGTTGTAGGGGTGGCCCCCACCTAAGCCCAGCAGGCCTGTTAGAGGAATGTAAGGCCCGAAATGGGACATGTGTAATGACATAAGAGCCCCCGAGGGGAATACTCACCTGTAAGGGTACAACTGTACAATCACTCCCCATGTGAATATATATATGTGGCATAAGCCACCGGGGGGGAGGGGAAGCCATTCATTTTACTCAACTCTCCACTACTATACTCTCTCTCTCTGTTTGGTCTGTAACCACAACAGGCTCCATAGCGATCATGGAAGTGAGAATCAATTTAAGAAAGATTACTCTAAGTTTGAGTAAAAGCTAGGTGAATCTTCGAATGAGTTGTTTACTTGGTTCACGAAGATTCTCAGCAACCTGCATAAGGTTGGCTTGACTTAATTTTAGTCTAACAATGCACATCAAGTGCTTGGTGTCCTAGATGTAAAGGTTTGGTGATGAAAATTACATCCATCAATGACCACACTATTATAAGTGAGTTTACCATGGATAAGCTCTACTCGAGATTGAAGACGTATGAAATTGATTTCATCTTTCATCTCTCCAAGACAGATTCAATTGCTCTTGTAGTCAACTCTACTTAGAGTAGTTCTTTTAGTCCTTTAAACTTTGGTTCTTTTGGGTTTTCCTTGTCTGCTTTGCATTCCCAAAATAATGTGTAGTTGGAGAGACTCCCAAAGAAGGACTTAGTACTCCTATCCACCAAATTCACAAAAGCCTATCATAACGTGTGGAACCATAAGAGAAGTAGCCCCTTCACTTGTTTTGAGTGTGATGAGCTGAACCATATTTGGGCCAAGTGTCCTAAGCTCAAGGGCAAGGAGGAGGACTTCTGGAAGCGTTCTCAAGATCGTGACGTGAAGCCCAAGAAGACCAACTACCGTAAGTTCCTCGGTAGGGTCCTTGCTGCTGTTGAGACCATCAACATGAGTGATGTGGACTTGAGGACAGAGGATGACTCCAAGGCAAGAAGGAGAATAAGGACTTCACTGGTATGTGCTTCATGGCTAACAAGGACATCACCAATGACAACATCAACGATAATACTCTCTACAGTGATCCCGATGAGATATGTCTCTCAACCAAGGATATGAATCATGCTCTTGTTCTAGATAAAGATAACTTAGGAAAAGGGCTAAAAATCATGAATTCTAGACTTTATGGTTGATAACTTGAACTTAGAAATTGTTAGGCCTAAATCCATAATTCCTGATGACAAAAATTATGATTCTTGCTTTGCCTTACATTCTAAATTTGATAAGCAATCAACTCATAGATGCTAAGGTTGAACTAGTGACACTCAAGTCTAGCAATAATCATGTTGTCATAGATGATGTTGCTTTAGATGCTATTGCTTCATCTTGCTCTAATTGTACCTTACTTGAACTAAAGCTTGATAGTACCACTAAAACCCTGTTTCAATCCAATCCTAAATATTTATGTTCTCATTATGAGTTTAGAGAGCAATAACTGAAAGAAATGACTGAATTGCTTCATCATACTAAAACTAAATCTTATGAAAATTGTCCCAAGTTCACTAATGAAATAGAAGCTCTTAACAAGTCACTTGAAGTTAAAAAAATCTTATCTATGACTACATCTAAGAATTCCATTGAGTCTATTGCTTGTGCATTCTGTGCTGAGATTGAAAATGATTTAGATGAAATGCATGAGGCTTTTATAGTCAAGTTTGAGAAGCAGCTGGATAGGATTATGGATATTTCTTATGTGTCTTGTGAGACTTTGAATATAGAGGTAGTCATCCATATAAAGAGATATGCTAGGGCAACCAAGAACCTTGAGTGTACCATATGTGCCAATCTAGCTAAAGAAAATGATTACTTCAAGAAGACTCTTGAAAGATTTTCTAGCAGAAAGAAAAATCTCAACATGATTCTTGACCAATCTAAGATGAGTGCGAAGAATAGAGGTCTAGAGTTCAACTCCTTAGAGCATTCCAAAAACTACCCACCTAAGGTAGTGAGAGTTGTAGAGAGTGGCGAGACTGAGGTCAAACCACCTGAGCCTTCAAAGATTGTGTTTCGGTTAGCTGGATTTTCTCAAACCTCTTCTAACAAGTCAGGTGCTTCTACTTTAGTAAGACCGACCCCTTAAAAGTTCAAGTGCTAATGCACCTTCTGTAAGAAGGATGGTCATCTTGTTGAGTTGTGCTTTCGTAGAGTCAAGTTTGAGAGGAGAGAGCGGGTGCGTGCTTTGAGATCCATTAGAGGAGTTCCTTTACCCATGAATGTCTCTAGAGCTAGACCTTTAGTCTCGAGTGCTCCTAGAGTTATGACTAGGTTCATAGATTCCTTCTTTCACTCGTTTGGTGGAGCTAGACAGCATCGTGGGTTAGGATTTTGTGAGGGTAGACCATGAGTAGCTTTTAGATAGGGGAGTACTGGTCTTTTGATAGGCCAATTCGGAGAGGTCTAGATGGTTTTCATATGCATCCTCATGATTTTCATACTAACCACTCATTACTACTTTTACTGTTGTTTTTACTCATCATGTAGCTTAGTACTAAATTTCTAAGTCTTTCATTTCTCACCCTAGTACTGATGGACCGATGTTCTTTGCTTTTCCCTGTAGATCAGTTGAGCGAGGAAGGAGGATGCGTGGCTTGTTTACTCTAGGTATTCTTGACACATGACTAGAGAATCTCATTAGTTCTCCTCTCTCATTTGTGCATTCAGAGATGAGTTGATCACGCTTAGTTTGTCCAGTTTTTTCAATCCAATTGCATGGACAGTCTTTGAAGTAAACCAAGCCAATATAGTCTCTGGTTCCGGCTTTTCCTGGTTCAACCGGTTGTTAGGTCTTGTTTATATATATATATATATATATATATATATATATATATATATATATATATATATATATATATATATATATATATATATATATATATATATATACCAGTAGGGTACCCGTGCGTTGCAACGGAATCTTAAAAAATGGTGAGACAGGTGTAGATTGTATAGTAAATATAATTTTTCTTTCACATGCATGTCAAGCAAAACATATATATGCAAACTAAACTCCCAAATGCAACATAAATTCTCGTAAAAAATTACTACATGTGTAAAATATCTAAAAAATTAATACATGTTACAAAATCCCAAAAGCAATAAAGCCATCATGGCAGTCAGGTCATTGAAATGCCTCTGCCATCACTTTGTAGTCGCTTGTCGATCACCATTGATAGTCCCCACCTAGTAAAGGCGTCCGTGTGTTGCAACGGAATATCAAATGATATGGTCAAATCAGCGAACATGGTCCAAAACCATTCCACGAACATTTGGACCATGAAATTTCTTCCCTTTCTTATAAGATTGCATCTAACATCTTTTGTCTCCTTTGTCCAATGAGAGATAAGGTAAATAATATATGCTGACAAATGCTGAAAATTAAAGATTTATTACGATAAATATGAGTACGTATTTCAATGACTAAAAACTATCAATTTGAAAAAATTCAACGTTTAATTAGGATAGCGTAATCTCTGATTTACCCCATAAGTACATAACTAAACAGAGAAGGAACAAACTTGGACTAATTAATAGTACAAAAATGTTATAGATCAAGAAAAGAACAAAACATAAATAGCAAAAGGAGACATAACCAATAAGCATGGTGATTGTTCTATAGGGGTATCAGACTAATGCAAAATATATAGTAAGCTACCCATGCACTGCAACGAAATCTAAAAAAAGTGTGATATATATTATCAAATATGATCCAAACCATACAATAAACATCAATTTTATCGTAAATACGAATGAAGCTTGTTCCAAACCGTACATAGCCAAGTGCTTGTGCGTTGTAACAGAAGTTCAAATTTCATGCCATTTTGCACTCATTCCAAATCCTAGCAGCCAGCACTCTCATCTTCCAAGTTTCACACCTCCACTTCATCTCTCTTTCTTCGGATCCAATCAGGACAAAATCCCCTCAATCAAGGGTGTGGTGCTCCTCCGCCATACGGTGCTATTCTCCTTCCGCTTGGTAACAAGGTGGTAAATCCATTCCTGATAGCATTCTTCGAGATGGACACCCTTCATCGGTCATACACAAGAGTATAACATCGAAATGTGAATACAACAATGTAGAATAGAAAACATTGCTATCACAGATTAAGGATCTGATAGGTGACAGGTGGACAGTTTTTTATTGTGCAGTTCAGTACCAGTATATAGGCTATTAAATGAAGAAAAATGATATACCACAAGTATACTATGAAGAGATCCAATCAGAGCCATCACGAGACCTGAAATATGCAACACAAGACGCAGAAATACAGTTAAACCGCAAGACTACCCAGAAACTTCTATGTTCCCTTAACAGATTACAAAGCAGACGAGGATTTAAGGAGCCCAACTGCGCAGAACTACGGTAACCTAGTGTTTTAGAATTTTGTAGCCTTATTGGGGAACCTAGAAGCAATCCTCGTTAATAATGACTCATTAGTAACCAAAATTCATTCATCTCCGCGGGTCAGTGCACATCATCACTCTTAGCACTATGAAAGTTTCTCTTTTCAAGAACACGCAAGTGAAAAATCTTGAAAATGCAATAAATTTAGAAACAGTTTTAAGTACTAATCTCAGTACCGCATTACTCATAATGTGAGGCAAATAATTGCATGTAATAGGAGACCACAATTCATGCGCTATTCCAAGGCTGTATCAAATCAAATGTATTACAACAAGTAACATCGAAACCCTTTTAAGTTGAATGACAGTGAAGTCTGAATTATGCGGAAAATAAAACCTAGCATGGCATAACAAAGCATTCTATATGTTAACAAGATCAACCATGCTGGTCTCTGTTGTTCATTTGAGATACTTGTGCAAATAATTCGGTTCTGTGAATAACAATGGCCTAAAACAAGTATAAATCATTTAGCAAGATAGTATAGCGTCAATGCACAATTTTGCAACCATAAATAGTTGTATTTATACAAATTGTTATGCTAATCCATGTTATGCTAAAGAAACCAGGACTTACAATCCATGTCAATGCACAATGTACTTGAAATGCTGTCCAATCCATTTTACTTTAGGTAGCACTGCCAATCCATGTTATGCTAAAGAAACCAGGACTTACAGATATGAGCAAACAGCCAATTCTTCCAAAGGCAGCCTCCCAATGTCTGGATAGATTGAAATTCCATCTTTGCTCTCGAAATAATATTTTAGAAGAACTCCAGTATAACAACAAGCAATAGCAAAAAATAGCTAGAACTGCAAGACCAGCCCATCCAGCTTCATGAATTGTAAACGGAGTGGAAAGAAGGCCAACACCAGCAAGCACGTTAACCCCTATCAACAAAAAACATAGAAAAACCAAATGTATTCGATCAGTCTCCTCTCTGCAGATGGCGTTGGGTGATTCGTGAGCCATGATGTATGGGTTGGCGCTAGCCCATGTCTACCGTGAGCCATTCTGCCGTTGCCTGAGCTCCTGGAGTCCCGGTGCCCGGGAAGTCGCCGGCGCCGGCTGGAAACCTAGGTCCCCCACTGCTTGCCGTTGCAGCCACCCAGGCTGGCCCGGTGGTGGCTCCGCCTCTGGTGGAGGGCTCGGGCTACGGCGGTGGCCGGGACAAGGAGGATGACGAGGCCGATGGCTGCGGCACGGATTGGGAGGGACGGGGAGGGGAGAGTGGCAGCGCAGATCGCCACCCCCGAGGCAAGCCCGTGCACGGCCACCATGGGCGCCTTGGGCCCCGACGACCGCGGCGATGGCGAGGAGGACAAGGCCAGCGGGGGTCGGTGGCGGAGCGGAGGGGTGGGGGGAGGAGGAGGCGGCGGAGCGGAGGAGCAGGGGAGGAGGTGGCGGCGGAGCGGAGGAGTGGGGGAGGAGGAGACGGCGGCGGCGCGGGGTGGGGTGGGGAGGAGGAGGTGAGGGCGGAGCGGCGGCGGAGGGAGGGGAGGAGGCGAGGACGGAGCGGCGGAGGAGGGAGGGAAGGAGGCGAGGACAGAGCGGCGGAGAACGGCGGAGCGGGGGGAGGAGGAGGCAAGGAAACGCGGAGAACGGGGGAGACGGGGGAGAACGTGGGGGGGCGTGGGATTCGGTGGGTTGTGGGCGGGGGGAGGGGCAGCGCACGGTTTGGAGGCGGGGTCCCACACTATAACATCCCAAATAGGGAGCTAGTGTAATTTTAAAATTTTAAAATCTTTTAATCATTTTTCTAGTGCTTCTCAAAAAAAAAGTTTTTGGCGAAGTTCAAATTTCTCGAGTTGGATTTCTTGCCAAAAACCCGATCAATGAAAATTCAAAACCTTGGACTCAAGAACAAAATTTTTTAAAAGGTTTGAAATTAAGAAAATCCAAATTCCCTTGGAGGCCTTGAATTCAAATTTAAATTAAAATATGGAGATCCAAAGCCAAGGATGGGAATTGAGAATTAATATGAAATCTTTTCCATCCAAATTGCATATCTGAAAAATATAAATACGGAAAATTTAGAATTATTTCTCCACACTCGCAAATATCAAAATTCAATTGTCGAATCCAAAATTTGAACCAAGCTTCCAAGTTGAAAATCTAGCTGCAAATCCAAACTCAGAAATTCCTTTAAAAAAACAGCACCAAAACTTCTCTTGGGCCGGCCCACTCCTCTTTCTTTCTGGCCTTCGGCCTGGCTGCTGCCGCCGACGCCTTCTTCCTCCTTCATCCGTTCTTGCCTCCTCCCTCTTCTACTGTCGCGCCCAAGCCGGACTGCCTCCGTGCGCCACTGCTCCTCGCCCCGGCCCAGCCCGCGCCTGCCTCCGCCGGACGCGCCGCCCATGCCGGCAGTACCCCTACCCACGCCGCGCCCATGCCGTCGCCTGTGCGACCGCACACTGCGCCCATGCCCTACGTGCGTCACCCTGCTACGGCCGTCGCCTCACCGTCATTTCACCATGCCGTGCACTGCTCCCGGGTATCCGGCAGCAGCTCCACCACAGGGACCCCTTCCCGCAGCTATAAGAGCCCGGCCTAACCCCTGTCTCCAATGGCGCCACTGCCCCGGTGCTACTTCTTCTGCGCCCGCCTTCTTTGAGCTCAATCGCCCCTTCCGCACCTACCCCAACCCACTGAGCTCGCCTCCCTCGCCTCCCTACGCGGTTGATTGCAACGCCACCGCCCGAACTCGCCACGCCAACCCCTTTTCCCCCATTTCGGCCGGCCGGCGCCATTCCTGCCGCCGCCTCCACCCCAGTCAGCCCCGGGCCGATTCCGCTCGGTGGGAGCAGCACCTCGGCGCCTAGAGGCCTCCCCCACCGCGGCCTGCACTCTCCTCCACCCCCGCGACCCCGCCACGGCGACCCGGCCGCACCGCCGCGTGCGCACATCACCGGCCCGACATGGCACCCCTCCGGCTGCATAAACCATTTTGGTAAGCTTCCCGTGCCTCACTCATGCCTACGCGCACCTCCCTTCTTTCCCCCTCTCCTCCGGCCACCGGCGCCTCTTTTCTCCCTCACCGCCGGCCGCCTAGAGCCGCCGCCTGCATGCTTGGCGCCGCTCTGGCCGAAGCCCTTGCCTCCTGGAGCCTCCTCGTTGCCGTGGCCATCCATTTGGTCGGTCGCCGCAGCCTCCCCGGCCGCTCCTCGCCGGCGACGACGCACGGCCCCGCTGGTGCCCGCCTCCCCTGTTTCCTCCTCTCCTGCCCGCTCTGTTAGTTCAGCCGACAGCTCCATCTGTACTCTCTCTCTGTCTACCTCCCTTCTGACATGTGGGCCCAGCTAGCTAGTTGCTCAAACTCTTCATCCTTTGGCTCACTGATAATTTCCTAGGTAAGAAATATCCATGCATATATTGAAGTATTCTGTGAATGATAATAAGAATGAGCATGTATTTATAAATTCATAAGGAAGGAGATTTGTGCAACTAAATTAACAACTTGGCATTGGTTAGTTGTATGTCAATCAAGATTAAAAAAAATTAATCCTCATGTACAAAGTTAATTAAAGTAAGCTTATGACAGGAATTATTTTCCATATGACAAGTAATCATCTTGAACTCAATGTTAATATTCAAGTTAATATGTGAAGCTAATAAAAAAATCATCTTTAACAAATCAAAGGTGCTAGAAGTTAATCCTAAATAATGGAAGATGCATGTATTGAAGCCTTAAAAAGATAAAGTCAATACTTTTAAACTTTACTCTAGAGACTCGAATAACAGCTATAATACTATCTCAAGTGGTTAGATACTATCTTTCATCCGTTGACCTAAATATATTTGTGAAGACCGAACAATTCGATTTAGCAGGATCTTTGCCACATGAAATATCAAGTGTGCTTGTTCATTTCTAAAAAAAACCATGAAAACTCTCCTTAAAAAATGCTAAAATATTTGGAGTAAAGACTCTATCATTATCTTAAAATATTGTGATTTAAGATGACAAATAAAATACGACTAAGAAAGTCTTAAGCAAGGAAGAGCAATCCTTTAGTCTTGGTCTCGCACCCAACTCCCCAATCATTATCTCGGGATTTAACTTTAATGATCGAAAATAAATAATAATAAAAGAAATAGCCTTACTAAGAAGATCCTTGTAAGAATCCTAACTCTCCTTTTTAACAAATCACAACCGTTGATCCTATCGAATAAAGTTATTAATCAAGCAGAATAATTGACTTTAGAATTGACAGATGCAATCTCAAATAGGAATGGCCTCATGAAATATTAAGATTTCATCGGGTACATAAAATAATACTCTCCTCCTATAAAGCTTTCGCATCCTAAAATCATGATCCTCTTTACTACCATCGATACCCTCTTTTATTTGTCCATAAGTCCTGCCTGACTCATGGAGCTTCCTTGATAAATAGGAATCAATAAAAAAAAGTCGTCAATTAAAAAGGTCAGGCCTCGCCTTTCCCCAATCGGCTATGTTTGGCCACTTCCTTTTCCAAAGCAGATAATTCCTGTAAATACTCCTTCGCCTCCGATCCCTCTTCATCCTAATTTTCCCCACGGTAAAGCTACTTAGAGAATTCATTCTCCTGCTCAATTCATCTACCGCTGTGTTTACAGCCCACTAATCCTAATCATCTTTCTATTCTCAAATTGTAATAAAATTATAATTCAAATTTAATTGGGCATTTAAAGTGTTTGGATTTATTTGGTCGTTCTTTTCTTTGCCGCGTATTAGAATCGGAAGACTCGACGAGGCGACGGATTCGAACAGGATCAAGACTTGGATAAAAGCGAAGATCAACAAATCATAAGCACTGACTGAGAAGGCTTTGACTTAGATCAATCAAGGCCATGGTAAACCAAGCAAGGCAAGTCATCACTTTGATCATGTTGATCCTACATTTTATGCAAAATTATGTTTCTTTAAATTATCAACTTGCATGCTTACCTTACTAGGCAAATGTATGTTAAAGCTTAAGGTAGTTACCTGCCTATTTGAGGTCTTAAAAACGACTATACCTTTCCTTGACACTTGAATCACCTGACCATTGTCACCCTAGATGTTAATAATAACTTTACTAGCTATAAGTCATATTAATGCCATGCTAGGCTTGACAAGTCCAGGGCACTAGTGGCCCTGATCATCAATCTTTAAATATGAAAACTGGTTTTGGGACAGTCACGGGATGTACGTGGCTGATTATTTGTGATAACTTAAGTTATGCTTCTCCAAAACTCTAAAAATCTGCTATACCAGTCTGGGCGGATGGTAAGAGTGGTGGGTGTGGATGTAACACAAGGATTGTGGTTTGTGGAATGAACCGCCCGGACAAATTAAGGACTAAATCCTGTGATGACCCCTCCGTGTACAACAGTACAACCACAAGCTGGCAAATTGTAGGCTTGGCTGAATAATTTACTAGACTCTCTAGCCATTTCACGGAGAACGTGTGTAGGTGGGTAATAAAAAGCCCCCGTGGAATGGGACATCGGATGTAGGTGACGTCGCCGAGGCTAGCGTATGGTGGAGAGTGGAGTCCGAGTGCGCTAACCTATGGTGACATCCCGCACAACCTATGGAAGCAACCCCATAGGAGTGAGATGCTAGAGAGCGAGGTATTGTAAAGGCCTCGTGGTAGTCGCTCGATCTGCATGACTAAGGAATCATGTAGAACCATCGAGACGATTACCTCTTGTGGGTAAAGATGTACAGACTCTGCAGAGTATACAACTATTCAAATAGCCGTGCCCACGGTCAAGGGCGGACATGGAAATCTTCCTCGAGTTAGTTCTATTTCAAAAACCTTTGTGGGTGGGACAAAAACTTATCAGAGGGAGGTACTCTGATTTTGAATTTTTCCTGGAGGGACGTACTCCAGCGTGGTAAATAAGATGGAAGTGGCATAATGATCAAAAGCTAGCATAGGTGGATGGAACCATGTAATCGGTGGATGGAACCGACACCGCTATATTTATTGCACAATTTCAAACTCTTTAAAGCATGTTTATAAAATGCCAAGTCATAGGAATTTTATTTATGATTATTGCAAATGTCGCATTGAGCAAATAAAAGAACCCCAAGCCTCCTTTGACAGTCTTGCATCTATTATTATTGCATCCTGTGTGGTGGCTTGCTGAGTACCATCGTACTCATTGTTGCTTAATTACCATCATTCAGTCAGAAAGAAAATAAAGTCAAGTCCTGCGATGCCTAAAAAGAGTCGACAGAGCTGGAAGACGAAGAGGCCATGGACTAGGTCGCGAACCCCAGTTGGCTGCCTGTGGGCAAGTCCTACGGGTCCCATCTGTGTGAGGTTTCTGCTGCTACATTTTATCGTTTTTGGCCTAACCGGCCCATGAGTAAGTATTACTGTATTATTTACGCTTCCGCATGATATGTTTTTGATATACAGTAATGTATCTGTGAGCACTATCTACTGATCCAGGGAATAGTGTGGTGGAATCACAGAGGATCTGGGTTTGCTAACCCGAGGTCCGACACACACGTCAGTCAGAATAACTTTTTTTGTAAGATTTGGCGTAGGTCTTTTCGGGCCACATGTCAGCGCTGCTTTTTGTGAGAAGGGGTGGGGGAGGCCAGACCAACCACCAACTCCTTATTTTATAATAGTAAAGATAGTATAAATAACAGGGGCATCATGGTGCCCAGGCTCCATGATTGAAACATTCCATCCATAATCGAGACTTTTCATCTATGATTAAGACTTTCTATCCTGATATATTATACATCATTGCATTTGCACGCATCTAAAAGCAATCCAAAGACGAGGAGGCTTGGTGCCCAGACACCATGGTGTTATATATATATATATATATATATATATATATATATATATATATATATATATATATATATATATATATATATATATATATATGAAAAATACCTTTTACACCCACCTATAAAATTCTAGATCAAGATAGTTGTACGTGTATGTGCAGGGCCAAGTGAAGAACTTTTACTTGTAGAGATTTCAATCCAGAAATTTTTAGGAAACCTTGGCAGAATGGCAGCTGAGAGACGAAAATGAAATCAAGCCGCTCAGGCATGGCTACCTAGTGAATTTTCAGGTGCAGTGGTCCTGAACTCATCCATATGAAGAACATGATACCTGATCTGATCTCCAATAATGTGGCGGAGATGCCTGTCTCTGTCAGGGGACAAGGCTCCACGATGTTGGGTGAGGAGGACATACTACTAAACACTAGTTAGCTTTGTCCATGCCACTCTTCGTGTGCGTGCGGTAATTGCCTTTCAACCTAGAATTATTTTAGTTTGGTTTCTTTTGTGGTTGTTTTATGTTAGAGTGCTTGAAGGTAATTGATTTGTACTCTATGCAGCATTCTCATGCAAACAGCGCATATCAGATCAAAATGCACACACAGCGGTCAAACACATCGATCGGAGAGAAGATTGCTGCAATTTTTCGGTCATGGATTGATTTGACGGAAGGCAAGATTATGAACAACGTTGCAGAAAGGAAATGAAGAACTCCGGTGCTCACAATGACCAAACAGATGCAAATTAACCAGCCCATGCGACTGCAAATCTAGTTAGCTACTCAAGAGCGCCATATCCTTCCCTTCCTGGTCCTGCGCCTCGTGGCCCCGCGCCGACGCCGCCCCGGCAGCCGGCCTCCGGGTGGATGAGCAGCTTGAACCTCCCGTCCTCCTTGCACGGCTGCAGCAGCTCCTGCGACGGCAGACGCATCTCCCGCAGCACAAGCCGGCCGGCCTCCCGGTGCGCCCGGAGGCTCAGCCACGGCCGCCCACCCTTGCCGATCACCGATATCGGCGGCGGGAACGCTCTCCCGCTCCTCGTCCGCCTCAGCGTCGTCACGTCTTGGTCGACGTCGCCGTCGTCGCCAAGGAGGTGCTGCCTCTTGCACGGCGGGGCCAGGCTGTCGACCGCGGTGACATCGTCCATGGCGACGTACGTCGTCGGGGTCGAAGCGCTCGGCCCCGAGCGCCTCGGTGAGGAGGTCGATGTGGCCGAGGGAGGGGAGGAGCGGTGGCGGGGGCCTTAATGGTGGTGTGGGGCGGGGCCGGAGGCAGGTCTCGGTGGGGGCTAAGTAGGGCGGGAGGTGGAGCTGTGGGGGCGCCATGGGTACGGGAGAACGGACGGACGGACGTGCGTCGCGCCGTGAAATGACAACGGCACAAGGCCTATTTTTGGCCTCGAAACCGGGCAGTTGGCCTCTCGCCATCTGCAGAAACAGTCTTTGCTGGATAATCTGATCCAGTCTCCAACAATACGTACATATCTGTTGTAACGCCCCCAAAAATTCGCAAATTTTTGGATTTTGAAATTTTGGGGTTTTTCAACTGTTAGTTCTTAACTTCCTTAGACGTGCTCCACGCTACAAAATGATGGAAATCCTGCGCGCCCACTCGCACAGAAAACGACCAAGCAACACTGCATCAGCGCCGATGCCGCGCTCTGCGGCGCCGGCTCAGGAGCCGGTTCTTGGCGTAGCAGCAGGTCTGCCATCCCATCGCCGGCGAAGTGAGGTATGATGAGAGCGCGGGGCGCGGACGATCCTGGTCCGCCGGCTCCCCCGTCTCGGCCGGCGTGGCACGGAGACTAAGAGCACGGCGGCCGTGGCAACGACCACGCTCAGGACCAGCGCCTTGGTGCTGCTCGAGGACGCCATTACATACGTCATACGTGCCGGTGTGTTATGTTAAAGAACAAACTAAGGTGCCCATACATTGCAATGGGGTTTTAAAATAAGTGATACATATCATCTAACGTATCCAAATCGTACAATGAACATTAAAATGCTCATACACACAAGTCAAGCACATATTTAGTAGTTGACATCCTTTCTTGTTCAACATGAATAAAAAGGAAACATGCTAGTTAGTACATAAGGCATGTAGGGAGCAAAGAACATCATTGTAGCTGAATGCATGTGCGTTATGACAGGATCAAAAGGCATTCCGAGGCTAATAATATTTTCAATAGTGTTATATGTTTTCTCTACATACAAGATGTATAATTAGTCCAAATATGCTTGTGCAGTGTATTTCATAATTGTTTTTGCAAGCCGAGAAATTTTTCTAACAGTGATACAGCAAGACTGCATGATTCCTTTCTATCACTGGAATCAGAGATTGGCCATTTAAATTTGGTTCCAATGAATATTCTGGGTTGAAATATATCATCGAGGAAAATGAACATGTGACCTACTTGAAAGTGTGAATTACAACCAACACGTTTAATCTAAGGAAGCTTCACATAAAATTTCTTCAGCGAAAACAGCCGTATTCAGATAAGTAGTTTGTTTCAAAACACATGCAGAAATCGAAAAATTCAGAAACTTCCAGAAACTGCATTGGCAACCTTTTCAAGCATCCAATTTTGAACATGGCGTGAACAAAATACAGATGAAATTCTGATACTTAATGTAGGCTGGCATAATACACAAACGCCTGCAATATGCAAATTTTTTTTTGAAACATATGCAATCTGCATTTCAACAATACATGGCTTGGCCATCCCATGAAGACCACCGTGCCTGGCGCCACCTAGGGCCTACTCCCGAGCTTCTCGAGCTCCATTGGTGGGTTGAGCAGGCCAATGTCATTCTACAGCACCTGCCCTCCCAACCCCCCCCCCCCCCCCCCCCCAAAAAAAACAAACAAACATAAATCACAAGAAAAGCAAGTCACGCACAAAAGAACAACCTCAGATTAGACGGACAAACGTACAAAGCAAAATCGAAATTGGAAGGAAGAAACATGATCGAATTATCATACCATCTTGGAGATGCGTTGGTATTGGGTGTTCTTTTGATGGAGGGGGAATGGGTGAGTGAGGGGAGCATTGCTGCAGAAATTCACTGATAGAGTTAATCTAGTTATCTTCTGATCTAATCGAATCTACAACCATGGTAGTCTATTACCACGTTCAAGCACTGTAGCAGTTGTAGTCGTAAACATTGTAACAGTCGTAAGTCATAAAACATTGTAGCAGTCATCAGTCGTAAAAGACTGTAGTAGTCGTAATCATATGGTTTTAGGAGTCAGAGTCCGTTTAGCATTCAGAGCGGTCGTAAAAAGAAAGTCAGGATGTTTCCATATCGGACTCTCAGCGTGGTATGCCGTGTTGGTTTCAAAGTCTTGTATATTGCTTCTCTATATAAGAAAGAAAGAAAAGACGCAGACGTATTGCATTGCAGCGCGTCGCAAAAGAAAAGAAACTAATATGTGTTTACTCGCGTTCGTGTGTGTGATCTCGAAGGTTGATGTTCATCGCTCGTCAAGGTCACGGACAACGAGCTCGATCCATTGAAGATAGGCATGCTCGTCAAACCGACGACAAGAAGCGCCACAATCCCGATTCAATACTCGATGCTGAGTGAAACGAATTACGGCATATGGGCCGTCAAGATGAAGTTAATCTTGCGCTCGCTAGGGTTATGGTCGGGAGTCAAAAACGGAGATGACGATAGCGACAGGGATCAAGGTGCGATGGTGGCCATCTCGCAAGCGGTGCTAGACGACATGATGATGTCGATTGCCAAGAAGGAGACGGCGAAAAAAGCCTGGATCACACTCAAGGAGATGTGGGTAGGTGAAGATCACATCAAGAAGGCACATGCTCAAGTGCTCAAATGGCAACTGAGCAAGTTACAGATGGAAGACTTGGAGACGATCACCGAGTACTCCATAAAACTCACCACTCTGGTGGGTGAGATCCGCTCACTCAGCATGAAGCTGGAAGATAGTGATGTTATCGAAAAAATATTCAGCTTAGTTTCAGATCAATTCCTTCAGATTATCGGAACGATTGAACAGTTCAGTGATTTCGCAGCGATGTTGATATCGGAGGCGATCGGTCACCTCAGAACTTTAGAGGAAGGACTCAAGGGTCGACAACACTCGAAGGACGGAGGAGAGAAGTTACTTTTTTCCCAAAGCAAGTGGGAAGAGAGGAATTCGAAGACCAAGAAGAACGATGGCTCGAGCAGCACTTAGAGCGGATGTCATAACGAAAGAGGTCGAGGACGCGGCCATGGACAAGGCGGTGGCCAAGGAGATGGCAAACGTGTTGGTGATGAACGATTGTCACCAGACTTTGACAAGACCAAGGTTAAGTGTTTCAACTGCAATGAGTACGGGCACTTTGCAAAAGAGTGTCCAAAGTCGAACCGAAGAGTAAGGGCGAATCTCGTAGCAAAGTAGAACGATGATGACCCTCAGCTGCTGATGATCGAAGTGTGTGAACTCATCCATACAGTCCTAACACCTGAAGAAGAGGTATTCTTGCATGAAGAAAAGGTGACGCCAAAGCTTAGCGGCACCCAAAACAAGGCTTGATATCTAGATACCGGCACAAGTAACCACATGACTGGATGCATGGAGAAGTTTGCTGAGATTGACATGAAGATAAAAGGCCCAGTCAAATTTGGAGATGGTTCAGCTGTACAGATACAAGGAAGGGGCTCAGTATTGTTGGAGTGTTCTACGGGTGAACATTGTATTCAATAAATGTTTACTACATCCCAAGGCTGAGAAACAATATTATCAGCCTCGAACAGCTGGATGAAAACGACCACATGATTGTGGTCGAAGGAGGAGTAATGTCTATCTTAGACAGAACTCACAGGTTGTTGGCCAAGGTGAACAGATCAAGAAACTGGACGTATGTGTTGAACATCAATCCAGCTCTCCCAAAGTGTCTTCTAACAAGAAGCACAGAAGAAGCATGGAGATGGCACGCTAGGTACGGGCATGTTAACTTTTATGCTCTAAAGGATCTAACTCACAAGAAGCTAGTGCAAGGCATGCCCATGATCGAGCACGTGGATCGCATCTGCGATGGTTGTCTGATCGGCAAGCAACATCGAAACCTATTTCGACCACGTCTCTATACCAAGCAGTCGTTCATCATGAGTTATAACATGGTGACTTTTGTGGGCCAATCACTCCGATCACGCATGGAGGAAATTGTTATTTCTTGCTATTGGTAGATGATTGTACAAGGTATATGTGGCTGGCATTACTCCGAAGCAAAGATGAAGCATTCGAGGCATTCACGAAGATCAAGACTGCAACCGTGGTGGAGAAGAATTTGAGGCTGAAAGCTCTACGCACCGACCGCAGTGGTGAGTTTATCTCGAACGAGTTCGAAGACTACTATGAGATGTTGGGAATTATGCGGTACCAACAACGCCTTATTCTCCCAAACATAACGGTGTGGTCGAAAGGAAGAACCAGATGGTGGTCGGTATGGCGAGGAGTCTTTTCAAGAGCATGGGTGTCCTAGGAGAATTTTGGGGAAAGCAGTCTCGACTACCATTTATCTCATAAATTGGGCGCCAACGAAAAGCGTCATCAGCAAAACTCCTTATGAAGCCTATTACAATTACAAGCCAAGTGTGGGTCAGCTCCGCACTTTTGGGTGTGTTGCACATGTAAAAATGACCATGTCACACCTCTCCAAACTAGTAGATCGAAGCAAGCCAATGGTATTCATTGGGTATGATTCGAAGACGAAAGGCTATCGAATGTTTGATCTAATGACACAATGAGTCGTGGTGACTCGTGATGCAGTGTTCGAGGAGGAGAGGAAGTGGGAGTGGAGCAGAGATCCCTCAGCAGACGAACATCCTATGGAAGACATCTTCACGGTGCATTATCCTCCTAACCCTGATGCAGGTCTTGATGACTATGTAACTGACACACTGACCATGGTGGGCATAGTTGGAGGATCCGACCATGTAGTAACTTCCGATGCTACGACCATGGAGAATGAAGTCGGAGGACACAATCACGTTGCAGAAACTCTAGGTACGACCACAGCAAGTACGAGTATGGGAACCGGCTTGCCCGGCTCAACTACACCGCGTACTCCAGCAGCAACAATGAGAGTGCCGATCCACCTATTGCTCCGCGAAGATTGGAGCTCGATGTAAGCTCGTCTGAAGGACCTCGATGGGAGCGTGACATCAAAAGTCTCTATAATGCCACATCTCTGATCGAGCTAGAAGATTCTGAGTTTTGCTTACTCGGAGAGAAGGAGCCTATGAACTTTGAAGAAGTTAAGGCGAAACTAGAATGGAGAAGAGCTATGGAGGAGGAGATGTCCTCTATCCAAAAAAATGGAACACGGAAGCTAGTTCCATTGCTAGTTAGTCATAGATCAATTGGGTTGAAGTGGGTGTATAATATGAAGAAGAACACCCAAGGCATGATCGTAAAGCACAAGGCGATGCTAGTTACAAAATGGTACGTTCAACGACAAGGCGTTGATTTTGACAAAGTTTTTGCCCCTGTTGCAAGACTAGAAATGGTGCAACCGCTTATTGGGATTGAGACACACAAAGGATGGGAGGTTCATCATATGGATATGAAGTCAGTCTTCCTCAATGGTGATCTGAAAGAACAAGTCTATGTTGTGCAACCTCCAAGTTTTAAAAAGAAAGGAGAAGAACACTTGGTATTAAGATTGCACAAAGCTTTATAAGGTCTGCGTCAAGCCCCGAGAGCTTGGAATACGAAGCTAGACAAGTCTCTAGTGGCACTCAGCTTTGAAAGATACCTGTTAGAGCATGCAGTGTACAAACGAAGCCAAGGAAAATGGAGTTGTTAGTTGGAGTTTATGTGGAAAATTTGATCATCACTGGAGAGGGTATCGAGGAGATAAATAGCTTCAAAAGCCAGATGAAGAGGTTGTTTAGCATGAGCGACCTTGGGTTACTCAGTTACTAGTTGGGCATTAAAGTACGTCAAAGCTCCGGGGTGATTACTCTTAGCCTGTCTGTATATGCAATAAAGGTGCTGGACAAATGCAACATGAAGGATTGCAACCCAACAGAAATTCTGATGGAACCCCGCCTGAAGATGAGTAAGGACAGCACAAACCCTTCCGTAGACAAAACTCTGTACAGAAACATAATCAAAAGCTTGAGATACTTGATACACACATGACCGAATTTAACGTTCTCGATTGACATGGTGAGAAGGTACATGGAGAACCCAATAACAGAACATATGGGTGTAGTCAAACACATCCTGAGGTACGTAAAAGGAACATTGAATTATGGGTGTATCTACGAGAAGAAGGAAGAAGGTTTGGAGTTAATCAGTTACTTAGACAGTGATTTAGCCGGTGATACAGATGACCAGAAAAGTACTTCGGGCATGGTGTTTTTCCTTGGGTCGAACCCAATTAGTTGGTGCTCGCAGAAGCAAAAGGTGATCGCTTTATCTTCGTGTAAAGCGGAGTATATTGCAGCTTGTGTGGCAGCATGTTAAGGGGTATGGTTGGGACGATTGTTGGCTGACATGTTGAAGACGAAGGTTAAGAAACTAACCTTGAAGATTGATAATTAGTCTGCAATTATGTTATGCAAAAATCCAGTCTACCATGAAAGAAGTAAACACATCGACACTCGGTTCCATTACAAAAGAGAATGTGTGGAGTCAGGGGGTGATAAAAGTGCAGCATGTTTGCACAGAAGATCAACTTGTAGACATCCTGACCAAATCGCTTGGAAGAATGAAGTTCATGGGGGATGAGGGAGAATATTGGTATGCGAAACACCAACAGAAGACAACAAGCTTAAAGAGGAGATTAATAGAGTTAATCTAGTTGTCGTTAGGTCTAATTGAATCTACGACCATGTTCTATGACCATGGTAGTCTACGACCACGTTCGAGCACTGTAGCAGTCATAGTCATAAACAATGTAGCAGTCATACGTCGTAAAAGACTGTAGCAGTCGTAAGTCGTAAGAATACTATAGCAGTCATAATCATAAGATTTTAGGAGTCAGAATCCATTTAGGATTTAGAGTGGTCGTAAAAAGAAAGTCGGGATGTTTCCGTGTCGAACTCTCAGCGTGGTATGCCGCGTTGGTTTCGAAGTCTTGTATGTTGCTTTTCTATATAAGAAAGAAGAAAAGGATGCAGACGCATCGCATTGCAGCACGTCACAAAAGAAAAGAAATCTATCTGTATTTACTCGTGTTCACATGTGTAATCTCAAAGGTTGATGTTCATCGCTCATCTAGACTCCCGGGGCAAATTTTCCCAACATTCACCACCATGCAGCTGAGCAGCCAGTGAGCCATGTGCCTCCCTCTCCTGCGGTGACTCTTGCCTGCCCCTCACTGCCTCCACCCCAGCCTTTAGACCCTCCAACTGCTCATTATGGTACGTCAATGCCCCCTGCTCGGGCACCACTACAGCCGTAGATGAATTCCTTCGAGGGTGGCCGAGTGGTGAGGGGACTCCTCCAAGGGAGGCGACTATAGCATCAGTGTTGATGGTGTGAGGGTGGCAGTGCAGAAGGGGTGGACGAGCGGGGCATGTGGCTTCCCCCATCGGGGATGTGCTGGGATCTACCAACGTAGAGAGAAGGTAGGGAGCAACGACGGCAAGGGGGAGGCAGTGACTACTGCAGTTGAGGGGGAAAAGTGACGATGCAAGAGGTAGACGAACGCGTGGTGCTGTGCTCCTCGGCGGAGGTGGGAGGAGCTGCCATTGGAGCCCCGGTTGGCTCACGAGATTTGGGTTGGGGAGGAAGAATCGATCTTCATGGGAAGTGGATTGGTGGTTTACACAAGAGAGCGATTCAGGAGAGGGGAGGATGATGCTGATGCGCAGGGCCTTTAGGATGTGGGCATTGGTTAGGGGTGACATGGGGGTATGGTGGCCCATATGTTAGCACTTTTCTTTGGTTTTTCGGTGTTTTGAGAGCTGGTTTTCCAGCCGTTCGTGCGGGGTATGGGAGGGCGTGTTGCACGTAGGGATGGCAACAGAGAATTCCCCATCAGAGAGTGGTGGAACATTTTCATCCTCGATTCTTCTCCCGTTCTTCACCCCCGCTCTCGATTACATGTGCAGGAATGAATTCCTCCCGTTCTCCATCCCCGGTGGGGAACAGACCCCGATGAGGATCTATTCTCCGATAATAAGTGACCATAAACTATATACAAATAATTACAATCAACAATAATATGACAATTAGATCAATAAAAATGCATGAATTCACCACAATAAATATATAATAGGTGCATCACATAATTCAAACAAGTGTTTATTTCTCGATTTAGGATTTTTACAAGGTATTAATAGGGTATCATATGAGATATATGGTATAGTATACAATGATTCAGGTCCCCAACGGAGAATGGGTATGGGGGTAGGGAAACGTCCCCCTCCCCGTCATCCCTAACAAAGAATGAATTTGCTTGCTACTTATCCTTTTGAGGGAAGAAATCTCCCCAATTCCACCCTCTAATAGGGGAATTTCCTGTCGGGGAACAGAAAACGGGGCTCCATTGCCATCTCTAGTTGCGCGTGTGAGAAGAAGGTAGGACACGAACAAACTCTTTTTATATATTAGTTAGAGACCCGTGCGTTGCAACAGAGTCATAAAAATGGTGAGATGGAACTTATTACCTAGCCAACTTCACACATCAAACGTTGGAGAGCAAACGACAGAGATAGAAGGGTGGCCAGAATGCGCGAGGAGATGTGGAAAGTGGAGGGGGTGGACGGTTGTATCCTGAGATAGAGAGAGAAGGAGATGAATGGTTCAGATCAAATCGGATGGCTATAGAGAGGGGAGAAGAGAACATACCGACGACTACCAACTCCTCTTTATATAATAGTAGAGATTAGTAGAGAGTAAAGAAGAGAGATGTCCGACGTTGGAAAGTGCATGATTTTATATTGGCGCACGGTGATGCATTTTCTTGGACAACAAGGGGTAGACGAATCGGAACCGAAAGGGTATCATACTGCCATGGCTCGTCAGAGGTGGTGATTAAATTGGCTCTTTTGACGTGGAAAGGTCATGCGTCTCAGTTTCAAGTAACGTACTGCATTAGCGTAGACTAATCACTAGTAGGGTCCTTTTCTGATTCGCCGGTAGGCATGCGATGCAATAGAAACCTACCGAATCGAGTTCAATTTGATCAATTCTCGCATAGGTTCTTGCTCGTGTCAGTAAAATCTGCCATGATCGAGCACTTTCGTACATGGCATTGCATTATACAGCGCGTGCCTTAACGGCAAGTACGTACGAGTAAGATGGGCCCGGTCATCTTGTTCAACGTATCGTAACAACGAAACGCCATTGGGCTTGGAATTTGTTAGCTGGGCTGAATGTCTATATTGGGTGCATTATACCATGTAGTTCTTGTCAGTTGTCACCCTTCGTTCCGCCCAAGAGCCCTCAATCTCGCAATGGCGAAGGATCAGAATTCAAAAGGCCGTGAGGATGACTGTAAAATCTGCAATGTTCTTTGCCTCTTCGCTTTCGTACCTGTGAGGATCGCTGTCCACGTGGAAGGTAAGGTCACCGTGTGTCCACGCCTTGATGATGCAAGGGCTAAATGATAATGCAAAGCACTCCCATTAGCCCCTATAATTCGTGAATGCCTAGGCGTTTGGCGAAGAAAAGCTGGATTCGACAGATATGGTTCTGTTATCTTCACCTTTCCGATTAATTTTTTATTTTAACTTTTTCAGTAATTATTACTTATTAAACTAATAAGTTATAATAAATCACGATATAAAAGAATGCATTCCGTACGACGAGAACGTGGGTGGCAGTGGGAGGCAGAAGCGAATAACGGAGAGCGCGTACGAGCAAGGGAGGGCGAACAACAGGGCAAGTTGACGCACGGGGGTGCTTCGAAAACTTCCCCGCCATCGACAGTGCTTTTGGCGGCCTACTTTTAGCCGGCTGCCTAATCATTTCAGCTAGAATAAGTAACCTTCCGTACTGGTAATACTGTAGTAGGGTGATCTACTGATCTACTTCATTGGCGTAGCATAACTGTTCCAAAGCCAACTAAAACGCAAAGTAATTGGGAGGTGCAGGATGGTTCAGCGCCGACACCGTTGCATCATTCGCCTGCATGTTGCAACGATGCTCCAAATTTTTTACGCTAGAGAAGTATAGGTCCTGTTTTTTTTCTAGCGCCGAGAGTTTTTAGCTATAATTGATGGATTCTATTTGTAATTTTCAATACGGCGGCATACGACAGAGGCATCGATGTAGATGACGCGCGCATACGGTTTTGGGCTGTAGAAGCTATTTGAAGAAGTGGTTTTGAAAAACTATCCCATTTGTTTCGACTTTCGAAGAAACTAAAACTAAAAAGAACGGTACCATACACTTCCAGCTTCTAGAAACTTAACTATCTAGCCATCAGTGTAGCATGTTAAGGACCAGTTTATTGTTGCTATGTTCTAATGTCCTGCACTTAGGGGTTGGAAATGGATGAAATACGAATCGAATAGTGTTCTTATGACATTTGTATTTGTATTTTGTAAATAAATATACATTCGAATATTAATATGAATATGAATCGATATTGTAATGAATACGAATTCAAATCGAATGTCTACTTAATTCGGTCAGATCCGGATATCCTCGTAACTTACGTAGTACGAAGATATTAAAAATATTTTATCATCATACAGTCATGCTTAATCATTGTAATTCATTTACTTCACCTAAAGAAACATGAATTAACATTGAATTAAAAAAACTTGTCTGACTAATTAGTCGTATTTCAATATAATATGTATATTACTTCGTCGAATACGAATACGAATAGTTCGAATAAAGTAATATTTTGGATGGTAAAAGTCTATACCATATTCGTATTCATATTTTTTTATGCGAATTCGAATACGAATAGAAGAGAAATTATATATATATATATATATATATATATATATATATATATATATATATATATATATATATATATATATAGGAAAAATACTTTTTACTCCCGGGTGTAATTACACCCACCTCTAATATATCATCTAAACAAACTTGAAATACTCCTTTATCACTTTAGGTATACTCATATACTAATTATAAGATACTCCAATGTGAACCACACGAAAAAGTTGCAAAGAAGTCCATAGTTTTTAGCGTATTTATAAATACCTTTATATACGTACATAAAAAGGAGTATGTCAAAAAAATATACATATCACCTCTGAAAAATTGTTCATACCACCTATATAGTCTTAAATACTCGTATACTACACGTACATACCCTCCGTTACGCGAGATACTACCTATGTTGTGAGATACGACATAAGGTGTAATTACACCCGGGAGTAGAAAAGAGGCTTCATATATATATATATATATATATATATATATATATATATATATATATATATATATATATATATATATATATATATATATATATATATATAATATGGTAATCGAATAATATGGACAATTCGTATCTATTTTTCACCCTACCTACACTATCAAATCTAGTTAGTTACACGAACATTTATCAATATGGGTTAACCACCCAAAAACTCTCGCCAAAAAAACAAACCAAAAACGCAGTGGGAACAACAATGGTATCGACATGGATCCTTGAGTCAGCAGCATGCGTGTTTACGTGCTTCACATGTCTTGCCAGGATCTTGATTTCCCTGTCACAACCTGTCACCACTTCATTGTTGTCCCTTATGGGCTAGCTCCCTGCTAAGCAGCATCCAGCCCAAGCCAAGACTATTTTTCATTTAATAAAAACATTTGATTCCGGCAGACTGCAGTGTCGTAGTCTTTTCCTTGTCACAGGAACTACTCTAAAAATCTTCGGTTCTTTTTTCCTTGTATACATGAATGGCTCGAGACTCTAGCTTAAGTTTCATCTTCTTTATCTCTTTCTTTTTCGGTTTGTGTACTTTGTTCTGTTTTTCATATATTAATATATTATAGCACTGTAGTATCGACTTGATCCTACTGTTTTCCTTAAAAAAAACTTCGGTTCTGTTTGGGATATCGCCTGACCTGAGCACGTACAAACGGAGACACGCAACCTCTTGATAAGAGAACGTCACATGAAAGATTATATATAGCGAAGCAGCCCCACAGCACAGAATGACTGATGTGTATATATTTCAGCCATACAAATATACAATGCTTCTTGCTAGCAGCAGCACAATCTTCTTTCCACAATCGGAAGTAATGCAGGGCACTTCCCATCGTAGGAATCGGGAGTCATCAACCGGTGCATGGTATGGGTTACATACCGTTATAATAAATACAATTTTGAAGGTGCCACCACAAAGTAAATGATATTTAAGTTATACTAAAAATTATAAGCCATATGAAATTTTAAATTGTTAAGGATGGATGGATAGAGGCTTACTTTTATTTAACTTAAATTGTTAACTTATTAAGCCGAGCTACCGTCAGGGCCTTGCATCAGCGGTCTTCTGGTTGGTTCATGCAGTTTATTTGGGCCCCCGTACGTTGTGCTGCTTTCACCAGTACGTGGTTCGCTTGACTACTCGAGTCAACAGATTGGCGTTGGAGGCAGCCTTGACATGGAGCTGATGTCGTTGGCTGATCCATGGTCTCTCTCTTCAAGCAATTCTAAGAAAATTTTGGTACTGATGATCTTGTTTCTATGCCGTGTTCAAGTCGGCCTTGATACCCTGACTTGTGTTTCTTGTAATTCATGTGTCCGGTAACCGGATTGGTAGCGTTATTTTTTCTGCCGAGTTCAAGTCGGTCTTATCGATAGCCAATCTTTTAAACAGTTACATCTTATTCCTTAGTGCGTTTCAAACTACCACTAGAGCATAACATGCATTTCCATATATGTGGACCCAAATATAATAATGAAAGATTAAGCGATCAAGATGTTTGCTTTTTCGATTAATATCAGAATTTCTAGCTTTTCTCTTTTACTCTGATTAATTTAATAATTTCTAGTTTTTCTTTTAGAAATAATGTGATTAATGTGGCGACTCTTAGAGGAGTCTTCAATTAGTAAAGATAGAGATTAGTTTAGCGGAATTGCTACATATATGTATATGTCAGTCTTGTAGTTACACATAGCAGAGGTTAGTCAAGACCACGTTCCCCACGCGCGGTATGGGGGAGGATGGTCAAAATCAACTAGTATCAAGAACTTTAATCATTTTAGTCTCAAAATAGAGCATAATCAGGAGAAAGAAAGGCAACTGCAGACAATTTCTCCACACCCCTCAATAAAGCAACCAAGCCGAATAGGTCAGGTCGCGCATTAACATTTTTTTTGAACAAAAGCGCATCAACAGTTTCACAATGGATATCACACTTAAGACCTGATTTATCTTCGTCGCAAGCAACCTGATAGTCATAATGCACACAAAAAACAATCCAAAATTCCTGATTCCTACCTATCAGATATGACTGATCTCCTCCAATAATCTCCCCAGACAAATCTTTTGACTGAATTCAAAAGAAATGGCCTTTTCCCATTTTCTCCAACTCCTTCGAGCTTTGAACATTCAGCGCTTAGAGAATCAGCCTGCCCTCGCACGCGCAGCGCCTCGGCTGCACAGTATAAATACGGCCCCCTCGCTCCTCTGCTTCTGCACATCCTTCTCTACTAGTTCTTGCCATCGCCTCTGCGCCTAAGTGAGAGCAATGGGGGTTCTTGGAAGGGTTGCTTGGGCATGGCTGGTGGTGCTGCTGCTGGTGCAGATCGCCGGGGCGTCGCATGTCGTCTACCGGAGCCTCGAGACGGAGGCGGCGGCGGTGGAGGCCGTGCCGCCTTCCATCGTCGATTCCGAGTTGAGGACTGGGTATCACTTCCAGCCCCCAAAGAACTGGATCAATGGTAATGTCAACTAACCCGCCTTTCTTGTTCGAGCTAGAATTAATGCAGGTTATAGGCGGACACCGTCATACTTGTATATGGCCAAAGAAGGGACAGTATTCTGTTCTTGAGACCGTCTCACAAACCATGCATGTATGATGTCCAGACAGTTTTGAGGATGATGCAGAGAGATTCACCTGAAATTAATGGCTATACTTGTCCAAGTTATAAGCTTATAGCTACGTTTGAGTATACTGCCATGACTGGCAGGTCAAATGTTTGGGTATAGTAGAAACCACGAGCTGTACGTCAACTTTGTTAGTTACCAAAGAAATACTCAAATGTTAGTGTTGGGATAGTTTCACATCGATTATAAAAATAGGCAGAGCATAACTTATAAACGTGAAGATGATACCATCTATCAGGCTACTTGTTTGGAGAGATAGATGGCTCAAAACGGCTTATAGGTTGTTGCACTTCTAGTTGGGTTTACGGGTATAACGGTCTAATTATCTAGAGCTAGACCGCTAGTTTAGCAGGTTTAGAGTTGAACGTTGGTTTAGCGGTCCGATGATACTGATGCGCTGGACAACAGTTCAGGTATAGGGAATTTGTGTCCATGTTTTGTATCAAGACACAAGCATGCTTTACGATTAGCGTACAGTTAACTGATGAAATTTCAATGCTCTTTTTATTGAAGCTCGAACTTTCCTGTGTCCAGTGATTATTGCACAATGATTCTCGCAAAGGTTTAATTGGTACTAACTCGTGATTTTCTTATCCTTTTGGTGGGCTGCTCTGCTGTCTGATTGCTGCGTCGGCGAAATTAACTTTGGGACGCCACGCCAGATCCGAACGGTACGTCGTTTTCCGTCTGCTAGATCCGTGTGTACTGCAACTTGCAAATCCATTGAACAGCGACGCCTTTTGTGAGGATTAATTAAGCACGTTTAGCACGCGAATGGCAGTCACACTCGGACTCCACATGCGCGGGTACCTGTCGACCGTAGGCCGGCTAGCTCTTACCATGGCATCTAGTAGATCAAAAAAATTAAGTTCCTCTGAAAAAGCCATTAATTTTATAGTACAAGTATCCACGTACTCTCTCCGATTCTTTTCTCCTTCGCTTCTAAAGTTTCATCATTAATAAACTAAAAAAATTAATTGATTGTACAAAAATTATATTATTAAATTTATCGTTAAAAATACTTTCTTAGCATTATAATTTTATTAATATATCTTAATATAAATTTATAAAAATAGCAGCTAAAGCCGTATATTAAAGATCATAAAAAAAGTCAAGTAAAAAACAGAGAAAGTATAACGTATCGATTTGATGTTCTAATCATAAGCGGTAGAAATAAGTTGCAAGGTGAAGCACGTGAGTAATTGAACTGTAAAAGCAATTTGTAATTCAATTGTTAACTCAATTGAGACACTGAAAATTTTTGATTTGGTGAAACTGAATGCGTGCAGCGCCGATGTACTACAAGGGATGGTACCATCTCTTCTACCAATACAACCCCAAGGGCGCCGTGTGGGGGAACATCGTGTGGGCGCACTCGGTGTCGCGCGACCTCATCAACTGGATGGCGCTGGAGCCAGCGATCAAGCCCAGCATCAAGTCCGACAAGTACGGGTGCTGGTCGGGCTCGGCAACAATGATGCCCGACGGCACGCCGGCGATCATGTACACCGGCGTCAACCGCCCCGACGTCAACTACCAGGTCCAGAACGTGGCATTCCCCAGGAACAAGTCCGACCCGCTGCTCCGGGAGTGGGACAAGCCTGGGCACAACCCTGTCATCGTGCCTGAGGGTGGCATCAATGCGACACAGTTCCGGGACCCAACCACCGCGTGGCAAGCCGACGGTCACTGGCGGCTGCTCGTCGGCAGTGTCACCGGGGGGTCCCGTGGGGTGGCATACGTGTACCGGAGCAGTGACTTCAGGAGGTGGACGCGGGTGAGGCGGCCACTGCACTCGGCACCCACGGGCATGTGGGAGTGCCCAGACTTCTACCCGGTCATGGCGGACGGCAGTCAACACGGGCTCGACACGTCGGTGACGGTCGGCGGCAAGCGGGTACTCAAGTACGTGCTCAAGAACAGCCTCGACCTGCGCCGGTACGACTACTACACCGTCGGCACGTATGACCAGAAGGCCGAGCGGTTTGTGCCGGACGACCCCGCCGGCGACGAGCACCACCTGCGGTACGACTACGGCAACTTCTACGCATCCAAGACGTTCTACGACCCGGCGAAGCGGCGTCGGATCCTGTGGGGATGGGCCAACGAGTCCGACACCGCCGCCGATGATGTGGCCAAGGGGTGGGCTGGAATTCAGGTAGGTAGCTACATTTATGTACGTATGCCTAGTTGACTAGCCGTCCATCATGCTGTCATCTTCAGATTGTCCATGTCACCGTTTGCTCGTGTTCTTCAATTCAATCACAAGATTTTGGAACGCATTTTGTGCGTAGTCTTGTACGATGATCTAAATTAACTTGTGTATGTGTGTGACATTGTTAGGCGATTCCGAGGAAGGTCTGGCTCGACCCTAGTGGGAAGCAATTGGTGCAGTGGCCGATCGAGGAGGTGGAGGCGCTCAGAGGGAAGAGGCCGGTCAGTCTCAAGGACAGGGTGGTCAAGCCAGGGGAACATGTTGAGGTCACTGGGATACAAACTGCACAGGTTAGTGTGCTTAGCACTAATTTTTCCACCCAGCTCATCTTCATCTGCATGCAACGAAGGTAACATTTTTAATGACCCGAAAAGTAAGAGCAATATCGCCATCAATGCCGGCCTGCGCAACAAATTGCTCCCCTGATCTGTGAATGGCAGTTGCATGCTATCCTGACCCCCTATCTTATCCGGAAGCTCTGAAGTTGTGTCCAGTGTGCAGTGTCCACTCCCTGCTACTTGTGCTGTGTCGCTTTCTATTTGTGCCTTTTCCTCCGCAGATCGATAGCACTGTAGCAAATTTTTTTTCAAATCTTGTCCGAGTCTTATTCCGGGCTCGACAGCTGCTATAAGTGACATGTGTTACCTGTCGTGCTTTTCCGAAGCGTGTGCTGATGAATTGAGAACCAATTAACCTCGTCACTTCGGCAGGCTGACGTCGAGGTGAGCTTCGAGGTGCCGAGCCTGGAGGGAGCGGAGCCGCTCGACCAGGCGCTCGGCTACGACGCCGAGAAGCTGTGCAGCGCGCGGGGCGCGGACGCGAAGGGCGGCGTGGGCCCCTTCGGCCTGTGGGTGCTGGCCTCCGCCAAGCTGCAGGAGAAAACCGCCGTGTTCTTCAGGGTGTTCAGGGCCGCGCGCGGCGGCAGGCCCGTGGTGCTCATGTGCACCGACCCCACCAAGTAAGTGCGTGCGATCAATGGCATCTCCCCTACGATAATCTCACGCATGTGTAGTGCAGCCACTAAGGTACACGCATTAGCTAGCGTTTGTTTAGGTCTGAGCAAAAGCAAACAAGATCGCACTCGCACGATTGTTAAAGCACATGTGGTCAGCCAGGAATGCTTTCTTTCTTGTATCTGTGTACATGAACTTTGGCTACGTACTCTGCATTGCATTGACTTTGGTCTCTTTTCCGGCAAAGGTCGTCTCGCAACCCAAACTTGTACCGGCCGACCTTCGCAGGTTTTGTTGATACGGACATCACAGATGGGAAGATATCGCTGAGAAGCCTGGTATGCTACCATGCAATTCAACAAGTTCTCATACTGTACAGGCTCACAAATTCTTCTTCCGTAAAATTGTTTTTGCATATTTCTCTCTGTAGATCGATCGTTCGGTTGTTGAGAGCTTTGGCGCCGGGGGCAAGACCTGCATCCTCTCAAGAGTCTACCCGTCGCTCGCCATAGGCAAGAACGCTCACCTTTACGTGTTCAACAATGGGAAGGCGGACATCAAGGTGTCGCAGCTCACAGCATGGGAGATGAAGAAGCCACTCATGAACGGCGCCTAAAATTTGAGGAGCTTCCTATGTGCTTGGCTCACATTCGGCGCGTTTTTTTTCAAATGTTTCACGTTTGTGATGTAAAATTGATTGGCCCCGGTGAATCATGCCCCTAGCTTGTACAATGGTTTCAGTTGCACGTTGTGTGAGTGTTCTAAAAGGGTCAATTTATATGTCTCTAGGAATAATAGATTGGAGTCTGTTCATATTGGTTTCTGTTTCTGGGTTCTACTTCCAGAAGTAAAAGCCAATACAAACGTCTTAACTTCTATAAGTCGCTACTAATTATCAGCCATTACTTTTCGTTTTTATATATTGTAATGTACTTTGTATTTTATTATATCATAATTCTGTAAGTTGCATTGCGGTCCGAATGTTGTAGTGTCTTTCGTTACACCATATTTCTTATATAATGCACTACTATTCACCAGCCAATATTATTCATAAACAGTGTTTTTCAGTCACTACTATTAATTAGTCACAGTTAAAAGTCGTCAATAAAAGCTAATATAAACATGCTCTAAGATTCATGCGTGTTCCGGGTGGGCATTGGTGATAATATATGTAAGGAATGTCTATACAACATTCGACTGTTTTTGAGGACAAAAACAGTTAGATTGATCTGGGGTGTTAGATCTCCATCCAACGGATCCACCCATATAAGCCCCCCTCCAAAAAAATGACCCCCTCCAAAAAAATGATGTAGGACGTTGGATTTTCATCTCTAACGGCTCAAAATCTGACTGTTTTTGTCCTCAAAAATAGTCGAATGTTGTATAGACACTTTCATATATGTATTGATCTCGATCAGTACTAGTTGCTGATTAGTGCTGGGTGCTATCATGCGTGTGAATACAATAATCCTATTCATCCCGACTGGGTACCGAGTCCGAGGCTACTTACTGACGTGTACATGGCCCCACCCACCACTGTCACGAAAAGTTTAATATTTATTAGAGTAAGTAACTAATTGCACGTAATGTTCTCCGTTCCATCCCGTATGCAATCTGCTTTGGGTGTAATCAGCCGATAATCTACTGATTTGTTTTCTCGACGCCCCTGCATGCGCATCAGGGTCAGTAGGTGGTAAAGTATGAATTCCAATTCGGCGTGCATCTTGGCCCACGACTTCGGCTCCCGCCGCTGTACGTTTTTCGCGTCGGCGGCGCAGTGTCCGATGGTGGGAGGGCGCTAGCGCAGCTGCAGCCGCAGCCGCTCCGCGAGGTGCTGCATTGGAGACAATAGCACCGTTCACTGGTATGAAAAATCATAAAAATAAGGTTAGTCTAAAAGTCGGCCCAAAAACAACTGACTTAGTCTCTAGGATTTGAACTTGAGCTAATTCCGCCCCCCGGCAGCGTCAGCGTGGGAGTGCAATCCGGATGGGCAGCGTCGCCAGGGTAGAATTCGAGCGGTTGTTGTGGAGTGGACGGTGAAGGCGATGTTGTTCTCGCAGCGGGGGTCACCATGGATGGGGGATGAGTCGGTGGCGCCGCACCACTAGTTGCTCGGCCTACCGAGGAACAGTCTGCGGCGGGGTTCATCGCATGGGCGGATCTATATAAGGTCATGGGTGTTCAGTCGAACACCCAAATTTTTTTTACTAAAAATCTAGTATATACAAGGTATAATACATATGTATATATTTAATTGGGCCAAAATAACTATTTCGTAGCCATGAGTCTATCACTATTCACTGATCAGCCCAACCCGGCAACACAGCAGCGGCCCAGGCCCATTTTTGTGCGCGGTGCGCCGATCAGCTCGTCTAGGCGTCTCCCCATCCCCCGATTCCCCATCCATGCTCCCCCGATTCCCCTAACCCTAGCGGCCCATCTTGGCGTCTCTGGTCTCCCTATTCCCCGATTCCCCATCCGGCTCCTCCCCAATCCCCTAACCCTAGCAGCCCGCGTCTGCGCGTCACCTCTAGGCTCTGGCTTCGCGCCGCAGGACCGATCGACCGCGCCTCTGGCCCTCCACTCTGCGCCTTCGTCGGCACGACACCACCGCCTGGAGGCTAGAGCCAGTCACCACCGGCGACTAGTGGCTGCACCACCGTAGGCCGCATCATTTCTGGCCCTCTGGGCTCTGGCTCCGCACCGCACGACCGGCTGACCGCGCCACCGCCTGGTCAGCCTGGAGCCGGGCTGTCGTCTCACCGTCTCAGTGTCTCCACTCCACCTGCGGGAGACCGAGCTTCAGCAAGCAGTAGACGATTTTAAATAATGTAATTATTGTATTAATCCGATAGAAATAATTATGGTGGAGTAAATGACAATTTTTGTAGGTAATACATTTAAGAAATCTTGTTTGTAATTGTTTTTAAATAAAAGGACAGACAATGTCGGTTGACTCCATTTGTGATTTTTGTGGATTGTAAATGGTATGAAACCTGTTAGACTCACAATAACATTTTGCGATCGTCGTATGTTATTGTAGTGCGATAATTTTTTGAAGAATTTTGTGAGAACGATTGAAATAAAAACGAGTTGTAAGTAGTAAAGTAAGTGATATTAGGATGCAGTGGAGAATTCATACACGGAGGAAGACAAAGCAAAATACATACACAACCAAAAAGTGTACACATAGCAGGAGGAATACTCACTACTCGCCACCAGCTACACCACCCACAACATCTCCGTCGTCACCACGTCCCACCCCGGTCGGTGGCCGCCCGTATGGCCCTGTTTGGGCTTCGTCAGCGTGGGATGTCAGGGTTCGGGCCCCGACAGGATGAAGCGGTTAGGAGGCCTACTGATCCGTGCTCCTAATGCCTCGCGGGTCAATTGCACCGTGGTTGCGTGGGAACTGGAGCACTGCTGAGCTGTGACTCGGAAAGGACATCCGCCTGGTCCTCCACGAGGAAGTCGCTCATGTCCCCCAGGAGATCCTCGTGGGGGATAGGTGAAGTCCTAACTGTTGCATCGCTCTTGCAGGACAGGTATTGTTTATTCGTGCAATATATCGATGCAAAAAATCCTTAAGAAATGAAACACACCTTCTAAGTGGGTCATGGCCTGTAGCCAATTGTTGTACCTTCCCTGGTTGAACAACATGTGCTAGTCTGCCGATGTCAGGTAGGGGTCCACGGATGACGATGGTGCCTGTGTGTACCGGCGTGCCAACCCTGACTCTCTGGCCTGGCCCAGCGGTTGTGATGGCGGTGTCGGGGAGTAGGCACATGGCCATGCCGACCCTCTGGCCTGGTCAAGCACCGACAAAGGCCTGTGCACGTGGCCTTCCTTTCTTTCTCTCGCGCAAATGAGCCAGTGCGCTCGGCTAGCCGCATGGCCGAGCGGTATATCCCCCTACTCGCCCAACCATTAGGCGACTAGGGGCAAAGTCACCCAATAGTTTGACGAATAGAGTCCAAGTCGCCCAACCATTAGGCGATATAGACTTATCGCCCAACGGTTGGGCGACTTAGCCATGTGTCGCCCAACCGTGTGATGACATACGGTCGAAACTGCAAAAACTTCACAGGTATAATTTTATAATATAGAATACAAAATGATTATTTAAAAAATTTCCAAAATCACAAGAGAAGAAGTTCTCACCTCCTCACTGGTCTGACCGCCACTAAGAGTGCGGTTTGACTGGTAGGCGGTCTGACTAGCAAAGCACTGATAGTCTGATCGCCAGCCAGTCTGACCGGTGGTCGATTGGACTGGTCCTAGGGACGGTCTAATTGCTCGCCCGTTTTCATAATAGAAAATCAACTCAAGCCGAGACCAAAAAAGGTGCAACTCCCAAAATCCTTAGCCAAATGAGTTGGAACTTTGCATACATCTTGCTAAGAGTTTCATAAACCTATTTCATTCAAGGATCATATGGATTTTGGGCAATGTTCCAATCTTTTCCGAAAACAAGTAAGAGTGCATCGAAACTGGGCAAACTTAAAAAAAATCTTATGATACGACTTGCTTGTGGATAGAGCATAGACAAGATAGCTTTAGATGAGTTCTTACAAAGATTCAAAGCAAAAAAAATCTGGAATCAAGAAATCTCAAGATGAGGTCAAATTCAAGCAAAACCAGGTAACTTCTAGAACTTGCAAGACCAAGTGTCTAGATGGATATGAATTGATCTTTGGAATTATCTCTATCAATTGCACATCCTTGACACACGACACGATCAAGAAGGGAAGAGAAGAGATCAAAATCAACAAGAATAAGAACAAATTAACCAAATTAAGAAGATATCATGAGTGATGAACAAAGTTGATTTATTGTTATTTGAGGAAAAATACAAGAGAGTACACCACAACACTCATCTTTCTAATCATAACTCTAGAATAAAAGATTGAAATGAGAGATAGTTGGATGGTTAACTTGTAAGTCATCAATCTGTGCATATGTACATGCAACATATTCTAAGTTACATTTTTTAGTGTTAAAGAATGTGTGTGAATGCTTCCTGGATAAATATAAATTCATAAGAATGAGTACTTTTTGTTAGCTTCAACATATCGAACATTATTCTGGCATGATGACTTCAAATACAAACTATAAGCAGTCCACAGATTGTTAAAAACTAAAAGTTCGTATTGTAAACTTTTCAAAAGTATAGTTTACTTTATGTAGCTTTAATTCCAAATTTGTATATATTTGAATACAAATGTTCCAATTACAATTTTGAGTCTGAATTTTCTATTTTATATACCTGTAGAGTAGACTTAAATTAAAATTCGTACATCCAACTTCAAATACATTTCAATTTTTATGGATATTCATTTTCTGTATTTCAAAAGTAATGTTGTACTTATTTAATTCATAATTTTGAAAGCTTTATTTAATTTTCATAATTTGCACATATATTGTAAAATTATTTTTTGTTCTGAATTGCAATTATATAAAATTTCAGTTTAACCTTAGATTCCTTACCAATTTGAGTTAAGTTCAAAGTTATAACAGATATACCTGAGTTTCTCGCCGGTTAGATTTTATCTAGACCATTATATCCATAGGGCCCATTGGGTTGCCGAATTATACATATTTTTTGCTTTTCTCTAATTAAGGAAAGAATTTCTAGCTATTTTATCTTTTTTACAAATAATATAGGAATTTCTATCACTTTTTTATCCTGACATGAGAACGGGTTGAGAATTGAGACTGATCGATTCATGGGCAATAATGTATGGCTGATTGAAGGAATGTAATCAAGGTTGAATTTAGTACCATACAAAACCGTGATGATTTTATTCACGTATTTGATTAATTACCTTGTGCGATTCACCCCTAACTTTAATTTCTTTGTTTTAGTTTGGCTTCCATATTTGTAATCAAAATCGTCATGTGCATGGGTTGTAGAGACATTGACATGTGCAGAATTTGTTTTAAGTTACGGATTGCACCAGACCAAATGAGATTCACCTTTTCGATTAATGCGAGGATCTTTTGTTCTTTGTTCGTGTCAATACGTGAATTTCTAGCTTTCTTACCATTGAGGTGACCACCCGACTCAATTTGTTCTTTTACCTTTTCACTGTTGAAGTGATCACCCGACTCTAAAAAAAATTACAACCACCGACTACTTTGCTACTAACTATAGTGCTAATAAGATTTGTGCAGTTTAGCTTCAAAAAATTATAGAATCATTATTCTGATAATAATTTGTTGTAATAGAGTTTCTTGCGTTCCAACTTCCGACGGCCTAAGGGCACTCCCAGTGGGAGTGTCTATGCTAATTAATGTGATGCCATCTAGAATGAAATCTGATGTGGCACCATAGTTAATGAGGTGAGAGGTGGAAACCATGTCTTGCATGGGACACTAGCTGGACACATAAACCAAGACACAAGACATGAGCAAAAATAGCATTGGGAGTATAGATGGTGTCTATGGCACAATTTCAAATAAAAAGCAGCCAATAAAATAGAGAGAGAGGTGGAGAGGGATTTATTGTTGGACTCCACTTATAGAAACAATGCATTGGGGAGGTGGTTTCTTAAGTTGTGTCTATCCTATGTGGCATCATATTAATTAGCATAGACATGACATGTGATATCTAGCATTGGGAGTGCTCTAAGTAGCTTGCTAGTAGTTATTAGCTAATCAAACTTTGCATATCATGCATGCATGCACGCTTCCGAGTGGTTCCACAACAGCCGGGTGGCACGATTCTTTTATTGCCCGACTTGGCAGTCTAGCCGTACAAATTCTATGAGAACTCTTTATATCATACACTGTTAGGGCGACTCCAACACTACCCTAAAACCACTTGGCAAATCCTAATTTTTGGCAAAACCACAAAAAAGCTCCTCCAACAACTTGGCAAAACCACTTGGCAAATTAGCAAGCTTGGCAAAAGGTGGGCTTCCAGGCGCATATGTGCGCGCGTCTCGGCGCTTGGCATCGGCGATTTCGGGTGACTCGGCTGCTCCTCCCGCGCGCGCGAACGCCTCCCGCTTTTCTTTCCCGCGCGCGCGAAGAGCCAGGTCGGGCGTCATATTTAACCTCGGCCGGTGGCGCCGCCGAGGAAGCGAAGTTTCTCTCGCCCTCGTAGTCGCGCCGCCGCTGCAGGAGACGGACCGACGACGGCTGCTGGTGGCGCGAGTCAGGGCCTGGATCGACGGCGGCTGGCCACGTTGAGGCTCCACATTTTCATCTTCGTCATCGAAACGCTCGTTAGGATCCACATGACCTTCATCTTCAATTATCATGTTGTGCATGATAATACAAGCCTTCATGATCTTAGTTAATGTCTCTATGTCCCAAATACGAGCCGGTCCACGAACAATGGCGAACCTTGATTGAAGAACACCAAAAGCTCTCTCCACTGCCTTCCTTGCTGCTTCTTGTGCCTTCGCAAAATATTTGTTCTTGTTCCCCACTGGACGAGTGATGGACTTCACTAAAGTAGCCCACGATGGATATATACCATCAGCAAGATAATAGCCCATCGTATAATCATGCCCATTGATTGTATAGTTCACCTTTGGAGCTGTACCTTCCGCCAAGTTGGCGAACAAAGGGGACCGGTGAAGAACATTGATGTCATTGTGCGACCCAGGCATCCCGAAGAAGGCATGCCATATCCAAAGATCGTCCGAAGCAACAGCCTCAAGAATGATAGTGGGTTTATCCACATGCCCCTTGTACTGACCTTGTTTAGTGTATGGACAATTCTTCCATGCCCAATGCATACAATCGATGCATCCTAACATTCCAGGAAAACCTTTCTTCTCACCCATTGCAAGTAGGCGTGTCGTGTCTTTCTCATTGGGGTACCTCAGGTATTCATCTTCAAAAATATCAATCACTGCAGCAACAAACTTGCGAAGGCTCTCCAGTGCAGTACTTTCGCCAATGCGAATGTACTCATCCGTAGCATCAGCTGCAAGCCCATAAGTGAGCATCCGCATTGCGGCAGTGACCTTTTGAAAGCAACTCAGTCCGAGTACACGGCTGCATTTCTTTTCTGGACGAAGTAATCATCGTGCGCTTCAACTTCATTCATTATGCGTAGAAAAAGCTTCTTGGACATCCTATACCTGAAAAAACAGATTACATATTCGATGTAGCGAGCACATATTTGAGGAAAAAAAATGAGAAAACACATATTACATATAATCTGATGTGATAGATCAAATCATGTACCTTCGACGGAATATATCAGGGCCGTACGTTGGATTATCCGCCAAATAATCTTGGTACATCCGGTCATGGCCGCCTTTCCTATCACGATAAATAACTCGATGACCAGGGACAGAGCCACCGGGCCTTCTTTCATCGTCGTTGGAAACATTGCTCACAATTTGAGCAAGCGAGGACAGGAGAAGGTCATCATCATCAGATGAAGATTCATCCAACTGTCTCCTAGCACGAGATCTTTTCCTAGGCATGGTGCTTTGTTGGAGAAGATGGAGTAGGAGGGAGGGGAAAGATTGACTAATGGAGGGCCGGTGCCAGGCGATGGGCGGCGGGGCTGGGCGGCGACAGCATCTGAAGCGGCGGCGGCGATCCGGAAGAGAGCCACGGAAGGAGGACCGACGCCCACGCGCTGGAGTACGACGCGACGACGCCACACGCGCGGAAAAAACCGACTGCGCGACGGTTCAACGCCCGGCCAGTAGGGCAAAAAATTGAGACATGTGGGCCACAATATTTTAATTTGCCAAGCCCATTTTGCCAAACTGTTGGAGAAAGGCTATTTTTTCACTTGGCATTTGGGTTTTAGACTTGGCAAAACTAGAGATTTGCCAAGTGATGTTTGCCTAAGTGTTGGAGTTGCTCTTAGAACATGTAATATGGTCCTGATGCTTAGTCCAGGCCATAGATTACATCAATATGAATTTTAGATGGCTAAGATATTTTTCTCCATGAGAGAATTTCTAGATATTTTTGTCTAATTAATGTGGAATTTTTTAGTTTTTTGCCCTCTAGGGTTAATGTGGGGCTTTTGAAAGAGCTTTCAATTAGTATAGACAGAGAGATATAGATAGATAAATAGATTAACCAACCTGACCTAGGGGACCACATTAGTATGCACACTGTATGTACTCAGTCGGTATCCCTAGCACCACGGGGTGAATTAAGTGCAACATATAGCACATGTGCTTTTCTCAGACTTCAGAGCCAATAATATTTCCATAGTCTAATGAATAATGACCGATGGCTGGTACAGTACCTCAAGAATAGGCAATTCAGATTCCTTCATCAAACTTTGTTGTTGTACAGTACCTCAAGAATAGGTAAGATTTGTTGCAACCATCTCCAAAAAGCGAAAAATGCCAGGCTTTTTGTCTGGTTGAACTTTCATGCCCCTGCTCCTAATAAGATGGATTTCATTGACCAAGTTACAAATTATTTATGCATTAGGTAGGTAATTAAAGGCTCATTCCGAAAATAATTTTACACCACTTGCTTTCAGTAGAATCATCCGAGAGAATCTCCTTCGTTGGAGGCACCAATTGATGTATACTATTTTAATACACTAGCTGAATGCCCATGCGTTGCTACGGATTTTTAAAAGAAATTTACGGGTGGTAAAATTTTTTAGAATATGCATACAAACATGTTCTAAAAGCTTTTAAATCCGTAACAACACACGGGCATTCAGCTAGTGCAGGTCAATTGTCAAAAGACAAGAGGAATCAGGGGCATAATTCAAATGATGATGAGTTAATTTTCATCAGTTTCTAACTATATAAATTTCACAGATTTACATCACCAAGAAAGATAGGGCATATAAAAAAAATTATACAGTCCAAGCAGGAGGGGAGGGAGGCGAGAGAGGCCGGGTAGAAGAGGAGGTGGGAAATGGTAACTGTTGGTGGAAGTGGAGAGGGGGGTAGTTAGATATGAAAGAGAGGGATGTTAGATAGATGGTCAAGATTTCAGTATTCAGATCAGACGGTTGAGAAGGGTGGAAGGAGAATGCACCAACCACCAGCTCAAACTTATTAAATAGTAAAGATACGAACGATGAGGGCACAAGAAGTTATCATCAAGGATTGCATTCCTTTTTCTCAAAGAAAAAATGGAAATAAAATCACCTTAATGCGACAGTTAGGTCTATGACTAATGCACAACTGAAAACATTACAAAGATCATCAGGGGCAAGATAAGATTAGATCGTAAAAATATCTAGTGAAAGCCGCAACAGCATTAAGAAGAAAAAGTGCTATACGCATGGCAACATACAGTTTGTGCCTGTGAGTACTAGCATACTATACTAGGCATTTTTTTTATATAAAAAGACAAGATCGTAAATGTATATCACTGTCCATTTGAGAGTTCCATGATGGTTTTGAAGCTGTCTTCCACTATATGAGATATTTAACGGCATTACTGTTTTCTTTTCTACATTCCACAAGATAAACTCTTGTGTGACCAGGGCAGTATGCATCTATGGAACTGATCACTTCTGGTAAAAAACTAAGAATAAAAGCAGCCACAAATGCCCGCTGATCCCACGCATGAAGATGGGACCTGGGAGCCTAGACCAATCACAGGATAACTGTAATGCTCCCTACGTTGAAATATATATATTTTAGAGTGACGTGCTTTTTTCTTGATTTGTTGATTCATATAGGGTGTTCAACTAATCAAGCCGTAGAACCATGTTAAGAATATCCATGGTTTTATATGCACCATGTTCTCGCACCAAGTTGAAAGTTTGAATTTGTTTTTGCAAGTTTTTAGAGTTGCTGTCAGACTAAGGTGGTCTGACCGACCGAGGGGGGGGGGGCTCTGACCTCAATCCAGTGTGACCGGATTTTGGTTGGCAATCGAATCGTCAGTGCGGTACGACCAGTTTTTAGTTGGCGTTTGGTTTTTACAGATATGTGTTTTCTTGGTGCTCAACCTGAACGGTCGGGGCTAGCAGTCTGGCCGACCGCTCAATTTTAATTAGACTAGTTTTGTCTGAAGGTATTCGAGAGGATTTGGATATTTGTGAAAAATGGTCATGGGTTGAGCATTGGAGTCCTAGGTCATTACATTCATAGTGCATGAAATATGTTTAGATTAACGTTGGTCAAGTTGCGAAGAACTTATGTCCGAAAATAATTTTTTGGTCATTAATGTGTATGAAGCTTGGAGGTAACTACAGTCAATGGTGTGGACCGGGACTAGGCTCGAGGATGAGTTGAGATACGGTCAAGAAAGTTAGGCAAGATGGTTGAATTCGAGCAAACCATAGGGAAGACTAGAGATATTGAAGGGAAGTTTCAAGCAATGGTTCATCGAATAGTGTGCAAGTGATGTGTGATCGGAGGGAACGACACAAAGAGACTTACCATGCGTGAGCCATTGGTGAATCTACACATTGCAGGCATGAAGATTGCTTGCAAAGGAGGAAATGACCATGGACTAGGCTTAGGGAAGAAGTGAGGCCCTCGATCAAAATAAGGGTGTTTTGGCAAAGAAACCAAAATATTAGAAACGATGATGTGACCAAAACCGTGACTCTTGGAGGGCGTTGGGAAACACTAACAGGGCTAAGTGGATGGGAAACTTGCTCCTTAGCGGGTTTGAGCTTATGCGCTTTGAAAAAAGTGCATAGGTCATTGTGGACAATCAAATCATCGATGTTACAAATTGTAGAAAAAATTGAGTCTCACAGAAGGATTTGGAAAGAAGAAAGGTGACTATCTTTATTAATATATTAGGATTACAGTTGCTCTCGAGGAGCAATCACAAAGGAGATGTTGCTAGCCCTAACTTTTCTATTTCTTGCCTCCGTTGTCTAGCACTTGATCTTGTGTGTCTTGTTTTCTGCTCTGTCTTTTCATCTTCTCTCGTAAGGCTTAAACAGGGCTAAAGAGATATCGATTGTTGTACTAGAGCAAGCATCTTGTCAATTCCTCACACCTAGCTGAGCAAGCAGTAGCTGTCAGTGAGAGAGATCTGACAAATAACTATTGATTAGTTACTTGGCAGTGAGAAAAGATTGTAGCAACAGCCGTGAGATG
The DNA here is from genome assembly GCA_017311315.1 of Dendrocalamus latiflorus. Taxonomy (NCBI): domain Eukaryota; kingdom Viridiplantae; phylum Streptophyta; class Magnoliopsida; order Poales; family Poaceae; genus Dendrocalamus; species Dendrocalamus latiflorus. The sequence continues at coordinate 17,532,601 of CM029655.1, read as the reverse complement.
GTTGCTGTCTGGGGCATAACGTCAAATAATCGTGCGATGGTGCACGTGCCCTATTTCACCACACAGGAGACTGTGGGAAGTTAAGCCAATTTATCGGATCATAGGGTCTCCGAGTAGTGGCTAGTCAGGTAGTAATCTTCTGACCAGGGGTACTCGTAGTAATCCTTCGACTAGTGGTACTCGGGTAGTATTGCTTTGAGTGGTCAACAATCACAATAGATTAGAGCCTTATTTACACATTAAAACTGTATTTGATAGATTATTCAATATTCATCAGCTAGCCCTTGAACTTTAAGTGAATTTATGACTTAGAGTCCTTCGATTGGAATGCAAGCAAGAAGGTCTTTTTGATGATAGTCAATAAATATCAAGAAGTTTTTTCACTTGAAGTTGAAGAACCAACAGGAGTAGAACTGGAGAGTTTATAATCATTAGACACAGTGTTAGAAATAATCTTGACTTCGAGTCCTAGACGTAGTAGAGTCCGTCTCCGTGTATAACTCAAGTAAAAGTTGAGTCCAATTTGAAGTCCGAATAGGTATATAGGTAGAAGTTTTTTATCCCTATATATTGGGGAGGCGTGTACTCAATTTTGTAAGCAAAAAAAAGCAAGAGAAAAGTAAGGAAAAAGGGGGAGCTATTAAGATAATAAAAAAATTCAAAATTTTCTTCTGTGTTCTCTTAGATTATTTGTGATGTGTGTATTTTTTCCTGGGATCGAAGTTGTAACAAGTGATATCAAAGCCTAGGCGAGAAGCGAGTCGCTGAAAAAATCTTCTCGGCCATTCCCTCAAGCGGCGCTCCCGACGACTCCACACACGCATTGCTCCGTCCAATTGGTCATGTGGTTTCTATACTTGGTCCGAGCGTGAGGAAGGAAAAGCCGCATTACCGAAGCAGCGATAGGAGCAATTGCGCCGGAGAGAGAGAGGGGCAAAGAAGCGCTAGCGCAAGTCGAAGATAGCTAGTGACAAGAAAAGACCAAAAACTTCACCTCGGTCCATGCTCAGTAGTGATAATTGATAAGCATGTCTGTATCTTCATATCATTCGAATTGAAGAAAAAACTAGTGTGTTCTTGTACGTCGACTTCGTTCCTCCGCGCTGGACGAATGAAAAACTAGCGCATGCTGTTTTGATCTCGGAGACGAGACGGATCCGTCTCCTTTTTCACCTCGGAGTCGGTGCCAGGCAGACGCAATAAAGCGGAGGCGCCGCAACATAGAAGCAAAGCGGCAATCGTGTTAAAAAAAAAAGTCCCGAGCGAGTACTCCAGAAACAGGGAAGAGACAACAAAGAGCGTAGAGACAATGATCAAGCCACAAGGAAAAAAAGAAAAAAAACAACATAGTTTTTTCTCTCTCTGTTCCCTCAGTCTAAGAGCATCTTCAAAGTAGCCCGATTTCTTAATTCGTGCTCAAGATCATGCCGCGTACTCCGGGAAGTGGTGTCACCGGTGATGAGGCATCATCCGGTATGATGGTAAAGGAGAGTTCCGCTGTCTCGCTGCATTATACGATGCTCACGACGAGTAATTATGTAGTCCGGGCAATCAAGATAAATGTGTACATGAAGGCTCAAGGAGTGTTGGACGTTGAGAATATGTGCTCGCCGTCCAAACTCAAGTGAGGTGTTAAGCATAAATTTTAGTAAGTCGTAGTTGAGTTCGACCATCTCAATGTTTTAGAGTCAAGTCAAGATTAAGGGGGAGATTGTTAGAAATAATCTTGACTTCGAGTCCTAGACGTAGTAGAGTCCGTCTCCGTGTATAACTCAAGTTGAAGTTGAGTCAAATTTGAAGTCCGAATAGGTATGTAAGTAGAAGTTTTTTATCCCTATATACTAGGGAGGCGTGTACCCAGTTTTGTAAGAAAAAGCAAGAGAAAAGTAAGGAAAAAGGAGGAGCTAGTAAGAGAATAAAGAAATTCAGAAATTTCTTCTGTGTTCTCTCAGGTTATTTGCGATGTGTGCGTTTTCTCCTGGGATAGAAGTTGTAACACACAGTTTATGTAACCATTAACTTTAGTTGTGAGGAAAGCCTTTATAAACTGAATATGTACCGATTGATTTTCATGCTTTCCAGAAAACATTTCGAATTCCTCATCTATCCTCTATTTTTCTCCACCCTAGAGTTCTTTTCTTCCTCATGTTCTCTTGATCCACTCTATATCCAAGCCATTCACAACGAGAATGTTTGGATTCATCACCGCATGGGCAAGGTCCGAACTAGGATCAAAGAAATTAAAGGCTTTGGAGGATGCGGGATTGATCAAATACTTGTTTTGGTCCCATGGAAGTCAGTTATGGGGAAGCTTCTGAACAGTGGAGATGGTGAGATACCTATGTTTTGGGCATTCGCAGAATACAGGTTCAGAATCGCAGTACACCCCTTCTTATTCGAGGTGCTCAAATTCTACGAGATCGAATTGGTAAATTTGGCACCAAATTTGGTCACCATACTCAGTATCCTCATGTATTTGTGTAAGGCATATTTGGGAATTCTGGTGAACCTAGAACTTCTCATATAGTACTATCGGATGATCGAAAGAGTCAGGAAGGTGAGATTGTCACATGGGAACTGCTCCCTACATCTTCATGATGGAAAGGCGAGAGAGTACATTCTGATGTACTTGAAGTCTTGTTGGTCGTTAGGGAAGAAACTTTGGTTTTATATGATGGTGAGCAAGCAAGGAAGAGAGCCCAGAGTGGACATCTGCTCATAAGGAGGAAAGGATACAATGACTGGTCGACGCCATCATGTATATGAAGGATAAGGGATTGACGTCATGGCATGTGGTGAGAGATTTCACCATGTGTCGAATCAATCCTTTGAAATTGTGCAATCATATCATGTTATGGTATGAGGGTGCAAAAAATTCAACCAGAGACTCCTTGGAAGGTAAACATTCAAGGATACTGGCTGGTTAGAAATCTTTTTGTTTAATAGTGTCTTTTCTGACTTGTAGTTCTCCCTTTGGTTTTTTTTAGCCTTATCCCCTTTTGAGATATGAGAGAGGGTGAAGGCCAATCTGTGAAGGGGAACTCGAGCAGAAAGAAGGACGAGATAGAGAGGCTCAAGGTAATTTATTGTAACCCATAACTATCTTTTGATTATTGTGTTCTAATGTTTCTGACATGTACAGATGATCGGAGTAGACGACTTTAAGCCAAAGGAGGGGCAAAAGAAATTGCACCAACCCCCAGGAAACGACGACCTATGAAGAAGTCGTATTGGGCATCGAGATCTTCCTGTGCCCCTCTGGTTACTCAATGCCTGAGGAGATGGTGAAAATTCCCTCGGAGGTAGGTTTATATTAAAACCCAGCACTTTTCTTATAAACCCACTCCTGCACTTGTACGAAGAACAGATAAATTACACCATTGAGAATATATTTCTTGGGTAAAGGCTTTCGTTGCCGAACTTGTTGCCAGTGGCAATATCACAGGAGTGAATTTGGAGCTATTAGTCAGAAAGGCTGAGGCTGCAGGACTGGTAGTGGAATCTAATCCACCAGTCGTGTGCTCTAAGCTGGTTGGGATCAAACAAGTTTAGAATCCGGTGACCACCCCCAATACCTCTTTAGTACCACCAATAAAAAAAACAAGGTTGGTATTAAGTTTGGGATAAAAAAAAGTTGTACCTTTTAATTTCTCGATATCTTGGATTTCTTACTTCTTTCTTCTTTTTTTGGTTTTGAAGGGTATCTGCCACCTCAGGTGCAAGCCTCCCGAGTGTTTCTACCAAAGAAGTATTGAATAAGAAAGTGGTTGTTCCTATTTCTCAATTGGCAGCCACATCAACCAAAGGAATGGGAACCACTACGGTTAGAAATCCCTTAGTGGTTCTAACACCAGTGAGGGATATGAACATAAAGGTGGAGGCGAAAACTCAGTAGATCCCTGTGTTTGCTAGGAAAGTTTTGGTCGAGGAGGAAGAAGTTGAAATCCTTCCTCCTCTCTTCAGAGGCATAGTAGTCAAGAGTTCTTCAACGATCAGGAGATCTCGCCATCCAAAAGATATCCCTGATCGAGGCTATATTTTCAACAACCATAGACTTGAAGATCTTTGGTGGAGGAAAGTATTAGACCTCGACTTGAAGACCGGACCCGAGGAGCTCTATTCCACATTTACCAATAAGATAATCTTAGTAAGTACTTAATACCAATCTTATTATTTTTGACATGATTGGAAACTTCTTTGAAAATTTTCTTCTCCCCTTTTGTTTTAGAACATGGTGGAGGCGGTCACTTTGATCAGAGAAGTGACAAGGCGATCTCTAGCTCTCAAGAAGGAGAGAGCTACTCTTCACCAATAAGCAGATAACTGGTGAGTTCCTTAATGCCTGTTATCATATAAGGTTTTCTTTGTTGTGATTCGCCAAGTCCTTTTATAGGTCGGGAAGCAGAGTGAAATTGCTCGAGGACACCCTCAAGAAGGAGACGGAAATGTTCGGGTCTACATTCACCGAGAATGAACAACTTCTCAAAACTCTCAAATAGAAGAACCTTCAACTAAAAAGTAAATCCTTTTTATTATACTTCGTATGTCTCTATTTTTTCCTTCTTCTTATCTCTTTTTCTTATTGTGATCAATAGGATTAGAGAGTCTTGAAGTAGAGGCAAAAGCTAAGAGTGTTGTTATCCAAAGACTAGATGAGGCATGCAAAATGAAAGACCAGTCAATTGAATACTAGGCAAGCAAATTTAATGACAATGCTCTTAAGCACAAGAGGATTGTTGTGGTTACTGATCAAACAGTAAAGTAGGAGAGTAGTGCAATGGAGATGATGGATGGACAATGCTTGCCCCTTCCCTATGTCCAGGGCTTGTATATATATTTCCATGAAGCGTATGTTACAATCCTACCCTTATACTCATGTGCCCCTCATAGGGGTATTTATGTCATTACACATCCCACTTTTGGGCTTTGCAACCCTTCAGTAGGCCAGATGGGCTTAGGTGGGGGCCACCCCTACAACAAGGACATTGAAGCACATGAGAAGGGCAACCAAGGTAACCAATTATACATCTGACTAGTTTCTTATTCATTCAAAGTGCTCTCAGCTAATTTTGTTTTACTTGTGCTTTAAAACTTCAAGAACTTGAGAAAGCTCTTGAGGTCAAGAAGGAGAAGAATAAGGCATTGCAAGAGGACTTACAAGACAATATCTTTCTTCTTAATACCATGCTTGCTAAGATGGGTGCGGAAGCACTTACTTCCACCTCTGAGGACCTGGTTGAGAAGGTGCGCTGCATAGAGCAGCAAGTCAAGAATCTTTGAGGCCTGTTGATTACTTCTAGGAAGAACCACGAGTGGACTATACAAAATGCTATAGCAGATAGAGTCAGGTTTGCCTTGACAAAACTCAAGGCATCGAATCCTTCTCTCGACCTTCATCCACTCGATGTAGAGTTTGACTCTTTGGAGGAAGAAGCGGCAAAGTTCTTTGAAGAGGTAAGACCCTTCGAGAACAAGATTGCTGACGAGATGAAGATTGGATCTCCATCAGATAGCGACCAATTGAGAAGTTCTGATGAGTAGTCAATTTAAGCTTTAATTAATTGTAAACTTTTGTAAATATTTGAATAGAAATACTTACCTTTGATTGTAGTGAAGCTAATTTTACTTATTATTCTTCTTTGATTGATAAGAATGGTGACCTTATCTCGCCTAGCCACCGACTGCTTTCTTAGTAGAAAATATACCAAGTAAGCAATACAAGAGGAAGGCATATTATTCTTGTCTCTAACCAATAGACTTAGACATATCGACACTTTTGGTAATAAGGCTGCAAAGGATCTAATAGTGCTGGAAAATTCTCATGATGTGTAGAGCTAGAGTGAGAGATTTTGACTAGTCGTCGGTACCTTTGGCCATAATTGTGACATAACATAGTCGTGGAACGATCTATAAGACAAATGCTATAAATAGGCTATTGCATTTATTTATAATATGAACTACACAAGAACATATGCAAAAAAAGGTAAGTGTTTCTATTTGTATTCTTATCCAACTTGGTCATAGAAAGCCAAGGACATAAGGCATGAATATAACTTCTCAAGACATATTCTATCCCTTGGTTTCTGCTAGTAACAAAGATCATAGGAAAAAAGGTTTTCACTAGAAAACTCCTTCCAGTGGGCGTGACCACATGCACAGAGGAGATATTTCAACTAGGAGTTTTTTCATGTCTGGACTAGAGTAAACAAGAGAAGAATGGAAATAAGAAGTAAGAAATAAAGCCCTTTAGCCCCTGAGCTTTTAATGACTTATACTAGTTGTCTATTTTCACTTGTCATATTAAAGCCATATTTAATGGATTATTCGATCCTCGTCAGGTTGATTTCCAGTTCTAGGAACAGGGATGTGGTTCAACCACTCCTAGGACTCTGGTCTGATTGGTGGCCAGTCACCCACAGTGGTAGACTGCTTGGCCAGTTCAACTGCATCCTCATAGCGGTCCGACCGACCACGAAGAGTTGAACTATCACTACTACAAAAGAGGCTATACTACATGATTACGTCACAGACGGTTCATAGAGAACCGTCTGTATTGCAACTATCATAGATAGTTTATATTAACAACCGTCTGTGATATTTTCATAGACGGTTATTAATATGAACGCTCTGTGATAAAGCAAGACATCACAGACGGTTCGTCTTAATACCCGTCTGTGAAAATATCACAGACGGTTGTTAGTATAAACTATCTGTGATAATGCAAGACATCACAGACGATTTGTATTAATAACCGTCTGTGATAATGCCAGACATCACAGGCGGCTTTTAGTTAGAACCGTCTATGAAACAATCACAGACGATTTTTATTTATGATCGTCAGTGTTTTGTCCTTTGTCATATGGACTACATAGGCTACTAATCAGCTGGAATAGATAAGTGTGACCAATCACTTTTACAAAAAAAATAAATTCAAGTCAAATTTATTACAAAAGTCCAAAAAAGATATTCTCAGATCTTGATCTTTTGGACTTCATATGATTCCTCTTCTACTTTTGGCATTGGAGGATTAGTGGCTGAGTTCTCGAATGCCATGAAGATTGCCCTTACCCTCTCCACTTACTCCTCTAGCCTGGGCAAATCACTAGTATAGCCTATAATCTCAAAGAGGATGCCATGATAAGCTTCCTCAGAATCGGCCGCTTCTGCTTAATCGGCAAGGTTATTCATGTGTCTCTTTACTGTCACAAGAGCTTCTTCCACTTTGCGCACATTGAGGAGAAGAATGAGGCTGAGGGCAGTTTCCCTTTCTTGAGCGGCAAGGAGGCACCTCTGTCGATGATGGATGATGTTGTCCAACTAACGGATGGAAGCGACTCAAAGAAGGAGAGCAGGGCGTGAGCGGAGGAGCTGCTCCAGGCGTAAGTTTTTGGCCGCCTGTGTAAAGTATTTGCTTCTGTGCTTTTGTGAGTTATTTGTTGGTGAGCAAATTTGATCTTCCTAGCTTTCAGTAGCTAATAGAGTGATAGTTTTATAATATCTTTTGAGTGGTTGAATTTGAAGGCATCATTCACCCCTTTGATTTCCATATCGGGTCCAACACAAGGCAATATTTGTGATACTTTTCCTCTTATAACCTTATTAATTATGCTTTGGTTGCATGGAAATAAACAGCAAAGCACACACTAATTAATCAAGGAAATATATATTGACATGTAGGAGCAACAGCAAGTTTGCATGGTGCAGAGAAAAAGTGACGCTACCAATGAAAAGCATTCATGCATGCGGTCGCAAAAAAAAAACAACAACATTCATGCATGCACTCAAAATAAAGGAGTCGAACACATTGCAACGTTAGTATCTAACATGCATGTAGCCTATGCTTGCATGCATGCATGCACTCAATCATAACAGATGTTCCTGAGTTGAAGCGTACTAACAACAGGCATGCATGCACCGAATCTCACCCAAAAAAAAAAAAGAGAGAGACATGGACCCATGGTGTAACCACCGCGCGCCTTCTGGTGGTCAATCCCTAGATCTAATCCATTCCTACCTCTTTTTGATCTCCTTCATTTTCTCATCGTAGAAACAACCACGTTTGAACGTTGCCAAAACCATGCATCAGGAGTCGGTCCATCATGATTTAATCCTAGTGGCCTCAATCATCCCCTTCTATAAATACCATAGCACGCTGTCACAATCCATTCTCCTGTGCTATACTCTTGCGATCATCGATCAGTTCATCTCACTAAGCGAGCTTGGTAGCGAGCACGTAGCTACGTCCGTGCGTGCAGAGATGAAGGAAATGCGGACGGCGGCGGCGCTGTTGCTGGTGTCTCTTCTGCAGTTGACGGCGGCGGTGGTGCGCGCGTCGCACGTCGTCTACCCAGAGCTCCAGTCGTTGGAAGCGAAGCAGGTCGACCAGACGCTGCGCACGGGGTACCACTTCCAGCCTCCCAAGCATTGGATCAACGGTACGTGGATGCACTGATCTGTTCTTTGATTTCTTCTTCCGGAATTTGAATCTATCTGCGTGTTAGTTTATGTTCCTTGCTCTGCGAAAGATTACTGCATGCAGTCTAATGTTACTCGTTCTCTATGTTTCATCTTCATTTCGGCCTTATTTGGTTGGCTTCGATCGTACTCATCATCACGCGACGATACAACAGATCCGAATGGTACGTACGCTCATAGAAAAATTCATCACCAAAAAAAAGGAGATTAATTTGTGTGCATGGTGATTAACTGGTCCCGTAAAAATATGGTGATTAACTGGTGCATGGATTGCATGGCATTGCATTATGTGATCCACACATGCAGGGCCAATGTACTACCAGGGGCTGTACCACCTCTTCTACCAGTACAATCCAAAGGGCGCGGTGTGGGGCAACATCGTGTGGGCGCACTCGGTGTCAACGGACCTGATCGACTGGGTGGCGCTGGAGCCGGCGATCTACCCGTCGAAGCCGTTCGACGTCAAGGGCTGCTGGTCAGGGTCCGCCACCGTGCTGCCTAGCGGCGTGCCGGCCATCATGTACACCGGCATCGACCCCGACGAGCGCCAGGTGCAGAACGTCGCCTACCCGGCCAACCTCTCCGACCCCTTCCTCCGCCAGTGGGTCAAGCCCGACTACAACCCCATCATTGACCCCAACCGCGGCATCAACGCCAGCGCCTTCCGCGACCCCACCACGGCCTGGTACGGCCCCGACGGGTACGTATATGACCCCTTCTTTTTAACTTATGATTTATGGTTTGTTTCCTAACAATCATTCAAATTTGAGACCGTTGGATTAGAGATCCAACGGCCCTTTTTTTAGGAGGGGGAGATTTTTTGGACGGGGTGGAGGGAGAATTCATGGCCGTTGGATCTCTAATCCAACGGTCTCAAATCTGGATTATAGTTAGTAAAAAAACATCCGGATGATGTTTATCAATACCCATAAATAAATAGACTTCTTCATTCCCTTTTTAAAACAACTTATTATAATGGTCTTTTCAAAATAGCTTATCAACATTCGGTATATCCGCACAAACACTTACATTAGTATCAAAAGCCATTAACCGTAACCATACACTATCAGCCTCAACAAAAAAACCAACGTATATCCTCCTCATTCTCCCGGCCCACCCCATTCCATCCTATCCTTCCATGACACTGTAGCACCTTGCCATTTTCGCGCTTCCTACGTTATGCACCTCTTAAAATAAAAAATAGCGTGAATATCGAAGCAGATGTACTATGTTTCAGGATCTCATCTGTGCAATTTTCTTGATTACGGTTTTGCGAGCGGAACAATGTTGACACCTAGTAAGTTGAACCTTGTGCAACGTGCAGGCACTGGCGGCTGGTGGTGGGCAGCAAGGACAACATGAAGGGGCTCGCGGTGCTGTACCGTAGCCGGGACTTCAAGACGTGGGTCAAGGCGCACCACCCGCTGCACTCGGCGCTCACCGGGATGTGGGAGTGCCCGGACTTCTACCCCGTGGCGGTGGCCGGCGGCAGCCGCCACCACCAGCGCGGCGTGGACACCGCCGAGCTGCACGACCGCGCCGTGGCCGAGGAGGTCAAGTACGTGCTCAAGGTGAGCCTGGATCTGATGCGGTACGAGTACTACACCGTCGGCAGGTACGACCACGCCACGGACCGGTACATCCCCGACGCCGGATTCGCCGACAACGACTACGGGCTCCGGTACGACTACGGCGACTTCTACGCGTCCAAGTCGTTCTACGACCCGGCGAAGCGCCGCCGCGTGCTGTGGGGCTGGGCCAACGAGTCCGACACCGTCCCCGACGACCGCAACAAGGGCTGGGCCGGCATTCAGGTCATCTGGACCGTGCATGCACTTCAATTGCACAAACAAACAAACGCTACATGCCTACGTGTCAACTTACTGATGCATCATTGTTGTGCCGTTGCGTTGCTGGTTTTCTCAGGCGATACCGAGGAAGGTCTTTCTGTCGCCGGACGGGAAGCAGCTGATCCAGTGGCCGGTGGAGGAGATCGAGGCGCTGCGAGCGAAGCACGTCAATGTCAGCAACAAGGTCGTCAAGAACGGCAACTACTTCGAGATCACCGGCTTCAAGTCCGTACAGGTCGGTCCACGGCGAACGAAATAGTATAGGCTAGCTTGCATGAGGAGCACGTTTGCATGGTGCAACGCCCGGCCTGATCGATGCTGTCGTGCATGTGCAGTCGGACGTAGAGGTGGCGTTCGCGATCAGGAACCTGGACAAGGCGGAGAAGTTCGACCCGGCGTGGCGGAACGACGCGCAGGCGCTGTGCAAGAAGCTCGGCTCGCACGTCAAGGGCGGCGTGGGGCCGTTCGGCCTGTGGGTGCTGGCCTCCGGCGACCTCAAGGAGAGGACGGCCGTCTTCTTCAGGGTGTTCAACGCCAACGACACCAAGCACGTCGTCCTCATGTGCAATGACCCTACCAGGTAACTACAACACTACTGGCATCACCATCTGAGAGCCCACTTGTACTTGCAGCGTTCAATTTTTTCCATCGCAACATGCAATGCACCCCCTTGCGTAGATAGGCGATGCACGCCTGTATATGCAACTTGCGAACTTGCAGTATACTACATTATCTTCTCTGCTGCAAAGTGCCTGGAAGTGGGGAAGATATGGGTGCTAGCTTGATGATGACGTGTCACCGATCTTTGCGATTGGGACGTGTCGATGGACACGCCGTTATCTTTGATCTGGGGAAGAATCTGTCGATGTTTGATCAGATATCACCTATCTATTTGCATTCTTCTCACCTGCAACTGCAAGCATCGATCGCTAAATGTCTTGCTCCCCACTGATCAAACAGGTCGTCATACGAGTCGAAGATCTACAGACCGACCTTCGCCAGCTTCGTCAATGTCGACATCGCCAAGACGAAGAAAATTGCCCTCAGGACATTGGTACGCACATGATCAGTCTGTGTTCATATACGTCACTGAAACCAGCATTATCAGTCGTAAGAACAGTACTGTAACTTCGCTGCACGTGCAGATCGACCACTCCGTGGTGGAGAGCTTCGGGGCGCGCGGCAAGGCATGCATCCTGACGAGGGTCTACCCGAAGAAGGCCATCGGCGACGACGCGCACCTCTTCGTCTTCAACAACGGCGAGTCTGACATCAAGGTCACCAACCTGGACGCCTGGGAGGTCAAGACCCCGAAGATGAACGCGCCGCAGCAGTAGCAGCAGCCCGAGGACTAGTGGTAGCCTAACCGTAGCTAGCTAGCTAGCTTCTTTATCTGAGATTAGTTAGGAGGCTGCAGGTTTTAGTGATCGATGCATTATTAGGGAGAGAAATGGTCTGGTTTGTTTCCGATCATTTCAGATTGTTCTCCACTAAAGGAATTGTAGCACTCGATGCGTGAAAAACTCTTGCTTATCAGGATTTAATAAAAGTTCAGTGGATGTACTTCTTTAAGTCTTGAAACAATTCTTAGTTACTAATGACAAGCAGAGTTATCTTCAAGACCCATTTTGCTCCTATGAACAAGAACCTAAACAAGAATGATTACACAATCTCCCTATACACAAGTACCATTTTGCTCCTATGAACAAGAACTTGCTAATAAGTCTTTTCATTGTTGGTGAGCTGGTGAAGTGCTGCCTTGTAACTATCTCTAACGAAAGGCACTGTCAAATAGTACCAAGACATGTTAAAGGACGAACTGTCACTGCTCACTTGCAAAGTACATCCTCAAATTGCCTTATTGCGAAGATTATTGATTATAGGGAGTGTTAATCATGGTTCAACATCTCGGCGAAATTTTGCTAATTTCATTCCTTTCGGTGGGTACCAAAAGGAAAAAGCATTCGGTCAAACTTTGGCTGAATTTGTCTTCATTTGACATTTGTCCAAATTTTGGTTAAATTTTGTCAAAATTCATATGATGTTTGAATATTTAGTTCGAATTTTTAGCCGAAATAATGAAATTTCGTTTGTTTCGTCTCTTTCGTTGCCCTCCAAAATTTTTTTGCAAATCGGAAGTTTTTCCCTATTATTAATGATTTTTCTATTAAGATACGACTATACCAAGAGTCGGCGTTGAATCCATACATTTTTGCTTTAGTGATGGACGAGGTCACACGGAACATACAAGGAGATATCCCTTGGTGTATGCTTTTCGCTGATGATGTGGTGTTGGTTGATGAGAGTAGGATAGGTATTGATAGAAAGCTCGAGTTGTGGAGGAAGATATTAGAATTGAAGAGTTTTAGACTTAATAGGACTAAAATTGAGTATATGAGTTATGATTTCAGTGCTGCTAGGGTAGATGATAGAGATGTTAGATTGGATGGACAAGTAGTTCCTAAGAAGGACATTTCATTATTTGGGATCGATGCTACAGTGGGACGGTGAGATTGATGAAGATGTGAGCCACAGGATAAGAGCGGGGTGGGTGAAATGGCGCCAAGCATCTAATGTTCTGTGTGACAAAAAAAATCCCTCAAAAGTTAAAAGGTAAGTTCTATGGGATGGCGATCAGACCCGTGATGCTATATGGGGTAGAATATTGGGCGACTAAAAGACAACATATACAGAAAATAAGTGTAGCGGAGATGAGGATGCTACGGTGGATCGCATCCGCAATGATGATATACGTGATAGGATGGAGGTAACACCAATTGAAGAGAAGCTTATCCAACATCGCTTGAGATGGTTTGGGCATCTCCAACGACGGCCTCCTAAGGCACCGGTACGTAGTGAAATTTTAAGACGTACTGAAAACGTAAGAAGAGGCAGATGTCGACCAAAACTGACGTGGGAGAAAGCAGTTAAAAGAGACTTGAGAGATTGAATATGTCTAAAGAATTAGTTTTGGATATGAGCGCTTGGAAGTTAGCGATCCATGTACCGGAATCATAAGAAAGTTAGGGGCAATGTTTTAGGCTCTCGGTTCAAATAACATGTTGTACGGCTTAGGTTTTTAGTATTGTAGGTTTTTCTTATCTCTTTGATTTTGAGAAGGTTTTATTCCTAACCTACCTCAACTTGTTTGGGACAAAAGATTTTGTTGTTGTTGTTGGAAGTTTTTTCCCTGGTGCTAATAACAGCAGCTCCAGTAGTATGATAGATGTATACTAGTTCAGAGGAGCCTGGATTTGTCGCATTACACATTACTGGTCCAAAACGAGAAGTGGAAGTATCAAGATGAACTCTGTCTAGACTGTGTTACGTAGCTGTCCATCACTGAACTTTCTTTTTTTTTAAAACGTAATGACTGAACTTTCTTTCTCCATTGTTCAACAATTTGAGGTATAATTGAAAGAAACGGCACATGTTCTCATCACCTAGATCTGGAGATAGTATCTGATCGTGCCACTTTATCTAAGGCCCACTGGAGTGCCAACAAAGCAGTAACAGAGATAGAAATCATGAGAGCCGATGTTGAACTTATCCTTGATGCCATCTACTCATGTTCAGCAATATCAAGCAAGAGACCTTCAGAACTAGACACCTAGACGGTGCTGTAGGCTGGTCCAGCACTTCTATTCTTGCAGGCGTGTTTGGATACACGACATCACGGCCTCATCTCTGATGCGAGTGGCGACGCCTTTCCAAGAGGGGACTAGCACGCCTTGCATTGCCTCTAGCAATAACACGCAGTGGTCAACCTCAACCGTGCATGTGCACTCCAATCCAATGGAGCAGCCGTGAGGTGTACTTCCATTTGTTCAGATGCCAAGAAAGGTCCAGCCGGGAGCAATGGAGGATCGCAGGCGGAGAGGACGGGCACCCAGATCAAGCAAATCGATGGACCATATGTAGCTGGCATTGAGTGATGAGTCATGGCCTATGAGGCAACCACTGGCAGTCTCCGATCGACGGCTCTCGCGATCGTCGACCGACCAACGACCGCCTTTCGGAAGGCTGAGTTGCAACTTGCAGGTAACGGCCGCAGTGGCCGCAGTGACCTCCAGCTCGAAGGTGACACCATAGGGGTGAGTGGGTGAAATCAACCGTTGAAATACTAGTTGCTATTGCGGTCTTGTTGCCGATGTGAAGTGGAGGCAATGATTTCCACGGTGTGGGTTCGGTAAGAGCTCTGCTTGGTGGAGTAGTGGCAACTGTGATGCGAATACAGAGATGGTGGTGGGAGACTGGAGATTGTCATATGGTTGCACTTTTCCTTTGGCCGATTCTAGAGAGGCAAATGGCATAGTGGTGGCATTCGAAGCTGCAGGCTGTTCGGCTAGGGTTAGGTGGTGATGCCGTGGCCGTGATAACTAATTTTTAAATAAAATATCTTTTAAGTTGAGATCTACAAGTTAATTGTAATATACACTATAGCGATTTTATATATATTATCTAAAATCGGACACGAGTTCCTATTATTTTGTATCTCTCTTATAAATAATCTAAAAGTTATAAACTATAGACCGAAGCCAAAAAAATAGAATGACGCCATTTCTACATTTCGTCGTCCTTTCCTTCCTTTCAGAGTTTCGACAGAACAAACTACTTTCAGAGTTTCGACAGTAAAGCTGCAGAGACTGTTTTGTCGTGCGTGTGTGTATGGACCTATGGATGGATGCAAGGCAAAGAGCTCTTTTTTCCCTGCAGTATAGCTCTCTGACAATTGCTCGCCCTTTCTTAAAAGCACGTCGCAGGCCAAGCAACGAGCCCAATAAAACAATCATTTGACACCAGGTAAGAAGATTTTGGGAGCCCAAGACAGACAGGCCGAACAAGATACGCTGACATACAGTTGCCGCCTTTCATTTCATATTTTCAACATCAATTATGAACACGGATTCGAAGGCTGTGCTTGCCCACCAAAACGAGATGAAACACATAAATGCAAGATCTGAAAAACTTCAATAATTTCAATAAAACAAGTATGAATTCTGTGAAAACACGAATATGCCGTCAGAAACAGCGCATTCATGGCAAACAGAGGTGATGACAAATAACAACCACTTGGTTCAATGGGCGAAACGGCCATTCTTCTAATGATTCGACACAACATAGCTCAAAATTTATAAATATACGACATCTGACGTTAACATCACAACATAACAAGTTGCAGGTGACAGGATCCATAGCTTGGTATTGTTCCATCCTTGAAACAGCATGGAGTTACAGCCTCCTTCCTCTTCTACCACCCTTTCTGCGAGTGCTGTCCGTTGGGACTGGAGTAACATCCTCTGTTCAACAAATAGAGAACCACGAAAGTATTAATCTTTCATGAAAACCATAAAGGGGAATGGAGAGTTAAAGCAGACAAATAATTGTAAATAGTCATTCAACTTGCTAGGCTGAATGACTGATCAGTTTCAGCGTCAGCCAAACCCCTGAGTTGTATATCAAGTAAACCCCAATCTCAAGGACTGTAACCACAGGCTGCACAAGGAGAAACCATCCTAGTCAAAATGTCAAACATACTTAAAAGAAGCCAAATGCCTGAGAAACAATAATGTACAAACTTCATACAAAAACAATGTATAGTTGATTAGTCATTTATCATTCAGTCTAATAGTGAAATCAATTTCCACAGAAACACAAAGGCAAACACACCTAAAAGCAAGTGCAGATAAAATGCCATGGTGCAAAGAATATAAAAGGGGGTCATATGCTTACCAATGCGTCCAATCTTCATGCCAGAACGTGCAAGAGCTCTGAGCGCAGATTGAGCACCAGGACCAGGAGTTTTTGTCTTATTTCCACCAGTAGCACGAAGCTTAATGTGCAGAGCAGTGATTCCAAGCTCCTAAAGAGGGCAGGAACACAGTAAGCAACAACCGACAGCAGACAAATCAATGTTTGAGCAAGTAGCTTAGTACCTTGCATCTTTGTGCAACATCCTGAGCTGCAAGCATGGCTGCATAAGGGGATGACTCGTCACGGTCAGCTTTGACCTTCATGCCACCTGCAAAATACAATTTCGTAACTACAATTGTAGATCTACAATATCAAGTTATCAACTATTGCGTCGAGACATACACAGTTTGAATTACAAATATCTAAGACTAACAAGGCCTAGAGAAGCAATGATCTAAATCTTAGTGAACTCAAAAGTTATTGTGGAGACAGCGAAGGCAACTGCGAAAATGGTATTGTAAAATGCATAGAAGTGGCATATCATACATGATCTACCCACATAAATGCAATTATATGTCTAAAAGCTCAAAGATGTATCGCTAACTGGCTAAAGCCTGCTGTTCTAAGTAGGTCAATTATTCAGGTCGCTGACCTAGTGAAAGAAACTAATCATGCAGCTCAAGGAATAGTCAATTCATCAATAAACAGCAAGAAAAATGCACATTACACGGTCCTAACAAAATATAATCAATACAACAGAGATCAAAGCTTTTATTGATGAAAAATTCTCCTGCTAAAACTATGTTTTCCCTATGCTTTTCCCAGTGCATGTTCACTTGCAAAATTTAGACACCTCCATTTAGTTTGGCAAAGAGTTGCAAGGGTGAAGAACTCAACAGAAGCAATGCATAATGCAGCTGCTCCATAGAAACCATACACTACAAGAAACCCAATGCCAAGATGGAGACAACTTGAACTAGAACAGGAAGAGAAGAAGTTCCAGAGAAAAACTCTCTGATCCCTCTTGTGTATCTTGCACGGCTATGACTCGACACGCTCCCAGAAAACAAAAGGGAGGCGATCTTAAGGGTCATGCTTACAAAGAAAACCGACAGCCTCAAAACTAAAACAATTGCATGGCTATGACTCAACATGCTCCAACAAAACAGAAGGGAGGCGATCTTAAGGGCCATGCTTACAAAGAAAACCCACAACCTCAAAACTAAAACAAGTAAACAACACATGTGTAGAGCCGGCAAGGTCAACGGACTCTGGAAGTGCTTTGACGGCTCTGTCATCATGGAGGTCAATGCAAAATCAGTCAATAAGATGAAGCAAGGAGACCTCCAATAGTTGGGTATCAACGAGTGTTGTTTTGTCCTCAACAGGGTGATTGCAGCACCCCCATAGAAAACCGGCGCCAGATTGAACAGGGTCCAACAGAGATGGGATTGATTTAAATGATTTGTGAAAGAATTTGTGATGAAACAATTCTTTTAGTTAAATGTGTGGTTTTCTGATACAACTATGCGAAAGGCAAAATACGGAAGGTTTTCTGAAAATTACCCTAATACAAAGCATGTTAAATTCCAAAATCTAGATAGCTACAATTAATTTGGCAGAGTTACAAGAGCAAAGAGTTCAGCAGAAGCAATGCAGAAAGCAGCTGCTTCATACTGACCATATACTACAGTAACCTCAATACCAAGATGGAGACACCTGGAACTGAAACAGGAAGAGAAGAAGTTCCAGAGAAAAACTCTCCAGGCCATCATTGTCAATCTTGCACAGCTATGACTCGACACGCTCCCACGCAACAGAAGGGGGGCAATCTTAAGGGCCATGCTTACATAGGAATTCACAATCTCACTAACCAAACAGTAACCTCAAGCATTTACTATCCCAAATGCAAGAACATTGGTTTTCTGCATTGACACACTACAACTGAACTTATATCGATGGAACAAGGTACACTAGATGCGCACAACAAACAAACATCACACTAGTGTCAAAATGGCACACACCATAACTTAAGCACCTTGTTTGGTAAACACATCCGATATACCAAAAAACATGTGCATGAACTACTTAGGGCCTCGTTGGACTAAACTAAGCTTACAACCAAACCATCAACTTAATGCTGTAGTTAAATGTAAGCTTAAAACCCTGCCCTGCTGAGAAGTTCAAGCGAATGGCTCATAGGGTTAACAGGTCTACAAGAACTTCAAGGGCGCTTTACCCAAATATCCATGCGTTATGGAATAAGCTACCATACTTGATTTATAAGATACAAGTGCAATAAAACATATTGTGTGATAAATCTAAGCTGTGCCCCCCAAAGCCAGAAAAGCAACCCTTTTCCACACGACGATTAGACATCCCCATAGAATGTGATATAGTATATCACCATTGCTACACAATAAATACAATAATCCCACCATCCTTAAGCACGTAACCAAGAAAACAATGCCAATGAGACAATACCACTACCAATTACATCAACTAAGGCGACAAATGTTACTCTATCTGCTACTCATAGCCACCACGACTGGGTCATTGAGAGACCAACTTCATGACAATAACAAGCGATTGCAAAGGGGTTTAATTACCAGTGATGCGGACGAGCGTCTCCCTCCCGGACAGATCCGTCACATGCTGCAAGAACGAAGCCAAGCATGACACAGACTTAGCACCAAGCACCACACCGTGCCTAGAACAAACAGGCAGGAAAAGATGGCAGGTCCTTGGGATCTTACGATGAAGGTGTCGTTGAAGGAGGCGAAGATGCGCGCGACGCCGAAGACGTACTCCCCCTCGCGGACGGCGGGGCCGAGCGTCACATTCTCCTCCTTGGGCTCCCGCGTCTTCTTCCTCCCGGACTGCACACGACACAACAGCAGCGCACGGCACACAGATGGATGAGCACAGAAGCTAAGCCGACCCCGAATCACCGGGAAAAGGCGAGCCGCGTGGCGTTACCATGGCTGCGTCTGCGTGCTCGCGGAGGCGGCGGCGGCGGGGAAGAAGAGGATGCGGCTAGGGTTCGGACTTCGGAGTGGGGAGCAGAGACGAGGTGCGGGAGAGGCGAAGCGTGCTAACATAAACCCTCGCGCGGAGTGGGCCGCGCGTGTTTGGTCATATGGGCCGCATATTGGGCTGAACTTTCCAGGTGCGGACAGACCTAGCGAGCAGTGAGCTTGCCTTGCACGACGCTCTATTGGGTTTTTTTCGGCCCTTCAAACCTCAGATTAAGCGCGGATTCACGATGCGACCAAATAATTACAGGACGACTAACTGTCGGTAACCCTACCTTCAGGTGTGCTGGTTAGTTGGCACAGAACCATGACATCTTTAATGCAAACAATAACTGAGCAAGAGCACCTTGAGAATGGCCCAAACTCATTGAGTTTAGCAGACAGAAAAAGGGTAAATGTATCTAAAAAAGTATGTTTCTATGAACTACTTCACATTTTTCCCGGGAAAAATAGATGAGGCCGTTGCGTTGGACCCTAACTAAGATGGCGAGAAGGGCGAATATTAAGAACACCAAACATAAGCATTGTCACTCACATATTCATATAAGTAGGAGGTGTAATCGAAGCAGATACAGATAGATATTGCTTATTCTATATCCTATTATATATTTTTTTTAGAGTCGGGCATGAATAATACCGGGTACCTATTTCTCCATTATGTATTCGCTCCACAAACTTTCGGATAGTCGGTCCAACGAAAATTATCCGCTTCTTTTGCACCCGTACGCAGGACATTAAACAGTAGGGATGCAATAAGAGCGAACACGGAGAGACTAATCATTGAGATATCGAAGGAAAAACACTCAGTATTCCCCGACTATTTAGATGTGGCAATCCATCTATCCATTATTTTGTTCTTAAGTGAAGTCACAATAAACTTACTCATATCACTTGACATACGAATATCACTCATCCCGTATTCTATTCCATATTTTTCCTCGGAGTTGGAGTCGGACATAGATAGTGCCAAATACTCATTTACCTCTTTTGTATTCGTTCCGTGCCCTCCGGTCGGTCGGATAGACGAAAAGTATCCGCTCTTTTAGCACCCCTATACATGAGAAGAAATGAAATCAAAAATAATACACACAGCCACATGAGGAAGTAAAAGGAAAAAATGGAAATTGGGGCAAAAAGTGACAGATGTGGGATTTGAACCCATGCCCTTTCCGACCAGAGCCTAAGGTGGTCCTCCAATTAGCTTTTAGGTTAAACTTCTAGATGTATCTTTTGACTTTTGACTGAAATTATACTATAGCATATGTTAGCTTTTTCTGAGGAAAAAAGAAAAACAATGGAAAAATTAAAAAATGTTATACCGTCACGAACAATGCAAAAGAATAAGATGAAAATGCCAAAAAAATAAAAAAAACTAAAATTAGAAATCACCATGTTCTAAGTTATTTCTAGTTTAAATAAGTCGAAAGTAAAATAAAGAAAAAAGGTTGAAACCGTTAGGAGCGGACCTGACGCCTGGACCACTCGGCCAAACTGTCCCAACCGTGATAATCTCAACAATTATGTTATTTTATACTTGAAAGACCTACGGTGACGAAATACAGACCAACGAAATCTAGTTGCATGACTATCTTTTCCCCCGTAAATCACAGACATAATCTGATTCAATTGTGCACCCTGCGCTCCAATAATTACCTAAACCAGATATTCTAATCCGCCATAATTAAGAACCGAGTACGTCCGAAACCTTTCTAGTTGGTAGGTGAACAGATGCAGGAGAACTACACAGCAAATGCATCAGAACCATCTGCCACAGCCCATATGCAATGCAACAAGTTGGACAACAATTTGATGCCCATGTCTCTGGTATCTGCAGCACTCGGTCACAGCTTTTTTTCGACTGGGAAGATGCACACGTCACATTGCACGCACACCACACACATTCGAGTACGGCTTTTAGCAAAAACCTAAACAGATGTAGGTCAGTTGTGTGTAATAGGTGGACACTAGGATGTAACATCCTGACTCAATAGCTAAGCTCATATTGCTATCACTATTCTATATCACTCTAACTTACATCTATCACTACTAGATTTTGGCAGCACTTCCTCTAACTACTACGAAACGGTACACAACCTCTGTTTAACAATATGCATTAAAAACTAGTACTTTGAATAAGAATATGTCATAACTAAAACTTAGGATCTCGCACGCAAGAACACTTAGGACCTTGCGTCTACGAACGTTCGAGACCACGCGCCCGAGAATGCCCGGACTATGCGTTCAGAAGCATAATTAAACTTGCAAATAGAAAATCACTGAGAAAACATATATTATCATAAAAGCATTATAAAGTTCATCCTCTGTTTACGAGAGCGTTATTGGCTAAGTTTCATATTAGCAAACTATTTTACTAAGGTAATATTAAGGAAGGTAGATGTGATATTCTAGGTCATTGTTATTAGATGTGGTGTAGTGGTGCTACTTCCATTCTCGATTTTTTAAGATTACCTTGTTTTCACAATTGGTCTTG
Source organism: Dendrocalamus latiflorus (assembly GCA_017311315.1). Classification (NCBI taxonomy): domain Eukaryota; kingdom Viridiplantae; phylum Streptophyta; class Magnoliopsida; order Poales; family Poaceae; genus Dendrocalamus; species Dendrocalamus latiflorus. The sequence continues at coordinate 17,511,056 of CM029655.1, read as the reverse complement.
TTATTTTTTGTTTTTTGTGGATTTTAGTTCCGGCTTCTTCTAAAGCCGAAACAAACGGGGATGTTTCTTCAAGCCACTTCTCCAGATGGCTTCCTAAGTCCAAAATTGTGTGCGTCGTCTGCGTCGGTGTCTCTGTAGTTCACCGTTGTATTACAAAACACAACCAAAAGTCATCAGCCATAGTCCAAAAAATAAGGCCATTCTCACGCCTTCAAGTATACAAGAACATATCCCATAATTATTTCATGGTTAACTCTCAATCCTAAATGCCCATGCTCAATGAAAAGGTTTACAAGGATGAGCCACATTGTGATCTCATACTGGATGATTCCCGCACACACGTACTCATCTCTCTCCCCTACCCCCATTCCCCACTCATCTCCCCCTTTACCCTTGACCCAATTCCTTCTCTATAGGACCATAATGGCAATAGAGGGGTGAATAGTGCCTTCTCAAATTTCTCTTAAGTACCAGGAATCTTTCAATCCAGATCTAGAGTTCAAAGAAGATTAGATTTCATAGCCTACAACCAAGCTACAACCAAAATAGTGACGATGCATAAATTATGCACCTGACCAGCCTAACCAAAGGTTGACAGACGGTCTGACGGACGATAAACTGATGGTTTGACTGGCCACTAGCTAGCGATCTGACCGATGGTTGGTCTAATCGAGCCCAGGGGTGGTTTGACCGCTTCCCTGCTCCCAGAACAAAAAACTATTTCAAGTCCAAACCACTTTTGGTGCTAACTTCAAAGTCCATTATCAAATGAAATCAAACTTTGCACACACCTTATTGACGGTCTCGAAAACCTATTTCATCCAAGAATCAGGAGGATCTTGGTCAAAGTCTCAACTCTTTATCAAAACATGCAATGTTGCACTAAATCTGGGCAAATCTTAAAAACTTGAGATACAACTGGCTCACGGATTAAGAATATCCAAGATGACTCTAGATATGTTCCCACATATCATAATAAGCAAAACCATGCAACGAGTTGAAGCCAAAACCCTCGTACTAAGAAACCTCAAAAAAGCTCCAAATCAAGTAAGAACTGAGCAACTTCAAAATCTTACAAGCCACAATACTTAGATAGATGTGATTTTGTCTACATGAGTCATCTGTATTAGTTACACATCCTTGGTATGTAGGAAAATCAAGAAGTGGAGAGAAAAGGTAAAGAACTAAGAAGAACAAGAGCAAATCAACCAAGACAAGAAGACTTTATGATAGATAAACAAAATTGATTCTATTGTTATTTGAGGATAAATGCCTTACAACCAGTCCATGAGAAGGATAAGAGAGTACACCACAACGCTCACTCTTCTCTCTCAAACCCTAACCCTAACTCAAAGATGGTCGGAATGGTTAGCTATATGCCTCCATCCCCAACCTACTAAATAGATAGAGAAACTAGGACACATTTAACCTTAATGGATACTATCCACAAGCACAAATAGGGGAACTCGTTAATCCCACACAACACGGGTTTTGCACTCACTCTTAACTCATGCACGCTTTTCAAAGTACATGAGTCTGAACCTGCAGTCTTTAACCTTTGATCCATTTGATCTTCTTAGCATCTCCTTGATCTAAACTGATTTCCCAAATATTGCTCAAGCGTTGTGGTTTTGATCCAACAGAGTTTTCAATATTTTCCAACTACCAAAATTCCCTCGCATTGCCCTCGTCTTTACCTTCCCTTGCAAGCAATCATCATGCTTGCCATACGTTGGCAAGTCTCCCCTGCTTCAGTTCCACCAAACCATGCCTCACTTAGACCGACCAAGCCACTTGGTGTAACTCGTCACTCAAACATTCCCTTCAACATTGCTTGCCTTCCTTATGCCATGCTTGAACACAACCATCTCACCTTGCATCTTTGATTATTCTGAACCTCGGCTTCTCATGAACGTAGTCCCGGTCTTCACCGTTCATTATAGTTGACTCCAAGCTTCCCTGTGCATTCAAAGACAAAAAAAATCGTTTCTGGGCATGTGTTCTTCACAACTTAACTCACTTTAGCTCAACATGTTTCATGCAACATGAATACACAAACCTAGGGCCAAAATACCCAATCCCCGACCAAATTCCCAAAATGCAGAGCTCACTGCCTAAAATAGAATCCCCTATCAAACCATTATGCATAGCCGATCTGACTATTGAGCACGATCAGCCTAACCGCTGTGCACGGTCAATCTGACTGGTTCTACCGATGACACTAGTCTAATTGCTCAGCAGAGCCGATCAAACTGCCAGGGACTGAAACCATACTGAAAATCCAAATCTTTCATAAATTTGAATCTCAACTCCACATACATTGACAATGATTCATCATAACTATTCCTGGACCTTCTCACATAGTCATTCATTCTCCCACCCACCACACCGCCTTACCACCATGGATTCTCCGGTGACGTCTTCGCCTTCCACCTTAGACGCTTCTTCTTCCTCCACCTACTCACCAATGTAGTGGCTCGTTGTCCTCTCGTCCTCACCCAAACCCTAATCGTCGCAAGCAAGACCTCCTGCCACTACCCCTTGCACCGTTAGTGAGAATCACCAAGCTCTTGTAATACTCCCCCACCTAGGTAAAAAGCGTCGACATTTTTGAGTTGGAAGGTGTGGAAGATTCAAAAGTTTGGTTTGGTTTTGATTTGATTTCTTTAATATGAGAGTTCAAAGCTCAATTTTGTGGGTGGGAAGCTTGGATCTTGAGTTGAAAGCCCATTTTTTTGGATTGAAAGTGCAAATCCTATGAGTTGAAAGTGTTCAGATTTTGAAATTTGTTGCATTTAAATGTTCAATTTGTGGTTGAAAGTTTGAATGTAAGTCGAAAGTGACGAATTAAAAGTTTTGATTTGAAGGTGGAACCCACCACGAATTGAAAGCTTGGATTTCAAAGTTCATGATTCAAGTTGAAAAGGTGATGATTTTTATTTGTATTTTTATAGCGTCGAGCGATGACAGCCGACGGTTAGCTAGGCGCTGGAGCCAAGGAGGAAGGCTTTTGGGCACGGACTCTATCACGATAGTGATGCGTGTGGTGCCCGTGTGTTGCTATCGGGATGCCACGGCGGCAACCACAATGCAAATCTTGTCAGAATCCGACCGGTGTTGTCAGAACGCGCAAGCACATTGCAAAATGCGTACACGTTTTTGCAACAACCTCTTTTTACGGTGTATTTGGGACACCCCTTTTCAGAAAAAAGCAGCGGCTCGTCGCCGCCTCACCAGGTGCCACTTCCTCACTAGGCATGCCACTGCCTCAACGCACACCACTAGAGTTTGGTCACTTGGCTCTCACTCGATGGGGTGTTGCTTAGTGAAGTTCAAGTTCTTCATTTTAATTGCTTTGTTGCTCAATTAACCTCTTTTATTTTCTAGAGAACATGTGCTCAATGAACTAAAAAATGGATTCTTTTGGAATATACAAACATCCTAGATGCATTAAGCACTCATGTTACTCCATTTACATAGCGATGGCATTCAATATCTGAGACACGATCTTTTCAAGGATTCTATCAGTGAACAAGTTTTATGTGGTAATGGTTTTAGGATGATTGCTTAGTAGAACTTCTGAAAGAACAAAAAGGGTAGTGAACACCATGCAAGAACTTAATCCATACATACCAAAATATTTCCATTAACTACAAACTACAGGGCAAATCAAATGTGATATAATTTGACTCAATAAATTTCTACAATAGAACCACATAATTAAGGACTTGATCAAACCACCCATGCCAAAATAATCAATTTGAGGTGGCCATGGAGATTTGAGAGAAACATTTAATCACAATCCATTCCAATATTCCTAAAGAGTAAAAGGCTAAAAAGTTAACCAGTTAAGATATATACTAGAGCTTTCCCCCATCTTATTTCTGCCTTGCTTGCTCATTTCTTGGGTCTTGGCTTCTACCTGCTCTAGGCCGTGTCTGCTTTGCTCCATAGCTTTGTACATTTGCGCCTGTGGCCCTCTACTGATCTGCTCAACGCATCAACTTTCCACATTCTAGGGCCCAACCACTGACGGTATTGCCCCGGCACCACTCACGTAGGGGCCAACTGCCAAACGCCACCAAGCCCCAATTGCCGACACCGCCCCTAAGCCGGCAAGCATAAGCCCCAAGACTCTATGCTTTGCTGCTCTACCCCGAGTTCCTCTAGGCACGAACGTGCCCGGTTGGCTGATTTACCACGTTGTCGGCTGCCCCAAATCCCCAATTGCTGGCTCACCGTCTAGGGTTAGGGACACATTGTTGCGCTCTCGCTCGATAGCTCGCAGCCTCGCACAGTTGCTCCGATTGGGGCCATTGGGTGAGGCTTTCTCAATTCTCACGTGGTGGCCTAGTGGGTTCATGCGAAAATGGGCATTAACGGCTTGGCGGCCCACCATCTCTAAGTCAATCTAAGACTGTAGCATCCTTCTATGCGGCGGTGCAGGCTCTTCTTCTTTTTTTTTGATGAGGAAAAACTTGTTTTCCATTAACCATTAGCTCTAGGCAAATCGCCGGAGACCAGGGCAGTTACAAAGGCGGGGACTTGGTTCATGAACATCACTGAACCCGAGCAAACAACACTCGCCCCATACAGAGCTAGGCAATCAGCCACTTTGTTGCATGATCTTGGACAAGCCCGGATCACACAATGCACAAATGACTCCGCAATGAAATTTCTGATCTGACGAAACAAACCCCCCTCGATACTCCTATCCATATCTGTTGAGGTCAGGCCTTTCTGCAGATTTGTTGCATCTGTTTCGAGTATAATTCGACTCATTCCCAACTCAGCAACTCGACGTAGGCTCATCAAGGCTGCCTGTGCTTCGGCCTGCAAGGGACTCGAAATTCTCTCCAGTCTCCCACAGCCCCCTTCCAGGAACTCGCCGTTGTTATCTCGCGCAACAAAACCCCATCCGCCCTCTTGTGTGCTGGCCCTGAAAGATGCATCTATATTGATCTTGTACATGTCCTCCAGAGGGGGTTTCTACTTCAAAGAGCCATTCACTCCCTTCTGGTCCTTTGTTTTTTTTGAGTTTGTCAAACTCCTTAACATAATATTCAATCAGAGAACAAATTTCTGGACCCGAGGCTCGTCTTTCTCCTGCATTGACTTTGTTTCTAGCTGACCACCATCGCCAGAGTAGCACCCAAACCCGCATCTGAGCCCCCGCATCAAGGCTCCTGATTGTCTTCACTGTTTCTTTTGCCGTCCTACAGCTAACCAGCCTGGCATGCACCTGCTCCAGACTCATCAACCGTCAGCATTCCTTCGCTTTTTTGCATTTCAGAAAAAGGTGGCCACAGTCCTCATCAGCTCTATTACACATCGGGCAAATTGTGTCACGTTGAAAGCCTCTCCGAGCTATGTTCCTCCTAACTGCCAAACTGTTATGCGCAAAACGCCACACAAACATCCTGACTTTATTTGGAACTCCAAGTTGCCATATCCTCTTCCAATCAAAACTAGCATCATCTCCCCACTTTGTCCCAGACCAAGAGGCATCTCTCCCATGCTCATGTTCCCTCTTCCGCACAGCCACCTTATAAGCTGATTTCACCGAGAAAACCCCTTTTGGATCAAACTGCCATGCTGGCCAGTCATCAGAATCTGCATCTGTTTGTAGAGCTAGTATGGTTTTTGCGTCCACCTCCCAGAAAGTGTCTTTCACCAAAACCTCATCCCAAGAGCCGATTGCCGGGTTCATGAGCTCGGACACCCGTGTTAGCACAGAAGCACCTCTGGGGGTTATTATTCTGCGAGTCCTTCCAGCCGGAATCCAAGGGTCAGCCCAAATGTCAAGTGAATTACCATTACCTACCCGCCACACCACTCCCTCTTTAAGCAGTTGAGCTCCTTGCAGAATGCTCCTCCAAGTGTAAGAGATGCCCTCTCTTGCGGTACATTGCAAAAAGTTATTGTTGGGGAAATATTTGGCCTTTAGGACTTGACTGCAAAGAGTTTCCGGGCATGTTAGGATTCTCCACGCTTGTCGAGCGAGCATGGCTAGGTTGAAAAGATGCAGATCACGGAAACCCAGGCCCCCTCCTTCTTTGGTAATGTCAGTTTATCCCAGCTCAACCAATGGATTTTATTCTCTTTGTCATTCTGGCTCCACCACCACTGTCCTATCATGGAATTTAGCTCATCGCAGAGGCCTTTCGTCAGGTCAAAACACGACATGTCATATGTTGGAATAGCTTGGGCAACCGCCTTGATTAGAACCTCCTTCCCAGCCTTTGATAACAACTTTTCTTGCCATCCCTGTATTCGCATCCAGATCTTCTTTTTAATATATCCAAAAGCTTTCTTACGCGATTTACCAATGGATACAGGGAGCCCTAGGTATTTCTCATTTTTTGCTTCTTGTGAAATGCAGAGATCAGCTCGGACATGGTCTTTGTCCTCTTGGCTTGTATTAGGGCTGAACAAAACCGAAGATTTGTCTCTGTTGATCACTTGACCTGAAGCTCTCTCATACACATCTAGGATCCTTTGTAATTCTCTAGCATCATCCTTCTGTGCCCGCATCAAAATGAGAGAATCATCAGCAAAAAAACAGGTGGTTTATTCGTGGCGCTTCTCTACAGACTTTGATCCCCTCAATCTTCCCTTCCTCCTACGCTTTCTGTAACATGGCCGACAACGCCTCAGCACACAGAATGAACAGGTATGGGCTCAGCGGATCACCTTGTCGAAGTCCCCTTTGTGGGATCACTCTGTTCGTGTAGCTATCATTCACTTTGATTCGGTAAGACACAGTTGTGACACACTGCATGATACGTTCTACCCATCTTTCATGGAAACCCATCTTCTGCATCACTTTCCTCAAGAATTCCCACTCGACCCTGTCATAAGCCTTGCTCATATCAAGTTTTATGGCTGCAATCCCCCTTCTTCCTCGGTTGCGCTGATATAAGTAGTGTGTGAACTCGTAGGCCAGCAGCACATTGTCCGTGATCAAACGACTTGGAACAAAAGCACTTTGTGAAGGTGAGATGATCTCCGACAAAATACCCTTAAAACGGTTTGCTAGTGCTTGGCTCTTCTTTGATACCGAGGGATCCTGGGGAGGAAGAGGGCTAGAGGAGGGGCCGAGGGGGGTTCTCGGTCATCTTCCGAGAAAACGTTTGGATCTTAAATATCCCGCCCGACTGCACGAGAAATGCTTTGGATTTGAATTAGCTTGGAGTTTTCTTGAGCACCGGTTGCCTAGCCGCAGAACATTTCTTCAAATCAACAGAGCTCGTTTTCGCCGCGCTACGCGACAAACCGAAGAGGCTGTCAGGCGAACGTCAGCAGCAGAAAAGTTAGCCCATCTGCCCGCTGCCCGAACAACCTCGTCGCAGGCAGCCCCTACACCGCACGTGTGCGTGCGCGGCGCATGTGCACACCGTCGTGCGTTGCCGCCTGATCCGACGGCGGAAGGACGGCTTGTCGCGGCGCGCGCGGCCTGCCTGCGCCCGAGGCCGAGAGATGATCCCCAGGGAGCACCGCGCCCACGTCGCCGTCGGACGGGGACCCCGAACAGCGGGGCGTGGCGTGGCACCGGTGGAGTGCGGGGACAAGTAAATAAGACTTGGAGAAGGGATTAGATTCTGCGTATTTTATCCACGGAGATAGTGTTACGTCCACCCAATTGCTCACTCCACCACCGCTTCCTCTCCTTTCTTTTCTTCTTTTCTAGGAACGATGGGATTGCGGATGAACAATGCTCCTATGATGCCCTCTTTTTTCAATCAACATCCGTTATGTTTTTGCGAAAGAGTAACATGAGGCACTCTGGTGATGAATCTTTCAATTTGAGCTCTATTGATCTGGGATCTCTTTCAGAAAACTGATAGCAAATCCGAGTGATTAATGGGTAGAAATAGAAAACTGTAGCTAAAAGTTGTAGCCCTTTCAATCATAAATACACGTCATTTTAATCATTGAAATAGTTTTGTCGGTGTTCTAATACTGATCTTACATATGATTTCTTAAATTCACAGGAAACACTCAAGATTTGGCTCAAATCATGCAGAACAGAGACAGGTTCAGACCTTCACCCAAGAGAATAACAACACTACTTCATGTATGGCTACTGCTCAGAAGAACTTATTACAAATGAGGAAATGTCTACTACTATAACTAATCTCCCAGAGGATTCGATCGCATCCTTCTCTGACGTTAACCCTTATATAGTTGGTGAAGCGGCGGCTGTTGTCTCGCGCCAGAAGACACCTTAACGTTTCGGATGATAACCGTCTGACAGAAGTTATTGTCAGAGAGACGTGGTAGCCATTCGCCGTGTAGCAATTATTGTCAGAGAGAGAACATGTGCGGTTATCAGGAATAAACGCACGTTTTAACCGCCTTGTCAGACACCCCCACGATGTGGCAGGACATCATTAAACAAGTCGATCGAAAATACACAACTCATGGAAAGGTCTACGACTATAAGGTGATTGTAGGAGATTTTACGACTAAGTGGTCGTAGAAATACTTACGATTTATCTGGTCGTAGTAAGACTTACGACTAACCCGTGAACTTTCTCCCTTATCAATAAGGGGCATATTAGAGATAGACTAGTCAAAGAAATATCTACGACTACAAGGTGGTCATATAATAACTTACGACTGTGTGCTCGTAAAAGGACTTACGAGTATGTGGTCATATAAGAGCTGACGACCACGTGGTCGTAGAAAGACTTTGACCACTTTATGAAATTTCCCCCTTATCGATAAAGGGTATGCTCGGATAATACAATGACGTAATAATTTGAAGATTACTTTATCCTCATCATCTAGCCTCCCACTTCAAGTGAAAGTAACTTAGGCCCCGTTTGGCACAGCTCTAGCTCCGAGATCTATGCTGGATCTGTAGTTTGTTGACTAAATTAAAGTGATTTAAATATTTTTATTTAATATATAATATAAATGAAATGAGTCATGTAAATGCACTTAATATGTCTGCAACTCTAGATCCAGGATTTCCTAGAGCTACAGATGACCAGCTCTAGAAAATCTACAGATTTTCTAGAGCTAGAGCTCTGCCAAACGGGGCCTTACTTGAGAAAGTGATGTTGTGGACAAAAAATGGTCAAAACAAAGTCTTTTCGACTCTTATCGACCAGAAAACAAGCTTGGTCAATAAGATAATTTCGCTTGAGTTGTGAAGACAGACATACTTCAAGAAGATAAACTCTAATAAAAATCCATCGAGCTGTCCGCTGGATCAGTTCCTGAGATGGATAACTCACACAGGTATAAAGACTTACCAGGAAGTGACTTTTAGTATTCACTTTTCATGAATCTAGCTCGGCCTGTCCATTGCTTAAGGACATTTCTGTCGAGAAGCTCCTTGCGGCTCTGACCACGATTAAAGGAGTGGTGGAGAAGGTGGTCGAAGAAACGACCACTGCATCAACAGAGGCCACAGCCGAAACTGCAAAGACTACGACCACAGAAGAGGTCGTAGCAAAAGCAGTTCAAGCGGTAAAGGACGGGGTAGAAATACCTGGTCAAGAAGTTGGGAGTCCAGCGTGGTGGAACAAGGCCCAACGTTTTGATCAGCTCAACAATTCCAAATTAACTCTTGCTTCATTGGCTCGTAGGAGCATGAATGTAACTATCGAGTACTTTAAATATTCGTACTTGTTACTTCTTGTCTCTCACCATCCTTCTTTGTTTAGAGAACGATAGAGCACATGGCAACTATGGTAGAGCACCACAGACAGCTCATGTCTCTTCGATAAGAGAATGTTGAACTCTCCAAGATGATAGCAGCACTATAAGATACCGGCTTATGTAATCTGATTTTATCTCGCTTACTTGTCCAACTTTGTAGGTCCAACTCGATGCAGAGTTCTTGGCTACTGCACTCGTCAACGAGAAGGATGATTCATAGAAGCTAAAGATGGAAACGCTGACCTATCTATAAAGCTTGTGAAGGCCAACTCTACAATCCGAGATTTGCAGGAGAAAACAAACAGTAAGTTTCTGAACTTGAGACTGCTTGTTTTACATGTCTTTCTTGCTTTTCCTTCACTCTTTTCTTTTATCAGAACAAGAGAATGAAACGAGTAAACTTTTCACTAAGGTCGAAGAGAAGGCCAAAGTGATCGGAGAGCTTACACATATTATTAAGGAGGAAAAGGAGAAGAATAAGCTGCTGCTCAAGCAGTAGAAAGTTGAAGTCGATAAGCTCGACGCCTAACTAGTAGGTTAGGAGATTCTTACCTTCGACTAGTTTTCCTAACTAGACTTTTGATGAGAATTGGTTTGAGTAGTTTTGGCCTCATTTGCAGAGGTCATGGTTGAAATGAAGTGCCTCTAGAAGCCTCGACTTGCAGCCAAGAGGAGATGAAGTTGGTGAGGACAATCCTTCATGACAACTGCACAATCCTCAATGACCTTCTCGATATGTTTGGTGCAGAGAAGCTAAGGCTCTCCGAGGATACCATATCCACTCATACGAGTATGATCGGGCTACAAGTTAAAGCTTTGAAGAAGCACCTGTCGACTCTGAAGTCTGACCAGGCGGAGTTGATTCGAGATGTGGTCAAAGGTGATGTAAGCTATGTCTTGGCAAAACTCAAGGCATGCGATCAGAACCTCAACCTACATCCAATCGAGCATGACTTCAACTGCTATTTGGAAGAGGCAAATCGCTTGGTTAGAGAAATGAAGCCAACTGGTCGAAGGGTCACCAAAGAGATGCAACTTGGTTCTCCTTCTTCAGAGTAGAATGTAAATAAGAGCTTTGTAAAAGAACGTACCTTTGGTTAATGAAAGCACTTCTTTCTTTTCCTGCAATTCATCTTATTTGAGTAATTAGTACTCGTAAGATAAAAAAAGAAATGAAAGAGAATGAAATTCTGACTAAGACAGAAAGTTATGTTGATAACTCTATTCTATCTCCCGACTATTTACTTAGTTTATGTGAACAAACAAAGCAAATAATACAGAGTGAAGTATGTAGAGAGCAGAGCCATTCATCCGATCATTGTTGTCGAATTTGATCCCATATACTGGTAGCAAAAGTTAGGAACGAGTCGATGCTATGAAGTTTCTTCTAGTGGATAGGACCATGCGCAGAGAGGAAAGACTTTGACTAGGTGATGTTACCTTCCTTCGACCAGGTGAATGAAATCGAAGGCACAAACGATAAGAGGATAAACACTCAGAATCCCTTCTTGAACATTTGCTCAACATTTTCGTTGACAACACAATTGTTTTATGCTGATGCAAGAGTTAGGAATAAATCAACACTAGAAAGCTCCTTCTAGTGGGCATGGCCACATGAAGAGAGGAGAGACTTCAGCTAGTGGTGCCCCCTTCTCCGACCAGTTAAACATAATAGATGTACTAGAAGTGGTCAAGCAAATATAAAAGAAGCCCTACTGAACATACGGCAATAAAGATTTGGAAAAACTGAAAGCTTTATTGAAAGATTAGAAATGTTAATCATAAAAATTATGAAGTTAGTCGATGTTGCAAGAGTTCGAGAGAATCTGGCCACCCCTCATAGCAAGTCGTACCGAGCCTAGTCATGTGACTTCAATCACAGTGTAATGACCTTCCCACTTGAGGGAAAGTTTATTCTGATTAGACTCAGATTGGATTTTTCTCAATACCAAGTCGCCTACAGCAAGGCTGCGAGGCTGGACCTTACGATCGTAGTACTTACTCATGGCATGCTGATAGACTACTAATCGGATTAAGGCTTGATTCCTCTTCTCTTCGAGTAGGTTGATGTCATCCACTTGAAGCTGCTCTTGGTTGAAGTCGTTGAAGTTCTCGACTCTTATCAACTAGATCTTTAGTTCTAGAGGAAGCATGGCTTCAGCTCCCAAAACTAGGAAAAATAGAGTCTCACCTGTCGCCCGACTAGGAGTCATGCAAATTGCCTATAATACTAAAGGTAATTCTTGCACCCAAGTCTCCGAGCGTTTTACAAGCTAGTCAAAGACTCGAGTCTTAATTCCTTGCATTATCTGGGCATTCGCGTGCTCAATTACCCCATTACTCTGAGGATGGGTGAACGAGGCATAGCACAGTTTGGTACCCAATTTATCGTAAAATTCTTGAAATTTTGCGCTCAAAAATTACTTACTGTTATCTTTAATTATTCGACTTAGGACTCCAAACCGAGTAATCACACTTCACATCATGAACATTTTTGCAGCTTCCGTCGTTATCCCAGTCACAGGTTCAGCTTTGATCCATTTCGTAAATGTGTGAACTGCCAAGAAAAGGAATTCGAAGCCCCCGGTGCTCTTGGGAACAACCATAGGATGTCAAGACCTCAGGTCGCAAAAGGCCAAGATAGAGAAATTGTTTGGAGAGCCTTATCTGGTTGGTGTATTTGCCGGCTATGAAACTGGCATTGTACACATTTCTTAAACAGATCCTTGGCATGATTGAGGACTCTTGGCAGTAGAAACCTTGTCAAAAGGCTTTACTGACCAGCATTCTGTAAGAAGCATGCGCTCCACAGATGCCCCCATGAATGTCGTTAAGGAGTTGTACCCCCCTTTCTACAATATACATCACATGAGAGCCCCTTGCGTACTCCATTTATAGAGTACATCCCCGACCAAAGTATACATTCTGGCCTTGCGGGATAGACGATCTGTTTCGAGATCATCATCGGGTATTGAACTCTTCTAAAGGTAGTCATAGATGGGAACCACCCATGTCTCTTTGTAATCTAGAGATGCTGTCTCTTTAGGAGTTATCTCTGGTGTTTCGACTAGAGACGGCTTCTGGAGTTACCCCAAGAAGACTCCTAGTGGTACTTGTGAGCGGGAAGAAACTATTTGAGCCAACTAGTTTGTGAGAAAGCTATCCTTCTGAGGGATATACCGTAACTTAAAACCAAAAATATACTTCTTGAGCTTTCGGACTTTCGACAAGTATTGAGATATGGTCAAACTTGAGCATTGATACTCTTTGTTGACCTGATTCACAACTAGTTGAGAGTGTCCTCTCGCGAGTAGTTGACAACTCTCGAGCACTTTAGTGGCTCGTATGCCAGCCAATAAGCCTTCATACTCAGCCACGTTATTAGTGGTCGGAAAGAGTAATTGAATGACATATTTTAAGGTCTTTCCCTCGGGAGATTCTAGGACCACTCCAGCCCCCGAGCCACTTAGCCTAAGCAGCCCACCAAAGTACATCATCTACTGGTCATGGGAATAGTACTGTTGGGGATTCAGAACAGGTTCAAGGTTTGTCCATTTGGCAACAAAGTCTGCCAAGATCTGGGATTTAATAGTCGCTCGGGACACGAAATAGATGTCGAACTCCCCAATTTCTACAAACCATTTTTGAAAGATCAAGCTCCATTTAAGTTAGTTTTGGTGTTAATGACAAATGCCATTATAACATTATGATATTAACGACACATACTTTTATAATGTTTTGGTGAAAATGATAAATGAATTTATGAGACTAATATGTTTATTTGAGTTTACCTTTGGTTAGTCTCAATTGGATGAAAATGTGAAATCAAAGAGGTATGCATTCGAAATCGCTTTTCTCATATACAAATGCATTCCTTAGATCCAAAATATAGATTGAACTCCTCAAATAGTCTAAAATGAATATGTGCATATATCTTTATTTATATACACTTGTATGCACACATTTAGGGGGAGCTCTCTATATATTTTGGAGTTTTATAAGTATTGATCCATGCTTCTTTCAATACGCATATTTGGGATCTGTACTTGGAAATAAATTTTTGAGTATATATAACTTGTGTAGTATATATATTCATGTGCAATCGGGTTGTCATTTAACCTCTCCATTATATGTTAATGGTTGAATGATTAATGACAACCAGATAAGTAAGCTTTATCTAAAGCTTATCTTAGAGTATACATTTGTTGTGTACATATTGTATACTCGCAAATCTATTTTATATCTCATTATTTGTTGAGATTGTCATGAATTACCAAAAAGGTGAAGTTTGGTAATTGATGACAATTATTTTGTGGACTAATGGTTTCCATGAGTTGGATGCAGAGTTTAGGTTCCACAAATAAGAACGACTTGGAATGACTTCATGTGTTGAAGATCATCAAGTCAAGATTGAGAAGAAGATAGTTTCATGAGTTGAAGGCTATCAAAGAAGAAGATGGATTCATGTGTTGAAGGCCATCGAGAAGATGCGTCATGAGTTGATGCATGTTCAAATGGAGATGATCATGTGTTGATCATCAAGACAAGTGAAGACCATCATGTGTTGATGGAGTTGATGAAAATGATGCATCATGAGTTGATACCTATCAAGACGATGGCCCAAGGCAAAGGTATGATTAGTTAGGGCTAAGGATGTGTTCCTAGTCTTTTACCGGTCTTGGTGTTTGGTTGGAAGACCGGATTGCTAGTGTAGGTTGCCGTACTATTAAGAGGGTCATGTCTAGTAGTTTGAGTCTCATTATGTGTTGATAGCTCAAACCTCACTTGCTCTAGCTCATCTCGACATGAGGCTTATATTTGCGAATGTGATTTGCAAATAGTCGAAGCTCATATGTTGAATTCTAGCAACATGGGGCTATGCATTGCAAATGTGTTTTGCAAGTGCTTGAAGTCCATGCACCTACCCCTTGTGGCATGATCTAAGTTTGCAAATGTGTTTTGCAAAAGTTGAAGATCATGCATTATCCCTTGGTATGGTCTAAGATTGTTTATTGCTATTTCCTTAGATCGGACCATGGTAGTGACTCCTTGGATGTTCTCTGATTTCTGCATTGATCTAATGTGTTTGAGGTCATGCAAATAGATGGGTTGTGTAGCCTTCTGAATAAGCTTTCCATAGAGTCCAAGATCACTGAATTACGACATCGGAGTCAAAAGTTATAACCGTTTTTCCGAGTGTCGTCTGTGCTGAAAAACCGAAAACGGAAGTACCGCAATTTGTACTGCGGTAGTTCCGATTTTTGCGGAAGTACCGCCATTTGTACTGCGGTAGTTCCGATTTTTGCGGAAGTTCCGATTTTCCGGTAGTTCCGATTTCCGAGCGGAACGTTTTTTTCAGAGAGCGACTTTTTGAATGACTTGGCCTCGGGAAAATCGGAAGTACCGCAATTTGAACTACGGTAGTTTCGATTTCGCTGAGAAACGGCTAGTTTTCTGACCGTTGGCGAGGAAAACGGAAATACCGCAATTTGTACTGCGGTAGTTCCGATTTTCCTGATTTTTCAGGGGTTTGGCTCCAACGGCTAGTTTTCTTGTGTGGGGTATAAATACCCCCTTGTGGCCGGTTGGAGAAGTTGTTGCTTCATTCATTCCTGTGTTCTTGAGCTAGAGTGAGGCTCTCTACTCAATTGTGCATGTGTTGCACTTTGTGAGAAGCGAGAGAGGTTCTAGAGTGCATGTGTTGCATCTAGAGGTGGACTTAGTGTCCAATTGAGCTTGTGCATTTCTTGCATGTGGTGAGAGTCAAGTGAGGGACTTGGCTTATTACTCTTGGAGTTTGCCGACTCCTAGACGGCGTTGGAGGCGTCGTGCGCGGTGATCTTCTCAAGAAGGTTGTGAGAAGACCCGGCGAATTTTTGAAGGTCGGAGCTCACCTACCCGGAGCGGGAAAGAGCTACCACTAGTGGATACGAGGTGTTTAGGCTTAATTCGTGCAGTCGGTCCGATTTGTTCGGGCTAACCTCAACGTGAATTAGGGGAGACCGGCAAGTCTCCGAACACCACGGTAAAACATCGTTGTGTCAATTGTGGTTTGTTTCCTTGTACTTAATTTATATTCAAGCAATTTACATTCATAGACTCAATTTGATTGCTTGTAAACCTAGGATTGCAAACCTTGACCTAGGATAGCATTGTTGGTGCACTTAGGCGAATTTGCTTGACTTAGGCGCTATTGTACTAAACTAACTTGAATTTAGCTTCCGTATTGTTTCCTTGGTTTAGGCAAATAGAAAAGGTCTTGTATTGATTAGTATTAATTTGTAGAGAATTTTTAAACCGCCTATTCACCCCCTCTAGTCGGCTTCCTCGATCTTACAATTTTGCCATGCGTCCGCTGTTTCCCTATTCCGGAGGAGCTCTCCTAAGGGAAACTCAGACAATACAAAGTTTTTATGCACCTGAAAATAATACCTCAACTTCCTCGAAGACATGAGAAGGGTATAGAGAAGTTTTTGGACCTGAGGATAGCGCTCCTTAGGAACGTGTAAAACTTCACTTACATAGTATATTGGTCGTTGGACGCCCTCACGCACTGCGACTAATACAACACTTACTACCTGTGATGTGGCGAATAAATACATTAAGAGTATCTCGCTTGGTTCAGAGAAACCAGGATAGGAGCACTTGTAAGATATCTCTTGACATCCTCAAAAGCATCATTTGCCTCTTTTGATCACTTGAAACCCTTGTGTTTTCCTCAAAAGCTTAAAGAAATAGAGGCCTTTCTCTGCTAGACTTACGATGAAATGACGTAGAGCCACCATACACCCGGTGAGTTTCTGGACTTCTTTCTTCATGATTGAGGGGTGCATCTGCTTGATGGCCTTCATCTTCTCAGGATTTGCTTTGATACCTCTTGCCAAAACAAGGAATTTGAGCAAATTTCCTAAGGAGACTTCAAGTGATGCTTTCTAAGATTGTCGAAGGTCTCTTGCAGGTCTGAAATGTGATCAACTTGTTTGACACTTTTTACGACCAAATCATCAATGTAGGCTTCCAAGTTTCGGCCCATTTGATGTATAAAGGTCAATTGCATCAAACGCTGAAAAGTCGGACCGGCATTTTTCAAGCCAAATGGCATTTTGACAAAGCAAAATACTCCAAATGGTGTCATAAATACGGTCTTCTCTTCATCTTCTAAAGACATAGTGATTTGGTGATAACCAGTGTATGCATCTAGAAAACTTAACATTTTACAACCAGGAGTAGAATCAACCAACTGATAAATACGAGGAAGCAGAAAATCATCTTTTGGACAAGCTTTATTCAAATCAGTATAGCCTATACACATACACCACTAACCATTAGACTTCTTAACTATTACAGAGTTAGTCAACCACTCTGAGTGACCAACCTTTCTTATAAAGCCTGCTTTTAATAACCTATCCAATTCTGATCTGATAGCTTATTGCAATCTAGTGCAAATATCTGTAATTTCTATCTTACGGGCTTCTTATCAGGCCATAGAGCTAGCCTGTGCTCGATCACTTCCAACCCCGGGCGTGTCAGATGGCTACCACGTGAACGCATCTACGTTTGCTCGAGGAAGGTGACGATGGCATCTTCCTATGTAGGAACTTGGCCAATTGGCATGGCCAAAGACCCTGGTATGATCCCATGAAATGAGTATCGTACCAGCTTTATTTTGGTCCGAGGAACTTTGCATCTCATCCAACGCACCTACAAATAAGATATTTGAAGAACCACCACCATCGATCAACACTCGATTTACTCGATAGTTGTCGATCGCGGGCAAACTTCGACGCCAGTCTTTACATGGGCTACGCGGACGGAAGGGCGACGTCCCAGCGCGAGCCTGTTTGTCACCCTGCACGACGCGCACTGTCGACCCAAGAAGATTGAGGGGGCTGTATCCAACTTTGGTAGCGTCGATTTCGTGCTACAAGGGGCCTGCACGACGCTATTCCCTGCGCCAGCCAGCTTGGAGAAGTGGGAATCCGGCTGGACGCGGCAGTGGTTTTATTACGTCGTGACTAGCACGAGTGGCCTGCTATGCCGAGGTGGGCCAATCTCGTTCAACAGCTCGCCAAGTGTGACGCCGGAGGCTAACGACGCACGGAGGCTATGGAGGCTTGCTGGCGTGGCACGCCGGCTAAGTATGCGCGACTTGGCCGAAGAGTTTACGATGTACGGGGTGGCTCCACTCTCCGCCCGGTGGAAGTACGGGCGACGGGGCGATGACCGAGAGGACGGGGTGCGCCCGTCATTGTCTTGCCTGCTTCCGCCCTCCGCCCCTTGTGAGTCTCGCAGTGTGTTGGTGCGCACCCCTTTGTGTCGGCGTAGCCCTTGACCGACCAACTTGTTACCTTTTGTACAGTGGCTCGGCTAGAGGATGCAGAGCGAGCGGCTGCGACGTTCCTTGGCCCGTACACGCTCAAGGAGCACAAGCTGCGTGAGGCTGCGACCAAGGTGGCGAAGCAGGGGCGAATAAACCGCACGTGCGAGGTTCTGCGCATTGCTGTGCCCGAGCGCGCGGTGCCGGCGGAGGCTCCCGCAGGGACTCCGAGCCGTCGTGGGGGCGGTAGCCAAGCGGGGGCCTGCTCCAAGGTCGTCGCGTCCAGTCCGCCAGCCAGCTCGGTGGCTGGCACCGGTGGGACAGGACGTGCGACCGGTGATGGGTCCGGCTGGACCAGCTCGGGAGAGCGTGGCGCTCCGAGCCCATTGGCGGCATCCCCCGCCGGCGCTGTTGAGCCCGTGAAGACGCCCCTCGTTGTGCCGGATCCTGCCAACCCGGGGGAGGACGCCACCCCTGGCGGTGCCTTGCCACCCCCGGCGGCCGTCGAGGAGGCGCCCGGAGTGGTAGTGACCGAAGGCGCGACAGAAGCTGCAGCTGCTAACGTCGCGGCAGAATCACTTGTGGAGCCATAGGCGAAACGCCCTCAAGTCTGGCCTCCTTCGCCTTCGAGGGGTCAGTACATCGTTGCCGGTCCTGTGCTTGGGGCTGCGGCGCCCGACATGGTTGGTGCGGCCGAAGGGTCTTCTCGACCGCCCACCAAGGTACTCGCCTCCCAACTGGCGGCTGAACAAGCGCCTCCTGTCGCAGCGGGGGATGCAGAAGGTAGGCGCAGCTCCCTTTCCTCGCACGACTTCGTGAAACTCTCCCCGATTTGCTCGCTCATTCCGTCGACATCAGGCGAGATGAAGTCTCCCGGCCGTGGTGAAGGATCGAGCAACGGGGGTGCGCGCGACGTGCCGGACCCCGTACGGGGTATCCTACAGGCGGCTGCCGCCGTCGACGTGGCCGAAGCCTCCGCAGCCGCTGACGTGACGGGGGCGGGGCTCGTCCTCTCCGACTTCCTCCCGCGCCCGAAGACGCTTCGCGCTTTTAATGCAGCCGCGGAACGCGCCCGCGACGACTTTGACCAATAGATGTTGTCGTCGTGCGAGGGGGACCTCCTGGCGCTCGCACTATGGGCCTCGGAGATAAGGGTAAGGATGTGCGCTCGCGGTTGCTAGAGCGGCTGTCGCGCATCTGCTGACTTTTTTCTACTACTTCCAGACGCTTGCCCTTGGCCATGCGCTAGATGAGGCCCGCATCCGGGAGCGGAGAGCCCTGGAGGTCGATCTTCGTGCTGCGGATGACGCCCACGCCACGAAGGATGAACAGCTTCACGGGCTGGAGGGCGCCCTGGCGGCCGCGCAGCAGGAGATCGAAGAAGTCCAGCGCGCCGCGGCGGAGGAACGCGCCTCCTTTTTGCAGCAGATCGCCACTTTGCAGGAGGAGAAGGCCCAGCTGGTGGGGTCCCTTACGGAAAAGGACGCCGCCTTGGACAATGCGTCAATGTCGGCGTGGAGGGCAATGAAGTCTCTGAACTAGGCCCTCCGGGACCTGTGTGTCGACGTGCCGGACGCTACCCATGGGCCGAGGGACTTGGTGGAGACGCTCGGGCTGGTCGAGGAAGGTGCCGGCGTTGCTCTCCGCAGCGCTAAGACCTTCGGCGAGCATTGCAGCTTCCTCGGTGCGTGCCTCGCCCTTGCCATTCTTCACACCCATGGGTGCAGACATGTCCACGAGCTGGCGAACCCTCAGTTGGATCTTCCTGCCCGGCCGGAGGCGCTGTCGGACGCTATCCGCCTCATCGATCCTGGCCTCCGAAACTTCCACCAACGGATCTGGGGCTATGTCGGGGAGGACGCGGCCAGGGTTGCGGTGCAGCACACGCTACACGGGGGCGGGGACCTCCTCCGCTGACTCGAAGGAGTTCCCAGGCGTCCCAACAGCGGCGCGGGCCCATCGGGACCGCGCGAAGGGTGAGCGGTTGGTTAGGGGAGCGGTGTGCCACACGCTCCTGCTTGTGGTCATGTAACCTCGTCATTTTTTGGAAAATCGAAGAAGCACCCGCTCTTAGCATTGTATGCTGTTCTGTTTTTTTTATACTCAGAGTACGCACAGGAGCAACGCCTGTGCGTGTGTGGGATTCGCGCCTTGTTTATACTCCGGAGAGTGCGCGCAAGGGCGCCCTCCTGCTGCGTCTCATTTAGAGTGCGTAGACTGGCGCGTGCGGAGGCGGGCCTCAACGCTACGACTTCATTTAGAGTCCGTGGACTGGCGCGTGCGGAGGCGGACCTCGAGGCTACGACTTCATTTACAGTCCGTAGACTGGCGCGTGCGGAGGCGGATCTCGACGCTATGACTTCATTTAAAGTCTGTAGACTGGCGCGTGCGGAGGCGGACCTCAACGCAACGACTTCATTTAAAGTCCGTAGACTGGCGCGTGCGGAAGCGGACCTCGACGCTACGACTTCATTTAAAGTCCGTAGACTGGCGCGTGCGGAGGCGGACCTCGACGCTACGACTTCATTTATAGTCCGTAGACTCTCACGTGCGGAGGCGGACCTCGACGCTACGACTTCATTTAAAGTCCGTAGACTAGCGCGTGCGGAGGCGGACCTCGACGCTACGACTTCATTTAAAGTCCGTAGACTGGCGCGTGCGGAGGCGGACCTCGACGCTACGACTTCATTTATAGTTCGTAGACTCTCGCGTGCGGAGGCACACCTCAACGCTACGTCTTATTTAGAGTCCGTAGACTGGCGCGTGCGGAGGCAGACCTCGACGCTACGACTTCATTTATAGTCCGTAGACTCTCGCGTGCGGAGGTAGACCTCGACGCTACGTCTTATTTAGAGTCCGTAGACTGGCGCGTGCGGAGGCGGACCTCGACGCTACGACTTCATTTATAGTCCGTAGACTCTCGCGTGCGGAGGTAGATCTCGACGCTACGTCTTATTTAGAGTCCGTAGACTTCTGCATATCGTGGCCCGACCCTGTTACTTTTGGAAACAGCGAGCTTTATTGAACTCCCGTTTGCGCGGGCTAGCATCGTACAAGGAGGGGCTGATGCCATTATAACCCTCGTCCTGCTTCTAGGCGTAATATCGCCGTAGCTTGTCCGCATTCCATGTGTGGCGGAGAGTTTGTCCCTCGAGTGTGGCGAGGCGGTACGCTCCCTTCTGCAATGCTTCCGCCACGATGTATGGACCTTCCCACTTGGACTCCAACTTGCCGACGATCTTCGCATGGAGCGCCGTTCTGAGGACGAGATCTCCAGGGTTGAACCTTCGCGGGTATACAGACCGGTCTAAGTACGTACTGTCTACCGCGCGTACTTCTCGACATGGTGGGCCGCGCTCGCCCGCGCCCCATCGAGGAGGTCCAAGGATACGTGACGCTCCTCGTCGGGCGCTTGGACGAGGACCCTTCGCGATCCAGCCTTGATTTCTTCAGGCGTCACTGCCTCATCGCCAAAAAGGAGCTTGAAAGGCGTGAACCCCGTCGGGCGTGTTACCGTTGTGCGAAGGGACCAGAGGACGCTGTGAAGCTCGCTCGGCCACCTGCCCTTCGGCAGCCCAACCAGGCGTTTTTTGATGGCGATAGAGATAGCGCCGTTCGCCCGTTCGACTGCTCCGTTGGACTGGGGGTGCCCAACCGAGGTGAACCGAAGTGTGATGCCTATGTCGCCGCAGAATGCCTTGAATGGGGTGGCATCAAATTGCAGGCCGTTGTCGACGGTGAGTTCCCTGGGCACGTCGAAGCGACATATGATGTTCTGCCAGAGGAAACGCTGCATGGCAGCCGAGGTTATCTTGGCTAGGGCTACCGCCTCCGGCCACCTGGAAAAGTATTCCAGCGCGACGACCACGAACCGCAGGTCCCCTGGGGCTCGGGGGAGTGGTCGCACTATGTCGACGCCCCAGCGTGCCAACGACCATACCGGGGAAATAGGGTTGAGGTTCGTCGGGGGCCTGCGGATGATGCGTCCCATCCATTGGCACCCCTGGCACCGACGCACGAGGTCCTGAGCGTCAGTGATGGCAGTCGGCCAGTAAAAGCCTTGCCTGAATGCCTTGCCGACCAATGTCCTCGGCGCGAGATGAGACCCGCACGCCCCCGCGTGGATCTCCACAAGGAGCTTCTTCCCTTCTTCGTGGGGGAGGCAGCGCAGGAGCGGTGCGCAGATGCCCTGTTTGTAGAGCGTCCCTTCAAACACCTGGAAAGCTCTGGCACGGTGCTGCAGACGCCGGAGCTCGGCGTGGTCATCTGGCTCGGCGATGCCCTGCAGGAAATTGAAGATAGGCTCTCGCCAGTCGCCCTGCTGGGCGATGTGGTGAACGAGGGCCGCGTCCCGGTTGTCCTGCGCGATGGCCGCCTGCTGCAACACTTCGTAAAACGCTCCGTCAGGGAGTGGCATCTGTTGGCTGGCCGCCTTCGCGAGAGCGTCGGCCTACTCATTTTTCGCGCGAGGGATGGCCTTGACCGTGACGCCCAAGAAATGTCTTTCCCTCGCTCTTACAGCCACGAGATATTTGGCTAACTTAGGGTCCTTGGCTTGGTATGACTTGTCTACATGGCCTGCCACCAAACGTGAGTCCGTGCGGACGAGCACTCGCCGCGCACCAACTGCTTTGAGCTTTGTCAGGCCGAAGAGCAGCGCTTCATACTCGGCTGTGTTGTTGGTGGCCGGGAATGCGAGGCGCGTCGAGTATAGCAGGCGCTGCCCCTCGGGCGTAACAATTACTGCGCCTACGCCCGCGCCCGCGACGCCGTAAGCTCCGTCGCTGGTGAGAGTCCAGACCGGGTCATCGTGCTTCTGGGCGGGCTGAGCTGGCGGAGTCCATTCTGCGAGGAAGTCGGCGAGGACTTGAGATTTGATTGCCGTCCGGGAGGCGTATGTCAGGGAGAACGGGGCGAGCTCGGCAACCCACTTGCCGATGCGCCCCGTGGACTCCTTATTGTGTAGCATCTCTGCTAGGGAAAAGAGGAAGGCACTGTGATCGGGTGGGCCAAAAAATAATGTCGAAGCTTCCTGGAGGCCATGACCAGCGCGTAGGCTAGCTTTTCTAGCTCCGTATATCTCGTCTTGGCGCATTGGAGGGCTTCGGAGACGAAATATACGGGCCGCTGTATGGCGCCTTCCTCTAGGACGAGGACGGCACTGACTGCTGTGACCGACGCGGCCAGATAGAGCAAGAGGGGAGCCTCTGGTGCTGGGGCGACCAGAGTGGGGAGGCTGGCTAGGTGTTTCTTGAGCTCGTTGAAGGCCTCCGCACAGTCGCTATCCCAGCGAAATCCGTCGCACCCGCGAAGCGCTTTGAAGAATGGAAAACCCCGCTCTGCTGCCCTGGATAGGAAGCGGCTCAGGGCTGCCATGCGGCCCGCCAGCCTCTGGACCTCCCTCGTCGTCTTCGGCGGCTCCATGCCTAGGATGGCCTCAACCTTGTCGGGATTCGCCTGGATGCCACGTCCGGACACAAGGAAGCCCAGCAACTTGCCCGCCTGGACGCCGAAGACGCATTTGTCGGGGTTGAGCTTGATGCCGGCCTTCCTGAGGTTGTCGAAGGTCTCCTGGAGGTCCCGACCGTGCAAAGTGAGCTGCCGGGTTTTGACTACTACGTCGTCGACGTAGGCTTCCACGTTCCTCCCAAGCTGGGCGGCGAGGGCGAGAGCAACGAGGCGGGTAAAGGTAGCACCTGCGTTCTTTAGGCCGAAGGGCATTCTGACGAAGCAGAAGGTCCCAATTGGTGTGATGAAACTGGTCTTGTCCTCGTCGTCTTCGGCCATGTATACCTGATGATAACCAGAGTAAGCATCCAGGAAACTCATTAGCTCGCACCCGGCGGTAGCATTGACCAATTGGTCGATGCGTGGCAGGGGGTAATTGTCCTTTGGGCACTCCTTGTTGAGTGCCGTGAAGTCGATGCACATACGCCAGGCCCCGCTGGCTTTCTTGACCAATATGGGGTTGGCGAGCCACTCTGGGTGGTGGACCACGCGGATGACCCCGGCCCGGAGAAGCTTCGCCACCTCCAGCTTGGCCGCCTGCTGCCGATCCATGGACATACGGCGAAGCTTCTGTTTGATTGGCTTGGCGTCGGGGCGGACCGCCAAGCGGTGCTCGATTACCGCGCGGTCTACGCTCTTGATGTCTTCCGACGACCACGCAAAAATGTCGGCGTTGTCCCGGAGCACTTGGAGTAGATCTCGCTCGACCTCCACAGGGAGCCCCTCGCCAATGGACACAAACTGCCCCTCCGCCTGGAGCGGCACCTTTTTGACTCCACCTTCGGGCCGAGGCTTAGGCGTCCATCCCGGAGCGGAGGGCGTGTCGCCGAGCGTGCCTGAGAGGGCGTGCACCGGGCGGTGTAAGTTCCAGCTGCTGACTTCGACGCGCCTGGCGAGGTCCTGGTCGCCGAAGACAGTGATCACGCCCTCCGGGCCTGGGAGTTTCATGCATAGGAAGACGTGGTGCGGGACCGCCTCGAGGGAATTGATGGCGGGCCGTCCCAATATGACGTTGTAGGGGTGCGGGATGTCTACGACGTCGAAGACGATGTGCGCGCTTCGGACGTTACTCCCCTGGCGGAATGTAACTGGAAGGGACACTTGCCCTATGGCCTCCAGCGGTTGGCCTCTGAAGCCTTGAAGTGGCGCTTCCGATTGCTCTAGGCGGCTTCGGGGGATTCCCATTTGTTCGAGGGCCTCTGTGAACAGGATGTTCGCAGAGCTCCCCCCGTCGACGAGGATGCGCCTGACATCATGGCCTGCGATGTGAGCCTGGATGACTAAAGGGTCTTGGTGATGGAACTCCACACCCCTGGCGTCATCCAGGGTAAAGATGGTGCTGCGGGGCGGCATCCACGGCTGTGACTGCTCCAAGGGGGCCCCTGATAAGGAGCCTCCGGTGATGACGCTGATGGTGCGGTGTCGCACGCCTTCTTTGGCGGAGGCTCGCAGGGGGTCACCTCTTGGCTGCCGCTCCCGGACTTCTGCCAGGGGCCTGGGGGGTGAGACCTGAGCTTCGGCCACCACCCGTCGCAGTTCCGTGACCGCGGTGCACGCCTTTGTATAGTGATCGCCGTAACCATGCACCTCGCACCACTTGCCGCAATCCCGAAGCTCTTGCTCCGCTCGGGGCCGCTCGTCATGACCGGGTTCGCCTTCACATCCCCGGCCTTCTTTCCACGACATGGGGGCAGGCTCCCGAAGGGCGTTCCCAATGCCGAGGACATGGCGGGCCTTTTGTGGTCTGCGCCGGTGACGTCGGGGCTTGCGCGTGCTCTGTGACGAGCCTTCCGGCTCCCCGGGGCCGTCGCTTCCGGGAGTGTCCTCTCGGGGTTGTCGGCTCCGGCCCTGCTTCGGGGAATCATTGCCCACCTGCTCCTCGCATGGCAAGCGCTTCGCGTGGGCGAGGTCGCGAGCGGGGGCGTTGCGTCTCCGCGCGTCTTCCTCGGCCCGCGCATATCCTTCCATTTTGTCGAAGAGTTTGGAGACTGTCTTGATAGGCTTGCGCGCGTTGTATTCGGCCAGGGGGCCCGGGAGGAGGCCCTGTATGGCTATGTTGATGACAGTTGTCTCGTTGACGTCCTTGACCTGGCATCGCACCTTCGCGAAGCGCTTGAAATAGTCCCGGAGCCTTTCCGAAGGTTTCTGCTTCACGGCGAAGAGTTGATCCGCGTCGACTTGCTCAGCATAGTTCCCTTGAAAGTTGTTGTGAAGACAGTCGTGGATCTGCTCCCATGCGTAGATGGAGTTTGGCTTTATGGTAAAAAATCAGGAAAGCGTCACCCCTTGCAACGCGAGGGGGAGGCCCTTCGCCTTTGTGGTGTCATCTCCGCCCGCGGCTTCGATTGCGGTTTCGTACACACGCACGAACTCGCGGGGGTCCGTATGACCTTTGTACGACTCGATGACACTTGGGAACTTGAAGTCTTCGGACCACGCCGCCTGCTGCAGTCCTGCCGAAAGCGGGGATTCCGGATCGACGCGCCGCAGTGGCACGCGGCTGGACGTGGGGCGTCGCGGCTGTCCGCCCTTTCCGGCGTGGGCTCTAGCGCGACCACTGGCGCGGCCTGCTGGCTCCGAGCCTCTTGTATGTCGCGGACAGCCCCACGAAGATCCCCTAGCTCCTGCTGGAACGCTTTGAGGGCCGCCAGCAGGGCGCTTTCCACCGCCGGCACAGGTACGATCGCCTCGCGAGCTCCCGAGCTGCCGGTGAGCGTCGCGGCGAGGGCGGCGAGGTTGGTTGTCGGAGCGCCGGTGGCGGGGTCGGCCGTCGCGGCGCCGGTGGCGGGGTCAGTCGTCGCCGCGCGAGCGTCGACGTCCTCGACCACCGCGCCTGCGTCGTCGTCCGCGCCCGCAGCAGCCGATGCCGAAGCCCTGGTGCCCATGCGACGCTCCGACCCAGCCGCCTTGTTTCCCTTCGCCGCCGCCGATGAAGCTTTTTTCAGTGCCATCCTTCTTCGGTCTCATGCTTGCTCCTGTCCTCCCCACGGACGACGCCAACTGTTGTGGCTACAGACCAAATAGAGAGAGAGATGGTAGTGGAGAGTTGGGAGACAATGACCGTAATGGCCTGTGTTCTCCCCCATGGTCTGTATTCTATATATATACACATGAGGAGTGCTTTTACAATTATACCCTTACATCTGAGTATCCCCTTCGGGGGCACTTATGTCATTACACATGGCCTATTCTGGGCCTTATAACCTTCTACCAGACCTGTTGGGATCAGGTGGGGGCCACCCCTACAACAAATACCATATCACTATTCACTTCTACCGTTACCCTGCAATGGTAGGTGACACGAATCCTAGCAGTGGTGGTATGATCTACGCTTAACACGTACACGACCAATTTTGCATCAATATTTTCAACGGGTGGATCCGTCACGTGTCACCTCAAATTGCCCTGAGCCGCACACAGAACGGTCCATTCGTCACTCTTGAATAGAATGCTTCATGTAGTGATCTAGAATCTTGGTAACTCATGACGCTCTCAACATTAACTTCTATTCATGGATAAATCTTATTTTTTTCTCAAACAATTAACCCGAAATCACATAACTCATAAACGCTCTCTGTGTTAGCTTCCATTCACTGGATAATCCTTATATTTCCCGAACAATGAACCCTCTGTCTACTCTCCGTCGTCAATTTATCCGAATTTATCATTTCTTGTGATCAGGAAGCTTCCCTCCCTACATCGAATTAGGACGGGATATTCGTATTAGCTACAGTTGATGACTTTTAGCTGTTGATGATAATTTTTTATTGAAAATAAATAGTGGTGGTCGAAAAAAGTGGCTTGTAGAAGGAGGTGAGAGCGGTGATGAAGTAAGAGAGAGATGTGTACACAAAACGAAAGTGAAAGAAGTGGTGTGTGTGATACGCCTCTAACCCACTGTTTAATCCCGAAAGTAAGACGAAAATGAAACCAATCCAAATTCTCTAAACCGTCCTGATTCAGCCACCATCACTAACCTGCGGAATTTGAATTGAACCACACCATGCACGCAAACGCAAATGCAAATCTGATCCAAATCCAACCAAATTTGTAGTGTCCAATGGGTACACCTGACGAATTCAATCGCCCTCCTTATCTCCCCCGCCACGTCCTGCGCCCCCCATACGTGCCGAACCGAAGCGGGCGGGCCCGCCTCTCCTCTCCCCGGTCGGTCGCGCCCATAAAAGCCAAACCCCACGAGAACTTGCCTTCCCCTCCTCTCCTCCCCCTTCCCCACCACCTCCACGTCGCCTGCCCGCCGCTGGGAGCCGTGCCCGCGGGGCCCCCGATTGCGGCCCGCCCCCGCATGCGCCAGACGCAGCGCGCCGCCTCCTGAGCCCTGAACCCCCTCGCCGGAGCGGCGGAGCGCGCGCCGATGGATGAGTACAGGCCGCGCCGGTCGCCGGCGAGCGAGCGGTTCATCGGGATGTTCTCGTCGCCGTCGCCCTCGTCGTCCCCGACGGAGCCCTCGTTCGTCTCCGGGGACGAGTTCCACGAGGACGACTTTCTCTTTTCAGCCTCCCCCGCCGGCTCCTCGGACGCGCCGCCCGACGGGCCCAGGAGCCCGAGCCGGGTGCCGCAGGGCCACCTCGGCCTCCTCGCCGCGCTGCACGAGGGGGATAAGAGGCTCCTGGTCCGCCGCGGCGGCGCGGTCGGGGCAGGGGGAGCGGCGGCCGCGGCCGCGGCCACCGCGGGGACGCTGCTCCGGCGCAAGGCGACCATCGCGGCCGCCGCTTCGGCGTCCGCTGCGGCGCCGTTTGGAAGCTCTCTATCGCCCACCCAGTCGCTGACCTCCGCCGCGTGGGCCATCCCGGCGACCCCGAGGCCCAAGAACGCCGGGCCGGCCGCACCGTACCATCAGTCGGCTCCAGTGAAGGTGCCCGTCCGGCCGCCCCTGAAGCCGGCGATGGGCCCGTGGGATGAGCTCGACGGCGACGACGACCTCCGGCACGGGGACGCCGCCATGCTGCCCCCGCACGAGATGGTCGCGCGCGCGTCCGCTGGTGGGGCCGGGCCGGCCGCGCCGTTCTCCATGCTCGAGGGGGCTGGCCGCACGCTCAAGGGCCGGGACCTGCGGCGGGTGCGCGACGCCGTGCTCCGGCAAACCGGCTTCCTCGACTGAATCCGGCGAGGTGATGTGGCTCTGGCCTTTTGTTCAGCTCCGCATGCTCAGAGTCGTAGATTGGTTACATTAGGGTATAATTCTAGGGGGTTCTTGGTGTAGATCGAGAGGCAAAACGAGAAGGTAAGGTAACAAGTTGAGTTTTTGATGCAACTGCTATCAATTTTGGTTTCCTTGTGTGTGCAATTTTGGTTTCCGTGTGTGCGTGCGGGTGCGTGCGTGCGTGCGTGCGTGCGTGCGAGTGATATTACTGTAAGTTTCAGCAGTGATAAGAACTTGTGTCCTGTGTTTGGGAGCTCTCTGTAATTCAGGAGGAAGAGCGATTTTTGTCAAGGTTGTTAGGTCTACCATGAAAATTGTCGAGACCTATGCTCGTTTGCTGCTATTGAATTTATTTTCAGTTTTGTTTATTCGTCTCGTAACATCACCAAATTACAGTTTGTGATGGAAAGGTGGCATTTTACTGTGTGTTCGTTGCCTGATGTGCGTTCTCTAATCCTGATGGGTATATTGTGCTTATTCATATATGCCTACTTTCTATAGAATTGCAGACTTCATTGGGCCAACAATATGATCTCACACCATAGACTATAGAGAACTGCTTATGATTTCAAATGTTATCTGATATGTATGTGGGTTTCTGTGATGTCATCTGAATTGGAAGCGATGCATCACTATCAACTCATCCACCAAGTTCATGCTTTGTTCAAAAGCATTGTCGTTTATGTCCTGGGAAGGGCTTTGGTTGGTGTTTGCTGCTAGAATTCTCCAGGCATAAGTAATTGTAGGATTTGGTCTTGTTTTGTAAACTTATTTTAGTACATTCCATACTTGAATTTGTAACGTCTTTTAAAAGATTTACTAGTTTGGTGTTCACAACGACTGATTGGTACACTTAGTTGGCAGCCACCTTGTCTTATCGAACAAAAGGGTTGAATACCAACATCTTCTTTGGATCATTCAATGTTGTTTCCGTTGTTTCCTTTTTGTGTGCACGTACTTCTGCTCTGCTATATAACACACAATGCCGAAAGGTGCTAGATGCACACCGACCATAAGAACGCATAATATTCTTCAATGCTTCATGTGTTCTACTACTTTCTGCTTAGGTTAGCGTTTGTAGCATCTTCTACTGTAGTCTATTTCAGCGCCTTAAAAGACTGAGGCCTACGGCTGATGTAGGTCAGCACTGCAATAATATGGAGTTATGAAATTTAGAAACTTGGGGATGCCCTGAACCATAAAGTTCTTTTCTTTGATCTGATACATGCATCGCAGAGTTCAGAACTTCAATGCTTTTGGAAAGCTGAAACAAGCAGCTTGCGATTCAGGAGATTTGAGCAAATATGAAGATGATTATGTTGATGCATGTTGTGCAATGTTTATCGTGCATCCGATGGCCTTTCGAATTCTGTTGAGCAATCCTTGTGTTTGCTGTTGGTCTTCAACACTGAAGTAAAACGAAAGGGTATGGGAGCTAGGTCTGATGCTTTGTCTCTTTCAGATATAGTTTTCTCAGACAATTTGGTTATGTTTCGATATGTCCTGTTCTTTTTCAGCTTTTAGCTTCAGTTTTTAGCTTTTTTACCGTAACTAGCTTTTTAAATAAAGTGCTTTTTCAAAATAGGATTTACTAGTTAATTGTATTATATACTATACCGACTTCATTTATATTGGCAAAAACCGTATGTAAGTTTTTGTTATTCTGTAATCTTTTATATGAACTGCCTAAAAATCACAAGCCGTAGCTAAAAGCAATAAGCCTCAGTTAAAAAGAACAGGCCTACGAATCACTTCATCCACTTTTAGTGCCCCTCTGTTGGGGAAATTGGTTTTGCTGCCCTTTTTAAGCTTAGATTTTGCTTTATTCCTTTGTGCTCCTCTTTTCCCTTATCAATTCCGGATGTGGGTGCAGTGCTTTAGTCAATTGCTGGATCCTATTCAGCATTGCCAATTCAAGGATCAATACAATGGATCATACTAATTGATCCAATTGAATTTGCGATGCCTTGCTGCGTGCCATTCTGTTTGTGGGGCTGCGCTGAGCCTGAATTTACTGCCTGGTTCCTCCATTCAATGAGAACTAACTGCACTACATTACACATTTGCTTTCATCACAAGGATTTCATAATATCTACCTGGAGAAATGGCAGCTGCTACCTCTGTTTGTTGCTAAGCTGCTTTCCAAGATAATGAAACCTTGCTCAGAGCCACTGCCTACCGAAGTGCCAGATGCCTGGCTGCCTATTAAAATCGCTCAATTGTCAATTTCTCATCTGGGTTCCTACCTCAAAATACAAGTCCCATCATAGGGTGGCAAACTGGCAATGGTTCAACCATTTCTCTTCATCTACTATTCATACTACTTCAAGTCTGAACCGTAATCTGTACCGTAAACAGCTAAAATTTAAAAATTTCAGCTAAAAGTCATAAGCCGCAGCCGAAAAGAACAAACCCAAACTCCGATTTTGGGCCTGTTTGGCAGTGAGGAAGCCGGCCAGCTTTTCGCAGCCGCTACAGTACCTAACTTTTAAACGGGGTATTTTCTCAAGACGGGGTCTACAAGTTAAACGTAGTACACGTTAAAAGCCCAACATCTGTACCAGCCAAAATCGCAAGTGAGTATCGATCTATCCATAATCTGTATCGTAAACAGCCAAAATTCAAAAATTTCAATCAAAAACTATAAGTTGTAGCTAAAAGCTATAAGCCGCAGCCGTAGTACACGTTTTGCACTTTTGACGGTTTGAGTGGTGGAGAGGAGCAGGTGAAGTGGCTGAAAAATTAGTTGGGGCCTGTAAATGATAGCAGCGGCCGCTGCTGCTCCCCTGGGACTCAGCAAAAATAACTCACCGGAGCGAGCCAATGGGCATTTAACACCGCACCGCCTCCTTCCCCGATCTCGCCCATGCACAATAAAGCTGCTCCTATCCACCAATGTAGCCTTGCCAGCATTCACCGAGTGGTATTCGTCTTAGCTACCCTCCAATTACAAGCCTACATCACTGTTGGAACTGCAGCAGCTGATACCACTTATTAGAACTGCAACCGGGATCTTTGATACGAGCTGTTGTATGTAGCCAAAACAAATGGGGAAGCATCCAAGCGTAGTAAGAACATGAAACAGATGAGTTGTAGTATCACAAATTCTAGAAATATAGCAACCAATTCAGAAATATTTCTAGATGCTGACATGCTTTTTCTAGTGGAAATTTCAGTGAGCTATCGGACCTGTTCTTTTTTGCCGTGGCTTATGAGTTATGGCTGCGGCTTATAACTTTTAGGTTGTTTATGAGAAAAAGTACAGAATAACAAAAACTCGCATGCAGTTTTGACCGATATAAATGAAGTCACTAAAGTGTGTACTACAATCAATTTATAGACCTCGTTTTGAAAAGACACTTCGTTTGAAATCTAGTTACTGTAGAAAAGTTGAAAACAACTTTTAAAAGTTGAAAAGAACAGGCCTGGCTCCATTCATTTCGACTTGACTTTCTGGCTTTTAGCTTATTTTGCACTATTTCTAAATTTCGTCTTTTTCTGTTTTTTTTGGTTTTTTAGCTTTTTGCCGGTTCTTTTTTTTCTGTATACGTTTACATTATCCATGATAGGCTAACTTTTTTTCTATTTTTATTTTTTTTAAATTTACTTACGCCAAACAAACCATCATCAGTTACAGTACAATTTTAACTATAAACCATCTTTTTTTAGCCCAACTTAGCGGGGTGATAAAAGTCATGAGCAAGCAAAGGTCAAAATTGAACAAAGAAAGCTAATGGTTAATACTTGCATGTAGCGAAGCTAGCTGGACGTGTGATGCAAATGGATTGTAGCAATTAAGTAAAAGTTTGTGATTAAGTCGATTGCTATTAGGTCAGTTCATAAGAACCTATAAATAGACATGTATGCACCTATGTAATATAAGCTTGTAAGCTCAGCTATGAATCAATGTAGTTGAGATTTTGTGATACTACAACTCCTCTATTTTTTGTTCTTACTATGTTTCGATGCTTCCCATTTATTTTGGGTGCATACTCCAACAACTAGTATCAAAACTATCCCAGTTACGATTCCAACAAGTGGTATTAGAGCTAACTCAGTTGTGGTTCCAACAAGTAATATCAGAGCCCTAAGTTTGAGTTGGACATAGCGAAGTAGTGTAGCATGTTCATATTGCTCTTCGGAGCCAAGGTTATGGCTTCGAGTTTAGATGTTGAGATGGCACAGTCACTGATTCATGTATTCTTAGGAGAGAATTACGAAATGTAGAGCATCAAGATGCGGATGTTGTTACTATCGCAAGGGTTATGGAATATTGTCGAGAACGGCTATAAAGAATATGCCGTTGAAGATGTTCTTATGCCAGAGCAGAAGAAAATTCTAGCAAAGAACCAGATGACGGACGCCAAGGCCAATTTGGAAAATAGTGGGAATTATCAAAGAAGAGATGATCCAAGTCAAGATATGCAAAAGAAGCCAACCGAATATAGAAGAGAAAAATGTACGGCTAGTTTAAATTTCTGGTGTGATATTTGTCAAAAGTTCAATCACACTATATATATATATATATATATATATATATATATATATATATATATATATATATATATATATATATATATATATATATATATATATATATATATATATATATATATATATATATATATATATATATATATATATATATATATATAGGTGTTGGAAGGAGATGACTTGTTATAAATGCAAGAGGCAATATCATATTAATAGGTATTGTACAATCAAGCAAATTTCTAAGAAGAGAAGAAACAACCGAAAGAGTGTGTTTATTATTGCCAAACCGTGCAACAAGAAAAGAAAAAGATATGTAGATTGTTGATAGTGATTGTACAAACCATATAGAAACCAATTTTCTAGTAGAAATTTTAGTGAGTCGCAAAAGTCGTGAGCAAGAAAAGACCAAATTGACTAAGTAGTAAGTGTTTAGATAAACATGAGCTAATTTTGTTTATTGTACACGGCAACAAAGTTATCTAGTTGTACGCTTAAGTCAGTTGAACGGAATCGGTTTGTAAGTCTATAAATAGACAGTGTACGCAGCTTTATGTAACGTAATCTTGATGAATGATATGTATAATGAGAGTTTGAAAATTACTACTCTGTTCTGTTTATTTACCTCTGTCTCATCCTTCTTGTGTGGGCTATATCCTCAATAAGTGATATCAGAGCTATCTCAGTTACAATCACTACTACAGAAATCCACATTACAGATGGTTCAGAAACGTCATCACAGACGATTTTCTGAACCGTCTGAATTTATGGGTCAGTGATAATCGAAGTTATCACAGACAGTTTTCGAACCGTCTGTGATTATCAGATATCACAGACGGTTTTTAAATAAAAACCATCTGTGATATCTCATAATCACAGACGGTTTTTAATTAAAAACCGTCTGTGATATTCGTTCCTCCTAAATCAAAATCTATTTCTGTTTATTGGCTAGCCTCAGGAAATGCTAGCCATGCCCTCTGAAACAAGCAGATAATCACAGACAAAAAAACATACAATTAACACATCTCATTTCCTTTCAGATACATTTCACAGACATAAAACATCCAATTGACATCGCACTTCATTTCACAAACATAAAACATGCATCCATTTCGCAAATCAATTAATTGAATTGAAATGAAATATCCATTAACAAATGCACAGTTACAAAAGATCTACACTGCATTTGCACTTAGTGATAAGACCAATAAGAAATCATGGTGCGCAGTGGAACCGTCCTCCTGGCTTTATGACTTGAGTCAGCAAAAAGTACGCCAACTCTCCTCGAATCCCTCCAAGATCAGACTGTTTCAATGCAGTTGACGGGATGTACGCAGCCTGTCGATAGGAATATCAATGTGCGTACATATGTAACGTGATAAGTATAAAGTAATTATGGGAAGAGTGACAAACCTTGCGATTGGTGAGCCTCGAGGAATCAAGGAGTAGTTCCATATGTTGGCAAACGTAGTATCCACATGTGTTGCCCGGCTGCTGCTGATGGCACTGCAAAAAATGGAATGTGTTAGTTCAAGAGGCATTAGTACCAACTGTTGCATAGGATTAATTAATGTGAAATAGCGAATACCTTAAAATCTCGAACATGTGTCAGCAGGCCTTTGGCCCCGCGCTTCGAGTCACCTCCCATTTCAATGTACATCGCGAACGCCCTACGTAATTCGAAAAAGTTAACCTTAGTCATTCGGAAGGAAAGAAAGAGTACAATATAGATATGTATGGGGAATATGTGCTTACCTATCGATTACTTGGCTGACAACTGTGAAGTCCATTTTATTCTTACTTAGGGAATCAAGGTAATATACCTTGTTCCATTTTGGTACAATTACTATTAAAATCCAATGAAAGTTCTGATGGAAGGGCATAATTACATATTCCTTATTGCGTCAACCCAGCAGTCCTGATGCAATGTACCTCTCGACGAGGGGTGTATCCCGATCGATGGTATCCTTGGCGACCAAGTGTGGGTCCAAGAAACCAGCTGATGAGTTGGATAATCTAGCTCTAGTCAGTATGTGTCTATATATATACACACGAAAGCAACAAATTAGATATGGCATTTATTGGTATGACATTAACGGAGACTATGATTGTACACACTTACAGCGTCCAGCATCGAATGATTGAGACGTCAAGAGCGTTGAGCGTGAACAGATCGAATAAATCCTCAAAGGCGACCACGAACATACACTCTTGAAGACTGTGGTATAAATCATCCGACGTGAATTTGACAGTGATACTTGAAGTCCGTTCTCCCTCTAGCTTATTGGACTGCTGCATATACCATGTGTGCAATTGCATGCAACTATATGATAGCTTTTGGAGGTCTTTTTGCTCAAGCAACGGCTCGCCAAGCACGAATTTACGGGCCAAAGGTAGGTACGGCATATCATCATTGGTCTTCTTTGCTTTGCCCTTGCTGGCCTTGCTACCTCGGCTATAGGTCGACTTTGAAGGTAGCAGCGGTGCAAGTTGCTCTGGCGAGAATAGGACCCGTGGAGATAGCACCGGTGCAGTATCCGGTGGTGGAACCGACTGGTCTTGTAATGGAGATAGCGCCAGTGCAAGTTGGTCTGGTGAGAGTATGACCCGTGGAGATAGCACCGGTGCAGTATCCGGTGGTGGAACCGACTGGTCTTGTTATAGAGATGGCACTAGTGCATGTTGCTCTGGTCCTGCCACCGGTGAAGAAGCCTCCAGGGAGATGTCGCTTTTGGGCCACTGGATGAATGTTCCAATGGCCTGTCCTAGAGTCACGATCTCGTCGTTGGGGGGCTTCGGTAGCGGGACCACCTCAAAATTGACATGCACACCATCCATATTAACTTTTGCGAAGCCTGGCGCTAAAGCTTGACCGTGCACCATGGCCCCGATACCAGACGAATATGCCTGGCCCCAAGCAGCGTACAAGGGAATAGAGCCATATCTCACTTGGAGCCTGCACTTTGTAGGCTCCTACATAACGATACAAAATTAGCTACTCGAATAGGCCTATCAATGGAGCAAGCATTCGAGAGGTAATAATTATTACCAGGATGTCGTCCACAGAAAATTTGGCCGGGGTTTGCGTCGGATTGGACGCGCAGCTACTCGGACAGTTGTGCGGGCTAGCTAGCACAGGAGCGGCGGTAGCGGCCTGCTGACTTTCTGTTTGTTTCCGCACCTCATCTCTGATTACACCAGCCAGCTCACCCATTAGCTCCTCTCTAAGAGATTCCTTGATCTTTTCTCGTAGCTGTGCGTCACGCTCGGCTTTGTTTCTCTTCCTACGCCGATACATTCCGGAGTCATCTTGGAAACCATATTTCCAAGGAACGTAAAGCCCAAGGCCTCTCGTACAACCCGGGTGCTCCTTGTTTTCCAGGGCCACGGAGAGCATATCATTTTCCCTTGTTCCCTGGAATGATCCCAGGGTAGATTCAAAACTCAGCTCTTCCTGCAAGAGTACGAAATGTCATTTCAATTCGTACGTAGTTGTGGAGTAATTACAAGCTACGTAGTTCTATCGATATCTTACCAGGCGCTGGGACACTTGCTGGTCTGCAGGGTTTCGAAAGGAGACGTCCCCCGATGTCGTTGTAGATGACCTTGCTCTAATCCAATTTCGAGCGCGGTCATCCGGGATATTGGAAAACGGCGGGGCGATGTCCTGTGCAGCTGCCAGGTCATCCTCCTTCCTCCACTGCGGGATTTTACCCGCATACCCAGCTGTGCCAAGTCTGTGGGGGTGTGTGTTTTTTGCCTGGAGGGCCTTGTGCGCCGTACTTGTACTTTTGAAATCTTCGGACGTCTTCATCGCCTTAAACTCTTTCCATTGTGGTTCCAGGAATGGGTATTTATGAAAAGGCGTTTCGTCCGTCTCCACGTATTTCCTGACAAGCGTGCTCTTGAAGTTCTTCCATGCTTTGCACGCCACTAGGTAGGTTTGTCGTTGCACAGCGTATAGGTGTTCTTCTGGGAACTCGAACGATGCCAAAATTTCGGTCCACAGCTTACGTTTCCGAGTGTCAGGCACATTCTTCCACGAATTGTATGTGATCTCAATTCGTTCTCGTGCAACTATTTCGACCATGCTTCGGAATGCGTTTACCGCTTTTTGAGGAAGGATAGGGACCCCAGATGCGTTTACCGCTGTGATGGTCTGTCGGCCCTCAGGCTTCTTCGATAGCCCTCTTCCTTGGCGTCTTGATGTTGGAGCGGACGCCTCCGACGATGATGTTGAAGAATGCGCGGGTGACATGTTACTCATTTTGTGGGTCTATTAGGATAAGATGAGAAAGTGTCATACCATAAGATAAGAAAATGCAATATCTATCTATTTCGCTCAATATAGGCGATTACAATACATATATATGTGTATATACATACATATACATATTTATACCTACATATATACGTATATAATGTAAAAGGCATGTATCAATTAAGACTAGCAACAAGCTCAAGTTTTAATTGATTAATTTGTGCTCTCAAATTGTAGGGTTGCACAAGATTAATCTTGGCCGTCCCGCTACTAAATCATATACTCTTCCTTGATTGGTTATGCCAAATAATGAATTCAGTATTTTGAGCTCTAGATACAAACTCTACAATCTCAAGATCAAGATATATTCAGCATGCATATATTCAGACAACAGTATTCATACAGATCAAGACCATACAAGTTAACTTTGCCCAATAATTCAGTCTTTTAACTTGTCAAGATTAAATCCTAACAGATCAATTTAATAACATGCTATAACCTGAAAACTGCGTGAACCGACAGCTATTAGAGCTCAAAGACTGAATGAACCAATCTCACTATATGAATTTATCATCATCGAGCAACTGTAAATCCCACAGGCAATCTCAGTATATGGAAGATTAAAAACTTGAATATACATGAATGCAACTAAGCAACTAACCATAACAGTAAGCATAACAAACTTGAATATATAGTAAGCAGACACCATAACAGTAAGCATATACATGACAATAAGCAACTAACAGTAAGCATATACATGACAGTAAGCAACTAACAGTAAGCAACTAACAGTAAGCATATACATAACAGTAAGCAACTAACAGTAAGCATATACCAACAGCATCAAGCATCAACCCTAAACCCTAACAGTAAGCATGAAGCTCGGGGAGGGTTTTGATGACCTTAGGGTTTTGGTGACAGAGGAGGCGGCGACGACGGAGGAGGAGGCGACGGGCTCGGGGAGGCGGCGACGTCTTCGTCCGGGGAGGCGGCCGGCGAGGGCTCGGGGAGGCGGCGGCGACGACGGGCTCGGGATTTAGATCTAGATCGAATAACTGCAGCGAACACGGAAAACCCTAGCGAGAGGGTATATATAGGGAGGTTATCACAGACGGTTCTGAACTTAGAACCGTCTGTGATATGATATCACAGACGGTTCTAAGTTCAGAACCGTCTGTGATAAGCCTTTGCCGACTGTTGTTATTAAGACAACACCAATAACTACACAGCTGCATTCATATCAACCACCAAACAGCTGCATTCATATACAACACCAACCAGCTGTATTCACATAGTCTATTTATTCATACATTTTATCATTCTCAAATACATCACACTGCAGCATTGTTCTATACATAAATGCATACCAATTCAAAATTGTCACACATTTTCACATATACATTATTATTGTACTTGCTTATTTCCTTTAAAAATTAGCCCTTCATCATGATCAATGCGTACGTAACTAGTTTCGTCACGTTGTTCATCGTCGACCCTTATGCCATTTCCAAAAGGAGGTAACTCGTCAAATTGATTGTATTCCTCCTCGTCCACTACATTCTCCACTCCGACGATTCTCCTTTTTCCATGAAGAACTACATGGCGTTTCTTATTTGCCAGGTCGGTTACATAGAAAACTTGAACAACTTGATTGGCGAGTACGAATGGTTCGTCTTTGTACCCGACACGTTGGAGGTCCACGGTCGTGACACCGTACTTGTCAACCTTCACCTGTGGGAGATGCACCCAACGTCAGCGAAATAAGGGGATCTTGAAAACCACATAGTCGAGCTCCCAAATCTCTTCTATGAAGCCATAGTACGAGTTTCTCGACCCATCGGTACTGAATGCATCTATGCGAACACCGCTGTTCTGGTTAGTGATCTTGACATCCTGAGACTGCGTATAGAATGTGTACCCATTTATCTCATATCCTTGCCATGTCACAACTGTAAATGTCGGCCCTTTTGCCAATCATGTCAGCGTCTCACTCGGCGAGCTTCTAGCGATTTGCTCCTTCAACCATTGGTTGAACCAACGGTTGTGTTGCCTCATGATCCAAACATTCGGCCGCTCCGGATTCTGTTGCCGAAGCACATCCTTGTGCTGGTCCACATAAGGCGCCACTTCAGTCATGTGTTGCAACACCGTGAATTGGGCTTGAGTATACGTGTCCATATCTGGAGTGATTGCTTTCCTTCCGATAGTTCCGAGACCCTTCAGCCTCCCCTCATGATGAGATTGAGGGACACCTATCGGTTGAATCTGAGCCATATAATCGACACAAAACTCAATGACCTCTTCGCTTGCATAACCTTCGACGATGCTGCCCTCCG
This sequence comes from Dendrocalamus latiflorus, assembly GCA_017311315.1. Lineage (NCBI taxonomy): Eukaryota > Viridiplantae > Streptophyta > Magnoliopsida > Poales > Poaceae > Dendrocalamus > Dendrocalamus latiflorus. The sequence continues at coordinate 17,471,307 of CM029655.1, read as the reverse complement.
GCCGAGAACGATTCTGTACGTAGGACTTAAGAATTCCCATGAACCTCTCAAATGGGTACATGCTACGTAGGAATACGGGCCCGCACATTTTTATCTCCCACACAACGTGAACAATGAGATGGACCATGATATCAAAAAACGAAGGAGGGAAATACATTTCAATGTGACATAGAGTCATCACCACCTCGTCCTGCAGAGCATCTAGTCCTTCGGGATCGATGATCTTCTGAGCAATTGTGTTAAAAAAATAACATAGCCTCATGATTGTCTCTCGGACTTTGATCGGCAAAATATTTCTAAATGCAATAGGGAGCATCTGTGTCATCAGCACATGACAATCATGAGACTTCATGCCATTTAACTTCAAATCTTGCATCGAAACAAGTTTCTTCACGTTGCCGGAGTAACCAGACGGAACTTTGACACCATGCAAGCACTGGCACAGTTCTGTTTTCTCAGCCTTGGACAGAGTGTAACACGCAGGGGGAAGGTACGTTCGTCCATTATCAGTGCGTGTCGGTGCTAACTCAGGCCTGATGTCCATGTCAGCCAAGTCAAGCCGTGCGTTGACGCCGTCCTTTGTTTTATCACGGATGTTCAGTAAGAGACCAATCAAGCTGTCGCATACATTCTTTTCTATGTGCATGACGTCGATGCAGTGTCGAACATCTAGGTACTCCCAATAAGGTAAGTCCCAAAATATTGATCTCTTCTTTCAGGTGTTCTTCTCATGAGCCCTCAATTTACGTCCCTTTCCGAGGACAACATCTAAATCCTTAACCATATCATAAACCTCGTGTCCCCTTAAATGCCTTGGAGCTGAACCGTCTTCCTTCTCTCCGTCAAATTGTTTCTTCATCTTGCGGTATGGGTGAGCCCTCCGAAGGAACCGGCGGTGACGCATGTAGACGGTTTTGCGTGAGTGTCTCAGCCACACACTCTCGGTACCATCTAAACAGTGAGTACAAGCTTTGGCACCTTTTGTACTATGGACCGATAGGTTACCAATGGCAGGATAATCATTTATATGCATCCTATACCTGTACCTGTAGAGTGAAGTTCTCTCGTTTGTATGCATCCTATACCTGTACCCCTTCGTTCCACAGTACTTTTAGATCTTCCACCAACGGTTCTAGGAACACATCGATATCATTCCCAGGTTATTTTGGCCCTTATATAAGTATTGACAGCAAAATGTATTTTCGCTTCATACACAACCAAGGAGGAAGGTTATAGATGCAGAGAGTCACGGGCCATGTGCTATGTCGGCTGCTCATGCTACTGAAAGGATTCATTCCATCTGTACTCAGTCCAAACCTTATATTCCTTGGTTCTGCACCGAACTCTGCAAAACTCCTATCGATGTTTCTCCACTGCGCGGAATCAGCAAGGTGTCTTAGCATTCCATCCTTCTTGCGCTCCTCCGAGTGCCAACGCAGCAGTTTTGCCTCCTTTGGATTTGCAAAAAAACCTTTTCAAACGGGTAATTATAGGAAAATATCATGCCACCTTAGCAGGAGGTCCTTTCTTCGCCTCTGTTCCCTCGCCATCATCTGATTGATTGTTACGTTTGTATCGGGATGCGTTGCACACCGGACATACATGCATGTTTGCATACTCTTTACGGTAGAGGATATAGTCATTCGGGCATGCATGTATTCTTTCTACTTCCATTCCCAACGGACAAAGAACTTTCTTGGCTTTATACGTGGTTTTAGGCAACTCATTTCCCTCCGGAAGAATGTCCGCTAAAAGACCTAGTAGCGCGTGAAACTCTTGTCGGACCAACCGTTGTTTGCCTTCAATTTCAACAGTTCAAGCACGGCCGACAACCTCGTGTACTTGCAGCCCGTGTACAAAGGTTTCTCCGAGTCCTCCATCAAGCCGCGGAATTTAACATACTCTCTCTCATCATAGTTCTCTTCTACATCGCGAAGCATCTGATCCAGATTATCATCGTGCAACCTATCCGAATCCGAACCACAATCGACATTAGCCAGCGGCATGTCATTCACTTCACCGACGATGTCATCCGGCGGTATATCATTCACTTCACCGGCGATGTCATCCGGCGGCATATGATCATTCACTTCGCCATGACTGGTCCAACACGTATAATCCTTTTTGAAACCCATCCGAATCAAGTGCGCTTCAATTTGCCCTCGGTTCTTAAACATCTTCAAATTCTCACAATCAGTGCATGGACAACACATATATTCCACCCTCTTATTCAACATATCCTCCTCGGCGGCTCTTATAAAAGCAGACACGCCATTAATGTACTCTTCACTCACACGGCTCGCGATATACATCCAGCTTTGGTCCTACGTTACGTACATATATAACAACTTAGTATTAAAATCTAGATTAACTAATTATAATTACTACATATATACCGGCCACATTTATTATATTGAGACTTAATTTGCTAGCTCAATTCATATTATAAACACAATAGCTATTATATAACCAACAATTTTGCAAATTAACCATCTTCAATAACACTCATGGATTTCTTAGACCTAAATTGTAATGCAATTAAAGAAAAAATAAATTTCACTACTAACCATATCTAGAGCAATCAGGAAAGTCTGAATCTTCAAAGCTCAATCTCTGCCTCTTCCCACCAAATTAACTGGCCTGAAATCGCCTAGCTTCCTCGCGAGTGAAAAAGTGCGCAGCAGTGGCTAGATCTGGATCGAAATGAAGACAGATGCGGTCTGAGCAGCGCAATAAATGCCTTAGAGTCATTATCACAGACGGTTTTTAATTAAAAATCGTCTGTGATAATCTGGGATTATCACAGACGGTTCTTAATATAGACCGACCGTCTGTGATAATCCTTTTTCCCGCCACAAATACCACAGACGGCCTCCAAATTACAACCGTCTGTAATAGTGTTAATCAGAGACGGTTTCACAAAACCGTCTGTGATGAGGCATTTACTATGAGGCTTTCTGTAGTAGTGAATTCCAATAAATGATATCAGAGCTAGCTCTAATATAGTTTTAATAAATAGTATCAGAGCTAACTCATTTGTAGTTTCAATAATCACAACCTCGTATAAATGTAGGTGGGGTGTGTGCATGTAATGCAGCACCTGGTATTGCATTTGCATGCACTAGCTGCTGCACCAGGCTAAAGTCTACTACAGCTTCCGGGCTTGTGCATTTGCACGTAAAGATGATCATGGCTGCTACTCTTCGCCTCTCCTTCACCGGAGCCCCCCGTCCTCTGCTTGGTCGTCCCGCAGATCGCCGCGGCGACGTCGTCCCAGAGGCTCCACGGCACGGTGGCTTGCCTCGACGGCACCCCTCTATGTAACATCACAGGTACGTTACGTGCTTGCGTGTGAGGCGTGCACATTCATCTACGTACCTACGCCTGCTTCTGGCGAGGCATGCATGCGCAATCATGCTACGTGTTGTGGCGGTGAAGTGCGCCAACGGCACGGGCCTGCGTGCCGCGGAGATAAACAACCAGGGCCCGTTCGAGGTTCACTGAGAGACCCTGCCAAGGCCTATAATATATTTGTGATGAATAATTATGTAACGTCTTATTTTTAGAAATATTGATAATTTCCGTAACTGTTCAGAATTATTCAATTAGGGAGTATTATACATAAGTGTACACCAAATTAACATATGCTTACAACAAAGAGTCAAACTTTATTACAGAAGTAAGTCTTAACAATCAAGTTTGGACGTAACGGACGAACAAGCCTAAAGTTATCGTACAACATAAGAAACGCCCATAGACGTACTTGAGCAAAGTTAACACCTAACATCACTGGTCATCGAAGAAGTAGGGCCCTTCCAGTTCTTCATCAACAGCTTGTTCATTGTAATCCCATTGCTCTTTTGTTTATTGTTTAGTAAATAATAATGGGTACAACCGTACCCAGCAAGTCACAAAGGTAAATCCTATTTTATCTATTTGCATGGATTGCAAATGGATGGTGACGAGGATATAATAATCCTCTAATTATTAGTTGTAAATCTTATTGTGACTACTCTTTAGTCGTAAGTCTCTCTACGACTACATAGTCAGAAGTCTTTTGTGACTACTCCTTGGTTGTAAGTTTGTCTACGGCCACATAGTCATAAGTCTTATTGCGACTACTCCTTAGCCATTTTGGGGCTTTAGAAGGAGTGGAGGTGGGTGGTGGTGGCCGGCGGCAAGAGAGAAGATCTCAGGTTCTTGTACGGCTTTGGGTTCTTCGGCGATCTTCTGGTGAAAAGAAAGGTGGTTTTACCATTTAGGGTTCACAAGAAACACAAGAGTGGTGGTCATTTGGGTTAAGGAACTTCCAGGAGAGCTATTCACGGGAGAGCTATTTCGGTCGACGGTGGCTCTCAGTGCTGGAGCTCTACAGAAATGTTCTCGTGGATTTGAGTTCAGCTATATGGTTGTGGTGTCTTGTGGGTGCTATGGTGGCGAGCAATCGAAATATGGTGGCAAGAGGTGGAAGTTGGCCAAATGGCTCACTGGCTCAGGGGAAGATGGCAGAAGAGCTCTGGTAAGGGAAAGTTCAATTGAGTAGCTTTGATGCAAGATTGAGGGTGGTGCAAAGCTCTCTGCCATGGTAATTTGAGCTTAAAGGTGGGGGAGAGGTGGTGGGAGCAATGGTGTGGTTCAGGCGGTGCCAATGCGTGGAAGGAAGAGAGGGAATGGAGCTCTGCCAAGGGAGAGGATGCACTGGTGAGGTGGCGTACGACATCTGCAGAGGTTGGCAAGGCATGATATTAGCTGGTATAGCAGGTCATGCACATCGGGTTAGGGAGATCAAGAGTTGCGACGGGAACGAGCTCGGGTCAAACGGTGCATAAAGCAAGGGATGGAGGGGTGAGGTTGGCATAGGGACGAGCCACTGGAGGGTGGGACCATGGCGTTAGCAGCTGGCAAGGTGGTGTGAATGGTGGGGTGAGCTAGACTGCAATTCTGAGTGACGACGAGCAGCCGCATGGGCAGGAAGGAACAGAAAGGCGGCGAGGAAAGCGGCTTCTCTAGGGGCGCCAGCAAGAGGGAGAGGTGAAAATGCCAAGGGAGGAAAGATGGGCTCTCAAGGGATGATGCTAAATTGAGATGGAACTAAGAATTCAACCAAAATCCAAAAGAAATCAAAAGATTTGAATTTTGAGGAGTTTCAAATTAGCATTTTGGTTAAGTTGAATTTGAATTATGCAAAAGTTTCAGAAAATTTAGATTTCAAACTATGATGTCAGGGTTCAGGCGGCCAGACCGACTGATGGCTGGCAATCAGACTGGCAAATGGTTGGCAATTGACTACCATGGCGCGAGCAGTCAGACCGACCGTAAAATTTTAGGAAAATGAACACGAAACACTTGTATAGACTTGTTTAGGGATGAGTTTTACACTATGTGCCACTGGAATTAAAAACAAAGCTAAAACTAGATAGAGTTTAATCGAAATTTCAAAAAAAGTGTTTTCTAGGTCTTAAGTGGTCAAACCGGCTAATTACAAAGAGGGTGTTTTCTTAGATAATGTTTCACTCTTCTATAATAACACTAGTGCCATTAATATAACTAAGAACCTAGTGTAATATTCAAGGACCAAGCACATAGACATCAGGTATCACTTCCTTAGAGATATATGGAGAAGTGGATGTTGTCCTTCACTTTATTGAGTCTGAACTCTAGGTTGCTAATATTTTCACAAAATCTTTAGATTCTTCTTGTTTTGTCTTCTTGAGGAGAGAGTTAGGGGTTATTCATCCTATGTGACTGATTTGAGGGGAGTTCATTTTATTTGTATGCATTTGTAATATATTGTACATCTACCTTCTATTCTTGCATTGTAATATAGTCTGGAGATTTATCTATTATTCATGTTCATTCTTCGTATCCAGTCATGCCTACTTTATTGAGTTTTCTTTATCATATACTTATATGTATAGTTTAGCTTGTGCCATAACTAGTTCATTTAAAAATTGCTCAACTTGAACGTAAAGTTGTCAAGGTGGATCTTTTGAAGAGTATAGCCTTAACGATCATTTTTTATTCTTGACATAGCAAATTGCTTAGTTAACTTTTGAGTCTGAGTCTAGCATGGGTAGAGCCTTTTAGTTCCATTGTGAAGTATTTAGTAGCTCTTGCCTTTTTATTGTTTTAGATGATCTCAATTATGCTTATAATTGCATCTCAACATTTTTTCTTATGGGACTGCTTGTCATTGCACTTGGTATGAACTTAGAAGAGTTATGCACTAAGACCATTTTCTTAAGCTCTCTACTAGATATGGTCGACAATAGTTTGAGATAAATGAAATTGACCGAATGAAATTAATTCAAATTGGTTGAAACTCAGGAGATAGTTGTAGATGTCTCCTAATTTAGGACTTACTTTATTGACATAGACCATACAAAGGTGAGTTAAAATTTGGATTAAAGCTTAGGGAGTGATTATAGATGGCTCATAGTCTATGACTTGCTCAACCAAGATAAGTTATTTATCTAGTTAATTGCAATGTTCAAATAGGCTTTTAGTTTAAGGAGTCATTTTGGAGTTCTTTAGCATATTTCTTCCCTAACTTAGAATCTTAGCTCATTTTATGCTTTGCCTTATCATGACTCAGATTAGAATCTCTCCAGCTATAGTTGTGATTTTTAGACAGCTTGCTATGTTTTTAATCTATGTAATCACTGCTAGCTAGTCTTGGCTTGTTTTGCTATATATGTTCTTACATGATTCTGCAAGTTAATTAGAATAGCTTGGTGAAATACCTTTTAATTAACTTCAATAATTTTCAAAACTCCCAATCTAACCAAAATCTGAAAATTTCCAAAAAAAAAATCATATTTGCCTCTTTCTTCCTTCTCTTACTTGATGATTTCATTGTCAAAGGAGGAGAAATTGTGGCAAAAATGCTTGAATTGGGCTAAGAGGCAAAATGAGGGAATTTTAGATTTGTGAGCTTTATTGCAAAACCTTGATTTGCTTATCTTCTTCTCACCACGACCTAAGGTCAAAATAGACAATTGTTCTTTCCTACAAACCCAAAGTGAGAATTTTTCAAGTTTAAATAGTTTTGAAGTGTTTATATTGAAAACTTACTCTTTCTAATTTCTTCACTCTATTTTCTAGCTCACTTGGTCATTTTCGACTTTATTCACTTCTTAAGCCAAGTTGAGTTCTTTATTGCAAAATTCCTTTCTAATTCCTAAAACCAATTCAACTTTGCATCTTTTGGGAGAAGTGCCAATATGTTCATAAGGGGGAGATTGAGAGATTACGTGAAGGTCTAAAATATATTTGTGATGAATAATTGGCACTTTGGTTGAGTTGAATTTGAATTTCGCAAAAGTTTCAAAAATTCATATTTCATATTGTCTTGTCAGTGTTCATGTGGTTAGATCGTCTAGTGGTTGATAGTCTGATCACCATAGGGTGAGCGGTCAGATTGGCCACGAACTTTTGAGAAAATGAACACTAAATACTTGTGTAGGCTTATGTGGGGATAAGTACTAGGTGCCACTGGAATTAGAAATTGAAGCTAAAACTATATAGAGTTTAACCAAAATTCCAGAGAGAGTGTTTACTGGTGGTTTTAAGCGGTCAGACAGGCCAATAGGCGACGATCTGACTAGTGTGGTCAGACCGCCATGGGGAGTGCGGTCAGATAGGTTGGTGCAACCACAGAGCAATGAAAATGAATTTTGAGTTGGATGATTATGTGCACGGCATGGGTGCCGTTGGTTAGTTGTGTTATGTGAAGGGTTAGGTGAAGGGTTATTAATAAAAATAAATTAAGAAGGATTAAATAATAAAATTGCTCGAGCACACATATTGAGTTGTTTCTGCTTGCACAGTTATATAGATAGATCTAATGCCTAGCATTTTCAATGTTCAGGAAACTGTAATTATGGTGTAGACCTTGCCAAGCAGCTCGTGAGCTCACTACACAATGTTCTAAAGACCTGTGGAAGTGTCAGATTTTCATTTTCCAGGAGAACACAACAAAAGGTAGGACCATGGATTGCTCGTTTCTTGTTTTATGGGGTGTTCACACTTAAATTTCCAAACCATTTTCTGGCAGGTGTCTGACCTTATATTGAAAGAGTTCAGCACAAATCCTAAGGTTTATATTTGGGATGGTGAAGGTAGATACTAGATACGGAAATGAGATTAGTCTGATGTTTTGATCTTTATGTGCTATGCGCAATTTATGTTGAGCTGAATTTGTTGCTGCAGAACCTAACCCACACCTGGGACATCTTGCATGGGCGATGCTTTCATCATAACAGCAGACTCAATAAGTATGCTAAGTGCATTTTCAAAAAAAAAGTATGCGAAGTGAGGCGTGCAGCACTGGGTGAGTTGTTATGTTATATTTGTATATGTTGCTCATATTTGAGGATGCATAGCTAAGCTCCCTATTACATTTCTTACAAGAAGCCGGTTTATGTTGTTGGAACTGAGCATTGCAGGTGGAAATTTGCAGATTTTCACAACACACTGCCTAAACGAGGGGCTTCCCGCCCTTTCACTCGATTGGAAGATGTAAGTTTGATGTCCATTCTCAGTTAATATCTCTTTGGCACTTAGATCAACACCAAGTTATGTATTCTAGTTTCAATTTTACCATATTGTGAGGAAGGGGAGTGTTTCTTTCCGCCGCACACTATCTTTCTACAAGCAGACTAATGACGATTCCAGGCATTATATGTGCTTGTCAAATCAGAGAGATGTTTTTTTTCATTTAGCTCGTCATCAACCTCATTCTTCAGTTTTGATGTTGTAATAATCTCAAGGACGAATTCATGGCATAGCTATATCACCCTTTCCTCTATTGTAGATGTCAGACAGCTGGAGCTACCCTCCCCTGAACGATACCATTGATGTGGCTGCACGGGTTCGTGAAGTGCTTGCAGAACGTGGATGGATAGTAGGGTAATTACATCCAAAGTAGAGAAAGAAGAGTGCCATTTTGGTACAGATCTGTTCCAACCCCAGACAGTTGAAAGCCTGCACTTCAATTATCTTGGTTGCACGTCCATTTTTTTGCATTCAGTTATATATTACTTGCGAGGCGATATTGCTCATTTGCACACTTTGGGGTGGTTTTTTTGGGGGGTGGGGTGGCTCACACAATTCAGAAGCTTCTGCTCTTCACATATTCATGCATTAGTGCAATTATTGTCCTGCTGTAAAGAAACAAATGGACGTTAATTTTGTGTCATTGGAAGGAGCCATGACGTTGTGGGCTGTGACTGTTAAGTTTATCACCAAGTTCCTTTTTTTAGTACAACCTGGTCGCACACATGCGGCACCATACACCTATGTGGGTGCGTTCAACACATATGCTTTAAGACAAAGCAGAGGCCTAAGCCTCATGGAGTGCGGACACACGCTTTGACCACTGAACGCATCTACGTGCACATGTACTCTGAGAGACACTATTCGCATAAACAGTACCCGGAGAGTACTGTTCATACAAACAGTACCCTTGAAAATGAGATGCCATAGGATTAAACCTAGGCGGGTGGGTTGTGCTCCTGATAGCCTCACCATTTGAGTTACGCTTGGCTCCCTTATCACCAAGTTCTATTGGTCTTTTGTGCTACTAGCCTACAACAATATGCATATTGCTCATGTTGAGGGAGGGTCCTTACACTGCCTCGGGCCCACAACAACTTTGGCGTGACCACATCATGGAATCTACCCCCGACGAGGTCTGTGGACTTACCTTGGATGGAGTCCAGGGTCCGCCCTAGACAGAGTTCGCGTCACTTTAGATGAGGTTCAAGGAACCAAGACGGAGCCCGAAGGCCAACCTTGGCCAAGATCCAAGTTCACCTTGGATGAAGTTCGGAGGATATCCTCGGACGAGGTCTAGAGGTCGACCCCGGAGGCCAACCCCCAGCGAGGTCTGGAGGTTTATCTCAGGCGAAGTCCACAATCTAACCTTGGTGGAGTTCACGAGCCAACCTCGACGGGGGTCTAGGGCCAACCCTGGACGAGATCCAGGGTCGACCGCGAACCGACCCCCGGGTCTCTCGGACATAGCAGGATCCAAACAGCGCAAAGGACGAAGATACCCTTAGAGTAAGTTAGGCATGAGAGCAAACATGTAACTTCACTTGTCTCCCCTCCTACTCTATTAATAGGACCCCTTATAAATAGGAAGGAGGCTATTTTATAAACCTAGACACTCATATTGAATATACATGGTTATTAGTGTGTGCATCTTGTTTAAGTCCCTCTATATCCTCGACGATCTTCGAATCCAACTGAGAGTGTTTATAAGTTTACTATCCAATCTCGTATCGACGAAAGCCCCATTTTGTAACATGGCAAATTGTGGAGGCCACGTTAGGCAGCAGCATATTTTTAGTATTACTGTCAAAGGTTAATAATGCCTCCATCGTCCTGGCTGTTGTTCTTGTGCATATTTTGGAATCAACTATTGGTCCAGCCTTTCTATTTGTTGGATGGCTGCATAATCATCCAGATCCTGGTTGGTCCCAGGGATATTGCTTGTCTATGTGCTGATCTGCATGCATAATTGCATTCTGCAAGCAGTTGTCGGATCTCTTTTTTAGCTACTAAAAATTGTCTTTTGGCTTTTCTACAATAATTATCTTTTAAACGGAGTATATTTTTAAAATAGAATCTATAATTTGATTAGAGTGCACATTGTAGCGACTTCATTTATATCGGCTAAAACTGCACGTGAATTTTTGTTAATTTATACTCTCTTTTACGAATAACCTAAAATTATAAAGTATAACTAAAAAACCATAAACCAAAGTTCAAAAAGAATAGCTGTGCTGGGTTGCTTATTCTCAACTTCTCAAAGATGTGATTACAGCTTCGAAAATTATCTAGGTGATTAATGGTTTCTTTTATTCCAACCTTTGGTAGATTAACATGGAAGGCATCGAGGTTGCTCTAGCGAGGAAGAAAGTTTTAACTGCCATAGCTGGTTTTGAGCTGTCGTAAGTTATTTTTTGATTGGCGGTTACTTATTTTTCTTGGATTTTGATTTACTCTAATTACAAAATTACTATATTTGAATTACATATATTTTGCTATGCATGAACTTTTATGTCTCGTTTGGAACATGGAAGAAGTCAACAATTCCTGCATGGAACACATGAGCATTGTTTTCTGTGAAACTTCTGCATTATAAATAGACACTTGGCACATAGAATTGTTCTGTACAATTAGACATTAGACATATAACTAATACTAATCCACTAACGTAGTAGTTGCAGTTGGAACCAATGGCTGAAACTCGAAACAATGGCAGACTTGTCGAATAACAGCATCGTGAATACCGTCCATCCTTCTCAGACTCTGCCATGCGATCCCACATGTCATACTCCGATAGCCCTCCCCTCCACCTCCTCCATTATAAAGTGTTCCCTCACCCATCTATTCTCCCTTCTTCCTCACCATCCTCTCCTTCCCACCCTCACCACTACTCTCTCTCCTCGCTCTCTCTCTCTCCACCCAAAATCCCCAAAGCAACAGCGACAAAATCACGCGGCGAAGCCAAAATTTTTTGATTCGATTTGGCCATAAACCCTAGCGCGAATCCCCCCCACCCCGATCCGAACCCATCTCCATCGCTCGCTGAATCGCACCCTTCCACCCGATTCCCCGACGAGGTAATCCCCTCGACCCCCAAAGGAAGTCTAAGAAATTGGTGCTGTTTCATCGGAATTGATCGGATTGGCGGGTGATTTAGGGTTTGGGAGGGTGGTGCGCCGCCCCTGCAGTCCGGAACTAGCCTGCGCGTCTCGATCTCGTGGGAGCTAGGGTTTTGTGGTCTGAGGCTTCGAGGAGAGCGGTGTCGCCCTGGTTCTGATGAGAATTGGCAGTGGAATGCTTAGATTGGCCGCCGGCGACGACGAGAGGAGCAGCTCCCTTGGCAGCGGCGGCGGAGGCGCCCGGTTCACCGCCTCCAAGGTCCGTACGCGCGATAAAGGCGCCCTTATATCCCTCTGATTCGAGAGGGGTGCTGGTGTTGAGACGTGGAGCCTTCGCTGAGGAGAGTGGGAGATGACGAGGATCTTCGTGCAGCGTGGGGCCGGTGGCTCCTCGTCCAGTTCGGGCCGCTCGGGCTCACAGCCACCGCAGCAGCAGCAACAGCAGAACCAGCCAGCATCAGCTGTCCGGGAGGAGCTGACCGTGCAGCCTCAGCCGCAGCCACTGGAGCTCTTAGCTTCGGACGATATGACTGAGCATCTACTTGAGGGCGGCGATATCATTAGTAATTGCAATAAGCCTTTGAGGCTGGTTGATCCTGTATCGGAGAGCTCGAGCTCTGCGGAGGAGAGGGCTGTGAGGGAGAAACCTCCCAAGGATGACTCCAATGTAATTGATCCCACTTTCTTGGTGGAGAAATTAACAGGGCTCCAGTTTTCTGATCAGTTTGAGCAGGGGAATTCAGTGCAGTCAGGCACTGGGCCGTCACAGATGGCCAGTGCAGCATCACGCCCACCGCCTCCACCAGCCCCACCACCGAAACCATCATCTGTTAATAATGGGTTGAGGAGAATGGGGTCTGGAAGCTCCAACAGTGTGCGGATTGGACCTTCAAGAAGGCCAGTTGCTTGGCCACCGGTGGCAGCTCGGACATCTGCTTCGGGTTCTCGACCTTCTTCACCTAGGTCACTTGCTGATAGTGAAGGGTACAACAGTGCAGACGAGCAGGGCCCCTGTTATACCTGTAGTTATGATGATTCGGTATGCTCTCTTGTCTGGTTCTGTTTTATATGGGAGCTTTATTTTCTCATGTTACATTTATAGCTGTTTTATTTACTACGTCAACATTGATCGTATGATGTGACGATTATGCAATAGATGCTTTGGATTCAAATGATACGATTTTAAATAGCTTTTTTTAATTAGGTTTATGAATATAAAATGATTCCTTGAGTTACTTATTCTGATATAGTAAGTAGGCATGCCTATCTAATCTTGGTCCAGAAAATGACAACGTTTCTTGCTTATATTATCAGTGCCTGCTTTTGTCGTGTACACTAGTAGGCATAATTTTGTATTTCAGCAATTGCTCATGTAATTTATATTGCCTCAGGAAAGGGAGCGTATGTTCGAACATGACCTAAGGCGAGTGAAAGGATTTGAAATCAAGAAGATGGCAGAAGATGGGAATTGTCTGTTCAGAGCAGTTGCTGATCAAGTTTATGGTGACCCAGAAGCTTATGACATGGCTCGGCAGATGTGTGTTGATTATATGGTAGGTTGCGTTGTTGCATCTGGGTAGTAATTTTCTAGACTGTGTTTTTAAGGACAATTATTTGTTTTCAATGAGCCGAATAATAGCATATATCCTACATTTTTAATTCATAAACTTGGTTCACAAGTTCCGGCTTAGTGTGATGTTAACATGTTAAACCTTGCCATCATCTACTCTGACCCCTTCTTTGTCTCACTATTTTGTGAACACCTTAAGCTCTTAGCTTTGTTACATATTTATGATAATTTTGGACACAAATGATATGTGCTAGATAGTATAACATGTTAGCATCACAAGTGTGAAACATCCTACAGCCTAGTTCACATCTAGACATGGTTACAAAAATGGTTACCATCTGGTTCTAGACTTCCAGTTGATGGCAGATATTTGTTTCTGCCCAGTTGGTTAGAACTTAGTAATAACAATAACATGCAGAGGTAGCACCCAGCAACTTGGCCAGGAACTGGTAAAAAATGGCTAAGGCCATTCCTAGCAAAACTTGGTGCTACCTGCGCTGCTATTTTGGTACATTTGGTGAAAGAATACTATTGAATACTGATATTATGTGCAAGAACAATGTGAAACCCTGCCAAATCCATCGTGAATCAACCATTTGATTTAAGCTAGAAAGTCCTAAATCAATGTATGGCTTATCCCCGAACTGGCAGATTTTCTGAACAAGAATAGATCTAATATTACTATATTAAGTTTTCCCCAGTTTTTTCCACTGTCATTTGCCTAATCTTGTTTGACAGTTTGCTATGTGGTTTAGATTTTTTAGTCATGCTCCTGTCTATGTGGCCACCACATCCGTAATTAGCTTTATCTAATGGCCTTTTTGGGTCTATAGTATGGTGTTCGATAGTTCAGTGTAAGCAGTTAAAAGCATGGGGAAATTGCGTGACCTCTTTGAGCTTGCTACACGGTATAATACAATGGATTAAACTGTTGTTACTACCACCAGTTCAAATTACTTGTTGTTTTAGCTTGCAACACAGTATAATACATGTATTAAAAACTGTTATTACTCCCTCCGGTTTGAATTACTTGCCGTTTCCCTCCGGTTTGAATTACTTGCCGTTTTAACTCCATGCGCATAGAACAAAGAGTTAATACTTTAGTTTTTTGACACAGTTTACGCCTATGGATTGTATACCCATCTCTCTAACATCACTACAAATAAGCAATTAATAAAAGAGCATTTGTTAAAACTTTTGCCTGGAAAACCTAAAACGACACCTATTTGCAAACCGAAGCCAACATTTGAAAACATAATTTATTTTGGACTGGGAGTAGTTAATAATACACTTTAGCAAGGCAGTTGAAATGCTCATTGCCATTTCCCCCTTTTTTCAGGAAAGAGAGCGGGATCATTTCTCTCAGTTCATTATCGAAGGCTTTACGTCATATTGTAAGAGGAAAAGAAGAGATAAGGTAAATACATGCCTGGTACTTTTGCTTACAGCCTTACACTGAGTTTGCACATCATTACTCTCACCATCTCTTTGTTAGTTCCTAAATGGACTTTCAAGATTAGAATGCCCTTTCCAATTGAATTACAATTTGTTTAGTAATATTCAAATTTGCAATTTTCATTCTTCTACATTCAATGCTGGTAAAATAAGATATTGCTGTTGCCTTTGTGAGTTTTTTTTTAAAAAAAATCTTGTGAAACCCATCTGGGTCAACTGACTTACATATTAAGTTCTTTATCTAGCGTGTTCTTGTGCACTTGGCAAGCATTTTCCACCTGTTTGAATCTTGTGTGCTATTGCAGAGCTTAATGAATGTCTGCAATGCTGCATTTATATCTCCTATTATATGTGCTTCGATGCAGCGAAGCATGCATGTTTTCTGGCTTTTTGACCTGTTCTGTTGCGGACATGAGTTTTTTAAGTAGTGGTTTAATGTATTGAGCTGCTGCCTTTCAAATACAAAATGGAGAATAGGAACATATTTTACAAGGAAAAAATTGGAATGTTAGCTTCTTTAGTTGCAAAGAATTTATGTTGATTGGTTGCCTGATTTTTCAAGGTATATGGCAATAATATTGAGATCCAGGCATTCGCTGAGATGTACAATCGTCCGATTCACATATATTCCTACAGTACAGGTAACTTTTGCTCTAGCATTTTAACCCTGGTTGTTTCTTTTTGTGATGGCATCTGCTCTCTCCCTCTCAAGTCTCATATTGGTTTGCTCTTACTGCAGAGCCCATTAACATTTTTCAAGGAAGCTATAACACAGATGTTCCTCCGATTAGGTTAAGTTACCATCATGGTAATCATTACAATTCCGTGGTTGATCCTCGTCGACTGACAGTTGGGGCAGGCCTGGGATTTAGCTCCCTTAGAGGGGTAAGTCTTCTGAAACTTACTTTTTCAGACATGATCCATGGTGGTTATCATTGCCTTGTTAGCCATTTTATATATGGAAGGGTTTGCCAACAGCCTATGTTAAATAAACTTCTCATTTCCTATATGTATAGACAAATAACGTTGACAGGGACCAGGTGAAGGCTGCAATAAAAGCTCAGCAAGATCAGCAGATTGAGAATGTAAGTATTGCTAATTATTTTCCATGTGTATTTGCCATCTCAGCATCTGCATAAATTAAAAAGGTTTATCTTAAGCTATTTGATAATCAATTCATCAAATGGCATACGCCTGATGCTTGTGTTTGTAATTTTAGGCACTTTTGGCCGAAGGGCGACTCTACTCTGATCTAGAGTTGACAGAGAAGGAAATAGAGCGGATGGTGATGGAGGCCTCTCGGGCAGAGTATCTGAAGCAGCAACAGCTTAACTTCCGAGAGTCGTCAACATCAGGGGCAGAGCCATCTTCGTCTGCCGCAAGTAAGCCCACTTCTCTTGGCGTTTGAGAAGCTTTACTATGTTGTTTGCTTGAACTGGGATGTTTTCCTATTCTATAGTTGGTGGGTCGTCTCGTTCGGCGGCAGCAGATAGAGGAAGCGAGGAGTGCTTGGTACTCCCAGACACCGTGCTGACTCGCAGCATGCAGTTGCTCCTAGCAATGGGCTTCAGCTACATCCAAGTCATGGAAGCCTACAGTATATTCGGCGAGGACTTGGACTCAATGATCTGCTACCTGGTGGAGATGGGAGGCACCGGAGCCTCTGCAGGCGGCAGCAATCGCCGGAAAGGAAAGGCTGCTGAGTGAATGCGTGCACCTTTCTAGCTGTGATGGAGCAAAATCATCAGGCATTAGTCATACGAGATAATGAGCCTTGTGAGTCGAAAGTTGAGATGCCAATATAGTACTTTGCTACCGTATGGGTTATAATAAATAAAAGGTACCCTCGAGTTACGACTTTTCTATGTGATCTGGTGTTTTTATCTTTGTTGGTGCTTTTGATCTGTTGAGCGAAACTGTTGTTTCTCTTGTGATTGTTGTGGGACTTGCGTCTGTGTGGTTGTTGAGCTGGGGTCTCGTAGACCCATACTACACTTGCCAGAAATGACGTGCATTTGTGCTTGGTGCGAGCCTTTGAGGCATGCCGCATGCCTCAAACAGTACAAAATAAAGGGCATTATGACTTGATTGTAGTATGGGAACTCCGTCGGCATCATGGGAATTCCACTGTTCCAAATTGGACATAAACATGCTTGACGAATGGCGATGTCCAAGGGTGGCTCGGCTTGCAACTCTTAAGGCTTTGTTTGGTATTGCGGTGGCTTTTATTTTCTTTCATAGATATAATAACTATGCAAAAATATTGTTTTTGAGCTACGTTGCCGCAATTAACATGTTTTTGCAGACAATCCCAAGCCTTATGGAAATATGCGTAGATCTATCGATTTTAGAATAAAGGGTCCTATTGCAAAATATTTACTTGTAGTTGACCCACAGATGTAAGTTTTGGATCCTTAGTTAAGCGCATCGATCACAAAATGGTTATTAAGATCTCTTCGCAGAACTCAATCAAAGTCTAGACTAGCCGGCTTGCTACTAACAATACTTCTTTAGAATTTGTGCAATTTAGCTTTTGGTTCAATAAAGAAGCACTACTCTCTCGTATATATTCTTTAAGCTTAGGGTCTTTTTGTAACTCAGGAATTTCATACCAAACTATTTAATTTCTATAGGAATTTAAAAACATTGGGCTTTCTGTTTTGCAAGGCCTACCTTAAGGGAAAAAAAATTAGGTTTGTACATAAATGGCCCATTCCATTATATCCAAAAACAAGAAGCCCTCAAGCCCTTCCTAACTGACCCATCCGAGTGTTCAAGCCTTCGTACTTACACGGGCCATGCGCATCCATCCGCCAACCTCGTGCCGTCGTGCCCTCGACTCCGCTCTTGCTGTGCACGAGCGCTTGCACCCGCAGCATGGCCTCCACGAGGAACCCCGCGACCGTGCGCCCCTGCTCCTCACGCACTCTCACGGCATCACCTACAAACTCGTCATCGGAGGCTACTTCGCGTTGTTGGGTGTGCATACAAAGCGTTCGACGAAATGCCGCCCGTGTGGGCAGGGTGACTTGATGCTATATTTCTCCACTTTATATAGTAGTTACACTACGACTCCCTCCGTTTTTCACTATATCTGTTCATAGCTTTGGGAATTGGGAATATCCATTTCAATATATTTGTCCATGGAGAAAACTAGAGTGTAGCTATTGCAAATTTTCCTCTTTCTATCCATACTTAAATGTTTTGAAAGTGGCTAAGTGGTTGTCGTATGTCATTTAATAAAGATATGTATAATTATTTCTTGTTAAGTATTTTTTTTAGATTTAGTATTTTCTTGATCTATGTACATGGTAGCAGCGGCGGATCCAGCCGGGGGGGGGGGGGGGGGGCTCGAGCCCCCCTACCGCTACCGGACCCTTGGAGCCCCCCTAAATTTTTAGCCATAGATGTATAATGTAGAAGGGGCTGAGGTCGAGCTGAAGGTATTTCAGCCCCTCTAAAAAATTTTCCTGGATCCGCCACTGCATGGTAGGCCAGAGACAAATATAGTGAAATGGAGGGAATAGTTAGCAGTGGAGTTGCTTATGTTTACTTGAGTAATTCTTCAACAGATGCTCGAAATTTTTGCTATTTGTGTTTACTTCTTTTGCTTTGCTATTTATGTTTACTTAGAATAAGTCAGATGACAAATATTTCAAGAAAACAAAATGTTCTTGGGAATTACTTAATATGGAGCCCATCTTTTAGCAGAAACGTAGTGTTTAGCAACACCTAGGGGGATTATGTTCTAGTGATTTTATGCCTAGGTTGCAAAAAAAAAAAAGGAATACTCAATCCACTCCTTTTGATATTGTAAACGTGATATGAGTAGCGACATTGAAGGTAAACTTAATTGGCAGAATGGAAGCCAACTAGTTGTATCGGTATACATTGCCGAGGTTGTCTATAGGGAAGGGAAAATGTGGCGCCCCGATCCAAGTGAGAGTTTGGTAGGTCTTTATATTCTAACTATATATAAAGGGGTCTTGTCTGCCCTCTCTCTGCCTTTTCAAGGTCCTTTTTACCCTCCTAGTTACATCCTCCTATAGTCCTGCTACTCCCCTCGACCGGACGACATACTTTAACTCATACTTTTTTCCTTTTCTCTTCTTTTCTTTTCTTTTCTCTTCTTTAACTCTTAATCTTTCTGATTCATTTGCCTTTTTTTCAAAAACATTTTTCTAATGCAACTATATCATAATGGTACAAGAAATAATTTATACATTTGACATAACTATGTTGTGATAAAGAATTAGCTTGCCTGAGTAGTTGTAAGTGCTGGAATCAACGGTAAATTGTTCTGCTACCTCGGCTTGAGCCTGGTCGATCTTTGTATTATAGGCAGACACTCTATTAGAGGAAACTATTTAATTAAGGTACTAATAGATTGGAAAATTTTCCCTTTCCCGTAGTGGAATTCTAACTTATCTAATGGACTAAAGCCTAAACAAAAAGCCTGCTAACCCACTGCTAAAACTGCACCAAAGGCCCAGGCCTTTCGGCCCGGACCAACACTCGGCCCATGGCCACGCTCGAACGACGAACGCTCCGCCTCCCCTTTTACTCGGCCAACACTTCACACTCCTCCACTCGGCCGACGCTTCACACTCCTCCCTCCTTCCCTTTAACACCCGGCCCCTCTCGGGCGGTGGGAAAATGCTCATCCTCTTCCACTCGGCCGACGCTCGGTTCTTGGCCGCTACTCTCCTCTTCCTCCGCCCTCTCGGCGCCGGAGACGCTACCTCTTCTCCTCCTCGAGGCTTACGACTCTTCCTAGCCTAACTACTCGGCGCACTCGCTTTTCCCGACTTAGATCCGAACGGATCTCTCCTCCTTTGGTCACTCTCACCAGACTTGGGGGCTTATACCGCTTTCTCCTCGCCGGATCTGGTGGCTGCTCACCAGATCTGCAGCTTCTCGGCTTTCAACGGTTAGGCTACTCCGGCTACGGCTGTGCCGGCTACTACTCCGACCACTCACCTACTCCGATGACTACTTGGTCTCCTATGACTACTCGGCTACTCCGACTACTAGACTACTCAGCGGCTCCCTCGACTACTCGGCTACTCCGAAAACTCCGATGACTACTTGGTCTCCTATGACTACTCAGCTACTCCGACTACTAGACTACTCAGCGGCTCCCTCGACTACTCGGCTACTCCGACAACTACTCGGCTACTCGGCCACTCAGCTACTACGACAACTACTCCGACTACTCGGCTACTCGGCCACTTGGCGGCTCCCTCGACTTCCTCCTCGCCCTCAAGGGGGAACGCCACCAGCCAGGGTATGCTACTATGGGCTTGGCTTGGTCGGTGGTTATGGCTAATGGGCTCGACTTCGCCTACTCTCCAGTTCTACTTTCCTCTTCTACCTCCATCTACGCTCAAACACTTTGGTTTTAGTTCGTGTTTTCATTACGTTTTCATATGTTTTACCACACCCGGTTTTAGGGAATCCTAGTGGCTATGATGATAGGACTCGGGTTTGGGGTGCTCACGCCTCGAAGCGGTTCTCCAAGCCCAAGGGCGCGCACGGTGCTGGGGTGGCCGCCGGTTGCTGTGGTAGCCACTGGTTGGGCTGGGTGGGTTCTCCCTCCTTCTCAGCTGCCTGGCTCAACCAGATGGGCCGAGGAGGAGCAGTGCCGAGCGTTTATGTGCCTTAATGGGAAGAACCAAAAAAGGAAGGGAAGAAAAACGGGAGGGAATGTGTGCCTACTTGTGTCGGGTTAAGAGTTTAAGGTGTCAGCTGGTTGGTGGGGGCTGCGATGTGGTCCTCACGCGGTTGTAGACACGGACGAAGGTGTGGTTGAGGTACTTGTCGCGGTTTGGGGCGTCGCCTTGTGGTGGTCATCGTCTTGTGGTGGTCCACCTTGTCGGCTTCCTTTGTCCTGTGGTCCTCGCTCTCCTTTGTCTTTCTCTACGTATTGCCTCCCCTTCTCCGACACTCCTCTCTTCTCACTTGATGTGTTGTGGCTTTGGTGGGATTAGCTCTTTGGCCTTTGGCCGAGAGCAGAGATGGATGGGAAATGGGCTGTGGCTTGGGGGCTCGAGTGCTTTTGGATGTTCTTGTTTGTGAGGAGCTTGGACGCTTTTTGTGGGCTTGTGAACTCTCGGCTGGTTTGGCTTCGATGGTTTCTGGGAATGAAATGAGGCGATTGACTGGATTTGAGGCTTATATACAAGGGGGTTTCGGCCTCCTCCTCTCAGTTTCGGCTAGTTCCTTGCTATTGCCGAGCTGGGCAGCGTTGAGCTTATCCTCTCTTATGTCTTTGTTCTCTGTTGCTTTAGACCGAAGGTCCTAAATGTGGGTTGTGCACTGTTTTGGGATTATTTGAGGGCTAAGGTAAGTTTGAAAAAAATATGGGCTTTGGATTTTAAATGCCGGATGATGAGGCCCACTAATAGTGAGAGGCATCAACCGGCCTGGGACAGTCTAGGAACCTCAATGAATACCACTCTAATTGGCTCTAGTAGCCCGAAGGTACCGACAACAGCTATAACTCCTCTTTTTATTCTCCCTTGGATTGTTGTTTGATTTACTCTCCGACTACAAAAGAAAAAGAGGGACGACCGGCTTGGGATTCTAACGCTGGCTAAAAACGAGGACAGGGCACTACAATGCAAAGCACCCAAAGACTTAGCTTTTAATTTAATGCAATTGTAACTTAGAAATTGGTTTTTCTTTATGCAACATTTTTGTAAAAAGAGTTGTAATAATTTGTTTTAAAGTCAATTCTTCGAGATTTTGAAATTAGGAGTTGTAATTCATTCTTGTAATTAATGGGTTGTAATAATTCTTAATTCATTTTTAATTATTGTTAATTGTACTGCTGTGAGTTAATTAAGGTTAGGGTTCTTTCAGAAAAACCACTGTTCCTAGATTTTCCAGCAAGGGTTAGGATCTTGGTAAGTGCTTTACAGTGAATTACAGCGAGTTATTAAGTGCACTTATCATACTAGTTTCAGTTTCTTTTCATGTTGTTATTATAAGTAGCACATTATTTCATAACATTATTTGAAATATGGGTTTTACTGGGAATTGTCTGAGTTCCATCTGAGCTGAATTTCTTAATGGGGTAAAAAAAAACCTACACATTAGAGAACCGCCGGGACGAGTTAGAAACTGTTGTGATCTGCTCTTTAGGAATTGGGTCCAGAGCTGTTTTTATAACCTTGTCTGTGTTCTCAATCCTTTTGCAGGTCTGTCACAATTTGCAACGGAAGACAGCCTAGCAGAAGCTTTCTCGTGATACGGCCAAGTAATAGGTATATCCTTGTCACTTGAGAACGCCCTTTCGTTAATACTATTTTACCAGTTGTTATATTACCTAAGTTAGGGCTTGTTTGAGTGCAGCAACGATTGTGACTGATAAGGTGACCACAGACCAAAAGGATTTGGCTTTGTGAAATTTGCCTCTTGAGGAAGAAGCCAACAATGCACGGGACGAGATGAATGGCAAGGCAAGGCAAGATTTTGAGGGAGTACTCCTTAGTTTTAGTTGGTGCTATTCTGTATTTTTCCTATGCCACTTGGAAGAGAGCTGAGTAATGCAAGCTTGTAACAGGTATTGAACGGCCGAGTTATATATGTCGACATTGCAAAGGCCAAACCGGACTGTGTTGCGGATGTCCTTCCAGTGGCGAGAGGTCCTCCCAGGACGACTGGCAACAACTGATAAATGCGTGATGCGTCCATATTTTCTATTTATCCGCTATACTAGTATTAGATTGGGAAACACTTTGATAAAAGCTCATGTGTAACAATGTGCTGAATTTTGAGTTTTGCAAGAAGAGAGATAAGAGTCCATCTAACAGGTTGAGCATACCAAAGAACATAACATGCTCGTGCGTATCAGATGCTCTGCTCTTTACTATCTTTGTCTAAATGATGTTACGGATTGCACATACTAGTTGCACATGCTCTCGAAGCTGTGATAGAACAGTGTCCTTTCCCCATGGCTGTTCTGTAATGAACTAATGCTTTGCTGTTCATATGTACCTTTTCTCTAAACTTCATTTAATTCCTGGAAATGGGGAACAGTACGTTGATTATACGGAATAATGAATGCTAATGCACTCAACGGCAGATATTTTCGCCATTTCTGTGTTATGCCCACCTTTTGTTACATGTAATGACAGATCAGATGTACAGCTCCTAGCTACCAGCAGGGAAA
Source organism: Dendrocalamus latiflorus (assembly GCA_017311315.1). NCBI lineage: Eukaryota > Viridiplantae > Streptophyta > Magnoliopsida > Poales > Poaceae > Dendrocalamus > Dendrocalamus latiflorus. The sequence goes on along the minus strand of CM029655.1, from coordinate 17,448,431 downwards.
AGACATTACACAACAGTTCCCTCCTCGATGTTGTACACTAATTTCTTGTTCACCTGTATGGATGATCCATCGCTGAATTCGTCGGCGGCAAAAAGAACTAGGTGTGCCGGCAGCCGCCATTTACCGGAGCGCGATGGCGGCGAGGAAGATCAGCACGGCGATGGCGCTGGCGGCAGAGCAGCACAGGTCGACGAGTGCCTCGCGTCGCTCTTTGCTCTCCTTCCTCCCCTTCTTGCTCTTCACGATCTCCTCGTACCTCTTCTTCACGTCCTCCCGTTCTCCGTCCCCTCCCCTCCTCTGCCCCTCCATTGCCGCTGCAAGAAGCCGGAGGGCGCCTTCGCCGCTCACCGCGGTGCCGTCAGCGTCCTCCACGGTGAGGCTGACCTCGCTGACGTGTCCGGCCCCCTCAGACCAGGCCACCGTGGTCTCGAACTTGCACCCGCCCAGCACCACGGCGAACCGCACCAGCATCTCGCCGGTGTACCAGTGCCGGTCCACCGCGACCGCCCTCCGGCTCGACACGTTCACCGCTCGGCCGCGGGCGGGGTCCACAACCACCCAGCTCAGCTCCAGATCCGCCGGAGAAAACACCCCCTCCGGCGCCGGCTTCTTGCAGTCCACGGCCTCGACGCGGAACGGCGAGCCGAGGAACGACGACGACGACGTAGGCGTCTCCACCACGCGAGACAACAGGTGCGCCCCCCTGTAGTACACGTCCACCGCAGAGACGAGCTCCCCGGGGAGGGGTAGCTCGCCTCCGCCGAGCTCCCCGGCGTCGGGGCACGGGAAAGGGAACGCGTCGGCGAAGAGCCGGCGCGCCGGGATCGCCGAGAGGAGCCGGTGCTGGCCCGCCAGGGACGGCCACTCGGCGATGCAGAGCGCGCGCCACGTCCCCGGGTCCGCGGCGAGCGCCCGGAGCCCCGCCGTCGCGCAGCTCGCGGAGGCCAGCGACCGCCCGTCCAGGCGCCGCAGCGCGCATTGCAGCACGTCGGCGTGCAGGTCCTCTATCGTAGTCACCATATCGCTTCGGTCCTCCTCTTTCCTCTTCAGTGTAGCACCAACTCAGCCAACGATGATTTGATGATAAGAAAAGTGCCATGGCCGCGCGGGCCTATATAGGCAGCGAATAAACGCGGTAAACTCAGAGTCAAAACCAGCCTCTGTTCATCGCCTCATTACTGCGTGACGCGCCCTTGTTTCCGCGAGGTGGTCTCTTTCGGCGAAAACGACGGGGTCCCGACGTCTCCCGTGCCATTTTCACGCCTTACTAAACTACGCGCGTACACAGGGGGTGGAGCCATACTTTAGGCCTGTTTAGTAGAGCTCCATCAACTTCAGATCCATCAAAAACAACTTCACTCTACGAATTTTTATCTAAACGCTCCAGCTCCACGAAATCTGGATCCACCAAAATACTGAATCTAGCTCCAGATTCATGAAATCCATGGAGCACCTCAAAGGGTGCTCCACGAAACCTTGTTTCGTACCTACTCGTGGAGTTAGGTGGTAATTACCCACCTTTTGCCACTGGTTACACACCACATCCCATACCACTATAAAACCCATAGGCAAAACAGGTCATTCCCACCAAAAACTCGGTTTCGTGGATCTGGAGCTGCTGTGCAAGCCAAACAGTTTTGTCTAGCTCCATGGTGGGATCCCAGATTCACGGTGGAGCTGTTTTTGGTGGATCTGCTGCTCCCGATTCATTTTTTCAGTGGTGAAGCTCTGCCAAACAGGCCCAGTCAGAATAGGCTTCGGTCCAAAGTGTGAAAAAATATCTAGTGTACAACTCAGATAAACTTAATCTAGTCTGAAAAATATTTTCATGGTCTAGCTCAAATAGTCTAGATCATTCCACCACTGAGTCCGATGTGTAACCAAATTCTAACTCCGCTACTGTGCGTACGCGCCAGTACGGGGGTGGCAGCCACTGGCGCCGTGGCCCGTGGGACGAGAGGAGCTAGGGGTTGGTGGCTCGCGCGTGCCGGGGACGGCGGACGGGGCTTGGCACTGGCAGGCAGCGCGGCACGGCTCGGCGCACTCGCCTGCCTCAGGCCCGTGCCGGTTTCACCCGCGGCGCGCGGGCTGGGGCGTCTCGTCACCTCTGTGCCGCGCCGAGGGCGCATTCTGCCACTCCTCACATGCGCGACCGTGCGGGGTGCGGTTGGGGCGTATTCTCACCGTGCCGAGGGCGCATTTTGCCCCTTTTTTTCGCCCCCACGCGCGTCGGTCGGTACGGGGATGGCAACCGCAAAAGGCGTGCTTTCGAGTGGCGTACGCACGTAACTTTCCACGTGAACGGGACAAAAGGTGGTGTGGCTTCACGAACGTTACGGCCGTGTTAGCTAGGAGTTTCGAAGTGTACTCCCATGTATCGGAGACGCTTTAATTATAAAGAATTTGCTAAACGGTACTGGAGTATTTTTTTTTATGTCTGTGAGCACTTAATTTTTTTATTTATTAGATGCTTTTATGATTCTGATTTTGTGATTTTTTTTCTTCGGATTAACAATGTGATACAAGAGTAATCAATATATTTAGTGCCATTGGAAGCCGCAATATAAACAAACAAGTAGATTCTTTAATGTGTTCCTTAAGTTTGTTTAGTTCCTCTTTTTTACAAACTGTCATATTATTTTTTGCATAATTTAATTTGTATAAAACTAGCATATAATCGATGTAAACAGGTCATGCAAAAAAGAATAATTTGTATTAGAGCGTTTTTTAATATATCACATCACATATTAATTACTAATGGACAAACTAATGGAAGGATGTGGGTATATATCCACCGTCTAAATAATTAAGTGCTTTTTGATAAAATAACACTTGAATAGAATGGAGAAGGCAAAGTGATTTATCCATAAATCTAGATAAGAAAAATAAAAATTAAGTACTGTTTAACAGCAAAATACTTAAATACTCTTTAGACAACATCTTATAAAGCCAAAACGATATCTCGGGGACTTAAGGCCTGTTTGGTTGCGGCTGCGGTTATGGCTTTTGGCTGAAATTTTTGAATTTTAGCTGTTTACGGTACATATTATGGAGAGATACTCACTTGCGATTTTGTCTGATACAGATGTTAGGCTTTTGACGTGTACATCGTTTACCTTGTAGATCCCGTCTTGAGAAAATACTCTGTTTGAAAGTTAGGTACTGTAGCAAAAGCCAAAAACCGTCAGCTTCGGAGGAAAAGAACATACCCTTAATTGCGTGTGAAGTGTATCGTTTTCTCCCCCAGGGCGATCCGCATCTGTACCGCTGACGAAGGGGCCATTCGGACTTCGGAGAGATTAATGTCCTGTGAGATCGTAGGGGCTAGAGGATTAGTGTTGTGGTGTGTAACGTAGTAGTACTCACACTACCACTTGCCGTGTTGTAGGGGATTGAAATCACATGTAGCGTGCTATTGCTTCCAGATTCCAGCCCGCTCGGAGATTTTTCGCCCAAGGGCGCATTAATACCGGAATTTATGCTTTCATGTCACTCTCCAATCCTCTCGGCTACATGATAATCTTCTTGTGTTGGGGATCTGGTCGTGGGGATGCCCAGTCCAGTCCGATCTTAGTAGAGTTTCTCCTAGGTTGAATCTTGTAGTTTTTGTCTGATCTCATTGCTCCTCTCTCGCTCAAGCTCATTGTATAACGAGGGACTGAATTGAGTGTGATCAGAAGTTCAGAACCAAACGCGTATCTCTCTTCTTCTTAACTTTGTGACTTCTTCTTCTACGAGCACTTCTTTTTCAAACCGAAACAGAGCAAAGCAGAGGGGTATATTCATTGCAGTAATGCAGTTTATCTGTTCATGGCTCATACTGGTATCTTTGCGCTCGATTTTTAGTTTCAAAACCAGGGTATGGCAGCAGAGTCTTTGTCAGGGTTGCCTGAGAAAATAACACTGAGGATTAAATAAATACAATTTTGTAATCGGATCTAGATCGGCCTCGAAATATCTTCGGATTTGTTTTGGAGTTGCATAAAATATCCTGGGTCTCTGGGACATCCTTGTCTAGGTGTTGGAATCCTAATATCTTTATGGTTTCTGAAGCCTTGGCCGACCATTAATCTTGCATCAGTTTTGGGGCCCAAATTCTTCTAGAATCACTCAATAAATAACATGTTCTCCCCAACTATATAAAGCGTTCTTTTTATTTCATACACGTTGCTATGTATGAACGATGAACACCGTTTGTTACTTCGTACTTTTGCACTCCAATTAATAAAGATTCTTACATTTGAGCTGATGAATTATGAGCACGCGCAGCTAGGAGAACACGTGTAAGAGCAACTCCAGCAGGGTCCCTACTTGAGCCCTCATCCTACTTTTGAGGGTCGAGGAGCAAAAAAACTCACTCCAGCAGGGCCCCTACTTGAGCCCTCAAAAGTAGGGGGCCCTCAAATCTCCCCCTCGAGCCCTCATTCCTGGGGGGTCTGAGAGCAACTCCAGCAGTAGCCCTCAAAACAAGGCCCCTACTTTTTATTTGAGGGCTCTCCCTACTTTTGAGGGCTACACTCCAGCAGAAGCCCTCAAAACAGGACCCTCCAATTCATTCTTAGAGGGGATGACACATAGGACCCACCCTCATCCTCATCCTACTTTTGAGGGCCGAGGGGCAAAAACTCACTCCAGCAGGGCCCCTACTTGAGCCCTTAAAAGTAAGGGCTCCCTCCAGACCCCCCAGGAATGAGGGCTCGAGGGGGAGATTTGAGGGCCCCCTACTTTTGAGGACTCAAGTAGGGGCCCTGCTGGAGTGAGTTTTTTACCCCTCGGCCCTCAAAAGTAGGATGAGAGCTCAAGTAGGGGCTCTGCTGGAGTTGCTCTGAAGGGAGCCCCTACTCTTGAGGGCTCAAGTAGGGGCCTTGCTGGAGTGAGTTTTTTGCCCCTCGGCCCTCAAAAGTAGGATGAGGATGAGGGTGGGTCCTATGTGTCATCCCCTCTAAGAATGAATTTGAGAGTCCTGTTTTGAGGGCTCCTGCTAGAGTGTAGCCCAAAAAACAGAGCCCTCAAATAAAAAGTAGGGGCCCTGTTTTGAGGGCTACTGCTGGAGTTACTCTAAGTGATCATCTTGAAAGATTTCGTTCATACAAACAGCAATTTCAGTATTTTCGTATAATCTTCTGTCACTTCTTTTAAAATGAAAAGAAGGAGTTTGTTTTGGTTAATCTTAGCATCTCCACCTTCTATTTACCTCATTGCTTAACTTCAGCAGCTGTTTTATCATGCATGCATTTCTCAAAGCCGAGATCACTGCAGTGGAAGAAAATAATGCCCCTTATTATGACTATGCATATTTTTGCAGAAGAGTTAAGCTCAAGCCATTGGTCTAGGACAGCCTAAGTGGAAAATTTCAGACGAGCTAAAACAAAAAGTGCAGCTGGGTGCATCACATTCATAAGGTGCATGCATTTTTGGACTCTCTCACTTAGTCATAGAAGTGTTGCTCTTGTTGGAGAGGAAAGCACAGAAACACTTCTCGTTAGTCATTTGCATGTCACTGTCTTTAGCTGCCTCCAATCTCCATTCTAGCAGTACATTGTTCAGTTGATATATCAGTGTACGTGAAGAGTTAGAAAGAGCTTATACGGCCCATCCCCAAGCTTGTGATCTCGATTCCGTGACCTAAACCTAAACCATCTTTCCCTTCTCTTCCTGCATCCCTTTTTTGACCAGCTGCTGTCTTGGAAATTCGCTTGGCTTTGTCATTATCTTTTCGTTTCTTCTGTGCCTCAACAGCTGCAGGTACTTGGATGCCATGTACTCCAGCGTTTTGGAGTGAGCAACTTGCCTCGATTCTTTCTTGCCGCTTCTCTAAATCAGCAGCGTTCTCTTTTGTGCAGTTCTGAATCTGGACGTACATGGTTAAGGATATGTTCCAAGATTGGTTCACATCGCTATCTGATACTGCTCTTGCTGTAGGTTGTGATTTGTTAGCTGTGCCTTTTCGACTGGATCTGGACTTCGTTTGACGACGGGCGATCTCTCTGTTGTCCTGTAAGGCGCGTGTTTGGTGCAACAGAAGCTCAACTGGGATACTTCCATGGTTCAGTAAACTCGCTATCGTCGTTGCTCTGTAAATAAAAGAAAACTACCATGGAATTTACATGGAAAATATCAAAATATAGTAGACGCAAAGCATAAGTGCATGACAGCTGCTGTGACTCGAGGAGCTGAGAGGACAAGTTCAGTGCAAACAGCATCCCTGAACTCTGATCGTTGGTTGGGTGGATGTGTGATTGATTGATCATCTTGAAAGATTTCGTTCATACACACAGCAATTTCAGTATTTTCGTATAATCTTCTGTCACTTTTTTTAAAAATGAAAAGGAGTTTGTTTTGGTTAATCTTGGCATCTCCATTTTCTATTTACCTCATTGCTTAACTTCAGCAGCTGTTTTATCATGCATGCATTTCTAAAAAAGCCGATCACTGCAGTAGAAGAAAATAATGCCCCTTATTACGACTAATGCATATTTTTGCAGGAGAGTTAAGCTCAAGTCATGGGTCTAGGACAGCCCAAGTAGAAAACGTCAAACGAGCTAAAAAAACTGCAGCTGGGCGCATCACACTCATAAGGTGCATGCATTTTTGGCCTATCTCATTTAGTCATGCAAGGTATTTTTATGCTTTTCTTAATTGTGATTTACATAATTTTTAAAGCATGATAAATAGTGAATAGATATTACTTACATCTTCGTGTATTTTGAGATTAGTGTTTCTCTTGATGGAGAAAAAAACATAGAAGCACTTCTTGTTAGTCATTTGCATGTCACTGTCTTTAGCTGCCTCCAATCTCCATTCTAGCAGTATATTGTTCAGTGAATATATCAGTGTACGTGAAGAGTTAGAAAGAGCTCAGACGGCCCCTCCCTAAGCTTGTGATTGTTATGAATATTGTGTGTATTAAAGAGGTTTAATGGGCAATATATATAGGGAGTACAAAGAGATATTACAGGAGAATATGCCATATGAGGATAAGGAAAGAGAGGCATATAAGGAAAGGAATAATACAATTCATATTCTATCTCTAATACCCTTAATACCCCCTCAAATGCAAGGCGTATGCAATAGCATTGCATTTGAAAAAGGAGTTAACACTAAAACAAGAAAAATCCGAAGTCTAAGTCTTGATAATATCGTCGTTGCGTGCAGCTTTTAAATAAACTATCAAATCAAGCAAAAGAGAAATAGATAGAAGCATGGCGGCGCATATCGAAGCCCAAGATGGCGGTGGCGCAGTACACAAGGTGCAAAAAATGCGCGGCGGCCTTAGAAGCTCGGGGCGGCTGCATCATAATGACTTCTACGATCTGCACGCGGCTCAGAGAGTAGAGCGGCGGTGGTTGCCATGCAAAGGACAATTCCTATACTTCTATGACTGACAATAAATTTGTGGACTCGCACGATGTGGACGAACTGAAAAAGAATCTACAGATTTGGATGGATGCAACGGAATACTCACGAGGAAAAAACTAGCAGATACTAGCAGCCAAGAGAGAAGGCGGCTCCCTCACTCTCTTCACACCCCCTCCCCTTACTCTCCTCGTGTCTCTTCACACCCCTCCCTCACTCTCCTCGCGCCCGGCGTCCACGCTCCCTCCCTCACTCAGAGAGAAGGAGAGCGGCGGGCTCCAGCGGGAGGTGGCGCCCGGGAGAAGGCGGCCAGATCTCGGGCGCGGAGGCGCGGGCACGGCAGCCGGGAGGCGGCGTCGGGGTGCTCGGATCCGGGCCGGATGGAGCGGCGAAGGCGACGTCGGGGAGAGCTCGGATCCCTCGCAGCGCAGCTTGCGGCGGAAGCCTGCGGTGATGGCCAGATCCTGGAGAGAGCGGCGGCGGCTCGAGATCGGTGAAACCGATGGCGAAGAGGGCCAGCACCGGACGGATCTCGTCGGATCCTGTCTGGACGGCGATGGATCCGAGCGGGGCGCGGCCGGGATCCCCCGGGATCCACCATGGTGACGGCGACCCGAAGAAGACATCGGCCCATCCAGATCAGATCTGGATGGCGTGAGAGCCCGAGGAGGGTCGGTAACCATGTTATGAATATTGTGTGTATTGAAGAGGTCCAATGGACAATATATATAGGGAGTACAAAAGGATATTACAAGGGAATATACCATATGAGGATAAGGAAAGAGATGCATATAAGGAAAGGAATAATACAATTCCTATTCTATCTCCAATACTCTTAACAGTGATCTTGACTCTGTGACCTAAACCTAAACCATCTTTCCCTTCTCTTCCTGCATCCCTTTTCTGACCAGCTGCTGTCTTGGAAATTCGCTTGGCTTTGTCACTATCTTTTCGTTTCTTCTGTGCCTCAACAGCTGCAGGTACTTGGATGCCATGTAATGTAGCGTTTTAGTCAGCGAGCAACTTGCCTCGATTCTTTCTTGCCGCTTCTCTAAATCAGCAGCATTCTTTTTTTGTGCAGTTCTGAATCTGGACGTACATGATTAAGGATTTGTTCAAAGATTGGTCGCTATCTGATACTGCTCTTGCTGTAGGTTGTGATTTGTTAGCTGTGCTTTTAGACTGGATCTGGACTTCGTTTGATGACGGGCGATCTCTCTGTTGTCCTGTAAGGCGCGTGTTTGGTGCAACAGAAGCTCAACTCGGATACTTCCATGGTTCAGTAAACTCGCTATCGTCGTTGCTCTGTAAATAAAAGAAAAAAACTACTATGGAATTTACATGGAAAATATCAAAATATAGTTGACGCAAAGCATAAGTGCATGACAGCTGCTGTGAGCCTGTGACTCGAGGAGCTGAGAGGACAAGTTCAGTGCAAACAGCATCTCTGAACTCTGATCGTTGGTTGGGTGGATGTGTGATTGATTGATTCCTAGTTCTCTCTCCCGGAAACGCCAACGGTCGTACTTTGAGCAGTAAGAAGATGTGCACGGGGAATGAATGTGTCTGGATCAGGACCTGTGCTTTGGATGCCATCAGTTGGAAGTACTGTACGAGGAGGAAATTGTTGTTGGATGTCGGTAGGCTCCTGAGTTTCAGTTGAACTCTTCCACCTCTGTTTGTAGCTAGTTCTATGTGCATTTGGAAGGTTTGATTGAAATGCAGCACATGCTATAAACCAACGTCGTCAGTAATAATTTAGGACACAAATATGTAATTACGAAGCAGTCTGTTGTATATCAGCCGGGTCCGATTATGTGCACTTTATTTAAACCGGTCCATTAGGTATATTAGTGTAGTTTAGTCTCATATTACTTATTTCTATTTTCATGACACTCACCTCTCTCTATAAATAGGAATAGGCGGCTTGCTTTTATATAGATGTTCACATCTATTATCAATTATCAATAAAGTTGAGAGAAAAGTTTGGAACTACATCCCGTGTCTCTAGTTCTACTTTTATTATGACATTGAGCATGTCTGTTATTCTACTTTCATTCCTGTTGCTCTAATCAAGCTTGTTCAATTGGAGTAGTGCTTCAATGTTCTTGTTCAATTGGAGTAGTGCTTCAATGTTTTTCTCTCTAATAATAGTAGTATTAATCTCAAAATAAATAAAGAGCTAAGCAACATCTATCCACCATTCACCATACTTTAAAAATTATACAAATCACTATTAAGAAAAACATAAAATCACCTCCCATTCAATTATTAGCGATGTATTAGTACATTCGTTTTTCCCTAGTCACCGCCTTTGGTGGATCGATCGCTCGCCTACGGCGGCTCCCCCTGTCCTCTCACCCTTGGCGAGCTTGTTCCCGTGCCGTCGTCGCTTCCATGGGGCCACGATGCCACCGTCAGCGTTTGCCCCCCGTCTGGCCTCACCGTCGGCGAGCCCACCTCCCTACATCGTCGCCACCGACGCTCCACCTCGGCCATGCCCGTGCCACTAGGTATCCCACAAATTCACTTTACCCAGATCAAATACATATTTCACAAGTCGCAATCCAAAAAAATAGTCCAAGATGGCCTATTGGATCTTATGGACCGTAGCCTATTAACATCTGTCAATGGATCAACTATCTATGTTGCCCAGATACCCCGATACGGATACGCGATACGGCGATTCGCCATTTTCCTAAAAACATCGATACGGCGATACGTGTGTGTGTGTATATATAGTAAAGATAAAAATAAGAAATTAATGAATTCTTATAAGGAATTGAGAAACCGAGAATATCTTAATATTGATGTAACAACTTGCTTGATACTTCAGTTCTCCCTCCTGGTTGTTAGACTAATATAATGAACCATCTGCGAAGAATAATAGAAAAGATAAGTACATGTACACAAATAATGAAGTAAAAAGCAGAATCACAAGTCATGAATCATGATTGATAGTAGGAAAACAGGATGGAGACATAAATGAAATATTAATTGAATTGTTGGCTCATGGAAAATTCAGAAATATGTTAATCAAATGCCGTTGGCCAACACGACAAGAGGCAGAAATACAAACTAGCCCTGCATTGGTTGTGGACACGTAATTATCACACAATCCACACTTGCATTTGTGGCTTTACTAGCTTACGTCATTACGCTAACACAAGTGCACAACCGTTCCCAAATTCCACATGTGTACCGTGATTCCATCACACCCAAACCCACGGAATTTGCAAGCACGTAACAACCCCCAATTTCACACAGTCAAATGCTACATATCAGGCTATCACACCAAATCCATTGTGCAGACAGTAAGTTATAAATAGGCAGGAACTTTACACCAACAAATTACTTCCTCCGCAAGTGTCCATCACAACAAACCACCCAATGAGACTAGATAGGTTCCTATTACTTGCTTGGTGCCGTTCCTCCTTTTGTCCCCAATGCTAGTCAGCTCAAGACAAAACTAAATAAAAGAAAAAACGACAATGCAGCCAACCCAAGCGGGACGGAATCCGAACGAGACATGACCTGGTAAGGGATGAAGGAAGGCGCGGGCTCACCGGTCTCGCCGTACGCCATCCCCGGCCACACCGCCTCCAGCAGCTGCTCCCGCGGCAGCGGCAGGTCCAGCTCCTCCTCCCCCTGCGGATCGCGGCCCGGAGGAACCGCCAAAACCACCCAGATCAGAATCCATGCGACGAATGCGAGGAACGAGGAGTGCGCGAGCGCCACCGGGCGGGGCTCGCCGTTCACGTTACCTGGGTGAAGAGGAGGGAGCCAAAGAAGCCGGCGAGGAAGAAGAGGGAGCAGGAGAGGAGCACCACGGGGAGCCGCAGCCGCGTCCGCATCAGCCCCCCGCCGGCGCCGCCCCTGATGGCCCCGCCGCCCTTCATGCCGCCGCGATTTTGCCGATGCCGAGCAGAGGCGGCGGGCGAGGCAGACCGGCGGAGGTGGCGGGCGAGCGGAGGTGGCGAGCGAGTGGAGGTGCTGGGCGTGGAGGCGAGCCGAGCGTCGGTCTTCGAATGCGTGGAGGCGCGGGGTGGGATGGCGTTTCAGATCTGGATCTGGCAGGCTTGGTGGGGGATATTAGGTTAGAAGTATCAGAAAAGTATCGGAGAAGTATCGGGAATTAATTTCTTTTTTGAATAATCAATAAATTTGGATACGGGCAAGATACGTATCGGCGTGTATCGGGGTAATATCCGTATCCGGTACAGTATCCGATACCAGTACGTGACTTTTTGAAAGTATCCGTGCAACGTAGTCAACTATTGATTGCTAGTTGTAAAGGAAGATTAATTACTTGTATGCCACTAAATTTTTGTGAAATTTATTATTATCTTACTGACAAGGTGAGCCCAGACTCATATATCAACGAGACAACGGGTGGTATGTAAGAGCAACTCCAACAGGAGCCCTCAAATCAGAGCCCCTACTTTTGATTTGAGGGCTCCCCCTACTTTTGAAGGCCCTGTTTTTTGAGTTGAACTCCAGCAGAAGCCCTCAAATTCATTACAACTGAGAATGACATGTAGGACCCACTCTCATTCTCAACCCACTCGTCCACCGCGCCTCCTCTCCTCCACCCGCGCTTCCTCCTCTCCTCTCGGCCGCCGCGCTCCTCCTCTCCTCCACCTGCGCCTCCTCCTCTCCTCTCGGCCGCCGCGCTCCTCCTCTCCTCCACCCGCGCCTCCTCCTCTCCTCTCGGCCACCGCGCCTCCTTCTCTCCTCCACCCGCGCCTCCTCCTCTCCTCTCGGCCGCCGCGCCTCCTTCTCTCCTCCACCCGTGCCCACCGCTCGGCGCCGCCACTCTCCACCTTCTCCGGCCGCCACGCCTCCGGATCCTCCTCCGCGCCACCACTTCTCCGCGGACGGCACCACCACAGCGAGGCGGTGGGCGAGCCGAGGCGCCGGGCAGAGGCATCGGGCGCGGCGACGAGCGAGCGCCGGGCGGAGGAGCCGAGGAAGCGGAGGAGGCGGGGGCGAGCAGAAGCCGGGAGGCGGGGGCGGGGGATTTTTCACCGAGGCGGGGAAAAACGGAAGAATGAGAGCCAGAATAGGGGCCCCTTGGGAATGAGGGCTGGAGGGGGGATTTGAGGGCCTCCTTAAATTTGAGGGCTCTAGTAGGGGCTCTGCTGGAGTTCTGTTTTTGCCTCAAGCCCTCAAATATGAGGTTTGAGGGCTCAAGTAGGGGCCCTGCTGGAGTTGCTCTAAGAGAATGTAAATTTTTGGTGGCAGTGTAAGGAAGCTAAAAGAACTATTGGTTGCTAGTGCACTTAGTATGGGATCTCGTGTCCTCCACCGTGTCCATCTCCATCTCGGGCTCGATCCCCCCAGGGTTCACGTTACCAGTTTTGAAATTTTACCCGAGGGATCTGGTTAGACTGGCTTAATTGATTTTCATATTTTTTTTTGAAATATTTTGGTCTAAAAATTCAAATGAAATTTAAATTTTAAATGGTAACCGGCCGAATTTCGCCAAAAATCTGTTGAAAAAATCAGCAAAAAAATTGACCGGTATTTCCAGGCACATCCATACAAACCCGTGTGGAGCAAAAGCATGGAGATAGCACATAACAAAGCATTCAGATTTCAGAGCAAAACATAAACTAATGGCACATAGCAAACCATTGCAGCCTAGGGGTGGAAACAAGCCGAGCCGAGCCGGCTCGAGCCAATCTTGCCCAAGCTCGTTTCAATAGGCGGCTCGGCTCATTTTGAGCACGAGCTAGGAGGGTGGCTCGGCTCGGCTTGAAGAAAGGCTCGAGCTGGCTCGCGAGCCTTCATGAGCCATGAGTAGGCCGATCGTGGAGGCGAGAGCTCACCACGCCGGTGAACCCATTGGACGTGAGGGAGAGCTGCTGCAGGCCGTGAGGAACATCGCGGATGAAATGACCGAGGTCTGGAAGCAGGTGAGCATGAGCCACGAGCCGAGCTTCTGCTTCGTGCCGTTGCCGGTGCGGGATCCGCATGCCTCGCAGAGGGATTTCACGAGCGGGAGGAAGATGCCTCCGGCGCGGGCAGAGACAAAGGGGATGGCCGGGGCTAGGAGCGCCTCGGAGAAGACGAGCGCGTAGCCGAGGCTGAGTGATGAGCCCCCGAAGGCGGAGACGAAGGCGTAGGCAACGCGGCTTCCCAGACCCATCTTGATAAACCCGTGGGCAAAGAAGAAGGCGAGCGCGATGAGCCAGGGGATGGGGTCCCCGAAAGCGGCGGCGAAGGTGAGCGTGCGAGTGAGCATGGCGGCGCCGAGGCCGAGCAGCGCGACGGTGCCGAGCGGCAATGGCTGCGAGATGATCCATAATGGTGGCGAGGAACACGGCAGGGAGCTGCAGCGCCAGCTTCGGTGGCGGTGACGCCGGCGCGGGGGAAGATGCCGCCGCCACGGAGACGGGCGGGAGGAGGCGGCGAGCGGTGGCAGTGGGGGCTAGGGTTAGGGGTTTGGGGTGGGAGTGTGAGCGGGAGATTGGTTTGGATGAGAGGGAGGCGGCCCTCGAGCGGCGGCGGAGGGAGAGGGAGCTTAGGGAGGGGAGGTGGGGGAGGAGGCGGAGGCCGAGCTGGTGGCAGGTGAGCAGGGAGGCCGCGGCGCTGGAGGAGGGGGCCATGGCGGCGGCAGAGGGGGATGGGGAGAGGGAATTGGAGATGGGAGGGGAGGTGGGGTTTAAGCGGATGGACAATGGGAGCGGTGAGATTCCCGGCGAAGGCAGTGGGGATTCATGAGTGGAGACTGGGGGGAGGCAGCAGGCAGGGCCGCAGGAGTGGGGAGACGGACGGGTTCACGAGAGACGCGATGGGCTGACTTAACAAACGAGCCAAATAGTTCGTGAGCTGGCTCGCGAGCGGCTCGAGCTCGGCTCTTTTTTTTCACGAGCTATAAAGGAGGCTCGGCTCGAAATTTAACGAGCTCGAGCTGAGCTGGCTCGGCTCGTAACGAGCTCGAGCCGAGCCACGAGCCTCAAGCTATTTTTCCACCCCTATTGCAGCCTGCAGGACAAAAGGAGGAAGCTCTGAAGATTCTGAACTCGCCTGCAGCATTGACACTGTACCGACTTCATCTATATCGGTCAAAATCGTATATGAGTGTCTCTCTCCATGCTTTCTCGCAAAAAGCCAGAATTTAAAAATTTAAACCAAACGTCACAGCCTAAAAGAACCCACCCATTTTTATAGGTTGTTTGCCCCTTTTATTTCTAAATTCTGGTTTTACCCCTAACTTAAAGTTAGACTATCTATTATTCACACACATTTTTACGATTACAAGATAGATGTAGACACACACCACACCACACCGGCACATGTACTTAGAGCGAATGCTTGCACAATTATAAGCTGTGAGTTCAAAATCTTGACTCTCCTCTGTTTTTGTGTGCATGATATGCAGTCTTGTATGTCTAACATAATGGGAAAATTTAGAAAACAGTGTAGCAAACATGTATAAATAAACTAGAAAACGGTACCCAATGCGGACTGACAAAGTGGAGCCAGTGGCTATTCAGAGGGATCTAGTGCTGAAAGCATTAAACCTTACGGGATCGATCCCTTTGAAGTCTGTAGAATTTCAAGGAATTCTGTTAAGGAAGTTTTTGAAAAAGTTGTCTAGTCAATTGAACCCTCGCATCTTGTACCTCCGCCGCCAGATATCGGTGACACGTCAATGTTATTCTTTTTTTTTTTCAAATTGTGTGAACTTCGCAATGTTAATGAGCATTTTGCCTCTAATATTATAGACATTAGCTTATTTGCAGTTTAGCTGTGTCTTTAAAAAGTTTACACTATCTTAGTTATACTTCCTCTGTTCTCTTTTAGATGATGTCTCAAAAACTTTTTTATTCTCAAATAGATAATGTTTTGGGTTTTCTGCGTAGTGTTTTTCCAAGAGTCCCTATTAAAAGCTGGTTGGTACGAATGTATTCTGTGCCATCTTACCTAAATTTTGTGGAATCCCAAAGGTTACTGTGGGAGTAGTACGGAGCAGGTGTGTTAACACTAAAGCTTTTTTTTTTATCGTTTTGAGGAATAAGTGTGTTAATTACAGTAAAAGAAAATGAGTGCACCAGTGGCCACCCCATCACTACCGACTTGCTATTGGACTGTTGGGACCCCGCACATCTTGTACCTCCGCCGCCAGATATCGGTGACACGTCAATGTTATTCTTTTTTTTTCAATTTGTGTGAACTTCGCAATGTTAGTGAGCATTTTGCCTCTAATATTATAGACATTAGCTTATTTGTAGTTTAGCTGTGTCTTTAAAAAGTTTACACTATCTTAGTTATAGGATGTTACTTCCTCTGTTCTCTTTTAGATGATGTCTTAGAAACTTTTTTATTCTCAAATAACTATCGTTTTGGGGTTTCTGCGAAGTGTTTTTCCAAGAGTCCCTATTAAAGGCTGGTTGGTATGAATGTATTCTGTGCCATCTCATCTAAATTTTGTGGAATCCCAGAGGTTACTGTAGGAGTAGTACGGATCATGATTGGGCTGGTGTAGTACAAGCAAGATTATTTAAGAGAGGTAAACATGTCAGAAATGAAACAAATAACGGTTTTACTATTGCACAATCAATTGAAATTTGTTTATCTCTCAGTGACCTAAAGTTGCATTTTTAGTCGTCTAAAATTACAGTGTACTAAATTTTTTGTATTTGAAGTTGCACTTTTGCCATCTAAAATTATAGTATGGGATTTTTTTCCCCACTCACGTTTGTTGCCCGGTGTGTGTGCACGGCCATGCTGGAAAGGAGCGAACCGCGACAAAAAAAAAAAAAGCCACGATCGAAATACCACGCCGCCTTATCCAGACATATCCAAGTGGAGCATCCCCATAGGCCGCTCCCCCGGCAAACGAATCTATTTCATCCACTGCAAGTGGTCCACATCACGCAAGCCCCCACAACAATCCGCCCCCTCTCATCTCCGCCTCTCGAGTCCACACCAGCACACAGCTCCCTCCAGCTCGCAGCACCCGCCACGAAATAAGAGCAGGCGCGCTACCACACGAGTGTGTACAGCCACCACCGCAGCCGCAAGAAACGCAGGTAGCCATGGCCGCCGCCGCCTCCACCGTCTCCGGCCTCGCCGGCGCCGCCCTCGCCCGCCGGCCGGCCTTCCATACCAGTACGTACCTTTCGGGCTTTTCCTCTCATGCACATCGATTGCAGGTTTCTTGCACCGTCATATATGTACGTAGGTGAAGGACCGTAGCCGACGATGTTGTCTTGAAATGCCCGATCGATGTGTGTACGTAGGCTTCACGACGGGCGCCCGGGTGTCGGCGAGGAACCCCCTGATGACGAGGAACCTGGAGAGGAACGGCAGGATCACCTGCATGACGTGAGTGGTTTGTTAGTTCGACAGGTTCGGTGCCGGTCGATCGGTCGGCAATTCAGCATGTGAATTTCTGATGTTTTTTTACGCGCGTTTGTTCGACCAGGTTCCCGCGGGACTGGCTCCGGAGGGACCTGAACGTGATCGGGTTCGGGCTGATCGGGTGGCTGGCGCCGTCGAGCATCCCGGTGATCAACGGCAACAGCCTGACGGGGCTCTTCTTCTCCAGCATCGGCCAGGAGCTCTCCCACTTCCCCACGCCCCCGGCGCTCAACTCGCAGTTCTGGTCAGAACCACACAAAAACAAAAGCCCATACTGCACTACGTACACTACCTGTGCTTAGCATATATAATACTAGACTAGTAGCCTGGGTTAGACTGGTGTGCTAACGTTTTAACCTGGGTTCTGGTTGCAGGCTGTGGCTGGTGACGTGGCACCTTGGGCTGTTCATAGTGCTCACCTTTGGACAGATCGGGTTCAAGGGCAGGACCGAGGACTACTTCGAGAAGTGAAGCAGCAGTTAGCCAGTTAGAGCTGAAACCCAATTAGCTGCGTGCATGCCGCATCCTCCATTGTATATGGCTTTGATTCGATCGCTTGTGTGTGATGCTACTCTACGCATGAGTGTTTAATGTAAATCTGTCCTATGCATAGTTTGATGTGTGTAGCTTTGCTGCTGCGTGATTATTACTGATAAGTTCCTCGATGATTATGCAGCCAATTTTTTTTTCTGTTGAGGAATGTTCAGGTAAATTAAAGTCGAACAAAGAAGTGTGTGAAACATGATAATTAATTCAACCGTGGCTTCTAGACTACGATAGTCGTTGAACATACTTTCATAGCTTGCTTTTGGTAAAAATCTGATCAAAATCTTTATGTTTATTTAGACAATTGGATGCCAGACTTGTTAGAGTATATACCTACGGGTTGGGCGCGCGGCTACAACCATTTTGTCTAGAAGGGTGTATGGATGTAGGCTAGCTGTGTCATACTTTCACACTTGGATTCTTTTGACTCTATCTTATCACTTATGTTTGAAAATTTTGAATTCTGAACTATTCGCGAGAGATAATACATAGAGAAAAATAGTCGCATGCTATTTTGACCAGTATAGCTGAACTCGGTATAATTTATACTACAATCTATCGTTGACCCTGCCTTAAAAAAATGCACCGTTTTAAAACTAGTTACTGTAGCAGCAAGCCAAAAGCCAAAGTCTGAGTGGTGTTGAACCCACCCTAAATTGGCCACTGCATTAGGCGGAATTTGACAAAAATATGTCTACAACACATGGGTCAAGTTTTGTTCAAACCACAGACAGATCAGCACACACTAATCTTTACTATTATAAAAATAACAGTTGGCGGTCGTCGTCCATCCTCCTATTCTCTCTCCACAGTTGTCCGATCTAGCCACCATGATCTAGGTTGTCCATCTCGCGCACGCCCCTCCTCTCCTCTCACGATCTAACCGTCCTTCCTCTCCACTTCCCTCCTCAGTTGCCTCGTTCTCCTCCTCGTGGCTCGTCACACCGCTCCGGTCACATGGAAGCACTTCCTTATCCTTCACCTCCTCTTCCCCCGTCGCTGGCGATCAGGACGAGGGCATGAGTGGCATGCGGAGGTGCAGCTTAATCATTCTTCCAATAGCCTCCAATTGTCCGATAGACCAACACACCAAGAAAGTAACTAACTTTTCCCGAAGAACCTTGTGCCAACTTTCACGCCACCTTGGACAAACGATTAAAAAGTGATAGCGAAGGCGGTTCGATGAACTGACAGTCACAACTGCTTTAGTTTATCTTTGAGTTTCAAAATATGTAGTATGATAATTTTTTAAAATCCATAGCAACGCACGTGCATTCAGCTAATTGTAGTTAAGAATCAAATGGTGGCTTAATAAAATAAATAGTTGTTTTTATGCGAAGGGTACAATTAGTTACCATAAGTCATCCTTAAGGCTCAACAACCGTGAAGGGTCGTGAGATAAAAATCCTAAAAAAATCTACAAATAACCAAATAATATATAGTTAGTGAGACTAAAGTCATACCCATAAGTCACAAAACATTGATAGCATACTGATTGGTAAAAGATACTCCGGCCACTAAGGAAAAGTGTTTTAGGATACGTTTAGCCAAACATTCTAAAATTTTGGCTATATCTTTTGAATATTTAGATTGCATACATAAAAAATAATACATGTAGATTTATTTTAAAAGTACATTTATAATATTATAATTTTATTAATATATATCATAAGAAAAATGAGTGATCAGAGTTAAATTTTATGTATCATATCGATGTCTAAAATAACTTTCTTCCGTGACCAAAGGAAGAAAATATTGTTAAAATTAAACGGTGAACAAGCCCGACATCGATGAACTCGCAAAAGGGCTTAGCACTGAGGACTTGAGAGGCCCAGCTCGCGATCCAAAATCAAAGAGACTTGGGTTCGAGCTCAAGCAGAGACCCAAAACCGTTAACAAGACCCGGGACCCAGGCAAATCCAAATGCCACCACCCGCCTCCCCACTCACCGCCGCAGCAGCATGACACCCGCCGCCGGCCGGCCATACCCTCCGGTCGCAACCCTCCTCGGCGGTTGCTGCACCGCTCGCTGCCTCGTCCAGCTGCACGCCCGCATCGTCCGCCTCGGCCTCCACAACCACCACGCCCTCCTCGCCCGCTTCGCCGCCGCCTGCGACGCCCTCGCCTGCCCCTCCGTCGCCGCCTCCTTCCTGTACGCAATCCCCTCCCACGGCGTCCCGATTCGCCTCTGAAACGCCGTGCTGGCCTCCCTCGCCCGCCACGCCCCGCCCCACGCCGCGCTCGCGCAGTTCAACATCCTCCGCCGCGCCGCCCACCCCGACACCTTCTCCTTCCCATCCCTCCTCCGAGCGTGCGCCCGCGCCCCCTGCCTCCCCACCGGCGCCGCATTGCAGGCATCCGCCTCGGCCTCGACGCCGATCTCTTCGTCCGCACGGCGCTCATCCAGTTCTATGGGAGGTGCGGCGCGCGGGCTGCGCCGGCGCAGCCCGCGCGCTGTTCGACTCAATGACCATCCCCAGCAAGGTTTCCTGGACCGCCATTATTACTGTCTACGTCAGTTGTGCATTGGAATGCCATAGTTGATGGGTATGTGAAGCACGGGGACTTGGAGGGCGCAAGTAGGCTGTTTGATGAAATGCCTGGGAGAACTGCTGCAACGTACACATCGTTGATTGGTGGGTATTTAAAGTCAGGGAATATGGAGGCTGCGAGATCATTGTTTGATAAGTTAGAGGATTGTGATGTGTTCGCATGGTCAGTGATGATATCAGGGTATGCACAGAATGGTTAACCTGGAGAGGCTTTGAGGATTTTTAACGAGTTCCAAGATCAAGACATACACCAGGATGAGCTTGTTATTGTTGGTCTGATGTCAGCATGCTCCCAACTGGGGAACATCGCGTTGGCAAGATGGATTGAAGGTTACATCACGAGGTATTCTATAGACATCAACAATGCCCATGTGTTGGCTGGTCTCATAAACATGAACACAAAATGTGGGAACATGGAGAGAGCTACTCTTTTGTTTGAGTCTATGCCAGTTCGAGATGTGTTCGCATACTGTTCCATGACGCAAGGTCATTGCCTCCATGGTTTAGCTAACAAGGCTGTTGAGCTTTTCTCTCAGATGCTGTCGGAGGGCCTCTCCCCAGATAATGCTGTGTTTACAGTTGTTTTGACAGCTTGCAGTCATGCTGGCCTAGTTGAAGAAGGAAAGAAGTACTTTGATATGATGAAGAATGAATACTTGATTGTGCCATCTGGTGACCATTATGCTTGCGTTGTCAGTCTTCTTGGACGTTTTGGGATGCTGAGAGATGCATATGAGCTTATCAGGTCGATGCCTGGAGAACGTCATCCGGGAGCATGGGGTGCACTGTTGGGTGGATGTAAACTTCACTGTGATGTTGAGCTTGGAAAAATTGCAGCAAAGAAGCTCTTCGAAATTGAACCGGATAATGCTGGAAATTATGTCACCCTGTCAAATATTTATGCTAACATTGACAGATCGGCAGATGTTTCTGAAGTTAGAACCGAGACGACTGGAAAAGGGATAACAAAAATAGCAGGTCGTAGGTTTTGCAGTGAAGCATTGTTGAGAAGAGTGATGTATTTATCTCACCTTATGTTTACTGGGCCCTATTGAAAAGTTGAGTAGACATCGGTTTTGAATGGAAAAAAGGAACACTACTTGTGTGCTTTGCATTGTTGACTCATGATGGTTATGGGATCAATGGAAAACAAGGGTTTACACTCAATTTGATGATGCCTACGATAGAAGATGGCTTCATTTTGACATAGACGACATGCTGGTTAACAAGCTGTCTGGGGTTAATAAGAAGCAGGAGTCCATCTGAGGTAGACTATTCTCTTCTGCATAGTGCTTCGACTTCTTGCTGCCATTCCATTGCCCCCTTGTCAGAACCAGAGGATTCTGTGATTGCTGGTGAGATGTCATCCATTGCTGCCATTGCTAATGATATGATGCCCTGTGAGTGCTCTTTCGCACTGAGTCATTCCTTAATCTTCTTTACTACGTATTTCAGTTATTGGCTGTTAATCCTAGTGTTCTGATGTTATTACTACTGAACTCCTACTTCCAGCAAACTCCGGCGTCCACAAATATAAATCATTTTTGACTTTTCAGTCTCCAGTGAAAAACTTTGAGTCTTTGATTATAGTTTTTTTTATCACAAATTTACTAGCAAACATAATAAAAATTATATATTATGAAAGTTTTTTGCTAGATGGCTCCAATAAGGCAATATCATTATTTTTGTATAGTCAAAATATATACTTTTACATATATTAATGGTCAAATTTTCAAAATGTTGACCACACGGATCCCATGACGACCTATATTTAGAGATGAAGGGAGTAGTGTGGTCATATGGGGAAAAGGTTGCTGCCAAGGTTGTCACGATTGGGATCTTGAATATCGGAGATGCTCACATAGGATCGCACTGTAGGATCGAATCGTAGAATCTAAGATCCTACCTGATTCCACCAAGTATACGTTTCTTCAAATATACCATGTATTTCAATGGTGCATATCCTTTTGGAATTGTACTTTAAAGAATTTTATTTAATAAAATATAGTCAAAATGAAAGATATGTTGTTTTTTTATACAAATAAAAATATATATGAATGTATCGAAAGTGAAATTTTATAGTTGGAATGTCGCGAGCATGGATCAACGCGCAGAGGCGGTAGTTGTTGTAACACCTCACCCACCTGCCAGGGGGATGTGGCAGCCTCAGGCCTGTCCTAGGCGTGCATGCATGCCACCTGTGCCTTGCTTCCTGCAGAAGCCAACACCCCCCCCCCATTTTAGCACCTCTGCCACAGCTCAACCCACCATATGCTTCTCCTCTTCTTCTCCACCGAACCATCCCCCATAGCCACACCCCCTTCATCGTCCAAGCCATCTCCCGGGTAGGTCTCCTCACCGTAGCTTTTAGAGAAGAGAGAGGGAGGGTGTACCTTATGCAAGCCGAGGAGGGTGGTGGCGCAGGCCGGAGCCGAGGACGAAGGCTAGGCGGCTGGCCGAGCCGACCGGGCGGCGGCGCCCCAGCGCCCCACCGCCGCACGCGCAAGGGGAGGCGTGGATCCGGTCGGGGCCGGCCGGATCTGAGGCGGGGAAGAAGGGGGCGAGCGGGGGAAGCCGGCGGCGACAGGCTGCGGGCCGGCGACGCTGCGCCGCTGGAGGGACGCCGAGCGCCGCGCGGGCGCGCGAGAGAGAGAGAGAGAGGGAGGCGGGAGAGGAGAAGGCAGGGGGCGACGGGAAGGCCGCCGGCGACGCCGTGCCGTGTCGGCCGCGCGCGCCGCCGCGCCGCCCCGGGCGAAGGAGGCGAGGGGTGGAGGCCGATTCGGCCGGAAGAAGTTGGGGAGAGAGAGATGGGTGAGGGAGGAAAAGAAGAGGGGGTCGGCCGGGTAAGAGAGGAAGGAAAAGAAGAAAAAAAAAGAAGAAAAGAAGAGGAGAGAAAAGAAAAGAGGAGAAAAAGAAAAGAAAAGGAAAAGAAAAAGAAAAAAAAGGGGTTTTAGTGCCGCTCGGCAGATCCCTGAAAACCCACGCGTTTTACGCCCGAACCAGTTTATGCATAAGTATCATCGTCGCTCGTTTAATCACTGGTTTCGTAAGATGCGTTAAATCGGAGTGTTTGCTTGTCCAGGTGGAGGTCCCGAGCCGGCGCCGTCCGCACGACGCTCCACTTCGTTTGGTTAACAGGCAAGTACATGGTAGAGCGGTAGACCAAGGGTTATGAATATGCGATGTTTATTTGGTATGATGATATCTATGTAGAAATGCGTTGATTACATGATATCTATGTGGAAATATGATATTTACCTGACATAAGGTTGCATGGTAAATGATGGCAATGATGATGGAGGTAGGCAAAGATGCTTGTCTACTAGTAATGCTAGTGATAAGCGTGAATATGATCATGGGCATGTGCATTTGCATGAGGAGCACTCAAGAGTGAGGGCGGTGAGAAAGTCCCTAGCTATGAGTAAAGCTAGTGGACTAATCCGGAGTGCTCTTGAGTAAGACCTACTTCGGTAGGCCTCCACGGGAGTGGAGGGGCCCCGTGCCTATGAGGGCGGGCCCACGATGGGTGAACATCGACGGGTGTTCACTCGGCAGTACCGGTACTTGCAAAGTGAAGAGCATATGAGCATGAAGAGTAATGAGACATGGCATTGATGGCATTGCATTGCTTGGCTATGAGAATGATGTTATGAACATGATGATATATGTGCACTATGATTATATGCTTACTTATGTTGGTAGTGTCTATTGTTCTATTATGTACTTGTTGAGTCTTCAGACTCACCCTTGCTTTGTTGATGTTTTTAGGTGACCGTTGAGGATGTCTGGCTCGGGCGGGAGTAGCACATGAAAAATCAACACGACCCAGCAGCACTTTTGTATCACTTTTGCCAGTTACTTTAGCTTTTACTAGGCTAGAGTAATTGTTAAGGATGTTATGTGGTATCTGAACGTAGCCATTCAAGTATCTTTCAGAGTTGATTTAAATTCTTCTAGTGTTGATAATGGTATGAGTATGCAGTGGTGGTAGCATCCTGGCCCAGTGGGCGGGCGGGGTGTTACAGTTGGTATCAGAGCGGGCGTTAGGTCCGTGGTAGGGAAATTTGATAACTTAGATTTCTAATTCAACTAAAATTTGACTTAGGCCAACAATTAAATTAAAATTTGACACACTGGTGCACCATAGGATGGGGAGTGGGTCTTGCATTGCTTTTACGCTTTCGTTAGCATTGATGTTGATGTGTGTTGTTGAATGAGTGCTTATTGGGCTTGTTGAGTGATTGGCTATCTGTCCTGATCAGATATGCCGAGAGCGAGAGGACGCGGGCGTGGCCGTGGAGGTCGCGGCCGTGGTCGTGGCCGTGCCCAATCGGAGCCAGCGCTTGAGGTTCAGGAGGAGGCACCTGATGCAGAAGTTGCTTCCGCTGAGCAGTCCGTAGCCAGAGATCCGGCAAGGTCTTCAGCCTTGCTGCAGGAGTTCTTAGAGGAAGTCCGTGCGCTTCGCCGTCAAGGGCCGGCAGCCGCTGCTGCTGCCGTTCCCGCTGTTGCCCCTGTTGCTGTTCCGGCCGTACCAGAGGCAAGAATGGGCCTTCGTGAGTGGTTAGCCTTGCGGTTAGATACCTTTGATGGTTCGGGCACACCAGTCCAGGCTGCGGATTGGTTGCGCTACATGGAGAGGCAATTCGAAGCCCTTGAGATGAGCTCGCAGTTGAAAGCTCGTTTCGTGGCTTTTCAATTGAAGGGTCAGGCAGACATTTGGTGGGAAGGGGTTCTCTCAGCCAAGACTCCTGCCCAGGGTCCCGCTACCTGGGAAATCTTTGCCGAGCAGTTCAAGGCGAAGTATTACCCAGATTCATTTGTGGAGAGTATGGAGGTTGCCCTGACGACCTTCGTACAGGGAAAGATGACCGTGGCTGAGTACGAGGCGGCATTCAATAATCTGGTCCGTTTCGTGCCATCGGTCGCGAACAATGACCTTGAGAAGGCCAAAAGGTTCCGCCGAGGGCTCAACTCTGAGTTCCGGCATGTCATGGGAGCTACTGCGCCACGTAACTTTCGATCTGTGGTAGAGCAGGCCAGGGGGATGGAGATGGAGATGCAGCTCACTAAAGGGCTGCAACCCTCTGGTGGTTCGAGCGCTTCTGGTGGTGACCAGAAGAGAAGCTTCACTGAAGGGGGTGGGTCATCTCAGCGGCCCGCTCCTAAGAAGTCCAAGTGGGGCCAGCATCCCCCACAATCATCCAAGTCCAAAACTTCGAGGCCGTCGTCTTCAGCGCCACGTACTTCATCGACGACCCCAGCCTTGCGTCCTGTTCCGGGGCAGGGCATGATTTGTTTCAAGTGTGGAGGTGGGCACCGTGCCGCTGAGTGCTCCTGGACGGGGGAGTGTCGGCATTGCGGCCGATCAGGCCACATGGAGCGGGTTTGTCGTCAGAACCCCTCCAGCATTCTTAAGTGGGAGCCTGTATCTTCTTCGTCGTCGAATTCTTCACCTCGGGGGTCAGTCCAGATGATGGCGGCTGCCCCTGCTTTGCAGCCTCCACTTTCCTGGGCTCCACCCGCCGGGTATTACTGGCATCCTGCACCGACTCCTCCATTTCAGCATGCTACACCACCTCCAATCCCTTTGCCGCCACAGCAGAGCGTCGGGGCTCTCGCCGCCCTGACACCACCCGGAGTTTACTCATTGCCTGCTGCTGAGTCCGCAGTTCGTCCTGACGTGATGACAGGTACCTTGTTAGTGGACTCATGTGAAGCCTTTGTTCTTTTCGACTCTGGTGCTACTTATTCCTTTGTGTCCCGGGAGTTTGTTAGAAAGGCCAAGTTGGGTGTCCAGCAAATTTCTCAATCGGTTGTTGTTAGTACTCCAAGGGGTATCATTGCTAGCTCCGTAGTATGCCCTGGCTGTGTGGTTGCAATAGATGGCGAGGAATTTGTTGCCAACCTTATGGTGATTCAGTTAGAGCCATTTGATGTTATCCTGGGCATGGATTGGTTGCATCGCTACCAAGCCGTGATTTCCTGCTTCTGGAGGACAGTCACTTTGCAAGCTCCTTCGGGGAAGGAGATAATCTTTCAGGGGAATGCACCCTCGTGTTCCCTCTTCGTGTTGGCCAGCCTGTTCCCTGGCCGACGTACAATGAAGTCTGGGCTACTTCTAGCCCTTACGGAGAAGCCAAGTGCGCCGTTACACATTGAGGACATTCCTGTGGTGCGGGAGTATCCCGATGTGTTTCCTGAAGAGCTTCCGGGTATGCCACCCAAGCGGGATGTGGAGTTCAGAATTGATCTTGTTCCTGGCACAAGACCTATCTCCACGTCTCCCTACCGTTTGGCACGACCCTTGCAAGAGGAGCTGAAAAAGCAGTTGGACGAGTTGTTGTCCAAAGGCTTGATTCGTCGCAGTGTGTCACCTTGGGGAGCCCCTGTCCTATTCACCGAAAAAAAGGATGGGAGTTGGCGCATGTGTATAGATTACCGTGCTCTCAATCAGGTGACCATCAAGAATAAATACCCATTGCCTCGCATCGAGGACCTGTTTGATCAATTGAAAGGGGCCAAGGTGTTCTCCAAAATTGATCTGCAGTCTGGGTATAATCAAATCCGAGTTCGCGAGCAAGACATCGAAAAGACAGCTTTCTCCACAAGATATGGGCACTATGAGTTTACAGTTATGTCCTTTGGACTGACGAATGCCCCTGCTGTCTTCATGGAGACGATGAACAGTATGCTACACAAGTATCTGGATGACTTTGTTGTGGTGTTCATCGATGATATCTTGATTTATTCCAAGACGGAGGAAGAGCATGAGCAGCATCTGAGGCTTGTGCTTGAGACTCTGAGGAAGAATCAATTCTTTGCCAAACTGAAGAAGTGCGAGTTTTGGATTTCTGAAGTGAGCTTCCTGGGACATGTGATTAACCAGGAAGGCGTTTCAGTTGATCCAAGCAAGATTTCCACTGTCGTGGAATGGAAGAGGCCATCTAGTGTTAAAGAAGTGAGAAGTTTTCTTGGCCTAGCTGGTTACTACTGGCGTTTCGTAAAAGACTTCTCACTCATTGCCAAGCCAATGTCTCAACTCACACAGAAGGGTGTGAAATTCCAGTGGACCGATGAATGTGAGCGCAGTTTCAACACTCTGAAGGAGAAGTTGGTAACCGCTCCTGTGCTTACACTTCCTGAGCCAGGGAAGCGTTACACGGTCTACTCAGATGCATCTCGAGTGGGTCTGGGTTGTGTGCTTATGCAAGATAATAAAGTGATCGCATATGCCTCGCGACAGTTGAAGAAGCATGAGCAGAACTACCCTACCCATGACTTAGAGCTTGCCGCAGTAGTTTTTGCTCTAAAGATTTGGAGGCATTACTTGTATGGAGAGACTTGTGATATTTTCACTGACCACAAAAGCCTCAAATATATTTTCACTCAGAAGGAGCTGAATTTAAGGCAGCGAAGGTGGTTGGAGTTGATTAAAGACTATGATCTCACTCTGCAGTACCATCCGGGCAAGGCAAATGTGGTTGCTGATGCCCTTAGTCGTAAAATGACACCACCCACTCTGGGATGTCTCGTTGCTGACTTTGAACGGATGAGAATTTCCTACTGTTTCGCTGGTACAGCACAGGCTGAGATGCAGCTGTCGCTGGAATCAGCAATCCCAGAGCGAGTAAAGGAGGCGCAACAGCATGATCAGTTGCTTCAGAAAGTGAGGAAGCGACTTGATGAAGGTAAAATGGGGGATTTCAGTCTTGATGATTCAGGTGCTTTGCGATTTAAAGGCCGCCTTTGCGTGCCGCAAAAGGCTCAAGTCAAGGATGATATATTGAGGGAAGCTCATCGTACCCCCTACTCGGTGCATCCTGGTGAGACTAAGATGTACCGTGATCTCAAGAAGAGCTTCTGGTGGAAGAGGATGAAAGTGGATATCGCCAAGTATGTGGCATCTTGCGGGGTTTGCCAGCAAGTGAAGGCTGAGCACAAGCGTCCCGCTGGGCTATTGCAGCCTTTGGAGGTTCCTCAGTGGCCATGGGATGATATCACCATGGACTTCGTAGTCGGCTTACCTCGTACCCAGCGAGGTAAGGATGCGATTTGGGTAGTGGTGGACCGGTTAAGTAAGTCCGCGCACTTCATCCCCATTCGCACCACGAACTCAGCGAGTGAGTTGGCACCCATCTATGTGCGAGAAATTGTGAGGTTGCATGGTGTTCCCAAGTCGATAGTTTCGGACAGAGACGCTAAGTTTGTCTCCAAGTTTTGGGAGAGCTTACAGGGCGCTCTGGGCACGAAGCTCCAGTTTAGTACTGCCTTCCACCCGCAAACGGATGGACAGTCCGAACGCACCATTCGGACACTAGAGGACATGTTGAGATCCTGTGTTTTGTCCTGGAAGGGTAGCTGGGAGGATCATTTGGCACTTGCAGAGTTTGCTTATAACAACAGCTACCACTCCAGTGTTCGAGCAGCGCCATTCGAGGTTTTGTATGGGCGAAAATGTAGATCACCATTGTGTTGGGATGCAGTGGGCGAGAAGGCAGTGTTGGGACCAGACTGGGTCCAGCAAACAGTAGAACGAGTGGCGGAAATTAGACAGAATCTGCTAGCTGCCCAGAGTAGGCAGAAGAGCTACGCCGATGTTAGAAGGCGAGAGCTACAGTTCGAAGTGGGGGATCGTGTGCTCCTGAGAGTATCTCCCACTAAAGGCATAGTGCGATTTGGTACCAAAGGGAAGCTTAGCCCAAGGTACATTGGGCCATTTCGAATTCTGGAACGGATTGGAAAGCTGGCGTACCGTTTGGAACTCCCTGACTCCATGCGAGGAGTGCATAATGTGTTCCATGTGTCAATGTTGAGAAAGTTCTTGCGAGACCCAGAGCATGAGATTGTGTTAGAACCAGTGTCCTTAAAACAAGACCTCACCTTTGAGTCCCGTCCAGTTCGGATTCTGGAGGAATCAGAGAAGGTGTTGAGGAATAAAACGATAAAGTATATTAAAGTGCTTTGGTCGCATCAGACTGAGCGAGAAGCGACATGGGAGTTGGAGTCTCGCATGCGCGAGAAGTACCCAGAGTTGTTCTCTTCGGGTACGAGTTAATGTTATGTCAAGAGCAGTTATGTTTATTTTGTTCTTTCGTGCGGATTGCTGAATGCCAGAATTCGGGGTCGAATTCTGTTAAGGGGGGTAGAATGTAACACCTCACCCACCTGCCAGGGGGATGTGGCAGCCTCAGGCCTGTCCTAGGCGTGCATGCATGCCACCTGTGCCTTGCTTCCTGCAGAAGCCAACACCCCCCCCCCATTTTAGCACCTCTGCCACAGCTCAACCCACCATATGCTTCTCCTCTTCTTCTCCACCGAACCATCCCCCATAGCCACACCCCCTTCATCGTCCAAGCCATCTCCCGGGTAGGTCTCCTCACCGTAGCTTTTAGAGAAGAGAGAGGGAGGGTGTACCTTATGCAAGCCGAGGAGGGTGGTGGCGCAGGCCGGAGCCGAGGACGAAGGCTAGGCGGCTGGCCGAGCCGACCGGGCGGCGGCGCCCCAGCGCCCCACCGCCGCACGCGCAAGGGGAGGCGTGGATCCGGTCGGGGCCGGCCGGATCTGAGGCGGGGAAGAAGGGGGCGAGCGGGGGAAGCCGGCGGCGACAGGCTGCGGGCCGGCGACGCTGCGCCGCTGGAGGGACGCCGAGCGCCGCGCGGGCGCGCGCGAGAGAGAGAGAGAGAGGGAGGCGGGAGAGGAGAAGGCAGGGGGCGACGGGAAGGCCGCCGGCGACGCCGTGCCGTGTCGGCCGCGCGCGCCGCCGCGCCGCCCCGGGCGAAGGAGGCGAGGGGTGGAGGCCGATTCGGCCGGAAGAAGTTGGGGAGAGAGAGATGGGTGAGGGAGGAAAAGAAGAGGGGGTCGGCCGGGTAAGAGAGGAAGGAAAAGAAGAAAAAAAAAAGAAGAAAAGAAGAGGAGAGAAAAGAAAAGAGGAGAAAAAGAAAAGAAAAGGAAAAGAAAAAGAAAAAAAAGGGGTTTTAGTGCCGCTCGGCAGATCCCTGAAAACCCACGCGTTTTACGCCCGAACCAGTTTATGCATAAGTATCATCGTCGCTCGTTTAATCACTGGTTTCGTAAGATGCGTTAAATCGGAGTGTTTGCTTGTCCAGGTGGAGGTCCCGAGCCGGCGCCGTCCGCACGACGCTCCACTTCGTTTGGTTAACAGGCAAGTACATGGTAGAGCGGTAGACCAAGGGTTATGAATATGCGATGTTTATTTGGTATGATGATATCTATGTAGAAATGCGTTGATTACATGATATCTATGTGGAAATATGATATTTACCTGACATAAGGTTGCATGGTAAATGATGGCAATGATGATGGAGGTAGGCAAAGATGCTTGTCTACTAGTAATGCTAGTGATAAGCGTGAATATGATCATGGGCATGTGCATTTGCATGAGGAGCACTCAAGAGTGAGGGCGGTGAGAAAGTCCCTAGCTATGAGTAAAGCTAGTGGACTAATCCGGAGTGCTCTTGAGTAAGACCTACTTCGGTAGGCCTCCACGGGAGTGGAGGGGCCCCGTGCCTATGAGGGCGGGCCCACGATGGGTGAACATCGACGGGTGTTCACTCGGCAGTACCGGTACTTGCAAAGTGAAGAGCATATGAGCATGAAGAGTAATGAGACATGGCATTGATGGCATTGCATTGCTTGGCTATGAGAATGATGTTATGAACATGATGATATATGTGCACTATGATTATATGCTTACTTATGTTGGTAGTGTCTATTGTTCTATTATGTACTTGTTGAGTCTTCAGACTCACCCTTGCTTTGTTGATGTTTTTAGGTGACCGTTGAGGATGTCTGGCTCGGGCGGGAGTAGCACATGAAAAATCAACACGACCCAGCAGCACTTTTGTATCACTTTTGCCAGTTACTTTAGCTTTTACTAGGCTAGAGTAATTGTTAAGGATGTTATGTGGTATCTGAACGTAGCCATTCAAGTATCTTTCAGAGTTGATTTAAATTCTTCTAGTGTTGATAATGGTATGAGTATGCAGTGGTGGTAGCATCCTGGCCCAGTGGGCGGGCGGGGTGTTACAGTTGTGGAAGACTGGAGGGCAAGGACCTGGCCCCTTGCGGTGACCTGGAGGTTCCGTGTCGGTGAGAGCTGTGGGATAGATGATCTGGGCGCAAGAGCAGCGCGCTGGAAGCAAAGAAAGATAGATTAAAGAGGATTGATGTATTCTTGTCTTTCAAATTACAATCTCAGTCCTTTATATATCGGACAGACCAATCTACTTTGGGTCAACTTCCTAATCTGAATAGGTAACAAACTCTTAACTCTTAATATCATATCTATTACTACCTTGAACTCTAGTTACCGAACTGGTATCACTGTAGTCCATCAGGCGTTGTTGCTTGTTTCTCCGTTGCCTACTGGAAGTCCTTTTGGTCTGCGCCTGGAATATGTCTTGCCCCACATGACATGGAAGGACATATGCTAGTAAGTATTGACATTTAATTACTAGGATTGATAGAATCAGGTAGAATCGTATGTAAATTTTGATCATGATCCTACCATTTTTTTTTGTAGAATTGTAAGGGTATTAAGATTCTACCAAATTAAGATCCTACCTAGGATCGAATCAGCGTAAATTCTTAAGATTTTGAGACTCGAATCAAGATTTTGACAACCTTAGTTGCTGCCCTAGGGTTTACTTTCATCTGATTCTTGGATTCATAGAAATTTGCTAGTAATTAGGTCTCCATCATAGGGCTACTTTGAATGTGTAGTTTTGTATACCGGATTACTTAGTATCCGATATGTTCTTGCCACATTATAGGATATAGAAACAATATAATCATGTAAAATTTCCTGGATTTTGTAGATCATCATAATTGTTTAATGGTTGGTAATTCTTTGGATACGAAAATAATTGCAGCACCTCAGTATGTTTTCCCCTATGTATTTCATCTTTAATCCCGTGTGAATCTTGTATTTACTTCTCCGGAAGTATTGCAATGGAAACTTAGTCTGCTTAGTATCATTCTGGGACTACAAAATAGTAGATTGCAACATGTGGTTTTGATCCTTGCTGGAATCTTTGCACAATCCACAATGATACACTTTCAGTATTGTTTGTGGTGGAATTTATACCATAGTATAAAGAGGAAATCATTTTTACTTTGTTCCTTTCTTTTGAGAACTGAAACTTGAGAACAGGTCGTGGACTAATGTACTAATTTTAATAAGAGTAAAGTCCATTACCGGTCCTTAAACTTTTTTTTTCTCGAACTACGCAGGAGAACTGCGTGTCATTTCATTAAGAAGATAGAAAAACAATGGAAAGAGGCGAAGAGCCTTTTCCAAAACCCACACAAACACACAAGAACACACACACAAACACAAACACGACCATCACCAGCCCCTCAGAAAAGTAAGAGGTTTAGTTGACTAGGGCAAGTGATCTCAACAGCAATTCTTGGAGCGCTAAAGCACCGGCAGGACACCAATTGTTAGAGATAAGGTTAGAGATAGACTGATATTCGGTTCAGGTAAGTACCTGACCGAAATCTGTCTATTAAGGAAAGTTCCTGATTGTAATCTGCCGCAGAGATGCTTTGGAAAGTCCTGGCTATAGATAGAATAGATTGATCTGTTGTAACAGCTCTTAGAGATATACCAGGACTCCTTAATCTCTGCGGCAATACCTTGTACTCCATGGCGTTTACAGCCTATATAACATGCAGGGATCGGCGGTGATCCTTAACCCAAAACCCTAGAACTTTACATGGTATCAGAGCCACTCCTCAATGGCGAATTCATCTTCTCTTATCACCGCCACCTCTCTAGGGCATCCTGTGACAGAAAAACTTACCAAATCCAACTACACGCTGTGGAGAGCCCAGATTCTTCCAGCAATTCGAGGCGCAAGACTTGTCGGCTACCTTGATGGATCGGCAGCTGCACCAGCGGAAGAAATCACCACCAAAGACGGCGAGAAGGAGAGCAAGATCTTCAATCCGGCGTATGATTTGTGGCTCGAAAAGGACCAACAAGTCCTGGGCTACTTATTCTCTTCTCTCTCGAGAGATCCTGACTCATGTCGCCTCCAAGAAGACAGCTGCAGAGGTCTGGAAGGCTATTGAGCAGATGTTCACTGCGCAAACTCGCGCGCAGGCTGTCAACACGCGCATCGCCCTCGCAACAACAAAGAAGGGCTCCATGACAGTTGAAGAGTATGTTGGGAAGATGAGGGCACTTGGAGATGAGATGGCAGCCGCTGGAAAGCCACTCGGTGAAGAAGAACTAGTGTCCTACATCCTTGCCGGACTTGATCTGGAATACAACTCAGTGGTGACCAATATCACTGGGCGATCTGATCCGGTTTCAGTTGGTGAGCTTTACTCTCAACTTCTCAGTTTCGAACAGAGATTGAATCTTCTGCAGGGCAATCAGTACCAGCCCTCTGTCAACTCTGCGATGCGTGGGTCTCCTTATGGATTCCAACGCGGTCGTGGAGGGCGCAATGGAGGCCGAGGCCGCAGTAACGGAAGTCGCGGCCGTGGAGCAGCTCCAAGCAATGGTAACCGAGGTACTGCTGATACTCGTCCCACCTGTCAACTCTGCAAGAAAAAGGGGCATATTGCTCCGGCCTGCTGGCATCGCTTCGACGAGAACTACGTCCCTGAAGAGAAGAGTGTATCTGCAGCAGTAAACTCTTATGGCGTTGATACAAACTGGTACACTGACACCGGCGCAACAGACCACATCACGAGTGAACTTAATAAACTAGCAGTTCGTGAGAAGTATACCACTGGTGATCAAATCCACACGGCAAATGGGGCAGGTATGGATATTCATCACATTGGTCACACTATTGTTCGTACCCCCTCTCATAATCTTTACCTCAATAACATTCTTCATGTTCCTAGTGTCAAGAAGAACTTAGTTTCAGTTCATCGTCTTGCCTCTGATAATCAAGTTTTCCTTGAGTTTCACCCTACTTTCTTCTTGATTAAGGATCAGATCACGAAGAGAGTTCTTCTCAAAGGCAAATGTGAGGGAGGCCTTTACCCCCTTTCATCCATTCCTTCGGCTGGTTCCAGCAAGCAGATCTTTGGAGCAATAAAACCATCGTCTTCCAAGTGGCATAGCCGTCTAGGTCACCCTGCATCCTCAATAGTGCAGCAGGTCATTAGATTGAATAATCTTCCTTGTACCCCAGAGTCCAATAAAGCAACTGTCTGTGATGCTTGTCAACAAGCAAAAAGTCACCAATTACCTTATTCTAAGTCCTCTAGTGTCTCCAAATCACCTCTAGAGTTGATTTTCTCAGATGTTTGGGGTCCAGCATGTGAGTCTGTAGGAAGAAACAAGTTCTATGTCACTTTTATTGATGATTATAGCAAATTTGTGTGGATTTACTTGCTCCGTTACAAATCTGAAGTTTTCCAAAAGTTTCATGAATTCCAGCAACTTGTTGAACGGTTGTTTGACAAAAAGATCATCTCTATCCAAACAGATTGGGGTGGTGAATATGAAAAACTCAACCCTTTCTTTAAGCAAATCGGTATATCCCATAGGGTCTCTTGTCCTCATGCTCATCAACAAAATTGTGCTGCCGAAAGGAAACATCGGCACATCGGCACATCGTTGAAATTGGTCTCTCCCTTTTAGCTCATGCATCTATGCCGCTTAAATTCTGGGATGAAGCATTTGCTACAGCCACATATTTGATCAACAGGACACCTAATAAGCTTTTGCAGTTTGCAACTCCTTTGGAACGTCTGTTTAAGGTCAAACCCGATTATGAAACTCTTCGTGTGTTTGGCTGTGCTTGCTGGCCAAATTTGCGTCCTTATAACACTCGCAAACTTCAATTTCGCTCAAAACAATGTGCTTTCCTAGGCTATAGCAATATGCACAAGGGATTTAAGTGTCTTGACATTCAGACTGGTCGTATCTATATATCTCGGGATGTAGTTTTTGATGAAGAAGTGTTTCCCTTTGCTCAACTCCATCCCAATGCTGGTGCTCGCCTTCGGTCTGAAATCCTGCTCTCTCCCTCCTTGTTTGGCACTATTGATCACGGGGGTGCACAATTAACTGATCAATATGATGATTATCCTGATAATACTAATGATACCGATGTTTCTGATCCTTCTGCTTCTACTTTAGACACTGTTCAGCAGGATCAGCAGGGTGGACAGCAACAGCAATCTGCACATTTAGAACAGCAGTAGCAGCAATCAGCTCAGCGGTCTGAAAGTCTGTCTGAAAGTCTGCGCCAGCAGCAGCAGTCTGTTCAGCAAAATGCATCCATCTCCAAGCCACTCATTACTCAGGTATACAGTCGGCGTCCTAAAATTACTCCACCCTCACATATATCTTCTGCTTCTCAGCCTTCACTGGAGGATATGCATCAACCACCTGAGATAATGTCTGCACATGAGCAAATCTCAGAAGACCTCTCTGACAGTTCTGCGATGATACAAGAGGTGGTATCTTCTTCCCAGCACCGACCTGTCACCCGGCTTCAACAAGGTATTACCAAACCAGTGATATTCACAGATGGTCGTGTAAAGTATACTGATGGAAGAATCAAGTATGGCTTTCTTGCTGAAAATGGTGAACCATGTAATTTGGAGGAAGCTATGCAGTCTGCAAACTGGAAGAAAGCCATGGATGAAGAATACATGGCGCTTTGGAAAAACAAAACATGGCACCTTGTACTTCCTAAGAAAGGGATGAATCTAATTGATTGCAAATGGGTGTACAAAGTGAAGAGAAAAGCTGATGGAACAATTGATAGATACAAAGCTCGCTTAGTGGCAAAAGGCTTCAAACAAAGGTATGGCATTGATTATGAAGATACTTTTAGTCCAGTAGTTAAAGCTGCTTCAATTAGACTTGTTTTGTCCATTGCAATCTCGAGAGGATGGAATCTTCGCCAACTTGATGTTAAGAATGCGTTTCTTCATGGTGTTCTTGAGGAGGATGTGTTTATGAAGCAGCCACCAGGGTATGAAGATAAGAAAAAGAGAGATTATGTGTGTAAGTTAGATAAATCACTATATGGACTAAAACAAGCTCCTAGAGCTTGGTATTCAAGACTAAGTGAGAAGCTGCTACAACTTGGTTTTCAGCCTTCAAGAGCCGATACATCACTCTTCTTCTATAGAAAAGGTGATGTGACTATTTTTATGCTCATCTATGTGGATGATATAATTGTAGCCAGTTCATCAGCTAAAGCTACACAAGCTCTTCTCAAAGATCTTCAAGGTGAGTTTCCACTAAAAGACCTAGGTGATTTACATTATTTTCTTGGAATAGAAGTAAAGAAGATAGATAATGGAATTCTCCTAACACAAGCAAAATATACTGCTGATCTGTTAAAACGGGTTCAAATGCAAGAATGCAAGCCAATGAATACTCCTATGTCTACTGTTGAAAAACTGACCTTAGAAGGAGAGAAATTAAGTCCTGAGGATAGCACAAGATATAGAAGCATAGTTGGAGCTTTGCAATATTTAACTTTGACAAGGCCAGATATCTCCTTCTCAGTAAATAAAGTATGCCAGTATCTACATGCACCAACCACTGCACATTGGACGGCAGCTAAAAGAATACTCAGGTACTTGCAACACACTATGGGATATGGACTGAAAATTACTAAGTCTCCTTCTATGTTAGTTTCAGGATTTTCTGATGCAGATTGGGCTGGATGTCTAGATGATAGAAAATCCACAGGAGGTTTTGCTGTTTTTCTAGGGACCAATCTTGTATCCTGGAATGCAAAGAAACAACCTACAGTCTCCAGATCTAGCACAGAAGCTGAGTACAAAGCAATGGCTAACTGTACAGCTGAAATAATGTGGATTCAGACTTTCCTCAAAGAGTTGGGAATTTCTAGTCCTCCTGCAGCTCGATTGTGGTGTGATAACCTTGGAGCAACTTATTTATCTGCCAATCCAGTCTTTCATGCTCGAACTAAACATATCGAGGTTGACTATCATTTTGTGAGAGAAAGGGTAAACCAAAAATTGCTTGATATCAAGTTTATTGCTACAGGAGATCAGATCGCAGATGGTTTCACCAAAGCTCTACCTATCCAATGTCTCAGAAACTTCAGAAGCAATCTCAACTTAGTAAAGCTGTGATTGAGAGGGGATGTTAGAGATAAGGTTAGAGATAGACTGATATTCGGTTCAGGTAAGTACCTGACCGAAATCTGTCTATTAAGGAAAGTTCCTGATTGTAATCTGCCGCAGAGATGCTTTGGAAAGTCCTGGCTATAGATAGAATAGATTGATCTGTTGTAACAGCTCTTAGAGATATACCAGGACTCCTTAATCTCTGCGGCAATACCTTGTACTCCATGGCGTTTACAGCCTATATAACATGCAGGGATCGGCGGTGATCCTTAACCCAAAACCCTAGAACTTTACAAAGGCTACTCTCATAATCAATAGCCTGCAGGACAACTTCTAATCTCGGCCTTGCTCCTTCAAAAACACAAGCATTCCGATGCTTCCAAAGTTCCCAAGCAACCAAGATAATTAGAGAATTAAGGCCTTTTCTCACTTCCTTAGGAACCCTCTTCGCAACACTACACCACCAACCAGAAAAACTAGTTACATCCGGGCTTGGCGCAAGGTTGGCCATGCCGAGTTTATGAAGAGTCATGGTCCAGACTTGCCGCGAGAAAACACAAGAGATAAGAACATGTTGGATTGTTTCATCGGCTTGGTCACAAAGCGGACAGGTAACAGGATGAGGAAGTCCACGTTTGGCCAACCGGTCTGCAGTCCAACATCGATTCTTAACTGCCAGCTAGATAAAGAATTTGCAACGTAAAGGTGCCCAAGTTTTCCAAATACGCCGCCACGGACCAAACTTGATGGATCCAAAGAAAAAAGCACCATAAGTAGTCTTGCTTGTATAAGCCCCAGACTGAGATAGGCGCCAAACGTGCTGATCAAGAATGTCATGTTGTAGAATTATATTGTCCACTAGATATGCTGTGTCATCCCGATCCATAGACTTTTAAAGTATGTCATCCCGGTCCTTAAACTTTCAAAGTGTGGCAATATCGTATGTAGTTGTAGCAGTGAACTTTTTATGCTGTGTCATCCCGGTCCATAGATTTTCAAAAGAAATTGCCACACTTTGAAAGTTTAAGGACCGGGATGACATACTTTAAAAGTCTATGGATCGGGATGACACAGCATAAAAAGTTTAAGGACCGGTAATGGACTTTACTCTTTTAATAATTAGGATCTTCTCTCTCTGGTCTTTTCTTCCTGATAACCTGGTGAAGTTCTGATTCTAATGCTTTGTGTAGAGTATGCATGCTTCAAACTAACTTGTAGTCCACATGAAATCTGATTTGTTTAAAGATCAATATTGCTTGTTAATTTGTGACTTCGTTTGTAGGTTTGTCTTAGTACAATGGAATGTTGGTGACTTGGTGTGGCTTGCCGTGCCTGTTTTCCTAATGGCAATACCTAAGATCTGTGATCACAATGTAGATGGAAGCTAAAAAACCTTTCAATGAACTGAAATCATCATCTCACAAATAACAACACATTTCAAGTACGAAAGAACTTGTCAATATAAAATTGACGTTTTAACTTTCAAGTAGAGACGTTGCTTAGGCAAATTGGCCAACCACATTTTAAATTTCAAGTAGAGAGGTGGTCAAGGAGAAATGGTGAACCAACTTTTGTATGCTGTTGGTTTCTTGGGTTGCCTGTTCTGAAACTTTGTGTAAGTGGTTGCTATCTTTCATTGAGAATATGTTAAGAGAAGAATTCTTTTATGTCAGTTTGCATTCTAGTGTCTTAAGGTCTTACATGAACTGGATGCCAAATTTATTGTGAAAGGGGATCGTTTATTCCATTTTAGTTCATCTTAGATGGAAATACCAATCGTAACTTTGAACTGCACTGTGTTAAATGCTCTATATGTTCAAGCTCTATTTGGCCTTTTCTAAAGAAAATTTTTAGAGAAAGTCGTCCAGCCCCATCTCATCAAGTGACAGAAAAGCTCATGTTTTTTTGGCATAGGGATATTGGTGAGCCTTGTTAGTTGTTACCATCGTTCATTTGGGGCTTGAGCTTCAATGTCCTCATCATCTGTCAAATGCATCTCTTCAGAAGTTTGAGGAGTGTAAATTTTGGAGCTTTTGAGCATCCGTGCCTCAGCTATATTTCCGGAAGGTGCTAACTGCAGAGCTCAATTAGACTTCTTAACTAAAAATTGCACTTAGCATATTGTTTTTATGGATGTGTTTGTGTGTATTATTTGCAGGTACTGTGAAGGACCTGGATGCTGTTTTACAATAATGGCCCTGATCAAGGAATGAAGTGTTGACGTTTGATATAAAGGCACTTTTAAGCTTGACCCTTAAGAGCTAAGTAGACACAAGTTGCATGCCCAATTGTTGATAAAATGATAGTTGATACTGTGTGGCATGTGCTTCTAAATTCATCGATTTGTGTTAAGTAGACACAAGTTGCATGCCCAATTGTTGATAAAATGATAGTTGATACTGTGTGGCATGTGCTTCTAAATTCATTGATTTGTGTATGGGGGAATGAACAAACATAAAAGTGTTTCCTCTTATGGTTAATGTGACAAGAATATGGAAATATGTACCTATTTTCCCAATTATTCATAATGCATCCATGCTCTGCCATTTTTTACTGTAAAATACAACTGTTAGCACTTAGCAAGGAGTAGTCAAATATGTTGATACATAGCATTGTGGTTGTTGCAGCTATGTGCAAATTTTGAACTAATTTTAAGTGGAGGGGAGCATGCATATCTTTTGTTGATAAAACCAAGGTAAGCAGCAATATATGGTGTGATCAAATTAGAGTCCTATTATTACACTATTGAATTTTAATCTTATAGTTTGTCTTATGCCTGTCCATGTTAAATCCATGGCTATCTTCATGTCTGATACATTAGTTGATTTGGAAATTATCATATATTTGCCTTGGATAGGAAGGTATATGCACTTATAATGTGATGTCCATGTCAAACCCATGGGTGCCAAACAAGCGCCAAAGTAAACATCTTAGATATTGCCATGTTCATGGTTGAAAACTGCTAGGTCCTGCAATCGTAGTGAGGACCAAGATTTAGTTGATTTTTCTTGGAATTACTCTAGCAATATGAGCAATTCTTTCGAATTCCAGTCATGCTTCAAAATTCTATTACACCTCACAACCCTTGTCGTATTGTTTTCAAGCCAGAAGGCTTGGTGATTTCAGTTCTGGAGAAGGGTTACGACACCGTGGTCACATTAATGGGTTGGGACTTGAGAGGGCTCATTGCTGATTAACTTGAAGCCATGCTCACAGAAGTATTTTATCACTTAACGAAATCCAGTAGGCCAGGCTTTAGTCACTACACGAAAAATTCAGGCACTTTCCATTAATGCCAACGTGTTATTTACCTTTGGGTTAGAGGAAAGGTGCTTTCGGATGCTTCCATTTGGAATATCTCTGGTTATAGCTGGTTGCAGAAGTGGTACAATAGTAACATTTCGTGCACCTATTAAATTATGCCCCCCTCATCCTAGTCTTAGAGAAAGTGATTAGACTTGTTCCTGGTTGGAGTCAAGTGGACCACCTTCTATAGGCCCTCTTGCCATTTCATCTGCATATAGGGTACCTATGTATGGTTTTGTGGTCCAGCTCCAGCATCATATGATTGAGAAATGTTGGAGCTGGTAGTAGTTTTCTGACTTTATAAGGGATTAAGGACATGTTAATCATGGTACTTAGTGTACAAAATTAGGATGATATATGTGCATAAAATATGTAAGTCACTAAATCAGTGGATATTAATGAGAGAGAATTGCTTATAAAATGACATGGAGCTCTTCCAGCTAGGAAATGGGCACTTCTGTGAGGATTTATGCACGCATTTATTAACTAGTCAGGCCATGAATTTGCTTTATGATATTTGAGACATGTCTGTTTATAAAATACGATATCCATTGGTAGTTAAGAGCTTGAACAGGCTCTATGTTGCACTGTATCATTG
This sequence comes from Dendrocalamus latiflorus, assembly GCA_017311315.1. Lineage (NCBI taxonomy): Eukaryota > Viridiplantae > Streptophyta > Magnoliopsida > Poales > Poaceae > Dendrocalamus > Dendrocalamus latiflorus. The sequence continues at coordinate 17,407,595 of CM029655.1, read as the reverse complement.
ATCATTCCTGTATTTGCATAATCAAATATTAGCCAGATTTATCTAAGACCTGTGCATGACGATGTAGTGGGATCATTGGCAACTGGCAAGTCATAATGTTTTGTCTTTTCTGATTATTAAAATGATATTAGTACATTCATAGATACATGATACCTCTGCTCGAAGGTTAGTGCTTACATGTGCTCTCCTAGGTATATATACCTCACCTAATCACCTAGCCCGTTGGAGCACCTCTGCCATCGCTGGTGCACGATCCTTTTTTTTTTGGGTTTATGGATCTATTAGGCTCCGTTTATGGCAGACAAACTTGTCTTCATGTCGACTTAGGTAGTAATAACTTGCCCACGTATGGTGCTGCACCAATAGCGCTCTCCCAGGTCAATGAACTTGTTATTAATGAAACCACGCTTTGATTTAAACATTTCCCTTATGATATTTGTGTTAGTAGCACTACGAGAGTAACGACAATTTGGGGAGTATATAAATAATGCCATTAAATTCTCTGCCTATCTGGTTGGTCCATGTTAGATTCTTAGTGGGATGTGTGCATCTGCAGCATCTCTGCCTATCTGGTTGGTCCATGTTAGATTCTTAGTGGGATGTGTGCATTTGCAGAACTATGTGTACGTGCGGGCAAGCGCACAAGTGTGTGTGCATGTCGTAGCAAATGTCTAACACCACGATGCACGAACTGAATCCTGGAATGATGTCCTGTTGAAGTTATCATCAATTTGAGAGGAGGGGGAGCTAAATTTGTCCAGCTTGATCTTTGTTATTGGAGAATAAGGGTTTATTTGACTAAGAGCACTGTTTTTTCTTTCTCTTTCTTTTTGGCTAGGAGACTAAGAGCACTGCTGTGCATAAGTTAATTGAAATGTTTAGGAAAACAACATTAACAAGTGGGCTTGGTGTATCGGTTGGATTTTGAAGAGCTGACCTATTGAATATTGATGAGTGCTCATACAATTTCAGTCACGTGATTGATTAAAACTTATGATCCATTTTTGTGCTAGCCTCCTAGCATTTATAAAATTACAGAGTGAGTCAACACTTTGCTTATTAATATAATGGGCAACTCTCCTTCCTGTTTCTGTTTCAAAAAAAAGGAAAAAATACTGACGCCTTGCTTGGTTTAATATTTTCATCAAATATCTTCTTTTCTTGCATTTGAATTAATAACATATTGCACCAATGTTTTTCAGTATATCTGCTAAAAGGTATGTGCAAACTCAGAACTCATAAGAGATACATAGATGTAAATGTTTATTAAGCACAGAAAATAAATATAAGCTGAATTAATACGGGTAATAAATAAAAAATGAATAAGATCTAGACTTGTCCTAAGGGTTGACATTAGGACTAGACTTTGGAGTATTGATACATTATGAGGTTCAAAATTTTTGGTTTTCTTTATTGAAGTTAGGCTATGAGGTTCATGGCAGTTTCTTCAAGCCATTGGGTTAGTAGTTATGTCTCCTCTTACAACGTGTCAGTTGTTTGCATTAGTTTACTCCCAAGTTCGTACTAGCATTAAAAGGAGCAAGCCTCCACATAGCGAAGATTAATGCGATGCCTGCACTCTGAGTCCACTATCATTCAATACAAGTTAAATAACTTATATAGCTTAATTTAGTTGCACGCTCGTGCGTGTGAGCAGAGATCAGGCGTCTGACTCACTCCTGCAAAGTTAATGCTCAGGATCTGTTTAATTATGATTAGATTATGATATTTAGCCTTAACTCGATACGAAACCGGGGGTTACAGAGAGCTGTGGCACTGCAAGGTTAAAATATTGAGGAGATGTTCCCTTCGTGGGTGGGATGATCTATTGTCTATTCTTCCAATGCAATATGGGAAGACATGGGAAATTAATTGCAGACGTCCAATTGGGAAGATTGTTTCCTCGATACCTTTTTCTCTTTTCATTCACAAAACCTGCCGTGTATAAGGCCCATTAGTCATGTGTGTGTTCGGGTCTTCAGAAGAGGTAAAACTACTGCTACAATTTGACGTAAAATTATCGCTAAAATTCGTGCATAGCTGGTTGGTTGTTGAAGCGATAATTTTAAATTTTAAATTACTTCTGGAAGTAACTCAATCATGAGTTCCCTAATTCATCATTGTGTTTTCTCTTTCAGGATTTGAAGGTACATCTTGCGTAAGGCCACGTACAGATAGAATTTCTGAAGTGTAAATTTAGTTTATAATGCATAGTTGATTTGAAGTACATTTCTGAATAGTAACTGCAGTGAGCTGGTAATGCTTTAAATTTCTAGCAGATTTGCAACAAATGTTGTGCCCCAATCATGGTTGTCACGGCGACCTTGGCGACCACGGCGCCTAAGGGGCGCCAGGACGCCTAGTCGTCCAGGCGGGCGCCTAGTCGTCCTCTAGGCGATGCTAGGCGAGCTAAAGCGATTCACTTAATAAGTACCTGACTACTTAACTAAAGCAGGAAATTAAAGAAAAGTCAATAACAATTACATATCTAATACATCGATGAGCCTGCTGTTCTTTTGATCTTTTTACATGAAGCCAAACACCTCCATTTTTTTCTCCTCTTTTCTTTTCTTTCTTTTCTTTTCCTTCCTATTTTCCTTTCTTCCTATTTTCTTCTCTCTTTCCTCCTTTTTCTTTCTCTCCGCCGGCCTCATCCTTTCCCCACTCCCCACTGCCTCCTCTCATCCTCTCTCTCTTCTCTCTTTATTTCGGTTATAACAACAACAGAGCAGAGGAGCAGACAGCAGAGCAGAGGAGCGTGCGGGGAAGCGGCGCGCGGGGGAGGCGGCAGAGCAGCAGACAGCAGAGCAGAGGAGCGCGCGGGGGAGGCGGCTCGCGGGGGAAGCGGAGCGCGGCGGGAGGGAGGGATGCGGCGTGCGGGGGAGGCGGCGTGCGGGGGAAGCGGAGCGCGGCGGGAGGGAGGGAGGCGGCGCGGCGGGAGGGAGGGAGGCGGCGCGGGTGGAGGGAAGCGGCGCGGCCGGAGAGGAAAGGGGTGGACGGCGTACCTGGCGGCTGGCGGTGAAGCTAGGGTTCGCGTTCGCCTCTTTGCCTTCGCGAGTCGCCAGCAGGTATGTCTCAGTCTCACTGCTTCACTCCCGATGCCTCTTAAGCTTTCGCCTCCTTCGCCTCGCCCGACGCCTTGGACGCCATGGCAACGCCGCAGACGCCGCGTCGACCTGGGCGCCCGCCTACCTGGCCAAGGCGAGGCGCTCCTCCCCGGCGTCCCCTTCCCGGCGCCTGGACGCTAAGGCGTCGCCTTGACGACGCCAAGGCGACGCCGTGACAACCTTGGCCCCAATTAGTATGAATATATTGTAAATTCTGAACAAACTACCTAAGCAAAACTCTCCTCATACTTACAAATCAATCTCAAATCAATCTTTGGACCAATTTGTGTATACTCCAAAAACATCGGTTAACCTGGGTCTTCAAAAAACATACCACTGACCTTTACAGAACAGCTTATCTAATGTCATCAAGAAAGGCGCCAATTTTCAGAATGTATATTACATCTCAATCGTCTACTCACCACATAATTCTTGGCATTTTATTCATATAATCAGTGTTTTTACCAATTATGCTCCGTGATTAGCAGCTACTATGATACAATATTCTACAGAACAATGATGACAATTACTGAAAATTGTCGTTGATGAATGCTACAGCGCTTGTTAAAGAACAGCTACTCCGTTGCTTATGGTGGATTTTTATTACAAATAAAGGTACGGTAGTATATTTCTTGTATAATTTTTCTACATTCAAAATGAATTTACACCTACAATTGAATCAAGTGTACATCATGGCTTCTTGACATGCACATCCATGGTATTACAGCTCAAGTTTTAAAATGTGCTAAATGCACACCCTAAAAGTAGCAGCACTTGGTAAGTATCACAGCTCAAATTTAGATAAGAGTCTAAACACAGCTTATTAACAGCACTTAACTTAAAAATAGGGCAGCATTGAGTTGTATCCTACACATTCCAGCGACCTCTAATTCAAATATGGAATCCAAAACACACCTCGTTACCAGCATGAATGAGTGACATATCAGCACCATGTGGCTGTCATTGTAGGGTGGGGTTTTTTTTTCAACTGCAGTTGATAATTTATATCTGCGGTTGATAGCTTTTAGGCTTAGTGCGAGGACTTATACAAACATACCGAATACCAATAAACCATTTTGAAAAACAGGGAAGAAGCTATTCTGTTTATTTGTTCAAAAAAGTTATAAGTCATAAACTGAAGAGAGAAGTGAGTTACACCGCAAATAGACCGCAGCACAAACATTCAGTTTTGCCCCCCATAGTGTCCGTTTGGATACATATAGCTAAATAATATAAGCTAAAACGGAAAAGAATAATAATAAATCATAAAATGTATATCGAAATCAATAACCAGTGATATGGGAAATCGCAATATGTTCAGCCACGTTGCGCTCGAAATTCAATTGCTTGGCAAATGAATCAATCCACAAAATATAGTAGTGCCATAGACGAAACCACAATAACAATGATCACGAGAGATCACTCACTCGGGAGACTTTCTCCCCTAACCTCTAATCAAGCTCGTTAGATCCCTCCATGGAATTAAAGACGAGCACATGGGTTTGGCACTAAACACCGACTAATCACAATTTATACATGCAAAAAACCATATCCTTACTAGGTAACCTAGTGCCACAGTTATGAGCTCGCATTCAAGTCAAAACCTCGTCTCCGTAGTTGGGCTAGACATGCCTTCAACTCCGAACCTCTACCTGCAATGTTAAACACGTCACCCAGAATCGTGACGAATGATGGCGAAATATTATACGATTGGGTAAACTGAATTTTAATCTTTGATCCCGAGGCCGATAGCACTGGTTCTGGATCCCAAAACCATCCATTACTGCTTCCATTTGCCCCAAAAGGATGCATTAATGCCAGAATTAGTCCTCACAAAGGCAACGTTTTTTTTTCTTCTCCAGATGGCTGTCTCTTAAACCATGTAGAATAGCGGCAGCATTGACCAAACCCAATGCAACACACCAACCAAAAAAACTTTAAGTGAGTTGCACGTTATCATCATTAATCAAGGTGGAGATATGGAAGCAACCTTGGAGGGATTACACTAGTGAGCAGTAGTATGGAGTACTTGTACTACTAGCATGACTTACGAAAGTTTCACTCTTTTCTTAATTGTAAGGATGCAACATCTCTAGGATACTAACAAGTCAACCGTCGAATTTAATATCACTTGTCAGCATTTAAACATTGTGTTGATATGGCTGTGACTTATGATTTTTGGTTAAATTTTTTGAATTTTAGTTATTTGTGACAGAGATAACGGAGAGATACTCGCTTGCTATTTTAGATGGTACAGATATTGAGTTTTTAACGTATACTACAATTAACTTATAGACTCTATCTTAAAAAAATACTTCGTTTAAATGTTAGATATTATAGCAAAAATGAAAAGCTGGTTTCAAAAGCTAAAATTCAGGTGGTGATCATTTGGGCTTTTTTTAGTGGCTTATGGCTGAAAAGCACTATAGCTGACTGGAAAAACACTGTAGCTGACGGAGGCTTATTTAGCATAATTAAATTTAAAAAAAAAATAAAAAATATAAAAAAATATTAGCCCATTACGTATAATACAAACAAACACGGGAAAAAAGAAGCGACAAAAAAGCTCAACAAAAAAACCAAAAGTTCAGAAAAAGATGAAATTTATGAATAGTGAAAAATAAGTCGGAAGCTAAAAGCTGAAGCCAAAACGATCATAGCCTCAAACAGGCCCAACGGAGCTGAAATTTCGAAGTGGGAGATGACATTAGGAGGGGCTGCTCTAATGTGCATCAAACAAAGTGGCAGTAATGTATACTTAGCTCTTCGTCATTGTAGTATGAAGATGAGCACCAGAGCCAACGCATGGGTACATGGTAGGCCTTGCTTTACACCATTTTGAGAGACCATGTGAGTAGATTTTTTGAGAGACCATAAGAGTACATTTAGATCAATTTATGATGAACAATTAGTAGCTATATTGAGTTGAATCTACGGCTTTATAAAGGGTTTGCAATTTTCTGAAATTCAGGTTGCTATTAGGTTTAGACGATAGTAACGGTCAGATGCCGACAGTAGTACCGGCCTGGTGACGGCTGTAGTGCAGTCATGGTGGCCGTGATACTACCGCAAGTGTGGTGCAACCAAATTTTAGTTGGCAGTAGCTATTTTTCAGAGAGGGTTGTTTTTTGGGGTTGGCCATGTTTGGTAGTACCGATGCAAGACCGTGGTACTACCAGAAGAAAGGTATGATCAGACCATGGTTGACAGTACTACCATGGTGGTAATACCGGCTTTGGTAAGTGGTTATATCGCTCCCTTGTTACCGAAAAATGGACGAGGAGCGGTAGTACCGACCAATGATTGGCGGTACTACCGAAGGTGGTATGGCCAGCATGTGGTGTGCGATCATACCGGCTGAGGCAGTTAGGTTTTAAAATTGAAAATTGTAGGAGATTTGATCATGAGATGATCTTGGAACTCTTGTCATGGTTGCATTGTGTTGCAAGTTTATGCTAATGTGGATTAAGTTGTGAAGAATTTGTGTCCGAAAATGATTTATTGGTCTTTGGATATATATAGAGAAGCTTAGAGGCAACTATAGTCAATGACAGGCAGCCGAGGCTAAATCAGGGTGGATCGAGGTCCAAGTGGTCAAATTGGTCATGTAGGATGATTGGGCTCAAGCATGGTGCATGGAAAATTCAAAGAATGTGGTTGAAGGGAGGTTCGAGCAACAGGTTAGATCAAGTTGGCTTCATCGGTTTAAGTGAGGTGTGATCTGGTGGGAACCAAAAATGAGAGACTTGCCGATGGGAGGGAAACCATTGATTAACCTATACGTGGTGTGCATGGTGGCTTGCACGACAAGATGAAGACATAGTCAAGGGTATTGCGAAAAAATGCCAAATACCGAACTTGAGGTCTACTCCAAAACCATGGCGCGGGGAGACGCAAGGGAAGTGGTTTAGGGTTAGGCTAGGGTTGTATTGAGTGGATCAAACACCCCGCTGTGAGTGGGTTGATTCTTATAAACTTTTAAAGAGCATGTGTGTGAGTGAAAAACCCTGTATCGTGGGGGTTAACGGGTTTCAAATTAGATGGGATCAAGTCTAAGAACCTCGTATTTCTTGATTTGATTTGGTTCCTGACATCCTTACTTAGGTCTATACTAATTTTGATAGCATTTAGACAGGGTTTGATCAAGATCCTCAAATTTGGTTTGTCTCATGAGGTTTGTATGTAGGATCAAGGTACGCGGTAGTACTGTAGCGGTCATACCAGCCTACCTAAGTGGTAGTACCATAGTGTCATCATACTGACCTCAAGTTGCGGTAGTACCATTGCAATCATACCAGCAGTACTACCGGTTCTGCAGTTGAAGGCTAGCTGTTGATATGTTTTAGTTCCAGATCTTTGTTCTTCTTGTGTAGGAGGTGTAATCTAAACTTGATAACTTTTATAGTCATTTGAGTTCATTTGAGTGAAGAGTTAGAATATTGGGAATCAAAAAAGCTTTTGCAATCATTCACCCTTCTCTGATTGCTAGTTTTGGTCCAACTAGTAGTATCACAGCTCGGTTAAATTCTTACTCATGGATCTTAACCAGTCTTAGAGCCATGGCACAGATAAGTATTCCACCAAGCTTCATGACTTCGGGGAGGTCAACTTCCCATATTGGAAGGTGATGATGGCCACCTACATTTAGGCCTAAGGCCATGCTATCTAGGAGAAGGTCAAGAGTTCCTATGTTGTCCCTACCAATGATCAGATCTCTCCAGTAAATCTTTCAAATGTGGAGGCAAATAACAAAGCAAGGAACCTCTTGATTCAGGGACTCGGCAGAAACGAGTTTGACTGTATGTCTCATCTTAGATTGGCGTATAGTATTTGGTAGACCCTATGTGATTACTATAAGGGTTCAACCGCCATTAAGAAAGTGTGTCAGAACTAGTTTAAGAAGGAATATTAGAAGTTTGAGATGAAACTTGGAAAATCTTTGAATAAGTGTTTCGCTTGCTTTCACAAGATTCTTAGCAACTTGTATGCCGTCGGTGTGACATTCTTTGAATTTGAAAATACACAACAAGTGCTTGAAGCCTTGGACATGGCAGTTTGAGAAATGAAAGTCATGTCCATCAATACCACCACTGTCATGAGTGATCTAACCTTGGATAAGTTTTATTCAAGACTCAAGACTTATGATATTGACTTGTTCTCTCATAAGAGCAAGTCATAGTTGATGATGCTTGTGACTGATCCCGCTAATAAGCTTCCTTCTAGCTCAACCGAGCCTATTTCTATTGATTTTTATTTGTCTACCTTGTATGCTTTGAGTGATGATCAGCTTGAGCAATTTCCTGAGGATGACTTAATCCTCCTATTCACCAAATTCACGAGTCCTCAATGTAGTGAGGATGAGCAAGAGGGGTGGAGGAAGTCAGTTCCAATGCTATGAGTGTGATGAGATGAACAACATTCGAGTCAACTGCCCCAAGCTAAAGGTCAAGGAGATCAAGGAGAATGAGCACCATCGACGTCCACCACCTCGGGATACGAAGGTCAAGAAGTGTAACTATCGCAAGGTAGTCTACCAGGTCCTGTCTGCTCTCGAGCAGCTTGCCTTGAGCGATGTGGACTCGAGGACCGAAGACGATCCACAAGGGAAAAGAAGGCCATGGACTTCACTAGCATGTGCTTCATGGCCAAAGATGATGACGTCTTCAGAGACGATGAACTCTACAGTGACCTAGATGAGGTAAAGCCCTCATACGACGAGATGTCTTGTGCAGTTCTTTGACTAGATCATGATCTTAGAAAAGCTAAGAAGAAATTGACTAGTTAGGACTTTATGATTAAGAGCATGAACAATACTTGTTAGAATTAGTCACTTTTACCTGATGATGATAACTGTGATTCTTATTTGGTTTTGCAATCTGAGTTAGGCAAGTTGAGAACTATTCATACATCTATTATTGGTTAGCTTAAAGTAGCAAATGAAAACATTGATGAATTGAATGCTTGCTTTACTCTTAGCACTACTGTTTATATTTATGTTGTTGATGAGCTACTAGTAACTAAGGGTAACCTTATCAAAATAAAAGCTATGCTTCTTTCAGGTTCCTTAGGGTATGCTTCTCATGCTAAATAACTAAAACTTGCCAAAAATGAAATTGATCAACTCAAGTCTAGCAACTCTTCTGTATGCTGAGGAGCTGGGGACATGTCTGCTATTTCTTTATCATACTCTAAGTGTGCTTTGCTAGATTTAAAGCTCAAGAGTGCCATGAGTAAAATTGCTAAAATTGAATCATTGCCATTAACTCTAACTAATTCTGCTTCCAAGGAATCTGATCCTATTGCATCCACTGCTTGTGCATTCTGTAATGAGATAGGACATGACTTAGATAATATACATGAGGTATTTAGAGTTAAATTTGATCAGTAGCTTAGGAGAGTGAAGCATACTCTCCATGTCTCCTATGGGGCTCTTAGGCTTGAGGTAGTTGTGCATAAGTAGAGATATGCTAGGGCGATGAAAAAGAGTGTGTGTAGCTCCTGTGAGGCCCTAGCCAAAGAAAATACATACCTTAAGAAAACCTTAGCGCGGTTCTTCAATGGCAAGAAAAACATCAATATTAATCTAGACCAATCCAAGATGAGTGTCAAGAATAGAGATCTATATTTTAATATCTTAGTATGCCAAGAAGAACCCACCTAAGGTAGTGAGAGCTCTGGAGAATGGCCTGTTTGATTCAGTTATGAGCCAGTGAAGATTGTCTTCAAGTCTGCTGGTTTTGCATATAGTCCCTCTACCACAGTATGTGCTTCTCATGCTTCAGATGAGACTCCTCATCGAGTCAAATACTATTGCACCTATTGTAAGAGAGATTATCACTTATATCAAGTGGGCTAAGAAGGAGAAGAGAGATAGAGTGAGTGAGAGAGAGAGAGAGAGCTCTTAAGCCTGCATGCTCCTATAGCCCAGAGTGTTCTTAGATCCTCAGTAAGACCTAGGTTTGTAGAGGATTTCTTTGATGGGTTTAGGTCAGTTTCTCATCTAGGGCTTGGTTACCGTGAGGGCAGGATAGATCCACGAGTGTCTATTACATTGGGTAAATGCTAGGCTTTTGTTAGGCCTAGGCAAGGATCTAGGGGGTTCTAGGTAGAGCTTGTGTAGGGGTGCGCCCTCAGGGTAGTCAAGCTTTGCATGATCATACATCTATTTTAGCTACTAAGACTAGTGATGTTGTTCCTGCTCGTCGTGTGTCTTGGTACTAGATCCTAAGCCTTTTATTACTAACTCCAGTACTGAGACATCGATGTCTTCTCGTGTGCTATAGGTTCAGTGAGAGAGAAAGGAGAACTTGTGGCTAGTGGACTCCAGTTGTTCTCGAGACATGATCGGAGATTCGAGATGGTTCTCCTCCCTCACTCGAGCATCCGATGATGAATTGATCACATTTGGAGATACTTCTAGGGAAACATAATGGCCAAGGGCACAATCTGTGACAATGACAGCTTCATACTTAACGATGTGGCCTTGGTAAGTAAACTCAAGTACAACTTGCTTTCAGTCTCACAGTTAATCAATGATGGTCTTGAAGTGAGCTTTAGGAATAGTGCTTGTAGAATTCTATATCAGTCTAGGGATGTAGTCTTTGGAATTTCTCGACTTGGGAGGATTCAATGTTGACTTTGCTAAGTATTGCACTTCTCATCTTAGGTGTCTCATTGCTTCAGAGTATAGAGATATTGTCTTCTGGCACCATAGGTTGGGACACATTAGATTTGATCACTTGACATGGGTTAGTAGTACAAATCTAATGAGAGGACTACCTAAGCTCAAGGGTGAGAAGGATTTAGTGTGTTCTTTCTGTGGACATGGTAAGATGGTTTCCATTTCACATCCACTCCTTACTAGGGTTATGACAGATGACCCAAGTCAGCTCTTGCACATGGATACCATATGACATTCTAGAGTCCAGTCGATAGTAGAGAAGTGGTATGTCATAGTGATTATTAACGATTACTCTAGATACTCTTGAGTATACTTTCTGGCATCTAAGGATGAGGCATTTAGTTATTTTAGAGAGTTGACCCTTCGACTATTAGTTGATCTTCTAGGAGCCCTTAGTATCATTAAAAGTGATAATGAGACTTGAGTTTAAGAATTCATCTTTTTGTGCTGAGCATGGGCTAGAGCATTAGTTCTCTCCTAGAGTTCCTTAACAGAATGATGTAGTTGAGAGAAAGAACATAACCTTAGTTGAGATGACTAGGAGTATGTTAGATAAGCATATTACTCCTAAGAGGTATTGAGCTGAGGCAATATCCACTGCTTGTTATGTGTCCAATAGGGTATTGTTGAGAGCCTCGTTGCACAAAATTTTCTATGAGTTGTGATTTGGTCATAGGCCTAGTGTATCTCATTTTAGGTTGTTTGGTTGCAAGTGATTCATTCTTAAATTTGGCAACCTTGATAAATTTAAATCTAGATCTTCTGATGAGATCTTGCTAGGATATCCTGCACATTCTAGAGGCTATCGTGTGCTTAATATTGAGACTAACAAAATTGTAGAAACCTGTAAGGTTACTTTTGATGAGGCTAGTCCAAAGACTAGACCAGACATTTTAGGTACACAAGTTCAGGATGATCTAGAAGACATCTTCTTTGATGAGTGTGTGAAGAAGATGAGGATGTGACTCTACTCCCTCTCCAGTCAGCTGAAGTGATGCTTCATCTACTTCATCTTTAACTGGACAACCAACTCCAACATCCTCTTCAGCTTCTTGTGGCTCTACTCCTAACTCTACAGCCCATGAGGTAGAGGCCACCTCTTCATCAGGATAGCTTTGACATCTACAACAGATACATCCATCAAATCAGATGATTGAAGATCTTCATGAGTGAGTTACTCACTCTAGGTTCATTTCTCCTGACTCTCATGTTCATTATGCTTTTATTGCTTCCTTTAAACCACGTGATGTCACTCATGCATTCACTGATGAGTCTTGGATCAATGTCATGCACAAGTTAGAGAACTTTGAGAGAAACATGTATGTACTTTAGTTGAGCCACTCCATGATCACAACATCATAGGAACCAAGTGACTCTTCAAGAACAAGCAAAGTGAGGATGTGATAGTGGTTAAAAATAAGGCTAGACTTGTATCTCATGTCTATACTCAAGTGGAGGGCTTACATTTTAAGGAGACTTTTGCCCCTGTTGCTAGACTACAAGCTATTCGGATACTTTTAGCCTTTGCAGCTCTAGAGGCTTTAGACTATATCAGATGGATGTCAAGAGTGATTTTCTCAATGGTTTCATAGAAGAAGAGATCTATGTTAAGCAGCCTCCTGGGTTTGAGAGTCTCAAGTTCCCAGACTATTTCTACAAGCTATCTAAAGCCCTATATGACCTTAAGCAAGCCTCTAAAGCTTGATACGATAGACTTAAGTCATTCTTGTTGAAAATTAGGTTTGAGATAGGTAAGGTAGACAAGATATTGTTTACTCTCAGGCATGGTAGTGATTTCCTCCTGGTTCAAATATATGTGGATGACATCATTTTTGGAGGCTCTTCTCATACTCTTGTTTCCAAGTTTTCAGATAGTATGAGCAAGGATTTTGAGATGAGCATAATAGGAGAATTGAACTTCTTTCTGGGATTTCAAATCAACCAAACGAAGCAAGGCACCTTCGTTCATTAAGCTAAGTACACTAACAACCTGTTTCGACGCTTTGACATAGGGAATAGCAAGCTCGTCTCTACATCGATGGCTTCTATTTCTACTTTGGATCTAGATGAGAATAGCGAGCCTGTTGATCAGAAGGAGTATTACAACATAATCTGCTCCCTCCTCTATCTCATGGCTTTGAGACTGGACATACAATTCATCGTATATCTATGCGCTCAATTTTAGGTTTCTTCTCGCGCATCTCACCACCAAATGGTGAAGCGTATCTTCAAGTACCTCCAGTCCACCATATTTTTCTTCTTCTTGCACCTCTCTTTGTGCTTTCCCAAATGCTGATTTTAGGGATTGTAAGATAGATAGAGTACCTATGGGAGTTGTTACTTTCTAGACACTTCTCTCATCTCTTGGTTTTCTAGGAAGCAATCTTCTGTTGCACAGTTCACTACTGAGGTTGAATATGTAGCTGCCGCATGTAGTTGCTCTCAGATTCTCTAGATCTCATCTACTCGCAAGGACTTTAGGTCAGAGCTAGATAGTGTTCCACTTTTCTGTGATAATACTAGTGTTATCAATATAGCTAAGAACCCTGTGCAACACTCTAGAACCAAACACACACACAAGTGTAGATCTTTTGCATTCATATGTAATATAATGCATTTTTACGTTCTATCATGCATTGTAATATATCCTAGAGCTTTATCCATTATCATTGTTTAAGCCTATATCTAGTCATGCTTTTTTTACTAAGCTTTCTACTTCATATGTCTATATGTGTAGCTTAGCTTGTGCCATGACTAGCCTTTAAATTTGCTTAACTTGAATTGAAATTGTTAAGGCTGAATCATTTGACTAGTTTAGATCTGGCGATCATTTTCGCATTCCTGTCACCTCAAACTGCTTAGTTGAGTTTTGAATCTGAGTAAAGCCTGGTTAGAGCTGTTTAATTCCAACCTTGAATCACTAGTTAGCTCTTGCTTTAGATAACGTTACTCTAAAATATCAAATATGCTCAAAATTGCATTTCAACAATTCTTTCTCGTGAGACAGCTTGCTATTGCACTTGGCATAAACTCATAGGGATTTTTGTATAACCAAGATCATTCTTTTAAGTGTAATATTTAAGATGGTCGACAATGGCTTGCGATACTGAAAATGAACAAAATCCCATTGGTTGAAGTTCAGAAGGCCTTTGTAAATAACTCCTAGTCTAGGATGTGGTTTACTGGGATAAACCATTTAACTAAAAAACTAAACCTTAGTTGAGGCTCAAGAGGTTGTTGTAGATGGTCTTAGTCTAGGATGTGCTTTGCTGAGATAGACCATATGGTTTTGAATTAAAAGTGGGCTGAAGCTTAGAAGGCCGTTGTAAATAGCTCCTAGTCTAGGACTTGCTCTACTAAGATAGGCCATAAATATCTATTTGTCAAAATACTATGTTCAAATATGTCTTGAGCTTAGATGATTCAGTTTGAAGCTTTTAGCATTTTCCATGCTTAATTTAGTTTCTAGGCCCCTCTTTGTCATTTTGATCTAGCATGACTTACATTGTGATACCTCTAGCCATGACATAATTGAAATCAATGTAATCACTAATTGGCTAGTTTTTTTACTTACTTTGCTATATATGTGGCTAAATGATCTTGCAAGCTTCATTTATAGCATGGCTTGGTGAAATACTTTGTCCACTGACCTGGATAATTTTCAATGCTCCTAGTATGACTATTACTTGATAAAATTATCCATGTTGGTATTTCTCCTTTTTAGCTTCATTTAGTTTTTTCCTCAACATCTTGATGAATTTATTGTCAAACGGGGAGAATTTTGGACAAAAATACATGCATAGGCTAAGGGGGATAAATTTGAATTTTTGAGCTTTTGAAGTTTGCAATGAGTTTCTCTTGAGAGTTGATATCAATTTTGCAAATGTTCAGTTCTTTTGTGTCTTTTCATCATGATTAAGGTCATATAGATCAATTACCTTTTCTTTTGGAACTAGAGTGAGAATTTCCCAAAATTCACAATTTAATTTGGATTTGAGTGGTTTTGACAAAAACTTGTAATAGATCAAGTTCTTGCAATCGTTGTGTTCTTGTCTATCTTTGCATAAGTTCTTGTTCTTGCTTTTGTTGATTTGGCTCTTTTCATGCTTTCTCTTGTTCTTACTGTGATCCATGATGTGTAAGAGACATTAGTAGGTCCTTGGGACCAATCTTTGCCTAGCTAGGTCACTCTATAGCAAGAATCAAGATCTTGCTTGGTTCTTGCCTTGTTTTGACCAAGATTTATGATTTTTATGATCGTAGTGTTTCTAGTCCAAACTTGTGACTAGATTATCTTGCTAAGATATGTGAAAGATGATCTGAAAAGTCTCATGATTTAGTTTTCATGAGCAAGAAATAATTTGGTTTTTAGGGTTTGATGTTTTCTTATGACCTAGAACACAATTCTTTCAAATTGGATGGGATCAAGTGCAAGAACTCTGTGTTTCTTGATTTGATTTGGTTCCTGATATCCTTGACTAGGTTCATATTGATTTTGGTAGAATTTGGACATGACTTCAGCAAAATCCTCAAATTTGGTTTTTGTCCCGAGAGGTTTGTACCAAGGATCAGGGCACGCGGTTGTACCGACCTCACTATGGCAATAGTACCACAGTGGTCATACCGGCCTACCTGAGCAGTAGTACCGCAGTGCAGTCATACTGGTGTGTTGTTGGCGGTACTACCAATCTTGCAGTCAAATCTTAGCTGCTGATTCATCTTAGTTCTAGATCTCTGTGCTTCTTGTGTAAGAAGTGTAATCCGAGCATGATGACTTTCATAGTCATTTGAGTCAAGATTTATAATACTTGTAGAATCGAAAAAGATTCTGCAATTATTCACCCCGCACCGATTGCTAGTTTCAGTCCAACACATTTAATTTTAAAGGACTAAAATTTCGTAAGGAGTAGCAGCACATCTATATTCAATTAACAAAACCATCGCTCAACATTCAAGTCCATTTAGTGTTTGTTTTTTAGCTACGCAGAGCATTAGAGGTACTGTGACCAATAAATTCCATTCATGGTCACATTCAAGTTGTGAAATCAATTGGAGGTCAGTCAAATTTTTTATAAGCTTTCGAAGCAATCAAAAGGGCACATAATTGATGAGTTTCAACTTTCAACTGCACACCCAATAATAATTGTCATAATTATCTGATGAGTCTAGCTAACTTCTTTACATGTCCACTGTCTAGCAGTGTTACCAAGACTCAGACACAGGTGTCAGAGTCCAACTCGGATCCGAGTGCCCGATCCGAAAAACTTTAGAAAATAAGATTTTAGGATTTGCCTAATATATATTTTTATTTTAAAATTATATTGAATATATTTTAGATCACCAAATAGGATATAAATACATATCTTCAAAATTGGCATGCTATGACTACTTCGATGTACGCATCACTGTGGATGTGTAGGATCAAACTACGCCAAAAACAGAGCTAAAGAGGTCAAAATCAAAAGAAATCCATTGAGGGAGGAATCTATTTGTAATTTTCATTTGAGGACTAAATCACAAAAAGACAAAAATACCCGAGTCGCCTCCCTTCTTCCTTTTCTCTCTCTCTCTCTCTCTCTCCATTCTCTTCACCCTCATCGACCGTCTCCCTTTCTTCCTTCCCGTCTCTCGCTCTCCGTTTCCTTCACCCTTGCCGCCCATCTCCTTCTCTTCTTCCTTTCTCTCGTTGGGCGCCATCGGCTTGACTC
The DNA here is from genome assembly GCA_017311315.1 of Dendrocalamus latiflorus. NCBI lineage: Eukaryota > Viridiplantae > Streptophyta > Magnoliopsida > Poales > Poaceae > Dendrocalamus > Dendrocalamus latiflorus. The sequence continues at coordinate 17,391,099 of CM029655.1, read as the reverse complement.
GTCGCCTCCTAGCCACCGAATCCGGCGGCCTGCCCCTCCGCCTGATGTGTCCCTCACTAGCAGCCACGAGAGCGACGGCGGCGGGATCCGGTGCAGGGAGTCCAAATCCGACAGCGGCGGTCGACCTGGTGGGATCCGGGCGGGAGTTGGCGTGGTGTAGGGTGGGCGGCCGGGAGACCCGCTAGAAAAGGATTCGAAGCGTGTTGTCCCATGTCTGACACTTGTCGACACCGAGACACATGTCGACGCGGCAAAAAAAATTTCAGACACGTGTGTCCGGGTAACACTGTTGTCTAGCTGGAAAATCTAATGGAGGTACAAGCCATTTGCAAACTTTTGACACAATTAAATTAAATATCTGTCATGAGTTCCAGTTTTGAACTGGACCGGACATGAAGTTCGAAAACTGACAGAAAGAAATTGTGGCGCAAGTGCTTTCTATTAGCATCACAAGCTAAAAACACCGACTTACAGGTTAACAACCAGAGTAAAAGAAGATCCACCACTGATTTCCTTCTTTTGGGTAAAGGATAAAAAAGGCAAAACAAAACAAAACAAAACAAAACAGAAACCCTTAACTGTCACTCCGTTTCTCTCCTTTCAGATTTGCCCATCGACTGTGTATGACCAACCACAAAGCCTCTCACCTCGCACTTCTCTTCCACCCATCGCAGATTATTCGACCCTCCCCTTGCCACTCTCCGGCCATGAATATGTTGGGTAATCAAATGCCTCTCCGTGTGTATACCTCTTGCTGTTGCATTAGAGAAAACCAATTGACCTGCCCCCATCCACCTCCTCCTATAAGTACCTGCCGTCTCCTTTCCAGCCACACCAAACCAACAAGGCTCCGAGCATTCTGACGCTCGGGGTTGAGCTCTCCTTCCCGAGCGAGCATCCCCTACCGCTCTCACCTTGATCTGCACGCCTCCAGCGTCTAGCCGACCCCGTGCCGCAACGGTAAGCTCTACCTCCAATCCCTTGTACCAAGGGTCTGTTTGGCCGAGCTCGACCTCTCTCTCTCTCTCTCTCTCTGCTTTGAAACCAGGCTTCAAGAGAAGCTAGAAAATTGAGGCTTCAAATTCTAGTTCAGTTTGAGTTTGGCTTTTTTGTGGCCTGACTTTGAAGCCCGCATGTTTAACTGGGAAAACGGCTTCAAAGCCCAAAAAGGATAAGCCGAGTTTGACCAAATGCTACCTAAGTTGCAACAAGTGCGTAATTCGTTGCCGAATGCGTAGTAATTAACCAGTTCAAACGTTTGATATGGGTGCAGAAAAGGGGAGTCCTCTCAGGATGAGCCGCAGCAACAGGAAGAGCTCGAGGGGCCTTGACCTGAAGCTGAACCTCTCGCTGCCGGCAGGAGGGGGCTCTTCCTCCAGGAGGGCGATGGCCGACGAGGAGTCGTCCCCGAGCTCGTGCCTGTCGTCAGAGAACGAGCACGGCCTGCAGTGGTCCAACAGCCCTGAGGCGACGTCCATGGTGCTCGCTGCCTGCCCGCGCTGCTTCATCTACGTCATGCTCCCCCAGGATGACCCTCGGTGCCCCCAGTGCAAGAGCCCCGTGCTCCTTGACTTCCTGCAGGACAATAACAACAGCAGCAGGAAGAACCGGAGGGGATGAAAGGAGAGGGCACCCGGCTCCATATGGCAGCACAGAAACATCAAGGAAAGCATTTATATGAAGTCCTAGGTCCAGTGGTTCTCTTTTGTTTGGTCGTTTCTTCAGTGTAACCATGATATCCTTACTAAAATTGTGTAAGCGACACAATTTTGATATATCATGGATACACTGGGGACTATTACATCCCCTGTCCTGGCTTTCTTCTTTAGTGGTTCTAATGAAGTAGCATTGTTTAGGCATAGGACCAGACTTCTCCTCTCCTTTTTTTTTCAATATAACAAGAAAACTTTACCTCCCTGAGGATCTCAAGTCGAGATGTGATTATCATTCTGATATCCATAATAGCTTTATTTCAAGCTTCTCCAACCCATGAACACTCATCTGTTCGTTCTTTTGTGTTAGACAAGTTATGCAAATCCAAGTCCAACATAGAAAATGGGGAAAACACAGGAAGAACAGTCAACACCTTGAAATGGGGTGTTGGAAATTTATCATCACAGGTTAGCTTAACTAACCACTTGGCATTACTACTTCCAAGTTGCCTCATAATGAGGTGCTCCATGGACTCTCTCTACCATCCTTGAAAAAGACTTCATACAATTGAAAAAGTAATGAAATTTCAAATTGGAAAGAGATAGTATTTGAAATAGTTGAAAAACCGACGGTGTGACGCCATGCAGTGAATACTGATTAATTTCAGCATCCGTCACTCTTTCTCTTCCCATTATACTTCCATCTGAATACGTGTATTGTAACAGCAGCAACCTTACTTTAATGCTTCTTTGGTCAAATTTGAAGCTGATAGGGGCCTGTTCTTTTTGGCTGTAGCTTGTGGCTTTTGGCTGCGATTTGTGGCTTTTGGACTGTTTGTATGAGAGATTATAGAGTAACAAAAACTCGTGTGTAGTTTTTACAAATATAAATGAAGTCAGTAAAGTATGTACTACAATTAACTAGTAGACCCTATCTTGAAAAAATACTCCATATAAAAGCTAGTTACTGTAGAAAAGCCGAAAAACAGCTTTTAGAAGCTGAAAAGAACAGGGCCAGATTTATGTTCACTTGATAAAAGACGTCTCAGATTAAGTCCAAATCGTCATAATCAGATATGGAGACCAGCCATACTACAAGTTGACTTGAATCACATCAGATGGGGAAAAGAAGAACATGCGAAAAATAAAAAGCATGTGCTTATAAAGTAGATGCCCCTTAATTTGTGTTCACTGGGAACGGCAAACCTGTCACTTTCATTTCATCTATGAAAGAAAACAACAGTGTCTCAGGCTGTGTTCTGGCTTAGTTCAATGACAAGACAACAGAAAAGGAATGACCCTGCTTAAAAAAGGAATGCAAATGACAAACAACATAAGAAAGAAAGAAGTGATCAAATTTTAAATCTCAGGCCAAAGATATTATGACAACACCTAAAAATATATCTAATTAACTATTACCACATATGAACCTGCTGTAATTGATGCATGTGTCGTGTGAGATTATCTGTTCTTGCCTTGTCCTAGACAACTGGCAAACACATCATCCGATCAAAGTAGATACTCCTGCAACGTAAGAAAATGGCTAAGTGTTACTTTCAGTAAATGAAATCGAAAGATGGTAGAACCAATCAGTGTGCAAATTGGTAGAACCCAATAGCGTGAAACAGATACAGATTAAAAAAAACATTACCCGGTACATATATTAATGTGCATGTTCATTTTGGCAGAACTCTATTGGTTTCATCCAAAAATACTTGCAAGAGAATTAATGAAACAAAAGCCGAATCTCAGCTAGAAGAGATAACTGAAAATTAGGGAACTTAACAAACAAGAAGAAAAACTAGCTGAAAATAGAGCTTAATCGCATACCTTCCACTGTTGGATTCAGGGAACTTCTTAACTCCACAGAACAATCAGCATTCAAGATGAAGCACAGGCAAGCACTGGTATATGCATCCAAAAGTACATGATGTAGAGGGTGTCACATACTGAAGCTCAACGACGTATTTCATGCTGATGCCATATGTGTGTTTTCTAACAGAAAAAAAGTAGGATATGTGTTAGAATAATCTTGTTTCTAGTCGTAGAAGTTGTACTCGTCATTGTCGAGTCCGTGTCCGAGTTCAAGTCGTGTTTCCATTTTCGAGTTTGTTCCGTGTGGTCGAAGTCGAGTATGACTTTGTATCCGAGTCGATGTCGTTGTCGAGTCCCAGTGCGAGTCAGACTGTGAGTCCTTCTCGGAGTCGTAGTCGAAGAGTTGGATATAGAAGCATAGCAATGTAGTCGAGATGATGCACCGAGTTGAGGTGATGTAGTCAAGAGGAGGTGTCGAGCACGAGAGCGATTGGTGTGATTGCAGGCGATTGGTGTGATCGTAGAGCAAAGGGTGATCGGTGCGATCGTAGTGATCGAATACAGAGAAATAAAGAAGAGAAGGAGTGGTTTGGTTCTAGGGAAAATTGTTGAGTATCAAGCGTGGTCGCAGACATGGCCATAACAGAGTTACAACCACGGTGATCGAGTCTACAGTGTGGTCATAACGAGTTACGACCACGGTCACATAGTGAGAAGACATGGTCGTAAAGAAGTTATGATCACGGTCGTGAAAGCAGCTAACGTGGTCGTAAAGCGTTATGACCACAGCAGTCGACAGAGCCGACTACGTGGTCAGAGCAGCGAGGAGTGATCGTAGAGGTCACAACGTGGTTGTAACAACTGTCAGGGTGGTCAAAGAACCAACAGAGTGGTTGTAATGACTTAGGAGGTAGTCGTAGCCTCTTGAACGTAGTCGTACGGTTACAGGGAGTGGTTGTAGCAACTACAAGATGGTCGTACGGGTCCTGGGAGTGGTCATAAACTGCAACAAGTGGTATCAGAGCTAGTTGACTTCGGTTTTGAAGGTCATGGGAAGGCTCAGGGTGGGCTAATCTTCCTCCAGTACCCTCTCCTGACGATCGACAATTACCTAGTGTGGGCAATGAAGACGAAGGCAAACATGCGCGCCCAGGGAGTCTGGGGTGCGGTCGATCTAAAGGGGAAGGACAAGGAGGTGGATGAGAAGATAGATCAGGTGGCGCTTGCTGTGATCTATCAGGTGGTGCCAGATGCAGTGATGAATCAGCTCATCGGTAAGGAGATAGCACGGGAAGCATGGGAGGCACTGTAGATGATGCACGAGGGCATTGATCATGTGGAGGAGGTGCACAAGGTCCAAGAGGAAGATTTGGAGCACATGTTGTTTTTTTGTGGATTTGCAGAGGGAACACAAGAAGCGTTGGAGGCAAAGCTCAACTGAGATGTACACGGAAAAATGGACAGTCTTGGTCCAAGAGAGAGGAGTGGGAGGCTTTGGTAATGGTGAATCCAAGGTGGCTATGGGAGCAGGTGCTCCAGCCCAGACAGGCGTACAATGAAGGACAGTTCAGTCCAGGTGCGAGGTGTGACAAGCGTTGGATTATGCAAGGCTCAGGATGGAGCAAGTGTAGGCGGTAGGGCGGTGATAGCTCAGGCGCAGGGAGTGCAGGTAAAGGGAAGAAGCGGAAGCAAGAAGATTGGCATTATCAAAAAGGAGAAACAAGATTAAGGAGGTGATTGTTAGAATAATCTTGTTTTTAGTCGTAGAAGTTGTACTCGTCGTTGTTGAGTCCGTGTCCAAGTCGTGTTTCCGTTTTCGAGTCTATTCCGCGTGGTCGTAGTCAAGTACAACTTTGTATCCGAGTCGGTGTCGTTGTTGAGTCCTAGTGCGAGTCAGACTGCGAGTCCTTCTCAGAGTCATAGTCGAAGAGTCAGGTATAAAAGCAGAGCAATGTAGTCGAGAGGATGCACCGAGTTGAGGTGATGTAGTCGAGAGGAGGTGTCGAGCACGAGGGCGATCGATGTGATCGCAGAGCAGAGGGCAATTGGTGTGATCGCAGGCGATCGATGTGATTACAGGCGATCGGTGTGATTACAGAGGTGGCGATCAGTGTGATCGCATGCGATCGGTGTGATCGGAGGCAATCAGTGTGATTGTAGTGATCGGTGTGATCAAGTACAGAGAAATAAAGAAGAGAAGGAGTGGTTTGGCTGCAAGGAAAATTGTTGAGTATCGAGCGTGGTCTATAGCGTGGTCGTAACTCAGTTACGACCACGGTCACACAGTGAGAAGACATAGTCGTAAAGGAGTTACGACCACGGTCGTGAAGCAGCTAACGTGGTCGTAAAGCATTATGACTACAGCAGTCGATAGAGCCGACTACATGTTCGGAGCAGCGAGGAGTGATCGGAGAGGTCACAACGTGGTCGCAATAACTGTCAGGGTGGTCGGAGAACCAACAGAGCAGTCGTAACGACTCAGGAGGTGGTCGTAGCCTCTTGAACGTGGTCGTACGGCTACAGGGAGTGGTCGTAACGACTACAAGGTGGTCATACGGGTCCTGGGAGTGGTCGTAAGACTGCAACAATATGGATTCTTATCTGAATAGAAGTAATAGGGATGAGCATGACTGCGGCAGAACACCATCAAAAAGATAGGAAATAAGCCTTGGAGCATTCCTTGTGTTCTTATCAATCTTATTAGCTTTCTCTTGTGGCGCATCATCAGGACAACATCTTTGAGAATTAATTGATGGGTGATTCTTCTGAGCCACAGAGCTCTTGAATCTAAAACTGCTATCACCTCCTCTTGAGGTCCTTCAATAAATGGTAAAAGAACCTTGAACACGTTCCGAGATCTTCAGAGGTTAAATATAGGTTACATGTGTTCCCCAACAACAAATTTCCCTTGCAATGACTGCATGGGTTGAGCTGAATGAATTAGCAAAATATACTGGAAACCAACATTGATCTTCTTGGATAATGCTGTGCCGAACTTCATAGTTGTTCAAGTTCATTTTGCTGCATTTGTGGGTGAAGCTGTCCAGTATGCAACAAAGTCTACATCTGCAATTATATCTTATAGCTGCAGCAAGAATACACAGATGCAATCTTTTAACTATAGGTACTACACCCAAACCTCAAGAAAGCTGATCAACCAAACATATCATTTGAATCGACTATCCATATAAATTAAACAGAATGCAGAAACACAACATTGCAACTCTTTGCATTGCTTTAGACATCAACAAGCTTGATCTCAAGTTACAACCCAGTACTCCAAGCCCAATAAAAAATGCGGCACTACAACACTAGCATTTAAATAGATAAAGCCTCACGCGGCCATGTTTCAGAATTTTCCAGTTTCCACAAAGGAATGCACTCAGATCAGAACTACCTGAAGTACAGCTAACATTGGTATTTATGTAATACAACACTAGGATCCCAAACTGCAAGCTTATAACTCAACAAGAAAGGAATTGAACCATGTGAACGTGTACTTTAAAACAAGTGAAATTTAATGCATGCAGTTTTTTGGGGAACATGCAAAAGTTTTGCATGTCATTGCATTAAGGAGATGGATAAAAAAAAAACAGTACAGCGAAGTGTTTAGGGGTACAGGGGACTAGTTACGAGAGAAAGCCAGCGAAGGAGTGAGGCAACTAGAAAGAAAGACAGAAAGAAAGTAAGCGACGTCAGGAAACATAGGCAGTGCAGCTAAGCTGCGAGAGGGGGAAACTAGTAGCTGCTTCTCAGGGGAGTCAGAAGCGAGTCCGCGCTCGCCCAGCGCCAACAGGTTAGTTGTTGCTTGAGCTTGCCCACAAGCGTTTCAGTGCCTGTCCAATACTCGGCCATTACGTTCGCGCCAAATGGTCCAGAGGAATAGAATAACTATAGAATTGACAATTTTCCTATTGGCCTTGGGCACTTGCTTGCGCATTGAGATCCAGCAGTCTAGTAGCTGTAACGCCCCCGTTTCCAAGGGCGCGTACGGACACGGCATTCCGCAACTATTCACGCATGAACAGTTAGGGAGTGTCGCGCAAGAGTATACCATCGCATGCTTACAGCAAAAGTCCAGCATATATTTCATATAGGGAATAACATCCATTTTGACAGCGGGGCGTGCAAGCCCAAAGTATAATTACATTACAAAAACTCCAAGATCCGCTTGAGCGCGGCCAAGACCTAAAGCCTCGGGTCTTCGACGGGGAGACCTTCTTAACACGGAGTCTTGAATCGCCTTCTTTTTCCTTCTGTTATCTGTGGCATTATGCAAGCCTGAGTACTCCGACCCCGTACTCAGCAAATCACAAAGGAAACCCTACTTTACTATATGCACGGATTAACAAAGGAAGGGAGTATACTTGGTTTATTAATCTCGTGTGGATGCAGTTTTATTTAGCAATCATTTTACAAAATGGACCAAAAACTACTTCTTAAGATCTCAGGGGTTTTCATGAAGAGTTGATTAACCAACTAATCAAGTTAAATTATGTACAAAACTACTTAAGCTTCGCGGCTGGAATCACCCAAGTGACACAGCTCCAATAACCGGGAGCACGGCGTATTCGAATACCATTTATTTGACTCTGCAGAGTTTGCTCAGCTTTACCCACACGATCCCTTAACTCCCGCGACAAAGTTAAGAAAGCCAGGTCGTTTCACTGCTCAATTCTTTATATAGGCTCTACCCGGTAGAATTCCACTCGGGTCTGGCTCACACACTCACACACACACACGCACACAAGCGTCCGCTTCGAGTGAATTCTACCGTTGTTAAGCACCCGCAGCACGGCCTGCCTAACCACGTTACTCAAACACCTACTTCTCACCACCTGTAGAGTTTCAAATGAGTTGAGCAGCTACTAAACCAGTGTTGACAAGTCAACTCCTGTGGTTGAGCGGTCACCATGTCAATTGCTCAGCGTAAGGGTCTAGTCCTTATATTTTTCCCCCGGAGTCCGCAACCCCGGCCAGGTCCGCAACCTGCAACCCAGGGTAAGAGGCGGGCGAAAACCGTCTCGCGGCGCACCACAGCCTCCCTTACCCTATCTTACATGTCGACATACTCCGCCCTAGGGCACGGCATCCCATACTACCCTGCCCTAGAGTCGGGTTTTCCAAAGTCTATTGGCCCGCAGCCACAGCCTTATTAGTGTAAGACTTGAGTGATAATACTAACTTACAGTTATCTAAATTAACAGATAATTATGTCTAGGGTTACCAAGGCATGGCTACAAGTTTAACATGGCTTTTGTCGGTGGTAGGTTTAACTATATAACATGTCATTCTGAACCATTTTATTTTACTTTGAACTAACTTTTCAGAACTAGCTCAATGCAAATAATATATAACATAATTAAATGGCATGGGATACAACATGATCAAAGGATTTGGGACTTGCCGTTGACTGGGACGATCTCGGCTAGCTCGAACGTAGAAACGCCTGGATCCTGAGCTGGCACTTGAACTTCCGGAATCTCCGATACTAGCGTAAACACATAAAATAATAAGGTCCAGCTTGAGACTAATCAAGCGAGGAAAAATAATCTAATTAAAAAGGAGTAAAATGCATAAATCCATAAATGGGGAATTTTAGAAAATTATCTGGGATGAATTTATGGAAATGGAGGCCAAAAATGGGTCCAGAATAATATTTGGAGCAAAGTGGTGAAATTTGAGAATTTTTGGGATTTTCTGTGATTTTCTAGGATTTATTTGGATTTTTCTGGATTTTGGAAATTGGAAAAACATCTGGAAATTCAATTGAATAGTAACGGGCCGGCCTGGGCGCAACAGTGCAGCCCGGCCGGGGAACGGCCTGCGCGGCCGCAGGCCAGCGCGGCCCACGGGCGTCCGCGCGCGCGCTGCGTGGAGAGGCGAGGTAGGCCAGGGCTTCGGCCCATGCTCACGCGCGCCTACCTCGTCCGGATGGCCGACACTTGGCGCGAGCGGACGGAGGAGATGGCGGGGTGCGAGCGAACGGATGGAAGCGGGGAAGTAATCGAACGGCTGGGATTTAAGGGAAGCGGCGAACCGGTACGGAAGATCCAACGGGCGAGGTTAGAAGGCGGGGAAAGGATCCGACGGCAGAGGAGGGGCCACGTCCCTCTCTTCGTCTACCTCTCGCCGGCGCTCGCGACAGAGGGGCAGGGACGGCGGGGCTCCGCTCTCAGGCGTCGACGAAGGACTCTGGAGGCGGGGAATGGTACCGCTAGGTGCGGCTCAACACGGGGAGTTCAATTGGGCGCTCAGGGAGGTGAGGGGGTCACTGGAGATGGCAGAAGGGAGAAGGGGAGAAATCGGGTTTGCGGTGGTGGAAAAGCTCGCCGGCGGCGAGACAGCCCAAATGGTGGCGGCCACGCGGACAGGAGTTCAAGGAGCTCATATCGGCGGGCTTGGCGGTAGCTGAGGGGCTTCCTGGAGTGCTGGCCACGGGAGGGGTGCGGCGGCCGGAGGGGAGCTTCGACGCTGGGCCACCTTGATGCTTCAGCGGGCCAGGGGAGGGCGGCAACGAGTTTGGGGAGAGGTGTAGAAGCTCTGGGTGGCGGCAATTGCGAAATGGAGGGCAGAAGAGGGGGATTGACCTACGAGCAACGCCGGCGCAGGGGAGGACGGCGACGGCGCTGGGGACGACGATGCTTCAATTGGTTGCTCAAGGAGGTTCTGGGGAGCGGTGGGAAGCGAGGTAGGGCGCTGGAGTGACTCGGGGAGCAGCGAGTGAGTGAGGAGGCTGGAGCGGGTTTTATACCCGGCGGAGGGGAGGGGAAACCGTGGGGAAGGGGCACGGGCAGCCAAGGGGGAAAGAACCGGGTGCCAAGGGGGAAGAACCAAGCGGCCAAGGGGGAAGAATCGAGCTCCAAGGGGGAAGAACCGGGCGGGAGAGGCTGCAGGTGGGGCTGAGCGGAGGAGCTGCGACGCGCGGCGGCGGTGGCGTCAGGCGGCGGCGTCAGCACGAGGGGAGGGGATGAACCCACTGTCGCGAAACCGGGCGCGGTCGCGGGCACGCGTAGCGCGTGTGCGCGGAGGAGGACGGGGAGGAGCGAAGGCGCGAGCGCGGAGGGAGAGCGAGGGAGGCGCTCGGGCAGGAGGAAAGCGGGGAGGGGAGTGGCGCCAGCGAGAAGAGGGAACGGGGAGGCGCCGGAAGAAGTGGGAAGCGGGAAAGGGAAAGGCGCCATCGGGAAAAGGTGGCGCCAGGCCGAAAAAGGAAAGCGGGGAAAACGGGGGCTTTCCAAAAAAGGAAAGTTTTCAAAATTCCCCCAAAAATCAGCAAAAATCCAGGAAAAATTTTGGTTTGAATTTTTAGGGCTTTTCAGTAGCCGAGTTTGTGTTATTGGTGGTAGGCAACGTCTGCCAAAGAGGCGTAAGAATTGTGCCCAGACTTGCCGGACCAAAGGGCAAAGGACAAGTAGATGATCGATTGTTTTGGGGTTTTGTTTACAAAAGGGACAGATTGTATGTGCCAACAAGTCATGCCTCGCCAGACGTTCAACTGTCCAGCATCGGTCTTGAATAGCTAGCCACGCAAAAAACTTGCATTTGAGGGGAACCTTAGAGCAACTCCAAGAGAAGAGCTAAATCATTTTCTAAAGGTAAATTTGGCTATTATTGAAGAAAAAACGTCTCCAATAGACTCTGTAAATGACTCTCCAAATTTAGTAGCTCTCCATCCCTCCTCCTTCGCTCTCTATTTTTGGATAGCCTACCTCGCTCACCATCCAGCCTCTTGGCGCGGTCGGCGTTTCCTTCCCGCACGCTGCGCCCCATTCCCGCGCGTACGCGATCCACCGCGCGCCCTCTAGTTTAGATAGCCTGTTGGAGTAGTCTTGTTTTTTTTTGTGAGATTTATTTTAGAGAATAGCTAAATCACTAAATTTAGATACTTCTTTTGGCTAATCTCTTGAAGTTGCTCTTACATTTCCATATAAGGTTGTGAGATGCGAAGTGGATTCCGCCGAGGAAGAATGCATTGCAAGTGGACTTAGTGGAACACCCTTCCGAGGAGTTTAATTTCCATATAATCTAGTCGTCGGTGTGAGGTTGGATAGAGATAGAGGTAGGGTTCAAAATCCCGGCGGCTACTGGCTGGTAATCGCCGGTTACTGTTTCTACCGGTGGAGACCAGAAATCAAAAAAATCGACCAATATCAATTTTTGATTTTTGAATTCTGGCCGGTTTTTCCGATTACTGATTTCAAAACATCCCAAAATTCAAGTTTTGATTTTCAAATTGTAACCGATTTTTAGCTGGTTTTTCCTGTAACCAGCCGGTTACTGTTATCGACCGCCAGACGGGATTTCTTCCGGTTTCGAGTTTTGAAACCTTGGATAGAGGTAACCTTGTGCCATAGGTTCAGGTATTCGGTGATTGCCTGAGCCAACATGGCTCCTTTTATTCCATGGACCCAGGAATTGTGTAGTAGAGCTTGTGCAACCGTGATGGTTCTTTTGATTTTGTTTTGTACAAGTCTGCAGATGGATGGGGCTATATCTTTAGGTGATCTCCCATTGATCCAATTGTTGGACCAAAATAGTGTTCGGTTGCCATCTCCAAGATGAACTTGAGTTGCCATCTTGAACATTGCTAGGATGGCAGGTTCATGTGTAACTTGTAGACTTGCCCATGCGCATGATTGTCCTGTTTTTTGTCCTCATAACCAACACGGACGCAACGTATAGCACATTGTCTTAAGGTCTAGAATTCCTAGACCACCGAGAGCCAATGGCCTGCATATGAATTTCCATCCCACTAGACAGTGCCCTCCCAAGACAGCCTCTGATCCCTTCTAGAGGAACACATGGTGTCTTTTATCAATTGCTTTGATTGCTCGAGACGGTAAATCAAGCAAAAGGAGGTGGTAGATGGGGGCCATTGAGAGGGCTTGTTTGACTACAACGAACAAACTCCCTTTCCATGTCGGGAACTTCCTGATGAATCAGTCGACCAACAGTTGAATCTGAGACTTGGTTAGTCTGGTTAATGAAAGTGGTAGGCCCAGGTAGTTTACCGGAAAAGATGACGGTTAACAAAGTAGCTCTTGTAAGGCAAGATCGACCTCATCCTGTGAGCAACATATAGGAGCAACCATGCTCTTCTAGAGATTGGTGCATAGACCGGATGCGTGTGCTTTGAGTCTTCGTCCTGCCACCGACTTCGTCGACACCAGTCTGAAGCATGGGAGACGGAGTGCGTGCGCTTCAAGTCTTCATCCCACTGCTAACTTCGTCGACGCCCATGACCACGTCATGAAAGACGTGGTCGTGAGGTATTCTATGACTATCTTGTGATCGTCACTTCATCAACACCCGTGTGACCACCTCATGGTCGTGACTTTGTCAACGCTCATCCGACACCTCGCAGTTGAGACTTCATCGACACCTGTCTGAGTGGTGGGGGACAAAGCATGCGCTTCGAGTCTTCGTCCTGTCATTGACTTCATCATCGCCAGTTTGAAGCATGGGGGACGGAGCGTGCACACTTCAAGTCTTCGTCCCACCGTTGACTTCGTCGATGCCCACGACCACGTCATGATCGACATGGTTGTGAATCATTCTACGACCACCTTATGATCATCACTTCGTCGATATCTGTTTGACCGTCTCGTGGTCATGACTTCGTTGATGCCCATGACTACATTATAATTGACGTGATCGTGAGGCATTCTCTACCGCCTCATCATCGGGGCTTCGTTGACACTCATCCGACGCATTGTGGTCGCGACTTCATCGATGCTTGTCCGACACCTCGTGATTACAACTTCGTCGACGCTCGTCCGACACCTTGTGGTTGCGACTTGGTTGACACCCGTCTGGTCGCCTTGGGGTCGTGAATTCATCAACACCCGTTCGGCCACCCTGTGGTCGTGACTTTGTCGATGCCCGTCCATCTGCTTCGTGGTGCGACTTCGTCAACACCCACGACCACGTCATGATCAACATGGTTGTGAGGCATTCTCTGGTCGCCTCGTCGTCGGGACTTCGTCGACGCTCGTTTGACACCTCGTGGTTGAGACTTCATCGATGTCCGCCTGAAGCGTGGGGGACAGAGTGCGTGTGCTTCAATTCTTCATCCCACCGCTGACTTCATCGATGCCCATGACCATGTCATGATCGATGCAGTTGTGAGACATTCTACGACCAGCTAGTGGTCATGACTTTGTCGACGCCTATTTGACTGTCTTGAGGTCATGACTTCGTTGACACCCATATGACCGCCTCGTGGTCGTAACTTCATCGATGCTCGTCCGGCCTCCTCATGGTCGTGACTTCATCGACGTCGATTCAAAGGGTGAGCGACGGAGCATGCGTGCTTCAAATCTTCGCCCCACCGTCGACTTCGTTGATGCCTGTCCAAAGGATGGGGATAGAGCACACGCACTTCGAGGCTTCACTGTGGGACTTCATCGCCTACGTCTATGTGCCGCCCGCATCCAAGACATGACCTCGATGCGGCGACTCCAGCTGCATCAGTGGACTTTGCTGCCCTCCTTATAGGCATCAACTCGAAGGGGCAGTCCGACCCACGACTCCGCTTCTATATGCTGCCCTCATCGGAGGTAGGACCTCGACGGGACGGCAACAGCTTCGCTGTCGGACTATGTCACCCGCGTTTATGCGCCGCCCATGTCCAAGGCATGACTACGACATTGTGGCTCCGGCTGCGCCAGTGGACTTCGCCGACCTCCTCATAGGTGTCGCATCGGAGGGATGGGCCTGCCACCGGCTCCGCCTCCTCATGTCGCCCAAGTTCGAGGCATGACCTCGACGTGGCGGCTTAGGCTATATCAGGGGACCCCACGATCACATCATGATCAGTGAAAGAAAAACCCTATTCCTGGAGGTTTAGAGCGTCCAGACCCCCGGGGGCTGGAGCTAGCAGAATGGCAGTTGCATCAGGTCGCCCCTCGGTACCTTCGTGCTTGCTGTCAGGGGACAGAGGGCTAGGGCAATTGGTCATGTCAGCTTACCCCTCGGGACCTCCGCGCTTGTTGTCGAGGGAGTACTTTTGTGGGGGTGGCTGAGCCCCTTAAGACCATTAAGTTCAACTACTGGGCCTTGCAACAGATCCAACAGTATAGAGATATATGTACACAGAAATGTACCAATGTACTATCATCTTGTGTAACTATTAAGGGGTAGGGTGAGAATTTTCCATTCTATCCCATTCATGTTTATAAACCCCAAGAGTGGCATGAGAGGGAGAGATTCACCCATTTTACTCACTAGCTCTCTCTCCGTCGGTCGGCTCTGTAGCTCTTAGTACCATATTCCCTAAGAGGGAATAGGTACCCTATATCTACTGTTGTGCTTCTACCATAATAGTAGAACAATCTAAATTTACATGTGGCAGATAAAATGACCAATCAACTTTGTCCGAAAGGAACAAAAACTAAGTGGACAACACCTCGCAGAAAAGAAACGATTCTCGACAAGACAAGCTAGCTACAGGCTCACCTCACTCTGACTCTAACGTGTGAATTTTGCAGGGTTCGGTATAAGTTTTTTTATAGCATATATTTTTGGTTTATAATTTTTGAATTCTGATTATTCGTGAAAAAGTATAAAGAGAAATAGTCGCATACGATTTTGACCGGTATAGCTGAACTCAATATACTATCTAATATAATCGACTTATAAACTTTATTTTAAAAAAATACATAGTTTAAAAGCTAGTTAGTACAATAGAAACAAAAAGGTAAAAGTGCAAAGAACCTGGCCATTGACATGCCACGACAAAAAGGCTAGCTACTAGGACGCTTGATTTGTTTAAGCCACACTTGTCGGGTCAAATTTCCATTTACTGCATTTTTACTGTGCCTTTACTGACTGAATCCTCATGCAGTTCCCTATGATACGATTATTTCATATTAGGCAGACATCTGGTGGTCATCCTGTCTCTTGTTTTGATCACGGATGATCGGCCCTAAATTCCAGTCACTGTCTTGAGCAATTAAACATGCTCGAAGCTGATGATTCATGGGAATCCCAGGATGACGCTAGTAGTACTATATACACTAGATGTGCAAGAAAACAAGCAAGAAGTCAACTTTGCAAGTGCAGATGGAGAATTAGATGCTATCTCCATTCCTTCCTTCAGAAATGCTACTCTGAAGAATTGTTATAAAACCAAACTAATGTTGCTATGTCAGAGTCAGACACGTAAGCTTCGTTCCCCATACTTCAAATCTGCTTCCCATAACTCGGCGGTCAGCACCATCAAAGGAACTAACAACTCTTCATCACTAGCTGGATATTCTTTTTTTTTTTGAAAGCACTATTCATTTCAATGCCAATCCAACGGCAGAAAAATGTGAGTTCGTATTCTTCTAAGGAAAAGTTCACATTATAAAGTTACTCGTGTTGAACAAAGTAAGTCTTTCAA
Source organism: Dendrocalamus latiflorus (assembly GCA_017311315.1). Taxonomy (NCBI): domain Eukaryota; kingdom Viridiplantae; phylum Streptophyta; class Magnoliopsida; order Poales; family Poaceae; genus Dendrocalamus; species Dendrocalamus latiflorus. The sequence goes on along the minus strand of CM029655.1, from coordinate 17,375,247 downwards.
AGTGAATCAACTAATATGTATGTCGAATGTCGTTATATGAAGTTCATAATTAAAATGCCGACGGAACTCTCAATTATTAGCTAGTTTTTACACTTAATTTAAAATGCCCCAACAACACACATACCATATGGCTTTTGCTCGACCCCCATAACATGAACAAGAACTACACCATCAACAGGAAGAGAAGCACTGCAAGAAAACAAGAAGGTGGCATCCAAACAGAACCAAAAACCTCGAAGAAAGCTTTAAAGCAAAATAGCCATGTAGGCATGCATTTTGTCGGTTTATAATTGCCACAACTTTTCTTATCCTTTTGCCAATGGAACAGGTCATTAGGCCCTGAAAAGAGCAAGCACTGCCCCCTTTAAGCACTAGCACTTCGGGTCAACCTGAGCCTTAGGATATTCCAACCTTTTCTTGTCCTAAGGAACAGGGAGAGCCTCACAGGAGACATCATGGCACATTAGGAGGATTCATGGCCATTGGTCCCTCCTTTTGATTCTTTTGGCCTAAACTTATCTTCAAATTTGCATAACTTGATGTGCTGACATGTGGAAACGGATCGGCTACAGTGACAACAAACTACGAGTTGTATAGTCTGTTCGATCAAAAATCGATGCTTCAGATCAATCGCAGTGGAAGAAGGGGGCATGCATTTTCTTTTAATTGGGCTTGTGATCTAGACCGTCGGTCGCACGATCCGGCGATCCAAGACGCATGGAGTCTCTCCACGTGCAGCTCCCGCTTGACACGAACTTACAACACCACTCCATACTTTTTTAACCATGACTCGAGCAGACAAGCTTTCCTCCTCAAAAGCTGTAATGGCGATGCTTAATTAAGCAATCAAACATGGCGTTTGATCTTGAGAATGATGACACGCCCGCGCGCGTGGAGATTAAGCTCGTCTCGAGGGGAGCTAACTAACAAAACTGCAGCCCAAGAACTGCTTGGTTATTGGCGATACAGGACAAGAGTGGCAAGGGGTATATATGTTAAATAATCTATGGGAAGAGGTTGAGAATGAGATTTTTCTATGAGATGTTTCAAATTTGTAACAATGCCCAACCTATGATTGTCTGGGATCTCTTCTCAGTCCACACCTGGTGATTAACCCCCTCCATTTCAATCTTCAGAAAGATACATGCATCACCTGTTCTATGCATGCTGTACTTGAGCTCAGTTTCTTCAGATGAATGTCTGGTTGCAAGTCTTTGACATAACAGTCCTGCAGAAGCAGAGCAGAAACTGTAAGTGTGAGATGTGACATCTTACACCGCCACCTTGCATTCCATAGCTTGCAGATTGGGCCAGGCACATCTACTACAGATTTTTGCATCTCTTTGAAATCATGCAGAGATAACAGTGACTATTCGGGTAGTAGTGAAAATGAGATTCAGAAAGTGACAGCATAGGCAAAGTAGTATTTATCCACAGGATGCATATGCAAATTCTTAAATAAGAAATGAGCTGCAATATATCCATTGGTCAAAATAAGGCTAATGCCCATAAGACTAGTGGGCAACAGAACACTGCACCAGCACATCTATTATATTTTGTGCTGTTTTCTAATATTTCCTTCTAGAAGAAAGAAACAGCTATCAGATACAATAATTTAGCAAAGCAGCTTTCCAACACATTAACAACACACGTTTAAAAAAGCCAAGAAAGCTGTTGATCACAGCCAGAGGGCAAGGAACATGATGAGCATACCCCAATTTTCGCAACAAACATGTCCATCTAAAACAATACTAACTGTTACTTGTTAGTAGAAGTTTTCCTTCAAGAATTTGTAAGTTGTCTTACTACTCTCTTTAAGTTAATGGGACACTATTATGCACATGAGGAGAAATCCTAAAAATCCCTACGAAAAGTTACACACAGATGGACATTGTTCAGGATGAAATTCAGCAGACTCCACGAAAAAAACCAGCAAACAATTCATCCATTGAATCTTTGTAAAGTTTTAGCCCCGTTTGGAATTGTTGCCGCCAAGTTTAGGCAGTTCAAGGAATCAGCTAAGATAGGGTCGGTTAAGATAAGAAGCCGGCACAGGACAGGATCTGCTAGGAGATACACCCTCCAATGGATACGGTGCTACTGTTTTGGGAAGAAACCTCTTGCCGGTGGTAACAGGGACACATAATTTTTTTCTCTATTTATGCGAGCATTGGACTTTTTCATATGAAATTCCTGCGTTCCAAATAGAGCTTTAAAAAGAAAGTATCATCTTCATGTGCACAAAAAAATTTACCTTAAACAATAAAGAAATATGGTGCCAAATATATATATATATATATATATATATATATATATATATATATATATATATATATATATATATATATATAGGGATATAATTAGAGTGGATACACACGGATATCATTTATCATTATCATATTCTATATTTTTTCCGAAGTTGGAGACGAACGTGATAGTGCCGAATACCTTTTTCTCCATTCCATACTCGCTCAACAAGCATTCGGACGATCGGATGGACAAAAATTATCCACTTTTTTTTGCATCTCTACACAAGACATTAAACAATAAAGGTGCAATCAGAGCGAACATAGAAAAACTAATCGTCGAAATGTCAAAAGAAGATTACTCAATATTCCCTGCTTATTTAGATGTGATAATCTGTCTATCTATTATCTTATTCTTAAGTGAAATCATAACAGATTTACTCATATCATTTGATATACGGATATATACTTATTTGACATACAGATATATACAGATGGATATCATCTATTCTGTATTATATTTTATATTTTTTCTTTAAAATCAGAGTCCAACATAGGTAGTATCAAAAATCTATTTATTTTTTTTTATATTCGTTCTATTCGATCAATCGGTCATGGAAATTATATGTGCCGTTGGCATCTTTGTACGGAAGTGAGAGTGAGGCAGCACATCAAATCTTGTGCTTGTCATTGGCCAATAGACCATTCAACGGCACTATTCAATTCCTTACTGAAACCTGTCCAACCCTGTAGTAAATGAGCGTCAACTTACCCTCCTCCAGTCCTCCTCTACCTCCTCTCTATAAAACAAGCAAATGCACAGCAGAGCAGAGCGGCAAGGCCACCACCACCCACCCGTCCGTCCGTCAAACGCGGCAGAGCAATGCCTCCCCTGCACCCTCCCCACCTCCACTTCCACAAGCTCAAGAAGCGCGCGCGCGCCGGCGCCACCACCAGCGGCGGCAGACACCGCCCCGCAGCCGTGGCGAAGAAGGGCCTCGTCGCCATCCTCTACAAGCTCCGCGACGTGCACCGCCCCCCGTTGTCCCCGCCGTCCCCGTCCCCGTCACCGTCTGCATGCTACAGGCAGCTCTGCTACCCGCCGCCGCCGTCCGCGTGGCCGTGGCCGTCTTGCCGGCACCCGCGCACCAGCTCGTTCCGCGCGCGGCAGGAGGATGCCGCCGCATACCAGACCGTGAATACCGTCTACGACACGTCGTCGGAGCACTTCCTGCGGCGCCCGTCTCTGGATGAAGCGTCGTGTCTTGACCGGAGCTTCGTCGCTGTGGAGCCGGAGGAGGGGGAGGAGGAGGAGAAGGAGCTTCAGCTGCGTGAGACGGCCGTCGTGTGCGGCGTGCGGTCGGAGCGGCTCTTCTTCGAGCCGGCCGGCGCTGAGTTCTTGTCCAAGCAGGTAATGCGATGCATGTCATGTACTATCCCACCAGACAAGAGGTTTCAGGAGAAGGCACGAGGCAAGACCGAGGCGACCACCGCCATGGACGTTACCGCCAAGAACGACGAAGCGACCACTGCGCTGGCCAGCAAGAACGAAGCCGCTGCAGCGGCGGCGGCGGTGAAGGAGGCCGCCGTTCTGAAGGGTGGCGCTGTGGTGGTGACGGTGGAGTCGGAGGACCCGTACGACGACTTCTGGACGTCGATGGCGGAGATGGTGGCGGCGAACGGGCTGCGCGACTGGGAGGGCCTGGAGGAGCTCCTGGCATGGTACCTCAAGCTCAACGGCAAGGGCGTCCACGGCGTCATCGTGGGCGCCTTCGTGGACCTGCTCGTCAGCCTGGCGTCCTCGCCGAGCCCGTCGTTGCCGTCGCCGTCGTCGTCGTGCATCACCTTCGAGGAGTACTCCGCGATCTTGGAGGAGGATGAGAGCTAGTTGTCATTGAGAAGGACGAGGACTTCGTTTTGTTTCTCTAGTCTCATTCAGACGAGTGTTTTTTTTTTTGGTGTCAATTCTTTTGTTTGCCTGTGGAAGCATGGAAGGTGAGGCATGGATGTGCAGTTGCTGAAACTAATTGATGCTGACCATTAGTGTATATTAATGCTGAGATGACTAGCTAGTTGATCATACCTGCATGTTTTTTTGTTCCTTTGCTCTCTGTCTCGTGTGTTATGCATTGTGAAGTGAACCAACTCTGAAGCAGAAATTTTTGTACGGATAACCTTTTTTTTATTTGGAAATACAGAAATATATCCGTGGTTTCATTTTTTACAAAAATAGCCTCGAATCGCCCAATGGGGAAGCGATTCGAGAATTTCGCCCACCCGAAAAGCGACATTTAAGGAATCTGCGAACCGTTGGGCGAATCAGTGCTGTCGCCTGCACGTTGGGCGACTTAATATAAGTCGTTGTACGGTTGAGCGACTGCAATGCAGTCGCCTAACGCTAGGGCGACACAGGGGGGGTTAAGGCTGCCTGCCCAGCTGGCTCCCACTACCAACCACATTTTTCACTCATTCAGCAAACACATTCAGCGCACAGAGAAGAGGAAGAAGGAAAAGAAACAAGGGGGAGAAGAGAGGAAGGAGGGGAAGAAGAGGAGAAGGAGAGGAAGGAGGGGAAGAAGAGGAGAAGGAGAGGAGGAGGGGAAGAAGAAGAGGAGAGGAGGAGGTGAGGGAGGAAGGAGGAGTAGAAGCTATTCCATCAATTTGGATCCAGTATATTTTTTGGATTATGTTGTATTTGCATTATTATTTATATGAAATGTTGGTGTTAATAAAAATTATAGATGTAGAATAATTAGTACCATGTTAGTATGGAAATATTATTGTAGAAAAAGTTTGGTATGCAATTTGTAGTATGGTATAGGAAGTTTAGTATTGTGCGATATTATTTGACATGTCGCAAAATTGAAATATATATGCAGGCCGACATCATCAATGTCCACTACATTGAGAGTGTATTACGGAGCTGGAACCATTCGTGAAGGTCCGAATGGTGTGGATTTGAGCGATTTTCCGCAAGTCACTCTCGTACTTCCGGATGACGAGAATGCTCGAATGGGAGATGTGCAGCTTTGGCTGACCCGGAGCTTTTCGTTGAACCCCGAGGTGTACAGCGTCGTCGTGCAAGGGCTTTGGAGCCGGTCTCCCACGGACATCAGATGGGAGTTGAAGACATTGGTGCGCTCTGCCACATGGAAGGGTTTTGTGCTAGGTGCCGGCGTCGTGGATACAAGTGTGTGCTGCTTGTGCAACCGTGCTCAGTACAAGCAGCTGAGGAAGCTCGTGCAACAGCCGTTGTTGTGGGAGGTGCTAGCAGCTCGGGCGGGCCGCATGTTGGCGGACATGATGAAGTTGCTCGTCATGAAGCCGATGCGGTACATGAAGGAGAGTTACAGCCGTCAAGCCATAGAGAGCCAACTGGGCAAGCCGATGAAGGAGAGTATAATGAGTACATTGTGCAGTAGATGAACTCTGATGACGAGAGGACATGGGATGAAGAGGAAGCTGTAGAGGACGACGACGAGGACAGTTCCGATGAGGATGAAGTTCCTATCCCCCAGGAATGGAACCGGTTTAATGCGGAGGGTCTTTCCGCACATGATGAGCATGAATCACAATGGGAGTACCATGAGACAGAGGTTCGGTTGCATGCTATGTTTGCTGACAAGGAAGCGTTGCAGGATGCCATCAAGCTTTGGGCCCTTTCAATGCAGCGAACATTTCGCGTCGTCAAATCAAGCCAGGAGCAGTACACTGTGACGTGCGAGTAGACTGGTTGCCCTTGGCGGGTGCACGCCCGTAAACCTAAGTATGAGACTCATTGGATTGTGTCCAAGGTTGAGCCGCACTCCTGCATTCTAAACACTGTGTTGTCGAGACATCGTAACCTGACGTCTGGATTTATAGCCAATGTCATGTATGGGGAGATAGTGCAGAAGAAGGACATGGCAGCCACGCATATTGTGGTAGCTATTGAGAATAAATTCAAGTATAAGATTAGCTACGCGAAGGCGTGGCGGGCCAAGCAGAAGGCGTTGGAAAAACGTTTTGGCACTTTCGAGGCGGCGTACGACAACCTTCCTCGTATGCTTAATGTCCTGCAGGAAAGGAACCCGGGCACATACATCGCCCTCCACGAGAAGCCGTCCATAAGTCCGCCAGGGTATGCGGTGTTGCAGAGAGCAATGTTTGCATTTGGTGCTAGCATCGAAGCATTCAGGCATATGCTGCCAGTGATCTCAATTGACGGGACCTTCTTGACAGGCAATAAGAAAACTTCAAGAAGACCCCGAGGAGCCCTTTCCTTGGCCGGACATGAGGAACCGGTGGTGCAGTCGTCACTTAGTGGCAAACTTTTTCAAGTAATTCCCTAAACAATCTTTGATGAAGCTATTCAAGAGGCTGGCTAGGCAGAACCAACAGAGGAAATTTGATGCTTTGTGGAGGTTGTTGGATGAGCACACTAGGAAGAACGTCGAAGAGAGGAGCAAGGAGCCGGTCACTCCTAGGGCGGCACAACCACAATTCTTGCCGCCAATCGATGCGCCTAACCCAAGTGGTCCAAGAAGAAGGAACTCACGAAACATCAGGTGCTTCGCGCAGTGGATCGAGGGGGAACCGTTAGAGAAGTGGTCGCTGTTGCACGACACGGATGGCGCAAGGTACGGAATAATGACAACTAATCTTGCCGAGGTGTACAATTGGGTTCTAAGGGGTCTCCGTTCTCAGCCCCTTGTCGCCATCGTGGAAGGTGTTCTTCACAGCACAATCCGGTACTTCAGGGAGAGGCACGCTAGTGCCGCACTTCATGCGGCCAATCCCGGAGCATTGTATTCGGCAAAAATTACTGCTTACATGGAGATGAAGGCACAAAAGGGTCAGTTGCACACAGTGCAGGTCATGGGCAACAGGGAGCATCGTTTTGAGGTGATACTCCGTGATAGAGCCGGATTTGGGACGGCTCGTTCACTTGTTACCCACGAGGTATGTCTTGGAGATCATGGAAATGAACCTAGCTGCACGTGCAACAAGTTTAAGTTGTTACACAAACCATGCTCTCATGTCCTCGCTGCATGCGGGACCGTGGGTATGGATCCTTCGAACTTCATGTCCGAGTTCTTCTTTAAGGGGAGGGTACTGCAGGCTTGGTGTGGGGAGCTCCGAGGGTTCAGGGTGGTGGGAAACTTCGCCACTTTGGACATTGCATCGAGGACCTGGGTTCCGGATGTTAACATGTTGAAGGGTGGGAAGGGTCGGCGACAGAGCCGACGTATTAGGAACGACATGGATGAATCACAAGCTGGAACACCGGGTGCACGTTGTGGTCGATGCGGTCAGGAGGGGCACACAGCTAGACGATGCATGTCCTGATCAGTAGTTACATGACTTTTCTGTAATGCACTTGGTTATGTACTTATTTAGTACATGTATTTGCTGTTTGTTAAAATGAGATACTTTTGTGGCTCGTGCACAAGACAATCAATTCATGACATGCTTAACAACAAGGCGCATTATTTCGATCGACCCTCGTACATACTACGGTACAACCATACACATCGTTGCTTATATGCCAAATGAGCCTCGTGGCACCCACATGGAGAACTGCTGAGGTGGACGCCTCGGACGGGGCTGGCCATCGTGGTAGTGGCACGCACATATGCAACTTGGGTTTGCACAGCAACATGTCGGATCGTACGAGCTTCCTATGTTGACAACCTCCTCGTTTCCCCTCTCGCGTTGCATCTGTTGGCGGAGCTCATTGTTCTCCTCATTGAGAGTCTCCATTCGGTACTCCAAGTCCATTATTCGGTCCCATAAAGTACCCACATAACGGTCAATATACCGTTCATGAGGAGGGTCGATCCAGCGGGAGAAGTCGCATTTCGCCATCTGCGAAAAAGGACAGTAAACATGGAGGGTCCATAAGCAATAAAAAAATGTACTATTAGTAGTTTGTACCCCGGAGCGTGGGCATCGGAAGAAACGGCGCCCGCCATCGTTCGGCCCTTCCAGGACTTGCACGACCACGTACTCATTGTGTCTGCATTTCGGCCACGCTGGTTGCGCACGCCGGCTTGGTACCAAGCGGTACTGTGGACCGAACATCTCCCTCCTTTCCAAGGGAAGGTCTTCCTTCGGTGACCCATATCCGACTGGCCCCTCATCTTCCGCCATGGTATGTTCCACCACGAAATAGAAGGTGCTTCTTTGTTCGATTTACAGGGTTTTCTGGCTACAACTTCATGGGACCTCAACCGTGCTATTTATATCGAATGGCGGGACAAAAGAGGGCTGCTTTGCCCAGAGACATGACAAAAGCGCTCAGCTTTACTCGGTGAGATGACAACACATGCCAGCTTTACGCAGTGATATGACAAAACGGGGCAGCTTTGCTCAGTCAGATGACAACACATGCCAGCTAAACTGCCTACATAAAGACTACGATCTGAAAAGCCTTCATACGAACATTTATTGCTACTCTGAAAAGCCTACATAGGAACATTTATTGCTACTCTGAAAAGCCTATCGCTACAGAAACCAACAAAATAGGGGCGTAGGCTGTAGCCTTTACAGTGAGCGTTCACGTCATAGGCATGTATCCTTTCCAGTGAGTTTTCATGTCACCTTTCCTTGTTGTTTCATAAATACAGGATACAGGCTCTGAAAAGCCTACATAGGGACATTTCCATGGACTATGCCCACTGCACCAGATAACCTGCCTACATAAAGCCCTCCTATGTCTTCCATACCACATCTCCTCCTCAAGCCTTCACAATACTACTACACAACACAATACTACTACACAACAATGTCTTCCTGGAGGTCCGACCCGTTTGGAGTGTCGGAATGGCATGAGCGCCCGAAGTGCCATTGCGGCTTTAGGACGATGTTGGGAGTCTGGACGGATCGAGTACAACGAGCCAAATACGGCCGTAGGTTCTTCAAGTGTCCAGACCTGGATGACGACTTCGTGGTAACGACAACAACTAAATCATTTGTTTCTCGTTATCGTTTTTCAACTTGATCCATGACATCTACCATGCCACACATAGACTTGCACGTTCATCGAATGGGTGGATCGGGTGCCGCCGGCATGGCCACAGAACCGGGCAGTGGAGGTGGAAAACAAAGGACAATACTTTGTCAAGATGACTCAGGCTCGCGAGGTGGAACGACAGATGCGGCATGAGCAAGAGCGCCGCGTGAGGGTGGACCAAATCCGTCTGAAGGGCAAGGAGGATGACCTGCAAAGGAGGCGGGAGCAGCTAAGTCTGCGTGAAGCAGCCATCAAGCGTCAGGAGGAAGAGCTTCAAGCTCGTGAGGCAGCTCTCAAGACCAAGAGTGACCGGAACAAGGATGCAGCGGAGCCATCTTCAAGGCGCGATAACAAGGCGAAACAACCACGCTACACCCAGTAGACCAAATGTAATAGACCTAGCAAGTTTTATTCCCTAAGGCAGTACTGTCGGAGTTGCTCTTAGTCGCATATCATGCTATATGTTATGCATGTAATAACAATGTACGCGGCATGTTACTCTCAACTGTATTACGAAGTTTATTTCTATTGACATAAGCTTATTATCTAGCATGTTCGCATTCAATGATTCAGATAGCAAGTCATACCGGTTCTCTCCGTAAACTCTTTCTCAGCAACATCAAAATATCACTTACAACTCTATGTATCTATCGTTCTACCGTCAATCATTCTTCAAAAAAATATTAGAATTTTTTTTATGCATCTACAACATACAGTGCACATAAACTTTTATTACAACTATACCAGATTTTTTCTCTGTTTCAAACTACAAAATTGCCAAAACTCTACAAATTTCAGGGGGACTGAATGAAGTCGCCTACCGATTGGGCGACTGCATTACAAGTCGCCTACCTATTGGGCGACTGCATTACAAGTCGCCCAGCCATTGGGCGACTTCGTTAAATCGCCCAGTGAGAAAGCGACTCCGTGATGTCGCTTTCCCGTGAAACGACATAGCTTCTTGTCGCTTTTCGGGTGGGCGAAATTCTCGAGTCGCTTCCCTATTGAGCGACTCGAGGCTATTTTTGTAAAAAATGAAACCGCGGGTATATTTCTGTATTTCCGAATAAAAAAAAGGTTATCCGTACAAACATTTCCTCTGAAGCATGGTTGCTTCACAATTTTCTTTGCACTGAGTTACTTGTCCAAAATTTTCTTGTGTAAGATCCAGACGGATGACGAGTCAAACATTACCCCTTAGTCATGCAATGCACAACATAGTTTTTTTTAGCTTTTTTTTTGACGTTTTTTGCTTTCTTTTCTCCTTATTACTTTACGTTGTCGTCGGTGATGATATATTTTTATTTTAAAATTTAATTACATTGAAAAAGTTAACAACAATTACATAGTATTTTTAACCATTACAGTATAAAATAAATCATAAATATGAGCTTTTAAGTCAAAATAAATATGACATGCATTGTAGAAGACAATTATATTTGCAAACGGAGAGAGTATAGTTAACATCAAGAATTTTGGCTTTTGATATTTAGTAAGATCGCCAGACATATGCCATGCAAATTGCATGCATGCTATTTCCATTTTCCTCTTGATTGTCAGTACACAGGGCTGTTAGGTTCTCTCCATGAATAAGTACTACCCCCACGCTCAGAAATCCCTTCCAGTGTCTTGCTTGCCTTGAATGCGTGGAGTAAGCACGCAGGGGCCATGAATCTATAGGTGCTTCTCATGACTTAGGCCCCGTTTGGCACAGCTCCACCACCGACTCCTGGAGCTGTTTGGAGCTGTTTTGTGCCAAACAGGGTACAACAAAATAGCTCCACCCAAGGAGTCCCTTAAAACCTGCTGAGACAAAAGTAGTTTCTTGGGTGGAGCTGAAAAAAGTAGCTTCACCCAGCTCTACTTGTGAAGTAAAAAAAAACAGCTCCACTTGTGAAGTGGAGCCGTGCCAAACAGGGCTTTAACTGTCTTAAATTCTGCTCTAACAACTTTCTAGCTTCTGACTTCTTTATTTTATTTTTTTATTTTTGAGGATCTTTTTTCTTATACCTTTATATTGTTAATGACGATATAATTTTTTTATTTTTTTTAAAAAATTAAATTTAATTATATAAAAATACCAATAATTAGAGTGAATTTTCAACCGTTATCATGAAAAGAACTAAAAGCCCCATGAGCACAACCGACAGGGGACAGTAGTAATATCAGCTAGGCCCCATTAAAATCCTTCGGTCCAAGCTAGGTCTCTTGTTGACCGGTCTTCAAGAGTCCCTCAGGGTGAATAGTTCCACTGCCTTAGCCTGTCAACTTGGTAGTATAAAAAAAACTAGGTTAATCAGATTAAGGACATTTTTGCAGGGATACAGACTTTCAATTTAAACTTTAAGCTGTCAGAACTCAGAAGTTGAAGAACCCTCTTATACAAAGGGCAACTGTGATGGCATTTTCAGATAAAATTGAGCTCAAAACAAAGTGCAACCGAAATGCCATTTCAGATAAGATTAAACTCCTTTTCATACTATGAAGCTTAGGCCCTGCTTATTTCGGTTTTTTGTTGGGATTGTGGTTTCTAGTTTCTAGTTTGTTAATTTCTTCTTTTTTCTGATTTTTTTTAGCTTTTTGGAGCTTTTTGCCTCTTTTTTCTCATATTCTTTTATATTGTCCATGATGGGATAACCTTGCGTAGGAAGACACATTTGTCACTTTCCTCCGAGCAAACGCAGATGTGTTCCTGTGGCAACCATCCAACACGCCCGGAGTCCCTAGGGAGGTGATTGAGCATAGGCTAGCTCTACAACCCGGCACAAAACCTGTAAAACAAAAATTATGGAGGCTTGCACCTGATTGATGGTAAACTATCAAATCAGAATTGGACAAGCTACTGAAAGTAGGCTTTATAAGAGAGGTTAATCACTTTGAGTGGTTGGCTAACCTTGTAAAGGTTAAGAAGTTTAATGGTAAGTGGCGTATATGTATAGATTATACTGATCTTAATAAAGCTTGTCAAAAAGATGATTCCCTTTCCCCATATCGACCAATTGGTTGACTCCACTACTGGTTGTGAAACATTAAGTTTTCTAGATTTATACTCTGATTATCATCAAATTAGTATATCTCTAGAAGATAAAGAGAAGACTGTATTTATCACACCATTTGGGATATTTTGCTATGTCAAAATGCCATTTGGTTTTAAAATATTGTTCTAACTTTTCAGTGATTAATGCAATTGACTTTTCAACTAGGCCGAAAATTAGAAGCCTATATTGATGATCTACTCATAAAAATTATCAAATGACTAAATCACATTTCAAACCTACAGGAAACATTCGACAATCTCAGAAAGCACTGCTTGAAACTCAATCCTAAGAAGTGTGTGCTCAGAGTTTCTTCGGTGAAATTGCTCGGATTCCTTATTTCGGCAAGAGGTATCGAGGCAAATCCTAAAAAGATAAAGGCCATTGAGCAAATATGCCCTTCGACCATGAAGAAAGAAATCCAGAAACTCACAGTGTGCATGGCAGTTTTAAGTCATTTCATCATATGACTGGGGGAAAAGGACTTCCTTCCTTCACACTTCTAAGGAAGCATGAGGGGTTCGAGTGGTCGAAAGAGGCTAACGATGCCTTTGAGGATATCAAGAGATATCGTACGAGTGCTCCTGTTCTGGTTTCTCTGAAATCAGAAGAGACACTTTTGACGTATCTAGCTACCACTCCACAGGCAATAAGCACAGTACTAGTCACAGAGCGCGAGAATGTCTAACAACTAGTCTACTTTGTAAGTGAAGATTTACACAGGCCTAAGGAGTACTACCCTTAGGTTCAAAAACTTTTGTATGTCCTCTGCATGTCTTCGAGTAAATTGAGGCATTATTTTTAGACGCACAAAATTGTTGTGTCGTTTGAGTTTCCCTTAGGATAAGTCCTCTAGAACAGGAAAGCAGTGAAATGCATGGCCAAGTGGTTGGTAGAACTTGGGGAGTTCAACCTCCATTTTGTGTCCCGAATGTCTATTAAATCTCAGATCTTAGCAGATTTTATTGTCGAATGGACAAATTCTAAACCTGTTCAGGATCCCCAGTACGCTTCCCATGACCAGTGGATGATGTACTTTAATGGGTCACTTACGCTTAGTGACTTAGGGGATGGGGTGGTCCTGGAATCTCCCACAGGAGATACCTTAAAGTATGCTATTCAACTAAACTTTTAGCTACTAATAACATGGTTAAATACAAAGGTTTGTTGGCTAGCATATGAGTCATGAAAGCTCTCAGGATTCATCAACTACTCATGAGAGGAGACTCTCAACTAGTCGTGAATCATGTCAAAAAAAGAGTACCAATGCTCTAGTATGACTATGTCTCAGTACTTGTCGGAAGTCAAAAAGCTTGAGAGGCATTTTTTTAGTTTCAAGATACAAGATATGCCTTGAAAGGATAATTTTCTCATTGACCAGTTGGCTTGAATGGATTCTTCCCGATCTCAAGTACCAACATGAGTCTTCTTGGAGCAACTCCAGAAGCCGTCTCTGGTCAAAACACCAGAAACAACTCCTAATGAGACAACCTCTCTTGAGTACGAGGATACCTGGATGAGACCCATCTACGAGTATCTTCAGAAGGGTTTCATACTCGATGCCGATCTCGAAGCAGATCATTTACCTAACAAGTCCAAAATGTATACTTTAGTCGATGGGGGTACTCAGTAAAAGGAGTACTCAAGGAGTTCTCATGCGATGTATTCCGTGGAAAGAAGAATTACAACTCCTTCACGACATTCATAGGGGCATCTGTGGAGCTCACGCTTCTTACAGAACACTGGTCGGAAAAACCTTTCGGCACATTTTTTACTGGCCAACAAACTTCAATGATGCCAAGAGCTAGTAAGAAATATGTACAATGCAAGTTTCATAACAGGCAGATACACCAACCAGCTCAGGCTCTACAAACTTTTCCTTTGTCTTGACCTTTTGCGACCTAGGGTCTAGACATCCTAGGACCATTCCCAAAAGAATCCGAGGGCTTCTAATTCCTTTTTGTGGCTATTGATACCTTCACAAAATGGATTGAAGCTGAACCTGTGACTAGGATATCAACGAGATCCGCTAAAAGGTTCATGATGAGAAGCATAATTACTCAATTTAGAGTGTCAAGTCAAATAATTACAAACAATGGTAAGAAATTTTTTAGTGCAAAATTCTAAGAATTTTGTGAGGAATTTGGTACCAAGTTATGCTTTGCCTGTCACCTATCCTCAAAGCAATGGGGCAATCGAAAGAGCGAGTGGCCAAAAAATGTAGAGAATTAAGACTTGAGTCTTCGACTAGCTTGTAAAGCGCTCAGGGCTTGGGTATAAGAATTACCCTCAGTATTATACGCAATTCACATGGCTCCTAGTCAGGCGATAGGAGAAACTCTTTTCTTCCTAGTTTTGGGGCCGAAGCCATGCTCCTCCAAAACTAAAGATTAGGACAACATGAGTTGAGAGCTTTGACAACTCCAACCAATAGCAACTTCGAGCAAATGATATTAACGTACTCGAAGAGAAGAGAAATCAAGCCTTAATATGATCGATAGTCTATCAACAAGCCATGTGTAGATACTACAGCTGTAAGATCCAACCTCGCAGCCTTACTGTAGGTGACTTGGTATTGAAGAGAATTCAGTCCCAGTCTAATCGGAACAAGCTTTTCCCTGAGTGGGAAGGTTCTTACACGGTGGTCGAAGTTACACGACCAGGCTCAGTACGACTCACCACGAAAGACGGCCATATTCTCTTAAATTCTTGGAATATCGACCAATTGCGTAAGTTTTACGTGTAAGATTTCTACTCTTTCAATAAAGTTTTCAGTCTATTCAATATTTATTGTCATATGTGGAGAAGAGCTTTTACGTTTGTTCATACACCTCTAGTACATTCAATATGTTCAACCCGATTGGAGAAAGAGACATCACCTAGTCGAAGTCTCTCCTCTCTGCACGTGGTCCTGCCCACTAGAAGGAGCTTCCTAGCATTGACTCATTTCCAACTCTTGCTATTAGTAAGCAACAATTGAGTTAACCAAGTAAAGTTGAATGAACACGATCTCTAAGTGTTTGTCCTGTTCTCGTTTATGACTTTGATTTGATTACACCTAGTCGAAGAAAGGTAACATCACCTAGTCAAAATCTCTCCTCTCTGCACATGGTCCTACCCACTAGAAGGAGCTTTTTAGCATCGACTCGTTCCTAAATTTTGCCACCAGAACATGATAGTTGAAGTCGACAACAATAGTCAAATGAATCACTCTGATCTCCACATACCTTATTCTGAGTGCTTATCCTATTCTTTTTGTACCTTCGATTTGATTAACCTAGTCGAAGAAAGGTAATATCACCTAGTCGAATTCTCTCCTCTCTACCCGTTGTCCTACCCACTAGAAGGAGCTTCCAAGCGTCGACTCGTTTCTAACTTTTGCTACCAAAATATGACTATCAAAGTCGATAGCGATAGTCAGATGAACTACTTTGATTTGTACATACCCTATTCTGTACTATTTGCTTATTTTATTCATATAAACTAAGTAAATAGTTGGGAGCTAGGATAAAATTATCCATATAACTTCAATTCTTAGTTGTATTTTCATTGTCTTTCATTGTTTTTTGTTTTACGAGCATTAACTACTCAACAAGATGAATTGCAATGAAAGAAAGATGAATTTCATCAACAAAAGGTTTATTTTTTTTTCAAAGTTCTCTATTACAAACTACTCTGATGAAAGATATCCAATTTGCATCCCCTCCATGACCTTCCTACCAGCTGGTTCCATCTCTTTGATTAGACGGGCTACTTCTGCTTCAAAGCAATCGAAATTGTAGTCGGTCAGTTGAAGATTGAGGCTTAGGTCATATGCTTTGAGTTTTGCCAAGGCATAGCTTACTACACCTTTAACCACATCTCGTAGTGAATTAGCCTAGTTGGTCTTCAGAGTAGGTACGAGATTCTCTAAGGCTCTGACTTATCGCCTTATTGTACTTGCCTGAGCAGTCATGGTGTCCTCAGAAGGATTAATTTTCATAGCACCAAGCCCTTCAAGTAGATCATTTAGGAGAGAAATGTTGTCTTGAAGAACCATTTTCAGGGACTACGTTTTCTCCTAGCTACGAGACGAAGCCTCTGCAAGTTGCTTTATTTCGACTATAGCTTCTGCAAAGCAGAGTGAGACTTATTCAGGAAAAACACTTTATAAAAGACTAGTTAGTAAGAACTAGTCGAAGGTAAAGACTTCCTTACCTACTAGTTGAGACTCGAGCTTCTTGACTTCATCCTTATACTAGTATTGTAGCAATCTGATCCTCTGGCTTTTCCCTTTTTCGATACGAGTAAGCTCACCGATTACTTTGGTCATTTCATCGACCTAGTGTGAAGCTTACCCATTTTGAACTCTTTGTCTATAAAAAGAAAAGAGTTAGAGAAAAGCAAGAAAGATATCTGAATAAGCAGTCGTAAGTTTAGAACTTACCATTTATTTTATCTTACAACTTGTCAGTTACAGATTTTGCCTTCAAAAGCTCGATCGTAAGACCAACATTCTCTATCCTTAACTTCTGCATCTCGTGGTCGAGTGCATCAGATAAGGTCCTTTCGTCACTCTTAGACCTGTAAAGGTTAAAGATAAACATGAAGAACTAGACTGCTAGTCAAAACAGGAAAAGACTAAGTATGCCAGTGGCTTACCATCTCTTTGCCTGTTCTCAAAGTTTAGCATTTTCCTCCCTCAAGAGCATGAGTTGTCTGTGGTATTCAGCCACAGTTGCCATGTCTTCCAACACTCACTGGATAAAGGAAGAAAATGAGAAGCGAGAAAAGCCAATTATTAAAAAAACTAAGTACTAGATGCTTACATTCATGCTCGTACAAGCAAATTTGGCAAGTACTCGCTGCGAATCCTCTAGTCAATCGAGTTCTTCGATCTTGTTCCATTGTACCTTCTCAAGGCGCTCGTCATCGAAGATATTCCCCTTGTTGGGAATATCTTTGGGATGAGGAACTCGGTCATAAGATCGACATGAAGAAGATCCTACTACAAAAGCAGGATTAAAAAATGAAGAGAAGAAGTTGGGCTCTTCTTCTTCTTTAGCTGTACCTTCTTCGAGAAGAAGAGTAGTCTTTGCTTCTATTCAGCCACCCTGGTTGTCATAGCCACTTTCACTTTAGTAGGAGTCTCGGCCATCGCCATAGTGGTTGATTCTTCGACCATCTACTCTGATGTTTCTTCGACTGTGGGGAGAATGGCAAAGGGCTTCTCGATAGAAGCATCCCCAGACGATGGAAGAGCCAAGCTAAAGACATGAGAACAGAAGTGAATTGGAATTTCAGAAGACAATAAGGGTAAAAATGCTAATTTTATGCTTTTTACATACCTTGTTTTCTTTGCCCTGATGTTGAATTTGGAAGGAATCTTACCTAAGGAAGGCTTCTTCGACTTCTTCTCCACGACCACGTCTGGTCGTTGAATGCTGGGGTCACCTCCGACCACGTCTGATCGTAGACCCTAAGCAAGTGTTATTACTCCTTCCTCTTGGCCCTCTTGATGGTCAAGATTGGTTTCGACCATCTGAAGAGCAGTCTCCTTTTTGATCACAGGTTCTGCTGCCACAATAGTCTCCTTCATAAAAGATACAAAACTCTTCCAGTTTTCTTTTTTGATTCGCTTAATAAAGCCTTGTGAAGCACCAACTAAGAAAGTTTTGTCATCATAATAGAAGGGTACCTTGATCTTAGGAGCTAGTTGCTTTAGGACAGTCACCCCCAATTTCCTCCGCAGCAGCTATGTCTGCACAGAACTGCTCAATGAGGGCAGACGGAGGAAGAGAGGAAGGAGCAGTGCTCAAACTTTCACCTTGCTTGTCGATAGCCTTGGTTAGTCGACGCTTCTTGGTTGGAGGAGTGTACCTCCTCCATATCTTGTCCGATTACCATTAATTCAACCTCTTGGTCATTTTGGCAGTTTTCCATGCCAAGTTTCTACAGTAGGAAAGAATGTTAAGTACTCATAGTTTATGACTACGAAGGCCTAAGGAAGAAGTCAAGCATTGATTACCTTTAGGCATTCATTTCTTTCCTCGGTAGATACATCCACCAAAATGCGAGGAGCCTCCACGTTGAACGTTGGAGCCTTTTGACAAATCACTTTGACTCGAGAATTTATCTTTCACAAAGCAAGATCTGCATAAACAAGTAAAAGAGGTCGGTAACTAGAACTCAAAATTCAAAGAACGAGTTTGATTGTCACTTACCATTCACATAGTCCCTAGTTGTATGCATGGCCCCCGAGTACATCCACACTGGGTGTGCTCATTTCTTCAGATGGCTGATACGACGTGTGATAAAGTCTTTCACCACGTGTCAGCTGGTAAGCCTCTCTTTCCTTAAACCTTTAATGGCTTGGATGTAGGAGGCTATCTGAGTTAGGTTTTTGGGGACCAAGTTTCAGGAAGAGATCTTCTTAGCATCCTTCCCCACGAAGGAAAGGTTGTCTTCATTGGTCGTCTCCTAGTAAAATCATCTCTTCTTCCAGTTCGGCCATAATGACCGAGTAAACATTTGAATGTATTGTTCTATCTTTCCATCGTGGAGTTTTAGACTACAACTTCTAGCAATTCTGGTTTGTCTGCTCATCTCATAACAATACCAAAAGAGCTCCAGATATGGAGGAATTCTCAGATAGGCTTCACACATACACGAATACACTTAATATGGTAATTGAATTGGGAACCAAGTTCACCAATTCCACCCCAAAGTATTCGAGTACAGTTGTAAGAAAGGGGTGAGCAGGAAGTTGAATACCGCACTCACAATATGCTTGAAAAATTGGAATTTATCCAATCGTCCCCAATGGCCAATTTTGTCTGGTTGCCTCAATCCATCTCAGATATTTCCTCGATGGAATCTTCTCCGCTACAACCAAAGCTTTCGTCTTCGCCTTATCCATCTCCAACACCGGCCAATTGGAGGAAGATTTTATCATTTTCTCGAAGCAATTGGTTTGGATTTAGAAGAAATTGGGGGGAAAGAAGAAGGCTTGGTCGGCAGCGGAAAGCTCAAAGAGGATTGAGGCAGGAGGGGAAAGTAAGAAAAGTTACCTCCGAGTAAGTTTTTATAACCATGCGAGTTGGTTATTACCTCTTTAGGAACCATTCCAAGCGAACAAATCGGTGGGAACCAATTCATATTCCTCTGTTTGAAGTTGATATGTCTTTGCAACTCAAGCGAGATTACCTTTTTGACCAAGTTTGTTTCTGGTTGAATTAGATAAAAAAGTCTCCACTTTTGATCATCATTTATCTACAACCTCTCTTTCTCAAGTAAGTTATTCTCACTTGAAGTTGGGGGGATAGATGACGAGGATATAGCCAATCATCAAATTATTATTTTTCTGTGAATGATATGGTTATGTCATTATGCTCCTCGAGTATACCCCTTATCTATAAGGTGGATGTCAGAGAGAAGGGGAGGACCCGGGACAAACCCAAGGGATAGTAGAAGTAGAGCAGGGCCATTTTGCATTATTTTCTCCATTGTAATTAGATCATTGATATATATCCACATAGAAAATAGGATTGTTATTCTCGCAGTAGAAGGCCCAAACCTATATAAAATCCTTATGTCTTTTCTTTCGCATCTCCTCACTTTCCTCCACCACGGACCCCGCGGCACACCAAATCTGGCGACCTAGAGGGGCATCGCCGTCAGATCTAACGTCGGAGGTAGGAAATTTGGCTCTCCACTACGGGTTCACCTTTCTCTCTAGGCATAGAAGGAGGTCGGGGGGAAGCGGAGGCCCGCCGATAGGCAGCGGCGAGGGCGATGGATGGGGTAGAAGGGCGGTGGGCGAGGTCAGAGGGCAGTGGCAGTGGTGACTGTGGCAGTTTGGTTGGACGGGGCGGGGTGGTTGGTAGGGGTCAGGGGCGGTGAGGCGGGGAGGGGGCAAGAGCGGTGGAGGAGGCGCGTGGAGCTGCCTAGGGTGGCATGGCGACGGCGGCCAGCGATAAGATATTCTCTCATCTTCCTCCATAAATCTAGCATGAAATCTAGTGAAACTTGTCTATACTGTTAGAATCATTTCTAACGGTATACCGTGCACTAGCATGACTCTTTAAAAGTAGAATCTTTAAACAACTTTCTAAATTTAAAACTATATGTGTCGTCCATATCAATGTCTCTATAGTCTACTACCATCTCAAAAATTACAGACAAAAACTATCAGCCGTAACAAAGAAAATAACAAAAAAAACATGGCCTTGCTTCTAATAGCTTGGCGAGTCGTGAGCCACCAAACAAATCAATTAGGCCATCCATTATCTTGTTTCCAAGAACTTAAGAACTTGGGTTGATTGATAGATCTTGGCCTCCTCCTCCCAAGAATTCGACGCCGGTCCAGGATGTCCACCGAAATCCTGACGAAATTTCTCACGTAAGTGTTTCCTCCGTCCTTGTCTAATGCTTCTTTTGCCTGCAATTTTGGTGGGATTTTTTCCATGCTTCCTCTTGGTCTGTTTTCTCGAAGAAGCATCTGCTTATTTGGCTGCAGGGTGCTGTTCGGGTACACTATGCCGGCGATGGAGTGCTTCAAGGCGATCGAGCAGCGGCCTGACCGGACCAATCAGCTCCGGTTTTGGTGTGAATATTGGTAGTGATTCAGAAGCCTTCGTCTCTGAGTAATAGATTCATTTTATCTGCTTCTGTTGCCTACGATTTGTTGAACTCAGCCTTGGTAGTAATAGGAAGAATTGGGTCTCCATAGGACATCGTGTTAGAAAAATTCTGAGTGACACACTTGAACACAAAGAATAACAAGATTTGTGCTGTGAGGTGGCAATGTTTTCTCCTTGTATTGCTAAATTTATAAAATTCTATATACAGAACATGGCCTGAGTGATCTCCTAGATTTGCGCCACAAGCGAACAGCCTGTACGTGGCGCCACTACAACCTGCTCCTGTGCAAACGACGCGGATTATCGACTTGTTGTCCACTTTTAGAACCGGCGCACTGGGCTCTGAATAAAGCATATCTACTAGAAGCCGTGCCAGCCAAATGCCCTGGCAAGCCGCAGATGCCACGGCGATATATTTTGCCTCACAAGAGGATAGAGCCACCACTTTTTGCTTCTGAGATTGTCAAGTGATGGGCCCGTCTTCAAGGAAGAAGATAACACCTAAGGTGTTCTTTCTATCGTCGACGTCCCCAGCCATGTCACTATCGCTGTAGCCCAGCAGACACGACTGTGCGCTCTTCTTCTTCCCGGTCGTGTAGAAAATACCCCATGTTCTTCTCCCTACAACGGCGTAGTATGCGCTTGACAGCGACGAGGTGCTCATCGTGTGGCATCTCTATGAAACGGCTGACGTAGCCTATTGAGTAGGCCAGGTCTGACTGGGTGTCGATGAGGTACCGGAGGCTCCCGACCAGACTCCAGTAGAGAGTAACATCGACCAGCGCGGATAAGCTCGATTTGTTGAGCTTGAGGCGTTTCTCCATTGAAGTTTGGTAGGGGTTGCAGTCCTCTAGCACGGCCTTCTCTAGAATCTTCAGCGCATAGACGGATTGCCTAAGTTTGATGCCGTTCGGGCTCTGGTGCACCTCGGTGCCGAGATAGTACCTGAGCGCCCCCAGATCGCACATCCGGAACAGGCTCTTCATCTCCCCCTTGAACTCGTGGATGCTACTGGTGTTGCCACTGGTGATAATTAAGACATCGACGTAGACGCTCACAATCAGCTGACTCTCGCCTTCACTTCGTGTGTACACTCCGTGCTCGGAGCTGCTGCGATGAAATCCGAGTAAGAGCAGAGTGGTGTCCAGCTTCACATTCCAGGCATGGTGCTTGACGGAGACTGTAGAGCACCTTGTGGAGATGTAGCACCTTATTCTTGTGCTTGCTATTGATGAAGCCGGGCGGCTGTGCAACGTACACCTCCTCCTAGATGTCACCTCTCAAGAATGCCGACTTGACATCCATGTGGTTTACCTCCCAAGATTGGTGCGCAGCGATGGCGAGTATGAGCCACACCGACTCCAGACGAGCAACAGGGGTGAAGACTTCATCGAAGTCCATCCCCTATCGCTGGACATATCCCTTGGCGATGAGGTGCACCTTGTGCTTCACAATGGCTCCACACTCGTCGCGCTTCACCTTGTACACCCACTTCAGGCCGATCGCGCGGTGACCTGCAGGGTGATCAACAAGGCTCCATGTCTTGTTATCAGCAATTGAGTTCATCTCCTCCTGCATCGCCTTCCTCCAGCTATCGCTCCACTCTGCTTCAGCGAGCATGCTCGGTTCCTTAGCACTCACCACGTGAAGCTCGTCAAGGCCGAGTTGGCGTGGTGCATACCCTCGTGGCGTGGCCGGACCGAGGATGTTGTCAACAGTGCGGTAGCACTGAGGAACATCTTCATCAGCACTTGCGTCGAGGCCAGAGTCCTGCGTAGGTGGCGTGGTGTGCTCGATCACCACTGGGGTTCTTTCCACTGCAGCTGTAGGTGTTGGCGATGAAGGTGTTTGACTATGGTCCGGGGAGTTCACACGCGTGTCGCACACTAGCTCCCTGGTGACCATGTACTCCAAGGTGAAAGGTTTCACGCCTGCACCTTGATCTCCGCCATCTCTGCTCCAGTCCCACTACGCATCTTTGTCGAACACGAAGTTGCATGACACGTGCACATGTTCGTTGACCAGGTCGAAGAGGTGAAAGGCCTTGGTGCCTGGTTCATAGCCGAGGAAGACCATCGGGACACCACGGTTGTCCAGCTTCTTGAGGTGCGGGTTGATGCTCTTGGCGTATGCTATGCACCTGAAGGTGCGAAGGAAATGCACCACCAGGTGCTTGCCGTGCCATGCCTCGTAGGGAGCCTTGCTGTCCAGGCTCCGTGTCGACGCTCGGTTTAGTATGAAGACAGAAGTGGTGATCGCCTCTCCCCAGAACCTCCTGGGCACGTTCTTAGCCTTCATCATACTCCGGGTGGTGGCGACGATCATCTAGTTCCAGCGCTCCACTACTCCATTCTGCTGAGGGATAGGGCATCGTGAGTTGATGTTGAATGTCATGGTTTGTGCAATATTCCTCGAACTGCACCGACGTGAACTTGTCCCCGTGGTCGGTGCATAGGAGTCAGCTTGTGCCTGCTTTCCACCTCGACACTGGCTGGAATCACATGATTGCTGCCGGCGCTTGGTCTTTGGACTTGAGCAACATGAGCCACATGAAGCGGCTCATGTCATCGAGCAGCAAGAGGAAGTAGTTGTTGCTGCATGGGGTGACAAGCGTGATTGGTCCACACAAGTCACCGTGGACGAGGTCGAGGGTGTCCTTGGAGCGGTACTTCGCCTGCTGCGAGAAAGAAGAGCACTTCTACTTCCCTACCAGGCAGCTGTCGCAGACTTGATCGACCTGGTCAATTGGCGGAAATCCGTGCACCATCTCCTGCTGTGCGAGCTTGCGGAGCGCCTAAAAGTTGAGGTGCCCATACCTAGCATGTTAGCGCTAGGCTTGCTCAAAACTACGCGCAAACAAGCAGGCCGGTCTGGCAATGTCGAGCTCAAGGACATAGAGCTGACTCGAAGAGTGCCTCACTTTCGCCAGCAACTGTCATTGTTGGTTGAAGATCCGCAAGACCCCATCATCGATCACCACCCTGCACCTGGTCCCATTGAGCTGTCTAAGACTCATAATGTTGGCTGTCAGTCTCAAGATAAAGTACACTCCAGTAAGTGCCCAGTGCTCTCCCGACTTGCAGGACAAGAGGATGGTGTTGCGCCCCTCAATCTCCACGGATGCCGGTGTCGAGCTCGGAGAAGGCCGACCTCGACCTGGTCATGTGCTTGGTGGCTCCCGTGTCCAGGACCCATCAACGGTGGTCGCGCTCCTCCCTTTGCCCGAACTGGACGAAGACCTTGTCCTCACTCACCTCGACGCAGGTGCAGACCCTGCGCTTGTAGGTTCATGCACATCACTAGCGCTCAGTCGATGTAATTCGTCCGGGTGAGCGTGGGGTAGACCACCGAGCCCGACGCCTCCTTGACTACGTGCTGGACAACGATCTGATGGCCTCTGTCATCACGGTGCCGCAGTCGGCACGAAGGAGATGTCGTTGAGCAAGGATGGCCTCGCCACGGAGGAGCCCTTGATTGCCCACACGCTAGAGCCCACGATGACAACATAGCTGCGCATGGACCGTAACGCAGCTCTAATACCAAATATTAGAAAAATTCGAGTTATGAACACTTGAACACAAAGAACAACAAGATTTATGCTGCGAGGCGGCAGCATTTTCTCTTTGTATTGCTGAATTTATAAGACTATATACAGAACGTGGCTTGAGTGGCCTCCTAGACTTGTGCTATGAACGAACAACACATACATGGTGCCACTACGACCTGCTCCCGCACGAACAATGCACGCGTCGAGCTGAACTGCGCACGATCGGAAGACATGGTCATGTGCTTGACTAAGCATAACTAATTCTAAAGGAAATCAAGAAAGAATGAACTCACATGACTACGACTATGACCACACGACTACGACCATGCACACGGCTACGACCACGCATAAGACTTATCCAACACATTGTAGTACAATAAACAATAAAGGGGATGGATTTCTACTAGGTGGATACAGATACAGGAGTACCAGAATTGAGGTGTTATGACCTTACTGCAGAATTCAGTACCAAATTTGTTTCGCGATATATAAACGCGCGATTTTCCTTTTTTTAAAAAAAATTGCTAGAGTTTTAAGGTAGTTGACTTGGTGGGACGAAAGAACTGAACTACCTATGTTCAGAGATCTTGCAAAAGGTTGACCAATTTCAGCAATCTTGCAGGATCATAATAGTCATCATGGTCATATTCGATGAAATCGCAGGCGCCCTGACCTCGAGGTAATCACCAACCACAACCCTCCGAGTCCCAGTCATTCAACTGCGGCTGTATTCGGTTCTCTCATCAAAGAAAAGTAGCTGCAATCTGCCAATTCCCCACATATCCATCACAGGATTCCAATGTACTCTGAAACATCCCCAATTTTTCAAAAATTGGAAAAAGAATTGAGTTTTCAAAAGCATTTGCAGAATCTCAAATGTGAGTCTAATCCTCACCAATCTATACCCAAATCACGCACGAATCTTGAAGCAATCGCGCCCCTCCACCGCTGTCGCCAGATTCACTGTGCATCGTCCAAATTTTTCGCCGCTGCCCGATCTCTCTCCGCCACCGAGCCTCTCTCCCGTCTTCCCTCTCCTGCCACCTTGCCAACCGCCACCTCGCCCTTCAGAAGACTTCTGCGCCAGCTAAGGCCCCAGCTGCCCTTCCCGAACCCTCCCGCCATCGCCACCTCGCGCCTGGTGCCCCTGCCGCTCGGACCTTCTCGGCGCCAGCTCATTAGCTCCGCTATCTAAAGCTCCCAGCCCCTCCCCGAGTTTCCTCAAGTGCCCACGAAGCTCCTCCGCCAGCCCGGTGGTGCCAATGGCCGCCGGAGTGCCGTCGGTGCCGAAAACCCCTCAAAAGCCCTAAATTCTAATTCCGGTACTCCGGCCGATTAAAACCCAATTGCTCCTGTCCATAGACTCCTCAAGCCCCCAGGAACTTGCCCAAGCTGTCACCTTTAGCTCCCGAGCCTTCTCCTTCCCTGCCTCCGAGTTCTTCCGCCCGGTCATGGCACTCCACCGTGGCCAGCCCTCTGTGAGCCCCATTAGTGCAAACCGTCATCGTCATACCTTCTTGATCACCCCTCGATGGTTAATCAGTCGCCAAATCCGAAAATGGCCTCTCCTATAGCTCCCAAACCACCAAAAACCGAACCGGCTGCCTGAGCTCGCCGCCGGCGATCGCCGGAGAAATAGCCGGTGCCGACCCCAAAAATGGATTTCCGGCATCTCCCTGAGTCCACCTATGTCCTCGGTTGGCGTCGCAAAGCTTTGTAGCGCTGTCAGTCGCCGTTGCAAAATCTCCCCTGTCGGCTGCTACAGTGCACGCGCGGAGTAGGAGACGAACAGTACCCACCCGGTACTGTAGCATCCGCCCGCGATGAACAGTACCTCGCCCGGTTTGAACAGTAATTATCCGCAATGAACAGTAACCAGACCCGTTAAACCATTTTTAAGCCCAAAAATGCAAAAATATATCCGTTTCGACCGTTTCGAAGCCGCCAATCCATTTCTTAGCCCCAAATATCCATATCAAGCCTCCAAAAATCCCAAACCTATTTTATTTGAATTTTAATTGAATTTATTTGTTATTTACATTTCTTTATTCCTAGCTCATTTTTCGTCGAGCGTGGAATTAAATTGATTTTCTTTATTTTACGCTAGCACGTGACGTCGAGGATCAACTGATTCAAGAATACGAAGCTTCAGATCAAGATCAAGGCCCAAAAATCGAAGAATACGAAATTGTCGAAATCATAAGTCTACAAGGCAAGTCACATGTTTTTGATCATATTGAATCCCATTAAATTACATTATTTATTTAATGTATTTTCATTATTGATAGTTGCGAACTGATAATTGCTTAAAACAAAGATTTAGAATGGCATGCTATCTAGATAATCCTATCACTGATAAATAGCCCTGTTTACCTTGATGGCCATATTCACCTTGACAACCTTAGTAAGAATTAACATATGATATAAATGTATACAAGATCATTTCATTCAGTATGATACACTACTAAGTGACTCTGGCCGTTGGCCGGTAGAATTGAAAAACCCGGAGAGGGTAGGGTGGTATGGGACACCGTACCCTAGGCCGGTGATGCTGGTATGTACTTCTAAGGTGTTGGCTATGGGCCGGTAGGATTTGAAAACTGGTACTAAGGTAGAGGGTGTGCTGTGAGAAATCACGTGGTGATCTACGCCCACGACTTTACCTTAGGGGAAATGTAGGGTAAAGGTGTTGTGGGGGACTGTGCGGCGGTTTTCGCCCACTGGGGGGGACCGTGCGGCGGTTTTCGCCCACCGCCTTATCCTAGAGTGGAGGTTGCAGACCTCAGAAAAATATTAGGACAAGAACCTTGTGCCAAGTAAAAGACACAGTAATCGCTCAACCACAAGCGTTGACTTGTCAAACCTGGTTTAGTAGCTGCTCAAATCGATTGAATCTCTAACGGAGTACAACCAGTTGATATGGAAACGGTAAAACCATATTGAACAACGTTAGATCCTTCCAGGACGGGTAGTCTGGCCTGCGTGGCGGATATCCGGGTTTGAGTTGAGATCTAACGGGTACGAGAAAGTCGGTATGAAAACGGTAAAAGCATACTGGACAACGGTAGATTCCTTTCAGGACGGGCACAATATCTGGCCTTGTTGGCAGATAAAATGTCTGGCTGTGATAGCGGACTCCCGGGTCTGTTTGGAGGTCTATCGGGTAGAGTCTTCATGAAGAAATGAGCAGTGAACAACCTTGTTTTCTTAACTCTGTCGCGGGAGTTAAGGGATCTTGTGGGTAAAGACGAGCAACTCTGCAGAGTGAGATAAATGGTATTCGAATACGCCGTGCTTCCGGTTAAAGAAGCTGTGTTAATTGGGTGATTCCAAAAACAAGGCATAAGTAGTGTTTCTGAGGTTGTTAAATTGAGTAATGATGAGATTTTATTTGATAACAGAAAACCCCTGATCTTAAGGAGCAATTGTTTTAAAAGTTTATTCGTTTGCAAATAAAATTGCATCCACCTCTTAATAAAACACTATACTCCCTTCCCTTGAGAATCCGGGCATATAGTTATATAGCATTTTCCACATGTGATTTGCTGAGTACGGGGTTGGAGTACTCATGCTTGCATAATTTTCCCCCCAACAGATACCAGAAGAAAAAGGAAGCAATTCAAGATTTCGCATTAGGGTTACGACCGCACTTAAGCGTTCCTGTGGAATTTTCTTCGGCTCTTCTGTATGTAAGTTAAGTTTTGGGCTGGAATGCCCTTATTGTCGTTAAAGCTGGCCGTTAGGTCTTACTTTAATCTAGTTAACTCTTTTTAAATGGCTTATAAGCAGGCATGATACTTCTGTGATCCGCAACTGAACTCCTGGGCGGTTGCAGGTGGTAAGGCGTCCCTGATCCCAAAAATTGGGGGCGTTACATACTCTGAACTCAAGCTCGCGTTCCTCGTCTACCTGTGGTACCCCCAGACAAAGGTACGTCTGTCATTGACAAATCACAAGGCTGTAGCTGTGCACAACCGCATACATCTGTTGATCCATGTCTGAACAAACAGGATTTGCTTCGTGTGTGTGCGTGACTGCCTGTAACTGTTCTGAACCAGGGAACTGACGTCGTGTACGACACCTTCATCCGACCGCTGGTGATGCAGTACGAGCCCAACATCGAGGAGAGGCTGCGGTACCTGCGGACCAACGCCGGCGACATCGTCGTCTTCTACCTCAAGAACTTCACCGAGAGGGGCTACGAGCTCTTCCTCCGCGCACTCGACTACGTCCGGTCGCAGGCGTCCAGAGGCTCAAGAACAAGGGTATGGTACACACCATACTGCACACTTCCATGATTCTCACATCAGCTTCTTGAAAAAGATCTCGTGGGACTATTCCTAGCTGTCTGATCCAGTGATCCATACCAGCAGATGGTTAGGGGGGAAATGCACCAGTTTGAGTGTTTGACATTATTGTTTGTTGCAGTGTTCAGATGTTACAAGTTGGCAATGTTTGTTTCCGGTGGTGCAGAGTTTCTTCTCGTTCCGTGGGGACCGAGCGGAGAGGCCGACCTTCTGCGATTTCTACGGCGCCGGCGACGACCGTAGGAGCACGGCGAGGCACCGACGACCCCGCAGCGATTACTAGCGGACTAGGAGTCATAGTGGGATCAAAGTGCAAAGAAACTGAAACAGCCACTGGTAGTCTAGGCCGAGAGTCAGAGAATCGAAGTGCGGAAAAATTGATGCGAACAGGAGTGGATTGATTGTGGATATTTAGGTGATAGGTCACGATGCAATTGGATGTTCAGGTTCATTACCAACATAATTCATTTTTTTAGGCTCAAATTTTCTTTTTGTTTCGTGTCGTGATTTGGGCTTTGTTCTGGCTGGCCTTACGTACCAGTTGTAGCTTGGTTGGGCATAGGCCGACTCCTAAAACACGTTCTCTTGATGCTAGTTATGTATGAGCTTGACCGTCTAACAAACAAACCGATTTCGCCATGCCAGTTTTGTCACGCTCAAACTAACAAACAATAAAACTGCCACCAAATTGTGTAACAGGAAAAAAAAAAGAACTTAGCCAACTAGCGTAACAATAGGGAGAATCTACACAAAACAATGTGACCGATTTCGCATGAGAATCTGGCGAATTATGGAATCAATAAACGAACCGATTTCGCGTGAGAATCTAGCGAATTATGGAATCAATAAACGAACTACTTAGCCGAATAGACGTTATCTTCTAGGAATCAATAAACGAACTACATACCCATAGGACTAACTGCTATACTCATGCATGTATTAAATGATCACACTAAACTGCTATACCTATGCATGTATTAAATGATTGAGAGCTCTTGTGGAGACAACTTATAGCCAGCTTATTGTATGAGTTGGCTGCATCATTATCTTTTGATGACATGGAAATGTATTAGAGGTAGTAGCTATCTATACTATTAAACTTGCTCTAAGAGCAAGTATAATAAGAGGATGTTAGTAGGCTGCATGCTGAGATGGAGGAGAGAGAGGAGGAGAGAGAAGAGAGGTGGACTGTAAGTTTACAGCCAGCTGAAGCACAAGAACTAAGAAACTTTGTGAAAAAAAGGGTGGGTCATACAGCCTTCAGCTGGCTGTAAATTACTATATAAATAGACTGATAAGTGGGTTGTAAGTGTCCATACAACCAACTGAAGGCTATATTATTAGCCTTGCTCTAACACGAAGACCCTGCAAAACGTTTGTTGCCTGCAAGAGTCCAATCGATTAAATACTATCTATCACTTCGAGACTCCAACAAAACGAGAAAACTAGCAAGCCACCAGTACGCGCCGCTGGCAGGTGAGAGGATGCGTTACTTGCCGAAATTTTTGTATTTTAGCCCTTTTTTTGAAAAATATTCACATTTAGACCTCTGGTAGTTTTAATTCCGTTTTTGGACCCAGGGGGTCGGAGCCGTGACCCACGGCGCCGAGGTAACACGTCTTGGCGCCGTGGTCCATGGCTCCGAGGTCGCAGGCCCACTCCAGCCTGGTGGCCTGCGTGGCGCTGACGTGGCAGCACCTCGGCGCCGTGGATCGTGGCTCCGAGCTCGGAGCCGTGGGTCGTGGCGCCGAGCTCGGAGCCGCGGATCGTGGCGCCGAGGTCGGAGCCGCGGATCGTGGCGCCGAGCTGCCTGCCACGTCTGCAGACAGTCGGCGTCTAGGGTTTGCACCGATCAGGCTTTACGTTGTCGCAAAAAGAATTACTAGTTGTATTTTTTTAATTTTGTTACTAGTTGCAGGAACTGTAATGATTATAAGTTTTGTTAATTTTGTAGTTGTGAATTACAAAACAATCTGAAAAAATTGTAAAACAAGTTTATGTTGATTGGCTCGTTGTAGATGCATAAAAAATATGGTAATTTTTTTTAGGAACGATTGTGCGTACAACGGTCGATATATAAAATGGTAAGTGACTTTTAAGGTTTGATATGTTTTAAGGGTTTGCAATTCCCGTGATTTTTGCAAGGTTTTGTAATTTTGTAGTTGTAATATGGGAACGAATCTGATGAAGTCGTAATAAAAGTTTATGTTCATTGCAAGTTGGACATGCAAACCAAATTATGCTAAATTGTTTTGCCGAAGGATTGAGCGTAGAAATATCGATGCATATAGTGGTAAGTGATAGTTCGAAGGTGAGTGATATTTTGACATGGCAGGCATGTGGCATGTGTGCAACTCTGTACTTCTAATGTTCAGAATTCCACCACTAGTCCTAACATGCATGCCTTAGGGAAAATAACTTGCTGGGTCTATTACATTTTGTCTACTGGGTGTAGCGTGGTTGTTTCCCCTTTTTGTCACGCCCTGAAGATGGCTCCGCTGTATCCTTCTTCCTGTCACTCTTGGTCTTGAGAGCTGCCTCCCGAGCTTGAAGCTCCTCCTCCTGACGCTTGATGGCAGCTTCACGCAGACTTAACTGCTCCCGCCTCCTTTGCAGCTCATCCTCCTTGCCCTTCAGACGGATTTGGTCCACCCTCACGCGGCGCTCTTGGTCAAGCCGCATCTGTCGTTCCACCTCGCGAGCCTGAGTCATCTTGACAAAGTATTGTGCTTTGTTTTCCACCTCCACTGCCCGGTTATTTGGCCATGCCGGCGACACCCGATCCACCCATTCGATGAACCTGCAAGCCTATGTGTGGCGTGGTAGATGTCATCGATCAAGTTGAAAAAAGATAACGAGAAACAAATGATTTAGTTGTGGTCGTTACCACGAAGTCGTCATCCAGGTCAGGACATTTGAAGAACCTACGGCCGTATTTGGCTCGTTGTACTCGATCAGTCCAGACTCCCAACATCGTCCTAAAGCCGCAATGGCACCTCGGGCGCTCATGCCACTCCGGCACTCCAAATGGGTCGGACCTCCAGGAAGACATTGTTGTGTAGTAGTATTGTGATGCCTTGAGGAGGAGATGTGGTATGGAAGACATAGGAGGGAGGCCTTTATGTAGGCAGATTATCTGGTGCAGTGGGCATAGTCCATGGAGAGGATATTTTCGCTTTTCCTGGATTCCAGTGTAGCAATAAATGGCCCTATGTAGACTTTTCAGAGACTATAGTCTCGTAATAAATTCATAGTTCGTAGCCTTTTCAGAGATTGGACCATTCAAAGCCCTACGCCCCTATATGTGTACAGGCCTACAGGCCTACTCCTGTAAAGGCTAAAGACCTACGCCCTATATGTGTACAGGCTAAAGGCCTACTCCGTCACTGCGCAAAGCTGGCATATGCTGCCCCGTTTTGTCATGTCACTGAGCAAAATCTGAACTCTTTTGTCATGTCACTGAGCAAAACTGCCCTCTTTTGTCATCTCACTGAGCAAAAGCTGACCTCTTGTGTCATGTCCCTGAGCAAAGCTGGGGCGTGTTGTCATGTCCCTGAGCAAAAGACTCTTTTTTGGTGGTCACTGCATTAAGCTGCCCCGTTTTGCTATAAGTAGCAGGGTTGGGGTCCCATGACATTGTGAATCGAACAAAGTAGTACCCTCTCTTTTGTGGTGAAACATACCATGTCTGAAGCCGAGAGGCCAGTGGGATTTGGGTCACCGAAGGACGACATTCCCTTAGAAACGAGGGATATGTTCGGTTCGCAGTACCGATTGATACCAAGCCGGCGTGCTCAACCACCGTGGCCGAAATGCAGGCACAATGAGTACGCAGTCGTCCAGATCTTGGATTCCCCGAACGATGGCGGGCGACGTTTCTTCCGATGCTCACGCTCCGGGGTACAAATTAGTAATGTTACATTTTTTATTGCTTATGGACCCTCGAAGTTTACCGTCCTTTTTTGTGCAGATGGCCAAATGCGACTTCTCCCGCTGGATCGACCCTCCTCATGAACGGTATGTTGATCGTTATGTGGATACATTATGGGCTCGAATATGGGACTTGGAGTACCGAATGGAGAATCTCACTGAGGAGAACAACGACCTCCGCGAACAGATGCAACGCGAGAGGGGCAACGAGGAGGTCGTGAATATAGGAAGCTCTTATGATCCCACATGTTGCTGCGCGAACCCGAGCTGCATATGTGCATGCCACTACCACGACGGCCAGCCACGTCTGAGGCGGCCCCCTCAGCAATTCTCCATGTGGGTGCCACGAGGCTCGTTTGGCATTTAGGTAACGAGGGTTATGGCTGTGTCGTATTTTAGTTCATGTATTTGTTGATGTATTGATGCTGTGGCGGTATGACTGTTTAGGTAACGAGGAGGTAGTTGATGTATTTGTTGATGTATTGTGGTAATATTTTATGCTATGTTGTCGTCAAGCTATTTTGGTAATGTTTTATGTACGGTTGTGTTGTATTTTAGTTGTTGTGTTCGTTGGTGTGTTGGTTGGTTGTATGCCGTCGTAAATAAAAAAACTTAGAGCAATCCTTTTATACTGCAAACCATCTTTGAACATGAAACCATCAAGCACTTGAAAAACCTCACAAAAATTACAAAAGCACTTGAAAAACCTCACAAAAATTACAAATGCACAATGAATATAACATAAACACATATATACAACAACTAGCTCATTACAAACACATCTCAGTCCAACCACTTACCAAGTGCCTCCTAGCTCATTACAACATATATACAACGACTTTTAAGGCCAACCACAAGCCTACACATATGTATCACTGCCTCCTAGCCTTACCCTTACCCTTACCAAGGGCGTCGGTGCCTGGAGTGTAACGGCTAGGATCGCGGCGGTGTCTGCGTGGTGGAGGCTGTGAAGGCTGTGTCGAAGGAGCGTCTACGAGCTGAGACGGGCCTATCTCCTCGTAAGTCTGCTCCACCTCGTCCTCGTCGTCTACGAGCTGAATACCCCGGTATCTGCTCCTGTACGGCAGTAAGTATGCCCTGGTGTCTATCAGATATGACACCAACCTCCCTATCAGGGCCGACCACGTGCCTCCGAACGAGCCGCAAGAACCATCCCCAACTGTCTTTGTTCTCCCTCTCAACCAAAGCAAACGCCAAAGGAACCAACGCGTTGTCTGCGTCACTGGAAATGGCTATCAGAAGTGTGCCCTGGTACTTGCCAAGAAGAAACATACCGTCGATGGAGAAGACGGGACGACAATGCCGAAAGGCCTCGATGGACTGAGCAAAGCACCAGAAAGCACGGAAGAATATCTGCATCCCATCTTGAGTCCATTCATTTGGTTTCGGGACGTACTCATAATGCATGCCTGGATTAACCGCTTTGATTGCATTGAAGAGTGCTGGCAACTGCAAGTACCCATCTTCCCAGTCCCCATATATCATCTTCCAGATGCGTTGCTTTGCCCTCCATGCTTTACCATACCTTATGTCGTATCCAAATTTCTCCTTAACAATCCCAGCAAGTGTCTTCACCTTCATATTGGGTTCTCCCTTTACTATGTGACACAGTGACTTGGCAATAATGGTAGAGGTCAACTGCCGATGCTTCTGTTTGAGCTCTGCTTCGGCACAAGTGTGTGGGCCAACGATTCTTGTGATCTTGAACTTTCCCGTGTCCTTCTGTTTCCTAGCACAAACCCTCCATTCACATGTTTCCTTCTCGCACACAACTGTGTACCTCCGCTCCACATAAGAATGTCTCACCTTGAATGGCCTTTTACGAATCACTGAATACTCCTGCATCCACCTTTTCAATGCAGACAAGTCCTCAAACACCATGCCCTTCTCAATTGTCATGCTTGACCCGGCCTCAGGAGCATCTAGCAACTCGTCATCCCTTCCTTCTGCATAAGCCCCGTGAGAATGCCTAATATCGCTGAATTCATGAACTGATGGATCCCGGCCAGGGCAATAACGCCTGATCAGCTCAATATCACTTTCGGACAGCTCTCCAAAAGGGCGGTCATCTTCAGAATCAACGGCCCTTGCGATCTCGTAAGGCACCAGATCATCCACAATTTGAACATCAACACTGTTGGAGTCCCTACAGACTTCTTCAACGTTGCCAGATGGAGCAACGGGAGGAACAACCACATTATCAGGAATGTCTCCTACATCATAAGCATAAAAACGATGGGATTGAGACAAAAGAATGGAATAACGGGAAAAGGTTAAAGTGTTGCTCGGCACTTACTGGGATGATCCTGAGGGGCCGCCACGACATCATCAGTCCGACATTCGACTCGAACTGGTTGAGAAATGTGAACCTCGTTCGGGGCAGATAGAGCATCGGGCACCTCAGGCACTGCTTCCACATCCACCGCAAGGTCCGGTAACGGAGGGTCAAAGGGTGCCTGATCACCTAGTTCTGGTGAATAACCGTGAGGGGTGGGATCAATGGACACCTTCCGCACAACAAGGTCCAAACATTGGAACTCATTCCTCATAACTAATCTGACATATTTGTCCCACTGATCCTCACAACCAATCAAGATCAACCGCCTTAGAATTGTGTCTTTCGAACCGAAGTGAAGTAACCCCTCAACTGTGATGCTCTCCTCGTTTGCATGACAATGTAGCTCCTCCCGGGCCCTAACAACCAACTCACTAAACGACGGCCGATCACTGAATATCAGAGGCACCCTTTGCATTTCAACAAATCGAATATTTCCATAATCATCAGTTGTCACACTGCCTCCATGATATAGGGTGACTAGGTTGTCCATCTAGTTCATATAGAAAACCAAACTTAATACCTTTAATCGAAATTGGATACTAGAATGGTAATGATGCAACCAAACAGATCCCAAACTTTAGAAGTTCTCTATTAAATGTAAAAACATATGCTTTAAATTGTTATTGGGATAATGAGATGCATAGGCGGGCGGGAGGGGACGCGGCCGGCGGGGAGGCGAACTTGGAGGCGGGCGGGGAGGGGAGGCGGCCGGCGGGGAAGCGAGGCAGCGAAAATCATGCAATCACTGTCCACGATACGATGGACAAGGCGAACAAGCCCCTAATTGCAGCTAAAATATCAAGCCAATTAAGTTCTTCGAGTTGATTCTAATTTTCCTTTGTCTGACCTAAGCAATTAACAAACAACAGCACGCTCCTAATAAAAGCTACCTTGGCTCTTGTATTCAGCTAGCTAGTCGATCGAACGATTTGCAACACAATTACTCAGTTATTTCCCCCTTATCATATATGATCTGTACAAGATAGCAGGCATGTAAGCATATGAATTCGGAACAACGTGATCATGCATCAGGAAGAGGTCACCCAGATCTAAGGCACATCGCAGTATACACACATCCATGAATCACACTTCGCAGTAGCAGTATGCACACATCCATGAATCAAATTAGGGTTAGCATATATTTCTCTGTGTGAATGTACCTTGGATGGAGGCCGGGGACGCGGGAGGCGGGAGGCGGCGGCACCAGAGGGCTGCGGCGGCACCAGGGAGCGGCGGCGACGTGGGAGGCGGGAGGCCGGGGAGGCGGCGGCCACCAGAGGGCGGGAGGCGAGAGGCCGGGGAGGCGGCACCAGAGGGCAGCGGCGGCACCAAGGAGCGGCGGCAGGGAGGCGACGGCCGCGGCGGGGACGCCAGCGGGGAGGGGAGGCGACGGTCGCGGCGGTGAGGCGGCGGCCACCAGAGGGCGGGAGGCCGGGGAAGCGGCACCAGAGGGCAGCGGCGGGGAGGCTGGGGAGAGCAGGCGGCGGCCGCGGCTGGGACGCGCGCGGCAGTGGAGGCGGCGGGGACGCGGCCGGGGAGGGGACGCGTGCGGCAGTGGAGGGGCGGCGGCCGGGGGGGGCGTGCAAATGAACCGTGCTCGCTGCCGTGGGACAGGAAAAGCCACCCGCTCGGCGCCAAGATCCACGGCTCCGACCTCGGCGCCACGATCTACGGCTCCGAGCTCGGCGCCACGACCCACGGCTCCGAGCTCGGAGCCACGATCCACGGCGCCGAGGTGCTGCCACGTCAGCGCCACGCAGGTCACCAGGCTGGAGTGGGCCTGCGACCTCGGAGCCATGGACCACGGCGCCGAGACGTGTTACCTCGGCGCCGTGGGTCACGGCTCCGACCCCCTGGGTCCAAAAACGGAATTAAAACTACCAGGAGTCTAAATGTGAATATTTTTCCAAAAAAAAGACTAAAATACAAAAATTTCGGCGTTACTTGTGCCTACCTGCAGTCTGCAGCTCTACTAGTAAATCTGCTCATGCTACTAGAGTTGACACGATGGGTGGACTGTGTAACTGGCTGGTGAGCAGTCCACTCACACCACAAGTCTTATTTTCAAGAATACTATTTATATAAACAATATTTTATATACTATTTATGTAAATAATATCATTTAAATACACACATATGTAGGTATATTCAATAACTCCATAAGACTATATAGTCTATATCTTATCTTAAACGTGTGTGTAAGTGTGTTTGATGTTATGTGTACGTGTATGAGTACATCATTATTGTACTCACATAAAACAAAGGAGTTGGCACGATGGTAGCCGAAGCTAGCTGCAGTAACTATCCTCAGATGCTGAGCCACTCTGAAAATGTCCCGAGCGCAGTCACGAGACCACCGGCGACGCGACCGGGTCCCCTCCTCGTTGTTTTCTTCAGTGCAGTCACGAGACGGACGCCCAAAACTCGCGTCGCTGTTCACTGAGCCCACCGCCGGGCGCTGCCCTTCGTTTCCCCTGACTGGTAAGTTTCTTCCGCCCCACCGGCCGCATTATATTGCATCACGTCCCCT
This sequence comes from Dendrocalamus latiflorus, assembly GCA_017311315.1. NCBI lineage: Eukaryota > Viridiplantae > Streptophyta > Magnoliopsida > Poales > Poaceae > Dendrocalamus > Dendrocalamus latiflorus. Next base: position 17,337,678 of record CM029655.1, on the reverse strand, counting down.
TGCACCGACCCGTTCCACACTCCCGCCGATTCACTCTCGCCTTGCCCTTGCTCGATCGAGCTAGCTGCCTCCGTATAGCTCCACTCGCTCGGCCAAGAAACCAATAGGGAGGGGTCATCCATCCAGCGATGCGGGACATGGGCGATGGCATGGGGCCGATGACGATGGCGCCACCGCGTGCTGACCACACGCCGGCGAGGACGGCAGCGGCGCCGCTGCATAAGACGATGGTGATGCACATGACCTTCTTCTGGGGCGACCGCGCGGTGGTCCTCTTCCCGGGCTGGCCGGGCGAGCGAGGCGCGGGGATGTACCTCCTCTGCCTCCTCTTCGTGCTCGCCCTCGCCGCGCTCACCGAGGCGTTCGCCGTGCTCTCGCGCCGCCTCGCCCGCCGCGGCGGCGGGGGCGAGGGCGCACCGGCGTCCTCCGCGGCGCTGCTGACGGCGGCGCACGCGGTCAGGATGGGGATGGCGTACCTGGTGATGCTGGCCGTCATGTCGTTCAACGTCGGCGTGCTCCTCGCGGCCGTCGCGGGGCACGCCCTCGGGTTCCTCCTCGCGCGGAGCAGGGTGCACCCCGGCGCCGCGCGTGACGGTGCCGCACCCCGTGAGCTCGGTGGCCTCCCTCCTTCAGATGGATCCAAGGCTTAGTCACCATTCCGCTAAAAAATGCGTGTCTTCTGCTGTACTCGTATTCTAGTAGACAGCACTACATCGGATCCAGTATGTACTTGCTAGTGCATCTAAATTTATTTGTACGGCTTCTGGTAGACATAGCTAAGTGTGGACGTGCTCCGAGATGCACTCTCCTGTGTTCCTTGTAGTTTGATCTATAGTATGTTTGAACATGGCGTGATTTGTGTCGGGAAAAGAGTTTGATCTATACTATGTTTGAAGATGGCGTGATTTGTGTCAAGAAAAGAGTAAATTGCCATATGCATCACTTGTTTCTAGGAACTAGCTACTTCACCACTTTTAAGCGAAGACTCCACTTTGCATGGGCGGATCCCAGGTAGTTTATAGGTGTTAAATCGAACACCCAAAATTTTAGGTAAAATACCTTTTATTTAGTAGATATATTTGGCATATATATTAGTAATTGGTCTACATATTTCATATTTATACCCCCAATAGATTTCAGCCCACTCAGACACCTCACCCTCTCAATTCATCTCAAAAACTAGAACCCAGTTGAAGGTTCAAGAAGGTTAACTAGAGGGAGGCGGGTGAATAGACAGTTTAAAATTCTTTATACCAAAACTAAGTTTTATGCAGAATTTAAATTCAAGGTGGCAAGCGAGCCACGGTGAGCGCCAAGTGTGGCTTAGCCGGATCGCCTACAGCCGGGCTCCTGTGAGAGAGCGTGTGGCGGCGGTTGTGCCATCGGGGCTAACAAGGCAGGTCGCGTACGTCGACAACAACACAAGTGCATTTCTATTTTCAGGTTCCAAATCCCATATTCTCAATTCAATAAATTTTTCTAAATTATTTGAGATGTTGTTTCTACTATAAATAATTTATATTTTGATTTTGCTACTATAGATCTTTACTTTAACTCTGAATACCCAGGGGCGGATCCACAGGGTATGCCGGATGGGCCACGGCATACCCTGGGGCCCAGTCGGCAGCCGAACGTTCTTGGTCAGGGCGAGTTGATTAGGCGGGACCGGGCGCTGCTAGTCGCGGCAGACAAGTCCGCTGCGGGCCGGCTCCGGGAGAAGGCGGCGGAGGCGGACCGCGAGGCGCGGCACGGCGCCGAGCTGGAGGAGCGGCTCGCGGGCCTCCGCAGCGAGGCGGCGGCGTGGCAGGCAAAGGCCCTCTCGGAGCAGGCCGCCGCAGATTTACGTCTTGTTGGTTGGCCTCGCTGGAAGTGTTAGTCTTAGATCTAATTCTTATTTTGTAGACTGATAGAGGTGTATGTTGTCTTGTTGATCAGTAAAAACATCAGTCATATACTCATATGACTTCTGTTCTTCCATAGAATCCTAGACTGTAGAGCACTGCACCTTAGAAGTTAATGTGCTATTTTGCTACTCTGTTTAGTGCATTCATCTATGATGATTGCTGCTTGTAGGTAGGCTATGTAGAGTTTATGTACATATACATCTTTACATTTACTTACTTCAAATCATCTTTATAGCCAATGTTTCTAATTCTTAGTATCCTTTTTATCTATCCTTTCCTTAGTTGCTCTCTAGTGGTTTAGTGCACTCGTAATAAGCAATTTCTAAAAACTGCAGCAAGAAGAAAAAGAGAGGAGCACGAGCAGTTGGTCCTGATAAAGGTGGCCGGGGGTTGCGCCAGTTCAGTATGAAAGGTCAGTTGAATACTTTTCTTTCCCTATTAGTACTTTTAACTGAAGGTCATGTTCACATTTATAATTATCCATAAGCAGCACAATGCAAATACAAACATGGAGCATAGCTAATATTTCTTATCTATTTCTATATCGTGCGTTCATTTTGATATTCATTCTAGGGGCTTTATTCAGTGAATAGCTGTACATTGACTGTGACTGTTAACATCATAGATGTCATGATGTGCTTCATTTGTTCATTTGCAGTTTGTGAGAAAGTTGAAAGTAAAGGGAGAACAACATACAATGAGGTATAAAGTGTATGATATGGTTTACATGCTTCTCAAATTGGTTTTGTTTCGACCAATGGCGACAGCAAATGTTGAAAGGGTATTTTCTGCAATGGTTTTAGTGAAAACAAAGTTAAGAAATAAAATGGGTGATAGTCTTTTGGATGATTGTCTAGTTACATTCATTGAGCGGGATATTTTCTTTGAAGTGGATGAAGATGATATAATCGAGACTTTCATGTCCTTTAGAAAGCGTAGACTAAAAAATCAGACAAGTAGTATTGTATATTTGAGACTATTAGTATGTTGATTGAACTATTTATATTGTAATTTGTGTAAGTTTTCAACTTAATCTTTGAATTTAAGACTTATCATATTATTTAGTGCCTATATACCAAATTACGGTGTAAATTTTACAATTATTTACCGAATTGGCAAATGATTTTATCGAACTGCATATGAAAATTTTGGTGCGGTATACCATTTGGTAAAATCCTGGGTCCGCCACTGTGAATATCTATCCTAAATATTTTAGATCCGCCACTGCCACTTTGGATCATGCAAGTTTAGAGTAAGGTGCCGTTTGGAATGCTATAACTTCGTTGAGTTTCACAAGAAATAATTCAATTACGGTAGAAATCTATTTTAAAAATCCGTACTCCAAACGGAACCTAAACCTAATGGTTTGTTTGGCCTGTACAAGGTTTGTCGGCAGTCCCACATCCTGACAGGTGGGGCCACTCAAACGCTGATATGGTCGATGGCTCATGCTATTTAGGACGACAAAAACGGAGGCGCTTCTCTCTCACTAGGCCGGGCGCCCGCGGACGGCAGTGAGGCAGACATCTCGATGGAGTTGGCTCCGGCGGCAACAGAGACACAAAGTGGACAACATGTGCCTCGCGCCCACTTCGACGGAATGATCCAGCTCAGCTCAGACGTACGCTAGCGAAATCGGCCTCCGATGTGTCATCCTTCTAGTACACATGTACAAAAAAAAGTAAAGTCTATAGGTGCGCGATAGTCTTACAGTGCGACCACCACACCTCGCTTGGATCAAAAGATGGACGACGTGATTTGGCTACGGGACTTACCTACTTCTTCCTCCTCCTCCCGCACAATGGTGCCTTCTACATTCTTCCTCTCCCCACGTATACGTCCACCTCCAGTAGTCGAGTATGGTTCTTCTCCCTCCCTTTTCCGGCCACAGTGGCAACCACAATTTTTGGCAACGGCAGTGAGGTGTTGGGGTTAGGGTTAGGATTCATCGGAGTTGGAGAAGGATTCGTCGGTGCCCCCAATTATAGAGGAAGAGGGAGACGGCGACCTGATAGTGGGAGGTGCTAGCAAAAGGGCAGAGGCAGGAGGTACAGCATAGTGGTGTGAGGAATTTTACGTTGGGCGGGGTCAGTGCGGCGATGGGGAAAAAGGGACGGCGCGGCGAGGCAACATTGGCAAAATATGAAATAATGAAGAATAATTATGAGCATAAGACAAATATTTAACATAGAAAATCCTTGTGGGAAAAAATCACAGACACACAATAGGCGAAATCACTATATGAAGAACTTACATAATGTTCTTGGCGTATTACGTGTGTCGATAACTTATAGCACGTCGTGCATATTATCATGAGGCTTACAGGGATTATAAATAACCTTGGAAACATGAGTCCCATACGAGAAAAGTACAGAGTACTAGTCGGCAAAGAAAATAGATATCTACTCACAAACTAGAACAATAACCAGCTCGGAGACAGAAATAACACTCGCTTGAAGACGGAACAGAGTATCAGAAGATGACGGTTAAGAATTGTAGTTGAAAGCATCTCGAGTAGTCACATCTGGCTCTAGTCGGCGCAAATACTTTTGGACACCACATCTGGTGTAAGTGGGTGCAGAGTCTATACAAACATGAAGATAATCCCAACATAACCTCCGAGTTGTCATACTAACCGAAATATATCTTTCGAGCGAAATCTGATTGGATTCTTCAAGTGGTCAGACCAAACCAGATTCAGATCACAAAAATACAGCAATCTTCACCTTGAGCCGTATTCCTCCTGTAGCGAAAAAACCAAAGAACTCTTGAATAACTTGTAAAACACTTCTTATGCGTCAAACATCCGAAAAAACTAATGAGTAATATGGATCAAATTTGAGCATAGCTCAAATTTAGCGGTAGAAATTGACTTTGCCATCATATTAGCTGGATTATCATAAGTACTCATCTTCCAAACTTTAACATCACATTGAGAAATAACTTCTCGAATGAAGTGATATATGATACCAATGTATTTTGTTTTATCATGGAACATTTTGTCTTTTATAAGATAAATAGCACTTTGACTATCACAGTAGATATTAGTGCAAGATGTACTTTCACAAAGCTCAATGTACATACCTCTTAGTCAAACAACTTCTTTACAGGCTTCTGAAATAGCCATGTACTCAGCTTCAGTAGTCGAAAGAGCAGCAATAGTTTGTATACAAGCTTTTCAGCTTACGACACAACCTCCAATAGTGAATATATAACCAATAAGAGATCTCCTCTAATCTAAATCTCTAATGAAATTAGAATCCACATATCCGACCAGTCCATCACTAGTCTTTCTAAACTGCAAACAAGCATTAGAAGTGTCCCTAAAATATATGAAGATCCACTGAGATACCCTACAGTGGTCTTTTCCTAGATTGACCATATATTTACTGACAACACTCAAAACATGAGATATATCGAGTGAGAGTAGACCATAGCATACATAAGTGATCCGACTGCACTTACAAATGGAACACTTGATATGTATTCAACTTCTTCAACTTTTTTGCGGACTTGATGCTGAAGAGAGTTTGAAGTGTGTAACTAACAGAGTGTTGGTCGGTTTGGTTCTATGCATGTTGAAACGACAAATCACTTTTTCAGCATACCATCTTTGACTTAGAAATAAAATTTTCAAACCAACGATGTCTGATGATTTTTCGTACAAAGAATCTTCTTTGTTTCACCGTGGTAGCTCAAGCGGCAACCGCAGAAACTCAAGCGGCAGTGCGACGTGGTAGCTCGAGCTTCAACTCTGGTGATGGTAGCAACAATGAGTCTCTTCCGCTGTCCTCCTCTCACGCACACATGAATTTGTAGGAAATTTTCTATCCAGTAAGACTGGATGCTTTTTTCTATGAAACTTCAACGGTTTAATAGAGTGAATAGTAATCATATGGAATTTGGTTGTGCGATCCCTAGTTCCCTACCGATCAAAGCCCTTAGTTCATGGCAATCCCCGGGCAAGCGTGCCCTGCCGACGCGTGCCGTGCCCAACTGCCCATGCCATGGCATTCAGTTCCTCCTCTCACCGCAAACTTGCCGCAAGCCGCGCGCGAGCCCGAACCTGGGGAGCCGGCACGTATGCCAAATTCACGTGGGATATCAGATATGACCAGATATGCCAGCCCGCGCGCGCGACATGCAACAACCCACTAGCCACGCACTGAGCTAGCTGCCTGGTCGAGCTTGCGCGACGCTATTGGACGGGGGGGAGTCCGGTGCTGACACAACGCGAGCCGGTGTGCGCTAGTGCTCGCTACACCGATGTCCGCGGCCATCACCAGGTCGGGTGCTACAGTTAGCACTTGACGGCGTGGCTTTTGAAACGATGGGAGCTTCCGTCTTTTTGTTAGGGTTTTTTGTTTTATAATATTAGCAGTTGGAAGTGAAGTGAATGAAAGTGGGAGATATTTGATACAACTAAAGATTTTGGCTTTTGGTTGAGTTAATTTAGCAAATATCTGAATTGGCCCTAAGTCAAATAATGGTTTATTTGATGCCAATAATTATAATAGTAAATCTTAACAATAATTATCATATCATATGATTACACAACTAATCAATTTCATTATTACGCTATTAGTTAGTCCATATCAGAAGAAAAAAAGGAGATGACAAAAAAAACTAGACCTACACATGCTACGATACAATGTCCCCTTAAGAAAAATAAATAAGAATTTTTGAAATTATATTTAAGATATTGCAAGAACCTGCAATTTCAGATTTCATCTAACACTGCTAGGAGTTTGGGATCAAGCCGGAGGTCGCCATCTCCATCCGCAAGCGCTGCAAACTCGTCGACCGCCCAGTCGGCTACAAGTGCGGAGGTGAGCAAGCACTATCTGATATTGTGCTTAATTAGTGTGTTCTTGCTCGCAATCTTGATTCTTGCACCATTTTGAGTTGGTAAACGGAATGCGTCAACTAACCAGTACGTGAGCTTTTCCTTCGTTTGCATATTACAGTACTGCAGGGACGCTGGATCTGTTGTTACATAGTGTTTCGTACTAAAGCCGTGTGAGGTGCATGCAAGCAGCTTTGTGTGATCAAACTCCAACAAATGAGATTCATGAGGTGTGGAACTTCGTGATTTAGAGGTGTGCCACTAGAGTAGCGTATGGGTTTGCTCTCTAGAAGCCATTTTGAATGCATCACTACCAGAAAGCTGCTATATGCCGAGTGTCAGAAATTTTGCCGAGTGCAATCTATCGGGCATTCGGTAAACAACCTCTTTACCGAGTGCCTTCACTGGGACACTCGGCGCAAATAAAACACTCGGCAAAAATTTCTTTGCCGAGTGCTACGGATTAGACACTCGGCAAAAGAAGCTCTTTGCCGAGTGCTAACAAGAAAACACTCGGCAAAAATAAAACACTCGGCACCAACCGCCGTCCGTTAGAGTCAGCTGCCGCCGTTAGAACTTTGCCGAGTGTCTGGAGCTGACACTCGGCAAAAAGCTCTTTGCCGAGTGTTTTGTTTGCGGCACTCGGCAAAGAAATAAAACCTTTTCCTTTCCTACCCTTCAAACTTTTTCTACTCTCCACATACAACATATGGTACTCCATGTTAAAATTAGGTATATTTTTGTATTTGTTTGCTATATTTAATTAATTAATTGCATTTCAAGCAATTTTGTGAATCAAGTCAAATTTGAACTGCAAGTGATTCAAATAATAGGAAAAAATGAGTAGAAAAATGATATTCATGTTATTCATCCTGGTTTGAGGCCTTACCTGTGAAATGAAAAGGAATTTCGAACATTTTGTTCAGGAAACACGACCACGAACGTGTGGCCGAATGGGTTTTAAATTTTAAAAAAAGCAAACGAAGTCTGAAAATAATGAGATTTTGTGAATCGAATAGTGTTGATTATATGGACATGGCTGATAGTGATGATGAGACTTATGATCCAGCTAATCCCGATCATGATGATTATTTCTAATACATGTAATACTTTGTTATTTTCTAATTATATTTTGTTTATTTTGCATCTCTTTCTAAGTACGTCTTGTTTATCTGTGCTTATTGGTTTACTCTTTTTAATTGCAGGTGATTGAACAAAGATGGTGGTCGGTATGAGAAACGTAAGGTCGCTTTACCAAAGACGGCCCGATGCAGCTGAGCAGTCGGGGAGCAGGAGTAGGAGGAGCGGGAGGAGCAGCAGGAGCAGGAGCACTCTTGAGGAGGAGCGGAAGGAGGAGCGGGAGCAGGAGGAGCAGGAGGAGGAGGCGGCAGGGGGTTCCGCTTCCTCTGGTTCGTCGGGTGTCTGGTTGCGAGGTCCCTCGACCCTCCCGAGGCGACCGATACCTCGTGAGAGACGCCCGCTGATTCGACCCACTGGGGCTAGGTAAGTAACTTTAGATGTTATCACTACTTTTTCATTTGATATGTTGAAAATCACAATAGAAACTAATAATTTATCTTAATCACTTGGGCAGGGGTTGGACGCTTGAGGCTGCAGGTGATCACAAACGCCATGTCAATGGCATCCTGGGTCTTTTGTGCAGGCTACACTTCCCTGGCTTGGTTGCGTTTGGCGGAGGGCAGGAGCCGGCCTACACGTGGGACCACTACGTCGCCTTCCCCGATTTACCAGATCAGGATGGCATGGTATTTGCCAACAAGGCGGCGCGGGTGACGGCCGAGCTGTGGGTAAGTCTTCATCGCACTACATTGCTCAATACATCGCATTCATTGGACATTCTTGAAATAATAACTGGATACATCGCGTCTATATGCAGGATTTCTTCAGATGCCAGGAGGGATATGAGGCCAAGGCGGCTAGTGTGGCTCACAAAGCCTGTTATAAACTCGTGAAGGACATGCATTACGAGGCGCGCGTCCAGGCCATCGTAACATACAACGCTACCTACCTTGGAGTGAAGATCAACAAAACTCAAGCAAGAAACATGAGGCTGACCCGGGAAGAATACATGCAGGTAAATATAGAATATTAATACTGATTTTTTCTGAGATTAAGTACGCTTAATTTGATCTTCTTATATGTCATATACTTGATGACGTGTAGGCGCCTCCGTGGTGGTGCGCCCAGCATCTCCAGTGCTGGGCACAGATGGTGGACAAGTGGTGCGCCGCCGAGTGGGAGGAGACGCACAACGCTTGCCGGGAGCGGCGTTTGATGATGCCAGGTGCACCACACCATCAAGGCAACCGTAGCCTCGACGAATTCGCGGCTACATGGGTACGCGAATTCATTTCTTTATTATAACGCTCAATTCTGCATAATTTCTAATCATCTTGCTGTTTTTTTCGCAGTCGTCGTCACATGGTGGCCAGCCTTGCTCCCAGTTCAAGGCATGGGCTCTGGCCCACAAGGGCAAGGCGACGTCCGACGTCGACTACAACCCGGAGGACCCGCCCTCGGTGTACAGCAATGCGACCGTCCACAGCCGCCTCAGTGAGTACACATCGGTGGCAAGGGCGGTCCATGGGCCAGAGTACGATCCGAGCACCTAGGACCTTGATGGAGAAGTCGTCATGAGGATGGGAGGAGGCAAGAAGCATGAGCGGTACTGGATTGGCGACAGCACACTCGACACGGCCACTACTCCCACTCTCTCCCAGATTCGAGCAAGGAGCACGAGCTCAAGCCCGGCCATACGCCCACGACCGGACACTGCACAGTCCCGGATGGAGGCACTCCAGGTTATTTCTGATTTATTCGTCGTTCATTAATTTTTACATACCTTTGCTTTGCATTGTAACATTGGGGTGAAATATTGTAGGTCCAGCTGGAAGAAGAGAAGAGGCTACGGGAGGAGATGGCGGCGAGGATGGAGGCCGATCGGCAGAGGAATGAGGCCGAGCGGCAGAGGATGGAGCAGATGTTTCAGTGGATGCAAAGTCTTGGCGAGAGGATGGGTCAACCTCTGCCACCGGAGCTATTCCCTCCTCCACCTCCTCCTGCAGCTACTCCTGTGAGTTTGCCTTCTCTACCTTGAGCTCTTTACTTACCATGTTTATTGCTTGTGCTTTGCTTTACCTTAAATCTTGTCTCACACATGCAATCTCTTCTCCTTTGTGCAGAATCAATCGGCGGCTTCGAATGATGTGCCTCATGACTCATCACATCAGTCGGGGTGGCCAACTTGGTGAATGATACTTGTGGTGATTACTTGTGGACTATATGTGATATGTGATATTGTGACTTGTGATATGTGATATATTGTGACTATATGTGATATTGTGACTTGTGATATGTGATATATTGTGACTTGTGGTGATATATGTGATATATTGTGACTTGTGGTGATATATATGATATATTGTGGACTATATGTGATTACTTGTGGTGATTACTAGTTGATATATCTGTGATATTGTGACTTGTTTGAGTGGGGTGCAATAAACAATTAAAATAGGCAGTTTTTGGCCACTTTGCCGTGTGTTACACTCGGCAAAGGGAGGCTTTGCCGAGTGTCATGGTAAAAACACTCGGCAAAGTACCATTTCTGTGCATTCTGGGAACATATTTTGCCGAGTGTTTTAAATTTGCCGAGAGTCATGGTAATGACACTCGGTAAATTTGTAGTCTTTGCCGAGTGTCTTTACCATGACACTCGGCAAAACTTAAGCTTTTGGCGAGTGTCATCATGACGACACTCGGCAAACTGGAAGGATTTGCCGAGTGCCATTCCGTCCTGGCACTCGGCAAAAGACGCTGTCACCGTGTTCTCACCGTCCACTGACCTTTTTTTGCCGAGGGTCGTTTCGGCACTCGGCAAATCATTTGCCGAGTGCTCGATGAAAAGCTCTCGGCAAAGAGCTTTTTGCCGTCAGAAACTATGCCGTGTGAGCTATGCCGTGGGTGGCACTCGGCAAAGCCTTTGCCGAGTGTTTCTCGTGCTTTGCCGAGTGCCACCGGCACTCGGCAAAGCTGCTGAGCCCGGTAGTGCATTAATCTTTTAATATATTTTTGTGTATTGTCTATACAGATATAATAGGTTTCTTTATTTTTCCTTATTTTTCTTTATTTTTTTTAAATTAAATGTCTTAGTCAAAAGCTAACTACTGCTATGATGTTATTTTAGCTAAAAGTTAAAAGCTAAAAACTATTAGACGCAGTCGAATTGGATGGACCCATAATGGACTTGTTTTGTCAATAAATTGAGAGGGAGCATGTGCTTAAATTGATCGCTTTTACACTATTTTGTTTTTCTTCTAAAAAAAAGTGCTATTTGACCAACTAAAACGAAGAAATCAGCTGTAGCATTCACATGTAGCAAGAACAGTAAAAAACAGAAAAGGCTGTAGGCAGTGAATGAATTCACGGAAAAGTGCAGTGCTTATAACTTTTGTTTATATTTTTAAGATGACATATGGTGGAAAACGTCAATGTAAACGGTGTATATAATTTCAGTCTCAAAATACTATTGAAAGAATTTACTTAAAAAGCTATTTTATTCCCTTGTTTTTGAATGGGTGAGATTTTTTAAGAGGGAGAGGATAGAATTTAAATGGGAGGGGAGAATTCATGGTCATTAAATCTCTAATCCAATGATTCTAAAGCTGAATTATAGTTAAAAAAAATATCTAAATGATATTTAACAAAACCAACAAAAAAAAAGGGGCTGGCTGATGGTTGCAGTCGCACTGCACGAGTGCACGGGCATGGGACAGAGAAAAAAGTACTATAGCATCCCATGCCATGCAAGCTGTATGGCACCCCTCCTGTAAATTGGACACGTCGCAAGTACAAATCTCACAGCACTCTTTGCTTTTTTTTCCCGACTTTTTTGCTCCCTCATTTTAACAACTGCCGGCGGCAGTATCGGTCCGACGAGTCACTATCGTCGCCGGCGAATCCACGCGCTGTCCTAGCTCATTGCGGCCGCAGCGCGTCCTCGCAGTTCCACCCCCCGCCGCCGTGGGCCCGTTACGCCATAGACCATAGTTGATCTGCACACGAATCGTCGGCCTCCGCTCTTCCATCCATTCCCTAACGAATCCAAATGCTTTCTCGGGAGAGGAAAGAAAGCAATTAGCGTCTCTTCTTCTGTGCTTTCTAGCTTATGATTTATTATTACAGTTTATAGTTTATTGGTAAAATTTATAATCTTTAGCTATTTTATAAGAGCGGGTATATAGTAAAAAAAATTCGTATGTAATTTTAGCCGATATAAATATAATCCGATATACTGATACTGGAGCAATCGATAATATCATCAGTAAGCTTGATAGGCTCACGACTCGGGAAAGGTACAATGGCAAGGATCATGTTCGGACGGCCGACGACACAGGTATGGCTATCCTTCATTGTGGTCAATCAATTCTATCCACTCCTATTAAATTCCTTTAGCGAAATAACACTCTTCATGTTCCGCATGCTTCTCAAAATTTACTCTCTGTGCATCGTCTTGCTGCCAATAACAACGTTTTCCTTGAATTCCATCCCAATCATTTTTTGTGAAGGATTCGATTACAAAGAAAGTTCTTCTGCACAGCAAACGTGAGAAAGGACTTTACCCAATTAAACCGCTGCCTGCACAAGCTATGTCGGCAATCAAGCTCACATATAAGGATTGGCACTGTCGTCTAGGACATCCATAATCTTGTGTTGTTCAACAAGTTTTATCCCCAAATAAATTATCTTTTGTGTCCAGTTCAAGGAATAATCATGTTGCAATGCGTGTCAGGAAGGCAATAGTCATCAATTATCGTTTCCTATATATCGTCCGTCAAGTGTTTCTGCTGCACCATTTGAGCTTGTATTCTCTGATGTCTGGGGACGGCTCATCAGTCTATAGGAGGATACAAATACTATGTCCCATTCATGCGTGGTCGTCATCCGCCAAAACCAAGCTGGGGGAACTCATTCATTGCCACTGTCCAGCCTAGTCGGTCTCCTCAGCAAGAGTAGTCTTCTAGCATGCTTCCTTAGCCTCTCTGTTTTTCGTTTGTCATTTTTCCTTGCTCCCTCTTCTGCTCCTCTCTTCTTCTTCCCCTTCAGCAAATCTAGCTTTTGTACTCTCTTTTCTCCTTAACGAATGAAACGCAAATCTCCTGTGTTTTCGAGAGAAAAAAAAAGAATAGGGACTTGTCCCCAAATGGAGCTTACAGGGTCCTCTGGGAGAAGCATGATGCGCAGTCAGCTTGCAAAGAGCTTGGGTATTTCATCACACACAACAACTGGATAAATGGAAGGAGAAAGAAGCTCCGGGGTCAAATGTCATCTGGGCTGTGGGACTATGATCCTAGCTCTAGGCTGTGCTTGCAGGATTTGAGTGATGCAAGTAGCTTCAGAATGATGGGCAAATTTCATATGTTCGACGACACAGACAGTTAGTGCCTGACACCGATATACCGATGGCGGAATGTTCAGGTACATGTGGATGAGTAATCGAGCTGGTCAACACATGATGCAATTGGAGCTTCCTGCCATACCAATTTTGAAGATGTTCAAGGGTTACTTGTTTCTTTGTTCGAAGAGGGCAGATTATTTGTTTGTTGAAATGCACTCAAAGCAAAAACTTGCTTTTTTTGAGACACAAAATATGATCTGTACTAGCACACCAAAAAGAATGTCCCTAATTATTTGTGCCAATATACACACAAATCCCATGACATAATCTTTTTGCCGGGCAATCGCACGACATAACTGATGAGTTACCGAGCTTAATTCATCCATTGCACTAGCACCATCTCCTAATGGCTTAAAACTACTGAAGATGGCCTGAATGCAAACTGTCTAGACTTTTACTCACCACCAGCAACTACAGTGATGTATTGCAGATTGCTAGTACATGATTCCTAACAGCACATGCCCAAAAGAAAGCAAAGCTATCCTGACACAATATCTTCATGACGGTGTATGAATAGAAGCAACAACAACACAGTTAAAAAAAAAGATTACATTGTCTTCATTTCATCTCTATCTGCCTGATTTTCCAGACATTTTACACCGCAGTCAACAAGTCGACTTGAGATGCGATGCACATTAGGTTCAACTTGCTCCCCTTCCAACAAACCTCGCACAACTATGATTCACGAGTCAATTAGAGCTTTATCCTTCCAGCAGATTAGATCCATCATCGTCGCCATGTGCGCCCATGTTGTTTTGCTCTTGCATACGCTTGTAAGATCGTAAAGTAATGGTTATCAGTTCACAAGAAACAAGGGTATGTTCTTTTAAGCTGCAGCTTATGACTTTTAACTATGTCTTATTAATCTAATTAATAGTGATTGCTGAGAGAAGTTAAAAACCAAAAACCGTTGAAAAAACCAAAATAAAAAGGCCAAGTTTTGTGCATCAAACAACTTATCCTAGGTATTGCCTGCTAACAAGCAATCTTAAATGCACCTGCAGGCAAATTGTTGAAGCTCCAGAGTCCAGACAAGCATTCTAAGCTCGCAATCTGACATCAAGGTCAAGGTCCTACCACCCCGAAGTCAGTCCCTATGTTTTTTGTTTCTTTTTTTTCGATGAAGGAAAATCAGTCCCTGTGTATTCAGTAGAAAGTAGTGAAGTTTAGAGCCCCAAAATATAATCTTGACATATGTAATAGTAATGCGCTTACACTTGTGCAAATGCCTCCTTAAGCAAAGGATGACACCACCACCGACACCAAGGCACTTTCTTTTTCCCCACTACATGCAGCAGCGCTTTTAGACTGTATCAGATCGAAGTGCCGCATCCACTGAAATACATAAGCACATCGGAGCCATTTCACAATGCTTTAGGTAGTTCATGCTCCCCAAGCGCGCGAGCGTGCCCTGCCGACGTGCCGTGCCCATGCCACGGCCTTCAATTCCTCCTCTCACCGCGCAAAGTTGCCGAGCATTAGTAAGCCGCGAGCCTGAACCCGGGGAGCCGGCACGTATGCAAACTTCACGAAGGATATGATCATGTATCCTTCGTGAAGTTTTCATCCATGATTTAGATTTTTCATTCATGATTAAAACTTTCCGTTTATAATTGAGATTTTTCATCCTGATATATTATATATCATTGTATTTGCACGTATCTAAAAGCAATCCAAAGAAAAGGAAGCTTGATGCCCAGACACCATAGTGCCCCATTTCAGCGTTATATATGCGTAGGGCATGCAGCCCGCGCGCGACATGCAACTACCCACCAGCACGCACTGAGCTAGCTGCCTGATCGAGCTTGCGCGACGCTATTGGACGAGGTGTCCGGTGCTGACACAACCAGGGGCGGACCCACAGGGTATGCCGGGTGGGCCACGGCATACCCTGGGGCACGCGGGATGGACGAGCAGGATCGTAGGATCGGTGGGGGGGCGCGCCGCCGTGCAGGAGCCGGTGTTCCTGCAGCAGCAGCGATGGCGGCGGCAAGAGGAGGAGGAGGAGGTGCGCCGCCAGATGTTTGGGCCCGTCGGTGGGGTGGCGTTCCCGGTGGAAGGTCTGGGCCAGCAGCAGTTGGACTACGGGGAGCTGGGCGGGTTCTGCGAGAGCGATGCGGGCGGGTCCTCGGAGCCAGAGCCGATGGCGCCGGCGCGGCCGCACGGGGGGTCCGGCAGCAAGCGGAGCCGCGCCGCCGAGGTGCACAACCTCTCTGAGAAAGTGGTGGCCGGCCTTGCCGTCGTGAACTGTTCTTTTCTTCGCTTCGCTTTGCTCACCCAGTGCAGGTGTTAATTGTTTTCTTGCTTGTTTGTTTGGTTGTCTGGTTTTGGGTGCAGAGGAGGAGGAGCAGGATCAACGAGAAGATGAAGGCGTTGCAGAGCTTGATACCGAATCATACAGATACTAAACCCGGGGGGATTCCCGGCCCCCGGGCGTGTCCACGTCGCCCCGCCCGCATGTCCGGCCGGCGCGTGGCGGGGCAATTCCTGTACGGCCGGAGGAGGTAGTTTCCTCCAATTTTTCGGAAATTACGTAAAGGTCCTTTTTTCTCGCGAAAAGGTCCCTGCAAGTTTTTTTTCCAAAAAAAAATTTGGATAGCGCCCCGCAGATTCCCGAAATTACGTATAGGCCCTTATTTACTTACGTACAGGTCCTTACAAGTCCTCGATTTTTTCCGAAAAAACCCTTTAGCTTTCTCGAAAATACGTATGTGCCCTCGATTTTTTTAAAAAAACTCCTCACGAATTATCGCCTCTTTTACTTCGGTACACACGGTGGCTGGCGCGGCGTGTCGCCGCGCTTATGAGGCTAGTTCCAACAAGGTCAGGAGGGAAAACCTAGAAACCCTTTCCTTTTGTGCTGAACTGGGGGTTGTTGAGTTGTTCCTGTGCTGGATATTTACGGATCCGTGTTTGCGTTGGTTTGTGGGTTGCAGACTGACAAGGCGTCCATGCTTGACGAGGCCATTGAGTATCTGAAGCAATTGCAGCTCCAAGTGCAGGTGAGAAGATACTGGATGATGCTAAATTGCTAATGCATTTGTTTTGATTGATCCAAACAGCAAACATTAACATAGAGAGATAACGAGAGTATCTACCCTTATTGATTTTTCATCCATTCTGTGCCGATTAGGACACATAATCTCATTGATTTGCCTTACCTTGAGACAAACGATAAAACTGGTGGACTGCCACGATATGGACAAGTCCATATGATGCTGCAAAACATGAAAGATGAAATATGTCTCATCCAACGTGCTCAATTGAACATCTCAGAGCTACCTCTTGTTTTGCTGACAGTAGTTGAATTGGGGAAGGGTGGGTACAAAGATGGTTTGCAACAGTCGAAGGTGCTAAATAATCCATATGCTAAAGAAGTGCTGGGTCAGGAATAGAATGCCAGTGACAATATGCGGCAATATAGCCATATAGGTGGCTGGTTTTAAGCCAAGAATGCTGCCTATTTTCTATACTCCACAGAAACGTCAAAACTCGTTGAGACCGTGAGCAGTAATGTACTATCGATTAATGTTAGGAGATTTTCAACATAGTTTTACAGCAGTGGTTATTATCTGTTGAGTTCTAGTTAGAACCTGACTGTTGATGACATTTTTAATTTATATTGTTGATTTCCTTAGATTCATCATGAGATTTGTTGGACATGATGTGTGCTGATTTATACCGCTGAACAAAATGTTGATATGTTAGGACTAATTTCCAATGGTTAATGCATTTTGGCAAATCTCATGTCAATTGACATACTATGCTAGCTAAAGTCAGACAAGTAGTATTGTATGTTTCTTTTATGTATATTTGAGACTATTAGTATGGTGTTTGAACTATTTATATTTTAATTTGTGCAAGTTTTTAACTTAATCCTTGAATTTAAGACTTATCATATTATTTAGTGCATGTATACCGAATTACGGTGCAAATTTTACAATTATTTACCGAATTGGTAAATGGTTTTACCGAATTGCATATGAAAATTTTGGTGCGGCATACTCTTTGGTAAAATCCTAGGTCCGCCACTGGACACAACGCGAGCCGGAGTGCGCTAGTGCTCGCTACACCGATGTCCGCGGCCATCATCAGGTCGGGTGCTACAGTTAGCACTTGACGCCGCTATATAAGCAGCAGCAGGTAAGCAGCTACAAAAGCAAAAAACTTCCGAGTTATAGCCACACAGCACGAGTAGTACCTAGTACGTATACGACGTACTGACACAAGTAGCTAGCTAGTTTAGTGTCTTGGTGAGGTGAGGTGACGATGAAGGGTCTCTTGGTGCTCGCTCTGGTCGTGGCCGCCGCGGGGCTCGCCGCGCTGCGCGGCGCGGAGGGCGCGGGCGAGTGCGGGGCGACGCCGCCGGACAAGGTGGCGCTGAAGCTGGCGCCGTGCGCGTCGGCGGCGCAGGACCCCAAGTCGGCGCCGTCCAACAGTTGCTGCATGGCTGTGCACACCATCGGGAAGCAGAGCCCCAAGTGCCTCTGCGCCGTCATGCTGTCCAACACCACCAGGAGCTCCGGGATCAAGCCGGAGGTCGCCATCACCATCCCCAAGCGCTGCAATCTCGTCGACCGCCCAGTCGGCTACAAGTGCGGAGGTAAGCAACTAAGCAAGAATTAGCTGATAATATATGTCCTAGTTTGTACGTGTTCTTGCTGTCAGTCTTGATTCTTGCGTCATTTTGAGTTGGTAAACAGAACACCATGAATTAACCAGTCTACATGAACCTTTTTTCTTGTTTTACGTTCAGATTACACACTGCCATGAGCCATGAAGACTGCTGGCTATTATCTGTTTTAGTGCTACCAAAGCTGTGTGAGGTGTCAGGTGTGCATGCAGCTCAGTGTGATCAAACACCAATAAATGAGTTCCATCAGCTGGGACTTTGTGATTTACAGTTCTTCTTTTCGGGCCTTGTTAGTATCTTGAGGGTTGCAGAGATCCCCAGAATTATCGAAGCAATAATAAAACTTTGTCTTGTCAATAAACATGCATGAGAGGGAGCATGTCTGCATGTGCACTTACTTATTAATCGCTTTACACTGTTGTGACAAACGAATAATCAGCTGCATTATATGTGGCAGCAAGATCAGTACCCAAAAAGAAGTACATAAAGGCAAACTAGCTAGGCAGTGAATGAATTCACTGAAGATTTAATATCAACTTGTGCTGGCTGCTGATGCTCTCAGCCCGTATGGAAAATTACCACGCTACATGGGAAGACAGCATAGGCTACTGGTGGGGTAAGGGTTGTTCCTTCGATGGACACGGGCAAATTTCCATGAAAAGGCCGAAAAGCCATTCACGAGGTGAGCCTCTGAGGCCTAACTCCACCTGATCCGTGGGTTCATCAAGTAGCCTGCCCATGGAACCATGTCGATGATTTGAGGTAATTTGAGCAACACCGGCCCAAGACCATCCTCAATAGCCCTTTCACAATTCTTTGAAGGCCGGTTGCCAGACCAGACTTTGTGTTTGTATTTTTTTGATATGGCAATAAACAATGAAGATACTGATGTAGACAATATACATGACTTTGATATTGAAAAACTGTTTGAAGAATCCGTTTAAAAAAAACGTCCCATTTATTTTATATTTTTGAAAAGTCCAAAAGGACACATGACCACACTAGACTGGATGGTACTGATGCTCGGCTGGGCCTTGGTTGGGTGAATCGGACGCCCGTGCGCACGGTCCGGCGACGTACGGCAGCGGAAACTCCAACGAGCACGGCTACACCACCACTAGTACCGTGAGGCAGAGCATACCCAGTACCCACCCATCTTGCCCACTGACTGCCTGGTACTACGTACGTAGCGGTAGTGCTTGTCCCTCGTCAGTAACTTGGAACTAATGGTCAAGGATAGCCACGCAAGACGATGAAATGGGCAATGCTCGCTCTGTACAGAGGCTGCAGACACTTGTTGGCCTTCTGCCAGACTTCCATGGTTGGCTCGAACACCGCTCGGCTATACGCACTTGGTACGGATCTAGGGCTGGGCCGTACCGGGAGTGCTGGGATTCCTTCTCATTTTTCAGAAAGAAGAAGGCAAATAATCAGATACGTCCCGGTATGTATCGCCAGTGTATCAGAACGGCCGTGTTGACGTCCAATACGCATCCGGAGAGCGGTGCATCGCCTGCTAGATGTATCGGTGCGTGCATCGTCGATCGCTGTTGGTACAGTGCCAAGCACTCTCAGCCCTAGAAAGAATAACGGGGTGCAAAAGCTATATAACTACATTGAGCCCTGAGTATTATCCTATTTTGACATGTTTGCAATGTTGTACACCTTGCCATGATTTGTGCTGTATATGCTAGATTGATCATGACTTCATATGTGCAGACTAGCTTTTATCATGATAAGTTAATTAAAATTGCTCAACTTGATTTAAAACTTGTTATGCTAGCATTTGAGTCTAGTCTTTCTTGAGCTATCTTTCTATGATTCATGTCATGTCAACTAGGCTTAGCTGAGCGTTGAATCGTTTATTGAGCCTTAGATTGAGCTATTTTAGTCTCTTGATGTAGCATGAGGTAGTACAACATGTTTATAAAGCAAAAAGATCTCTTTTGTGCGAAAAAACTGATTTCACCAATTCTTTCTCATGAGACGGCTTGCCATTGCACTAGGCATGAACTCAGGGGGAGTTTTGGATGACCTAGACTATCTTCTTAAGCTTATTGCTTGGAGTAGTCGCATAAGGCTTGAGATCTAGCACATAAGCAAAATTTGGGTTGAAAACAACCATGAGCTTTAAAAAGACAATGATTTAATGTGCTCAATTTGCTTAATCTACAAAAAGAATCAAGTACTTGCGTCAATGTCTCATTCTTGAGCATAGCACTCTAATTGGTCTCAATATTAGATTCTTGGTTCCGCTTAGCTTAATTGACATGGCCGGCATCATTCTTGGATATCTCTAGTTAGACTTTACATTTTGATGACTTGACATTCTCACTTAATGCACTATATTTCAAATTGTCATCTATGTGTGCTAGCTAGCTTATACATGTCATGTCATGATCTAGATAGCTTCTTATAGAGTTATGGCTTGGTGTATCTCATTATGGTCATTATGGATAATTCTCATGGCTCACAATGCTTAAAAATAATCAAACTTCAGCCATTTCATCAATCCTTGTGATCATATTCTCACCTTTGTATTCTTGATGTGTTTATTGCCAAAAGGGGGAGAATAGAGTAGAAAAAGTCATTTGGGATCATTTTAGAGCTTTGGAGATCAATTTGCTATTTCAGTTGTTGCTCTAGTGGTTCCTTCTGTCGACATGGTCATAAGCTTCATTCCCTTCTTTGGACCATGTTTGACTTCTTCAAACTCTACTTTGTGCTTTTTCGGAGTTTGTCAATATACTCATCAAGGGGGAGATTGAGAGACCATGTGGAGGTCATCCCATGTGTATGATGAGTAATTGACATAGGTTTAGCTAAGTCGAGTTTGGTTTGGGTGGTTTGGACCTTGACGTTGTGTGGTGCAACGGGCTCGGTCGGACTTATGGTCAAACTTGGTCGTATGGGAATAGGTTGCATATTCTGATGATTTGACAGGTTTGGACCTCGTTATGGTAAGTATGATGGTATTTATGCTTTCATGTATCGAGCGGTGCTATTTGATGTGTTTCTTGTCTGTGTGGCTGCAGGACATCGGGCGGAGTCGTGGTGAGACACGGTGGACCGGACTAGGCACATGTGGCTCTGAGGTCAGAACGGTCGGGATGTGTCGAAGACGACGTGGACTCGAGGTGGTTGCGAGGCGTGCGAGACAAGGAGCGCGGAAGCTTCCCAGAAGGTGCAGGAGGGGCGAATCGGGAAATTTGCAAGGCTGCACAAGCGGGAGCGGGCTCCGTTGGATTTAGCGGGCGTAACGGGGCGGAGACCCGTTAGCCAAGGCTATATAAAGGAGTGGAGGGGCTGCATGCCCACTTGAGCACTTGAAAGGGAATTAGGGTTTGCTAGAGTCAAAAGAGTCTTTAGTGGTTGTTTTGGCTTTAGGCTTTAGTGGTTGAGGTTTGTTGGTGGAGGCAGAGGTGTGCTCGCTGCTTGTCCCCTTCGTAGCTTTCCAGAGTGTGTTCATCCCTCCTCAAGCATGTATAGGTGTGTTCTTGAGGTTTGAGAGTGGGAGAGGATGAGATGAAAGCTTGTAATCATTCCTCTTGTGTCAATCATGTATCTCTCTTCCTCTAGATTAATATGAGATGGTGTTTGTTTCATATTTGAGCTCTCTATTATTTCTGTTCATGGATGCCCCTTTTGGAGATTTCTTGATTTCTTGGTTTTGAGTTCTTGCCTGCTGGGATTGGCCAAAATGGGTTGCTCTGTGATGGGTTAGTGCCACAAGATCATTTGATCGATTTCCCAAAGAGCCAACTTTGTTTAATCTCAGTTTTTATTTCCTGGCCTCCTCTGTTCATATTTTACTCTCTAGGGTTTTTGAAGCTGTTCTTGATTCCTCTCATATGATGGCTTGAAAATTGATATCTAGACTGTTGTGGCTATTAAGTAGCTATCCCTAGAGCCTCAAGGCCAAAGGACTTGGGATTATTGAGAATTTTGGAGTTTTGAGTTGTCCCTGTTCTTCATTCTCCATTTCTAGGGTTTTTGTCCAGATCTTGATTCCCTTGAGGGATTGACTCGATTTTTGATCTGAGTAGTCCTTATGCTATTGCTAACATACCTGCAAAATCTCATGTGCAATGGACTTAAGACTATGGAGTAATTTGGATTTTGGTAAAGTCTCTGTAACTTTTCAGTTCTTAGTTCAACTCTGAATTTCTTGAGTTTTGGTTGATTTCTTGTGTTGTTTGGAGCCCCCTTTATATTTAGATTATGCCCTTGGTGTTTTTGTCTGAGAAGAAAAGAAGTTCCTCTCTCATTCTCTTGGATTTGAGCTTCCTCTGAAGTTTTAGTGAAAAACCTTCACTCTGCAGCTTGAACTGTCTTTCGGCCAAGCAAAAGAATTTTTTTTTTGCATGTTTGCACTGTTCGCTGGATGGCAAGGGGAGCATGGTTTAGTTGCTTTTCTTTTTCCTGGTGGCTGATTTTCATCAAATTTGCATGCGATTCAAACGGCATTATTTTCAGTTGAAATTTTTACTGGCTGGTCTCTGATTTATACTGAATTTTTCGGTGTCGCATGCGTTCCAAAATTCAGAGAAAGTAATTTTAATTTTCTGTGAGGTGCTGTGTTTTGCATCTTTCTGAAAAATCAGTGTTCGATTTTTCAGGGGCGACATTCACCCCCTCTGTCGCTATTTCGGTCTTACAAAAAGGACACATGATCACATTAGACTGGACGGTACTGATGCTCGGCTGGGCCTTGGTTGGGCGAATCGAACGCCCGTGGGCACGCTCCGGCGACGTACGGCAGCGGAAACTCAAACGAGCACGGCTACACCACCACTAGTACCGTGAGGCAGAGCATACCCAGTACCCACCCATCTTGCCCAGTACTACGTACGTAGCGGTAGTGCTTGTCCCTTGTCTGTAACTTGGAACTAATGGTCAAGGATAGCCACGCAAGACGATGAAATGGGCAATGCTCGCTCTGTACAGAGGCTGCAGACACTTGTCGGCCTTTTGCCAGACTTCCATGGTTGGCTCGAATACCGCTCGGCTATACGCACTTGGTAGGGATACCGCCACCGGGAGTGCTGGGATTTCTTCTCATTTTTCAGAAAGAAGAAGGCAAATAATCAGATACGTCCCGGTATGTATCGCCAGTGTATCAGAACGGCCGTGTTGACGTCCAATACGCATCCGGAGAGCGGTGCATCGCCTGCTAGATGTATCGGTGCGTGCATCGTCGATCGCTGTTGGTACAGTGCCAAGCACTCTCAGCCCTAGAAAGAACAACGGAGTGCAAAAGCTTGATTTGCTCAGGCAAAACACGGTGGATCCATCCCACCGCCCGCGCGCACTGGGCGTACGCTTCCCTTCGACGGCATGCGCGTTTAGGAGGAGGCATTTGCAGAATTCAAGTGCTGCGCCCACTGAGCTCTGAAGACGGCCAAAACTTTGGAGCGTCGAGCGGCAATGCTGCGTAGGAGTCCAAGCAAATCTGTGCGAAAACAGCACGTCTCGTTGCCCGGCCCCATCAACCGTACGTGCCGAGCGCTGACGTGCCGCGCCATGGCCTGCCCGGCTTGTTTCTTTCACCCCCAAAGTTGCTGCTCCGTTAACCGTGGCACGTATCACATAGCTAGAGGACGACTCGTATGCAAAAGTTGCGAACTTCACGTTGCATCCATCTAACAGCTAGGGTCGGATGTGTGCTAGCTCTGATTTCCGAGGGCATTTTGGTCTCCGTGTTTGCACTCTGCAGCCTATGTTGCTCAGTGGAGGAGGCCTCGTTGCGTGGCATTGATCTGCTCAGTATTACAATCTAAACGAAGTGTGAGCTAGTAATTTAGGTTAGTATTAACATTTGGTCGGGGCTAACTACCGAAACTGTGAGGTAGCTATACGTTACAGGTCTTGTTCATCAAGAGGCTAGGTGCTAATCGAACAGTAACTGAAGCCTAATCATCGCCTAGACGAAAAAAATCGGTTAGACAGACAAGACGAAAAAATTATGCTTAGCGTCTAAACGGGTTAGACGGTCGCCTTGGAGAACAGATGTATCTCAGCATGTCCTTCATGCCAGCAGACAAGGCATAACTACAAGGTTGCCGCACGTTACGTGCTAAGAAAGGTGTGCCACACATGTATCGTGACTAAACAAAACAGACGCCAAAACCTGCCACGCTTATTTTGTGCACGGAAATATGCCAACTTTATTTGTTTTCAAGAAAATTTTTTCCCAGCTTGTTGATTTCCTACTCAGAAATTAATTACCGAAGAATAGCTTAAACGAGTGTGGCAGCCAACAGGTGTACCCACTAGCACGCTGAGGTCTCGCGATTTTACTGGACGGTGCATCTGGGACTGCCAAGTGTTCACTGTTTACCCCATTTCACCCTGTTCTTTTCAGCATCTAAAAGCTATTTTTCGACTTTTCTACAGTAATTAATTTTTAAATAGAGTATTTTTTTCAAGATAGAATCTACTAGTTAATTATAGTACATACTTTACTGACTTCATTTATATCGATAACAACCACATATGAGTTTTTGTTACTCAGTAATCTCTCGTACAAACAGCCCAAAAGTCATAAGCCACAACCAAAAATTACAAACCGTAGCCAAAAAGAACAGGCCTCAGGTCCCTTGCCATCATGATGACTGTGCTGCTTTCGTGCGTTCTTCCGGTGCTCGGCACTACATAAGCAGCAGCTAAGTAAGCAGTTTAGCCAACAAGTACTCAAGTAAAAACTAGTAAACTACGACGAGCAGCCAGTGAGCCATACGGCAATGAGGCCCCTCTCCCTGCTCGCCCTGGTCCTGGCGTCCACCGTCGCGGTCCTCGCTGACGGCGCCGGCGAGTGCGGCACGACGCCGCCAGACCAGATGGCCCTGAAGCTCGCGCCCTGCGCGTCGGCGGCGGAGGACCCGCAGGCCGCGCCGTCGGGCAGCTGCTGCGCCGCGGTGCAGGACATTGGGAGGCAGCAGAGCCCCAAGTGCCTCTGCGCCGTGCTGCTGTCCAACACCGTGAGGCAATCCGGCGTCAAGCCGGAGGTGGCCATCACCATCCCCAAGCGGTGCAACCTCGCGAACCGCCCCATCGGGTACAAGTGCGGCGGTACGTGCGGGCAATTATACAAGCGTTTTATGCGTGTTCTTCCCAAGAATTTGGCTCACTATGAAATGAGAGCGCGTTTGCGAGTGACGGCTCTTGTTTTTTTCTTTGCAGATTACACGCTGCCCAGCCTTCAGGACTGATGGGTTGATTAGGCTCTGCCACCGAAGCTGGATCATATGTTGTGTGCGCTACGACTTATGAGTAAATAAGACTAGCAAGTAGTAACTCCGTATGCATGGGGCACTAGTACGGTGAAGATGATGTGTATCGATGTGCTTGCGTCCAACAAAAAAGTATTTGATGTGCTTGTGTTCGTGATGTCGAGGGCTGCAGATATGTTGCTCAAAATCCTGAAAAATAACAAAGCATAAGGACTGTATTCCGAGATAGACATTCACTACTCACTACTTACTGATGCATAAAACTCAAAATAGCAATACAACACTATACCAAGCTAAAGGACACTTGGATCTGAAGAAAAAAAGTAACATACGCTTGGACGCATGGTTGAGAAGATGAAATCCGTACTAGAAGGTTATGATTACGTCCGTTAAGAAAGAAGAGAAATATGCCAAAAATTATTAAAATAATAATATCTAGTTCATAATTTAGAGGGCATAATCTGTGATCGTTTTAGCTTCCGGCTTATTTTTTACTATTCATAAATTTCGTCTTTTTCTGAACTTTTGACTTTTTGTTGAGCTTTTTTGCCGGTTCTTTTTTCCTGTATTTGTTTGTATTATACGTAATGGGCTAACATTTTTTTTAATTTTTTTAAAATTTAATTATACTAAATAAGCCTCTGTCAGCTACAGTGCTTTTCAGCCATAAGCCACCAAAAAAGTCCAAATGATAGGCTTTGGTATGATAGTTGGCTTACAAACATATTAATTTGAAACACAAAAAAAACGTAGCACTACCAATAATTCAAAGGGTAAGAGTATAAATTTGCTAGCCAGACCCACCTCCCAATTCTCTCTCACATAGGGGGAGAATAATCCCAAAATAAATTACACTAATTAAATTACAACAGTTAATTTCCCAAGCAGTGGTACCACTTACAAGTTACAAACTGGAATTTTATTTCTACTACCTAGAAATAAAAAGATAAAGCTGGAATTTCTATCTTGCTACCTAGAGCGGCTGCATCCTGCATGCAAAAAACCACTTTCCCCAGCTGTACAACAGCTTGGGAGGGTGTCTCATCCTGTAGTGCATGTATATATCCATCTAGCCAGATAGAACCTAAAACACCGAAAGAAAGATAAAGCTGGAGCTTGCTCCTACATGTAAACTCTTTTATACATGAATTTCTTCCTCTCGCGATCTTCGTACAAGCACCTAGAACTACCGTGGTAACGTGGGACTATCTTGCTAGCAAGATAGAAATTGAAAGCCGAAAGAAAGTTGAAGTCAAAACTTGTTCCTTCAAGTGAACTATTTCTTACACTAGTATAGTGCCCGTGCTAACGCCACGGCGGCATTTCAGGGATGCACATGAAAATAACCAAATGACGATATTTTTTTTCATAGTTTAAGTTTCACGCAATTGTATATCACCATATATATAATCTGAAAAACACTCATGTATATCACCAGCAAGTAAATTTGTTGTTATTGCTACCAGAAAGTTGACTGATTAGTATCTTCTACAAGTAACAATGCTGCAAACTACAAGGATTAAGAATTCAAGACACTTGAAATTCAAGAGTATGCAACTAATGCAGCATTGCAGTTCAAAGATGTGTGAATAATTTCTGATAAATTAAAAAAAAGTTAGAATCTGATAATTTCTGGATATGCTGAATATTCAGCAACACCTCCTTCGGTCTGCTGCTTTGTCCAGCTTCTGTTGTTCTGAAGCCTTCCATGAAGGCAGGTTTTGCCACATTTGCGTGACTTGGAGTTGTTGCAACACCAATCAGCTCCTCCATTTTCTCCTCAAATTTACTAATAATATAGTAATGTACCCGTGCTAACGCTACGGTAAAATACAAAACAAGATAAAATTTGTAAAAAATAAAACAAACAATCAGATTCATTAATATTCATGTCTCATATATTGTATAACCAAATATTTTATTAAGCTCACATATAAATATTGTATATATTGTATATTCGCACAGGAATACAGAACATCAAATCCATTTGATTGAGCTCGCGCCCCCAGCACCTAGATCTCAGGCCCCAACAACCATGCAGAGAGAGAGGCTACAGTGCTGCTATTCTGGATCTGGGTTCTGCTCATTCCATGCAGTCATCATCGATCTCATTTGAATCCAATTAAATTCAGGAGCACCAATGACTGTATGTCGTAGTACTACTACGTACTAACAAATGTATACAAGAAAAAACTAAAAAGTGTCATCTCAATATGAATATCGCCGCAATTCCTCTCCACTCCACCAAAGAATCAACACCAAGGATTAACAATGAAGAATCAACACCAAGAATCAATACCAATCTAACTTTCTCCTGTGTAGAAGAGTTGAAAAAGAACTTCAGATTAATACTTTGGTTTAACAAAATAATACATTATGGGATGCAAGCAACTATTAGGAAAAAAAATATTGGAAATCTACATTCAACACTAAGAAAAGAGCACAATAAGCACAGAAATTGGTAAATATGACATCCTAAACGGTGTAAGTATCATATGTTCAATTCATCAATCAGTCTTACCAAGATCAAGAAATCCTTCGTACTTCTATTCTCGTCATCAATCTCCCTGTCAAAAGTATCTCCTCGATTTGCACTACATGGGCAAGGAACTATCAGATATATAGACTTCATCAGATATCTAGACTTCGTATGGTCATTCATGCCAGTAGGGTAATAAGTATGGCACACAAATAAGTATGCGATACCTTCTTCCAACTATGAAGCGTACTACAATGCCTTTTTCTTCTTCTAGTATCACTATTATGATATGAATTTATGGTGATGGCCTATAAGATATGTGCTATGAAGTGGTACCTGTTGGAAGCCATAATTTCCGGACAGCATCACGGTAGTTTTTTCTGCCAAAGCTTGTCATTATTCCAATAGCAACCAGTGGCTTCTTCCTAGACTGAGTTCCATTTGTCTCAGAAGTATATTTCCCAACAAATCCTTCATGTTTTGCTGCAGCCAGCTCCATCTCAAGTGATGCCAACCGCTTGCCTTGCTGCCTAAACATATAGGATGTTTATCACTAAAGCACTAACTGGATTAATATAGCTCAAAAGTCTCAACTACAATAAATCCTACAAGTTTTGAGCACCAACTCCAATGTACTGCCAAAAACTAAATAATGTACCACATAGCATGGCATTGAACAGTTTGTCAGTTTGGACAGCAAGAAGGCAACATTTGCATATTAATGGGCCCTGCTAGGTCAGAATTACCTGCATGCAACAACCTTCAAGGTGTCGTCCACTGATATTGCCGATTGCCCCTGAATTTTATGAAACTCGTATGCTTAGCTCACACCAAAAGGCAGCTAGTTGTACTACAGAGCAAAAGGGGCTAGCAAGATCTGAAGCAACATACCTGGCCAGTCCGCCTGTCGAGCTCTTTTATCAGGTAAACCCGATTCTGCGCATCCTGCCACAATCTGAAATATCAAGAAGTCAACAACATATCCCTCTCGGAACAGAAAAAAAAAGGGTAAAAACCCAATCATTTATACATAGAAACGAACACAAAAGAGCTCTCTCGCATTGCTATGGCAGCCAGATCAAGCTAACGTGCCCAAGAACTAATATAAGTCTTACACGAAACAAAATCAATCCCAGTATAAACAGTGCCCCTACAAGATCCAAATACTGTACAAGCAAATACGAATACACGATAAAAATCGAAGCTCTCCCTCCGTACAATACCAAGATTCCGCTTAAGGGATCCAAAGTTCGCCCATGAGTTCTCCAATGCGACAGCCACTGGATCCCTCCCTGCATGCACATACAAGTTTATTTGGTTTATTAGGTTAGGGGACACCGGGACACACACAAAAATCAACATAACAGGAGGGTCCCAATACTTACACGAGCAACATTTCTTGCAATGCAAGTGACCACCCCACCAATCGAATCCTCTCTAACTCTTACTTTTCCGGGCTTCAGGCCCAAGGGTAGGTTGGGCTCAGGCCAAGCACTTTCCTGAACTCAACCCAGCCAGAATTCCTCCCCAGCTAATCCTTTGAACAGGTCTGGATATAGCAGAAGTATTCACAGGGTCTAGTTAGATCAAATGAAGGCCAAATTATAGTCTTCAAGAAATAGTAGTGTTGATTCTCAAAAAAAAATAGTGGTGTTAATGGCTATAGTTCAAGAGTTAAATGATTTTATAATATTTCAAGAAGAAGTAAAGTAGTCCTAATTTACAGGTCTTGAAGGATAAGAAATTCAAACAATGGCCGTGCATGATGGAAGGCAGAACTACCAGCAGCTGGTGTTAGCAAATTCTTGGAACCATGTCTTTGCAAACTTCCTTGAGAGTGACCTATACTGAACAAGAAAGTAACAAAACAAAAGGGAATATAAACTGAAATTTGGCAAGGCATAACTGACTGGAAATCTGGAAAATAGAACTGATGAAGGAGTAAGTTATCTAATACTTGTAGAACCTAATGCAGATAGGATAACACAATACTTCAGATGTTAGCTGCCCTGGATAAGGTTGAAATTACTTTCTAGAAACAATTTATTAGATAGCTTTGAGAAGATCAGACATTGAGCAATGAGCACTGAACATGCAACTGAAGCTGGAAAGTGGAAATGCCAAGTAACTAAATGAAATGACCAAGTGACAACATGATCATTGTGTGTTTGTAATTTGAACAGAAAAAAGTATAAGCCAGATCATTTCTAGTTGAAAGGTACTTTATTGATGAACAACAGCATTCATTGCACAAAATGCTACCTTAGGGAGCCTCCCAAAGGTCGGTCCTGATTTATCTCGCATGTCCAACATTGTGGAATCGTTTCCCTGGAGATTTGTCAATCAGCATAACATTAATGCAATGAGTAGACAGATTGAAAGAATGGCGGTTAGAACTTAGATATAAAACATTCAACTCCTGTACAATCCCGGAAGGAACAGATAGTAATATCAAGTTATCAACAGTGCGTCTAATCTAAAAAGATATAACATGGAAACTATAATTGGCATTGACTAAATTAATCAACACCGAAGCTCACAATTATGCAATTAATTAAAAATACATCATTAATCATCGATGTGTTTCACAACTTATGGAGACTGGTATATGAAGCACAAGTTTCAAATTTGTGTCTGCCTTCTCCCAGTTTTTATTGGAAGGATCCAAACAAGTTGAAATGCCCACTTCTTAATCCGTAGTTCCTGCTGTTCCTGACTTACCTCTCCTGGTGAAATAATAATGACATGAGGAGTAAATCCTGTTCCAACAGAGCCAAGAAACCATTTTCCTAAAGAAAGCACAAGAAAACTTCATCAGCCAACAGAAAAATACTCAGTTCATGCAATAAAACAACAAAGCTAATCATGCAAGGGGTCTAGTTGGTCTGTTACATTTTTTTCGGTGTGTATGGTGGTGGTGGTATGTGTGGGTGTAGAAAAAGTAAATGGATTATTTGTTACTTTATCAATTCAAGAACTGACAAATTAGATTTTGAGAGTTTCAGTTTGAACAACACAAGAGAAAAAAAATACCTCACTGTAAGAAAAAAAAATGGCATTCCAATACCCATCCCAATTCGTGACATAACAATGTACAATCACAGAAGCTGCCAAATTTAAATCCAATGACAAATGATATATCTAGCTACACTAAACAATGAGAGCTGAGAATATTGAGCATAGCTCGTTCTCATAAGAAATGTCATTCTGCACTGTGAGCTACTGAAAATCATAGACAGAAAAAAGGTAATTACCTGCACAAGGACTCGAATGTTGGCTCCTTAACACGAATATCTGCATTGAATAATTGAATTGATATAGATGAGGTAGATGAGGTAGAGACTATCATCCCACTGTCCACCCTCGTTCTGCAATAACCTCACGAACACGTGTAGCTACTTCAATACCATCACTTATGGGAGGGTAGCTCCAGCTGTTTGAAATCTACAAGGAAAAAGATAAATGCTAAGCCATCCAAGTACATCCAACCACATTGAGATATTTCTAAATTTCTAACCAATGTGCGATAGAACTTGCAATTGCCATCTAATAGAGTTCATGAACCACATTGAGATATTTCTAAATTTCTAATGTATTTTGATTTGAGCCTTGTCATAAAAAAAGACTACCAAGGGCTCAAGATGTAAAAAAAATTTCGTGCATCAAATATTCCTATCTTTGGTCAACCAGCCACATACCATGCATATCGACCCAAATGTATATATGCCATCCTACAGGTGATATACTTGGCTCTAAAGATGCCGTTTTGACGACTGCAATTGCATTGGGTGATAAAATTATCTTCTAAACAAAAGGTTAACCACCAAGTGAAATTGTGAATGGAACTGATTTTTTGACCTAATTATCATTAGGAATTAAGACATTGGCAGTTCAAAAATTTCACGACCCAGTTGCCGATAAAAAATCTCTCCCAATAAATTGACGGATTTTTTGACCTAATTATCATTAGGAATTAAGACATTGGCAGTTCAAAAATTTCACGACCCAGTTGCCGATAAAAAATCTCTCCCAATAAATTGACGGCATTACATAGTAGTAGTAAATAGTAAGTGCAACAAGATGATTACAGAACACACCAAATATAATGTTATTGTGCCTGAACAATATCATGTCATTGTGCCTGAACAATATCATATCATGAACAAGATCATCAACATTACAGATCATCCAGCAATGCTCAGCGATTTGGGTTCCATACCTTCACGTTTGGGCGGGGAAGACACAACCAAGATGAGGGAGAGGACGAAATTCGGGATGGAAGTGAGATGCAGGAGCGGAGGCAGGTATTCCGTCGCTGTTGCCATCGGCCAGCCTCTCGTCGAGGTGCTCGTCGCCCGGTCACTGGTCTCGTCGGCCCTCCTCGCACGCTCGCCGTCGGCTGGGTGGCGAAGGGATGCGTCGGGGGGGGCGGATCTGCGGAGGGGGCCGGGGTGGGCGGCGGCGGGTAGGGAGGAGGGGAGAGGCGTGGGGGGGAGGGGTAGGAGGTGGGCGGCGGCGGGGGATCTGGGGAGGGGGCGCCGGGGGGGAGGGGACCGGGGGTGGGCGGCGGCGGGGAGTGGGGAGGAGAGAGGCGTGGGGGAGGAGGGGTAGGAGGGGGCGGCGGCGGGGGATCTGGGGAGGGGGGAGGGGTGGGCGGCGGCGGGGAGGGGGAGGAGAGAGGCGTGGGGAGGAGGGGGCGCGGGGTTGAGGGGGCTGGGGTGGGCGGCGGCGGGGAGGGGGAGGAGAGAGGCGTGGGGGAGGAGGTGGCGCCGGGGGTGAGGGGGCCGGGGTGGGCGGCGGCGGGGAGGGGGAGGAGAGAGGCGTGGGGGAGGAGGGGGCGCCGGGGGGGAGGGGGCCGGGGTGGGCGGCGGCGGGGAGGGGGGAGGAGAGAGGCGTGGGGGAGGAGGGGTAGGAGGGGGCGTGGGGGATCTGGCTGGGGAGGGGGCGGGGGCCGGGGGATCGCCGCTCCTGCGTACGGCAGAGGAGAGGAGGAGTCGGCGTGTGGGAGATGGGGCGTCGGGGGAGAGGGGAGTCAGCGCGCGGGGTGGGCGTGAGATGAGATGAGTGATGAGGTATGATCCAAATAACCTGGGCTGTTGGATTTGAGTGGGTAAGAGAAAGGAGAGGCTAGAGTGGATATCGTCCCTTCATTTCAAAGGTTCGCTGGTTCTGGGTGTAGTTGGTTTGGTGCATCTAGGAGAGGTCTTGACTGCGGGGAACATTTGTTGGGGTAACTGTAGGAAAATTTACAACTGGTGGTTTTATAGTGGTAGAGATAGGCGTCTTCCTCTCCCAGTCTACATCCAAGCACCTACAATTCACATGGTGGTGCACGGTTGTCCCGCTAACAAGATTGAAACTCTAACGGCAAAAGAAAGATAAAGCCGGAGCTTGCTCCTACATATGAACTCTTCTATAATGACCCTATTTTTTAGATTAGGACTAAAAAGTTTTCCACGATAATTTAGTAGTTCAATTACGAATAAAAAGAACATCACGCTTGTTCATGAGCATTTAAAAGAGAATTAGCTTGATTAAAATATGACTTAACGAACAAAATACAATAGTTTTACATGCGTCTAAGCTCAAACTTAACTTGCATTCAGAAGAACCAAAGAAAAACCCCACAGAAATGCTTGAGTGTGTTTGTAACCTTAACACAAAAACTGAAGTATCATTTCTTCTTGTTGTATCTGTTCTGTTGAAAGTAAGAAGGATTGAATTCAAGTGAATAAAGTTACAGGTTATAATATGATAACAATAGATGCAAGTTACTGGTAAAGAACTTTGCATTTAAAACAGTAAAACAATGCTCAATTAACAAGTGAGTTTGTCATTCACAATTCCTATGAAACACAACTCCATTAACTGCGACAACGGCGTCGTATTTGAATATCATTTAGTATACTTTGCAGAGTTGCTCAACTTTACATATAAGATATCTCACACTTATATTATCAAGTTATAGACACATAACATGTTAGCTCGCGACTAAGTTGAGATAATAAGGTCTTTCATTGCTCTCCTCTTTCTAGCTTCCACCCGATAGGCTCATGGCAACATATTTTCGGTAATCCACTAGCCAATACAGAAACCACGAACCGATGCTGAGTGGACCTGCCGTTGTGAAATATGTCAAGTGACTTTCAGTCCCACTTCCATACCACCCTATTGTACGCAGGCAGTTCCATCGCAATAAAAAAGCTAGCCCTCCTGTAGATATTCACTTGAATCAAGTAGCTACTAAACGAGGTCTGACAAGTCAAAACTTATGGTTAAGCGATTTCTATGTCCTTTACTCAGCATAATATTCTAGTCCTTACTTTTCACAAGTGAGGCAACCAATCATAAATCCAGTGTGTTATGGCACTAACCATCAATTCATACCAAATCCTTCACCTGAGGGTAAGGTTGTGAATTTTAACCATCTAGTAGCATTCCACGAGTCATCCTTAACCCTAATATCATTTTAAAATCCATCGACAAAACGTCAAAATAACTTAGTAGTGTAAAACATTTGATGTCTAATCTACTAATGATTAGTTATACAATAGTTATTATTATTATTATTAAGGCTGTCAGTGGTTGGACTTAACAATATCATGTTATTCTAAACAATTATTTTAAATAAATAATAATGCACAAATAATAATAATGAAAGTATTGATAATTAAATAATATAGGATCAACATGATCAAACATATGTGACTTGCCTTTATCCAAAGTCTTTGATTATTTCTTTGTAGATTTCAGGTTTACACCATCCACCTTAAGTGCTCCAGTAGCTTATCCGATGGACAACTAGTTGAATCCAGATGATAGTACAAAAGAACGAATACAAATAAGTTCATGCTTTACAGAAGGCAAGTTGAAAAAATACAATAAAATATCCAAAAAAAGGTATAAAAGAATGTGAGTCTAGCCAGATAGGGTTTAAGCGGTGTTTGGTTGGGTCAAACGGAGTTGAAAATGGATTAAACAGGCTCGAGATGGTCAAAAATGGATATATATATATATGTGTGTGTGTGTGTGTGTGTGTGTGTGTAATGGGTTTTAGATTAATAGTAACAAGTTGAATGAATAGTAATGGGCTTATACCATTTATAACGGATCAGGTCATATAAACAGTGATGTGTTCAGGCTAATTTTTTAAAAGGACTGAACAAAGTTGGGCTAGAACCATGAACAGTAACAGACTGGGTTCGAACTGTACTGGGCTTCAGTTTTTTTGGGCTAGAGCTGACCTTGGGTTGACTTGGCCGCCCAGCCGCATGGCCTGACAGGCTCGAAGCCTGCTCGACTTGAGCACGTGCACCATGGTGGTCGAGCAAATGCGAGTGACAGTGAGGCTAATTAGGCGACAACGGTGGTTAACATATGAGCGATGGCGCGAAGAGGGCTAAAGAAACCTAGGTGTTCCATTTTTGGTGTTCGCAAGGTCAGAGAGACATCGAAGATGGTTGACGGTGGAAGGAGCTCACCAGAATAGGCCCATGGAGGTGGATTTCCGGTTAAGCTAAACATGGTTGGAGCATCTATGACATACAGAAAAGCCCATGGCGGCAGTAGCTTGGCTGGGTGTGACATGTACGTGGTTGTCCTCATTGGCCAAGCTTAGACGGTGGTGGCGCACGGCGCTGGTGATCTGGGATTGACAGGGTGGGTCAGCAAGGTCAAGGTAGAGTTCGGAGTATCCTAGAGAAGCTATGTCCGAGAGGAATTTGACTCTAGTCGAGGCTAGAGGTGAAATTGACTTTTGGACTCACTGGCGATGTCACGGTGACGATGATGACTTCTTGGTCGGACCTGGGAAGGAAGACCTTGGTTCTGCAATTGGTTTCCAAAGCATTCTTACTTGAAGTTTGGCTTGGCTTTATAGTGCCTCGAAGGCGGTGGCATTAGGAGCACAAAGGCGGCGAGGCTAGCACGTGGACGGCAACACGCTGGCAATCGAGGCACTTTGGGTGAGGTTAGCGGTAGCGCTGGCATCATGAGGATAGCGGCGTCTCACTAGCGGGAGGGTGCATGCTGGCGGGATGAGTCAAAGCTCCGGGCGCACGTCAAGCGACTGGTGACAGAGGTGGTCATGGCGAGGTCGGCAGGGGGCGTGGAGCGGCGCATGGCCAGAAGATGGTACGACGGCCATCAATGGCTTGGTCGGTGAGGTGGCAAAGCATTGGGCGGTGATTGATTGATCATAGCGGGCTAGCGGCGCACGGCGTGGCAATAGCACACGAACGGTGCACGGTGGTGTGGCAAGGAAATAGGGGTGAAAGTGCTCGGGCAGAGGGGTGCCAATCAGGGGCGGAGCCACCGGATAGGCTTCTTCAGTCCACCCTCCGGCCCGCCCCTAACCCCAAGATGAACCAGTGCTAGACACGCCACGACATCACCGCACTCCTCCACGATCGCTAGGAGGACACCGCCCGCATCCGGGTACGCGTCACACATACACTTCTTTATACTTTAATACTAGCAGTTTCAGTTTGTTTCGTCTGCATCAGAAATTATTAGTTAGTTCGAGAAATGAGGTTGCTCGCTGTTGTTTCGATTAGTCATAGGGGCTTTCTTGTGTGGTGTGCTACGTCTTGGGCGGAGTTGAGTTGGGCAAGAGGTGGGAGTTTCAGGGCTGAGGGCTATGCAAATTGGTGGCTGTGCTTGTATTCCAGTGCTGATCTCGTGGTAAAGAGGCTTATGAAATATGAATCGTTAGAGCAGCAATGGCTAGAGAAGGGGATATTGGCGCACAATGACGCATTAGTTGGTTGTTTTGGACAAAAATGGGAGAACAAATTCAGATCTGGAAAACTTTGATGTGGAAGAGATTAACCGCCTTAAATTTGACATTCCTCTTTTACTTAATACATTTGAAGTAAGGAAACTTCTTAACTATGATTTAATTTCCTTACAGAGCAAGATTTTTATTTACATCCAACCATATTTAGGGGTTTTTTTTCTGTGTAGGAGCCAATAGACATCATGGTTCTTTGATTTCTTACTGGATAGTGATCACCTTTCATATTTAGCCTACGTATATAACTTCTGTACAGAATCAGGTAGGGTAGGTTGTTACTGTCGAGTCTACTCGAACATTACAATTCTTTCTCTTTACTAGTGACCTTTGTAAAGTGGAATATGCTCAAGGTAATTCTAAAAAGAGGGATAAGCATATAGTACATAGCAATGGAAAACTTGACGGCGATCATATTTCTAACAAGGTACGTGGTGTTTTTGCAGGTCAAGCATGTAATTAGATAACAGAACGTTGTGATGGCGAATGAGATCGTTGAACTTTTCTGTGAGCTGATTGTTACACACCTTCCCATCATTGCAAAGCAGAAGTTTGTACTTTGCAACCTTGCTTAGCTTCAAAATGTTTTGTCTGAAAACTAGGTTCTAATTTTGTTCTATTGTTTTTCCAACCTTTTCTATAGGGAATGTCTAGCTGACATGAAAGAAGATATCTAATGTGTGATATTTGCAGCTCCGAGGTGCTCAGACCTCCCAGAACTCAGTCGGATGTGTGAACTTTTTGAAAAGAAGTATGGTAAAAATTTTGTTTGTGCAACAGTTGACCTACGCCCAAATGCTGGTGTTAATAACCTTGTGTGGATAGTCCTTTGGTCAAAATCATTCAATTGTGGCTCTTGCATGTGTTCCTGCTCACTTCTAAACTTGATGTCCTTCTGAAGCTAATTGAGAAGCTGTCAGTTAAGAAGCCCTCTGGACAAACTAAGCTAAAAGTCCTCAAGGAGATTGCAAAGGAGCATCAGATTGATTGGGATAGCACTGAGACTGAGCAGAAGCTTCTCAAACCTCCTGAAGAGTTGATTGTGTTGTTGTGCAGGGGCATTTCTGTAATTTCCCAATTGAGAAAAAAATGAAAAAAATTGCAGGCGGGGCCCACCTGTCGGTGAGCCGCGCGAAGAGATAAGGGAGGAGACGCAGTCTCCTCCCCGAGAGCGGCTCGTGCGCGTGCGCATGGGATGGCTTGGGCTGGCGGTTGGACTTCGCCCAGATCTGGTGGAGCGGCCACCGATTTCGGTGGCGCGGAGAGGCGAGCAACGGAGGCACGGGCTGGCCCGGGTTCCTCGGAGCCGGCCGCTCGCGTCACCTCCTCGCAGTCCCCGTCTCCTCTTCTTATGCCTGAGCTTTCCATTGTTGCGCATAGATCTCTTCCGATCAGGTTTTCCTCTTTTGGGTCTTCTTCCTCTCGGTTCTTCGGGTGTGTGGAGGTTTGGGGCCTTGGCACCATTTCCGATTGAGGCCTTTTTCGTCGATTTCCGTGCACCTTTTCTGGTGTGAGGAGAAATCAGAGGTAGAAGGTCTACCTGAGGGGAGACGAAGGCGGCATCGGCTCCCTGTTGTGGTTGAGTACTCTCGGCCGGAGTACTCTTGCGGTCTTGTGCGGCGTTCCCTGACTTTCGTCTCCGGCGTTGGCAACCGACATTGGAGTGGGTATTGTATCTCCGCTTACCACACTCCTCTACTGCGAGCTGCACAAGGGAGTGCTAGGTTTTCTGGGTCAGCGTCGTGTGCGTGCCTTGCCCTGGTTTTCTGTTCTTCACTGATTTGTGTTGCTTCTGGACGATTTTGAGTACCGTCTGCACAGTGAGTATTGTTGACTCTTAGCAAACTTTGTCAGCAGTATTTGTTCTTTAAGTTCTGTTTAAGATCTAGAATTAATATATGACATGTTTGCTTGTGGGCTCGGATTACATGCTCTGTGATGAACAAATTGAAGACTGAAGTTTGATCTAGATAACGAAATTAGATTTGAGCTCTAGAGGAGTGGTTTCCATTGATTGTACCACATCCAGTGATATTTCTGTTATGTAGATTTGTTGACATGCAATGTAATCTATAGAGTATGCAGTAAGCTAGTTCTGTTCTGTTTAGATTTGGTTATTTCTGTGCAGTAGACTATGTTGGTTCAGTTCAGATTAAAATCAGTTCCTCTGTGATTTGTTTAATTACTGCTTACTGCTTACCTGCTTGATTTCAGTAAGAACTTAATATGTTCTTCATTGCATGTGAACACTTAAAACTGAAATTCAAGTTGACTTCCTTAGTCTTTGCTCGGTTCTGTCAGTAGAGGCTTGCCTAGAGCTCAAATCCTGAATTTTGATATTAGATCATTTATGAAAAGTCTCGACATTCACATGAGAAGGCCAAGATCTATGATCTTGCGCAACTCTGTTCTAAGAGCAATGTTAAAACAATTAATTTGTTATATGCAGGATTTAATTGTTTTACTGCTGCTAGGACTAATTTACATGTTTTTTTCAGCAGCCTTGAGTTTATATTCTTTGAATATATACATGGATATGAATGGCAAGATAGAATTTCATGTTTATATACAATTTATGTCATTCATGTTATGCTGCAAATATGTTGATTACTTGCTTAAATTGGCTGGCATTAAATCTGAAAAATATGCTTATACCGTAAATTTTACAACAGATTGTATATGCTACTGAAACTCTCTTGTGACTTGTGTGTATTTCTATTTTACATGCCTGATGTCTTGCGCTAATAGGTTTAACTTCTTTGCATTGCAGCAAGGACCAAGTCCATTTCTCTCCTTTTTTATTTTATTTTTCTTCTATTTATGTATGAATTTAAATTACACAGAAATAAATTACTATATTTGTATCAATCTAATTTAGTCATTTGATGTTTTGAACCCACCATCTATTT
Organism: Dendrocalamus latiflorus; assembly: GCA_017311315.1. Classification (NCBI taxonomy): domain Eukaryota; kingdom Viridiplantae; phylum Streptophyta; class Magnoliopsida; order Poales; family Poaceae; genus Dendrocalamus; species Dendrocalamus latiflorus. The sequence continues at coordinate 17,298,406 of CM029655.1, read as the reverse complement.
TAATCCTGGCTTCGCCACTGGCGCCAATGTTGGGTGAAGGCGGAGTTCTAGGAAAGGAAAGCGCAAAGGTTTGAAGGGTTTCTAGATTTGGCAAAATTTTAAATTCAAGTGAAATTCAAAGAAATTTGAAATTTTCTGTTCGTTTCATCCTCCCTACAGAGACGTCTTCCTCTCATAGTCGTCATACAAGCACCTAAAATTCACATTGTGACGCGTGGCCAACCTGCTAGCTAGTTAGATAGAAACTAAAACATTGAAAGAAAGATAAAGCCGGAGCTTGCTCCGCCATGTGAACTCTTTCCTGGAGACATTCCTTCTCACGTTCTTCGTACGAGCATCAAGAATTCCCTTGGTAACATGCAGGTATCCCACTAACAAGATAGAAACTGAAATGCCGAAAGAAACATGAGGCCGGAGTTTGCTCCTACACCTGAATTCTTTCCTAAATAGACGTCTTCCTCTTTCGATCTTCGGACAGGTGCCCTAGAAATGAATTTCTTCCAGTGTAACACGTGGACATCCGCTAGAAAAATAGAAATTGGGATACCAAGAGAAAGATAGGACGGGTTTGGTTTGGGGATGGATCGATCCGTGGACGACTTGGTCCGTCTTGGTGAGGGATGGTTCGTCCGATGGATTTTGCGGGGTGACGGATCTCGCTTTTCCTATTGCTTCAACCGAAGTTTTCATTTTTTTTTTCTACTTTTTCAACTAGATTTTAACTTTGATTTCTTTTAATAATTATTATTTATTAGATTAAAAAATACCAGGACGAGTTGCATTGGTCCGGGATGACTGACGATGTGACCATCTGAACCGCCAACCCAAACACATCGATAAAGGCCGCGGAGATAGCTTGCTTCTGCACCTGAGCTCTTTCCCATTTGAACCTGGCTTCCCGACGGGTATCGCACGCACGCCGGTAGACGTAGTCCGTATTCCAGGACACAGCAACGGGCTACTTGTCACGTGCTTCGCTTCCACCTCACGTTGCCGCTCATCGCACATCTGCCCAGAAACGCCGAGGCCCAACTCGACCTCAGCCGCCCATGGCCATCGCAACCTCGATTCCTTTCTTTTCCCGCCTCTGCGTCCCTACCACCTGTTACTCGCTTTACTGGATCCTGTTAAAATTAATCTTAAAAATTTATGTAATCGTTACAATCAGTATCTATATAGTTGTGTACAATCAGTCTATGTATGGTCGTTACGACCACTACGTGATCGTGTACAATCGGTTTGCGAGTGTGGTCGTTACGACCAGTATGTGGTCGCTACGACCAGTCACTTTGTGGTCGTTACGACCGGTGTCTATGTAGTCGTTACGACTGTTAAGGGTATTAGAGATAAGGTATTAGAGATAGAATAGGACTCTTATTTGTTTCCTTATATCCCTCTTGTACTCTCTATATATATTGCTCTTTGGGCCTCATCAATATACATACACAATATTCATAACATGGTATCAGAGCTTAGGGTTTAAACCTAACCTCGATCTACTTCCGTTCATCTTCCGCTGCCGCTGCCCCCGGGAGGATCCATCTCTGCTCCTGGGGGCGGCCATCTCCTTGCCGCCCGCGTCACGGTGCTCCAGGATCTACGTCCGTGTCCGGCGCCCCTGCGTCCGCCTCGGGCGGCCATCTTTCAGCTCCGTCTGGCCGCCGCCCTCCCCATGCTCTCACTCCTCCAGATCGGATCTGGATGGACCGCCCGGATCCGGCCTTCTCCGGCGCGCCACCGCCCGAGGTTGCCGAGCCATCATCGGCGCCGGCCCTCTCCGCTTCGACACCGCTTCATCCCGGCGCGAATCTGGCCTCGCCCCATCTGGATCCGGCCGCCTTCGCGCCGAATCCGTCCACCGCTGCACCGCTCCTCGCTTCCCATGCGGCGCCGTCGGATCCGGGCTTCCCGCGCCGGATCCCGCCGCCGGGCTCTTCATCGCCATCGGATCCGGCCTCTCCGCGCTGGATCCCGCCGCTGGGCTCTTCATCGCCACCGGTTCTACGCTGGCCCGCCCGAGCCCGGCGCTGCTGTCGGCCCGCGCCCACCCACGCGACTCCTCCAGATCGGATCTGGATGGACCGCCCGGATCCGGCCTTCTCCGGCGCGCCACCGCCCGAGGTTGCCGGATCCATCATCGGTGCCGGCCCTCTCCGCTTCGACACCGCTTCATCCCGGCGCGGATCTGGCCTCACCCCATCTGGATCTGGCCGCCTTCGCGCCGAATCCGTCCACCGCTGCACCGCTCCTCGCTTCCCATGCGGCGCCGTCGGATCCGGGCTTCCCGCGCCAGATCCCGCCGCCGGGCTCTTCATCGCCACCGGATCCGGCCTCTCCGCGCCGGATCCCGCCGTCGGGCTCTTCATCGCCACCGGTTCTGCGCTGGCCCGGGAGGGGTCTTAAGGGAGTTTTAAGGAGTGGGATTTTCTGCTGCTGATTTCTTTTAGTCAGTCTTTGGTTATTTTTCGTGAGCTTTTGTAGCGTCCATCCAAGTCCGTAGTCTCTAATATTTAGTTCGTCCAAGCCGTGCGAGTCCACAAATTTTATTGTCAGTCATAGAAGTGTAGGAATTTTCTTTTGCATGGCAGCAGCCGCTGCTCTTTTCCGTGAGCCGCTGCAGATCGTAGAAGTCTTTATGATGCCGCCGCTTCTCTTTGAGCCGCCGCCCTGAGTTTTTAAGGCCACCGCGCTTCTTCTGCACCGCGCCTCCGTTGCGCTTTTTGTGCACTGCGCCGCCGCCGTCTCAGGCTTCGATCTGTGCCGTCATGCTTCTATCTATTCCTCTTCGGCTTGATTTGACAGTTTATTCAACGACTGCACGCAACGACGACTTTATCACAACTCGGATGTCGGATATTTCTTGTTTTAGTATTAACCCTTTTTCAAATGCAATGCTATTGCGTACGCCTTGCATTTGTGGGGGGGGGGGTGTTAAGGGTATTAGAGATAAGGTATTAGAGATAGAATATGACTCTTATTTGTTTCCTTATATCCCTCTTGTACTCTCTATATATATTGCCCTTTAGGCCTCATCAATATACACACACAATATTCATAACAACGACTAGTCCCCTTGTGTGGTCATATACGACCGATCTGTGTGGTCATAGACGCCGAGTGTGTATGTGGTCGTTGATGCCATGGTCGTGGCACCAAGTGCAGTCGGTGTGTCCAAGTGCTACGGTGGTCGAAGTACAGTGATCATAGCTACAATGTCATTGTCGTATAGTGGTCGTGGTCAGAGACGTGGTTGAAAGCAGGTTGTGGTCGACAATGTGCATAGTCGTGACACCATGGTCGACAGTGTGTGTGGTCATGGCACCATAGTCGATAGTGTGGTGGTTGTGGCACCATGGTCGAAGCAACAGTGTACTGTAGCAGACATGTGCGGTTGGTCACTGTAGCAGATATATGCGACTGGTCACTACAGCGTTCGTGTGCGGCTGAAGACATTGTGCGGCCGGCAGGGGCGGAGGCACATGGGCCGGAGGGGGTTCCTAGGAACCCGGTTCCGAAACAAAATTTAGTTATTACTAGTAAATATTCACCCTTTGTGCACCCCCTTGGCCCAATATGGTGTACCCCTAGCTCAAAAAACACCCTCACTCGCCCTGTCCAGCCCATTCGTTTTGAAGTGGTGCACCCCCCCTCCATTTTGCTCTAGCTCCGCCACTGGCGGCCGGTCACTGAAGGAGTTGTGTGTTGCTAGTCATTGTAACAGTTATCAGCACGAGAGATCATGAAATGATGCGGTGCTTTAGGCAGTTGGCCAACTGCTTAATATGGGATGGTAGTCGTTATTAGAATCAGAGTCGTAGTGGGTGAGTGGCATGTGCAGTTTGGCTGTCTATATATACCATGTAATCTATTGAGAAGAAGAGTAAGTCGAATAAGAGAAAAGAGAAAGAAAAGAAAAGGCGGCGCAAGTTGAGTTTGTATCGGAAAATTTTCTCTGTATCTTTATGTTTGTTGGACTTTTTCGTATATTATGTGTCCATGAGTAATCTGGTGTGTGCGACTCGGGTGTTGTATTCCAACAGTTCCATTGCCATGCAACCGGCCGTGGTCCATACATGGCGGCAACAGCTCCCATCCTTGCCAACCCCGCCGCCGCCACCACCGGTTGCTGCAGCTCCCGCCAGGCTTCCTCGCCTCTCGGGCCCTCAGGCCGCCGCGCGGGCGGCTGTCCGCCGTCCAGGAAACGAAGAAGGAGGAGGCGAAGACGGCCGACGAGATCACCGAGGAGTACAGCCTCGAGTTCGGCCTCTGGAAAGTAAGTGAGCGACAGAAGCTAATTTAGTAACTCTTCGAGGCACTCGTGAGCTGAATTAACTGTCGTAAGTTGCTGCAGATATTTAGCTCCAAGGGGGAAGGAGGCCAGGAAGGGGAGGGGAAGAAGTCGAGGACCGACCAGGCGAAGGAGCTCCTGGCCAAGAACCACCTCGATCACGCTCTCCCTCATCTCCTTCACCGCCTGCTACCTCCTCATCAGCGCCGGCATCGACGTCCAGCAGCTGCTCGGCAAGGTGAGAGAGCTAAAAACCATTGCAAGCTTCGAGTCGAATTGGTGCTGTATTTAGTATTTACGAGTCATGGCTTGTGCTCTTGGTTACAAACTGGTCTTGTGTGTAAATACTAAACAGGTTGGGATCGCCGCGGACGAGACCGGAGGGAAGGTCGGGACGTTCGCGCTGGCCTACGCCGCGCATAAGGCGGCGTCGCCGATCAGGTTCCCGCCGACGGTGGCTCTGACACCGGTCGTGGCCAACTGGATAGGGAAGATCAGGAAGGGGGCGACCGATGTTGATGCACCCGTGAAGTATAGGCACTTCGATGTGCAATCTTTTTCTGATTTCGGCTTGTTCTCAGTGGATCGATCATCATCTAGTCTATGCACATAAGCTTAGATGTACTAGTAGGGGCTACAAGTATCTGCGGCTTTTGAAAAACATGTTGAAACAGTAATGCTCGAATGTGTCTGGGTTTTTAAGTAGCGGTAAGGAATGATGTGAACAGATTTCTGAAACCATTAACTTGGAACACAGCTAGTACATGTACATCAGGAACGCTTTTTTACACTCGTCTGCATGAAATTTGCAGGAGGTGCTCAACATAGAACACTAGTCACTCATGCACTATAGACATATTGCCAAAATATTTACACAATTTTGTGGCGTCATTCCAAGGGAGACCCAAACGGCCAATAGGACTTGACCTTACCAGGTAACTTAGTTGTAAAACACCGGAATAAGCTCAGGCGACAGACTGATGGCACAAAACTGCAACGCCTCAATACATGTACGCCTAATTGGAACGAGGTGCTGAAGCCAGAGAGGCGCGGTGGAGCAATAAGTTACTGGATACATCATGCATACCGCCAGTCCACAACAAAATGCCTATCTCAGGCTGTACATCTTGACCGCTGCCAGCCCACCCGCCCTTTTCTGTGAGAAAGGATGCAGAATTTGATAGAAACCACCAGCTTCCAGGATTCCCAGGAAGAACATCTGCCATCCCAAAAATAATTCAGTTGTTCCAAATATCCTCAATTAACATTGCTACTTGTGGACTCGAGTCTCACAGTATAATCTTGTTGGTTATCCATGGTTGGAGCCTGCAGCTGTAGGTTCACCCACATCTGATGGCTGCTGGTTGAGTGCGCATGGGGTGCTCACCTCCTCAGCTAAGAAAATATTGGCGTCAATCTGATCCCACTGGACTTCTGCTGTTTATCATGTTAAGTTCTTAAAAGTTCAAGTTGAAAATATGCGTACTTTTAGTATATTAGATTTTAAACAAGATCCCAATGAATACTTGTCTTAAAGGATACGTGCTGTTTTCCACATATCAGTAATGCTAACATCACCATCAGTGAGAAGCCAGTAGTCAGCATCAGCCTGCAAAAGTGCGGTAGGATCATGAGTCACTGAGTCTTCCCTGAGAGTATGAGTATCATTGCAGCAGAAGATAACAAATAATAATTAAAAAACAAACAAGTAAATTTGTTGTTATTGCTACCAGAAAGTTGACTGATTAGTATCTTCTACAAGTAACAATGCTGCAAACTACAAGGATTAAGAATTCAAGACACTTGAAATTCAAGAGTATGCAACTAATGCAGCATTGCAGTTCATAGATGTGTGAATAATTTCTGATGAATTAAAAAAAGTTAGAATTTGATGTTGTTTGAGATATATTATGAATTTTGTCATCTTGTGTAGTAAATTATATAAAAAAGGCAAAGCACACACTGTTGCAATCTAACTTACATCAACATCTGGAGTAATCCTCGTCATCCCTCCAAAATCATGTGAAGCATTTAGATCTGGGGTTTTCTGGATATGCTGAATATTCAGCAACGCCTCCTTTGGTCTGCTGCTTTGTCCAGCTTCTGTTGTTCTGAAGCCTTCCATGAAGGCAGGTTTTGCCACATTTGCGTGCCTTGGAGTTGTTGCAACACCAATCAGCTCCTCCATTTTCTCCTCAAATTTACTAATAATATAATAAGGATGTTAATCAGACAATTTACCTTTTGACACACACAAGATTCAAGAGAAGATTGAAACATTACCTAACCAAGTAAAGATCAATTGAACCCATTGTACTCCTTATTACTATTCTATATCTCCTTTGGAGATAGTCACCAGCCTGCTTATGGAACAAATGAACAAAACTCATGAAATAGTTAATGATAATTAAACACCCAATCAAGTGTATAAGGAGAGCTCATTATTTTAACTGTTTCATTACCTCATCAGGATCTGGGACTTCCAGTGTACTACCATGGGGTGCTTTTATTGCGATTAGTGTTTCATTCTGCAGAACGACAAAGACCATATGAGCTCACAGCAGAATTATTTCAGTACAGATTCTTATACTTGTGTTAAGCAAAATCTGAATAATCACAAATAGGATGACCTTCTTTTGGAAAAGAACAATATTACATTTCTTAGTAATATAAATAAACAAACCTGAAAGCAGGGCAATCCCTTGATGTCATCTTCGGTAACGTATAGCCACCTAAAAACAGGAATAAAAAAAATGGATTAGTACATGATTAAACAGCTAAACAGTGACATACTGGCATGCTAGTATGCCCAAAAATCCAACAAGGAATATAACTACCTCTGATTGCTTTCTTCTGCAGTTAACTCCCTCACCTTTTCACGCATTTCACTGCAAGGATAATTATTTTCAGATCATATAACTATTTTCTTTTGATATAGCAGCATAACAAATAACGGTTAACAATTTTGCAACCTCCAGTAGCGACGAACCTTATGCGTTCATCTAGTACTTGCTCCTGGAGATTAAGATTATCAACTTCTGTCTGCAAGAAGGTTACACCAAAGGCTGCTTAGATTCAAATCTTCTTATTTCCATGTTCAGATACATTTACCATGAGTGTGATAATTTCAACACGATTGCATGAACTAGAAATTTACAGCAATAAATACCTGCAGAACTGAAATATCATTATCTAAGTTAGTTCCTGATTCATCCAAACTCCTGTAATGTTGTGAGGTTAGCATTTCACACCACAAATATAAGCATAGAAGGGTAAGAGAAGAAGGAAGACAATGATTACTTCCAACGGATTCTGTTCTTAAGCTTCTTTTCTATCAAGCCAATTCCTTCAAGGACATTTGTAATGTCATATATGCGCCGTTTTTGAACCTGAGTTGTTAGAAACCATCTATAAACTTGTATCAAGAGGGACAAAGAGAAATGCCAACTTTAATGGGAATAAGAAAAATCTATACCTCTAATGTCTCTGCAGCGCTATTCAAATCTAGAATGCCATCTTGAGCCTGCTTGAGCAAATTAATGAACTTTTTGGTCAACAATCCTGAACAAACATCACATGAAGAGTTATCAGTAAAAGACAGAGTTAATATAAAACAAGACAATGTAACCAGATCTAAGAAGCACCATAATGCTAGATTATAACAGTCAAGGTAAGCAGAATTGCAGATTGTTTGAGATGAGACTACTATGATCACCTAATGAATTGTCATAGCGGCAAGAACTAGCAGGAGTAGGTGGATTGCCAGGTGAACCTGCAAAAACACAAGGGTGTGTGCATTCAACCATTAGTTAGAGAAAACAAATATAAAGGAAGACAAAACAAAAGTTGTGAGAAACAAATTATGTTGATGTAATCAATATGATAGCACAAGAAGTTTCTACTTGCCAGCATTTGATATAGGCGTCTGAGATCCAGCTTTGCTGCATTTAGCCTTTGACTTGTATGTCCTAGCAGCTTTTCCAGAAACTGGGGTCATAAGTGGACTGCCAACTCCTTCAGTAAACCCAGGGCTGGTTATCATCCGTTCACTTGACTCAGCAGCATCACTTTCTCCACATGGAGCTTTTCTTTTTAGCTGCAAACGGGGGAATATATTATACAGTGGTCAGTTACATCGGACATTGCCATAGTGGTAACATCTGCAACGTATGCTAACCGCTGACAACAGATCTCAAGTATAAGTGTACATTAAGTTATAATACCACCTAATGCTAGGGGCCACAGAAATATTTTGTTTCTCAACTGTAATCAACACATGAATGGCATGATCAGTTATAATGTGAAATCAGCTACCTAAGATCACAAATTCACAATACAATCCCAAGATCAAAGAAAAACATTGTACAATTACCACTAGTGTCAGGTATAGCTGCTGTGACTACCTATCGCCCTAACTTACAACTCCACTTCACCAGAAATTTCAGATATCTCTAAAATTTAACACAACTATATATGTGGGGCTTCAACCTGAAAAGTTGTGCCAACTATCCAAGATAGCAATGATCATAAATCTATGAACAGATACATGTTTCAGAGCCAATTTGCTACTACAACCTTGTACATTTAAACAGGTACAAGAACAGTGCTCCAAACGGGATCCCTATAGCACCAAATAAAACTGATATTTGTAGCAAACTGCACTGGAGATGACCACACGAGCAACAACTTCTAGGCTGCAGATCATACAGCTCAGACATGACGACTTGCAGTAATCACTAAATTGTACTGAAAGGTAGCAATAACAAGACAGAAGCACCTGAATTGAGATTTTCTCCTCCTAATTGCCTGCAACTAAGTGGGGGCAACAGCGAATGCACATCTAAACTGGTCCTACAGAGTACCAAAACCTACTATAGTACTCTCCCAAGCCGATATGAAGCTACTTTCAAGCGGCTAGGAAGGATTAAGGAACATACCTAACCTGTAGCATTTGCCATCCAAACCTTACCCACCATTCCAAACCCCAAATCTCCCAGCAGACCAGCAAACCACATTACACAAATTCTTCCAATTGCAATCAGTACTAGACGGTTGATAGACGCCACGCTTTCCGATGCGATGGAAGCTTCACAGCTGCGGTACTTTTTAGCTTCCCCAAATTATTCGGGGAAAGCAACAAGATGCCCGTAATTCCACCCAAATCCGCATGCTAATCCTAGACACCAACACCCCCAAGAGAAAAGATTTTGGAAAGGGAGCTGCAAAAAATTGTGTAAAGTGTTCCGCCAAATGACAGCCCAAACCGCACAAAACCTCACCAAATCCGCACCAAAACCCCAAAACAAACAAACAAGCAAATCAGTACAGTAAAGCCCCTCGTTAAGCTCAAAACGGCAACTCACGGGAGTCCTGATGACGATCCCCTCCTCGATCTCGCCGCCAGCCCCGGCCCGGGATGCTGCTGCAGCCGCGGCGGGGGACGGCGGCGGCGGGAAGCGGTGGTAGTCGCCCGGGGCGGCGAAGGGTGGCCGCGCCGGCGCAAGCGGCACGTACCGCTGCACCGCCTGCACGATCTGCTGCGCTGCCGCCGGCCGGCCGCCTCCCGACATGGTCTCCGGCGGGAGGACGGCGGCACCTCAAATCCAGCGATCGCCCGGCACGGAGAGACCCCGGTCCCGATCGGCCAGCCGGCGATCGTCCCCGACGATGCCTCCCGATCTAGAGTTCCGGCGAGGCCGGCGGCGGCGAGGCGGAAGGTGGGGGCGGCGAGGGGTTAAGGGGAAAAGCGCGAGGAGAGAAGAAAACGAGGGAAAGGAGGGAAATTAGTAGCGTTTGCGACTTCGGATAGAGATGTGGAGGGAAGGCGACGGAGGGGCGGGTTTGCGACACGGCTATTGCTTCGAGGGGCTGCGTGCAAAAATCGCGCCTGAGTTGGGCACGCCGGGCTTGGTTGTTGCCTTGTTGGCATCCTGTAGCTCTACGTTGAGTTGCCAGCCTCACTGGTGTAGTGGTGTTGTTCCTTTTGATCGTTTTTTTGTTTGGAAGGGATTGATCGTTTTTATTTTTTGAAGGGATTGGTCGTTTTGTTTATAGCAAGGAATTAGTTTGTATTAATCTAGATATGTGATAACCTAGAATATTACTTATGATTTCTTTGTAACATATACTACTTGTCATTTTGTTGGCAGTGTATTGTACACGCTTTTCTTCAACCTTGGTTAGTTGTGATTTCGTTTCTTTACTGTTAATATAGAAGTGTCGGTGTTTTAACACTGATCTTACGTATGATATTTTGGATTCGGGAAAATTCTAGAAGGCTGGATTTACGATCATGCAGAGGAGAGACATGGTAATTTTAACCATACGTCCTGTGTTTCTATATTGATTGCTCAGATTACAATCGAGAGAGAACAATGTTGGATGTCTTGTGCTCTGTTGTCACATGTCCCTTTTTCTCTCCAACGTCAACCTTTATTGTTACATGTCCATGCGTTACAACGAAATTTATTGGATGTATAGAGAATTATGCTATGGAAGGGGGTTGCTTTGATCGGTTGGAAAGTGGAGAGTGATGAGAAGTTAAAGAAATAGAGCGGTTAGAGGAAAATGGACGTACGACCACCAACTCGTTCTTTTATAATAGTAATGATATAGTTGGAGAAGCAGCTGCCGTTGTCCTGCACCAAAAGATGCCTCAACGCTTCAGGTGATAACTGTTCAACGGAAGTTATTGTCAGAGAGACGTGATGGCCCATTCGTCGTGCGGCGGTTGTTGTCAGAGAGATATTATACGCATTTATTAAAAATAAACATACGTTCTAACCGTCTTATCAAACAGATCCACGATATAGTAGGTCGTCGTAGACAAGTCAATCGGAGATAGATTGCTCGCAGAAAGGTCCATGACCACGAGGTGGTCATAGGACAACTTACGACCATATGTGTCGTAGGGGTGGCCCCCACCTAAACCCAGCAGGCCTGGTAGGAGATTATAAGACCCAGAATAGGCCATGTGTAAGGACATAACTGCCCCCAGGCGGGATAGCCAGATGTAAGGGTATAACTGTAAAAGCACTCCCCAGGTGTGTATATATATATATATATGAGTGAGCCTTGGGGAGGACCCAGGCCAGGACACTTATCTTCATTACTCCCCACTACCATCTCTCTCTCTGTTTGGTCTGTAGCCACAACAGTTGGCGCCGTCCGTGGGGAGGACAAAGACAAGCCTGAAGACCGAAGAAAAAGATGGCACCGAAACAAGCTTCCTCAGCCACGGCGAAGGGAAAGAAGGCGGCCGGGCCGGAGCGCCGTATGAGTACCAGGGCTTCGCCATCGACAGCGGCGGACGCGGGTGGCGATGCAGTCGCGGTGGCCGAAGACGACGACGTTCGCGCGGCGGCGGCCAACCTCGTCACCGGCACCGCGACGACCAACCCCACCGCTGGCGTTACGAGGACGGGCCCGGCGGTCCAAGACGTCGACATGGGTGCGGCGACAACCGACCCCGCCGACGCAACGACAACCGACCCCGCCGACGCAACGACAGCCGACCCCGCCGCCGCCACCGCACCAGGGATGGAAAGCGCCCTGCTGGCGGCCCTCAACGCGTTCCAGCGGGAGCTGGGGGGCCTTCGTGGAGCCGTTAGAGATATACAAGAGACTCGGAGTCAGCTGGCTGCGCCAGCAACCGCGTCCGAGCCCGCGCCAGAAAGGGCGGACAGTCGCGAAGCCCCCACGTCCAGCCGCGTGCCGCTGCGACGCGTGGATCCGGAGTCCCCGCTCTCGGCGGGGTTGCAGCAGGCGGCATGGCCCGAAGACTTCAAGTTCCCTAGCGCCATCGACTCGTATAAAGGCGACACGGATCCTCGCGAGTTCGTGCACGTGTACGAAACCGCGATTGAAGCCGCGGGCGGAGACGACGCCACGAAGGCGAAGGGACTCCCCCTCACACTGCACGGAGCGGCGCTCTCTTGGTTTTTTACCATAGAGCCGGGCTCCATCTATGCGTGGGAGCAGCTTCGCGACCGGCTTCGCTCCAACTTTCAAGGATATCATCTCGAGCGAATCGATGCGGACCAGCTCTTCGCTGTGAAGCAAGGACCCTCGGAGACCCTCCGGGACTACTTCAAGCGCTTCGCCAAAGTTCGAAGTCAGGTACATGACGTTAATGAAATCACAGTCGTTAATGCAGCCATACAGGGCCTTCGCCCGGGCCCGATGGCCGAATACAACGCGCGGAGGCCAATCACGACAGTGGCCAAGCTCTTCGACAAAATGGACAAGTACGCGCGGGCGGAGGAGGACGCGCGAAGACGCAGCATCACCGCTCTCGGCCTCGCCCGTGAAGAGCGGCCCCCGCGCGAGGTCGGGGCGGGTGACCTCTCCTCGAAGCCGGGCCGTAGCCGAAAGCTCCAAGGCGGCCCTCCCCGAGGCGGTGAGGACGAAGTACAGGAAGGCTCGTCACGGTGTAGGCCCAAACCTCGGCGCCGCCAGCGCCGGTCGCAGATGGCCCATCACGTCCTCGCCGCCGAGAGCACCCGCCAAGGACCCGACCCCGCCTCACGGAGGGGAGTCCGGGGATCGGAGGGTGGATTTGACTACGCCAACCAACCCCGCGCAGAGCAGGAGCTTCTGCGCTATGGTAAGTGGTGCGAGGTACACGGCTACGGCGATCATTACACAAGGGCATGCATCGCGGTGATGGAGCTGCGGAGGGTGACGGCCGGATCTCGGTCTCCGCCTCCTCGGCCCCCCGCCGAAGCCCATGTGGGGCACCCAAGGGATAGCCCCACACGGGCCACCGCAGCGGAGGGCGCGCAGCATCACACCGTCAACGTCATCACCGGAGGCTCTTCCTCAAAAGCCCCCGGGGAGCAGCCGCAGATGTGGATGCCGCCCCGCAACATCACCTTCGACTCAAACGACGCTAGGGCGTGGAGTACCCTCACCAAGACCCCCTAGTCATCCAGGCCCACATAGCATGCTGCGAAGTCAAGCGCGTCCTTGTCGACGGGGGAAGCTCCACGAACATCTTATTCGCAGACGCCCTCGACCGCATGGCAATCCCCCGAAGCCAGCTGGAGCAGCCGGGAGCTCCACTTCAAGGCTTCGGGGGTCAACCGCTGCAGACCCTGGGGCACGTTTCCCTTCCTGTCACCTTCCGTCAGGAGGGCAACAAAGGTAACATCCGGACCGAGCATGTCACCTTTGATGTCGTAGATATCCAGCACCCCTACAACGCCATACTGGGGCGACCCGCCATCAACTCTTTCGAGGCAATCCCGCACCACGCCTTCTTGTGTGTAAAGCTCCCGGGCCCGGAGGGTGTCATCACCATCTTCGGCGACCAGGACCTGGCAAGACGTGCCGAAGGCGGCAGCCGCGTCTCGCATCGCCCGGTGCATGCCCTCTCCGGCGCGCCCAGTGCTGGGCCCTCCGCCCCCGGGTGGACGCCCAAGCCTCGGCCCGAAGGCGGCGTCAAGAAGGTGCCGCTCCAGGCGGAGGGGCAGTTTGTCTCCATTGGCGAGGGGCTCCCACCGGGGGTCGAACGGGAGCTGCTCCGGGTGCTTCAGAACAACATGGACGTCTTCGCATGGTCCCCGGAGGACATCAAGGGCGTGGATCGCGCGGTAATCCAGCATCGTTTGGCGGTCCGCCCCGACGCCAAGCCGGTCAAGCAAAGGCTCCGGCGTATGTCGACGGATCGGCAGTAGGCGGCCAAAGCGGAGGTGGCGAAGCTTCTTCGCGCCGGGGTCATCCGCGAGGTCCACCATCCAGAATGGCTCGCTAACCCGGATCTAGTCAAAAAGGCCAGCGGGGCCTGGCGCATGTGCATCGACTTCACGGCACTCAACAAGGCGTGCCCGAAGGACAACTACCCCTTGCCGCGCATCGACCAGCTGGTTGACGCCACTGCTGGGTGCGAACTCATGAGTTTCCTGGACGCCTATTCTGGCTACCACCAGGTATACATGGCCGAAGACGACGAGGAGAAGACCAGTTTCATCACACCACTTGGGACGTTCTGCTTTGTCAGAATGCCCTTTGGCTTGAAGAACGCAGGCGCTACCTTCACCCGCCTCGTCGCCATTGCCCTGGCCGCCCAGCTCGGGAGGAACGTCGAAGCATATGTCGATGACGTGGTGGTCAAAACTCGGCAGCTTGCTCTACACGGCCGGGACCTCCAGGAGACCTTCGACAACCTCCGGAAGGCGGGCATCAAGCTCAACCCCGACAAATGTGTCTTCGGGGTACAGGCGGGCAAACTCCTCGGTTTCCTCGTGTCCAGGCGGGGCATCCAGGCGAACCCCGACAAAGTAGACGCTATTCTGGGTATGGAGCCGCCCAAGACAACGAGGGAGGTCCAGAGGCTGGCGGGCCGCATGGCAGCATTAAGCCGCTTCCTATCCAGGGCGGCGGAGCGGGGCCTGCCGTTTTTCAAGACACTCCGCGGGTGCGATGGGTTTCGTTGGGATAGAGACTGCGCGAAGGCCTTCAACGAGCTCAAGCAGCACCTGGCAAGCCTCCCCACTCTGGTCGCCCCAGCACCAGAGGCTCCCCTCCTGCTCTATCTGGCTGCGTCAGCCACCGCGGTCAGTGCCGTCCTCGTCTTAGAGGAAGGCACCATGCAGCGGCCTGTCTACTTTGTCTCCGAAGCCCTTCAAGGCGCCAAGACAAGATACACGGAGCTGGAGAAGCTCGCCTACGCGCTGGTCATGGGCTCCCGGAAGCTTCGGCATTATTTTCTGGCTCACCCGATCACAGTGCCTTCCTCATTCCCCCTGGCCGAGATGCTACACAACAAGGAGTCCACAGGGCGTATCGGTAAATGGGCTGCCGAACTCGCTCCCTTCTCCTTGACGTATGCTTCGCGAACGGCAATTAAATCCCAAGTCCTGGCGGATTTCCTCGCCGAATGGACCCCGCCGGCCCAACCCGGCCGGGCGCACGATGACCCCGTCTGGACGCTCACAATCGACGGAGCCTACAGCGTCGCCGGTGCGGGCGTAGGGGCGGTGATCGTCACGCCTGAAGGACAGCGTTTGCTGTACTCGGCGCGCCTTGCCTTCCCCGCCACCAACAACACGGCCGAATACGAGGCGCTGCTCTTTGGCCTGGCGAAGCTCAAGGCAGCCGGCGCGAGACGGGTGTTGGTCCGCACCGACTCGCGCTTGGTGGCCGGCCATGTGGACAAGTCATATCAAGCCAAGGACCCTGAGTTGGCCAAGTACCTCGCGGCGGTACGGGCGAGGGAAAGGCACTTTTTGGGTGTCACCGTCAAGGCCATCCCTCGGGCGGAGAATGAACAAGCAGATGCCCTCGCCAAGGCGGCCAGCCAGCAACTGCCCCCCCGGAGGGGGCATTCTACGAGGTGTTAGCAAAGGCGGCCATCGCGCAGGACAACCGGGACGCGGCACTTGTCCACCGCATTGATCGGCCAGGAGATTGGCGGGAGCCCATTTTCAAATTCTTACAAGGCCTCGCCGAGCCGGAGGACCCTGCCGAGCTGCGACGATTGCAGCACCGCGCACGGTCCTTCCAGGTGTTTGAAGGGACGCTTTACAAGAAGGGGGTTTGCGCGCCGCTCCTGTGCTGCCTCTCGATTGAGGAAGGAAAGGAACTCTTGGCGGAAATTCACGCGGGCGTATGCGGATCCCACCTGGCGCCGAGGTCGTTAGTCGGCAAGGCGTTCAGGCAAGGCTTCTACTGGCCGACTGCCATTACTGACGCCCAGGACCTCGTCCGTCGGTGCCAAGGGTGCCAATGGATGGCGCGCATCATCCGCAGGCCCCCCGACAAGCCTCAACCCAATCCCGCCGGTGTGGCCACTGGCGCGCTGGGGTCTCGACATAGTAGGACCACTTGCCCGAGCTCCAGGGGACCTCCGGTTCGTGGTGGTCGCGCTGGAGTATTTCTCCAGGTGGCCGGAAGCGATCGCTCTGGCCAAAGTAACTTCTGCGGCCATACAGCGCTTCCTATGGCAAAACATCATATGTCGCTTTGGGGTACCTCGGGAGCTCACGGTCGACAATGGCCTGCAGTTCGACGCCGCCCTCTTCAAAGATTATTGTGACAGCATGGGTATCACCCTCCGATTCGCCTCGGTAGGGCATCCCCAGTCCAACGGGGCGGTCAAACGGGCGAATGGCGCCATCTCTGCCGCCATCAAAAAGCGCCTGGTTGGGTTGCCGAAGGGCAAATGGCCAGACGAGCTTCACAGCGTTCTATGGTCGCTTCGCACAACGGTTACGCGCCCAACGGGATTCACGCCGTTCAAGCTCCTCTTCGGCGACGAAGCAGTGACGCCCGAAGAAATTAAGGCCGGCTCGCGAAGGGTCCTCGTCCAAGCACCCGAAGAGGAGCGCCGTGTGTCCCTGGACCTCCTCGACGGGATACGGGCAGACGCAGCCCACCACGTCGAGAAGTACGCGCGGCAGACAATGCGTACTCGGGACCGCTCTATATGCCCGCGGGGGTTCAAGCCGGGGGATCTCGTCCTCAGAGTAGCGCTTCAGGCGGAAACCGTTGGCAAGCTGGAATCCAAGTGGGAAGGCCCGTACATTGTAACGGAGGCATTGCCAAAGGGGACGTACCGCCTCGCCACGCTTGAAGGACAAGCCTTCCGGCACACATGGAACGCGGACAGGTTGCGGCGATACTACGCCTAGAAGCGGCACGGTAGGCGTAGAGCCACCGGCCCGTTGTTAGGCGATGCTCGCCCGCGCAAACGGGAGTTCAATAAAGGTTGCTGTTCCAAGAGCATCCCCTGACCGCGCTAAGCAACACATAGTCCACGGACTCTAAATAAGACGTAGCGTCGAGCCTAGCTCCGCACGCGCGAGTCTCCGGACTATAAATAAGACGTAGCGTCGAGCCTAGCTCCGCACGCGCGAGTCTCCGGACTATAAAGAAGACGTAGCGTTGAGCCTAGCTCCGCACGCAATAGTCCACGGACTCTAAATAAGACGTAGCGTCGAGCCTAGCTCCGCACGCGTGAGTCTCCGGACTATAAATAAGACGTAGCGTCGAGCCTAGCTCCGCACGCGCGAGTCTCCGGACTATAAAGAAGACGTAGCGTCGAGCCTAGCTCCGCACGCAATAGTCCACGAACTCTAAAGAAGACGTAGCGTCGAGCCTAGCTCCGCACGCAATAGTCCACGAACTCTAAATAAGACGTAGCGTCGAGCCTAGCTCCGCACGCGCGAGTCTCCGGACTATAAAGAAGACGTAGCGTCGAGCCTAGCTCCGCACGCAATAGTCCACGGACTCTAAATAAGACGTAGCGTCGAGCCTAGCTCCGCACGCGCGAGTCTCCGGACTATAAATAAGACGTAGCGTCGAGCCTAGCTCCACACGCGCGAGTCTCCGGACTATAAAGAAGACGTAGCGTCGAGCCTAGCTCCGCACGCAATAGTCCACGGACTCTAAATAAGACGTAGCGTCGAGCCTAGCTCCGCACGCGCGAGTCTCCGGACTATAAAGAAGACGTAGCGTCGAGCCTAGCTCCGCACGCAATAGTCCACGGACTCTAAATAAGACGTAGCGTCGAGCCTAGCTCCGCACGCGCGAGTCTCCGGACTATAAAGAAGACGTAGCGTCGAGCCTAGCTCCGCACGCAATAGTCCACGGACTCTAAATAAGATGTAGCGTCGAGCCTAGCTCCGCACGCACTCTACGGAGTATAAATAAGACGCAGCGGGGGGACGCCTTCGCGCGCACTCTACGGAGTATAAAGAAGACGTAGCGTCGACCCTAGCTCCGCACGCAATAGTCCACGGACTCTAAATAAGACGTAGCGTCGAGCCTAGCTCCGCACGCGCGAGTCTCCGGACTATAAAGAAGACGTAGCGTCGAGCCTAGCTCCGCACGCAATAGTCCACGGACTCTAAATAAGACGTAGCGTCGAGCCTAGCTCCGCACGCGCGAGTCTCCGGACTATAAAGAAGACGTAGCGTCGAGCCTAGCTCCGCACGCAATAGTCCACGGACTCTAAATAAGACGTAGCGTCGAGCCTAGCTCCGCACACGCGAGTCTCCGGACTATAAAGAAGACGTAGCGTCGAGCCTAGCTCCACACGCAATAGTCCACGGACTCTAAATAAGACGTAGCGTCGAGCCTAGCTCCGCACGCGCGAGTCTCCGAACTATAAAGGAAAGCGTAGCGTCGAGACTGGCATCCGCACGCGCCGCTCCACGGAGCACACACCAGATGCATACACCTGTCCCCCGCGTCCGGCGGCAGGTAACACCAGGTATAAAGTACTACTTGGTTCCATTGCAAAAGCAGAGGGGTTACATGGGTAAGAACCAGTACATCATCCCCCTGCACCACCCGACCAACCGCTCAGCCTTGGTGCGGTGCAGAGGAGCCTGCGCCATCGTCGCCGCGGCGATCAAGGACCCCTTCAATCCACTGGAGGAGGTCCCCCTCCCCATGCAACGTCTGCTGCACGGCGACTCTCGCTGCACCTTCCCCGAAGCGGCCCCAGATCCGTTGGTGGAAGTTCTGCAGGCTAGCCCCAACGGAGCGGATGGCGTCAGACATAACCTCTGGTCGGCCGGGAAGATCCAGTTGCGGATTCGCTAGCTCATGGGTATGCCTACACCCACGAGTATGAAGCAGGGCGAGGGCGAAGCACGCACCAACATAGCTGCAGTGCTCGCCAAAGGTCCTGGCGCCACGAAGAGCAACGCCGGCCCCCTCCTCGATCAGCCCGAGCGTCTCCGGCAGGGCCTCCGGCCTGTGCGTAGTATCCGGCACTCGGACACACAGATCCCGAAGGGCCTGGTTCAGAGACTCCATGGCCCGCCACGCCGACACAGACGCATTTTCCAAGGCAAGGCGGTTCTCGGCAGCAGCCTGCGCCAGCTGGGCGTTCTCCCCTTCTAGGACGGAGATCTGCTGCACGAAGGCGGCGCGTTCCCCAGCCGCGGCGTCCCGCGCTTCAGTGGCTGCAACTTGTGCGGCCACCAGGGCGTCCTCCAGCGCGCGAAGTTCTTCATCCTTCGCGGCGATAGCAGTGTTTGCTTCGCGGAGGTTGGCTTCCAGAGCCCTCCGCTCCCGAACACGGGCCTCGTCAAACGACCGGCTGAGGGCAAGCGTCTGACAGGAACGACAAATCAGCAGGCGTCTAGCAGTACCGTACAAGCTGAAGAGCATGTACTTACCCTCATCTCGGAGGCCTGCAAAGCGAGCGCCAGGAGGTCCCCCGCGCATGACGACAGCACCTCTCGATTGAGGCCATTGTCGGCACGTTCGGCGGCGGCGGTGAGGTCGCAAAATATCTCCGGGCGAGGGAGGAAGTCCGAGCGAGCGAGCCCCGGCCCCGACAAGCCAGGATTCATCGCGGCCACGGCCACGTTAGCAGAAGTGGAGACCTGCGGAGCATCCTGCACGAGGCTCCCGACCTCGCGCACACCTCCGCTGCTCGATCCTTCGCCACGTACGGGAGACGTCGTCTCGCCTGAGGTCGGCAGAATGAGCGAGCAGATCGGAGAGAGTCTCGCGAAGTCAGGAGAGGAGAGGGACTCACACCTACCTCCTGCGCCCCTTGTCCCGGTAGAAGGTGGCGCCGGGTCGGCCGCCCAGGGGAAGGCAGGCGCTTCGGCGGTCGAGGAGAGGGTCTTCTCGGCCGCGCCAGTCGCCGTAATCCCGCGGCAAGACCCCGCAACAGCGTATCGACCCCCCGTTGGCGGCGGGGACTGCGTGTTGGAAATATGCCCTAGAGGCAATCATAGAGATGATGATATTTCGTTGTATCCATGATTTAATAAATGTTCCTTGAATATTGCCTTTGTATTGATTAACAAGTATGTGACTTGTTTGTGAAACTCTTTACTTGTATGGTTATTCTAAAGTTGTCCCTAGTCGAAGTTCATGTGTGGACACACGTGAATAATGGATTAGCACATGTATCGGTTGATGACCATGTTTCACAGGTCATAGACATGGAGATGTCAAACCAATAATGTGGACACATGTTTAGAACATGGGGTTGGACCGACCCAACATGAGACATAACAATTATACTTATGGTTCTCTCTCTACACAATGTGTACGCCTTGTCCTTAGACCTGAGATTGTCGCATGTACTTGAGATGTGAATCGACCTACTTAGGGGCTATCAAACGCTGCTCCGTAACTGGGTAGTTATAAAGGTAGCTTTCGGGTTTGTCATGAAGCATGCTGCGAGGCATGGTCAGTCGAGATGGGATTTGCCCCTCTCTACCTGAGAGAGATATCTCTGGGCCCCTCGAGTGATCGGATCCAGAAATGCATGGCCATGCTACTTAAGGTTAAGAGTTAACCTAGTAAGGGATTCCGGATCACAGGATCGAGAAAGAGTGGTCAGCTTGGAGCTCGACCAAATATCGTGAGGCAAAGGGATTGGCATGTACATAAAGTTGTGATGGTTCGTTCGATATGATCTTTATGTATGTTTAGGAGTTGGCACGTCTTGCTAGAGGCCGCTACCAACTATTGACCGAGTAGGTAAACTCGTGTCATGTCTAAACATACGTGAACCCATAGGGTCACACACTTAAGGGCTGAAGCCTAATTCGGATTGGATCCGGGTTGGACTGGGTATTGAGTCTTAATGGGCCTCCATTCGCTGAAGCCCATTATAAGGACGTCTATAAAAGGAGGGCTAGGGCGCACAGAGTAGAGAGAGAGAATTTTCGTGACCTCCTCAAACCCTGGCCGCCACCCCTCCCACGCCCTGGGCGCTCGCACGGATCTAGTAATCCGGCGTGCGTCGCTTCCTCCCGTACGTGTGGATACCTTTTGGCGGCGCTGCATCTGTAGCGTTTGGACGAACCGCAAGAGAGGAGTTGTACGTTGGACGCCGCGACGAGGACGAGGAAGTAGTACGACTACTCTGCCCCGACGTGCTGCATCAACGTAGTACGACTACTCTGCCCCGACGTGCTGCATCAATTCCGCACCTGCGCGTCTAGTGGTAATTCCGTGATCTATAACTGCAGTGATCTTGGTTTACGGGCATAATTTTTATTAATTTGCGCTAGCGTAGCCTACCCGTAGTCCTTCACTGCGTCCGAGGGCGTTTCGCCTGCGGTGGCACAGGCGATTCTCCCGCGGCAGAACCAGCTCCGGCCACCGTCGCCCCCACGATTTCCTCGGTAGGGGGCACGCCCTCGTCGGCCGCGGTGGTCGACAACGCACCATCCCCAGCGGTCTGCTCGCCAGGAACGACGCCACCCCTCGGGTGGACTGGTTCCAGCTCAACGATGGCCACGGGTCCGAGCACGGGCTCGTGGGCGTCGGCAGAAGGCGCCGGGGGATCCGCGGTGGTGCGCCCCCCCGAAGCAGTATGACCAGGCCCACCGCCGGTCACACGTCCCGTCTCAGCTGGGCTAGCCGCCGGGAGGGCTGCCGGGTTGCAGACGGCAACCGGGGAACGCGCCCGGCGTCGCGAAGACAGCCCCCCCCGTAGGGCTATCGCCGTCCTGAGCGCCGGGAATCCCGACGGGAAGCTCTTCCGGCACCACGCGCTCGGGCACGGCAATGCCTACAGCCTCGCAGGTGCGGTTTATCCGCCCCTGTTTGGCCGCCTGGACCGCGGCCTCGCGAGCCCGGTGCTCCTTAAGTGTGTACGGGCCGAGGAGCGCCGCAGCTGCGTGCTCCGCATCTTCTAGCCGAGCCACTGCACAGGAAATCACGTCAGATAGGCGGAACCCAAGCAGATGCAATGGCGCGCTGGGCGACTTACAAGGTGCGGCGGGCGGAAGCAGCCGAGACACAGGTGGATCGAACCCGTCCCCGCGGGGGCCATTTGGCACAACATATTTCCCCCGGGAAGACAGTGGTGCTGCCCCATGCATCATGAACTCCTCGACCAGGTCGCGCACGCTCATTCGACGGGCGACACCGACGAGGCTCTGTAGCTTTCGCGTGTCGTCAATCTCCGCCTTCAGACTCGGCGTGCTGTTGAACGAGATTGGCCCACCTCGGCACTGCAGCCTGCTCTTGTCGGTCACGGTGTAGTAGAACCACCACCGCGTCCAGCCGGACGCCCACTGCCCTGACGAGGCTAGCACAGGGAACAACGTCGCGCAAGGACGCCCGGAGCACGAAGTCCACACCGCCGAAGTTGGACGCCGCCTCGCCAACCTTCCTGGGTCGACAGTGCGCATCGTGCAGGGTGGCAAATAGGCTCGCACTAGGGCGCCACCCCTCGGTCCGCATCGCCCACGTGAAGACAGCTAGGCAGAGTATCGCGTGGGGCATCAGCTGGGCTAGCTCCAACTGGTAGGCCCGCAGGACTTCGCCCACAAACAACGTACAGGGCATCCGAAGGCCGGCATCGAAGAAGGCGACAAAAACAATTGCTTCTAGGGACCCGGGCTTCGGCTCCGTCTCGTCCCGGCGGGGTAAGCGAGCCCCGTCGCGATACACGATCTTCCCCTCGTCCACGAGCCGTTGCAGCGTCCCCTCCGTCATGCGGCTCTTCCCCAGCACACGGGAGCAGGAGCCTCCCGAATGCTCCATCGCTTTCCACAATTTATTGGCGCGCGAGCTCCCCCGCAGCACCAGTTTGTACCCTGAGGAAGGACGGGTCCCCTCGCCCTGGCTAGGCGAGGAACCGCTGCGGGGGTGGTAGCTGCCATCGTCGTGGCTAGCCATTGCTCTTCACGACAAGGGAAGGAGAAGAAGCAGGCAAGGGAGCAACTGGCGTGACAATTAGCACGGGCGCAAGCGAAGCGGCAGATCAAAGAGCAAAACAAGAAAGGGCGCCCCCACCTCAACACTAAGCACCTTATAAAGGCCGCTCGCCTGCGCTGGGGCTCAACGCACAGACGGATCAAATTCCCGGCGATTCGGCTGTCCAGGATTTGGAAAGAAGAACCGCCCGGACCGAGAAGGCCGCGCCTGGTAGGTGGCCAGGCAGCGCGCAACGCCCCTACCTCTTCAACACGCATCCAACTTCTCGGGCGACGAGGCGAACGGCCGCGGTCACGCAACCGCTCACATCCCACGACGCACCAGTCGTGAGTCGCCACGTGCCCCACCCGCAGCATGGCAGGCTGCACGACGCGACAGCCTGACTTCTGCCAGGCCAGGCGTCGGCGTAATTCCAGCCGCCATTAAAAGCGCACTACAAGGCCACGAGGTCACAACAGCCCCGGAGCGCGCGTCTCTACTTCGATGTGGGCGCCAGCTTCGCCGCCACCCGTTCGAAGGGTAGGGGACGGAGCGCGCGTCTCTACTTCGACGTGGGCGCCAGCTTCGCTGCCACCCGTTCGAATGGTAGGGGACGGAGCGCGCGTCTCTACTTCGACGTGGGCGCCAGCTTCGCCGCCACCCGTTCGAAGGGTAGTGGACGGAGCGCGCGTCTCTACTTCGACGTGGGCGCCAGCTTCGCCGCCACCCGTTCGAAGGGTAGGGGACGGAGCGCGCGTCTCTACTTCGACGTGGGCGCCAGCTTCGCTGCCACCCGTTCGAAGGGTAGGGGACGGAGCGCGCGTCTCTACTTCGAGGTGGGCGCCAGCTTCGCCGCCACCCGTTCGAAGGGTAGGGGACGGAGCGCGCGTCTCTACTTCGACGTGGGCGCCAGCTTCGCTGCCACCCGTTCGAAGGGTAGGGGACGGAGCGCGCGTCTCTACTTCGACGTGGGCGCCAGCTTCGCTGCCACCCGTTCGAAGGGTAGGGGATGGAGCGCGCGTCTCTACTTCGATGTGGGCGCCAGCTTCGCCGCCACCCGTTCGAAGGGTAGGGGACGGAGCGCGCGTCTCTACTTCGACGTGGGCACCAGCTTCGCTGCCACCCGTTCGAAGGGTAGGGGACGGAGCGCGCGTCTCTACTTCGACGTGGGCGCCAGCTTCGCTGCCACCCGTTCGAAGGGTAGGGGACGGAGCGCGCGTCTGTAGGATCAAGGATACCGACTAGAGGGGGGATGAATAGGAGGTTTTTAAACTTTTCTTGTTTACTTGATTAATTCTCCACAATTTAAATGACAATGGTGTAAAGCAATTAATCCTATGCAATTGTAGTCAACAATTTAGCTCTAAATAATCAAATAAGCATAAAGAAGCAAATACACAAGAGCTAAAGAGACAAGAGACACAACCGATGTTTTACCGTGGTAATCGGAAACTTGCCGGTTTCCCCTAGTCCACGTTGAGGTAAGCCCGGACGAATCGGACCGGCTCCACAAATTGAGCCAAGCACCTCGATCACTAATGTAGCTCTTCCCCACTCCGGGTAGGCGAGCTCCAACCTTCACAATTTGCCGGGTCTTCTCACAATCTCCTTGAGAAGATCATCGAGCCAACTTCCACCGGATCGTCCAAGTGCCGGCAAGCACTAAGAGTAAAAGATCCCGGTGTTCACTTGAATGCAATCCTAGTGCCAAATGGATTTGCAATTGAAATCTAGCACTAAATGCTCAACCACCTCACTTTGATGTGCAAAGAGAGAATTGAGGTGAAATGAATGCACTTGGGCTTGAGAAATATGCAATGAGTCTCTAACTTTTTCCCTTGAGCAGTGGTGGGGGTATTTATAGCCTCCACCAACCAAAACTAGCCGTTTGACCCAGTTTCCAGAAACTTTTCTGGTCGAGCGGTACTACCGCTCCAAGGACCGGTACTACCGCTACCAAATCTTCGCGCCAGAACGGCTATGTCAGACGTCTGCAGTGACCGTTGGATTCGGCGGCGCGGTACTACCGCCGTTGATATTTGCGGTACTACCGCTACCCGGTAGTTCCGCAAAGTCGGCGCGGTACTACCGCTCCAGCCAAACTCCAAAGGGTCCCAGATTTGGCGCTCTCTGGAAAAATGCATCCGCTCTGAAGTCGGATCTTCCGGACTCTGGAAGTACCGCTCTAAGTAGCGGAACTACCGCACGTAGCGGTAGTTCCGGCGTTGAAATAGCCGGTACTTCCGCTCCAGATAACTCCAGGCTTCATCCGGAGGGCGCTCTCTGGAAAAGTTGATCCGCTCTCCCTCCGGATCTTCCGGGGTCCGGAAGTACCGCTTTAAGATGCGGTACTACCGCTCGCAGTGGTAGTACCGGCGTTCAAACATCCGGTACTTCCGTTCCCGCAAGACTTTGGAATGAGCCAAGGGTGCTCTCTGGAAATATTGATGCGCTCCTAAACCGGATCTTCCGCTGGCCGGTACTACCGCATTTTAGTTGCGGAACTACCGCTTTCCGGTAGTTCCGACGTTCAAAACTGCGGTACTACCGCTCTTCCAGACAGAGCACAGATTTCTTTTGAAAGCTAGATTTCTTTAAAGGATGCAAGTTTTAAGACAAACCATTTGGCACATGAGATAAGTATTCAAGCTACTTAGCCAAGATCCCCCTTGATGGTACGATCATCTATCCTATAATCCGGTCTTCCACCATTCACCTAAGACCGGTAAAATTCAAAAGGGGTCCTATTCTAAGTATACCTTTGTCTTGAGGCAAATTGATTTTCACGCGTATCCTTTGGCTTGCATCTTGTCGCTCATGTGTGTGGACTAACCCTTCGCATACTCATTAAAACACGTTAGTCCCATATTCCATATTCTCTTAATTTCATTAATTACCAAAATCCTTTTTTAGGGGCCTAGATGCTTTCAATCTCCCCCTTTTTGGTAATTGATGACAACCCAAATTTTGAGAAATAAAAGATTGAATATATCAAATTGTTAGACAACAAATTGTATATTCTATGTGGACTTCAAAAGAGATAATAGTCCTTATGCAATAAGATTTGTTTAGATAAAGTGGACTATTTTCCTTTTAGCGTCCAAGAGAGAGTGTGACTCCCCCTAAACATGTGCATGGAATAAAGATTACAATGATTTATACAAGATGCACAAGACAAGGTTATGCTATTGAATGAGAGATAGACAACTAAGCAATATCAATTTATGATCATAAAGGTTCATTGCATTCAAGGGATAAAGAAAGTTCATTACATCAACATAAGTTCATTACATCCATCCATTAAGGATAATAAAAGATAGTAGATAAGTTGTCCCCAAACTGTTCTCAAACTATCTGTCCCCAAACTATTCTCAAACTATCTGTCCCCAAACTATTCTCCCCCTTTGGCATCAAGTACCAAAAAGAGATCAACTCTGAGAGGGCTGCGGAGGATCATGAGCAGTTTTACGGCGGCAACCATAGCGACGAGGCGAGGGAGAGCGCTCCAGATCTGCAACCCGACCATCTAACGAGGTCAAACTGCTGTCAATGGAGTCTAGACGCTCATCCACCCTATCCATCCTAGAGTTGAGAGTAGAGAACCCCTCAAGCACAGAAGAGTAGATCTGCTGGAGAGTGGGCTGGCCAGGCTCCTGTGACTGAGCTGCTGCTCCCGCTGTGGCTGCTGATGAACCTGCTCCTGAAGCTGTCGTCCGGCTAGCGCGAAAACCAGTGGGAATGGGAGGCTCCGGTCTAGGCTTGTATGACTTATGCACCCCACCGCGTCCTCCACGATAGATAAACTTAGAGTCAATCGAAGCCATGATATAGGGCGCATAGTTAATGCGTTTGTAGCGATCATTTTTGGAGGCAACTATCTCCCGCATGATTACATCAACTACATCAAACTTCTCCCCCTTCATAATGTAGTCTATGATATTCCAGACATGTCCTCGAATGGCATCATAGTTACCACCTTTGGGAAGAATGGTATGATTGATGATGCGATTGATCAAGCTGGGAATGGGTTGAAGTCCAACATTTTTGCCAAGCGTGAATTTTTCTGCAGTGTTATAGTAAGGATATATGGCATCCAGATTGAGAGCAGGTTTGTCATATACCTTCTCATGAGCACTTAGTTCCGCCCTTAAGACAAGCTCAAAGTCATGCTTGGTGGCCTCATATCTGGTACATACTGTCATCCAAGTCATGTTCTGAAGGTCGGGAGAGACATGCACTGTAGCATAAAACTGCCGGATGAAGGTCTCATTGTAGTCACGTCCTAGTGCTACAAGCTGATTGAGGCCGACGGTCTGGAATAATCGGAAAGTTCCATCATACTTGTCAATACCATCAATATGATCCCAGTCGATGAATTTATGATCTGCAAACTGGCGATCTGGTCCATACATTTCATCAAATATCTTCTCCTGGAACTTGGTATGGAATTGTGGATTGATTGAGTTTGATGGAAACTCATACTGGTTGGTGTGACGCAGGCGAGCATACTCATCAGGCGAAATCTTCTTCAGATTAATTTCAAGACACTCCCTTCCAGCTATATCTTCTTCAGATGATTCCATGGGAGAGCTTGGAGGAATAGGATGCTCAGACTCGGTTTCAGATCCGGAGTCAGACTCAGGGGTTGACGCAGGCCTCTTCCCTCTGTCCTGGGCTGCCTTTTGAGTCACCTCGGGGGATGGAAGAGCACGAGGACTTGAGGAACACCCTGAGGCATAGGACTTTTTGGAAGCAGCTCTTGTTCTAGGCATCTAGGCACAAGAAGAATGGATTATGAGATAGAAGGAAATAAAGCCAAGATAGATTAAAAGGAATTGAATTGAATTTGCTAGATTTTCAGTCAAAACGGTAGTACCGCCATTCTGGGCCGGTAGTACCGCTCAGCGGTAGTACCGCAACAGTCGAGCGGTAGTTCCGCTTTTTGACTGTTTCTAGGGTTTTGGAAATGTGAATGGATCTTTGGTGTTTTCTTGGATTGAATCCATGGAATGGGTTTGTATATACCCCTTAACACCAAACATACTCAGTTTCCCTAGAAATATTTGGCAAAATCAACTATATTTCGATTTAACCTAAGCGTGACCTAGGATTCAAAAAGATAAAGATCAAAAGAGGTTTTGATCCGAAATACCTTGAGGGTCGAAGGAGTTGAACCCTTTGGAGTTGATTTGAGTCGAAGACACTAAGAAACCACAACTGGATCTGAGGATTTAAAGAGCGGTTTTGGTGGTTCTTGTGGGAAAGAGAGAGAACGAGGAGAGGAGGGTTGTACAGGCTCGGGCGGACGAGAGAGAGCGGTAGTACCGAAGAGAGGAAACGGAGAGGGGACCACAGAGGTAGACCCTCGGGTTCGGGCGGTTGTTCCCCCTTAAGTGCAAGTCCGGTAGTACCGCAGATGCGGCCGGTAGTACCGCTAACCGGTAGTACCGCTTCCAGGGGCGGAAGTACCGTTCCCCGGAAGTACCGCAGATGGCAGCGGTAGTTCCGCATTTTCTGAGACTTCACAGAATTTGAACTTTAGGACTATAGATGCAGATGATCCCTAGTTTTTGCATTCAACTAAAGTCTTTAAGGATCATTATGCATTAAATAGAATAAAAGATTATATTCAAATACCTTAGCATTTTACCTTTTATAAATCAAAAACCCTTTGCATAAAAACATAATTTCAAACAACCTTTCAAGCTTCCTCTAAGAGCATGCATTTAAATTTACCATAAATTAATGCAACATTTGAGTAATCCAAGACATTTAATTCACTCCTAAGCTTGCAAAACTGATTCTCATCTAATGGCTTGGTGAATATATCCGCTAATTGGTCTTCGGTCCGGATGTGGCTAATGCAAATATCTCCCTTACTAACATGGTCCCTCAAGAAGTGGTGACGTACATCTATGTGCTTAGTTCTTGAGTGTTGGACTGGGTTATCGGATATTTTCACGGCACTTTCATTTTCACACAATAAAGGCACTTTATCAAAGTTTATTCCATAATCCAACAATGTTTGCCTCATCCACAATAATTGAGCACAACAACTCCCGGCGGAAATATATTCGGCTTCGGCGGTTGAGAGTGCTACGGAGTTTTGTTTCTTTGAGGACCAAGACACTAAGGATCTACCTAGAAATTGACAACTTCCCGGGGTGCTTTTTCTATCCGCTTTGCAACCCGCATAATCGGAATCCGAATATCCAATTAGATCGAATTTAGCACCTTTAGGATACCAAAGTCCTATGTTTGGGGAATGTTTCAAATATCTCAAGATTCTCTTTACGGCTTTTCAATGACACTCTTTTGGTGAAGCTTGAAAGCGAGCACACATGCATACACTAAACATGATATCGGGCCTAGATGCGGTAAGATAAAAGCAAACTTCCAATCATGGATCTATAAAGCTTTGAATCTACCGACTTACCTCCTTCGTCGAGGTCTAGATGCCCGTTAGTTGCCATTGGTGTCTTGATGGGCTTTGCATCTTCCATGCCAAACTTTTTGAAAAGATCTTTAATGTACTTCGTTTGACTTATGAATGTCCCATCTTTGCGTTGCTTAATTTGAAGTCCAAGAAAATAGCTTAATTCTCCTATCATGGACATCTCAAACTCCCTAGACATCATATCACCAAATTCTTCACAAAACTCTTGGTTAGTAGAACCAAATATAATGTCATCAACATAAATTTGGCATACAAAGAAATCATCACCAATGATTTTTGTGAATAAGGTTGTATCAACCTTACCAATTTTAAATCCCTTTGAAACAAGGAAATTTCTAAGTCGTTCATACCAAGCTCTAGGAGCTTGTTTTAAACCATACAATGCCTTTGAAAGTTTATAAACATGATTAGGACATTTAGGATCTTCGAACCCCGGAGGTTGTTCAACAAATACAAGTTCGGAGATTGTTCCATTTAAGAAAGCACTTTTAACATCCATTTGAAATAATTTAATATCAAAGCTAGATGCAAAAGCAAGCAAGATTCTAATTGACTCAAGTCTAGCAACGGGTGCAAATGTTTCATCATAGTCTAACCCTTCGACTTGAGTATAGCCTTGAGCTACTAACCTTGCCTTGTTTCTTACCACAATGCCATTCTCATCTTGTTTGTTTCGGAAGACCCATTTGGTGCCAATCACATTGTGCTCTTCGGGTCTTTCCACCAAGGTCCATACTTCATTTTGAGCGAAATTGTTTAACTCTTCATGCATGGCATTTACCCAATCCGGATCATCTAGAGCCTCATCTACAAGTTTAGGCTCAAGAGAAGAAACAAAGGAGTAATGTTCACAAAATGAAGCTACTCTAGAGCGAGTTTGAACACCCTTACTCACATCACCCAATATTTGATCTATTGGATGATCCTTGGCAATCGCATTGTGAATCTTGAGATTGTTTTGTTGTTGATCTTTTTGCTCATCTTCAACAACCTGAACATTGCTTGGGGTAGATGAAGTAGGTGGCTCTACTTGTCTTGATGAGCTTGGTGAAGATGGATCTTCCTTTGGCTTGATGTCTCCAATTTGCATGTTTTCCATAGCTTTTCGTAATCCTTCATCACCTACATCATCCAAATTTTCTTGCTCCTCTTGAGAGCCATTAGTTTCATCGAATTGTACATCACATGATTCTTCAACTGATCCCGAATTTTTATTAAAGATCCTATAGGCTTTACTATTTGAGGAATACCCTAAAAGGAAGCCTTCATCACAACGACTTTGAAATTTTGAGAGCCGAA
Organism: Dendrocalamus latiflorus; assembly: GCA_017311315.1. Taxonomy (NCBI): domain Eukaryota; kingdom Viridiplantae; phylum Streptophyta; class Magnoliopsida; order Poales; family Poaceae; genus Dendrocalamus; species Dendrocalamus latiflorus. The sequence goes on along the minus strand of CM029655.1, from coordinate 17,267,735 downwards.
CACCTTTTCTTAGAATATAGCATTTGCAACCAAATACTCTAAAGTAAGAGATGTTCGGTCTCCTTCCAACAAGTAGCTCATAGGAAGTCTTTTTCAAAAGTCGATGTAAGTAAAGGCGATTTATGGCATGACAAGCGGTGTTAATAGCTTCCGCCCAAAACTTGTCGGAAGTATTATACTCATCAAGCATTGTCCTAGCCATTTCAATCAATGTTCGATTTTTTCCTCTCTACAACTCCATTTTGCTCCGGAGTGTAGGTTGTGGAAAGTTCGTGCTTTATTCCAAGATCATCACAAAAGTCTTCAACTTTTGTATTTTTGAACTCGGAACCATTGTCACTCCTAATTTTCTTTATTTTAAAATCAAATTCATTTTGGGCTCTTTTTGAAAAACTTTTGAAAATCCCGGAGGTTTCACTTTTGTCATTTAGGAAGAAGACCCATGTGTATCTAGAGTGATCATCCACAATGACTAAACAATAGCTATTTCCTCCGATGCTCTTATAGGTTGTTGGCCCAAACAAATCCATGTGTAAGAGCTCCAATGGCCTAGAGGTTGACATGATACTTTTGGAAGGGTGAGAACTAGCGACTTGTTTTCCGGCTTGACAAGCACTACAAAGTCGATTTTTCTCAAACTTCACATCTTTCAAGCCAATCACTAGATCATGTTTGAAAAGCTTTTTAAGTTGTACCATACCCACATGACCTAGTCTCCTATGCCATAGCCAACCCAAAGAAGTTTTTGCAATTAAACAAGTTTTTAAGCATGCATCATTTGAAGAAAAATCTACCAAATAGAGATTCCCAAATCTAAAGCCTTTAAAGACTAGTTCATTATTATTGTCTTTTGAGATTACAACATTTTCTTTTGAGAATGAGCATGTTAAGCCTAGATCACATAATTGAGCAACGGATAGCAAATTGAAATTTAATGTTTCAACTAATGATACATTAGATATTGAAAGGTCGTTAGAGATAGCGATTTTACCCAATCCCAATACCTTTCCTTTGCTATTGTCTCCAAAGGTGATCTTGTCATTGCTTCCACTCTCAAAGGTGGTGAACATCTTCCGGTCTCCGGTCATGTGTTGAGTGCAACCACTATCCAACACCCAATGCCTTCCACCGGTTTTATAGTTCACCTACAAAAGAAAATCAAGTTCTTTTAGGTACCCAAATTTGTTTGGGTCCTTGGAGGTTAGTAACCAAGGTTTTGGGCACCCAAATGGATTTCCTTTTAGCACCCAAAATCGAGGTGCCAATAAAATGAGCAATTACATTTCCATTTTTAGATTTTTTAAGCATGTAACAAGAATCATACAAGCCAATGGAATGCACACTATTTCTAGAACAATCATTTACCATATGTCCTACATTCCGGCATTTTGTACAATACTTACCATTCTCATTTACAAACCTTGGAGGTTTGGATATCGGTTTCTTACCTTTCTTGGGAATTTATCCAAGTCCTTCCTTATTGAAAGAGCATCTTTGGGTATTTAACAATTTATCAAGGGTGTCTTTTCCCTTGTATGCTCTTTCCAAACTTTTATTCAATTTTAGGACTTGTTCTCTTAAATTTTGGTTTTCACCTACTAGCATATCATCATGAACATGAGATAAAGCATTAGATGAATCAATCTTAGAGGAACATGGCATAGAAAGTAAATCATCACAAGAGGTAGACATGCTAGATGTTACTTTCTCTACACTAGGCATCTCATTCAAAATATTGCAAGATATGCCAATACTCATACTAGACTTATTTGTATGCAAGTCATGAGCTTCCTTTAGCTCCTCATAGGATTTTTGAAGAGTTATGTGCTCCCTCTTCAAAACCTTGAATTTTAACTTTTCTTTTCCAAGAAATTCATTTAGTTCTACTAACATGTCCATCAAATCATCATAGAAGGGTTCATCGTCATCTAGAGTATTTACCTTCTCCCCTTTTGCCATAAGACATGTGGGAGTGGAGAATAGCGATGGAGCTTCCTTGATGGCGATGGCGATGCTAGAATCGGAGTCGGAATATTCCGCATCGGAATCCCACTCACCAATGTGGGCTTCATTTTTGCCGTCTTTGTGGAGCTTCTTAAAAAGCTTCTTGCCTTGATAGCCTTTCTTCTTGGATGACTTCTCCTTATCATCCTTCTTTGTGGGACATTGAGAAGCTATATACCCCTTCTCATCGCACTCATAGCAACGGATGTTGCTATACTTGTTTTTGGAGGATGATTGCCACTTCTTGCCTTTATCATAGTCTCCTCCTCGATTTGAGCGCCTTCTCATGAACTTGTTCATCCTTCTCACAAGGAGAGCAAGTTCTTCTTCGGAGTCTTCTTCTTCATCTTCGGACTCTTCACTTGCCACCGCCTTTGCCTTGAAGGCGGTGATCTTCTTTCCTTTGGAGGTAGATTGCTCCAAAAGCTCCTCCTTGTCCTTCTTGTACAGCTCATTGGTAATTAGATTACCCAAGAGTTGTGTTGGCGTCATCCTAGCCAACTCCGGTGAGTTGAGGAAGAGTGTCACCAACATCTCATACTTCTCCGGTAGAGCCCTAAGCATCTTTCTCACAATATCAAGATCGGAGAGGTTAGTTCCAAGGCCTTTGAGCTCATTCACAATGTTGTTTAGCCGTGTGTACATCTCATTGATGTCCTCATGGGGCAACATTATGAATGTCTCATACTTAATCCTAAGCCGATGCAATTTTGCTTCCTTAACCGTGGATGTCCCTTCGTGAATTTCCGAGAGGGTGGTCCAAATAGCGTGAGCCGTCTCAAGATTGCTCACTCTATTGAATTCATCCGCGTTTAAGGCTCCAAAGAGAGCATTCATGGCTTGGGCATCTAAATGAGTGTTACGCCCATCTTGTTCCGTTGGGTTGTCGGGATCAAGTGACATGACGTAACCATCATTTACAATTTTCCAAATATTAGGACTCATGGCATTTAAATAAATTGACATTCTAATCTTCCAATAAGCATAATTTGAGCCATCAAATAGAGGTGCCTTTCCTACCGCAATTCCCTCACTAGCCATCCTTTTCTCTCTAGACGGTTAAGTCTAAATGTGAGAGACCAAGCTCTGATACCACTTGTAGGATCAAGGATACCGACTAGAGGGGGGTGAATAGGAGGTTTTTAAACTTTTCTTGTTTACTTGATTAATTCTCCACAATTTAAATGACAATGGTGTAAAGCAATTAATCCTATGCAATTGTAGTCAACAATTTAGCTCTAAATAATCAAATAAGCATAAAGAAGCAAATACACAAGAGCTAAAGAGACAAGAGACACAACCGATGTTTTACCGTGGTAATCGGAAACTTGCCGGTTTCCCCTAGTCCACGTTGAGGTAAGCCCGGACGAATCGGACCGGCTCCACAAATTGAGCCAAGCACCTCGATCACTAATGTAGCTCTTCCCCACTCCGGGTAGGCGAGCTCCAACCTTCACAATTTGCCGGGTCTTCTCACAATCTCCTTGAGAAGATCATCGAGCCAACTTCCACCGGATCGTCCAAGTGCCGGCAAGCACTAAGAGTAAAAGATCCCGGTGTTCACTTGAATGCAATCCTAGTGCCAAATGGATTTGCAATTGAAATCTAGCACTAAATGCTCAACCACCTCACTTTGATGTGCAAAGAGAGAATTGAGGTGAAATGAATGCACTTGGGCTTGAGAAATATGCAATGAGTCTCTAACTTTTTCCCTTGAGCAGTGGTGGGGGTATTTATAGCCTCCACCAACCAAAACTAGCCGTTTGACCCAGTTTCCAGAAACTTTTCTGGTCGAGCGGTACTACCGCTCCAAGGACCGGTACTACCGCTACCAAATCTTCGCGCCAGAACAGCTATGTCAGACGTCTGCAGTGACCGTTGGATTCGGCGGCGCGGTACTACCGCCGTTGATATTTGCGGTACTACCGCTACCCGGTAGTTCCGCAAAGTCGGCGCGGTACTACCGCTCCAGCCAAACTCCAAAGGGTCCCAGATTTGGCGCTCTCTGGAAAAATGCATCCGCTCTGAAGTCGGATCTTCCGGACTCCGGAAGTACCGCTCTAAGTAGCGGAACTACCGCACGTAGCGGTAGTTCCGGCGTTGAAATAGCCGGTACTTCCGCTCCAGATAACTCCAGGCTTCATCCGGAGGGTGCTCTCTGGAAAAGTTGATCCGCTCTCCCTCCGGATCTTCCGGGGTCCGGAAGTACCGCTTTAAGATGCGGTACTACCGCTCGCAGCGGTAGTACCGGCGTTCAAACATCCGGTACTTCCGTTCCCGCAAGACTTTGGAATGAGCCAAGGGTGCTCTCTGGAAATATTGATCCGCTCCTAAACCGGATTTTCCGCTGGCCGGTACTACCGCATTTTAGTTACGGAACTACCGCTTTCTGGTAGTTCCGACGTTCAAAACTGCGGTACTACCGCTCTTCAAGACAGAGCACAGATTTCTTTTGAAAGCTAGATTTCTTTAAAGGATGCAAGTTTTAAGACAAACCATTTGGCACATGAGATAAGTATTCAAGCTACTTAGCCAAGATCCCCCTTGATGGTACGATCAGCTATCCTATAATCCGGTCTTCCACCATTCACCTAAGACCGGTAAAATTCAAAAGGGGTCCTATTCTAAGTATACCTTTGTCTTGAGGCAAATTGATTTTTACGCGTATCCTTTGGCTTGCATCTTGTCGCTCATGTGTGTGGACTAACCCTTCGCATACTCATTAAAACACGTTAGTCCCATATTCCATATTCTCTTAATTTCATTAATTACCAAAATCCTTTTTTAGGGGCCTAGATGCTTTCAGCGTCTCTACTTCGACGTGGGCGCCAGCTTCGCAGCCACCCGTTCAAAGGGTAGGGGACGGAGCGCGCGTCTCTACTTCGATGTGGGCGCCAGCTTCGCTGCCACCCGTTCGAAGGGTAGGGGACGGAGCGCGCATCTCTACTTCGACGTGGGCGCCAGCTTCGCCGCCACCCGTTCGAAGGGTTGGGGACGGAGCGCGCGTCTCTACTTCGACGTGGGCGCCAGCTTCGCCGCCACCCGTTTGAAGGGTAGGGGACGGAGCGTGCGTCTCTACTTCGATGTGGGCGCCAGCTTCGCGGCCACCCGTTCGAAGGGTAGGGGACGGAGCGCGCGTCTCTACTTCGACGTGGGCGCCAGCTTCGCTGCCACCCGTTCGAAGGGTAGGGGACGGAGCGCGCGTCTCTACTTCGAGGTGGGCGCCAGCTTCGCCGCCACCCGTTCGAAGGGTAGGGGACGGAGCGCGCGTCTCTACTTCGACGTGGGCGCCAGCTTCGCTGCCACCCGTTCGAAGGGTAGAGGACGGAGCGCGCGTCTCTACTTCGACGTGGGCGCCAGCTTCGCGGCCACCCGTTCGAAGGGTAGGGGACGGAGCGCGCGTCTCTACTTCGACGTGGGCGCCAGCTTCGCCGCCACCCGTTCGAAGGGTAGGGGACGGAGCGCGCGTCTCTACTTCGACGTGGGCGCCAGCTTCGCCGCCACCCGTTCGAAGGGTAGGGGACGGAGCGCGCGTCTCTACTTCGATGTGGGCGCCAGCTTCGCTGCCACCCGTACAACGGGTAGGGGGCGGAGCGCGCGTCTCTACTTCGATGTGGGCGCCAGCTTCGCTGCCACCCGTTCGAAGGGTAGGGGACGGAGCGCGCGTCTCTACTTCGACGTAGGCGCCAGCTTCGCTGCCACCCGTTCGACGGGTAGGGGACGGAGCGCGTGTCTCTACTTCGACGTGGGCGCCAGCGTCGCAGCCACCCGTTCGAAGGGTAGGGGACGGAGTGCGCGCGTCTACTTCGACTTGGCGCCACCCTCCGCTACCACCATCCCAGATTTTAGGCTCCCCAACCACAAGCTTGGAGGAATTCACAGGCCGCAGGGGACGGAGGGGGCCAAAGGACTCGACGACATGGCTTCGGCCCTGTGAAGCCCTTCACCATGAGAGGCTCCTATCGTAGGGGTGGCCCCCACCTAAACCCAGCAGGCCTGGTAGGAGATTATAAGGCCCAGAATAGGCCATGTGTAAGGACATAACTGCCCCCAGGCGGGATAGCCAGATGTAAGGGTATAACTGTAAAAGCACTCCCCAGGTGTGTATATATATATATATGAGTGAGCCTTGGGGAGGACCCAGGCCAGGACACTTATCTTCATTACTCCCCACTACCATCTCTCTCTCTGTTTGGTCTGTAGCCACAACAATATGGTTATAGAAGAACTTACGACAATGAGGTAGTCGTAGAAAAACTTACGACTATAATGTTGTAGAAAACTTACGACTGGGGAATGGTCGTGGAAGAACTCATGACTTTGTGGTCGTAGAAGAGCTTACGGCCACCCTGTGAAACCTCTCCCTTATCGATAAGAGGTATATTTAAAGAATACAATGACATAATAATTTGAGAATTATTATATCCATGTCATCTAGCCCCCCAAATTCAAGTAAAAGTAACTTACTTAAAAAAGAGATGTCATAGACGAAAGATGGTCAAAAGCAGATCCTTTTTAATTTTCTTCGACCAGAAGCGAGCTTGGTCAAGAAGGTAATTTCACTAGAGTTGTGAAGACAAGCAGACTTCAAATAGAGGAATTAAAGAATTCCAATCAACTTCTGTCGATCTGTCTGCTGGAGTAATACCCAAGGAGGTAATAACCGTTTAGTTCCCGAGACAAGTAACCAGTTTGCACAGTTATAAGAACTTACCGCAAAGTAACCCTTGAGTTTATTACTTTCCTATTTTGCTCCGATCCCCTTCGAGCTTTCTGCCGCCATCCAAATCATCTTCTTCCTCCAATTTCTTCCAAATCCAAACCAACCACTCGGGAAAAATGACTAAGCCCTTATCCAGTTAGCCAGTACCAAAGATGGATGTTGCGAAATTGAGGGCATTGGAGGAGGCTGGAAAGATTCCTCCCCGGAAATTCATCAGATGGATCGAAGTTATTGGACAAAACTGGCCATTAGAGGAGATTGGACAAATCTTGGTGTTCCAGGTGTACTATGAGTGCGTCTTTCGACTTCCAGCTCACCCCTTTCTCACAATCGTACTCAAGCACTTTGGGGTCGAATTGGTGAACTTGATTCCCAATTGATCACCATGTTGAGTGTATTCATGTACCTATGCGAAGCTTATCTGGGGATTCCTCCATATCTGGAGCTCTTTCGGTACTACTACGAGATGAGTAGGCATATCGGAATTGCCGAGAGTTATGGGCTGAAGCACATCCCATGTGGATGTACTCGGGAGCCACAGATACGACCAGAGACAACGAGGACAGTAAGTAACAATCGCACTCATTCTCTTAATCAGATTCTGAATTTCGAGTACTGTGTACTGACCACTTCCATTCATCTATGCAGATCTTGTTTTGGGAGAGATTAATTCTTGAGTCAAACTATCTATGAGAAGGTTCCAACACTTGATGTGGAGGCCCCTCGTATCCTGTGGATGTATCCACCGAAGAGAAAGAAGAACACCTAAAGGTAATCGAAAATTAACCTCATCTTTAGACTTATGTAGTCGTAGGGAATAACTAAGCAGTGTTCTTCTTGCTCGTAGAATGTAGTCGTGAACAACCATCAGGGTGACTAAGGGGTCGAACAGATGGTCATCAGAGAAGAGACGGAGAGAGCCAAGGCTCCTCCAGTGAAGAAACATCAGCTGACAAAAGCCACTGACAAGAAAAAGGGAGCACAAGTGTTGTTGTTCCCCTTGCCATCCTTCCTCCTGCTGCTCCGACCAGCCCCATCGAGCAGTTCTTTGTGGATGTGAATACCGCATATGAGATAGAGGCAGCCATACTAAAGCAACCGACTCCTAAGATCAAGATATCCTTCTATTACGATACCGAAACTTTCTTAGTTAGCACTTATCAAGGCTTTATCAAGCAACTCAAAAAGGAAGACCGGAAGAGTTTTATATCTTTTATGAAAGACTACTTCAATAGCAAAACCTGTGATTGAAAAGGAGACTACCCTTCAAGTGGTCGAAATTGGTTTCGACTACCAGGAGGGGCAAGAGGGACAAGGAGCAGTAACTCTTGCTCAAGACCTTCGACTAGATGTGGTCGAAGATGTTCTCATACGACCAGATGTGGTCGAAGAAAATTAATTGAAGAAACTAATTTCTAAAAAGGTTTATTCTAAATTCAAGATCAAGACTACGAAAGCAAGGTATGAAATAAAAGCATGGCTCTTACCTCTTTTGTCTTCTTAGATACCGACTTATTTCTCCTATTGTGATTTTAGCTTGGCTCCCCCATTATCCGAGGATGCTTCTACTGAGAAGCCCTCCATGACTCTACCCACAGTCAAAGATGTGGTGGAGATGGCGGTCGAAGAGATGACCACTGTAGCAACAAAGGTTGCTGTCGAAGCTGCAAAGACTACGACCATAGAGGTGGTCATAGCAACAGAAGTACAAGCAACTAAAGACAAGGTAGAAATGCCTGGTCGAAAAGTTGGAAGTCCTTCCGATTGCCGCATCGAGGAGGAAAACACCAAGAAGGCTCCTCTTCATCTCCAAGAAGGTACAGCCGAAGAAGAAGAAGAAGGGCAACATAACTTCTTCTCTGCATTTTTCAACCCTACCTTTGTAATGGGATCTTCTTTCGATCGACCTCCCAGCCAAGTCCCATATCCCAAAGACCTTCCCTACAAGGGGAACATCTTCGACAATGAGCGTCTTGAGAAGGTGTGGTGGAACAATGTTGATGAGCTCGATCAACTCAATGATTCTAGGTAGGTACTTGCGAAATTTGCTCGTCGAAGCATGAATGTAAGTATCGAGTACTTAAACATTCGTACTTGGTCCTTTCTGGTCTCTCACTATCTTCTTTACTTAGAGAGCATTGGAAGATATAGCAACTATGGCTGAGTACCACAGACAACTCACACTCCTACGACAACAAAATGCCAAACTCTCCAAGAAAGCAGAGAAATGGTAAGTCACTAGCTTGTGTAGTTGAACTCTGTTTTGACCACTTGCCCAGCCTTTCATGTCTGCCTTTAACCTGTGTAGGTCTAAGAGCGACGCAAAATTTTTTGATACTACACTTGACAACGAGAAGGTCGATACACAGAGGCTAAAGAAAGAAAATGTCGACTTACACATAAGTCTCCTGAAGGCCAACTCTGCAATCAACACATTTTAGGAGAAAATAAACAGTAAGTCCTGAACTTAAGACTCTTTATTCGGATGTCTTTTCTTGTCCTCCTCTAACTCTTTTCTTTTAACAGATAAAGAGGTCAAAACAAGTAAGCTCTGCACTGAGGTAGAAGAGAAACCCAAAGTGATATAGAACCTACTCGAATCAGCAGAGAAAAAGACCAGAGAAGAAAGTTGCTAGTGGAGTAGCATAAAAATGAAGTCGAAAACTGAATTTTTGACTAACTGGTAAGAAAAGCTGTACCTTCGACTAGTTTTGCTAACTAGTCTTTTGATAAGTATTTTCCTGACCATTCTTGCTCTGTTTGTAAGAGGCTGTAGTCCAAATAAAACAACTTGTAGAGGCCTCGACTCATAGTCAAGAGGAAACGAAGTCGATGAAGGCAACCCTTCAAGACAATGTTGTACTTTTCAACAATCTACTTGGCTAGTTTGGTGCGGGGAAAATGAGTCCTTCTGAGAACACCATAACCGCTTATGCGAGTATGATCGGACTACAAGTCGGAGCATTCAAGAAGCTCTTATCTACTTTGAAGACCAACCAGACCAACTCAATTCGGGACATGGTTAACGGTGTTGTAAGCTATACCTTGGTAAAACTCAAGGCATGTGACCAAAGCCTCAACCTTCGTCCGATTGATCACGATTTCGATTGATCCAAAGCAAAGGCAGCCCCGTATGATCGAAGAACTAGAGCCAACCAGTTGAAAGGTCATGGAGGAGATGCAACCTAGCTCTCCTTCATTAGAGTAGTTTGTAATATGAAACTTTGTAGGGACGTACCTTTTGTTAACAGGAATCATCTCTCCTTTCTTGCAATCCATCTTGTTGAGTAGTTAGTACTCGTAAGGTGAAAAACCAAAAAAGAAAATGAAATTACGACTAAGAATTGAAGTTATATTGATAACTCTATCTTAGCCCCCGACTATTTACTTCATTTATATAGATCACACATCACTAGCGATGGTCGACCGCTCCTAACTTACGATCACGCACGATGGTCGACGACTTCCGACTTACGATGACGAGGTGTGCTCGAGGGCTCCCGACTTACGACTATGAGATGTGGTCGATGTCTTCCGACTTATGAACACGAGGTGTGATTGACGGCTTCCAACTTACTTGACGGATTTAAAAACTTTTAGAACATGTTTGTATGCATATTCTAAAATTTTTTACCATCCGTGAGTTTTAAAACATATAGTATGATAAATTTTAAAAATCCATAGCAACGTACGAGCATTCAGCTAGTCATTATTGTAAGAAAAGATTTACAAATCTTGAGTCTTCACTGGGTGGGCTTGGTTTAAATGGTTCCCATGAGAGAGCCGAACGATTAAAAGATTGACGATTGTTTGCACAAGTGCTATGACATTGGAGTAAGGCAAGTTCCATATGTTCTTTGCTACATATATTAACGATGAAACATTATTTTTATAGTCAATATAAAACTCTGTTTTTCTACCTAATTGCAGTAATTTGACGGGCAAAGCTATGTTTTAGTCTCACTTAAAATGAAAGTTCAAATAGCATGGCCAATGCTAATAGAGAACATGAACCGCATATTTTCAAATGATTTAGTGCCTTAAGAAAACTGCTATAAACTTACAACTATTTCGCTTAGCTAAAAAAGAACTTGTAATTTGCAACAATACACTATTACAAAAAAAGTTATATCAGACGTCTCACCACAGACGATTCTCTAAAACCGTCTGTATTGTAATTTTACGTAACTAGCTATATTACTAGCGGTGGGTAGAAATGTCTATGAATTATCACAGATGGTTTATATTAAAAATCATCTGTGATGTCTGCAATTATCACATACAGTTTTTAACAATAACCATCTGTGGTGTCTACAATTATCGTAGACGGTTCGGATTAAAAATGGTCTGTGACGTTGCAATTAAAAACCATTTGAAAATTCAAATCCTCTTGCCTTGCTTGAGTTATTGGATCTCCTAAAATCCAAATCCGGTGTGGATGTTTTCTAATTTTAGTGTGTAGAACTTCCCAAAAAAGTGTATACCTTCCTAAAAATTGAAAAGCATGCCAAATTTATGCCAAATCCAGTGAAAATTAGTGGAGTCCTACATATAGCCACAAACTTTCATAAAAAATTTAGTAAATTTGGCCCACAGGATTGAAAGATATAACAGTTGCAATTTGAACCCGAGATGAATTCGAGTCTGCGTATGATTCCATTTCGAGACACCTTTAGTAAAACAGGAATAACTTTTGGATACGATATCTGTTTTAAACATTCTTGTACTCGTCTAAAAGTTAATGATGACGTCGATCCAAAAACTATCCCAACTTTTGCCAGTCACCCTCTAGGTACTCCAAATTTTTGCTGTTTACATTGCACCAATATATATATATATATATATATATATATATATATATATATATATATATATATATATATATATATATATATATATATATATATATATATATATAAAATATTTGTGCTCTATATCATGAGAACCATTTGCTTATCACAGACGGTTTTTAATAAGAATTATTTATGATAATTCACAGACAATGTTTAATAAGAACCATCTGTAATAATTATGTCACTGAACATCGGGCCTATTGATCCTCCCCAACCCAATCCCAGCCAATAGAAACCCACCAACCCTCACCCTACGGATCAAACCTCCACCTCTTCGTCCCCGTGCCCATTCCGCAAAAAAATTTCCCACTCCCGCCGCTCCCTCCCTTATAAATACTCATCTAAACCCATCTCCTACCTACTGCGCTAAAAAACTCTCCATCCTCCTCACCGTCCTACCCCTTGACCCTGACCCTGATGGCCCTTACGACGTAGATGGCACACAAGTCTACAGGCGGTAAGGTGCTGTAGAAGTAGTTGGCTACCAAGACAGCGTTCAAGTCGGCACCGGCGACGGCAAGTGTCAAGGACATCCAGCTCGCATGCTGCATCAGGGGCTAGAAGGTCTAGGTATAGAGGCCTCATCGGCGTGGTTGAGTTTCTACTATCTGTTAGGATCTCTTCTTCTTTTATGTTCTTACCTATTTAAGAGTTGGATTTGTAGAATTAGAAGATGTGTTCTTACTGTGTTAGATGGGTAATCTGCTCGTTATCTTGTGATGCTGTAATGGTGGATTGTAATCTTAATGAAAATGGAATGTGCTGTTGTATTTGATTATTTTCAGAAGGCATAGCTAACATTTTCTGAGGCTAACCTAAAAATAGAAAAAAATAGGTATAGAATGAACTATCACATACGATTTTGTGGTATAAACTGTATGTGAAGAATGATCACAAATGACTTGAACCAAAAACCATCTGTGATACTCGCACATTACATATGGTTTTATCTACCAACCGTTTATAATGGGAAAGTATCACAGATAGTTCTATATATCAACCGTTTGTGATACTTGCTCATCATAGACGGATGGTAGTTAGAACCATTTATAATGTGCAAGTATCACAGGGTATTTTTGGTTCGAGCCATCTATTATAGTCTCCTTCAAAGACGGTTTTTTATACGAACCGTCTGTGTTGTGGCTTATCACAGATGTTTTACAAACTGTATATGATAACCACCTGTTATTACAGATGCATAAATTCAGATGGTTCAGAAAATTATCTGTGATGATGGTTTCGAACCATCTATGATGATCATTTATGTTGTAGTGATATCTACCTCTTTAGTATGTGCCAGGCCCGCTACAAAGCCAACTCAAATTTCCCATTGTTTAGAGGCATTGTATGCGCAACATAGGCATTGTGGTGTTTTGGTATAAGCTAAACTAACCGGATACGTTGACATAGGAGACACCTAAACTATAAAGCATGTACCAACTACAGTAAATCAACGATTCATCGCTACACATCTCAAAATGTTTTGAGAGTACACAAACCGAACTGAGGGGGTTGTTTGGTCCATTCCATTGAGGTACCCTACCAATGTGTGCGAAATTTTGTTTGGTATCATATTCTTGGGTCATGATTTGGGCAAACTCTGACAAACAATAAATTAAAGAGCCCCCAAAAAATAAAATAGGAACTAATTATAATAAAAAGTTGCTTAATCTTGGTAACTGTAGGCTTCAAACAAAGCAATTCCTTGGGAGAGGCAAAAAAAATTCCACAACGGAAGCCATATGATAGGAGTAGGATGCAAATGGAGCCGATAATTCCTGTTCGATGACCAACTGAAGGCTCATGGAATGAATACAGAAGGCGTAAATGGATATCCGGTACTATCCGTGTCCGACTCCGAGAAAAAATATAGAATATGATACGAAATGAGTGATATCCACCCGTATATATTCATATATCAAATGTATGAGGAAGTCTATTATGATTTAACTTATAAACAAAATATCATATGGACGGATTGCTACATCTAAACAAACGGAGAATACTAAGTGCTCTTTTTTTTTATATCTCAACGATTAATCTTTCCATATTCACTCTGATTGCAACCTGTTGTATAAGGATGCAAAAGAAGTGGATAATTTTCGTCCGATCGGTCATCCGAAGGTTTATGAACGAATACGGAATATAGAAATGGGTATACGATACTATCCGGATTCAACTTTAACTCCGAGAAAAAAAATATAAGAAATATGATACAGGATAAACCATATCTATCCGTATCCGTTCCGACTACATCTCTAGATAGACGAGAATCGTTATGGAAGCGAAAGGGCCTCTAGCCTAGCGGTTAGAGCGCCTCAGTAGCACCCCCAGGTCCTGGGTTCGACTCCCAGTGGGAGCGAATTTCAGGCTTGGGGGAAAAATCCCCTCGCCTGTTACCACACCAAAGCACAGGTCTAAGGACCCGCCAGGGCGTTGATCCAAAGGATCCGCCGGTCGTCTCACAAAGGTCGGGCGTTGGTGCTGCTGTGTAAGGGTGGAGCAAAGGTTCGGGGGTTTTCTCGGTCTGCATGAGAAGATCTTCTTCTTAAGCATGATATCCGGGGGTTCTTCCCCGGCAGGTCGAGTTTTTTTGAGAATCGTTATGGAATATGGAGAGTTCACTATTCAGATTGAACACCGCTCGCAGGATAGGCGAGAGAAAAAACGGCCACAAGTGCCTGTGGAATCAGGGGTGGACCCCGCATAAAAAATGAGTAGGGACATTCACATATAAGGAAATAATAAGTAACCCTAGCAAATATCATTTCAAGTGTTTATATACAGTCACTGATAGACCGAACAAGAGTATAAACAGTTAGATATTTGACCGCTCTACAGTAAACTAAAATTTGAGTGTGGTCCTCGTCCTTCTACGGTCCGGGCCCCACCCGGGCTTCTCTGGGTCCGCCCCTGCGTGGGCCGCGGCGTGGAGCCGCCCGTCAGCTGCGAGCGAAGCAGCCGTGTCGTTGAGCCGGCGAAACGAAACGGCGATGCCGCGTTGTTTCTCCACGTACGGAGCTACTTGCCTAGTTGGCGCCGCAGAAAATTCGGCGTGGAGCTCGAGCTGGGATCGTCCTGGGCCCCACCGGCTAAATAATTATGGCCTTTTCCCCTCCAGGCCCGTAGCCTAGCATGGACCGGCGAAGCTTCCAGAACCTCTCGTCCAACCCACGTGGCACTGACAAAGTGACACGTCCCCATTTAAACCGCATCTTCCGATTCCCAAAGCCCTTCCCCCTCGAGGCCTCGACAGCCACGGCCATGGCGTGCGCCTTATCCGCCTCTACGGTCTCCTCCGCCGCCGCGCCTCTCCCCTCCCCGAAGCTCGCCGCGCCGCTGCAGTCCCTGTAGTTTCCGCGACCGCGAGGCCCCTTCGCCTCGCGAGATCGGCCAGGACCCGCAGCCTCGTCGCCCGCGCCGGAGGCGAGGTCCGTCCCGGTTCGATTCGTCATTTTGGGCGTTCGGTGTGAGTTGGATTTGATTGGTGGACGCGTGTTTGTGTGCGCAGGACGACTTGCCGCTGGTGGGGAACAAGGCGCCGGACTTCGAGGCGGAGGCCGTGTTCGACCAGGAGTTCATCAAGGTATGCGGTAACCCACCTGCATTATGCACGCGTTGTTGTAATTCAAACTTTGAGTTGGACCAGCAAAACTGGCCGCTCGATTGGTATGCTTTTTTTCTGAGGAATGATTGGTATGGTATAGTTTACAATAGATGTTTCATCCATCCGCGCGATTCATGAATGTAGCAGCTGTATGTATGGTTGGTGATGCTTGTCATTGATGTTGTTGTTGATGGTGCCCTTTTGTGCTTGCAGGTCAAGCTGTCTGATTACATTGGGAAGAAGTATGTGATTCTCTTCTTCTACCCCCTGGACTTCACATTCGTCTGCCCAACTGGTGCGTCACCATCTTGTGCTCTTTGACGGTAAACTTTATTTGGGTTTGGCATTCTAAAAATGCAATTTTCATACTTTGCAGAGATTACTGCTTTCAGCGACAGATACGAGGAGCTTGAGAAGATAAATACCGAAATTCTTGTTGCTTCGATTGATAGTGGTATGTTAGTTTTCATTTGCATGACTTTCTATGTAGTTACGGCTATACCACCCATTTTCAGACTCCAGTGTAGCAATCTCATTACTTGCTTCATTGCCCAGTTGTAGTCAGAATAACATATCATCTGGACATGTAGGTGTTCTCTTGAAACTATTTATCTAGCTTTGACATGCATTGAGGTCATCATGTAGAAATTAACTGCGGAGTGTTCCTCTGTTTGTGTGAGTGAATATCTATTTGTCCTTAGAGTGAAAAGTTAAATCCACTAACTTTTGTAGCGTAAGTGCTAACGTTGCAGTGACAATGTTGGAGCTTATGTGACATCTATTACGCCTTATGCGAATATGAAAGTAAAGCGTGCTCTGTATGAATCAGAGAAAAACGAGGTAGAAATTTCGATTCCATGTGTTAAATACGCTCACCAACTCCTTTGAGAATGATGTGGGGCTAACATATTTATATTCTGCTTTCCTTCTGCCAAGAAGATGCACTGTACTCAACTTATTTACCTAACTTATATCCAGAAAAACCATTAACTTCAGTTTTAACTAGTGACTGGTTTGCAGGCAGTACTGCTATTCTGTTTTTCTCTTTTCTTTCTGCTTTTGTATTAAGCATTTCACTTTACGGTCTTATAGTTATTATTCACTGTTACTCTATGGAGTAATAAGTAACCGCAACCCATGCTTCATTAGTGTCTCCTACTGACTTGACATTTGAAATATCCTTTGCCTGTAGTTTTCCCATCTTGCATGGGTGCAGACAGACAGGAAATCTGGTGGGCTTGGTGATCTGAAATACCTTCTGATTTCTGATGTCACCAAATCGATTTCAAAGTCTTTTGGTGTACTGATCCCTGATCAGGTATACTGCTATTTTGATTTTTGACCACCTGTTGGTTATATATGATCCACTCTTTCTTCTGGATGATTTGCTTTCATTTATGCTTTTCCTTATGTGTTATGAAATGTCATAAAAGTCATAATGTTTTTTTTTGCCAGGGAATTGCTCTGAGAGGATTATTCATCATTGACAAGGAGGGTGTGATTCAGCACTCTTACCATTAATAACCTTGCTATTGGCCATTTGGCCGTAGCGTGGATGAGACATTGAGAACCCTTCAGGTGGAATGACGAGAAAAAAATTGCATCTTGCTCAACATGCATTGCCATGATGATTTTTGAATCTTGATACTGCCTGTCAGGATACATGGCTAATTTTGCTATTTTTAGTTGCACTTTAACATAGCTCTAGTGTTCAACACAGCAAAACTTGTCCATATTAGAGTTATGAACTTTTGACTACAACTTGCAAATTTTAATGAAAAAAGCATGCAAACATGAAATCTGATTAACATATTTCTTTGATGACAGGCGCTGCAGTACGTCCAAGAAAACCCGGATGAGGTTTGCCCGGCAGGTTGGAAATCTGGGGAGAAGTCGATGAAGCCCGACCCTAGGCAGCAAGGAGTACTTCGCTGCTATTTAGACATGTCCTTTGCAGTTGCTGTCAAGTTTTGTCATAGTCATGGTTGGGTTCCACTTTGTTCTTGTGACCTGAGTTGTAGTTATTGTCCATGCAGTTTGACTGTATCTCTGCTGCCTTTTTCTGCAAATAAGGGTTTGTATGGGTGTCTTCTTGGATTCACCCTCCAATTTGGAAGGAAAAATGTAACCATTGGAGCAAAATCTTATTTAGGGGTGATCGGTTGGGCTTCAGCTTTTAGTTTCCAGCTTATTTTTCACTATTCATAAATTTCGTCTTTTTCTGAACTTTTGGTTTTTTGTTGAGCTTTTTTGCCGGTTCTTTTTTTCCCGTATTTGTTTGTATTATATGTAATGTGCTAACATATTTTTTATATTTTTTAATTTTTTAAAATTTAATTATGCTAAATAAGCATCTGTTAGTTACAGTGCTTTTCAGCCATAAGCCACCAAAAATAAGTTCAAATGATCAATATCTGGTCAGTGGTTTTATTTTAAACCCAATTAACATTACTTTACAAATGGATAATTCAACATATTTCCCTTCAAGGTATTATACTCAACACTTGATGCCATGAGGCTGGTTTGAGTCGTACAATTCTTTAATAAAGATGTTAATGTTAGTGGTGGACAGGCCCACCGCTTTCAGTCAACAAGGCGAGCTTCCATTTTCAGCTCCGAGCCCAGTCCAGTATGCCAGCAGGGGAGGGCGCAAACATTCGGCCCAAATGCACCTTACTGTCAGTATCACCTGCCACTCTTTTTCCTCCCATTGCAAAGATAAATGCGTGATGAATCTTCTTGGTTCTCTTGCATGTAGGTTACATACATCTGATTGGTTTTTACTTTTCAAGTAAGCTTTTGCTCATATGCAACTGCCTCTTGTTTACAGTAGACTCTGGGGGAAAGAAGGGAAATAGACAACATGAGATTTCAAGCACAAAGCGGAGAATTGGAAGTAAACGTCTTCACCAAACTTCTGCAGCTCCAAAATCATGTAAATTTGGTTTTAAGGTACTCTCTTCACCAAACTTTACAAAAGGACCTTTATCATAAGCACAATAATGTTTCTCTTGTTCTTATCTAAAACATAAATCAATTAATGGTGTTATGTATACAGTCTCTTAGGAGAAATGAAAGAGTGATGGTGGTACTACCTATCTTAAGATATGCTTACTTACAATTGCACTGGCAGAGCCACAGGTGTCACTTTTCCATCACCTTGGAGTGGTAGTGTAGTGGCTCTGCCGCACCTTCTGCGCCCATTACCAGCGCGCCAGGGGTATTAAAACGTGGAAGCTTTTCTGCAGATAATGCCACCTGTTCGCTTTTTAGCATCCCCTCTTGCTCCACTTTAAAAAGCTGCCTGCAACAACCTAGTGCTTAGTGTTTGTTTAATTCCTCGGCGCACCACAGTGCCCCTTTGCCATTCACAGATCTAAACAGCAACCTGACTGCTGCTTCGATTAAGTAGCTGGAGAAAGAAAAAGGAAAGAAAGGATCAAAAGAGGGGCATGCAGTGATTAGTCTTTCTTTTCTGCTTTCGTCTTTGTGTTTTCTTTTGCAGTATTTGCTCTTCTCGTTCTCTTCTGCGTATATACTTTTCTCCTTGAAGCGCTCCTTTTGGGGAAATGGCTTTGTGATGATTAGGGCTTGGCCTTTTGCTTCCCTTCTTTGACTGTGACCACTACCTCAGATTAGTTTGAATAGATCATGCTGTATATACTGATACATAGAGCTGAACACATCGATGCCAGAATCCTAGGAAAAAAAAGGTGAAAGCTTGCTCTCTGCAGAAGTGACATGGGAGTTTAGGAGTAGTAGTCACTATTTATTAGATTCGTAACAACTTCAAGAATATTCATGTGATGCACAGTTCGGATGATGTGAATAGGCATACACAACTGCATTGAAAAGGTGAAATTAAGAGGAGGAATGAAGGGAAATCTCTTGGGAAGGCGGCGTGAGAGGGAAGCCATTTCGGACTGTTTGTTTTGGGTGGCTGTTTACGCTGTCCCTTTTCTCTGTTCGTATCCCAATAAAGAACAATGTTTGAGCACGACTTTTGATGCAAATGTACGCAGTAATGACCGGTCAATGATGCTGTTAACCGGGCTTTATTACATGCTTTGGCTTTTCCTTGACAGTTAATCCTGCTCGTACATGACACATGGTTATATGAGTGGTAAAAATTTATTCTCTTCTCTTCACTCTGGCTGGTATGAGTTCATTCTTGTAATGGCACTGAAACTTGAGAAAACCCCTGATGAATGAATGCATAAATTCCTGTGTCTAGCAATGCAGTCTGCTTTTGAGGGAGCAGGAATGCTGAAAAGCCCCAGCTGTACTGAAACAGCATGTGGCTGTTTAATGTCTTACTGCTTCTACTAGTAATTGTTACTGTTGCTAATCTTTGCCATGCACACACACAGAGCATATGGCAATTAGGGGGGGGGACGAACGACGCTGTATTCCGTAATACTTGAGTCCCGAGAGAAAGACGCCGTACACAGTTCCCGATTCTTTTAGGGCACAAAGATCTCTCTCTCTCTCTCTCTCTCTCAGAAAAGAATTTAAATGGGCCCTCTCAAAAGATGAGAGGTCACTGCAGGCCACATCAGATCGTATCTTTCACATAAAGCATCATATGTTGTATCGTCATCATTGCAACATCAGTCCCATCCCCTGCTCTTAATGTGATCAATTGTATAATTATACGACCAGTGAGCAGGTACAAAAGTATGTATGTACTTCCTACATGATGGATGTATATATGGACTACTTACTGGTGCACTTTAGGGCATCTTTTTGATGTATTTTGTTAGGGAGTAACAAAGGTTAGTTACCTGCATCCTGGAGGTGCTTCCATGTATATGCAAATGGAACTCTACATGTTCCAAAAGATTTTAATTTTTTGAGAGCATAAAAGAATTGTTGTTAGGCGCTCCATAGCTTTTGGGGGGGGGGGGGCAAGTCTTTCCTGATTATTTCTTTAATGTTGTAAGTTGTTAATTGTTAGGAGTTAACAGAGGCTCGGCGCGGTGCGGGCAGCTGGATCCTGGCTTGGGTCTACGGCTGGAGGCGGTGGAGGAGGATGGCGAGAGGGAAGTGGGGTCGGAGGAGCTCACAACGGCCAGCAGCGTCGAGGAGGCGAAGGCCGGTGGCGGCTCGGCGGTTCCCGTAGGCGCCGAGCGGTGGCAACAGAGCTTTCGGGCGGTGAGGGTGGGCGCGCTGGAGAGGGTCGTTCGGTGGGTGGAGGCTGATCGGCGCTGGCGGCAAAGTCCGGGAGGTGGCAGGAGTGGTGGCTGCTGGGTTGTCCAGGCTTTCTTGGCGCGTCGTTGCTCGAGCGGGAAGCGGCTTGTGGTGGGTTCAATTGATGGCTATGCCATGGCCTTGAGGCGTGCAGAACCCCGGTGTGCTGGTGGTGGTCTTTTTTGTGTGTGGGTGTGCGTGGTTTGCTGTGGTTGTGCTGGCGAAAGCCTTGCCGGTGTTCCTGCCGGTCTCGACAACTATGACGTCTATGGACGCCATTTTCCTTCCTGAAGGGTTGTCATGGCACTCCATAGCCATCATGTAATCTGTTCTCCAGGTGAAAGCCTTGTCTCGGTGAGGCGGGCGACGTCGGTGACCCTAGTCGCCTCTTTGAAGACGTCGCTTCGGAGATTCATCTTCACACAGGATAGATCGGAGTTTGGGTGGCTCAATTGGAGAAGGTTAGGGGCTTGGTTGAAAGCAAGGACGGAGAAGAAGTTCTGAAGCTTAGTCTTTCTAGCTTTTTCATAGTCCTTTAGATCTCTTTCTTGCTGTTGTGTACTCCTCAGTGTTGAGGATTTGGGCCTAAGAGCTCGTGTAACTTTTGGTTGTGTATATCCCTTGTGGATATAGAGGCCGGATTTTATATCCTTTATCTAAAAAAACAAAGGTTAGTTACCTGCAGCCTGGAGGTGCTTCTATTATTATGTAAATGGTACTCTACATGTTCAAGAAGAATTAAATTTTCTGAGAGCAGAAAAGAATCGTTGCTAGGCTCTCCATAACTGTTGTAGAATATGTTTTATCTTGGTGAAAAACAAGTCTTTCCTGATAATTGCTTTACTGTTTTAGGTTGTTAATTGTTAGGATTTTTTTTATCTAAATTGTTACGGGTAGTTATCACATCATATCATTATTTTGTTCTGTTTTAATCTGTTCCAGTTAGTTTTCGTCGGAGATGTTAAATGGTGGCATGCAGAGATAGCAAAGGCATAAATTCTTGCAGGTGGAGAGTTGTAGGAAAGAACTGTCCCTTACAAAATATAGTAGTCTGTATGGATTCTTCCCATATGCCATTTTACTTGCTAGTTGCACAAAGATTCAAAAGAAGATTCCATGATCATGATGATTACAGTCGCAACTCACATAGATTATGCTCAGCTTTCTCTAGAAAAAAGTAAATTATGTAAATGGATTTCTTGTGAGTTAGATGTGCTGCTAAGCTAATTATTTTTGCCTTGAAAAAGGGGGCATGCTATGAAATGTTGAAATTTGCAGGGATTATGTTCATCTATGTTGCAAGCTTTGCTACTGAACTCTCTTTCACAAAGTTGGTCTTATTGCATCGATTGCGCCAATGACCAATGCACATTTGTCACTTCTCCAAGTCCTACTAGATCAGGCTCTAAATTATATGTTTGCCAGTTTGCCCACTTTGATGCATTCGTGCATAGAATTTAGCTCAGGTCATTCTTTAGAGGCAGTTGATCACATACAAAAGTCCAGTCACAAAGATACTGTGTACACCACTTGTGGCTGGTTTCTGTCTTTTCACTTCTACATTGAATTAGTTTCTTAAAGTGTTTTTTTCTTTATTTCTTTACATTGTTTTTAGATATAACGGATTTTTTATTTTTATTTTTTAATTGAATATCTCAGTTAAAAACTAATAATTACTACCATATGTTTCAATCAATAGCTACAGGCATAAGACATTAATAAAAGCCGTATTGGACGGAGCTATAATATATATCCTCTGCATGAGAGACACTGTTTGATTGATCATAGAGAGGGGAAAGCTGAGGTGCCTTTGTATCTGCTTTGTCAGCACATGCATTCTACCTAGCCACTTTTTCTTTCCCACCACAAAATCCACTTTGGACCAAAAAATAGCCTCCTCAGACACACAGAGAGAGAGAGAGAGAGAGAGAGAGAGAGAGAGAAGAAAATGTATGCAGCCAGCAGCCCTCCCCAACAAGAAAAGCACAAATCCACACATCGAAATCCTTCCTTCACCCCTAGCCGCTCAAAAGATGAACGCTCACCAGCATATAAAGCAGCACCGCATCCACCACTTGCGGCTGCAGTACTGACCCGGCCCCTCTATATCTAGGCATTTCATTCCCTCTTGCACCTCATCGCAACTGCTACTAGGTGGATTAGCACGTACTAACGTTGCTACATCAAATCGATAGGTAGATTGGTAGCTATAGGTGGCGCGAGATGAGGGCAGGCGGGTGCACGGTGCAGCAAGCGCTGACGGTGGAGGCGGCGGCAGTTGTGAAGCAGGCGGTGAGCCTGGCGCGGCGGAGGGGCAACGCGCAGGTGACGCCGCTGCACGTGGCGAGTGCGATGCTGGCGGCGCCCGCGGGGCTCCTGCGCGCGGCGTGCCTCCGGTCGCACTCGCACCCGCTCCAGTGCAAGGCGCTGGAGCTCTGCTTCAACGTGGCGCTCAATCGCCTGCCGGCCTCCGCCGCGGTCGCCTCGTCACCGCTGCTCGGCGGGCACGGCCACGCCCACCATCATCACTACTACCCACCGTCCCTGTCCAACGCGCTCGTCGCGGCGTTCAAGCGCGCGCAGGCGCACCAGCGGCGGGGATCCGTGGAGAGCCAGCAGCAGCCGGTGCTCGCCGTCAAGATCGAGCTCGAGCAGCTCGTCGTTTCCATCCTCGACGACCCCAGCGTCAGCCGCGTCATGCGCGAGGCCGGCTTCTCCAGCACCCAGGTCAAGGCCAACGTGGAGCAGGCCGTGTGCAGCACCACAACCACAGTGGCCACCACTCCTCACCAAAACCCTAACCCTAGCAGCACGGCCACCACGAGTCCACCTCAAGAAACTAAGGCCAGACTGCCACTCGACCAGGTGCGCGACGAGGACGTCGCCGCCGTCCTCGACTGTCTGGCCGCCCGGGGCAAGAGGAGGATTGTGGTCGTCGCCGAGAGCACGGCCGCGGCGGAGGCCGCGGCGCGCGCTGCAGTGGACAAGGTCAAGAGGGGCGAGGCGAAGAAGAACGACTCGCTGCGAGGCGCGCAGGTTGTCAGCCTCCGCGTGTCGTCGTTCCGGGACATGCCAAGGGAGGAGGCGGACCGGCGGCTTGCCGAGCTGCGGTGCCTCGTCAAGAGCCGACGGCAGGTGCTGCTGGTCGTGGAGGACCTCAAGTGGGCAGCCGAGTTCTGGGCCGGGCACGTCCAGAGCGGGAGGAGAGGCTACTATTGCTCCGTCGAGCACGTGGTCACCGAGGTGCGCGCCCTGGCGTGTACGGCGGCCGGCGCCGGCGCCGAGCACGGCCTCTGGCTTGTCGGGTTCGGGACCTACCAGACCTACATGAAGTGCAGGGCGGGGCAGCCGTCGCTGGAGAGCCTGTGGGGGCTCCAGACGCTCACCGTCCCCGCCGGCAGCCTCGCGCTGAGCCTCACCTGCGCCTTCGACGACAGGTAAATCCGGCTGTCCCCATCGGTGCCGATCTAAAGTTGTAAATTTTCCGGTGCAGTGTGTCACGTCAGGTGAACGAATCTGCCTGAAATGAAATGACTCTGACCAGTCGTTACCGAGATAGTAGTAGTAGTACTACCCCTGCAATGTGGTTTTCGTTCCCTTTTCTCTATGCCGACCGGCCATGAGTGAGTGAAAGCTTGCATCTTTTGCGTGCTTTTCGGGCAAAAGCTTTGGGTCATTAGCTACCTCACCAGCTTCACATTCCCTCTTTATTTTGCATCTTTTGTTTCCCCAACTTTGTCTTTCTCCTTTATTAGAATTCTGATTAGGTTTTAAGATGAAAACCATATGGGATTACAAATCATTTGCGTGCATGACCGATACAATATCAGAGACACTGCATATGGTGAGGTGACAGTGGAAACTTATTCCGTTTGTTCTTTCTGCAGTGCGCTGGGCGCAGTTAAACAGTCCATGAAAGCAAGCTCTGACACGGATGGGAACGGACCGGTGCCTTGCTGGCCGCTTTTGGGCGGCAGCCAGCTGATCTCCAGATGCTGCGGCGATTGCTCCGCCGCAAGGATTGACACGAAAGCGGCATTGCCACGGTCATTCGTCTCGTCGTCCAGCCTCCCTTCTTGGCTTCAGCATTGCCGTGACCACGTACTACTCAAATGTTCAATCATATTCATTTGATGCTATTATATATGTACTTTTTTATCATTCTGTTCTCATCTTCATTACTAACTTTTGTTCTTGCGCTATAGGAGCCTACACATCTCACGGATCTTGGCAAGACATGGAGCTCCATCTGCAGCAAACCATCTCAGCGGATGACACTTCACTTCTCGGCTCCGGTGTCTCCTGCCTCCTCCATTTCTTCCTATGAGCATGGCCACCAGTTGCACCAGCCTCGCCATTCGTGGCTTCTCGCCGATCTTGACGCCAAGCACCCATGGAAGCCCAAGTGCGAGGCTGATGAAAATGTCAAGTCGCACGACTCGGGCGCTTCGAACGGCTCGGTGGAGGTGGAGTGCCATTCCAAGTTCAAGGAGCTCAACGCCGAGAACCTGAAGGTTCTCTGCACCGCATTGGAGAAGGAGGTACCGTGGCAGCAGGACATCGTCCCTGAGATTGCTAGCACTGTCCTCCAGTGTCGGTCGGGGATTGCGAAGAGGCGTGACAAGTCGAGGTCGACGGATGCGAAGGAGGAGACGTGGATGTTCTTCCTCGGAGGAGACACCGAAGGCAAGGAGAGGGTGGCGAGGGAGCTCGCCAACCTCGTCTTCGGCTCACGCAAGAACTTCCTGTCCATCAAACTCGGCGGCGCCTCCTCGCCGTCCGCGTCGGCCGGCTCCACCGAGGAGCACCGGAGCAGCAAGCGGCCACGGACATCGGTGGCGAGCGATGCCTACCTAGAATGGCTCTATGAGGCCATCTCCGAGAACCCGCACCGCGTCATTCTCATGGAGGACGTCAAGCAGGCCGACCAGTACTGCCAGGTCGGCATCAAGGAGGCCATCTACAGCGGGGTGGTGCGGAGCCAAACCGGAGACGAGGTTGGCGTGGGCGATGCCATTATCATCCTGAGCTGCGAGAGCTTGGACGCGAGGTCTAGAGCTTGCTCGCCGCCGAGCAAGCAGATGAAGCTGGAGAGGGAGGAGTCCAAGGAGGAGCATACAAGTGATCATGATTATAAAGAAGTTGGCGCCTCCTCGTCCTCTTCTTCTTGCTTTGATCTGAACCTCGACATAGAGAGTGATCAAGCAGATGAACGCAATTTCGGTGATGTGTGTCTGCTCACGGCGGTCGACCGGACGCTGTTCTTCAGAAAACAAGAGTTGTGATTGTGTACATGAAGGATCCATGTGTTTTTGAGTTTCAGGGGGGGGCTCCTGATGATAAGCTAGATTAATTGGATGCCTAATTAGCTCTTTCTTTCGTTTTTTCTTCGTTATTTTTTTAGTTTCCCTTTACTTTTGTTTTTGGGAATTCATGGCATTGGAGGATTGGATCAATGGCATATTATGCGCTTCATTAATGACGAAATGGAGATGTTGTAAATTGTGGTGATGGTCAATATATTTTCTGCTAGTCTTCCTTTTGGATAGTGGATATACCTGTATTTTGAAATGTAAGCTTGTATTCTCCATGCTAACTAACATAACAAAAAGAGTAAATTTCATAAAACCACACTATATTTAGTAAAACTATAATAAAATCACACTTTTTAAACAATAATTTTAGAGAACCATATTTTCTTTGGACAACATTTCACAAAACCACACTTTAAAGCATCCAACGGGCTAAATCAACTTGTCGGTCTCACAAACCTATTTCGTTTCTATTGGCTAATACGTATAGACTTGTGAGACCGACAAGTGGGTCTAGCTCATTGGATATGACGGTATTACTTAAAAGTGTGGTTTTATAAAATGTTAAATAAAGAGAAGTGAGGTTCTCTGAAATTGCTACTCAAAAACATGGTTTTGTGATAGTATTATAAAAAAATAGTGTGGTTTATAAAATTTACTCAAACAAAAATGATGAATCTGTTTTGATTACACGAGATTGTCTATGTAAATATTTCGACTAATTTCTTGAGAAAAACTTGCCAGATGGTTCGACAGTTGGATTTAGATTGGTCACGCCCCAAAACTCTCCCCCCACCCACCCATCCACCCATCCGAAACCCTAACAACGCCAATCTCGCCGGCTCGCCCTCTTCCCACGTTGCCGCCGCCGTGCCTCCTCCCCAACGCTGCTACCACCTCCAGCACAGAAATCTTTACAGAAATCTTTATCTGTACAGGGAGAAACTCATCACTGAAGCTCGAGAAGATATCACCAGTGCACGAACCTCTTAGCAGATTTGATTGTGAGAAATTCGGTGGCATCTGGCATCCCCTGGTGGGCAGGTTTCGTCCGTCGTTATGAATTTTCTCTCCTATCTAACTATCTATAAAGAATGCCAGAGCTCCTGCTACATTTTCAAAAAAAAAAAGGAAAAAAATAAATTCGGCTGATTTCTCAAAAACTTTTGGTAGGAAATCCATTCAAAACACGGCATTTGTTACGATCGAGTTGGATCATCTTGACAAGATCAACCATTTTTAATTAGAAACAAGTTCCCAGTAACTAGCTTGATGCGATCGGACTGCACATATTCACACACACAACAATTAGTACTCGGAGAGAGTTTCCACAGCATAGGGACTTTTTTTGCGGAAGAATGCCTCCCCTCTCTCTCTTGCTTCTTTGCCTTCTTCTCATCCATGTCTGTAAGCTAGGTTCACCTGACTACTGTGTGCATGTAGTTCTTGGATCTCTCTCTACTTACTGATCATCGCTAGAGCCTAAATTAAAGCTTGGTATATGCATTATTATAGTACACACGAAAAGATGTGTACAGTACTTATAGCTACATATGTAGCTCAAGTACCAGTTGGAGAGTGCTCAATTATGGCTTGGGGATCCAAGGATACGAGAGCTTTGAGCCGTTGATCTCTTTTACGCGACGCATCATGGTATACTACGTACGCATATGCCTACATGGCTGAAAAAGGTCTGGACTGCAACCCATATATATCATGACATGTGCTCTCTTTAACTCTCTTACCCTTCCCTTTTCTCTTTTCTACCTTTTTTGGTGTATCTTTTGTAAGTAAAAACATGCAAAAAGAAAAAGACCCATTTGATCTATAGTTGTTTTTGCATGGAACTTAATGTGGACTGGTCAAGAAAGATCGAGTGAAAGATATGGAAAGAGCTACTAGTGACAGTACTAGATAGCATGCAACGTGAGCTACTGAACTTTGTGTGTGTGAGAGTGTGTGTGAATGAGAATCCCGAGGTAAGCCTGGATACCGGGAGACTCACAATTGCAGGGTCTTGCATACTTTGAAGAAATGTAATTCTCACTAGCTTGCCGTGTAGGGCTTTACTCCAAGGAGGGAATATTTCGAAGAAAAGTGGAACAGATCTGCAATGTTGTATGGCTAACTTTGTGCATGCATGGTACGTACGTAGAGGAGGCCAAGGGACAAATTAAAGGGTAAAGTTCTCGTCTTTGTTTTGTGTCAAGTTTCTTTCTTAAAAGGCTGATGGCGATTAGTACCATGCTTATATTAGAACATAATGATGTAGAACCGAAAAGGCAACAAAGGAGTGAATGGTGTCGATTAAAATTTTTTAAGTATTTTTTATTCTATTCTTGAGTAACTACAGAGTTACTGAAAATCAAATCAACTGCCAAAAATCCAAAGCTAATTACTAAAAAACTCAAAACCTCGAAGAACTTAGCTCCTGGAGGTTTGACCGCCAACCAAGGGGTGGTCTGACCTCCAGAGGGCGGTCTGACCTCTAATCAGGTGGTCTAACTGCTATAGTGTTTTCAAGCTTATAAACAGTAAAATCAACATGAGAGCGATATTTCAAATCATTAGAACTTTTGATCCGTAGATCCAAATGACAAGAAAGTTTACATGGATCTTCTTTAGGATATCAAGAACCTATTCTATCAAACGATCATGAAAATCATAGCCAAAATTGAAACCTTTTTCAGATTGAAGAAATGTTGTACCAAAACCGATAAAAAATCCAAAACGGTGAATATAATTTGCTCGTGAGTAGATGATGGCTAAGATGGCTCTAGATGTATTCTCATATGTCACAGCAAGTTAGAATACCGAAGAAATCAAGCCAAAAACCTTGGATTATGAAACCGCTCAAAGAGGCCAAAGTCAAGCAAAATCGAGTTTCCTTATGAACTTGTTATCAAAATATCTAGATGGGTGGAGATAGATTTTTAGATATCATCTCTATCTCTTACACGTCCTTGGCACAACAAGATCAAGAGGATGGAAGAGGAGAGATTAATCAACCGAAACAAGAGCAAATCAATCAAAGTATGATAGATATGTGTAGGCGTACAAAGATTGATGTATTGCTTATTTAAACCAGTAATTTTTATAGCCACTCCACCTTGGAGGATAGAAAACACACAAGGCACTCCATTCTTAAACCTAACCCTAGACATAAAGGCACAAGAGAGATGGGTTTGATGGATAACCACATGTCTCCATCCCAACCCCCTTTTATATGTGGGCTAACCAGCCACCTCTAACTCTTAGTAGATACTATCTACTTAGCACAATGGGGAAACCTGTTAACCCCACACACGGGTTTTACTCACACATGTAGTTATGCACGATTTTCAAAGTGCATAAGTTCGAATCCGTTAAATTCTTAGTCTTGATCCGTCTTGATCAAACCAGCTTTACCTTGACCTAAACCATTGTCTCAAACGACACTCATGCGTCATGGTTTTGATCTAAGATAATTTTCAGTATTTTGGTCAAATTACCAAAATACCCTTCGTTGACCTGGTCATCACCATCCATTGTAAGCAATCACCATGCTTGCCACGTATGGGTTCACCACTACCTTATCACGCATCGTTAAGTCTCTTCCATCTCGGTTCTAATGAACCATGGCTCACTTGGTCCGTCCAAGCTACGTGGTGCTATCCTGTCGTTCGAACTCACCTTCCACATTTCTTGCCTTTCTCGTGTCATGCTTGACCTCACCATGTCAATAGGCATCCTCGATCATTTTGGGCCTCAGCTCCTCCATAAGCTAGCCCCGATCCCCCGCCGTTGACCATACTTAACTCCAATGACCCTGCATATCCAAAGACAAAGAAATCGTTTTCGGGCATAAGTTCTTCATAACTTGACCCACGTTAGTTGTAACATAGCTCATGCAATATAAAACCACTAACTATGCTCACCAAAACCCATTCCTCAACTCAAAATCCACAAATATGAATTCTAGCCGAAAGTCCCCATCTGGACATTCCTCAATCGGTCAGACTGGCAAACCTCGGGTGGTCATACCGCTGACACTAACTGGTCAAACCGATCCACCCAAGTGGTCTGACTGCTGACACCAACCGGTCAGACCGATGGCACAATGCCGATCTGACTGGCCTTCCCCTAACCAACCAGCAACACTGCCAATCAAATTTTCAAATCTCCCAAATTGCAATGGTTCATCACATCGTAAATTAGGACCTTCTCACAAGGTCCATCAAATGAATCTTTTTTTGTACAATAACTAATCTTATTCATAGGTGCCTGCCTAGGTGCGAAAGCTCCTTTACGGTACCCGCAAATTAATATAACCCGTTCAACGCACGTAGAGTTTAATGGCGGCCCACCAAGAAGTGCTTTTATCTAAGGAGAGACTCACGTGAGCCCTCCAATCTGCCATTGATCTGGTGGGTTCCATGCCAGATCAACGGTGGATGGAGGGCCTCACGTGAGGCCTTCCTCCATTGGATTTTCTTTTCCCACCAATGTACTCAAACTGCGAGAGGGAATTTGATGGGATTGTTTTTCCTCTTTTCGAGGATACCTAGATACACCTTGCACCAACGAGCTCCTACTTTTGGTTTCTAACTTCTTAATTTCATCTTTTTCGTTTTTGCTTTTAGCTTATTTTTGGGCTTGTTTTTGTTTGTTCTTTTTCCCCCCTTATTCCTTTGCATTGTCTGCGATGATATTTTTTTTAAAATTTAATCACGCTAAAAATTTAACAGTAGACATAGTATATTTTTAGCTATTACAATGCAAAAAATCTAGAATCCTGGGCTTATAAGCACAAATGAGCACTACTATAGGAGTGGAACTAGAATAAAAATGATTGGGATTCACCATTTCATCATATATATAACAACATGTATAATTTTTAAATAATATTATGCTAAATAGTAATGTGTCCAATAATTTTTAGCATCAATATTTCAACATAATCGATGGCGATGTATGATGAGAAGTAGTGATCGAAATACTTACTAAAATGAAGAAGCCCGATAATAATGTTGGTTAGTTGCAGCAAACTAAAAGAACTAAAGGTGAAACCATAGATAAAAGTTGGTCGGTATTAGTAAAAATACATCATCCGATCTCAATGGCTGTTAAAAGAAAACAAAATTACAATTTAGTATTTACATCCTTTCAAGTTCATAAAGGGATGGATTATAATATCATTGGTAATTTTTGTCCATTCTTGTTTCTGTACATAGCACATAAGTATATTATTCATGAAATTATCACTAATTAATTAAAAAATCAATTAGATATTTATATGTTCAATAATTCAATAATAATATAATAGAAAATTTCATTTAGTGGCTTACTTATTAGACATTGTGGTAAAATACTATAATTTTGCCTCTAATTTAAGATGAGCTAGGCCAGTATTCCAAAAATCAACATTAAAAATACTAAGTCTCAACCCTATAGTTTAACAAAAGTCAATCAATGATCATCACATTGAAACCCTAACTCACAAATTTAGCCTCTGTTCTTGAAACAAATTGGAAGAATTAAAAACATTAGAGCAAAGTATATTCTAATCGAGTGGACCTAAACTTTCTTGGTCGATGAGGATGGGAGGCAACAAGGACCAGGTGACGCCATGGCGAGATGGCATGTGAGTGTGGCTGGTGGTGCTAATTTATCTTGTCTCCAGTGATTGATCGCTGCCTGGCTGGGGGAGACTGTGTGGCAGACATGGTGCATATCTATTGGTTGACCATGCGAGACGAACAGACATCAAAGGCTACTATGAGGTGACATACTTTGGGATCGATCAAATGGACATCGTGGCCAATTGCGGTCCCCCTCTTAGGCTGGCTCAATGGCTAGCTCAGCCTACTGTAGTTGCCTCATGGAATGAGAAAGCGAAGGCTCCTTCTAGACTGCTACTAGCTACTGGAAAATTAGGTCGTTAGTGCTCCCTTCATTGGAATTCAAAAAAGAACTGGGTGCACTAAGTTTAGGCTGGGAGTTCACGCATGGATTGAATGTGCTAATCCCTATTAAAAAATTTTTAAACCCGGTGTCCTAGGACACTTGGCCAAATTACTTGCTTTCGCTCGTGCTTTGATATGCATGGGTATATTCTTTTTGGCTGTAGCTTATGATTTATGGCTGTGCCTGATAGCCTAGCATGAGTGTTTATATGAACAAACCGAATATCGATAATGCATTTCAAGAAGATTGTTCCGATAAGCCGCTTCGAAATGGCGACGTAAAAGCCATCCCTTTTGTTTGTTTAGAGGAAACCATAAGCCATAAGTCAAGGTAAAAAGTCATAAGAGGTATAACATGTTCATTTAAGCAGTATATTGCAAGTGGGAGTACATATCACTTCCACTTAAATAAATATGTTATATTTATTTTTCAGTTTTGGTATACTTAAATACTAGTTCTAAGATATTCTAATGTAAGCACTATCTACTAATATAGAGAATAGTATAATAGTTTTACAGAGAATTCTGGATTAGCTAAATCCGTGTTCGACAGTGTAGGTGTCACATCCCATATTCTAGGGCATGCAAGAAATGAGAAAAAATTTAAACTTTTTTTGCACGCATTTGTTTTCCTTTGGCTTTTATTGCAATTTCTTTAGAAAAAGTATTTTCAGAAATCAAAAGTGCACAAAATATAAATCAGATTGAACCCAAATCAAATGTTAAAATATATGGTTAAAAGTGGCATTGAGAGAAAGTATGGTGGAAACCATCCTAAAAGCCTACGAGTATAATCTTGGCGCTAAGATAAACAACAAATCAAGTTCTCAAACTATCTTAATCAAATAAGTAAAATTAAAATCAACTAGGAGTCATCTCAGATTTTTCTAAAAACATCAAGAAAAGGAAAAACTCTAAAAAAAATTTATACAACCATCTGCACTATGTTAGAAACTTCCACAAAATTTTCATAATTTTTCGAGCTGACTCGGTGTGTCCAATAATTGGCCAAACCTCTCAGCTCATCTCACCCTTTCTCCCTCACTCACTACCAAGTGTGGCCCACTTGTAGTACCTTTCTTCCACCTCTAGCCAGCTGCCTGAGAAACCATGAGCACAGGTCATTGGTTTTTGATGCCATGCTCATCGTTTCTCCTCTATACTGATAGCCCTTACCCTATGCTGCACCTTTCCTTCGAGTGTCCTGGCTTTGTGCCCGACTTTGCATCACGACGGCCCCAACCATCCCAGTGTTGTCTTGTCACACTTGCCATCAGCCTTTAAACCAAGTGCCCGTGAAGACACCTCCATGCCACTCCCCTGTTAAGTCGGCCCTCGTAAACTCCGACCGCTCTGCACTCGAGAGATTCGACCGATTTGCACTTACTCGAGAGCTTTGACCGGCTAGCAAGTACTCGAACACACGAGTACTCAAACACAGGACTGCCACTCGAGTATTCGAACACACACTGCCACGAGTACTCACACCCATGACTCCTAGACCATTTACATGTCAAGATTATAACCAACAATCCTGTTAGGCTACCTCCCTTCACTTGATGATGTGCTGGCCCCACTCACAAAGATCTTCTTCCACCTCGCGTGCCCCACCAGCTCTACTATGGTCATGCTGTCCCCAGTTTTTGAAACTGTGCCCAGAGTTCCTCTTTGTTGCTGCTAAACCTCGTCTACCTATCACCTCAATGCGACACATCTCTTCCCCCTTGCTTTTTTCTGTACCTCGCATTCCACAGCGAGAAACCGATCACGCCTCTCTATTGCGCTCGTGAGAACTTGTGCTCTGCCCTCAGCCGTCTGTACCTATAAAGCCCCCATCTGCACCTTTGCTCTTCAACTCGCCCCCTCGGTCTCTTGCACGCGTTTGTTTTGCACTTCCCTCACTAAAGCACTGAGAAACCGATGTCGTTCGTGATGCCGGTGAGCACGCCACTGTGCTCTAGAAACTTCGGTGAGCTTCTCTCCTCCCAACTCCATTTCAACGCGCCTTACCTCTTCCTTAAGCACCCTACTCATTTGATTGCATGCACACCGCCATACGCATTCCTCTCTTCGGTGAGCCATACCTTGATTCCTTTCGCCCATACCTCCATGTGCATGCAAGCAAGCTCATACATACTCTCTTCTTGTAGCTTGTCTTTTGTTAGATTACGCTGTCACCGAGAACCTCCTCTTCGCCGCTAATAGTGTCTCTGACGCCAGCCTCCTCCACTCCTTCCTGAGTACCGTCATCGCCTTCGGCGAGTTCCTCCTCCCCCATGGAAGTTTCCATAGCCCCGTAGTTCCCTTCACCTACCTTCGCCACCGCAGGACCACACCACTGACTGCCCTACCCTCTATGTTGGGCTATGATTTTTCACCTAGGTGTGTGGGCCAAGGTCCCAGCTCTATTTTAGCTCGCACCCTATCTGCCGACGAGTCCCTCGTCGGCAACGAGCCGTGGCTCTCTCAAGAGATAGGAGTACTATAGTGATCAGAGTGAATAAAAGAACTAAAGCAATGGAGGTTGAAAAGAGAACTAAAGTAGTCAAACTCGAAAAAGGAAATTGTAGTAGTCAAAGTTAAGAAGAGAACCATAGCAGTCGAAGTCAAAATCTAACATCATTGTCAAAATCATAGACCGTAGCCAGAGTCAAAACCTTCGACTGCTGCTGTTGTCGAAACCTTCAACCACTGTCGGTGTTGAAAATCTTTGACCGCAACTAGTGTTGAAATCATTGACGAACTACCATTGTCAAGACCTTCGACCACTACCGGTGTTGAAAATCTTCGCCCGTAGCTGGTGTTGAAGTCATCGACTGGCTGCCATTGTCAAAATCTTCGATCGCTGTCGGTGTTGAAAATGTTCGACTGCAGCTGGTGTCGAAGTCATTGACCGACTGCTGATGTCGAGATCATCGACCGCTGTCAGTGTCAAAATCTTCAACCGTAGCTGGTGTTGAAGTCATTGGCCAGCTGCTGTTGTTGAGACCTTTGACCGCTACCAGTGTTGAAAATCTTTGACCGCAGCTGGTGTCGAAGTCATCGACCAGCTACCATTGTCGAGACTTCAACCACTGCCGATGTCAAAAATCTTCGATCGTAGTTGGTGTCAAAGTCATCGACTGGCTGCCATTGTCAAAATCTTCGACTACAATCGGTATCAAAAATCTTCACCACTGCCGGTGTCAAAACTCTTTGACCACAGCTGGTGTCGATATCTTCGACCGACTGCCATTGCTGAGATCTTTGACCGCTACTATTGTCGAGATCTTCAACCTCTGCCATTGTCGACATCTTTGATCATAGCCGATGTCAAAATCTTTGACTGTTGCAAGTGTTAAAATCTTCGACCGCTAGCGTAGTCATAAACTATAGAACATAGTCGATAGTCGGCAGTCATAAACTACAGTACTCGGTCGGTAATTGAAAACTACAGTATCTAGTTAGTTATCAAAAACTACAGAACCTGGTCGGTAGTCAAAACCTACAGAACCTAGTTGGTAGTCGGTAGTTCAAACCTACAGAACATAGTTGGTAGTCGAAACCTACATAACCTTGTCGGTAATTGGTAGTCAAAACCTATAGAATGTAGTAGGTAGTCGCAAGCTACAATAACTAGTTGGTAGTTGTAAGCTACAGTACCCATTTGGTGCTCGAAAGACCTATGTGGTCGAAGACCGGTAGTACCGGCTCTGTGTGAGTGGTACGACCGGAGTTGTGATAAGATTGACCCAGTCAGTAGTCATAAGCTATAGAAGCTGGTCAGTAGTCAATAGTCGATAGTCAAAATGTCTGAGTACCGAAGAAGTCGTAAGTCGTAGTCGTAAGGTCGGTAGCCACAATGGTCGTAAGGCCGTAAGCTACAATGGTCGTAAGTTGCTAGCTGTAGCGGTTGTGGGATATAGTAGTCATAGATAGTATTGAGTAGCGACCGAAGAGTGTTAGAAGTCCAAAGAATACCGTAGCGACCGAAGAACGTTAGTAGCCATAAAGAATATTGTATCGAGAAGAGATAATTCAAACTGAGCCAAAACTCATATGATTATAACTTTTGCATATAAACTCCAAATTTAGTTATCTTTGTTTCAATTTTTTTCTAAAATCATGATCTTCCTGATTATACAAAAATATTTTGGTCTTATCTCTATTTAAATTTGTTTGGCTCTTATTTGCATTTATCTGGATTTTTATCAAATAGACGACTCTACGTCGGACATCCGAATAATTCTCTGAGCAACAAGAGTAAGGTAAGCACCCCCTTTGACTATGTTGATCTCAGTAATTCAACTATTGTATATTGTTTGCAAAATCTATTGTACATGCGTGTATGTTCCATTGAAATTGCTATACTATGGGTAATGGTACTTATAGCTGCTCGTATGCATTGAACCTCCTTGTAGATTTGATATCCTAACTATTGTAACCCTTAGAACATGGTTAGACATAGCTAATATCAAAATTTGGGTATATTATATTGAGTATATTTCTAGATGCTTAGCCAAGCACTAGTTCTTGTTAAGTTTGACCTTTTGAACAAATTTACACATGGACATGATGGTTTCAAAATGTTGGTCCAGAGAAGGAACCTCTGTTAGTTTGGTATAAAACAAAATGAAAAATATAGTTTTTGGACAGTAGGAACCCTATCTATTTTGATATCTTTTATCTTTATCACCACCTTTTTCCTAAGAAATATGCACAATATATAATCATGCAGAGATGCTTAAATATTTGCATGCATAAATGTTGGAAATATACCCAGGAAAACACACACTCGATTTGCCTATGGACGCACACTACACGGCGAAGACGATGAACAATATAGTATTTTCCCGACGCGAACTCAACTTGTGTCATTTTTCACTTCTCTCTGTAATTCACCCACCTTTATAGACTAATTACAAGGATATAAATAGACACTCTGTAATTCAGTTCTACCGACCATGACTATACGACTCATGCACACCACGACTCCACGACTTGCGCACATCGCGCACTACCTAAAAGATCCGGTCCAGCTCATTGTCTCAGTCGTTGCTTGGTCATCCAGAAGAACTTACGACCACGGCTGCTCTGCTTACGAGTTACGACCACGACTGCTACTCAAACTTCCGACTACTCGGTACTCAGATGCTCCAACTACTACAATGTCCTTCTGAGCACCGACTGCTACAGTACTCTTTTGAGTACACTACTACAGTGTCCTTTTGAGTACCGACTACTACATTGTCCTTCTGAGTACCGACTGCTACAATACACGGTGTACAATACTTTGAGCTATAGTACTCGAAGCCTCCGACTACCTTCGTACTTGGAGTCTTCCTTCGACTTCGACTTCTGCAGTTTCGACTGCTGCTTCAATTGAGGCTTCTACAGCCACACACAAATCATCAAGATTAATTCTAATATTCTCCCCTTAAGCTTGATGTGTTGACTCACAAGACGAAGTCTGATCTCCTAATGCATCTCGAAGGAGTTTTGCCTTCTTATTAACCATGTTGCCGGTGACACAACTTGCTGGCTTCTTTCACATCTTCACCACTGGTGACACACCTCGCCGACAACTTTGACTTCTTCACCACTTTGCAGCTGTCTCTTGCTACCGGTGACATGACTTGCTGGTAACTCTGACCTTGACAACTTGGGCATTCAGCAACATAGCTCTTCTTACGACGATGGACTCAACTGCATCATGACTAACTCTTTGCCGCTAGAGACACAACTTGCTGGCGATCCCGCAACGTTGATCACAACTCTAATTATACTTCACTGGTGACACAACTCGATGGCGACATGGACTCACATTAGAGCTTACACACATGAGAACTTGGTCACAACTGCAAGAACTTACACACTTACATGCATCATGCACTGACTTACCTATGTGCACGACTATGACACAAACATGCGCACGTATGTAACACACCTCCTATGTACACAAACCTGTAAATGACGCATGCAACACACATACTATGTCATATACACATACGACTTCAAAGTTGGCTTTAAAGCAGTGCTGGCTCATCCTCTGCACCCACTGCAGCAAGAAGAGCCACTTTCTTTGGTTTGCGGCATTCCTTTGCAAAATGCTCGAACTCTTGACAGTTGTAGCAACGCACCTTCGCCTTGTCAAAGGCACTCTTGTTCTTGTTGAAGCCATTGCTTTTCTTGGATCACGCCTCCCACTCGCACTTTGTCAGTAGCAGGTGCTAATCCCATGCAACTGTACCATGAGATACCCACAGTTCTTCGTGCGCCTTCAAACAACTGATCAACTCTTCGATCATCATTGCCTTGAGGTCCCCAGTTGCTTGATTGGAGAGACTACCGATAGAAACTTGGAAATTTTCTTACCATATAACTCTCCTCCATCTTGTCACCGAGGCCTCGAATTTTGTTGACGATTGTTGTCAACTAGATGGCGAAATCATCGATCGACTCCGTCATGCTCAGCACTTCGAACTTTGACTTGAGGGTTTGCACCTTGGCTTCCCTCACGCGCTCGGCTCCCACGTGCATGGTCTTCAACACCTCCTACGCGGTTTTGGCCTTCTCCTTTTTAGCTAGCAGGAAGAGTGTGTCTTCGAGGACACCTTGGTAGATGGCCACCAATGCTATCTGGTCCTTGCATGTGTCGACGTCGCCGGGCTTGATGGCATCCCATACGCCTTGGGCCTTCATGTACACTTTCATCTTCATCGTCCACGTCACATAGTTGCTCCTGGTGAGGACAGGATAGTGGAGCAACACCATGGAACTCTCCTTCGTTGATGCGCTCGTTGATGCTGACGCCGCCGGATCGACGATCTCCATACTTTTCAGCATGACTTTGGGCATTCACCAAGCTCGATACCAATTGTTGGAAATACACCCAGCAAAACACACACTCGATTTGCCTATGGACGCACACTAAATGGGAAAGACGATGAACAGTAGAGTATTTTTCCGACGCGAACTCAACTTGCGTCGTTTTTCCCTTCTCTCTATAATTCACCCACCTTTACAGACTGATTACAAGGATATAAAATAGACACTCTGTGATCTGGTTCTACTAGTCACGACTCCACGACTCATGCACATCGCGCACTACCCGAAAGACCTAGTCTAGCTCATTGACTCAGCTGTTGCTCGGTCGTCCAGAACAACTGACGACCACGACTGCTCTGCTTATAACCACCACTGCTACTCAAACTTCTGACTACTCGGTACTCGGATGTTTTGACAGCCCTTAGTACTCAGACGCTCCGACTGCTATAGTGTCCTTCTAAGCACCGACTGCTACAATACTCTTCTAAGTACGACCACTACATTGTCTTTCCGAGTACTGACTGCTATAGTACACAGTGTACACTACTTGGAGCCTCTGACTGCCTTCGTATTTGGAGTCTTCCTTTGACTTCGACTTCCACAGCTTCGATTGCTGCTTCGACGGAGGCATCTACGATCATGTACAAATCATCAATATTAATTTCAAAAGTAAATATCTCACGGTCGTCAACGCAACTCCGAGTTAAGTCAACGCGCGCGCGCGATAGCAAAGTCGAAGAGATCGATGCTACTGGACGCCCGGTATTCTGCGCCCCTGAAGCCGCCGATGCTGCCGTCGCCTCCGGCGGCGTCTAGCGCACCTCCTCCTCCTCCGTGCCTGCATCTCCCGCCTGCAGTGGCCGCGCGTCGTCGGCGCCAGCACCGGCGTGTGCGGCGTGCAAGCACCAGCGGCACAAGTGCAAGGC
This sequence comes from Dendrocalamus latiflorus, assembly GCA_017311315.1. Taxonomy (NCBI): domain Eukaryota; kingdom Viridiplantae; phylum Streptophyta; class Magnoliopsida; order Poales; family Poaceae; genus Dendrocalamus; species Dendrocalamus latiflorus. Next base: position 17,228,368 of record CM029655.1, on the reverse strand, counting down.
GGGGTGCATCCTGGCGCCCTACTTCCCTGCCGACCAGCCCAGGCGGTTCCGGAACGCTCTCTGGCTGTTCGGCATGAAGAACATCCTCCTCATCCTCAAGGAGGCCGGCCCGGAGAAGCGGGACGACTGCATGGGCACCATCATCTACGAGTCGGACGCCCGTGCGGACCGTCCGGTGCATGGCTGCAGGGGCATAATCGAAGACCTCAATGATCGGTTAAGTCTCGAGGCAACCGAGCTCGCCACGATGTGGCAGCAACTGGCGTTGTGTCGCCGAACACGCCTCCTGCAGCCCCCATGCCCTTCTGACACCGCCTTGCCGCTAGCGAGAACACCGCATATGACGACGCTACATGACGATGTCCATGCCAGGAGGAAGAAGATTGGCGATGTGAGGAAGCAGATGATACATGACGATGTCGATGTGAGAAAAAAGAAGATGAGAAGACAATGATTTATGATGATGTCGATGCGAGAAGAGAAGCACCATACGCACGTTTCTCGTATATACCATGTGAGAAATTTATTTTAGGGTTCATCATGCCTGATCAGTTTTATTTAGGAGATTTAGATTATTTGGGGTGTGTTTGGTTGAGCTGTGTCTTCTGAAAAAGCTGCTGTGAGCCGTGGGCTGTGGAAAAACTGTTGTAGGTTGTGGGCTGTGGAAAAGCTGTAAGCTGTTTGGTTCAAACTAGTATAAAACTTACCTCCTATCTCTATTTTCCTTGAAACAACTGTGAAACAGCTCTCTATTTTCACCATTTCAAAAAGCAGAAAGCCAAAAGCCAAAAGCAGGGTCCAAGATGCTTTCAAAACTGTACTACCCAAAAGTAGCTGCTTCTGAAAAAGCAGCTTCTGGTTTCTACCCCTTTGATTGGCTTTTGGCTTTTTGGAAGCAAAAGCAGCTCCCAAAAGCTCAACCAAAGACACCCTTGGTAGTGTTCCTCGCCCAAAACAGAAGTGCTTCACAACTCTTCTAAGAATTAAAAGCATAATTCTAAAGCATGTTGAGGAACCGAATTGCAACCACCCGCTACTGCACTGCGACAACAATGCTTTAAGATTTAATTTTGTGCAAATTAGTTTTTTGGAGAGCATAGAAGCGCCTCTAGAAACAAAAGATTATTTGTTACTCTACACTGTTTTATTTTTTGATTCATTCATTCTTGTGTAAGTTATTAGCATAAAGAAATCAAAATAAATTAGATGGTTAAGAAACTAAAATGTGTGCATAAGGGAGTCTTAAACATGAGCATTAGCATTAACCCCAGATCTAAAACATGAACACCTAGGGCTTTAGGATTCAAGGGGGGAAACTCACGGTCGCCGATGAACGCCATGGAGCGAAGACCCGTGCCTGCGTGATGCAGGCGTGAGGTAGAGTCGGTGCGGTGCAGAGGGTAGTCGCCGGTGAGGTCCTGCAGTGGCGGCGCCGGCCTTCCCGTTGCTAGCAGCGCTTAGGAGATCGGTTGTCACTTAGGGTTTGTTCGGGGTGATGAACTCTCACGGGAACGAACGTCGTAGTCGTGAGAGGCCGGAACCCATTCTTTTTATAGCGCTGCGCAACGGGGGACCGTAACCAAAAGTCGGTTAGGCACCCCCGATCAGGGCGCGAGAGAAAAACGGGAGACGTGGGCATCACCCCACGTCTCTTTCAACCGTTTTAGCCTGAGATCAAAATCCAACATTCTCCCCCTTGATCGTAAGGCTAAACATCATAAGCCCTCTCTCAATAAAAGTTCACACCAAAGTAATGCGTCACAGCAGTCAATTAAGTACCGCTGGACATCAGTACTTATAGTGATCCATTCTATATTGATCGGATAACATAATACTTCATGGGAGTTGGTTACTTTATATGGTCCTCTTATTCCAGGATCACAGGCTCTCCAATAAACCCATGCCGACAACATGATCACGAAAAATATTGGGTGGTAAGCCTTTTGTGAGCGGATCCGCAAGCATAAATTTAGTTCCAATATGCTCAACCTTAATTGTTTGATCCTGGACTCTATCTTTCACAACATGATATTTTATGTCAATGTGCTTGGCAGCTGCACTTGACTTGTTGTTACTCGAATAGAAAACTGCGGGTTGATTGTCGCAGTACAAAATGAGTGGTCTAGAAATGCTGTCTACCACTCTCAATCCCGGGATAAAGTTCTTAAGCCATATAGCCTGCCCGGTAGCCTCATAACATGCCACAAATTCAGCCTGCATTGTCGACGATGCAGTAAGTGTTTGCTTTACACTTTTCCATGATATTGCTGCTCCTGCGAGGGTGAAAATGTAACCTGATGTGGACTTCTTAGTGTCTTTACACCCCGCAAAATCAGCATCAGAATAACCGACAACCTCAAGATTATCGCTTTTTTTATATGTGAGCATGTAACCTTTAGTGCCTTGCATATAGCGCAGGACTTTCTTAACAGCTTTCCAGTGGTCCGGTCCTGGATTTAACTGATATCTGCCAAGCATCCCGGTAACAAAAGCTAAATCAGGGCGCGTACATACTTGAGCATACATAATACTTCCGACAGCAGAAGCGTAAGGTATAGCCTTCATCTGATCAGATTCATAGTCATTCTTTGGGCATTGGAATTTCCCAAACTTATCGCCCTTAACAATAGGAGCAGACGAGGCAGAGCATTTATGCATATTGTATCTCTTTAGTACTCTGTCAATGTATGCCTTTTGTGATAAACCTAATATTCCTTTGGACCTATCTCGGTGAATTTCAATACCAAGAACATAAGATGCTTCACCGAGATCCTTCATATCAAAATTGGACGAGAGAAATCTTTTAGTTTCCCGCAGCATGTCCACACTGCTGCTGGCCAATAATATATCGTCCACATAAAGAATTAAGAAGGTGTAATTACTCCACCTGAACTTAACATATGTACAATTATCAACATCATTCTCCTTAAATCCAAATTTCCTTATGACCTCATCAAACTTAAGGTACCATTGCCTAGAAGCTTGCTTCAGGCTATATATGGATTTCCTTAGCTTACATCCCAAATGTTCTTCGCCTTCCACAACAAAACCTTCCGGTTGTGTCATGTAAACGTCCTCATACAAGTCTCCATTCAGGAATGCAGTCTTAACATCCATTTGGTGCAACTCTAAGTCGAAATGTGCTGTGAGCGCCATTATGATTCTAAATGAATCTTTAGTTGAGACAGGAGAAAAGGTTTCATTATAGTCAATGCCTTCTCTTTGCGTAAACCCTTTTGCTACAAGTCTCGCCTTAAACCTTTCGATGTTCCCTTTGGAGTCACGTTTTGTTTTGTAGACCCATTTGCAGCCTACTGTTTTGGCTCCATTAGGAATTTCCACTAAGTCCCATACGCTATTAGCACCCATAGACTCAATCTCATCTTTCATGGCATCTAGCCATTTAGATGAATCTTTATTCTTCATTGCTTCCTTATAAGAGCTAGGATCATCTGCCTTTCCAAGATCATCCTCATTCAAGTAAACCTCATAATCACTTGGGATAGCAGATCTCCTCACTCGTTGTGATCTCCTGACAGGTTCATTAGTAGGCTCATCAGGTTGTTCATTAATTGTCACAGAGGGCTGTGAAGGCTCAGCATTAGGTATTGCACTTGTATTTTCAGAGCCCTCAACAGAAGGAGTAGCCACAGAATTAGCTGGAGATGCAACAGGAGTTGCAACTACAGGATCAACTATGGGCACAACCACTTGGGGCACAGGAAAATCAATCTGTCGGATTAGCGGTGAAGCAACATAAAACCGTTTCTCCTCAAGATCAATTTTTCTGGGCTCCAAGTCCCCACTGATGCCATCATTTTCCAAGAACACAGCGTGTCTTGTTTCTACAAATTTTGTGGTACGATCTGGACAATAGAATCGGTACCCTTTAGACCTGTCAGGGTAGCCAATAAAATGGCAACTCACAGTCTTGGGATCTAATTTCCCAATATGTGGGTTAAATATTTTAGCTTCAGCTGCACAACCCCACACATGGAGGTAGTTCAAACTAGGTTTTCTCCCAGTCCATAATTCATAAGGTGTTTTAGGCACCGATTTACTAGGAACCCGATTGAGTATATGTGCAGCGGTCTTTAATGCTTCCATCCATAACTTTACAGGCAAAGTGGAGTAGCTCAACATACTTCGAACCATGTCCATAAGTGTGCTGTTTCTTCTTTCCGCAACTCCATTTTGCTGGGGATCACCAGGCATTGAATACTGGGCGACTATACCATTTTCTTGTAGAAACCTGGCAAAAGGACCAGGAATCTGCCCATAAGTTGCGTGTCGCCCATAATACTCTCCCCCACGATCCGAGCGCACTACTTTAATCTTTAGATTGTGCTGATTTTCAACTTCAGCCTTAAATATCTTAAATTTATCAAGTGCCTCCGATCTCTCTTTAATATGATAGATATAGCCATAACGTGAGTAATCATCAGTGAACGTAATAAAAGAATCATAACCATCCACTGATGTCACAGGGAAAGGACCACATATGTCAGTATGAATTAATTCCAAAATCCCTGTGCTTCGAGTAGCACCTTTCTTTATTTGCTTTACATACTTGCCTTTGATACAATCGAGGCAATGATCATTCGAATCATTAAAGTCTAAAGGGTGGAGAATTTCATCTTTAATGAGACGTTCAATTCTCCCCCTCGAAATGTGGCCTAAACGACAGTGCCACAATTTCGACGAAGTCTCATCAATTCGCTTACACTTTTTATTCTCATCACATACATTCATGGATATAGGAAAATCTTGCAGGGATAACATATAAAGCTTGTCGTGTCGGATGGCACGACCAACATTATCATTATTGAAATAAATCAAACACATTCCGTGTCCAAAATTACAAGAATATCCATCATTATCTAATAATGAAATGGAAATTAAGTTTCTTCTCATCGAGGGAACATAAAGAACATCATTAAGTTTCATTACAAAACCATTATTCAAAACTAAAGAAACCGATCCAATAGCTTGAATTTCGGCTTCCATCCCATTAGCCACTCTAAGGCTTCTTTCCCCTCTGAGACTTCTCAACATATGGAATCCCTGCAAGGAATTCGTAACGTGCACAGAAGCACCAGAATCAATCCACCAAGAATTTATAGGAAAATCAGCATAAAATGCTTCATCAACATAAGTGATTTCATAAGTACCTTTCTTGGCGAGCCATTTCAGCCATCCAGGACAATCATCTTTGAAATGGTCCTTCGACTGACAAAAGTAACATTCACCACTTTTCTTCTGTTCATTTGAGCTCCCAGGTCCTGAAGCGTTTTTAGGCGCCTTAGAATGCTGTGGGTGCTGTGGCTTCTGTGGCTTCTGATAAGGGGAGTAGGTTTGCTCCTTCTTTCCCTTTCCTTTGTAGCCGCCTCTATTTCTAGAGGGACCAGCCTTATTTGAGGAGTCGACTTGATTCACAAAATCAGTAGCCCCCTCAGCCTTGAGCCTCTCTTCCTCTTGTGAAACATTAGCGATCAACTCGCTCATGGTCCACTTGTCCTTAATGGTGTTGTAGTTCACTTTGAAACCTTCAAATTGCTTGGGAAGAGACATCATAATGTAATGGACAACAAAACCATCAGAAATAGCCATGTCCATTGTCTTAGGTCTGGCAGCAATATTGATTATTGTCATAATGTGCTCACGAACATTTCCAGTACCATTGTACTTAGTGTTCATGAGCCTGTGCATCAGTGTGGTAGCATAAACTTTAGAGGACCCCTTAAAATGATCCTCGATGGAGGACAAATAGTCCTTTACCCTTTCCTTTTCAGGGATTGCTCCCCTTGTGGCCTCACTGTTGGAGTTTTTCATCACAGCAAGTGAAACACGGTTAGACCGCTCCCACTTCTCAGCATTAGCTTTATATTCCTTCATTTTGTCATCATAATTATCCTCCCCTTCAGTAGGAGCGACAGGCTCATCTAATCTGAACGCGTAGTCCAGATCCAAGAGCTGAAAAGTCGTCATAAGTGTGAACTTCCATTTCTGGAAGTTACTACCATTAAGTGGCTCAATAGCATTTACATGAGCGGAAACAGAAGCAGCTGAAAAAATTTTAAAATTTACATTAGGAAAAACGCATAATTAATTTGCATGAAAATTAATCTTACGTTGGTATGATTAACAACATGATCATAAGAATTTTTCGCATCACCGTTGGGCAGAAGCGAAAAATTTAACATAAATTATTGCATGCAATTACAATTAACGTTGGTCAAAGAGTAATAGCATGAATAAAATAAACATAATTGAGTACATGCAATTACAATTAACGTTGGTCAAAATGTAATAGCATGTAAAATTAAATACAGCCCTCCAATTGAATTTCCCGTTGGTTCCATTCAATTAGGGGCAGAACATTACGCAGCGGAAAAGTGCATTATATTTTTCAGCAGCTTGGCAACATTTTCCGTTAATAATTTCATAAGAGACATCATTAATTAAACATGAGATAAAAACATAAATACATGAAATATATATACTGAAAATAAAATCCATCAGCATGAAATATATATACCATAAATCAATTTCATGTATATATATACCTAAATATATGCATGAAATATATGCTGAAATACATAAGAATTATGCACTGCTGGGCCGAAAACCCAACAGCCCCCCTATTTTTTTCGGCCTGTCCAAAAGCATTTAGCCCATAAAACCCTGGGGGCCCAAACAAATCCCGCGCGGGGCCTGGCCCGCGCCGCCAGCAGCCCATTCGCGCGCTTGGCCTGAAATGCCCGTACGGGCCATAATTTCCATGCGCGGCCCAAATCAGAACGCGACTCCCCATCTTGGCCGTTAATCCGATCGGACGGTGGAGATCGCGCGCGCAGCCGGCATAAAAAGGGTAAAAACCCTAACCCTAAACACACTGCATCCAATCTCCACGCGGAAAAACCGGAGCACGGGCGACGGCGTTCGCGTGACTGGCGGCGTGCGCGCGGCGCGCGGAGCGGCGGCGGCATGCGGGAGGCGGTGGCGCCCCCGAAGCGCGGTGTGGCGGCGCGCCCAGCATGGAGGGGAGCGGCGGCGCAGCCCGCACGGAGGGGAGCGGGAGCGGCCCGCTCGGGTGGGGCGGCGCGGCGCGCTCAAGCGGAGGCGGCCCGGAGCAGAGCAGCGGCGCCCTGGGGAGCAGCAGCGGTGGCCCGTCACGGGAGTGGCAGCGACGGCGCGCGGCTCCCACGAGGCGGCGGCGACGGCTCCAGGGCGGAGCAGCAAGCTGGCGGCGGCGGCATCGCCCAGGGAGCGGCGGTGGCTTCACCCGGGGAGCGGCGGTGCCCGTAAGTGCCCCCCCTTTCTTGGTTCTTGATTTGGGGATTTAGGGTTCGGGAGGGCTTGAAATTGGGGATTTTCTTTAGGGTTTTTCATTAGGATTTTGCCAATCAAACTTGAATCATCTCCTTCTACATGCTACCCGAGATATTAAACCTTAGATCCAAAACCGGTTAGGGTTCTTGAAGATTTCTAGGGGCGGCTCTGATACCAAATGTGTGCATAAGGGAGTCTTAAACATGAGCATTAGCATTAACCCCAGATCTAAAACATGAACACCTAGGGCTTTAGGATTCAAGGGGGGAAACTCACGGTCGCCGATGAACGCCATGGAGCGAAGACCCGTGCCTGCGTGATGCAGGCGTGAGGTAGAGTCGGTGCGGTGCAGAGGGTAGTCGCCGGCGAGGTCCTGCAGTGGCGACGCCGGCCTTCCCGTTGCTAGCAGCGCTTAGGAGATCGGTTGTCACTTAGGGTTTGTTCGGGGTGATGAACTCTCACGGGAACGAACGTCGTAGTTGTGAGAGGCCGGAACCCATTCTTTTTATAGCGCTGCGCAACGGGGGACCGTAACCAAAAGTCGGTTAGGCACCCCCGATCAGGGCGCGAGAGAAAAACGGGAGACGTGGGCATCACCCCACGTCTTTTTCAACCGTTTTAGCCTGAGATCAAAATCCAACAGTGGCCAATCAGCAAAATTTTCAACTGAATATAAATCCGTTTGGACTACATGCAGAGAGATCAAAAACAGCACAAAAAGAGGTAAAAAGATTACTTTCTTGTGCCATTCAAAAGAAGGAGCATGCTGTAGCTGAGAATAATAGAGCAATTAATGATTGTATCGGCCAGCATTAGGAGCTTCATTCGGCCAATCACCATGAACTAAGAAAAAGGGGACAATCCTTGAAGCAAAAACTGAAAGGGGACAACTCTAAAAGCTGCAAGAAAGTGTCTACCGAGTAGAAAACTGAATGCTAGAAATTAATTGCTCCCGAATGAAAAACTGCATGTTGGCCTAAAAGGGTTAGGGTGCATTTTTAATGCTGCAGACCGAATCGAATTAATGGCCAAACATTACTGCTGAGAAGGACTTCAGATTTGCGGCAAGAGAGGGACTAAGCACTGCAGACCGAGAGAATAAAAACTGTAGAGAGCTGAGCTTTTCTTCAGACAACAGAGACTCTGGACTGAACACCTACACACTGCCAAAAGAACTCACAGCTTCTAAAACACAATGAATTGATGCTAAAACTTTATACTCCTTAAGACACAAGCTCAAGAACAAGATCCAAATAATCCTAGGACAACTGGAAACCCAAGATTTGAAACAAAGAGTAAGAACCTCAGATTTTAGACAAAAACCTGAAAAGATCAGTGAGCAGCACTAAAACTCAAATTCTCATCAAATCCATGATCCTTTGGCTATGAAATTTTGCAGATATGTTAGCAATAGCCATGGGATAATCCAGATCAAATTTCATGCCATTTCTCAAAGGGAATCAAGATTTCACCAAAACCTTAGAAGAGGAATATGAAGAACAGAGCAAGCCCAAACTTCAAAACAGAGATTAAACTGGGTTTGCTCATAGGATCAACTAGCCAAATGGCTTTTGGGCATCTCCTATGTCATAGCAACCCATTTTGGCCCTTCCCAACAAGAAACAACAACAAAACGAAAATATCACAAATCCACCAAAAAGAGCATCGTAGGAACAGAGACAAGAACAGAGAGAAACTTCAGATTTTCCATTGCAAATCACAAGCGAAATACAAAGAGATACGTCCCCATACGCATGGACATTCGAAAAAGGAAGATTACAAGCTCCTCAATCCATCCTCTCCCTCTCCAACTCAAGAACACAACCCATACATCCTTGAGAGGAAGAAGCTACGAAGGAGATATACAGGGAGCACACTCTGCCTCCACCAACAACTCTCAACCACTAAAGCCTAAAGCTAAAACAAACTCTAAAGCCTATTTTGACTAAAGGAAACTCTAAAAACCCTTCAAGTGTTAAAGTGGGCATGCAGCCACCACCTTATATTTATAGCCTACGGCTAATAGGTTTCCACCCCGTTACGCCCGCTAAGTCCAACGGAGCCCGCTCCCGCTTGTGCAGCCTTGCGAAATTCCTGATTCGCCCCTCCTGCACCTTCCGGGAAGCTTCCGCGCTCCTTGTCGTCCACGACTCGCAACCACGTCAAATCTCCGCCGTCTTTGACACATCCGACCGTTCTGACCTCGACACCTCCCTGTGTCTAGTCCGGTCCCTCGTGTCTCACCACAGCTCTGCTTCGACATCCTGCAGTCACATAGACAAGAAACACATCAAATAACACCGCTCGATATATGAAAACGTAAATAGCATGAGCACATCATACTTACTCATGACGAAGTCAAAACCTGTCGAAACATCGGAATATGCATCCTAATCCATACGACCAAGTTTGACCAAGTCCGACCGAGCCCGTTGCGCCACGCAACGTCTAGGTCCGAACCACCCAAACCAAACTCGACTTACCCAAACTAATGTCAATTACTCATCACTCACATGTGGACACCTCCACATGGTCCATCACAACAGAACAAAAAAGCTAACTTTTTTGATAAACATAAACTTCATGAATCTAGGGACGCGACCAAATCGTCAGCAGACCCTTGCAAAACAAAGCTTGGAAAGTTTTCCTTCCTTACAAAATCAGCCTAAACCAAACTTAGCAAGCTGATCCACTACCCTATTACATGCTCAAGATACATGCACAAATTTAAACTCCACAAAAGCTGTACGGACAACCTCTCGGGCGGTGTTAACCAGGACAGTAATTGACAAGAGATCACCATCAATTCCATTCAGTGCAGACACCAGAGCAGAAGCACCAAGGTCAGCGGCAGTTCTTATGCAGGTAACCGCTTCTGCTTGCTCCGCGTGCTGTAAATGCTCCAATTTTCCCTCACCTGCACAGGCAACATCTCCTATTGAATCTCTCACAACAAAACCCCAACTTCCACCTCCTGTAAGTACAGAGAAAGCACCATCAGAGTTTATCTTTAGCACATCAGTCGGAGGAGACGTCCACTTTGTCTCTTCCAGCACCGGCACATCCCCAGCACGAGTAATGAACTGTTCAAATTCCTTCACCAATTTGCCCACCATATGGCATATTTCCTCCGCTGGACGTGAATCTCGCCTGCATTTATACGGTTGCGCTCGGACCACCAGTGCCACAAAAAGACAGCAATAAGATGCTGCACTTGTCAATCCTTCTTCCACAACTGCTTCATGACCTCCTTCGGTGAGAACAAAAAGAACTTGAAAAAACCTGACTAATAATTTTAGATCTATTCTTTTAGGTTGCGATTTATAACTTTTGATTGAATTTTTAATTTGTGGTTGTTCATGTGAGAGAGAAAGTACAAAGAGAGACACTTGTGTACGATTTTCACTTATCTAGATGAAGTTGTTATAGTATTTACTACAATCGATCTATAAACCCCGTTTGAAAAAGACATTCCGTTTGAAAGTTAGATGCTGTACAAAAGTTAAAAGACAGAAACTGAAAAGAAAAGGCCTACCTCTTGACTGGGTATCTGGGATAGTAACAGTGTCATTGGTCCAAGAACTAGCATATTTACTCGTATAACTGCGTGGCTAGATATTATGATACAGTTGTATCTGGTATACAACTCTACTTTCTATTATTAAAATATAATTATATTTGTTATATAACTCTAATATAAATCAGCACTATATAATCTGGCTCTACCAAAATAAGTGGTCGGGATCATTCTATTTTTCTTTCGATTACTGTGAGAATTTTTAGGATTTTTCTTTTTAGGATTATTATGTGATTTTCTTACCTCAAAATGAAGGAGGTGCCTTGAACATATACAATTCTACTTCCTATAATTGAAATATAATTATATTTATTATATAACTCTAATATATATATGATTAATCTGCACCGTTATAATCTAGTCCCATCAAAATAAGTGGTAGGGATTCTTCTCTTTTTCTTTGATTAATGTGAGGATTTTTAAGTTTTTTCCTTTTTAGAATTATTATGAGGTTTTTTATCTTAAAATAAAAGAGGTGTCTTGAATACCACCGATTTTTCATTTATATAGATATCCATGGCTAAAGATCCTTGATTCAATGCGCAAACGGCCTGCTTTGGTGTGATATGTACACACTTTAGTCCAGAGCTTGTACTAGTTCACCTGGGCCACAGAGCCATGTGTAAGAAGTTCCCAACAAGCCCATGGGTAGCAAGGCGCGGGCTGTAAGCTGTACCTCCTCGGCCCACGTTTAGAGAGCTGCCGCATGCGGCATGCTCGTTTCACTCGGAAGGTTCCCCGCACGCCTGATGCGCGCGGACGGCACGCGAGCTCCCATCATATCACGGCGCGTGCCGCAGCAACGGCGTTCGATTCGGTGCTCTCGCCGTCGCCGTCGCCGTCCCACGCCGCGCAGCGTCGCGCACAGTGTCGAGTCACGAATTGATGTTACCTCGTGAAAAGGGACGGATTTGTCCGCTGCGCACGTCGGTTTCAGATTTCAGGCGCAATCGCTGTGCGCTGCGCGAAAATGCAGCGGGCCAGCGGCAGTGTCGGTGCGGGCTAATCTTTCAGGCTCATAAAAATTAATTGGTACGTACGCTCGGCTACGCCAAATGGTGCTCGGTGTTTGGGACGATCGGTAGTTTCGTTCGACATGTCAGGCTGTGCCCGGTTAGTTTTCGTACAGAAGCACTACGACATGGTATATCATTGAGATACCTCCCGATAGTATACCTTTTTTTATGCCACCCTCTTCCCCTCTCTTTTTTCTGGAAGCGCCGCGGCTCTTCTCCCTCCTCTCTTTTTCTGCTTTGGAGAAGCTCCGCGTGCCTTTATCACCTCCCCCATCCACCACCATCCACGGTCAGCAGCACCATTCCTGCCTTGCCGCACAACCCCCTGACTCCCTACTATTTCGCTCCTTCCAACACAACTGTTACAACCGCCGCTGCCACTACCTACCTTCCTGCTCATCACCTCTGCCACCACTTACCATCAGGTCACCGTCTCTTCCGACCTTCTTCTATGTCCGAAGGATGAGTGAATCTATAGTAGGGAAGTTAGATCCGACGATGGAGTGAGAGATGACGGCGACGAGAAAAGAGGGAATGGTAGACAGGAGTGAGAAAGAGCGTAAGAGAGAAGTGGTGGCTGAAAGTGAGGACCATGAAAGAGTGAGATAATGTTATATTCATATACCTAGTTTTTCTCTTTTCATATGGGATTTTGTCCTTTGCAATAGGCGGACGTGACGTGACGTGATGTGACGGACGGCTTCACACGTACGTACGTTGGTGGGTCGCTCTCCAACTCTAGCTTGATTCATTTTCCCTTGCCCTTTCATTGAATCATTAGTACGGCCGTGCAAAATGGCACACGTACCTGCATCTCATAAAAATTACTCTTCGAATGGGCACATGGGCCATATGGCCTCAATTAAACACGAACACGTAATACGGATGGAAGACAAGGCGATGCAATTATCCAGTAACTAGGCTCTATTTTTTTTTTTACATTCTTCAAAGGGAGATCGACTCTGTTGTCCGCTTGACATACAGATTGTACAATAACAAACGGTGCCAAGTAGCATATACTTCACGTAGTATAAAGTAGCTTTATTCTGCACAGATTCAGAAGGGGAAAAAGACTCGATAATTTTACACTACTGCAATTGCTACAAGATTACTTCTGCAAATAAGCGCGCTCGCCGTTCCACGTGTCGCTGTAAACGGCGCCGTACGTACGAACCCCAACGACGAGCTAACATACGTGCATACTGGTACGCGCGAACGGACGGCGTCCACGCGCGTCACACGTCGACGGTGCAGTCCGCCGCCTGCGCGAACTTGAGCGAGACGGTGGCGTTGCCCCCGCCGCCCGCCGTGGCGCTCATGGCGAAGGCGCCGCCGACGGCGTTGCCGCTGGCCGCGAGCAGCGCGGGGCAGTTGACGAAGAGGTGGTAGCTGCCGGAGACCCAGCTGCCGACCTTCCACTTGACGCGGCCGTCCACCTTCACGTGCAGCAGCACGTACCCGGCGCCGATGTCCTGCTTCATGGCGTCCGCCAGGTACTGCGCCACCGGCACGGACTCCCCCGACATCACCGGCGACCACACCGACACGTCCTTGTGCCCCTGGTAGATCGGCGGCAGCGCCACCGGCACCGTGATCGGCTCCTCGCGGTACGTCGTGAACACGTCCAGGCTCTTGTAGTAGATGCCCACCCGGTCGTTCGGGTTCCGCGACGCGATGGTCACCTATATATGTCACATCAAAGTAGAACCATGTTCAGTAATGGAATATCCGAAATTCCGGAGTGTTGATTCACATCCAAAATTGATTTTAAGAAAATTCAACTTGATTCCCTCAAAACTAACCAGACCCTAATTTGGTCACACACCAAACAATAAGTTAACGTGCTGCCGCGCTCTCCACTTTTTAATTGTGGCCGAGAACCAAACAGTCCCAAATGCAAACACCAACTTAGAAATGGGCATGTAGGCAACCTGGAGGTTGAGGGAGAGGGCAGGGTCGCTGAGGTCGATGGAGCGGAGCTGTACATCCTGGAGGTAGAAGGACGGCTTGGAGGGGCGCAGGGCGAGGTAGATGACGAGCACGATGAACCCGACGACGACGGCGAGCGTCAGGATGCAGGCGGCGATGGAGCCGCAGCACCGCCGGAGGATCCAGTCGTTGTGGTACTTGCCCTTGCTCATGGCTTCCTGATTGAGCTCAGTGTGTGATAATTAGGAGCTGGCTAGCTAGCTAAGGACTGTGCGTGCATGTGGGTAGAAGGCAAGTGTGATTTGAGCAGGGGCGGCCTTTAAAAAGTCCAAGACTAGAAGAGCTGGTGTGGTGCATGTTTTAAAGGGCTTTCCTTTTGGGTTTAGGGGAGGTGGCGAAAGGTACAGCTCAACTCACGAAGATTCTTCTGCTGCTTCTTCGGCCCCCGCAGCATGGGGTCTGCCCATCAGCTTGCAGCCTTGCATGTGCAGCTGCTTTGAGTTTGGTGTGCAATGCATTAGGCCTGCTTATTTTAAGTGGTTTATGACTGAAAAGCACTGCAACTAGCTGAAAAAAATTTGAAAAAATACTATAGCTGACGATGACTTATTTGATGTAATTAAGTTTTAAAAAATTAAAAATAGAAAAAATAGATTAGCCCGTCACGGACAGCAGGGGCGGATCCGCCCTTCGGGCGAGCCCGAGCGGCCGCCCGAGCTCCCCTCGCCGCCCGGGCCGGACATCGGAGCCCTAGCCTTCGGCCAGAAAGGCCAGGTTATCGTCGCAGTGTTCATGTACCTGGAGCTCTACCTGGTCGCCATCGACATCCTGATCCTCGAGGGCGACAACCTGCAGAAGCTGTTCCCAGCAGCGAGCTTCCGACTCGGCAGGATAAGCGTCGGTGGCAAGCAAGCGTTCGTGCTGGCCACCACGCTGGCCGTGCTGCCGACGACGTGGTTCAGTAGCCTGAACGTACTCGCGTACATCGCCGCCGGCGGCATGCTGGCATCCGTCGTCCTCATCGCCGCCGTCCTGTGGGTTGGGTTTTGGATGGCGTTGGGTTCCATGAGAGGGGCAGGCGTTCGGAAGTTATGATTAATGGAAGATAAGATAGCATGCATGCTGTGGTGAAGATAGATGCATGGATCGCGTACCCGTATATATGTGGTATATATACACGTCTATGTATACATGGCCATGTATGAATAATTACAGTAGAAAGTACGTGATTTGTTAAGAGAGATTGCCCATTAAGGAATGGACTAATTGATTTCATTTCATTTTGTTTGAATATATATTAATAACGGTATATTCTGGTATTGATGCTGTTTTTTGTTGGACTGATCACATATGTCAGAAAATCCACCAGCGAATGCAACTTCAGAATCGCTACTTCACTCAGAAGTATCAGCTCACTGAAGTTTCAGACGATGAACAGACTCTCAAGGAAAAACGACAACAATGCAAAAATGGAATTGGCTTTGAACTGCAACTTTCCGGCTTACTGCCTCAAGTTTATTTCTCATTCTTAATAACTCCCAGTCGAGAGTTTGTTACATGCACAAAATGGTCAAACGAATAAAACGGATCCCGCAGTGACCGCGCCATCCCACGATCCGAGCATCCAGTAGACTACTAACCGCAAAAACAGCTAACTGAAAAGTGCTTTAAAGAAACCCGGTTAGACTGGAGTACTTAACCCGGTCAGACCGGCCTGCATAACCCGGTCAGACCGAGCTCCCCTCGCCACTGTGATTGTAACATAGTTTGATCATGGATTGTTTTGCTTTTGGGTACTACTGTTCATTTCACGCTTCCGACTTCAACCTACCTAATTTTTTTCCTGAATCCGCCACTGGACTTCGTCCTACCTATATTTTTTCCTGAGTCCGCCACTGACGGACAGTATAAACGAATACAAGAAAAAAGAACCGACAAAAAAACTTAAAAAAGTTAAAAAAAACTAAAAAAAAACAAAATTGTTGAATAGTAAAAAATAAACCAAAAACTCAAGCCAAAGTAAACGGAGTCGTCCTATGTGTGTCTGGTGCTTGCGATTCACTCCAATCTCATTCTCGGTCAACTGGTGACGATTCCTTCGCCCCCAGGACCTTTTACTATCGAAGTTGCTGTTTGGCATGCGCAAATCGACATTATGAGTTGACTTGGTGTTGTTCCATCTATCAGTAACCCATGTCCACCGAACAGAATTGCTTCGTGTGTACTACGAATGCACTTAATTTCGTCACAGTAGGATCAAGATCATACCCAGATGATTCACACAACAATCCGTGGATGCAAATGAACTAGACCTAGAGCCTAGCTACAGGTTTACCCCCGATGGCATGTAACCGGGTATGTATGGTCGGTCGCGCGCATGGCGTAGACGGCCAATCTGGCTCGGCATTCAGCGCCCAACACCGGAGATCTCTCCACCCCATCCTAGAACAGCGGCGCACAATTAATTCCGAGGGCGTTGGTGCGGTGCTCTCTCATGGCCGTGCCGGGCGTTGGGCGCGCGAAGTGGGGAGCAGGGGAGGAGCTACATCTCGGGTAAAATAGATTTCAGTTCAGAGTGTAAAAAAATATCTAGTATATAGATCGGGTAAATTCAGTTCAGCTTAAGTAATATTTTTATGATCCCGTTCAGATAATTTAGACCATTCTACCACTTAATGCTGGTTTGGTTCTGCCAGACTGCCACTGGTGGGAAGGGTTGGTGGAGCGTAGCACGCAAGCGTCGCGCGACGGTTCCAACGTCGCGTCGCGCAACAGGGCAAAAAACCCGCATCAGCTAGAACAAACTTAACGCGCGTGACGCGTGCAACCGCGAGCGTGCATTCGGCTGGCCGGTGC
Source organism: Dendrocalamus latiflorus (assembly GCA_017311315.1). NCBI lineage: Eukaryota > Viridiplantae > Streptophyta > Magnoliopsida > Poales > Poaceae > Dendrocalamus > Dendrocalamus latiflorus. The sequence goes on along the minus strand of CM029655.1, from coordinate 17,211,658 downwards.
GGCGGTGCCCTTCATATTCCTTATCTCCCCCACCGACTGCCCTGTGCCCTATGGCACCATCCGTTCAAACAACCATGTAAGGTCTTGTCTCTTTACAGAGGAATTTCACAGGAATTTTGCAGGAATTTTGCAGGAACAGTTCAATTCCCGCAGGAATCAGGAAAAATTCCCGCATTCCAAACAAGGCCTAATCATTTTGCCTCCCATGAGTTATCAGAAAGATCATATATACACACCCTTGCTATATATGTAACGCCCCCGCATTTTTTACTAACTTAATCGATGTAATTAGCATTAACAGAAATTATTAAGCGATCGAATTAACAATGGCAAGCAAATAATTTAGTTTGGATCTTTTAACTGGGTTTCCAAATTGAACGCTGGCAACCAAATAAACAAATATAAGTCATGTCTTTTTATTACAAACCCAATTCAAACAGTCCAGTGTTATTAATACGTCGTGTACAACAGAGGAATTACATTATGGAAAGGCAGTCATTATATACATACATCGATACATTCCGTGTAGTAAAGAATAAAAATACAGATATAAGAATTCCGTGCATCTAAACTAAGGAGGAAGGCGAAGTTACATGTATAGCATTTCTTATGGTAGAATCAACCTCCGAACCACCACAACACCGCTAGTTCAATTATGAATAACATAGTATTAAAACGCCGAAAAAGACCGAACAAAAGAAACAAAGGAAAACAAAGGAAAGAAGGAGGGAGCAAATTGCCGTCAGAGCCCTAGAGGTTAGTTTTAGGCAGGGCATTCCGTTTGCGGAGATACAAGACCATCCGGGGGGGTCAGTCGGCACCTCAGACAACCATAGGGTCATCATTTAGCAATAAAAAACGAACTTGTATTTACTAAAATACTGAAGAACCACTGTATGGGTAGCCACCAAAATATCTTCAGCCTCCCCATGGCATAGTGCATAGGCAAACAGGGCGGCACAGGCAGGGGATAAGGGCAAGCCTTGGCCAAGGGGAGGAGAGAGGAAGCATCCAACCAAGCAACCGAGAGGGCAAAACCAAGAGACCGAGAGCCACCACGGCATTGCTTCCCATCAGCCCTAGACCCAGGGGCGGAGCCCAATGGAGGGGAGGGGGTTCCCAGGAACCCGGGTACAAAATTTTTTTTAGTTATTACTAGTAAACATTCACCCTTTGTGCACCCCCCTTGGTCCAATATGGTGTACCCCTAGCCCAACAAATACCCTCACTCGCCCTGTCCAGCCCATTCTCCCACCGTCCTATGCTCCCACGCGCGGCCCGTTGCACCCCCCTCCGTTTTGCTCTAGCTCCGCCACTGCCTAGACCACAACCCCTTCCCCTATCCATCTTATTCCATCCCAACTCGATGATCCATCCACCCCTCTAGCCACATTGCCACAGCAAGCACCAAGGGAGACCACCAAGACTAAGCAACAAGATCCAGGAGCAAGGAGAAGCCAGAAGAGCACATGACCAAGCCCCCCAGATCCAGAAGCAAGGAGGAGACAGGAGAGCACATGGCAAGCCAACTACGAACCAGGAGCAGGAGGCCTCAATAGGAGATGACCACCACGACCACAAGGCCCCCACCTGCTGGCCAACAAGGGAGAAGGCGACGCCAAGGCCACTTCTTCCCCTTTCCCAAATCAACCAGACAAGCAACCGACAGAGGTAGGCCATGCCAATAATCCCACCCCAAGCACTTAATTAAAACCTCGTAAGCGACATAGTCAAACAACAGGGTAGCAATAACCATTAGCAATGAGTGACATAGCTAGATCTAGGGAAGCATGACTAGGTCGAACCATGCCCAAGTCCTAAACCTCCAGGGAACCAACCAAGACCACATAGCAACTAGTGCAGCCATAAACCACGCTCAATAATCCTAGCAACCGTGGCATCACCACAGCACAGGGGCACAAACATGGCGGCATAGTAGAGCTTAGGGTAGTAGAGGAGCAAGAAGGGGAAAATACCGAGAGGCACAATGCTGTAGAACTATGTCCACTACTCACACCCAACGATCCATCCATACTCCCCCAGTGTAGGAATGGACCACAGGCTTCGTTGTAGCTACCACAAGATTCTACTCTCGGTGAGGCGACATCAAAAATGCATAACAACTCATGAACACGAACAAGCAACAGTAAACCACAACCTTGAACTGGGAGAGAATAAGTAGAGGGGTAGAGGGGAGAGAGCCATGAGGGGAATCAGCGCCGACGACGAGTAGCCAACTAGAGGCTGACCTGGGGGTACATCGGGAGGCGTCGACAGGTGAGCCCAGGGAGCTACGGGTGCAGTGGGAAACTAGGGCAGTGGCATAGAGGGAGGAGTCGGAGGTGGCGGCTCCTAGGGGCCGAGGCGGTGGCACAGTAAGCCAAGGGGGAAGTCCCGAGGAGTAGCAGGAGAGAGTGAGGAGCCAGAGCTGGAGGCAGCGACGTAGAGGACAGGGGCTAGGGTAGAGCCCGTCGTCGATGCCGATTAGAGGGAAGCGCCAGATCCAAATGTGGAGAAATGAGGGAGAGAAAAAGAAGGTGGGGAGGCATCGGTGAAAAAGGAGGGGAAGAGGCAGCCGGTTTGGCCGAATGAGGAAAGGGAGCAGAGGGAGAGAAAGAAATAGTGGAAAAGAAGAAATAGTGAAGAAAGAAAAGAAAAGAGGGAGAAGAAGGGGAAAATACGCACACGAAATAAAAATTTCCTCGTGAGTAGTTAACCTGAAAACTCTTTGGACTTATTAGTCAATTAAAACACTTAACCACCAGTACCACGAATAATAGGAATTGCCTTCTTTAAGCGGAATTAGTAACTAAAATCATGCGCGTAAGAATTTAGTTGTTGCATTGCCATACAGATCCTATTGAGCACACATAAATAACCCCATATAAATCACAGTGATCAATAAATGATTAATAGAGACGAGTAGAATGGATAGATTGCTAGAAAACTATTAAAAACTATGCGCGATTAATTAAATTGTTGAGCAACAATTAAAACTAACATGACCGTTAAAATAGTAACGGAGCTATAAAAATCTACTTCGAGCTAGAATAAAACATAGGACCCATATTGGGACGCTATCGTGCAACCTTCTCCGTGTATATACCCCATAGTAATTTTTCAATATAGGTAGTCTGAATTATAATGTGTATACTAATTTCAGAAGAGGGAACAGGATTGGAAGGCGGATTGGCTCAGAGTGACACAGGGACTCAGAGCTCCCATCTAGACCTAGGTAAGCACTCCTTTGAACAATCTATAAAGTATATTCCGTAAACCAAGTATTTTCTTATTAATCTAGGCACTGATCAACTCGGCTTCGGCTTCTGACTTCTGGCTTATTTTTCACTATTCATAAGTTTAGTCTTTTTCTGAACTTCGGCCAGCTACAGTGTTTTCAGCCATAAGCCATGAGCTTTTCAGCCGAACCGATCACCACTTTATATCACTCTGCATGAAAATGGAAAACATTTTAAATTGAAGAAAGGCTATAAGAAGGAAAAAAGGGAAAGAGATAATAGTTAACTGATGGAGTAGTTGACCAGTTAAGTTAATTAAGAAGGTGGGCAGGGGTTGCCATGGCAGGCAACATGAAGGTAGGTTATGACCTCTGCATAAGAATAGAATACAAGTAATTAATAAACTTCACTTATATGCATAGACCATATTATCCATATCAATCATTATCTCGTCTGCGGATGGATAGGATTAGTAGCACTATCAAAGTTATATATTCTCCACGTGGGTAATTATTAAGTAGGGGAGGAACCTAGAGTCGGACAAGAACCAAGAGTGGAGGATCCATAGCCATAAGAAACCAAAACTAGTACATAGGCCTGTCTCCTACATTAGAGGTTACAGAAACCAATGGAGTTTTTAGCTGGTTATACGAGTGTTTAGTAGATTTCTAAAATAATAATCCAAAATTTTTCACAACACCAAAACCATTATTTTCTATACAGTCAAAATAAAAATGAGCATGATAGAGAGCTAGAAAACAGAGGTAGACAAGAGCATACAGTGCATAATTGTTACATAAACTTGTTGAGTACGTTGTACTCACTCTTGCTATTATTTTCCTTGTCTAGAGGATAGCCAGCTTGGATTGACAATGTGAGGGATGAGACCTGTGCAAAAGAGTCTCACTACGAATGGGAGGGAGATTGTGCCGAGGTAGAACCGTATGAGGATCACACCTTATGAGGATTGGGAAGACTAGAGTTCTAGGAGTGGCACGAGCTCGACCTTTAGGATATTGTTGTTGTATTTGAGAGGGGCATTTTGGGAATTTCCCAATTGAAAAAGAAAGGGATGGAACCCTAAAGGTGGGGCCTACTGGTCAGTCTCCTCCCCGACTCTGTCCCTGGCGGCTGCGGCGCGTCTCCCGTGCGGCGGTTTTGATCTCCTTCGCCCAGATCCGGGAATCTCGACTGTGCATGGGGGCGAGTGGAGGGCCGGCGGCGAAGGCGGGGCTGGCCCGGGTTCTTTGGAGCCGGCCGCTCACGCCACCCCGCAGCCATATCTCGTCTTCTCTTCAAAGGAGGGCGCACAGCCCGACGGTAGGGTATCTCTCTTCCAACCCCGATTGCTTCTCTTGAGTGGATCTCCTCTCTGTTCTTCGGTTGGCGGAGATTTGGTCTTTGGACCATCTTCGATTGAGACCTGGCTTTCGGTTTTCCGAGTGAACCCTAATCTGATTTTGGGGAACTCGGGACCTTGAGGTCCACCCGAGGAAGAAGGAGGCGGCACCGGTTCCTATTGTGCTGTGAATGCTCTCGGCCAGAGCATCTTTGTGATCTTGTGCGGCATCTCTGAACCTCGGCTTCTTCTTGGTTTCGGCTGAGAAAGGAAGTGCGGCATTGTATCTCCGTGGGCCATCTACCTGCTAGCGACAGTGGGTTGATAGGTTTTCTGGGACAACGATTTTAATCGTGCCTTGCTCTACTCTTTGAGTTCTTCTTCGGTTATAGCTTCTGGACGGTTTCGAACACCGTCTGCACAGTGAGTATTGTTGAATTTCTGCAAACATTGTCAGTGGTATCTGTTCTTTAAGCTCTGTTTAAGATTAAGAACTGGTAAATGACATGTTTGCCTGTGGGCTTGAATGACACGCTCAGTGATGATAATATCGAATGTTGAAATTGATCTGGTTAACCGAATTGAAATTTGAGCTCATTTAGACTGTTATTCACTGTCTGATCTGTGGTTGAGTTTCTAGCAACTGTGAGGATTTGTTTACATGTACCTGAGAATATCTGTTATACTCTGATTATTTCTGTCCAGTTTGGTCCATATTAGACTACTTGTTCATTCTGTTTATTTTTACTTGCAGTATGTTAATCTGATTATTGCCTGGACATTACATGTTCTCTCATTGTTTGTAAACATTTAAACTGGAAGTATTCATTTAGTTGCTCTCTGTTTAGCTCTGATCATGACAGTGAAAACATTTAGATCAATCTATCAGATCATTTATGAAGAATTTCGATATTAGCATGAGAAGGCCGAGTTTAATCAACTTGTGCAACTCTGTTCTGAGAGCAATTACTTTGTTTCATGCTAGATATAATTGCTTTACTGCTGTTAGGACTGTTTTATATACCATTTTCAGCAGTCTTGAAGTTATGTTCACTGAATATATATATGAATATGAATGGCAAGATAGAATTTCATGTTTATATGCAATTTATGTCATTCATGTTGTGCTGGAAATATATTGATTATATGTTTGATTTGGCTGGAATTAAATATGAAAATATGCTTATACCGCGTTATTTACAACAATTGTATCATTAGTGTATTGTATTTATGCTTATCTCCCTTGTATAATTAGAATACTGAACTAGATTATCTCTTTGGTATTGTAATAATTTTGTGGAGCATGCTGTATGACACTTTAGCCCTGCGTGTAAATTACTGTCTCTAATTATTATTCTACTATTACACTCTGATATGCTTATTATTCGTTAGAGAGATGTTTTATTTGCTAAGACGAATAATAATCTATTGACTAGCATTTTACTCTATGGTAAAAATATGGGTGGTGACAATATAGGAGTAGCAGCTTGCTGTGATCATCATCGAATATACTAGCCCAAAAGCTGTAGTTAACAATGTTTTTTTTTCTAACGAAAGAAGTGAAAACATGCATGCAGTACTCCTGTTGGATAACGTCGTAGCATGCATGAATGGTGTAGTTAGCAATGGTTTTTTTTTTCTAATGAAAGAAGTGAAAACATGCATGCGGTACTCCTGTTGGATAACGTTGAACTCCTGTTGGAGAACTTTTAGCGAAGGCTTTTGGATAGAAAGCGTTAATGAACCAAAAGTTGTGGAAGCGTTTTTGGATCATTTGGTTCATTTCTAAGTCGTGTTTTGAGTCACGGTGAATTGTGAGAGGCCGTCTCTTTCGCCAAAAAAAAAAAGGAGAATTGGCTCAGTAAATATGCGCCTAAAAGAGGCGAGGAAATTTCCCTTTATATCTTGCACAAAAGTGGGGCAGAAGTGGCACACAAAGGAAGCTGCACGAGGGTGGCGTCTCTTTAGTCCTTACACTAGCTTAGTCTAGAAGTAAAATGGCCAGAAACTTTATAATTTATACGCAGATCGAGCATGAGGTTTGGCGGGTTAGTGATGCAGCACCCAAGCACCCTAGATCAATAATATAAAATTTGGGCATAGTAATTGCCAGGTTAAGGAGAGAGTTCGGTCACTCGGTGTCAACTGTCATCCAGTGAAGATTTCGGACACGGCAATTCACATGCACACAGTGCAGAACAGATCCTGCTGTTGGCATCATATACAAATACAAGAATGCAGGATGTATGCTGCACATAATTACATACTAGTACTACATATGGCCAGGGACCATTGGAATATTGGAATTTGGAAGTACAGAACTAGTAGACGTTCCTACTACTCTGCTGAGCTCAATCGTACACCTACTCTCCCTCGCCGCCCTCCGGCCGATTCCTGGACATGTCACCTACCGTCCGATCTTATTTTGTTCCGGTTGGTATATGAGCTAGCAATAGCATACCGGCCAAGAACCTCTGAATCGATGGGAGTACATGTCATTTACGGTCGGTGGTGCAAAGTGCAGGGAATTATTTGACGGACCTAAGAGGATGATCGGTTGGGCTTTAGCTTTTAGCTTCCGGCTTATTTTTACTATTCATAAATTTCATCTTTTTCTGAACTTTTGATTTTTTGTTGAGCTTTTTTGCTGATTCTTTTTTCCCGTATTTATTTATAATATATGTAATGGGCTAACATATTTTTATATTTTTTAATTTTTTAAAATTTAATTATGCTTAAATAAACCTCTGTCAGCTACAATATTTTTTTCAGTCAGCTACAGTGTTTTTCAGCTATAAACCACAAAAAATAAGCTCAAATGATCACCCTTTCCTCTCCGTTATTTTGCACGGGAAAGGTGAAGTCGGGCCACCATATTTGTTAGTCGTGCCGCGTAGTAATTGAACTATGGAGGGTACCTGTCGTCGTGATGTGAAATGATGGATGTTTTGATCGAAACATGTCCTTCCATGGCAAGGAAATGAACGCGCAAGAGCAACTTAGCAAAGCCCACTGTTTTTCTTCTTACTCTTTGATGGAGTTTTTTTTACGGATAATCCATTTTTTATTCAAAATTACAGAAATATACCCGCGGGAAATTTTTTTACAAAAATAGGCTCAAGTCGCCCAATGGGAGGGCGACTGGAGCCTATCGCCCAACCAGAAGGCGATTCTGTTCCTGTCGCTCAATCATTGGGCGACTGCATCCAGTCGCCCTCCCATTGGGCGACTTTAATGCAGTCGCCCAACGGTTGAGGTAAAGGTATCAAACCTTCGTCAAAAATAGTGAAAATTGGTGGGGCTATTTTTCATACATCCAAAAGCCTTCAGAAAAAAATTTGAGCAATTTCGACTACGGGATCAAAAGTTATAGCAGTTTCAATCGAGGCCGAAACAAATTTGAGTCCGTTTTCGACACACCTTCAGTAAAACGGGTATAACTTTTGCATACGATGTCCATTTTCGACGTTCTTGTACTCGTTGGAAAGCTGACGACGAGCCCGATCCAAAGAAAATGACCAACTTGCGCCCGCACCCTCCAAGACCCCGAAAATCAGCTATCTTTGGACCTAAACCCGCGTCGCAAGTTTTTGGTTTCTGTTTTTGCATTTTCTCTTGGTCTTCCTTTGGAATTTGGATTTTGTTTCAACTGAAAAGTTCTAGATCTCATTGAAACCTTTTATTTGAAACAAAATCCAAATTCCAAAGGAAGACCAAAAGAAAATGCAAAAACAGAAACCAAAAACTTGCGACGCAGGTTTAGGTCCAAAGATAGCCGATTTTCGGGGTCTTGGAGGGCACGGGCGCAAGTTGGTCATTTTCTTTGGATCGGGCTCGTCGCCAGCTTTTCAACGAGTACAAGAATGTCAAAAATGGACATCGTATGCAAAAGTTATGCCCGTTTTACTGAAGGTGTGTCGGAAACGGACTCAAATTTGTTTCGGCCTCGATTGAAACTGCTATAACTTTTGATCCCGTAGCCGAAATTGCTCAAATGTTTTTCTGAAGGCTTTTGGATGTACGAAAAATAGCTCCACCAATTTTCACTATTTTTGGCGAAGGTTTGATACCTTTAGCTCAACCGTTGGGCGACTGCATTAAAGTCGCCCAATGGGAGGGCGACTGGATGCAGTCGCCCAATGATTGAGCGACAGGAACAGAATCGCCTTCTGGTTGGGCGATAGGCTCCAGTGGCCCTCCCATTGGGCGACTTGAGCCTATTTTTGTAAAAAAAATTCTCGCGGGTATATTTCTGTAATTTCGAATAAAAAATGGATTATGCGTACAAAAAAATTCCTCTTTGATGCGACCGAACTGGGTTGTGGTTGGATCTTCGCCTTTATATTAGCTCCGCGGCCAGAATCCCAGAAGCGAGGCCACAGGAGCTCGCAACGCGGCCGCGCGCCCGGCCGCCGGCCTGATCGGTGCAAAAAACGCGGTGCGCCTCGCGTATTTTTGGTTGTTTCCTAACCCATATGACAACAGAAAGAGTAAATAATGTCTTATTAAGTATATCTATCTTAATTATGAGTCTAACATAGTTTTCACATGACGTAGTCTTAGAATACATAACCATTTCAATCATTTCTTTTATTTTTATTTTATTATCCTCACAATGTGAACAAATATGACCAGTATTAAATTTATGCAATTCTTTAAAAGCACTATCCAACTTAATCTCTAGCGAAGTACAATTCGAACAAGATGATGGAATAGTATCTACAGAAACAACATCAAGAGCAATAGTATCCATACAAACATGATCATAACTTGACTTGAGAGAATCTATATCATCTAGAGCACTTTTTAGTTAGTCTACAACAGATGAATGAGCAGATTTCAATGTAGACAATTCGTCATGTAAGTACAAGTAATATTCACAATTTTCATGATTAATTGACTTGAACCTAACAATCTCCAAGTTTAAATTATCAATTATGATGTCCCGACTCTTAATTATTTTGGCTTGCTTCCTTAGTTGTTGTTCAGTTGTAATGAGAGCTTGTTTCATAGCCTTGTAGGAGGGGCTACCACATCAGGGTCGCTGTAGGGCTTGTCGGAGTCGGAGGAATCGACGTCGTTGCTGTCTTTGGCTATGAAGCACATGCCGGTGAAGTTTTGGGCCTTCTTCTTACCATGGGTGTCGTTCTCGTCATCCTCCATTCCCGAGTCCACATCGCTTATATCCACGGACTCAAGAGCGGTAAGAACACGATTGACGAACTTTTGGTAGTTGGGCTTCTTGACCTTCGCATTTCGAGCTTGAAGACGCCTCCGAAGGTCCTTCTCCCCTTGCTTTTCAGCTTGGGGCATTTAGTCTGAATGTGATTTGGTTCACCACACTTGAAACATGTCACCGGACCACGTCTCCTCTTGTTTCTCACTTTGTTATATACTTTAGTGAATTTGGTGGACAAGAGGGCTAAATATTTCTTAAGTAGTCTCTCAGTTGCTCATCACTAACTGAGTGCACAGCGAACAAAGAAAAGCCAACATCTACACAATATGAAGAACTGCTCCAAGAGGGGTCCATCACAAGAGCCATTGACTCAGTCTTGGGAAGACACGAGATGAAGTCAAATCTCATGCGTCTTCAATCTCGAGTAGAGTTTATCCAGGATAAGCTCACTCATGATAGTGTTATTATTAATAGATGTGATTTTTATCCCCTAGACCTTCATAACAAGAGCACTCAAGATTTGGCGTGCATTCTCAGAATCCGAGGAGGTCAAGCCAACAACATAGAGGTCATGTAGAATTTTATTAAATCTTTCTTATAACTCATCCAAAGACTCATTGGGCTTTTGCTTGATTTATAGTATTCTTTTTTGAGTTGATTATGTCTTTTTTTATCGTAGTAGAGCTCTCATAGTAGTCAGAGAGGGTCTTTCAGATCTCGTAAGCAAATATCAAGTGAGCGACTCGCTCAAACTCCGATCAACTGAGCCCCTAAATTAGGAAGTTATGTGCCTTGCTGTTTGCCTCCACATCGGGAGAAGGTACATTGTCATTGGCTGGCACAACATAACGGTTTTTTACTTTAAGCTAAATTGCGTATCCTTAGGCCTCAATGTAAGCATGCATACGAGACTTCGAATACAAGAAATCCACTCCATCAAACACAAGTGGCTTGGTTATATATTTGTTTGCTGCTATGGCTTCTAAGACCAGTTAAGATCTATGAGAAAACTAATCAAGCTTTGATACCACTTGCATGACCGATATGGCAACATAGGGAGTGAATAATGCCTTCAAATTTTCCTCCAAGTATCCAACTAATATTTACTCCAATATATATGAGAAGCTATAAAGATTAAGAAGCCAAAAATCCAAAAATTTTGAGAGCTATTGAAATTCTCAGCCCATGAATAATGATTTCAGCACTATTTCAAATCCAAAAAATCATGTAACTTTTGATCCATCGATCCAAAAGACTTGAAACTTGAACCACACCTAGTTCAAGACCTTAGGAACCTATCCCAACCAAAAAATTTGAAAGAACTTAAGAAATTTGGGATATTTTAGTTCATGAAACTCTACTGCACGAAAACGGGCCTAAAACCTAAAATTGAGCAACTTTCAAACCAAATCTCTAAATCATTTAAAATTTGGTACACACCATTTATATTATGTCAGGAACCTATTCCAATCAACAATTAAGAAAAATTATTTACCAAAGTTCTGAGTTTTTTTTGTTTGAAAGTAGATTACATAAAAAACGGGTTAAAAACCTAAAACGGTAAATACGACTTGCTCGTGATTGAATGATGGTCAAGATGGTTTTAGATGTATTCCCACATATCACAGTAAGTTTAAACACTGAAGAAATTAAACTAAAAACTCTCAGATCAAGAAATCACTTGAAGGATAAAAAATATGCAGAAACCGAGTTTCTTGATGAACATGCTACCAAAGTGTCTAGATGGGTGGATATTGATTTCCTGATATTATCTTCATCTCTTACACCTCTTTGCCTAGTAAAATCAAGAAGAGAAAAGAGAAGATATTAAAACTAACCAAATCAAAAGCAAATAAATCATATAAAAAATAGCCATGGAGACGATCAAAGATTAATATATTGTCACTTGAGGAGGTAAGTATTACAGCCACTCTATCTTGGAGGACATAAAGCACACCATAAGTACTCAACTCTCAAACCCTAATCCTAAACATAAGAGCACAAGAGAGATAGATTGGATGGTTAACACAAGTCTCTATCCCAATCTATTTATATAGATGGGTTAACCAGCCACATCGAGCCCTTAGTAGATACTATCTACTTAGCACAATGGAGAAAGCCCGATAATCTTACACACACGGGTTTTACATACACATGTTTATTTATACACGTTTTTCAAAGCACATAAACCTGAATCCACTAAGTCCTTAGCCTTGATCCATCTCGATCAAATTAGCTTTTCCTTGACTTTAACCATTCTCCCAAGCACCCTCAAGCGCCACGGTTTTGATCTAAGATAGTTTTCGGTATTTTGACCAAACTACCAAAAACACCCTTTCTTGACCAGGTGTTCATCTTTCATTGTAAGCAATTGCTATGATTGCCATGTATAGGTGCACCACTGGTTTGCTACGGGTCGGCAAGTCTTTCTTGCTCCGGTTCAAGAGGACCACACCTTACTTTGGACTAACCAAACCATATGATACAATCCCACCATTCGAACTTGCCTTCAATATTTTTTTGTCTTTCTTGTGCCATGTTTGAACTCACCGTCTCATCTGGCATTCTCGATCGTTTTGGTTCTCAGCTTCTCCATGAGCGTAGCGCCGATCCTCGCTGTTGACTCCAAACGATTCTGCATATCCAAAGACAGAGAAATCGTTTTTGAGCAAGTTCTTCATAACTTGACCTACGTTAGCAATAACATAGTTCATATAACCTATAACCACTGACCTAAGAGCAACTCCAGCAGTATCCCTCAAATCAGGGCTCCTACTTTTGATTTGAGGGCTCCTCCTATTTCTGAGGGCCTAGTTTTTTTGCATCTACTCCAACAGCACCCTTCAAATCTAAGCCCTCAAATCCATTCCACTACACACTGACACATGGGACCCACTCCTCAAATCCGGTCGGAGGCGAGCGGAGGCCCCGGGCGAGCGGGGGATTTTGGCGGCGACGGCGACGGGCGAGGCGACGGCGATGGGCGGAGGCGTCGGGCGAGGCGACGGGCGGAGGCGTCGGGCGAGGCGACGGGCGTGGCGGCGGGTGAGCGGAGGCGACGGGCGAGCCGAGGAGCCGGGCGAGGCGGTGGGCGAGCGGAGGCGGCGGGCGAACAGAGGAGTCGGGCGAGGCGGGGGCAAGCGGAAGCGGCAGAGGCGGGGGATTTTGGCGGCGCAAGGGGGACACGGGCGGCGGCGGAGGAGTCGGGCGAGGCGGGGGCGAGCGGAAGCGGCGGAGGCGGGGTATTTTGGCGGCGCGCCGGGGACATGGGCGGCGGTAGAGGAGTCGGGCGAGGCGGGGGGAGAGCGGAAGCGGAGGAGTCGGGCGAGACGGGGGGCGAGCGGAAGCGGCGGAGGCGGGGTATTTTGGCGTCGCGCCGGGGACACGGGCGGCGGCGGAGGAGTCGGGCGAGGCGGGGGGCGAGCGGAAGCGGAGGAGTCGGGCGAGACGGGGGGCGAGCAGAAGCGGCGGATTTGGGGGGGGCGCAGGGGATTTTGGGGGGCGCGGGGGAAGTTTCACCCAGGAGAGGGCCCCTAGGAATGAGAGCTTGGAGACCTCATTTGAGAGGCCTTCTATTTTTGAGAGCCAAGTAGGGACCTTGTTGGAGCTGAGTTTTTTGCTCTGGCTCTCAAATTTGAGTTTGAGAGACCAAGTAGGGGCCCTGTTGGAGTTGCTCTAAGTCACTAAATCATTCTACGACTTAAAATTTTTAAAATTATCCATTTTTACAGGTTGTCAAGAAAAATCTATAAATCTGCAAATTCTAAATTTTTACTCTTTCAAAATAACAATAAAACCATAAACCTTCCCTCATGTTGCTTCACCTCGTCCGGCCCGCGCGGCGCGCGCCCATGTCGCCCGCGTCTCGCGAGTCGCTCCCCACCCGATCGACGTCTCCCGGCGCGACGACCGCGTCCGCCGCACATGCACTTCCTCTGTTTTTGCCATGGTAGACAGACACGAAACACATTTTTCTTGCTCTTGCTCGCGTTCTCATTCAGCCTACGCGCTGATGCGCGTGTTAGAGACCTTTGATTGCCGTTGCTCGTGTTCTAATTTCGGTAGTCTAGGTTCTGAGAGAGCTGTTTCTTTTAGGAGACGAGTTCAAGTTTATGAACGTTTACGTCGATTCCAGAACAAAAAGTATATGCACGTAAGAAATCTAGTTTTTCTGAAACGAGCAATGTGCCATGTCCGGCCGGTTCCGGTCCACGTCCACCTCTTGTAATTCCTCAAGCTCCTTGTTGCACGCGCTCACGTCAAGAGTAGTTTTGTCCGGTCCATCTCAGTGTTGGAGAAATTTCTTTCGGAAGAGCTAACGATCAGGTAATTTTTGGTGCGTTGGATTGTTCTTCGAGATTCGCTCTCCAGCAGTAGCCATGGTGGCATTCCTGATGAGTTTTATCTCCGTTTAGAGTCAAGGTTCATCAGGTTAAAGTTTTGGAGTTTGCCAGGTCCCTGACCTTAGATTTTGGGGCGACGGCTCGGCTTGGCGATGGTCGATGGACAGCCTTAGACGCGGTGGCCGGCGATGGGTGGGGTGGGCGAGGTGGGGATGGCGATGTGAGTGACGAGTTTAGGTGTTGGTGAGGGACAACACATTCGTCGGAGACAGGAAGGAGGAGGGGGGGTGCGTGGGGGAAAGAGTGGCGGCCGTAGAACTTCATTTGAGGTTGGTTTGCTTTATCGCCCAACTTTTTCTCAAGGAAAACAATGAGCTTTTATTAGTTCTGAATTCGCAAAAACTACGACTAATTCAAATCCCAGATCATAAACTGAAAACTGAGGGGACGAAGTGATCGACTTGGTCGACTCACTGATGTGCTACCGTGTAACACTGTAACTTCATACACACATACACACATACATACGTGACGCTGTTGCGGTCCTAACATCCGCCACGCCCCACATTTACGAAGGCACAACATCGGCTGGTCACGTGGAGAGGACCGCCGCTGGACAGTAGCAACCTTTCTCCTCGGCGAAGGCACCAGAGGTGCAGCCAAGGATAGCGAAGCCTGGAAAGGAGTCGTCATTGGTGAAAACGGTAGCAGGACCAACACTGATGACGGCAATGGGGATGGTGATGGCAGTGCCACCATTGCAGTGGCAGGCGTCGCCTCTTGTTGCTCCTCTATCTTGGACATGGTCTCAACCGGTGGCGATGTCAACTCGAAAATCATAGCAACATGCTACGTCTCCTTCATCTTGGCCATGAACTCTTTCATCCAAGCCATCAAGTTGGCGTAGATTTCAGTTGAGGATAACTCGGCATTGGAAGCCATAGTAGTTAACTCAGTGGATACTTGATGTGTGGGTGGAGACGGCGCTATGGTGATGTCAAAATGGAGGTTGACGTGTTTAACAAAACTTGGCTATGACTGCACCCCGAGTGCACACTCCAGCTGCCAGTACCATAGGGCGCCATTCCCTATTAGGTGGTGCAATGCCAACCACTTCTTCTCTTCCTCCATTGTCCGTTATTCCTTAAAGAATTGTTCAAAGCGATTCAACCAAGGTTGCGGATCTTCCTTGCCGTCGAAGATCAGAAGCTCTAGGTAGTGGAATCGTGAAGCTCAGGTCTTAATAGGATTGAAACCCCTGCTGCTTATCATGGATGGTGGAGCAGCAGTTGGCTCGGATACCAAATATTGTGGTCGGTGGTTGGGTACGGGTCCGAAGACCAGGGATAGGGCACTCGCCCTTATCTAACCACCAGCAGAGCCCTTCTCTGATGAGGTAGAGAGACTCTGAGGCTTATTTGGAGAACATTTGTTTATTCATTGCTTGATTATGAATTGTACGGTTCCTCTCTTTATATGAATGAGGTTAACCCCTAACAATATGAAAACTAACACAATCTAATACAATCAATCAACTAAAGATAATGTCATATCCATATTATCTAAATATAAAGATATACATCTATCTATTCCTAATATGAAGATATACATCTAAGTATTCTTTGTTGGATTGATCTCTCTCCCAATTAGCCCAACGGCTAATCGGGGCCTTGATCCGCGCCCTGATCGGGGGCGCCAAGCCCATCTATTGGCTGGTGGGCCCCCGTCGCGCTGTGCAATATATAAAGGGGTGGGGGCCGGCGGCTCTAGTTACGAGGTTAGCCTGAGCCGTACATCCCCACCGACACACAAACCCTAGACCGATCTAGAGGGGGCGCAGTCAGCGACGGGAAGCTTCACCGGTTCTACGCCGCCGCCGACGCCATCGTCCTCTTCTCCGACCGTCGCTGCCCGTGCGTAGACTTCACCGCCGAACCTGCGTTGGCTAGCTCCTCCTCCACGCAATCAGACGGTCGGTACCCTCTCCCTCTCTCCCTTCCCTCTCAGATCTAGGTTCCCCAAGCGCAAAGAGAATCCCAACAATGGTATCAGAGCCTTACCGGTTGCGCCGCCCGGCCGCCGCCGCCGTGCGCCGCTCTCCGGTCGCCGCTGCTGCGCCTCCCCATGGGGGCCGCCGCCTTGCGCGCGTAGCGCTGCCCCACCCGAGGGGCCGCGCCGACGCCCCGCGTGCCGCCGCTGCCGCTCCCGCGACGCGCCGCCGTCGCCCCCTTCAATGGGGCCGCCGCTGCCACGCCTCGCCGCCGAGAGCCGCCGTCGCGCCGCTTCGGGGCTGCCGCCGCCCGCAGACGCCGCGCCGCTCCGTTGGGGCTGCTGGGCCGCCGCGCCGCCGGGCTGCCTCCCCGCTGCTCCGCGCCGCCGATCGCCCGGCGCAGTGCGCCGCCGTTCCCTCCCCAGATCCATTTTTTTCGGATCTGGCCGGCTCAATGGCATTAGGGTTAGGGTTTCGTGGGGGTGCGGTTTTTTGTTCCTGCGGAAATCACTCCGCACCATCCAATTGGATGGACGGCTGAGATCAGGCATGAGGGGGCTCTATTGGGCCGGCCTGTTTTGGGCTCCGCAGGAGCGAACTGGGCTGCGGCCATGGTGCTGATGGCGAGCGCGCGCGCGATGGCCAGTTGGGCCGGCGTGTTTTTTGGGCCGCGGCTGCAAAGGAATGGGCCAAAAGGCCAATTTTGAACAGTAATTCCATGAATTGAATGTTATTGTTTTTCAGAAGCAATTTGATTGAAATGTGATTTAAAATCTCTGTAATTTTTGCACCAACGTGTTAATTTTTCAGAGATTAAATGTGTACAGTATACTGCTTCTGTATAATGAATTATTTTTAGAATAATTACAGTTTCCGCTGCAAAAGTTAATGTTGATTGATTTTCATTATTAAATTCGAACCAACGGGAGAATTTAATTTTGGAAAAATAGAGATAAATCCTAGATAATTATGATATTGTTATTTTCTGACCAACGTTGATAATAACAATATTATAATTTTTTAATTGGTGATTTTATGCATTATTTCTATTTCTGCCCAACGGTGATGTAGATTTAATGTATAGATAAAATTGATTTAAATTGTATGTCGTATTTTTGACCAACGTTGGAAATAAGGCATATAATTTTGCTGTTACGTTCTCACTTTATTTGAACTAAATTTTCAGGATGATACAACTTGATGGGTTGTATCAGAGAGATACCCACTCTCAAAGGAGATAATTATGGAGAGTGGAAGAAAAAGATAGACTTAGCGTTTATCTTAGCTGAGGTGGACTGGGTCCTCACTACAGCACGTCCCACTGAGCCTATGGCACCAGTGAGGGATCAAAATGAGGATGATACTGCTTGGCAGAAAAGACAGAGGGATCATGCTCCCTTACAGATGTCTTATGGTCTTGATCATAAGAAATGGACCACAGCCAACAAGAAATGTATGGCTGTGATAAAGAACACAATTAAGCCTGCAATTGTGGGCTCAATTGCAGAGTGTGACACTGTCACAGAGTACTTTGATAAAATAAAGAGTCAGTTCACTGGCTCTTCAAAGACTTATGCTACACAGCTGATTAAACAGCTTGTGATAGAAAGGTACTCTGGTGGTGGTAGTGGCATAAGAGATCACATACTGAGGATGAGTAACTTGGCATCCAAGCTTAAACCAATGGATTTGGCTCTCAAGGATGAGTTCCTTATTCATTTGGTTTTTGCTTCCTTGCCGAAAGAGTTTAACACTTTTGTTGTCAACTACAATATGCAACCCGAGAAATGGGACTTGGAAAAGTGCATAGCTATGTGTGTGCAAGAGGAGGAAAGAATTAAATCCTCACATGGTGGATCTATCAACTATGTGAAGGATAACAAGAAAAAGAACTTCAACAGTACCTCCTTCTCAAAGAACAAGGGAAAAGCCTCTGTCCATCAGCCTCAACAGAATAAATTTGCTGTAGACAAAGATCAGTGTCTTCACTGCAAGAAGACGGGACACTACAAGAAGAACTGTCCTGATTACTTAAAGATGATAATGGCAAAGAAAGGTGAGAACATTATTACCTTTATAAATGAATGCCTGTATGTGCAATATTCGAAATCCACTTGGTGGATTGACTCAGGAGCAACTGTTCATGTTGCTAATTCCTTACAGGGATTCCGTTCGACGAGGACTACGCAAAGAAACGAAAGATGCATTAAAGTTGCAAATGGAGTCAAAGCTGAAGTTGAAGCCGTTGGCGATCTTTCATTAGAGTTAGCTAATGGCTCCAATCTTTTACTTAGAGATGTCCTTTTTGTTCCCTCTTTACAGAGGAATTTGATTAGTGTTTCAAATTTGGACAAAGATGGTTATGATTGTAATTTTGGAAATGGCAAGTGTGAAATAATGTTTAATAAAGAATGTGTTGGTCTTGCCATCTTACAGAATGAGCTTTATTTGTTATCATTATGTGATGATGTGAATGTCGTATGCGATAATGGGAATGTCGCGTGCGAGAAAGTGATTGAATCCTCGTCTACGAATGTAAACAGAAAACGAAAGAGAACTCTAGATGAGTCGTCAAAATTATGGCACTGTCGTTTAGGCCATATTTCGAGGGGGAGAATAGAAAGACTAGTTAAGAATGATATTATTCCTCCATTAGAGTTCTCAGACTTAGAACAATGCAGAGAATGCATTAAAGGAAAATATGTAAAGAAAATTAAAAAAGACGCTAAAAGAAGCACAGGAGTTCTACAAATTATTCACACAGATATTTGTGGTCCTTTTCCTGTGAAAAGTGTGGATGGATATGACTCGTTCATAACATTCACGAATGATTACTCCCGTTATGGATATATTTATCCAATCAAAGAAAGAAATGAAGCCTTGGATAAATTCAAGATATTTAAGGCTGAAATTGAAAACCAATACGATTTAAAGATTAAGATAGTCCGATCTGATCGTGGAGGGGAGTACTACGGTCGACATACCCCATATGGACAAGTTCCTGGACCTTTTGCAAGGTTTTTACAGGAAAATGGAATAGTGGCCCAGTATTCTACACCGGGCGAACCTCAGCAAAATGGAGTAGCTGAAAGACGCAACCGTACCCTGATGGATATGGTGCGAAGCATGATGAGCTACTCCACACTGCCATTGAGTTTATGGATGGAGGCGTTGAAAACCGCCATTCATATTCTCAACAGAGTGCCTAGTAAGTCGGTGCCCAAAACACCGTATGAGATGTGGACAGGAAGAGTTCCCTCACTAAACCACTTACGTGTGTGGGGGAGTCCTGCTGAGGCTAAAGTATTTAACCCAAACCTTGGGAAGCTTGATCCCAAAACAGTAAGTTGTCATTTCATTGGCTACCCTGAAAAGTCAAAAGGGTTTCGTTTCTACTGTCCAGATAGATATACAAAGTTTGTAGAAACGAGACACGCTGTCTTCTTAGAGGATGAAATGATGAGAGGAAGTATGGTAGCTCGTGAGATTGATCTTGAAGAGAAGCGGGTGTATGCGCCCACTCCGATGATTCAAGAACCATTCTTCACACTACCTGCTGTCGCTGCACCGACGGTGCAAGACACTGTGGTGCCAGCACCTGTTATTGTTCCTCCTGTGGCAACAATGAATGATAATGAAGAACCTGCTTTTCAGGATCCTATAGAACCTATTGCCACAGATGAGGGGGAGCAACAACAGCCTCAAACAGAAGATGTACCAAATGAGGCCCCGAGGAGGTCTCAAAGAGTAAGAAGATCAGCTATTTCTGATGATTATCAGATTTATCATACAGAGGAATTTCAAATGGAGGATGATCCCACCTCATTTGAAGAAGCCATGAGAAGTGAAAATTCCTCAAAATGGCTTGAGGCCATGGAAGAGGAAATGAGGTCCATGAAGACTAATAAAGTCTGGGACTTGAAAATTATTCCTAAAGGAGCCAAAACAGTAGGCTGTAAATGGGTCTACAAGACAAAGCATGACTCCCAAGGGAATGTAGAAAGATACAAAGCGCGACTTGTGGCAAAAGGATTTACGCAAAGAGAAGGGATTGATTACAATGAGACCTTTTCTCCAGTCTCATGTAAAGATTCCTTCAGAATCATAATGGCATTAGTAGCACATTATGATTTAGAGTTACATCAGATGGATGTAAAGACGGCATTTCTTAATGGGGATTTGGAGGAAAATGTTTACATGGCACAACCGAAAGGTTTTGTCGTGGAAGGAAATGAAAGAATGGGATGCCGCCTAAAGAAATCAATATATGGGTTAAAGCAAACTTCAAGACAAGACAGTGGTACTTGAAGTTTGACAGTACAATAAGAAAATTTGGGTTTAAAGAAAATGTAGAGGACAACTGTATTTATGCAAAGTTTAAAGATGGGAAGTTTATCTTCCTAATCCTGTATGTGGATGATATCCTACTAGCTAGTAGTGATGTTAGTCTGCTACTGGAGACAAAGAAGTTTTTGTCCTCAAACTTTGATATGAAAGATCTTGGTGAAGCTTCGTTCGTTCTAGGGATCGAAATTCACCGGGATAGAAACAAGGGGACATTGGGACTGTCACAAAAGACATACATAGAGAAAGTCTTAAAGAAATTTGGGATGCATAAATGTAGTCCTTCACCTGCACCTATAGTCAAGGGCGACATATATGGGGATTTTCAATGCCCTAGGAACCAGTATGAGATCGATCAAATGAAAGCGGTTCCATATGCTTCAACTGTCGGAAGCTTAAAGTATGCTCAAGTGTGCACACGTCCTGACTTAGCATTTGTTACCGGGTTACTTGGCAGATTCCAGAGCAATCCTGGAATAGAACATTGGAAATTGATAAAGAAAGTCTTGCGTTATTTGCAAGGAACAAAAGGCCTCATGATGACATACAGAAGATCAGATTTACTCCATATAGTGGGGTATACAGATTCTGATTTTGCAGGAGATGATAGAAAGTCTACATCCGGATATGTGTTCACTCTCGCAGGAGGAGCTATATCGTGGAAAAACTCAAAGCAAACCGTCACTACATCGTCCACAATGTATGCCGAGTTTGTAGCATGTTATGAGGCTACGGGGCAGGTGAACTGGCTAAAGAAGTTCATACCCGGTTTGAAAGTGGTTGACGACATCAATAGACCACTTAAGTTGTACTGCGATAATGAACCCGCAGTAACGTATGCCCACAACAATAAGTCAAGTGGTGCTGCCAAACACATTGACATAAAAGTACTATGTTGTGAAAGATAAAGTTCGGGATCAAATTATAAGTCTTGAGCATATAAGTACCGCAAAGATGCTAGCGGATCCGCTTACTAAAGGCTTACCACCCAACGTGTTCAGAGAACATGTAGCCGGCATGGGTTTAAGGGAAAGCCTATGATTCCTGGATTAAAAGATGGCCCAAAAGATTAAAGTAACTATTTCAGAACAGAGAGGTGTATTGTAGCTGTTAAATCTATCGGCGATTGACCGTGACGATGAGACATGCTCTATGCACTAATCTGTGATGGAATGAGTAAAGTCAAAAGTAATTAAAGTTAAAGTATAGAGGAGATCAAGGGGGAGAATGTTGGATTGATCTCTCTCCCAATTAGCCCAACGGCTAATCGAGGCCTTGATCCGCGCCCTGATCGGGGGCGCCCAGCCCATCTATTAGTTGGTGGGCCCCCGTCGCGCTACGCAATATATAAAGGGGTGGGGGCCGGCGGCTCTAGTTACGAGGTTGGCCTGAGCCGTACATCCCCACCGACACACAAACCCTAGACCGATCTAGAGGGGGCGCAGTCAGCGACGGGAAGCTTCACCGGTTCTACGCCGCCGCCGTCGCCATCGTCCTCTTCTCCGACCGTCGCTGCCCGTGCGCAGACTTCACCGCCGAACCTGCGATGGCTAGCTCCTCCTCCACGCAATCAGACGGTCGGTACCCTCTCCCTCTCTCCCTTCCCTCTCAGATCTAGGTTCCCCAAGCGCAAAGAGAATCCCAACATTCTTAATACGAAGATATGCATCTAATTGTTTCTAATATGAAGATATGTATATAATTATTTCTAATCCGACCGCTACAGTGTATGTAGTACTGTTCACATACTACAGTATGTATGGTACTGTTTATGTGCTACAGCGCTCGCCTCGCCAGATCTTGGGCCATTAACAGCAACTGAGAGATTTATGGAGCACTCAGCTTGACAAGGTTCTGAATGATAGAAACGGTGAGCCTGGACGAGGTGGAAAGAGAAACAGTGAGAAAGATTCCTTTACTTCCTAAGTTGTCATACATCGTGGATGGGGGGCTGGCATTTGCTCATCGCTGGCTGGCTGGCAATGAGATCCTCAGATTGGCGACAGGAGCAATTCCTGGTACACGTGACTATGATAAACATCAGTGCATGGATGAATCTCCTGTCTCCTCAAGTTCAACACCATGTATATGGCCGGTGACGTGAGCCTGCTTGTACTTAACTAATGTATAGTTGAAGTATGTTTCTCCATAGGTACGTGCATACTAAGTGTTATCCAGTTCCTTCACTGACTTGAGCCTGTCTTGTTAGGTTCTGTAAAGAATTTGTCTTGTTTTGTATTCTTTGCCTGTAATTATATCCCCTTTCGTTCTCCAAATAGGCAAGTTGCATTAACTATGTATTATCCCCATGGTTTACGAAAAGCTTCTGCCAATGGCACTTCACTGATTGTTGTGAACAGAATATAAAAACGTAAGGTATTCAGTAGAAGGAAAAAAGTCACCACGAAGCCTATGTGCTAGTGCCTAATTTTAGCTTGCTGCAACTGGCTGAAGTAATATTGTTTGTACTGAAAATTAAGATTCGTTAAAGAGAGGATAAATAGAAAATTATCGAAACAAGAATTTGAATATTTCTTCTGAGTGCGTTTTTGTTTCTTTACTAACTTATAATGCAATAAAAAAATGGAATTTTTGGGAATTCTCTAGCTCAAGGAAGTTGGCTCAAGCTTTCAAGTTGTTTACTCGTTATATCTAAAGTTGGTTCTTAATCCTAAAGTTTTCCTGAGCCATAGATTAAGAAAATAGTTGTATGGGCTTGTGCCCATTTGTCATTGCTGCAGCCAGTGGTATTTTTGGTACTGAAACTTTCCAGTGCTATGGATGAATACAAAGACACATTAGGATTTAGGTAGCCGTTCTGCTATTATATACTTCATTTCAGGGGCGAGGCCACACCCCTGACAGTGTAGGCTTTAGTCCGGGGTGTGAAAAAAATATCTAGTATACAGCCCGAGTAAATTCAGTCCAGCCTGGATAACATTTTCTTGATTCGGCCCAGATAGTCTAGATCATTCCACTACTGAGCTCGGGACATAATTAAATTCTGACTCCGCCACTGCTTCATTTTGCACATAGCAGCCAAGGACATGAAGGTACGAAAGGAAAAGAAAAGCTTAATGCTGACGCTGCAAAAGATTGGTAGACAGCAGATCTAAAAGTAAAACTATAATGGGATTAAAGAATAAGCCACCAAGCACCATTAAAATAAGTCCTAGGTTCCCTAATTGGCAGTGGTGAAGCTTATCGTGCTCCTTCACTATTTAGAAACATTTCTAGGTGTACTACGATAATCTAGGCAAGGTAATTTACATAAAGGAAAAATTTTAGGCTGTGCTTCAGTGCAGTTGGCCTGGCCGTGATCAATATATGCTAGTCTAAAATGGACGTCTTGTTAAAATTGTGATATCTTTGCTATATTTATGGCAGAAAATGACGACATAGAGGAGAACAACCTTGCAAATTATATTATCCTTCTCCTTCATCTCTGAAGTTTGAACAAAGCCAACACTATAGCACATAGTTTGGAACATATTAGTTCATAGAAAGCAACTAATGCACTTCTGAGGGAAATTACTATGGTTATGACATATTATCTCCTTTTCAAAAGTTTTGTCCTCAAAAGGCAATCTATACTTTTTCCTTAACAAGTTGGTTCCTAGTAATGTCTGACAGTGCAAACTGCAGAATTCAACTAACTAATTGCTTCATCTATCACCAATTTTCCAAACTCATCACTGTTGTCCAAAAACTGAAAGCTGATGATGAAACGCACAGGCAACTATACACACACTTCCACTCTTATCACCTATCAGCATATCATCTTCCAATCAGCCACTTATCTAATTTCGGGAAGAATGTATAGTTAGAAAAATGAATAAAAGAAAAGAACAATATTGGCAAACTTTGGTGAGTTGTGCTGATCTTTTTTTTTTTGAGTAGATAGGTATTGCCATAAAAATCCGGTTTGTTATGACCTTCGCATTTACTTTGCTTCGAGAACTTCAGAAGAATCTGTTGTTGTACCTTCACATCTTCGAAAATGATCTTCCAAAGGATACCATGGAACCATGATTGTTGGCTTATTGTTTTCTTTGGTGTGGCAACACATTGAGAGATACATTCTTCCCCCAAAAGATTTAGTAGAAAATTGTTCATTTATATTTATACGTTGATAATAGGCATCTTCTTTTCAACTTCTACAAGCTATTTTTAGTATTTCTACAGTAACTAACTTTCAAACAGATTGTTTTTTAAGACGTGTTCTACAAGTTAATTGTAGTACAGACTATATCAACTTTATTTATATCGGCTAAACCCACACATAAGTTATCTGTATCTCCGGATTCTCTCTCATGATACGCCAAAAGTCATAAAGACACAACCATAAATCATAAGTTGAAGTAAAAAAGAACATGCCCAATAGGTTTTATTGTACGTGTGTTTGGAAGATTGCAACGCTTTATTATCACAATTCAGCATCATAATTACTTCTATAGCATCGAAGATTAATCACTTGCTGCATACACAATATAGTATTGTACACTATACTAGTTTATCCCATTTAGTATTGATGCTCTCGATGTGGTTATGCTCCGTATAGAATAACCACATGTCTGACAGAAGTTTGCCTCTTTGTCAACTTGCAATGTTGATAACCACATCTTTGTGAGTTTCTTCAGGGTTTTTGAAGCGGGCAAGTCGCGCTAGGCTATCAACGGATTCTGCAATTTTCTTTGTTTGTGTAACCAAGTCTGAGAGAAGTGATGCAGTAACGGCCACATGCATCACTTGCAACAGAGCGGCATCCTCTGATAATTTGCTTCTGACGCCTTTTGCAGCTTTGATGGCTGCAGCCATGGCGTTGTTGGCTGGAGATGGTACGGTCATCGTTCGAATTGCTGTTGCGAGCTCTCTGAGCGTCTTAGCAGAGTGCGAGCTCATTTCACGGCATGCTGTTCGAACCTTAAAGGATAGCTCTGGATTGGCTTCAGGATACTGTGATCAGGAAAATGCTGTTGGTCACTTACTTGGTTCCATAGTCTTTTTTATGATGAAATGGAGAGAATTTGCAATTACCTGATATTTTGTGTGTGTGATGACATAGGAAGCCAGAGCCTCCATGGAAGAAGCGCACTGGCGGCAAAGAGCTCCGAACTTCTGGTACTGGCTCCATGGGTGTCGGAAGCTGAATTTGCCATGACCAGGCTCCCATTTGGCAAAAGTGCACTGCAGTATTGGGAATAATATTACACAAACTGCAATGCTTGTACGAGCTATCTTTTTTAGAGGTGTTTGTAATTGTATGTGCTTTGGCACTAAGCATAGAGTATATTATCTGAAAGTAAGCCTACCAGAGAGTCCTCAGTGGCCTTCGAATTGAGGACGCTCTTGTACACTTGAAGGAAGGCTTTTCCCTCCAAATTCTCACTCGTAGCGTTTTCTCCAAAACATTCAGATTCCATTCCTGCATACATGTACAAAGTTTTCAGTTTCCACTCTGGAATCTGTTTAGGTCTATGTATGTAACTAGTATACTATATGATACATTTTACTACTATTTCCATTTCGTAAGTTCCTTTTCCGGAATGAATTATGCCGGCATAGATCGATGCCATTATATGGCAATCGGTTGGTCCCAGGTTTATCAGCAAATTTGGTCAGTTGTTCGTTGGTTGTCAGTAATTCTGTCCAAATTCTTCTGCACATGGTGCACATATGGCTACAAGTGCTACTGCTCTGTATCAACTATGAAGCTGCTCCAGAGTACATGTATGACTAGGGAGAGGTATGATTTGTCCAACCACTAGGAAGAGTGAAAAAGGTAGAACCCACTTGTTTTTTTGAGGCACAGAGTTTATTGTTCCTTTGGAGTCAAGCCTTCTATTTGATATTAACCCGCATCAAGTTGCATTCGTAAAGTAGGACAAAGTTACAATAATATTAGTTAAACCAGAATGACATAAAAGTGCGCGAATCTTTGTCATGGAATACGGGCTTGTTTGGTTGGCCCCTGAGCTTTACGCCTGGCAAAAAATGGTGTGAAGATAGCCTGGTATTCTGCAGTATTTGGTCGGAAGCCCTGAGGCTGATAGATGACAACAGAGATGGTGGATTGAAGATAGGGACCATGGATCGAGTCGTCTGAGAGGTTGGGCCTGAGTGCGAGCCAGGTCCAACCAAACATCATCCCGGCGAGCTCCCGGCTGCGTCCTGGCCAAGCGCGCGCGGCCAGGGCGCGAACCAAACGCGACCTACTGAGTTACTGACGAGGCCCTAAAAAAAAATCAATTTTCTGCTCCGTACCTTCAAGGAACTGTGCCAGCTTGTCGAGGTTGCCGGCGGCGAGCTTGTGGAGGTCCTCGCCGGCCCAGACTGGGAAGACGAAGATGGTGATGCAGAGGCAGGTGAAGACGCCGACGACGATGGTGGAGAACCGCTGGTGCGCGAGCTGGATGAGCTCCTCGACGCGGTAGCTCGACACGGCCACCAGGCTGAAGGTCAGTATGAAGATGGTCACGCCGTAGTCGTACCGCGCCTTGATCTCCGGGATGAAGCGCGAGAACGTCGCCGCCGACGCTGCAGTGCCACGAATATATAACCAGCGCGCGGTAAGCAAGCGTCGTCGTTAGCTATGTACATGTACTAGTTCTCTTGTCGTTTCAAAAAGTAGGTGCATGTAGGCTAGCTCCTGCTTTTGCATGGCAACATGTGGCACATGGCAAGTACTACCTTGTACTTTATGGTCTCTTTTTTTAGAGGGGGAGAATTTTTTTGGAGGGGAGTGAAATTTTTTTGGAAGGGACGGAGAGAATTTGTGGCCTTTGGATCTCTAATCTAACGGTCACAAATCTGGATGATAGTTAGAAAGAAAATATTCGGATGATGTTTATCAATATCCTACTTTATGATGGGTTTCTGGTCCTATGTTTGATAGACTAGAGACAACGAAAAGGGTGCTAAACAGGCATGCATGTCTACCTAGTAAGAAGACGAACACGGCGAGCAGTATGGGCTCTCCCTGCGCACCACAGCGGTTAGCTAACTGATGAGCTCCGACGGCGATGAACCCAGCCACCAGCGTTGCGAAAGCTCTATTCAAGCCTTTGCTTAGCGTGCCACCTGTCACACAGATACACATCAGACATGCATACGTACTGATCCATAGTATCATATACATCTATACACATACGTACGTATGCGTATATAAACACACATATATATCTTCACCTACGACTTTATCACACGCACGTACCGACAGTGTACTCCATGACGACGACGACGGTGAGCACGGCCCACAGGGTGGAGACCCCGAAGCCTTTGAACAGCGGTGTGACGTAGTAGAGGATGGACACCAGCGTGAGCGCCAGGCCGACCTTGAGCGAGTGCGCCACGCGCCTCGGGTCGTCCCTGGCGATCCTGGCCACCTTCCCGGCGAACCCTACCACCCAACGCCCGAGCCTGTCGAGCAGAGAGCGCACCCGCAGCCAGCACCTCGCGAAGACGCCATTGCCGTTCATCTCACCGTCGTTGCTCATCTCTCTCTGATGATCAACCTCCATGGCAGAACGATGGCGATGCAAGCGTAGAGAGAGAGATAAGTTGTCTATCTAGTACGCGTCTTGGTTGTGAAGTTAGGCAAGCTATGGAAGCATGGGACAGATGGCTGGCGCAGGAGGGTTTATATATATATAAGCCGAGGAGAGCGCCAGCTGCGTGAGGCGCTAGCTTTTTTTTTTGAAGTATTGTAATGGGACAGACAGGACAGTGGAACAAAAGCATCGCATGGCGACTTTTTCGGAGAATATGACTTGGGATTTTCCTTCTTGTTGTGTTTTGTTTCGTCTTGTTCTCGTTGTTGTTGTCACTACTCGGTTTAAAAGAAAACGACTTCGGAGAGTACTGTTGTGGACTAGCTGCAAGGGTCAGTGATCTGAGGAAATGTGAAGTCGAGTGGGTTTCAGCTGTGTCATGCGTTCAAACATGCAGAACTTTTACTACTGTCTGCTTGGATCATTTGAAGAGGTGTTGGATTCTTTCTGCTTTTTTGTGTGTGTGTGTGTTGTAGGTGACCTAGAAGATCTGGATCGATCTTCTGTCATCAATTTGCAATTCTTTTTTACAACCATCTTTTGTGGTTCATGTTTATGCATGTGTTGTTGAGTAAGATTCGCTAGTTCTGTAGCTCGTAACACATCACTTGTGTAATTAGTTTAGCGATTTTTCTGCTTAATTTTGACTTACATATTCACGTGGAAAATTGTCGGATGAGGTAAAATGCAACTTGTTCTTGCCTTTCGAAGGTACGCAGGACTTTCTTATGCTGACTCATGATCCGTTAACGATACTATGTCCACCACTCCCTGACTTCTGATCAATCGCCAAGATAGTGCTCCAACTAGCTTTTAATTTAATTTTTTGGTTGCGACTTTTCGCTTTTAGTTGAAATTGTACTTTAGCGGCTGTTAGCTTTTTCTTTAAATTTTTTTAAAAAATTGTTATATCATTACAGATAATACAAAGAAGTAAGAAAAAAGAAAAGGCAAAAAATCAAAATATCTAAAAAAAACAAAATAAGCCGAAATTAAAGCAAGTGGCTTCTAGCTTAAATATGTCGAAAGCTAAAAATTTCAGAAACTAAAACCGTTTAAAGCGGAGCTAAGCAATGCCAAAGTATTTTTTTTCTTTAAAAAAAAACTTCTTTTGCATTTGTGATATGTAAAGCAACTATTGCATCATTTAAAAAACGAAAAGGGATTTCGTGACTTGCTGTATACCCCATTTCCAGCTATCAAGATGTGGCCTGACTTATCAATATATACCTTTCTGAAATTTTAGGTAGATCTCAACTATAGCTTGTCACATTGAATTCCATAAACGCTCTAGTCCAAGCACGCACTTCTATTTTCTGACACTCCGAAATTTATGAACTTGTTCAATGCATGTGGACAGATTTATCGTCTTTTCATCCTTCGTCAAACTCTTTCTCCACGGCTGGGCTGATCACCACCGTTTGCTTCTTTAAGTACGTAATTTCCCTTTCAACTCTTGCCCTGCATTTTGTGATCGAAAAACCACTCAAGAGTCTCAGATGCAACCAGATCCACAGATTCAGACTAGTGCAATGTTTGGTGTTGTATTTTGTTATCTAGTCAGATCCAATTGCTATTTGTCTTGCTGACCGTTTAAAGAGTCCGATCATTATTCATTCAAAGCGATGAGAATTGGTTAGAGGTTATAATTGGAATCACTAAAGGACTCTGTGCCGAATAGGACCGTTCATTTCTCCGTTAGGACTATTGTTTACTAGCATATGTATATATCATGTAGTCATATAGTTAAGTTACGCGAAGTTTTTTGTGCTTATAATATCTGATTTGTTGGATCATGTGGTTATGTTTAGGATATTTTGGTGATGAATAATTGACAATGGTTAATTTGTTATGATGAATAATTGGTGATTTTGTTTAGCGATGTTATGTGAGGTGTGTGGTGCGTGTGTGAACTGATGTTGGTCAAGTTAGGATGAGCTTGTGCCGGAAAAATATTCTTTGGTCTTTGCATGTGCAGGTTGAGCATGGAGATGATCATGATCGGTGACGAGGTGTACCGGGACTAGGATGGGGAAATCCGAGGTTCGGACGGTTAAGGAGGTCACGAGATGGTCGGGCTCATACTTGGGGCGTATGGAGATTAAAGGTAGATGATACGTGGAGAAGCTACGGGAGGTGCGGTCCTGGAGGCTTCGACACGTGACGCGTTAGAAAAGTCGGGAGTGTGAAAAACCCGTGTTAGGAAGGGTTTCGGGTCCCTTGAAAATTAGTGGGCCAAAAGTCTAGTTGAGGTAAAAAGGTCCAGACCTAGTTGGAGTTGGATTATGATTCTGAGTAGAGATTGAATAGGATTCTGAGTTGGATTAGGATTCTAAGTAGAGTTTGAATAGGATTCGTAGTTGGCTGCATAAAAAGAACGAAGCGCAAGGAGAAAAAATTGAGCCGTGGAGAAGAAAATATACGTGACTTTGGGACCGCGCAGTACGAGTGAACAAAAAAGGCGTGGCGCTTGATATGAAGATACTCTGATGGATGGATGGATGGATGAATAGTGCCCGTGGTTTTTGAATAAAGTTTGTGAGTTTTTTAATTCGCATCTATTATCTTTTTTCTTGGTTTTTTGATTCTTATAAATTCTCCATGCATTGATCTATGTCTAGATATTTTTGTTGCTTACATACATGAATTAGTTTTAATTAAAAATTGATTGGAAGATTGAGCAAAAACATGCACGTTTCGCTGATGGATCGGAAGTTTTTGCTGCTACAGTAACTGCTACAGTAAAATCATAAAAATCTGTTTTTTTGTTATTTCTGGTTTTTTAAACAATTAAAAGGTAGAAAATTTAAAATTAAAAAGTTTCCACTGTGTGTTGTAATCATTCACCCCGTCTGATTGCTATCAACGATCCTATATGATTATATAGTAAATTTTGTCTTCGTATATCCGTTGTTTTTTCCTTAAAGTCTTTCACGTTAAATTTGAGTCTCCTATTCTCTGAATTATTTATTTTTGCCATACGTTCTGTAACAGTTCAGACTTGTAGCCTACATAAAGAAATAATATATGCTTGATTGCAATTCGGCGGTTCTGTCACTCAGTTCAGGCTAGCTTCTTGGTGCAGCTAGCTAGAATCACTCCAAGTGAACCGAAGTACAATTCACCTATCGCTCAAAAGCTCAACCTTTTCGATCGATACGATATGCTCGAAACAGTTGGCACACACAAGCACGGAGTCTGAAGCTCTTGCTGGCGATACAGGAAACAGCAACGCTCCGCCGTTTGTTTCGCCATTCTCCTCGGTAATAATCTCCTTATCCTCGTTGATGCAACTTCGATTCAGTTTCACATCCACGCAATCTCGCTGTACGAGAGGTGTTGGATAATATAATCAGAGAACAAGACGGGAGCATGTGAATAACTGTTTCATCAGTAACCAGGACGACGTAATATGACACAATATTCAGAGAAAATGTGCTAACATGCTCCCAAAGGTTCCAAGTGCGCCTACCTGTGGTCTCTGAGGATCCCAGAAATCTCACTAGCTAGTGGGCTTTGTCTAAAGCAAAATCATTACTGCATTATCTACTGACCATTCACTTCTTTTCTTTTTCCATTTGGTCGAAGTAAAATTTGCCGCGAAAGCAAAAGATGACTCTGGTATGCACATTGGCATCTGAAAAGAACGCGTTTCTGCCTTGCATGTGCAATTGCAAGTAGCTGGTGACATTAGAGGGGACGTTGGTATTGGCTGCGGCCGATGATTTTTGGTTTCAACTAATAGCTTTTGATTGAAAATAATTAATGGGTGAAAGAAGTGACTTTTAGAAAAACAAGGGAAAGTAAGGGATAGATGTGTACATGAAATAGAATCGAGATGAGTGGGGTGTGTGATGCTCCCGTGAACTTCTGCCTTATCTTCGGAACGAGGCGAGAGTGAGAGGAGTGAGAAAATCGCTTTAAAAAATTAGATATTTATATTATCTTTTGATCTTTCTAATCAAAAGTCAATATAAACATCTATACTTAATTCGTAGGCGCAACATGCGATAGTGGAATTATGGAAGGCGCCGCGAAGCTGAGAAAAGTGGGCTTAGTGGATTTGCTTTTATGGACAGAAAAGGAGCCTTTTCGACATTGATAGTGCTGTTCTCTGACTTAATCTTGGAGGATCATGCAGACATGCAGTCATGGTCTGTGTAATTGTGAGCACTCACCGTACATCTCTGTCCTATGAACTTTGCCGTACTTCTAGGGCCATCGTTTTTCGGCGGTGGAATCCGGCTCTTGCAGCTCACCATTCTCTCATGCCCCTTTCTGCCTGTCATTCCCTCATCTGTTAGAAGAGTTTCTGCTTTCTGTAGGGAGCAAAACATTCTGCCGAGGATATGGGCTGTGCATGCTCTGGAAAAAAGAAGGGCCATGCTCGGTTTTGACGGCTGCATGCACTTGTTAATTAGGTCAGCCAGGCTAGGTGTGGTTTGCACACCATGCAGTGCACTCTGGAAAAACTATCTAGGGGAACTAGGGACCAGATGCCACGACGGCCATTCTCCTCCCTTAATTTTCTTATCAAGAGAAGCTCACCGCCGTCGAATTTGTGATTATTTTTTCACACCAAGAAACACGCAGCCTCACCTGTTCTTGAAACCAGAACCGTGCGTGGTACGGAAAACCTACAACAAAAAAACTTAAAAGTTTCCGACAAGAAGATGTGGTCGCGGTACGGAGGAGAAACTCGACCAAGACCTCCACTAGATCTCGCATCGCCACCAACATGGTCGAATCGGAGCTCCGTGACAGGGTATTCGAATTTTACCTCAAATTCAGTCACAGTTCACCTTTCAATCCTCTTCTTTCCAACAAAAGCTTTCTTGGATTTTGTACCGCGAGCATTGTTCCTTGCGAGATTGAGCCGAACTGTACAAAGTACACGGGCTAACGCTAAACTAGGAGTGCAAAACTAGGTAGGTTTTTGGATATCAAGTAAAGGGATCAAATTCTCTCTCCTGTAGGAAGTTACTGGCAACTATGAAAAAGAAGTTGTTTTAGGCTTGAAATTTTTGTACGAATAACCCATTTTTTATTCGAAAATACAGAAATATACCCACGACAAAATTTTTTACACAAATAGGCTCGAGTCGCCAAAGCATTGGACGATTTACGCTTGTCGCCCCACCAAAAAGCGACTTATAAAGAATCTGGTAACCGTTGGGCGATTAAATGCAATCGCCTCCCCGTTAAGCGATTCAATTGAATCGCCCCCCGTTCGGCGACATAAAGAAGAGTCGCCCAACGCGGGGGGGGGGGGGGGGGGGCGACTGCATGTGAATACAGCCCGACAGCCAAGCCCCTTTTCTTCCCCATGCCTGCTCGCCATTGAGTCTCCGCCGCGCGAGGTAGACAGAGCAGAAGAGAGGAAGGAAGAGGAGGAGGAGAGGGGAAGAAGAGAAGAGAAGGAGAGGGAGAGGAGAGGGAAGAAGAGAAGGAGAGGGGGAGGAGAGGGAAGAAGAGAAGGAGAGGGAGAAGAGGAGAAGCCGCGGGATTTGCAGATATTTTCCTAATTTTAGAAAATTTGTTTAGATAAATTTAGTTTAGAAAATCTAGTGTAGATATTTAGTTTAGATATTTAGTTTAGAAAATTAGTTTAGATATTTAGTTTAGAAAATCTAGTTTAGAACATTAAATTTAGAAATGTAGATGCAGTTTACAAATTTAGATGTACAAATTTAAATGTAGAAAAATATAGTTTTTTGTATAATATTTGTAATGCATTATTGTGGAAAATTTACTTTACAAAATTTGTTTAGATAAATTTAGTTTAGAAAATGTAGTGTAGATATAATGTTGACAAATTTAGTTTAGATATTTAGTTGAGATATTTAGTTTAGAAAATTAGCTTAGATATTTAGTTTAGAAAATCTAGTTTAGAACATTAAATTTAGAAATGTAGATGCAGTTTACAATTTTAGATGTACAAATTTAAATGTAGAAAAATATATTTTTTGTATAATATTTGTAATGTATTATTGTGGAAAATTTACTTTAGAAATTTATTGTAGATCATTCAATGTACAAATGTAGATGCAATTTACAAAATTGAAATGAAGAAAATTTAAATGTAGAAAATTGTTGTGTCGAAAATTTGTATACTATTTTTCATGTATTATTGTAGAAAATGTAGTGTACAAATTTACATTTAGATAATTTTACAGTTATGGCGGGTGACTGGCAGTACACGCTGTTGGATGAGCACTTGGACCGCGTGCACCGCGCTTCCCGTCGTACGCCGCCACCGGGGAGCACGGACGAGTCGACTGAGCTGGGAGTGGTCCGGACACGCACACCTCGTGTGGCCTGGGGACTCGACCCCCGTTGGACTGCCAGGTTTGCACTACGCCAACGTTTTAGTATTACCATAAAAATATTTAATGCCGACCTTCACTTTATTTGCAGGCTGCGGGATGCCGGATTTCTCCCTCTTGCCCGGATGGTGCAGGCCACGGATGAGGACGGAGGTGCCTTGGCCGGGGAGGGGGACGAGGCTGGAGTGGAGCGATCACGACGCTTCCCGTTCGACCGTTCCCTGCTGACGACTTTGGTGGACCGTTGGCGGCCCGAGACGCACACTTTCCATCTACCAGTCGGGGAGATGGCGCCGACCCTGCAGGACGTGTCCGTACTCCTTGGCCTTCCGGTCGCGGGAGACGCTGCCTTCCTACCGGAGGCTGCCGCCGAGTGGCGCGATGACCTGCTCGGCAGATTCCAGGGGGTCCTTCCACCGGCCGATCAGCACCACATCTTCGACGAGAGGCAGAAGCATGGACCGACGCTGAGGTGGCTGGCACAGTACCGGGTACGTGGTGTTTCAAGTCGATCGCGTCTTCGAAACTCTTATTTGTGCAATTACATACTAATAAAAACTTGTTCGCATTCAGGTTGAGCGCATGGTTGCAGATGCTGACGATTACCAGGTCGGGCGCCACCTGGAGGCTTACTTGCTGTGGCAGTTTGGTTGGGTGCTCTTCACCACCAGCCACGGCAACACCGTTGACGCGCGCCTTATCGCTTATGCGAGGGCAATTGCGGACGGCGAGGCCGTCCAGATCAGCTGGGGATCGGCCGCACTTGCCGCGACGTACCGCGGCCTGTGCGATGCGTGCACGAGGATTAAGGCGAACTCGATCCTCACGGGATGTCCCCTACTGCTGCAGTTGTGGTCGTTCGAGCGCTTCAGTCTCGGACGACCTGTACTAGACGACATGGGTCCCTACGGGGCCGAGATGTACCCGGGGGGAGACATCGACCGGCCGACGATGGGTTCTATTTGGTGTCGTCGACGAGTGAGTTTTATTTTATCGTAGTCAACTTATTAACGATCGTCGTACTAAAATAATTTGCCTTTCTTGCAGGTACAGTTCGCGCACGTGCAGGTCACGCGGGCGTACCACCCCTTCGTGGAGCAGTTGGACCGCCTCGCAGACTCCGACGTGCGATGGGAGCCTTACGCAGCGGAGGCAGTGCAGGCCCGTGCTCCTGACGGGCTGTCTGCACTGTGCTGGCGTGACCAGGCTTTCTGGCTGACCCGCCGGAAGCTCGTGTACGGCATCTACGTGGAGGACTACGCACCGCAGCGAGTCATGCGGCAGTTTGGGCTGCGGCAGGCACTTCCTGTACCAGTCGGGCCGCCGATTCCGCCGCGCGTGCACGCGTGAGTGATCGCTTCTGATATTTTTGTACGTACTTACTATTGTGATCGCAAGTACTTACATTACGTAATGGTTCCATAAACAGGCACAACACGAAGGGCGTCAAGAAAGGCACGGACTGGTCCAGGAGGATGCAGCCCTGGATTGCGCAGTGGGAGGGTGCGCTGGATGACCGCGTGGAGGAGGACCGGCCATACGACATAGCCGACTACGCGGAGTACCTCATCTGGTACCAGGGCGGACTCGTACCAGGCTGGTACATGTCGTTGACCCACCTACCCCACACGTCGCCGCACCGACAGACGCGTACCCTGCGCACTTCGCACGCGACGTTCACATCGCGGTACGTAATTTGTAATTTCAAAAATTCTCAAATGGCAATATCGTTTCGATGATGGACCATTCTATGTCTTTTTGTCCAGGCTGACGTCGGTGCCGCGATGTGGTCGGAGTCCTCCGCACTAGTGCAGAGGTGGGGCACAGGTGGGGAGTTGACCCGCGAGGAGGCCGTCAGCTTTGCGCGACGGATGGAGGCAGGGTGTAGACGTATCGTCAGCCTACTGTCCTGCACGAGGCTACCGGTGGTCTCCACACCTACGGCCAGTGCACCCCGACCACCAGTGCCACCCCGACCAGCGTGGCACTACTCCGGAGGTAGTACGTGGACACGTCCACCTCCCCCGGAGCAGCCAGGGAGTTCTACGTGGACATGTCCACCTCCCCCGGACCAGCCAGGGAGTTCTGCTTGGTCACGGCCTCATACACCTACGTACATCCCCGGCTTCCACACGGATGATTTCATGGCGCCATGTACGGGTACGCATCGTCCGAGCTTGTTTTTATCCTAAGACGACATGCAACGAACTAATGATATTACTATTGCAGGTCCTTACCAGCAGCAGGGACGCTTCTCCCCGGGCCACATCGAGGTGGACCAGTTTTTTGCGGACTGGCCTGGGCCGTCCTCCGACGCAGCACCGGAGGTTCTCTCCGGCAGTGGCCTCCCCGGTGCACCGGAGGCCACACAGCCGGAGGTGCAGGTGACTCCACCGGCGCAGTCGCAGGTGCGAAACCCACCTGATCGTTTTACTTTTTTGGACCCTCGTCACCCGCCACCTCGTAATCCGTTGCACCGGAGGACGGCCAAGCGGGGCCGTATGGCAGGACGCGGGCGCGGTGATGGAGCACCTTAGGGTGGGGAGTGAGGGGTGTATGTCATGCATGTAATGGATAAATACGCGGCATGTTACTGCGTTATATTATAAAGTTCATTTAAATTCAAACAATGCTATTATCACTTCTTTTCGTATAGAAAATTATTTCTATATCAAGTAATGTGACAAATATTAAATACCAGTTCTTGTGTGACTTAACAGTATATGTGACTATACCACATTTTTTACGAGTTTCAAATTACAAAATTCACAAAACCCTTAATAGGATCCATGCAGTCGCCTAGAGGTAGATTGGCGAGCAGGCGTGGGGAAGAAAAGAGGGCTTGGCCGTCGGGCTGTATTCACATGCAGTCGCCCCCCCGTTAAGCGACTCTTCTTTATGTCGCCGAACGGGGGGCGATTCAATTGAATCGCTTAACGGGGAGGCGATTGCATTTAATCGCCCAACGGTTACCAGATTCTTTATAAGTCACTTTTTGGTGGGGCGACAAGCGTAAATCGCCTAATGCTTTGGCGACTCGAGCCTATTTGTGTAAAAAAATTTGTCGCGGGTGTATTTCTGTATTTTCGAATAAAAAATGGGTTATCCGTACAGAAATTTCTTTTAGGCTTCACTCGTTTCAGTTCCAGTTTCTATCTTTTGGCTTATTTTTCACTATTTATAAATTTCATCTTTTTCTGAACTTTTGGTCTTTTTGAAACTTTTTACCGGTTCTTTTTCCCGTATTCATTTGCATTGTCCGTGATGAGCTAGTTTTTTATATTTTTAAATTTTTGAAAATTTAATTACGCCAAATAAACCACCTTTTACAGTGAAATTTCAGTCGTTATAGTGTAATTTCAGCCATAAGTAGCCTAACTGAGCAGAGCCTTAGAGCTACCTGCTCGGCTGCTCCGACTGAACCATATCCGGATCGAAACAACTCGAGATTTGGGCCATTCAAAAGAGCCATGGTTGTTATCTTTTAGGCGCGGTTTTTAATTTAAGTAATATTGTTGTAGCAGCTATTAATTTTTTCTAAGAAAGAAAATAAATAAAAATTAAAAAAACATCGGTATATCTTTGTAAATATTGCAAAAAAAAATGAGAGAGAGAGAAAAGCCACGTTAAAGGCTTTTGATTTGAAACCAGAAACCAAGCTTCAGAAAACAAATGACAAGAGTTTGGAAAGAGCCTCGATGCTCCCTTATCTCTTGCGGTGCTCGCGAGTCACGATGTCGCGAGAGGTCAGGGAAATGGGACCACGCAATCGGCTCAAACCATCCATCTGGATATACCACACTACTCTTAGGGTCTGTTTGGCTACGGCCGTGGCTTATAGCTTTTAGTTGAAAATTTTAAATTTTGGCAATTTACAGTATATATTACGGAGAGAGATACTTACTTGCGATTTTGGCTGGTACAGATGTTAGGCTTTTAACGTGTACATCGTTTAACTTGTAGACCCCGTCTTGAAAAAAAAATACTCCGTTTGAAAGTTAGGTACTGTAACAAAAGCCAAAAGCCAAAAGTCGCTAGCTTCGGAGGAAAAGAACATGCCCTTATCTCCTATTCATGTAGTACGAGCCGAAGTGCATACGAGCCTGCTGGTAAGCGACGACCTTGCTCCGAGATGTGTAGAGCCGGTTCAAAAGTAGGGTAGCTTTTGACTAATTAAAAGAGTTTAAAAGATTAAAAATATTAATGTTAAAATTATTTTATTTAAAATAATTCTTATAGTGACTTTTATAGATAACTTAAAAAATTCATCTTAAAAATTGCTCTATTTAAAATCAATTTCTAAAAGATAAAAGCAAAAAGTAGTTTGAAACATGTCCTTTAAGCGGAGGTTGATAACACCACATGTGTCCGAGAGTTTGTCGGTGGCTACGTATCCCATGGCCACGCGTAGGGCTGAAAACGAGCCGAGCCGACTTGAGCCAGGCTCGATCAAGTTCGTCCGGAGCTACGACTTGGCTCGTTTAGGAAACAAGTTAAAAGCCTAGCTCGAGCCGGCTCAAATCAGCTCGCAAGCCGCAAGCTCGCAGGCCTTTTCTGACCTGGAAAGATGCTGTTTTTTTTTGCTACGTAATGGATTAACATGTAAACATACAATTAGATAACACGATAGAAAATAAATAGTAGCAACATACAGCCATACAGCACCACACGTCTGTGTCATGAGCCACGGCAAAGTATCAAAGCATCAAGGCATCAAACATACAGCCATACGGATACCACATAATGATCAGGTTGAGCTGCCTTAGCTAAGCATCAAGGCATCAAACAAACAACTCTCTACACAAAATTAGTAATACTGTTGTTTTAATCTAGCTACCATCAAAGCATCAAACAATGGAACCATCTGGAAACAAGTTTGTCCAATGTACACTAGGCAAAAGCTTCAGAGATCAGCAGACAAAAGTACGGGCCTATCTGCATTTCCTGCACCACAACAAAGCAATGTCTTAACAGCCGGGATGGGGGTGTGCCCTGCATGCTTTTGCAGACAAAAATGAGCAAAAAATATTGTGAGTTCTAATGTGAAATCAAATTAAGCCCTGTTAACAGATGTTAAGTAACAATCAGATTTAGCCTTGTTAACAGATAAGTAAGAACCGGTCAGATGCAAGATTTTCTGTAGATGTAAAGTAAATAAAAGTAGTAAAAGGATCTCTATGTATCTTAACTACGCATATTTGACTATTCCAAAATCGTCATGACACTGGGTAGCCACTTTATTCAAATATGGCATGCAGTTCGGTATATACCGTATCAGATGTGATGTAGCACTCTTTTATTTGTAAGACATGAGTTTATAACAAAACCTACACTTTGCTTTTGTACCGATCTCCCCTTTCTTTGTCTTGGATGAAACAGTCACTACCTTAAAAAATTTTCAACAATCTGATCTTTGTTTCTGTCACTTGGGAGATCCCTTCTGCCTTTTTGCCCCCTCTTTGATTTTCGTTGAGACACAGTATCATCTTCAGTCAATGCTACATCTGCTTGTTCATCATCATTTGGATTTGAAGAATCCACAGAAACATGTCCTTATTCCCTCTTATCATGAGATGGCACACCACTACCATCATCATCATCCTATCCTTCCAATCAACATTCTCGCTCGACGACTACAATTAAAGATTGGAGATAGAGAATACTAAAACAAAGCTTACATTTACCAGTAAATAAATTCAACAGCAATCACCATCCACTGCTTATCTATAATACACACACAAGAAACTTCTAATGACAGTGCAGTTATAAAACATAAAAGAAACATCCGAAAGATGACAGCTTTAATGCACAAATATTTCGGCAATACACATATTGGTAGCCATTTAACATCAGAAGTATGAAAGCTTTAATTCTACATCACATCATCACAATCAATGTTTCTCACGACACAGATAGATGGTAAATCGCTAAAGGATAACAATATCCATGACAACTACATACAGGTCACACAATATCAAGACAGGAAACACCATATTTGTTGTGCATTCCTGATGCATCGAGAGAATGAGACTGACTACAAAAGATAAATATTTATTGTGCATTTCTAATGCATCAAGAGAATGAGATTGACAAGAAAAGCTCAACATGATTTCATAAAACTTTCCTAAGCTACAAACTTTCCTAAGTTCACTGGCTTAGTCGCTTAGATATGTAGGAACTAGTTATCCATGCATGTCAACTGAAAGCTCAACTCACCATGGCTGTCGGTTGGGCGAGGTCAGAAGGTACCTGGGAGCTGACGAGGCGTCCATCGGATGCACACTCGGTCGCTAGTGCCGAGCTAGAGGCCCCGACATTGGCCAACTCTTCCGTCATGCTCGTGCACGAGACTCCATGCTTTGTTAAGGATCTATGCGCATCGGTTCGAGCCTTCAAGGACGGTGGGAGCACAGGGTGCGGGGCAGGCCAGCAGGGGAGGATGGGATGGAGAGGACAGGGCGCAGTGG
This sequence comes from Dendrocalamus latiflorus, assembly GCA_017311315.1. Classification (NCBI taxonomy): domain Eukaryota; kingdom Viridiplantae; phylum Streptophyta; class Magnoliopsida; order Poales; family Poaceae; genus Dendrocalamus; species Dendrocalamus latiflorus. The sequence continues at coordinate 17,170,881 of CM029655.1, read as the reverse complement.
GCGGTGGCGCCCTAGATGGCCGATGGGCTTGTGGGGGCTACCAAGAAGTCACTGCGAGAGAGGGGGATCAGGGATCGGGGAGTTGTCAATTGGGGGACGGGGAAATAGGGAATAGATCGGATCGGGAATTCGGGATTAGAGTTTACGTGGAAAGACTTCGTGGCGCAGCGGCCATGGGCCTTCATGGCGCTAAGTCACGACTGACCAGTGGGCTTTCCAGGGCCAGCAGGCACACGAACCTAACGAGCCACGCGAGCGGCTCACGAGCGGCTTGAAGCTTGGCTTGGAATGCTTGCAAGCTAAACACGAGGCTTGGCTTGGCTCAAAACCTGACGAGCTCGAGCCTAGCCAGCTCGAGCTCATTACGAGCTGAGTCGACTTGCAAGCCTCGAGCTATTTTTCCAGCCCTAGCCACGCGTTTCGTAAACATGACAGATGGTGTCTTTGTTTTCTTGGATGAGAACTGTTATGACTTACGAGTACATTGGATATTGTAGACTCTTGTGACTCCTGACCAAATACAATGGATTAGGGTTGTTCAAAAGTGATGTAGTTTTTATTTTCTACAGTAGATTTGGTATTTTGGTTGAAATGGCATTGTACTGGTCAGGGATGGAACCAGAACAAAAATGACCCGAGTTCACAACTTTAGCATATAGATAGCAATATATATAATTTTCAAGCAACAATGTACTAGATAGTAATGTATTCGGTAATTTTTTAGCATCAATAATTCAACATAACTTATGATAATATACAATGAAGAGAACAAAATGACTTAAATTTTCAAGTAAAAACAATCGTTGAAGAACAATTGAACTCAACTAGCCAAATAATCATAGACCACTAGATTAAGTAAGATCATTTCAAAATTTTGCCTCCGATTTGCAACTTTGCCGTTATTCAAAAAACTCAATTTGAAACCCTAAGTCATAGAATTTGATGAAAAAACAATCATTGAATCGAAAAGTCCCTTTTCTTAATCCAAAGAATTGGGAGAAAATTAGAATAAAGAAGCAATACCCTACGCCATTCGTAACTCAATTCAATCCTTGCTTGCCACTGGTGTTCCACTACTATCGAGGAGATCGACGGGCGATGGGGACCAGGAGAAATTGCGGCTTATAGTGGGTGCGGGCGTCAGATTGTCCAGGCGAGTAAGGTGATGTTCGTGGCTCAGTGCACTGCGCACATTGCAAACTTGGTCTCTCGAGTCGAGTAGTCTAGCACAATCATGATGCGAAGTAGCAAACAATGAAGGACCAAGGTGTACACATCATAGCTTCATTGAAGGATCGTGCATGTGTTGCACCATCATGGCCTCCTGTTCCCATTGGCCTTGCTGCCTTGGGCTGGCTGTGGCCACACTGCATATTTCTTTAGGTCGTTCTTGGTTGCTAATGGACCATGCATCTAAGCGAGGCTTGGTGGCTTGTTGTGCACTTGTCCGGCATGAAAGTTGCAGAGGCTTGATGTCACTCGATTTGGGCTAAGGGTGTCACACATGATATATATTGGTTGGTTCTATGGAAAAATTCATTTGGACCTAGTGTCCTGTGCACCCCCATGGGCCTCTTCGGACCTGCCCCTAGTAGTGGATGTTAGTTTTTTAGATATTTAATTAAAGAAAAATGAATCCATAGATAATGCAAAGGAAAAGGAGAAAGAAGAGAAAAAAAAATCGTGTTAAAAAGCCAACGTGTTCCAAACGGCTGTTGGCTTCTGAAGCTAGAAGCTATTTGGAACCGGCCCCAATCCACATGCCTATTGTTGCAGTCACCTAGCTATATATATATATATATATATATATATATATATATATATATATATATATATATATATATATATATATATATATATATATATATATAGGAAGTCTCTTTTTTACTCCCGGGTGTAATTACACCCTATGTTGTATCTCACAACGTAGGAAGTATCTTGCGTAACGGAGGGTATGTACATGTAGTATACGAGTATTTAAGACCATATAGGTAGTATGAACAATTTTTTCGAGGTGATATGTATATTTTTTTGACATACTCCTTTTAATGTTCGTATATGAAGGTATTTATAAAATACGCTAAAAACTATGGACTCCCTTGCAATTTTTTCGTATGGTTCATATTGGAGTATCTTATAATTAGTATATGACTATACCTAAAGTGATAAAGGAGTATTTCAAGTTTGTTTAGGTGGCATATTAGAGGCGAGTGTAATTACACCCGGGAGTAAAAAGTATATATATATATATATATATATATATATATATATATATATATATATATATATATATATATATATATATAAAAGACAAAATTCCTTCTATACCATTGAAAACACTCTAATCCTATATTTATCATACTTTCTATATACCATCGGTTTGTGAAAATGGTCCCTTTCATGCTATTATTGTTAGTCAAATGTCTGTTAAATAGAAGTCGGAGGTCAGTGTTTTGTGGTATTGTCCAAAATAGCCATAACCTTTCATCTCTTCTTGTGATCCGGTCTCTACCCTTCTCTCCCAATAGATATCAACATCGATAGATGATGAGGAAGTAGGGAAGCACCTTTCACCAGTCGAACACCACCAGCTCGCCCTTGCCGACATGCACAAAGTGGTAGTCCTTGCTGGATGTGGGAGAGAGGAGGAAGAATGGGGAGAAGAGGGCAAAATGGTCTTTGCACACCTTTAACTGATGGGGAGGCTACAATGATGTCATGGAATGGATCACTTTCACGGACCAATGGCATGCAGGGAATACGGTGTTTGTGGATGACAAATTGGGGATTGGAGTGTCTGTGTAGGACCGAAGATAGCAACAGAGGGGGTGAATGGTGGCTTAATTTTTTTTTTCAAATATTCACCAATCTTTCACTTCAATAGCTATAGAGCATGAAGATTGGGATGAAAAACTACCACAAAAACTAGTGAACTGAGACACTGAAATCCTAAGAAAAATCAGCTGAAACGGTATTATCGCCACTGTACTTATGGTACTACTACTTGCTACAGTACTACAGTACTACTGCTATAGTAACCGTGGTATTACCATCACTATAGTAAAATCAGGGTGAATAGTATCTTCGGCACAATTTAAAAAACTAAAATAGATGGAACTTTTGATCTGTAGATCCAAATAATATGAAAATTTGCAGGGAACTTCTCTAGAATATCAAAAACCTATTTCAACAAATGGTCATGAAAATTATGGCCAAAGTTGGGACCTTTTTCAGTTTGAAAAAGTTATACCGAAACCAAGCAAAAACCAAAAACGATGAATACAACTTGCTCATGGGTAGATGATGGACAAGATGGCTCTAGATGTATTTCTACATATCACAGCAAGTTAGAATAGTGAAGAACACAACCCAAAAACTCTTAAAACAAGAAATCACTTGGTGAGACCGAAAACAACCAAAATCGAGTTTCTTAATAAACTTGCTATCAAAGTGCTTAGATGATGAGATTGATTTTATGATGTTATCTCCATCTCATTCACATTATTGGCACAACAAGATCAAGAAGAGGAAAGAAAAGGGATTAAAACCAACCAAATCAAGAGCAAATTAACAAAACATGAAGGATCCATAGAGATGATCAAAGATTGATGTATTCTTTACTTGAGGAGGTAAGTTTTGCAGTCACTCTACCTTTGAGGATAGAGAGCACACAACGCACTTAACTCTCAAACCTTAACCCTGAACATGAGAGCACAAAAGAGATTGATTGGATGGTTAACACAAGTCTCTATTCCAATCCCTTTATACAAGTGGGCTAACCAGCCACACTTAGCCCTTAGTGGATACTATCCACTTAGCACAATGGAGAAATCCAATAACCCCACACATAGATTTTACTCACACATGTTCACTTATGCACGTTTTTCAAAGCGTATAAACCCGAATCTGCTAAGTTCTTAGCCTTAATCCATCTCGATTAAACCATCTCTACCTTGACCTCAATCGCTCTCCAACGTGCCTCTCATGTGCCGCGGTTTTGATCCAAGGTGGTTTTCGGTATTTTAGTCCAACTACTAAAATACCCTTTCTTAACCAGATCATCTCCTTCCAATATAAGCAATCGCCATGCTTACCATGTGTAAGCTCACCATTGGCTTACCACGTATTGGCAAGTCTCTTCTGCTTCGATTGCATCTGATCATGCCTCACTTTGACCAACCAAGCCACATGGTGAAAACCCACCGCTCGAACACACTTTCAATATTTCCCGCCTTTCTCGTGCTATGCTTGAGCTCACCATCTCACCTGGTATGCTTGATTGTTCTGGGTCTCGACTCCTCTTGAGTGTAGCCCGATCCTCGCCATTGACCATGCTCACAACTTGACCTACGCTAGCTAAAACATATGTAATGCAACCTTAATGCATGACCCAGGTCACCCCAACTTAATCCAAGACTTAAAATCTAAAATCATCAATTTCTACCAAAATCAATACTACCGCTCCTCACAAGTCGGTACTACCGCTCTCCTACGTTGGTACTACCGCACCTTGCAATCCCGAAATGGATCTCTTTGGAAATAACGTACCACCGTGTCAAATTTGGTGCCACCGCATTGCGGCATGACCGTACACACCCAACGATACTACCGCCTTGCGGTATGATCACACCAACACCTGCGGTACTAACGCCCTGCAGTTTGACCACACCAACTCATGCGGTACTACTATTTTTATGAAAATTCCAAAAAACAACCCAAATAAAATGCAATCTTTTGCAAAATTGAATAACTACTTCAGAAACATTAATATAGTGGTTCAGCACAACATTAAACAAGATCTTCTTACATAGTCCTTTAGTTTGTTAGTGATATAGAAGGAAATTTCTCTATATACAAACATAAATTCTCAAAAGGTAAAAAATATAAGAGAAAATTCCCTCCATGCCATTGAAAGTTACCATAATCCTTGATTTGTCACTAAAAAATGTGCTTCTTTAGCGCCACTGAGATTGAAATTGCTACCCTTTCATGCCAATGCAGTCCATCTCCAGTTAGTGTGCCGTTAAGTAGGCTTTGAAAAGACACAATACCCTTCTTCTCCCTCTTTTCTTCCATACCTTCTATCCGATAGGCCCCCTCACCAAAATCCTTTTTCTATCTTCTTCCTTACTCTTCTCCCTCTTCTCACTTAACCACCAAGCTCACCGTTGCCATTCAACTCCCCCTCCCTTATCCTCTATGCCAACCTTTCCTCTCCCTCCTCTCCCTCTTTGTTTCATCACTGCATGGTCTCCAAATTCGGCTGGATCTGCCTAACCAGTAACCAGAGCCAAGACCCTGGTGGATCTGCCTTGTCTTGAAGCTGCCGATGACCCCCTTGATGGCTACCATGTGGATCTCCTTTTCTTTGCCGCTGCGGCCGTCCCAATAGGTACTTAGGTAGGCTCCCGCCGTCCACTCCACGGGCTGTGCGCGAGGCCAACATACACTATCCACGAGCAAAACATAAAAGTACGTACAAAACAAGAACTACGTATCTTGGTTCGGCCTTGGCCAACGGTGAACCCAGTTTCATTTGGGCCTCTTGGCATACGCCAGATCGCGCGTAGGCCACCAGATTAGTTTGCTAGATAGCCCATTGGACAGGCCAGGAAATCACTTCGCCCCTGCACTGGAACTTTGCAAGTTGGGGTTGACTTGTACTACACACTACCCAACTAGCAGAGGCTTTTCCGTCCTCAACACACGATTTGGTTTCCAACATCGTGCCCTCGGGCACATGGTGGCCGGAACTGAGAAACCAACGGCAAGTTTTGTTTGTCTTGGCTTAGGTCCACTAATTTCGGTTTAAGTTTCTGATTTATTTTTCACTATTTTAAAAAAAAATTGGGTTTTTTTTGCATTTTTGAGCTGTTTTGCCAGTTTTTTCTTATATTCGTTTGCATAGTCCGTAATGTGCTAACCTATTTTTTTATTTTTAACTTTTTTAAATTTAGTTACGCCAAATAAGTCACCATTAGCTACAGTATAGTTTTAGCCAGCTATAGTACAATTTCAGTCATAAGCCAGTTTATTTTAGCCCAACCAAATGACACCTAGATCTTACGCACATTGTAATTTAGGTTGATGACAGTGGATCGCAAAGGGGCACATTGTAATGTCGTGCCCTTGGGCACATGGTGGCGGGAACCAATAAACCACCACCAAGTTTTGTTTCTCTTGGCTTTATGTTGTGTATGACTTATATATGCAAAAAAGGGATATGTTACATGGGAAGGAAATGTGGTTTGTATTAGATTACGAAATATTGTGGGCTAGGTGGTGCAGACTGGGTGTCCAAGACGTACATGTAATCTCTACTCCTTAAAAGTTTGAGTTGGTAGTAGTAGGTCCATTCTCCCTTGACTCTCAATAGCCGTCCGTTCTTCCTCGACTCTCCATAGCCGTTGGATCTCACGATCTCCCTTTCCACACATACGTGGTTCCCCAACTGCTCCCCATGACCAAAGAACCTCCCCCGTCTCAACTCCCCTCCCTCTCAGACACGCTCCTCTTTCCCCAAAAATCCCAATCCCCCCTCTCTCTCTGACGCGACCACTCCCTGCCGAGTGATGCTTCCATGATGGTGCCACATCATCATAAGAAGTGCAACCATAGTGAGTCACCGCTGGAGCCCTCCCCTCGGCATGACGACTTCCATGGCTCTACCCTCCCATTCCCCACGCGGCGCGACCATGGCGATTCACGGCTAGAGTCGTGGGCTCGGCTCACTCCCGGCCCTTGCTACCATCATCTTCCTCCTCCTCGCCGCTGCCACAGTGGTCGCCACTGGTGCTCCCACTCACACTCTCCTACCCCAACGTCAGCTGGCTCGCCTCGGCCCGGTGTAGGATCGGTGATGGCGCCTGCCCTAACTCCCACATGTGCCTCCATGATGATCTCCTCACCAATGGGTTGTTATAGCTCAACCCCCCTCTCGTTGTTTTGTTGCTCTATTGGATCTGAGGCGGGGAGGTTTGTACTTGTTGTCGTGTTGGTTAGGTATTACATGATGAGGTTGTACATTGGGACGCTGCTGCAGGAGTTCACGCTGATCGTGGACTCTAGGAGCACCCTCACCTACATGCCCTGCGCCACCTGCGACAACCACCAGGTGTGGCTTGATTCCTGTGCTTCTTTGTTTAGGTACCAATTTGAAACCTTGTATGATGATTAGATTAATTAGGATGGTCGCAAGCATAGATATGTGATGCCTACAGGTGAATCTATAGCCAGACCATTCAATTTAGCTAATTGACTCTGTCATTATGCAGCTGAAACAGGTTTTTGGTGCTACTTGGTGTGAATCGATATGTACTTACGTAGGGAGTCTATTTGGTACTTTTTGCATTTCCAGTTTTAGAGTATGTTGAAGGAAAGATGGTCTGTGACAATAGTCTAGGAGAAACTTCTTCCATAAAATATTTGTGAGATGTCATCTCTGGTCTCATGTACATTCTAGATGAATCCAACCATGGTTTAGGCTATGAATCAAACAACTTAGCACTGGAAGTCTGCAAATGCATAACACATACAGACCCGAAATTTGAAAATAAATTGTGCCAGTAGTTATCTAGCAGCCATTTGCGAATACTTTAGTGGATGCCAACATATGAGATTTTTGAATTCTTCATTTTGCTTGCTTTATTAAGGGCTAAGGAGTTCATTCATCACAATTTTAGCATGTGTCCCTTTTTAGAACAGTAAATAAGTATTTCTATATCCTGATGCAATGAGAAGGTAGTCCTTCAGGCACTGAAAGCTAATGATTGGCACTTGGAGGGAGCTTTTGATTTTTGTTTTCTATAGACAACCGTAGATTTTTGTGGCCAATTCTTGGCATCTTGAAGATCTTTACAATAGATACAAAGGTATCAATTTCATTGCCTTAACTAACCCTTGATTTCTTATTCGTCCTTTAGAGAACGAGTTCTAATTCCTTTAGGTTTTGTACATTAGATGGTTTTTGATTTATTCCATCTGTTTTTTGTTTGCCTCTTTACTTTATGGAAACGATGTTTTCCCTTCTCCAGTTGCAATTTTTTAACTTCTGATTTCATGATGTATCTTGTTTTGTTGCCAGAACCTGATGCTAATATGATGATGGTGGAGGGCATATCTCAACTTTGCAATGATCTGATGGTAATGTTTGTTAGATATTGGAGGCTGCATCCACCTTTCAGTTTTCCATTAAGGTGAAATCGAGTAATTTCTAATAGTAAGGTGTATAAAATGACTTATCTGCTCTAATAAGAGGCACTGGATTAGCATATCATTGTATGTCTAAAATCACAATTGTAGGATAAGTTTGCCTAGTTTCCTTTTGTTATCATTTGTTCATGACCATTGTTGTGTAGTTTTTATACTCATGTTCTAATTTGTTCAAACCTTTCCCTCTTTCTTAAATTCTTGCAGGACTGTCACTAAAATCTCAGGAGTTAACAACATTATTTCTGGCTGTTAGGTTGTACTGTAGCTTTCTTATGGAGTATTGACATCCATAGAACACTGGATACAGCTACACTAGCAGCTACTCTTTTTGTTATTTACAAGATTCAATTCAAACTGAGGTCAACCATTGTCGTAGCCTGTGATGGAAGACGACGACCGTAGCCCGTGGTCATAGCCAGTGCTCGTAACCTGTAGTTGTAGCCTGTGGTCCAAAATGGTGGTCGTAGCCAGTGGTCGAACACTGTGGTCGTAGCCAGTGGTTGTAACCCATGGTCGTAGCACGTGGTTGTAGCCAGTGGTCATAGTCTGTGGTCGTAGCCAATGGTCATAGTCGGTGGTCATAGCCAGTGGTCGAACACCGTGGTCGTAGCCAGTGGTTGAAGACTGTGGTCGTAGCTAGTGGTCGAAGACAGTGGTCGTAGCCAGTAGTAGTAGCATGTGGTCGTAGCCAGTGGTCGTAGATGGTGGTCGTAGCCAGTGGTCAAACACTGCGGTCGTAGCCAGTGGTCGTAGCTTGTGGTCGTAGCCCGTGGTTGCATCCTGTGGTCATAGCCAGTGGTCGTAGCCAGTGGTCGTAGCTTGTGGTCGAATACTTTGGTTGTAACCAGTGGTTGTAGCCCATGGTCGTAGCCTGTGGTCATAGCCCATGGTCGTAGCCAGTAGTCGAACTCCGTTGTCGTAACTCGTGGTCGTAGCTAGTGGTCGAACAATAATTTCCAAAAATATGGAAATTGCTTTTTAAACTCAAAAAATGGAAAATAGAGAGAGGATGACGAACGAATATGTGGTCGTAGCCAGTAGTCGTAGCTCGTGGTCGTAGCCAGTGGTCAAACACCGTGGTCGTAGCTAGTGGTCGTAGCCAATGGTCGTAGCTCGTGGTCATAGCCTGTGGTTGTAGCTCGTGGTCGTAGCCAGTGGTCAAACACTGTGGTCATAGCTAGTGGTCGTAGCTCGTAGTCGTAGCATGTGATCGTAGCCCGTGGTCAAAGACGGTGATCATAGGCCGTGGTCGTAGCTAGTGGTCATAGCCTTTGGTCAAAGATGGTGGTCATAGCCAGTGGTCAAACACTACGGTCATAGCCAGTGGTTGTAGCTCGTGGTTTATGTGTGCTTCTGGAATCTTTCCGGTAAGAACATTACTCTCTCTCTCTTTTTAAGGATCGCCCTTCTGTAATAATTTATGCATATCTTTCATAATTTAAATAATACTCCCTTCAAACAGAACTGTGCCAAGTAGTGCTGCACGATTTGAATGTAAGGAACTTTATCGTGAATGTTGTTGACATAAGGAACGATACACTTGCCAAAATATTTGGACATTAAATAACGTAAGCAATTCAATAAATCTTTTCATATCTTTTTTATGTAATATACAATGGATTTATGATGTTTAACTATTTGTTTTTCATTTTGTAGAGTGTGCTTATTTTCTCTTTACTTGACAAGCTAGAGATGAAGATAAGTCTTCCAGAAGGATAGTGCATCAGTTTCATTTTAAAATTCCCGTTAATGTTTATGTTTATTGCATGATGTTCTATTTATCAATTGGTTTGTTATGCTCCAAGATGGTCTGATAGTTATTTATGTATTAAGTACACTACGAAAAAATATTGTTTACTACCATTTTTGTACATATTGTCGTATGTGGTGCTTGTTCTATCATGCTTCACTAATATGATGCTTGATTTATTTACGAGTATGAACATATATGCTTTGCTTGATACATGATGTAAAATAAAATTGATATTTATTGTTCAGTTTAAGATCATGTTTGATATATAGTATGTATCACTTTTATTTCATACTCCATTGCAACGCACGGGCATCTTACTAGTCAGGGTATAAATATATGTCACCGACCTTTTGTAACCCTAATCGTAGTAAGAAACTCTTCATAAGGATGGAGTTGTAGCAATACAGCTCTTGGGGACATAGGTATTATTGAACCTCGTAAACAAATCTCTGTATCTCTTGTGTGCTATTATGCTTACTATAATTTTTCTTTTGTGCTAGAGCTGTCGCCGGTTTCAATAGCTTAGATCTAGGGCGTATTGTAATTTAGGCCTTCGACAGTGGATCTCAAAGATTGAAAGATGTCAAGATTTTCCTTCCACTTTGCGGCTCCGAAAGTTGGAAAGCATGGAAAACCGTCATCGAACTAAACGGGGCGCCGAGTGCTACAATTTCCTAGCGACAAACACGCCGATCGGCAGAGCATGCATGTGTGTACTCCATGTGGTTTTTACACTCATGTGACGTAACAAACCGCGGGAGCGAGCTTCAATTGGGAGTATCTATACGTTCATCTGTCACCGCCTAATTAACGAATTTGTTAAGATCTAGTGACCATTTTCTAATGGTTCAGTAGCTGCCTAGGCTGCACCGGCCTGGGTCCGCGCTCGGCGTTTACACGAGCTCGCCGCTCCCCACTTGTTCGCCGCCACCTAATCTGTAGCTACAAAATTCACACATGCATTACCAATGCCTGCCTGCATCTGGGGCCTGAAATTGAACCGGTCGATGGGAGAATTTATGCATGCATGCTCCTGTCGCGCGCGCGGCGGCGCTGCAGACTCGAGACTTGGAGCAACCGAACAAGGCATGCGACTTACGACTTCCTCCTCTGCAACCAACCAACCTGCTTCCGTACTATTTTATGCGCCAAGTTTATTTCAGTAGCTAGCTCACGTCGCTGGGTCTCGTCTAGTCCACTACTACTGAAAAGATCATCGTAGATGGTTCAAACCCATCATCACAGATAGTTTATAAACCGTTTGAATTTATGTATCTGTGATACAGTTCTCAAACTGTCCGTAATAAGTCATGAAAAAAAACCGTCTGTGATATATGTGAAAGAGTTTGCCAAAACACATTGATCCTCTTGGGATCATCTTCTATTTATAGACTGAATGAACGGCTTCAGAATTACAAGGATCCACGATCCAATTAAACTGGACGTGTCTGCATATGAGCTAACAGAATGCGCGTGATTCGCTAACTACTTAATGCTGACTGTTACAAACATATACACAACACAAATACACTCTGCATGATTTCTAACAGTCCCCCTCAATCACAACGGGAGGCACTGACGTTGAGATTGCGGCAATTGGCAATGAAAGGAGCTCTTGAGAGTAGCTTTGTCAGGCCATCTGCAACCTGATCCTTGGATGAAATGAACTGCACTTCCATAGCCTTGCGGGCTACTTGTTCATGGATGAAATGGAAATCGACTTCAATGTGCTTTGTTCGTGCATGGAAAATGGGATTGGTGGTTAGATAAGTAGCTCCAAGGTTGTCGCACCAAAGTCGTGGTGGTTTGTGTTGAAATATCCCCAGCTCTTTCAACAGCGACTAAACCCATACCATTTCTGCAGTGACATTTGCGATTACCTTGTATTTAGCTTCGGTGCTCGATCTCGAAATGGTGGCCTGCTTCCGGGAGCTCCATGACACCAAATTTGTGCCTAAGGACACTGCAAATCTGCTGGTAGAACGTCGATCATCTGGGCACCCGGCCCAATCGGCATAAAAAAACCTGAAAGCATAGTTGTTGCAGACTTCTGAATCTTCAGACCATGATCCGCAATTCCTTTGACAAATCAAAGAATCCTCTTCACAGCTGCCCAATGTGCATCAGTTGGAGACTGGATGTACTGGCAGACTCAATTTACTGCAAATGCAAGATCAGGTCGAGTCATAGTTAAGTATTGTAGGCCACCAACTATGCTCCTGTATCTGAACTGATCTTGTCCTGTCAGCGGTTTTCCTTGATCTCTGAACAACTTCTCAGTAGCAGCCATGGGTGTGGAGATTGCTTTACATTTGCCCATGTTAGCATTTTTAAGCAGGTCAAGAGCATAGCGTTTTTGAGACAACAAAATCCCATTCTTCTCTTGTCTGACTTCAATGCCCAGAAAATAATCGAGAGGCCCCAAGTCTTTGACAGTAAAGTCATCTTTCAGCTTCTGAATCAGTTTGTCTGCAACTGTACTAGATGAGCTAACAATGATGATATCATCTACGTAGATCAACATGCACACAATTATTCCACCTTGTCTGAATACAAACAAGGAAGCATCAGCTACTGAAGAACTGAACCCTAAATCCTGCAGTTTACTGGTCAACCGAGAGTGCCAAGCCCGTGGTGCCTGTTTCAGCCCACAAAGCACCTTCTTCAGTCGACAGATATAATTTGGAGGCTTGCTGGGATCCACATAACCTGGAGGCTGTTGCATATACACCTCTTCTCGAAGCACACCGTGCAAGAATGCGTTTTGAATGTCTATTTGTCTCATGCTCCAGCCTTGAGAGACTGCCAATGGCAAGATGATTCGAATTGTAGCTGGTTTTACAACTGGACAATATGTGTCAAGATAGTCCACGCCATATCTCTGTTTGTATCCTTTCGCCACTAGCTATGCTTTGAATCTGTCAACTGAACCATCCGCTTTTCTTTTCACCTTATAAACCCCTCTGCTGTCGATGAGATTGGCTCCCTTCTTGGGTGGCACTAGTTTCCATGTGTCATTCCTCAGCAGTGCAACGTATTCGACATCCATGGCCTTTCTCCATTCAGAGCTAGCCATCGCTTCCTGAAGACTATGCGGCTCTGAAACTGCAGATGCTTCTGTTGTCGGATTTCTGTCAGACAAAGCTGCGGAAACTTCTATTATCGGATTTCTGTCAGACACTGAGCAGATGAAGCCACACACTTTTTTCGAATATCTGACAGTTCCATCAGTGAACTCCTTGGGTCTCACAATATTATTTCGGAGCCTTGTTCTCATTGGATGATGACTGTTGCCTTCAGGTAATGAAGACGGATCAGAACCTTCTTCGTTTGCTCCTGAACTTGAAGCTGAATCACAGGACCTGTCAGCTGAGACACCTATATGGGACGGACTGGCACTAGAGAGGTCATGATTAGTGTCAGGATTAGATTGACTATTGCTCATGTTGACATCTTCTATTGCTGGTTCAGTTGAACTTATGAGCTCATTGGTCTGAGGAATAATGAGAGAATTTTCTGTGTATTTGGTGGTTTTGGCTAGCAACGGCAAGATGGTAGGATGGTGAGAGGTCTGTGATGGCAGAGAATTTTGAAACGGATGATCTGCAAAGGGGAAGATAGACTCATCAAACACTACATCACGAGAAATATATATACGACCGGTAGTATGATCAAAACACTTGTACCCCTTGTGTGTGGAGTTGTAGCCCAAGAAGATGCATTGTTTGGTTTTGAAACTTAGTTTCTTATCGTTGTAAGCCCATAGGTTTGGCTGGCACGCACAGCCGAAAACACAAAGCCTAGAATAATCTGGTTGTGTGCCAAAGAGTTTATATAGAGGAGTGTCATGTTTAATTGTGCGGCTAGGCATTCTATTAATCAAGTAGCAGGCTGTGTTGAATGCTTCATCCCAGAATCAAAGTGGCACTTGTGCCTGGGCAAGGAGAGCGAGACCGGTCTCTACAATGTGTCGATGTTTCCTCTCTGCCAGCCCGTTTTGCTGGTGAGTGTGTGGACAAGAGATGCAATGATCAATGCCAGTGGTTTGAAAATATTTGTGTAAACGATGATACTCTCCACCCTAATCAGATTGAATTGATCGAATCTTAGAATTCAGCATGTGTTCGACATACTTCTGAAACTGAAGAAAAACAGGCTCAACATCAGACTTACACTTCAGAAAGTAAATCCACACATGCCTACTGTAGTCATCGATGAAAGAAACATAGTATTTTGAATTATTAACTGATGGGAGAGTAGGTCCCCAAACATCAGTGTGGATCAACTGCAAAGGAAAAGTAGATACATGTTGTGAAGAACTGAAAGGAAGCTGATGTGATTTCGCTAGTTGACATGCATTACAAATCAGGGAAGGAGAAACCTTGCTATCTACTGTTATATTATTGTCTTGAAGAATTCTAAGCATGACTGGTGAAGCTGGATGTCCAAGTCTTTGATGCCATTGTTCTTGAGAAACACTGGCTGACAGTAGAGCTTGCTAGTTATTCGGCAAAACATAGAGACCATTTCTACATTTGCCTTTGAGGAGTAGATTCTTCGTGGCTCGATCCTTCACAAAGAAAGAGTTGGGATGAAATTCAACAAAAGCATCATTATCAGAAGCTAATTTCCTAACTGAAATCATGTGCTTGTTGATCTTAGGTGCATACAAGATATGATTCAAATGGAGAGGACGAGTTAAACCAACAATGGATGAATGACCAACATGAGAAATAGACAAACCTGCTCCATTTGCCACATGGACTTGATCTCCTCCTGTGTAGCAGTCCTTGGTGGTGAGGCGCTCAAGATCGTTGGTGATGTGATCGGTAGCTCCTGTGTCTACATACCAATTTGAGTCGACAAAGTACCCGTTGGTGGCTACAGCAGCCTGCTTCACATTGTTGTCGGCCTAGTACGACTGATCGAAGCCATGCCAGCACTGAAGAGCGTCATGATTGGGCTTGTGGCATATCTGGCAAAGTGGACTGTTGTTGCCGGAGTTGGTGTTGATCTGCCCTCTTGGAGCTGGCCGGTTGGAGCGCCCACTTTGATTGCGGCCGCCGCCACGGCCACGCCCACAGCTGGTTTGGCCTCCATTGCCGCCAGTACGTCCAGTGGTCCTGTTAACATTGTTAACTGAAGATACTTGAACCACTGTGCCGTTGTGTTCCTGCCTCATCTCGTAGCTGAGCATATGCGCGTAGACGTCACTGATGGAGTAGGCATCGGCGCGTGTGGTGATGCTTGTCACCAATGGATCGTAGTCCAGATCGAGGCCACGCAGCATGTACACAATAAGCTCTTCATCTTCAAGCCACTTCCCAAGGCAGCAAGGGTGTCGCCGAGACGCTTGACCTTGCGGAAGTAATCTGCAACGCTGAGATCCTTCTTTTGGATTGTGGCGAGCTGCATGCAAATTTGCATGATGTGCGCGCGTGAACTGGACACGAATATCTTCTCCAGAGTGCTCCATGCATCTCATGCAGTGGTGACTCCCACCATGGTGCTGAGAACGTCTTCGGTGACAGGATAGGATGGCGCTAAGCACCAGCTGGTCCTGTTGGTACCAGTTGGTGTATTCCGGACTGACGACGATTTGTCGTGCACTCTCTTCGGTTGGCTCGACGACGATCGTCTGACTTGACGCTGGCAAGGATCCATCGACATAACAGACGAGACCTTGACTCCGAAGATACGGCAAGATTTGTGCCGACCATAGCAGGTAATTCTCCTGCGTGAGCTTCACACTGATCATGTGATTGATCAATGGCGCAGGCATTGAGTTGAACTGAATGGATGTGGAAGACGGGCGGCTAGTGGCGAAATGTGAGATAATTGACATGGCGAGTTCTGTGGTTGCGGATCATGGCTCTGATACCATGAAAGAGTTTGCCAAAATGCATTGATCCTCTTGGGATCATCTTCCATTTATAGACTGAATGAACGGCTTTAGAATTACAAGGATCCACAATCCAATTAAACAGGACGTGCCTGCATATGAGCTAACAGAATGCGCGTGATTCGCTAACTACTTAATGCTGACTGTTACAAACATATACACAACACAAATACACTCTGCATGATTTCTAACAATATGACATATCTCATACGGTTTTTTTGTATTAACTGTCTATGATATCACCGTCTATGATATATCAGATATTAAAGACGGTTCTTAAACATAGCCGCCTATGATATCTGACATATCACAGATGGCTAATACGAAAAACCGTCTGTGATATGTCATATATTATAGATGGTTCTTAAGCATAGCCGTTTGTGATATCTTACATATCACAGACGGCTAATACCAAAAACCATCTGTGATATTTCATATATCACAGACGGTTTGGTGTTATAAACCGTCTGTGATAGCTATTTAATAGCTATAATATTTTTTGTTTTTCGGCTAACTTCAGGGAATGCTAACCATACCCTCTGTAAGTAAACAAATCATATATATAGCACATGACAATCTACACAGATCTCACAAATGAATTAAACAACTGAATGAAGTATAATTGAATGAATTATTTGATTAAGCACAATTGAGTGATTACAACTATATCAAATAGTTAAACATCTAATCATTATTGTTAGGGTTGAACTCTCCATTCAGGTTAATAACCTTCGCCATCAAGAATTCGGAGAGCTTTCCTCGAACTTTGACGAGATTGTCAATATCATATACACTTAAGTCGGATTCTACACCTTGTCGCTAGGAGTGTTAAATACATTTATATATATATATATATATATATATATATATATATATGCAAAAATTGATAATCACAAAATAAATATTGGCAGGTTAACAAATCTCTGGATGTTTCATCTTAGTGCCCATGATTTTCTTCATATGTCTGCAAATGTAGACATTATTACGAAGTGTGATATAAGATTGTTGTGTTATAGCAGGTACCGAAAATTTTGTCTTATGTTGCAATGTGGCGCTAGATTCTTTATGTTTCCCTCCCTGGGCAACGTAAGCGCTGAACGACCTACGTGATTCCAAAAAGTTAGTCTCGGCCATTGCAAATGAAGGAAAGACTACAATAGAGTTATTTATGGAGGAAATGAGTTTATATATTAATTGCTTGTTGCACAAGGGTGAAGTCGTGGTTGCTCAATGTATATTATCTTGCTCTACTTTGGTACAATCACAATCAGAATCCAGTGAATCCTAGTTATGTATATCACCATAGTGATTAATCATAAGTTCATGTTGTATATAAATTACAAATGAAACTTGTATGGCAACTAGTAAAGCACTTACTCTTGGTTAAAGGGTACCATGATGTACTCATTATCACTCTGAGTAAGCAATCCCTTCATTATATAATATTCGATGAATGATACGTTGTCTTTGATGCATTGCTCAAAAACCAAGTGTGGGTCGAGAAAACCCACCAGTTGTTGCCGTCGTTGGACTTGTTAGATCATGGATCTATACATAAACAATGAGATATAATATTTATCGATATTACGTGAATGTAGAACTTGATTATACAGTACACTTACAGTGTCTAGTATCGTAGAAGTGAGACGTCCAGTTCATCGAGATTGAATAGTAAGAATAAGTCTTCGAATGTCACAATGAAGTAGCTCGAGTCATAGAGAAAATGTAACTCCATGTATCTCATAGTAAATCCACTTTACTGGTTTGGTTTCCTGTTGGGCCTCTGCTTGTACCAGGCAGGCAAAGACCCGTAAACCATTCTAAGGCTGGATAATTGTGCTCGGGGACCAACGACACTCCGAGTTAACCTTCTTCATTTTAGTAGAAAATTGAGAGGTACATTCTCCCCCCCCCCCCCCCAAAAGATTTAGTAGAAAATTGTTCATTTATATTTATATGTTGATAATAGGTATCGTTGATAATAGGTATCTTCTTTTCAATTTCTAAAAGCTATTTTTAGTATTTCTACAGTAACTAGCTTTCAAACAGATTGTCTTTTTAAGACGTATTCTACAAGTTAATTGTAGTACAGACTATAGCGACTTCATTTATATCGGCTAAAACCGCATGTAAGTTATTTGTATCTCCATATTCTCTCTCATGATAAGCCAAAAGTCATAAAACACAACCATAAATCATAAGTCGAGGTAAAAAAGAACATGCCCAATAGCTTTTATTGTACATATGTTTGGAAGATTGCAACGCTTTATTATCACAATTCAGCATCATAATTACTTCTATAGCATCGAAGAATTAATCACTTGATGTATACACAATATAGTATTGTGCACTATACTAGTTTATCCCATTTAGTATTGATGCTCTCGATGTGGTTATGCTCCGTATAGAATAACCACATGTCTGACAGAAGTTTGCCTCTTTGTCAACTTGCAATGTTGATAACCACATCTTTGTGAGTTTTTTCAGGGTTTTTGAAACGAGCAAGTCGCGCTAGGTTATCAACGGATTCTGCAATATTCTTTGTTTGTGTAACCAAGTCTGAGAGAAGTGATGCAGTAACGGCCACATGCATCACTTGCAACGGAGCGGCATCCTCTGATAATTTGCTTCTGAGGCCTTTTGCAGCTTTGATGGCTGCAGCCATGGCGTTGTTGGCTGGAGATGGTACGGTCATCGTTCGAATTGCTGTTGCGAGCTCTCTGAGCGTCTTAGCAGAGTGCGAGCTCATTTCACGGCATGCTGTTCGAACCTTAAAGGATAGCTCTGGATTGGCTTCAGGATACTGTGATCAGGAAAATGCTGTTGGTCACTTACTTGGTTCCATAGTCTTTTTGATGATGAAATGGAGAGAGTTTGCAATTACCTGATATTTTGTGTGTGTGGTGACATAGGAAGCCAGAGCCTCCATGGAAGAAGCGCACTGGCGGCAAAGAGCTCCGAACTTCTGGTATTGGCTCCATGGGTGTCGGAAGCTGAATTTGCCATGACCAGGCTCCCATTTGGCAAAAGTGCACTGCAGTATTGGGAATAATATTACACAAACTGCAATGCTTGTACGAGCTATCTTTTTTAAAGGTGTTTGTAATTGTATGTGCTTTGGCACTAAGCATAGTGTGTAAGCTTACCAGAGAGTCCTCAGTGGCCTTCGAATTGAGGACGCTCTTGCACACTTGGAGGAAGGCTTTTCCCTCCAAATTCTCACTCGTAGCGTTTTCTCCAAAGCATTCAGATTCCATTCCTGCATACATGTACAAAGTTTTCAGTTTCCACTCTGGAATCTGTTTAGGTCTATGTATGTAACTAGTATACTATATGATACATTTTACTACTATTTCCATTTCATCCCGGCTGCGTCCTGGCCAAGCGCGCGCGGCCAGGGCGCGAACCAAACGCGACCTATATGCTGGAATGCATGCATGGCAGCACATACTGAGTTACTGACGAGGCCCTAAAAAATCAATTTTCTGCTCTGTACCTTCAAGGAACTGTGCCAGCTTGTCGAGGTTGCCGGCAGCGAGCTTGTGGAGGTCCTCGCCAGCCCAGACTGGGAAGACGAAGATGGTGATGCAGAGGCAGGTGAAGACGCCGACAACGATGGTGGAGAACCGCTGGTGCGCGAGCTGGATGAGCTCCTCGACGCGGTAGCTCGACACGGCCACCAGGCTGAAGGTCAGTATGAAGATGGTCACGCCGTAGTCGTACCGCGCCTTGATCTCCGGGATGAAGCGCGAGAACGTCGCTGCCGACGCTGCAGTGCCACGAATATATAACCAGCGCGCGGTAAGCAAGCGTCGTCGTTAGCTATGCACATGTACTAGTTCTCTTGTCGTTTCAAAAAGTAGGTGCATCTAGGCTAGCTCCTGCTTTTGCATGGCAAAATGTGGCACATGGCAAGTACTACCTTGTACTTTATGATGAGTTTCTAGTCCTATGTTAGATAGGAACCTTAATTATGCTGCGGTATATAGACTAGAGACAACGAAAAGGGTGGTAAACAGGCAAGCATGCCTACCTAGTAAGAAGACGAACACGGCGAGCAGTATGGGCTCTCCCTGCGCGCCACAGCGGTTAGCTAACTGATGAGCTCCGACGGCGATGAACCCAGCCACCAGCGTTGCGAAAGCTCTATTCAAACCTTTGCTTAGCGTGCCACCTGTCACATAGATACACATCAGACATGCATACGTATTGATCCATAGTATCACATACGTATGTGTGCGTATATAAACACACATATATGGGGCTGTCTTTTCGGCTTATAAAAACTATTTTTCGGTCTTTTTACAGTAACTAACTTTTAAACAGAGTATTTTTTAAAGATAGAGTCTACTAGTTAATTGTAATACATACTGTACCGACTTCATTTATATCGGTAAAAACCACATGTGAGTTTCTGTTACTCTGAAATCTCTCATACGAATAGCTCAAAAGTCACAAGCCACAACCAAAACTAAAAACCTCAGCCAAAAAAACAGACACTACATCTTCACCTACGACTTTATCACACGCACGTACCGACAGTGTACTCCATGACGAAGACGACGGTGAACACGGCCCACAAGGTGGAGTCCCCGAAGCCTTTGAACAGCGGTGTGACGTAGTAGAGGATGGACACCAGCGTGAGCGCCAGGCCGACCTTGAGCGAGTGCGCCACGCGCCTCGGTTCGTCCCTGGCGATCCTGGCCACCTTCCCGGCGAACCCGACCACCCAAAGCCCGAGCCTGTCGAGCAGAGAGCGCACCCGCAGCCAGCATCTCGCGAAGACGCCATTGCCGTTCATCTCGCCGTCGTTGCTCATCTCTCTCTGATGATCAACCTCCATGGCAGAACGATGGCGATGCAAGCGTAGAGAGAGAGAGAGAGAGAGAGAGAGAGAAGTTGTCTATCTAGTACGCGTCTTGTTTGTGAAGTTAGGCAAGCTATGGAAGCATGGGGGCAGATGCCTGGCGCAGGAGGGCTTATATAAGCCGAGGAGAGCGCCAGCTGCGTGAGGCGCTAGCTTTTGGAGTATTGTAATGGGACAGACAGGACAGTGGAACAAAAGCATAGCATGGCTTGGGATTTTCCTTCTTGTTGTGTTTTGTTTCGTCTTGTTCTCGTTGTTGTTGTCACTACTCGGTTTAAAAGAATACGACTTCGGAGAGTATTGTTTTGTGTTTAAAAGAGTCAAGAGCGGACTAGCTGCAAGGGTCAGTGATCTGAGGAAATGTGAAGTCGAGTGGGTTTCAGCTGTGTCATGCGTTCAAACATGCAGAACTTTTACTACTGTCTGCTTGGATCATTTGAAGAGGTGTCCTAGAAGATCTGGATCGATCTTCTGTCATCAATTTGCAATTCTTTTTTACAACCATCTTTTGTGGTTCATGTTTATGCATGTGTTGTTGAGTAAGATTCGCTAGTTCTGTAGCTCGTAACACATCATTTGTGGAGGTAATTAGTTTAGCGATTTTTCTGCTTAATTTGACTTGCATATTCACGTGGAAAATTGTCGGATGAGGTAAAATGCAACTTGTTCTTGCCTTTCGAAGGTATGCATGGACTTTCTTATGCTGACTCATGATCTGTTAACGATACTATGTCCACCACTCCCTGACTTCTGATCAACCGCCAAAGGTAGTGCCTCAACTAGCTTTTAATTTAATCCTCTGGCTGTAACTTTTCGTTTTTGGTTGAAATTGTGCTCTAGCGGCCGTTAGCTTTTTCTTAAAAAATTAAAAAAATAAGACAATACAAAAAAGTAAGAAAAAAAAAGAAAAGCAAAAAACCAAAATAAGCCGAAATTAGAGCAAGTGGCTTCTAGCTTAAATATGCCGAAACCTAAAAAAACAGAGCTAAGCAATGTCAAAGTATTTTTTTCTTTAAAAAATCAGATGTGGCCTGACTTATCAATATATACCTTTCTGAAATTTTAGGTAGATCTCAACTACAGCTTGTAAAATTGAATTCCATAAACGCTCTAGTCCAAGCACGCACTTCTATTTTCTGACACTCCGAAACTTATGAACTTGTTCAATGCATGTGGACAGATTTATCGTCTTTTCATCCTTCGTCAAACTCTTTCTCCACGGCTGGGCTGATCACCACCGTTTGCTTCTTTGTGTACGTAATTTCCCTTTCAACTCTTGCCCTGCATTTTGTGATCGAAAAACCACTCAGATGCAACCTGATCCACAGATTCATACTAGTGCAATGTTTGGTGTTGTATTTTGTTATGTATTCAGATCCAATTGCTATTTGTCTTTCTCACTGTTTAAAGAGTCCGATCATTATTCATTCAAAGCGATGAGAACTGATTAGATATTATAATTAGGATCATTACTAATGGACTCTGCGCCGACTAGGACTGTTCATTCTTCTATAGAACTCTTGTTTACTAGTCTATATATGTATCATGTAGTCATACGGTTAAGATACGCGAAATTTTTTGTACTTATAATATCTTATTATATAATGAATTTTACCTTCATATGTCCTTTATTTTTTCTTTAATAGTCAATTTAACATCTCCTATTCTCTTAATTATTTATTTTTGCCGTACGTTTTGTAACAGTTCGGACTGTAGCCTACATAAAGCAATAATATATGCTTGATTGCAATTCGGCGGTTCTTTCACTCGGTTCAGACTAGAGCTGGGACTTGGGCTGGGCTTTTTTGGGCCAGCCTGAAGCACGGCCGGCACGGCACGGCCCAAGCACGGCCCGGCCCGACACGTGGCGGGCCGTGCCGGCACGGCACGAACGGTGGGCCGGGCCGGGCCTGGAAAACCGGCCCGGTGGGCGGCACGGCACGGCAGATCGTGCCGTGCTTGGGCCGGCACGGCACAGGCGGGCACGGGTGGCACGGCGGGCACGCCGGCGCCAGCGGCCGGCCTCCGCCTCTACCTCGCCTCCCCCAGTCCGGCAGTCCCCCCTCCCGTCGACATCTCTCACGGTCATCCCAGATCCCAGATTCCCCACAAGCCATCACACATCACAGAGCAGAGGGGGAAGGAGGTGTACCGGTCACCAGAGCTCGGACAGTCGGACGAATGGACGATGGTCGTAGGAGGAAGAGCGGTGTGGCCGCAGCGGCTCCGGCGCGAAGACGCCCGGCGACGGCGGCTCAGTCGCCGCCCGGCCATCCGCCGCTAGTATGCTCGCTCGCTCTTGGAATAGTCAAGGTCGCCGTCGCTCGGAGAAACTGTAGGCTGGGGGAGGAGGGGACGGCTGGGGAGGAGGGGGCGCCGGGGACGGCTGGGGAGGAGGGGGCGACCGGAGGAGGAGGGAGGCGGTTGGGGGGAGAGGAGCGCCGGGGGAGGAAAGGGCGGCCAGGGGAGGGAGGGAAAGGAGGCGGAGGAGGAGGGGGGCGGCGGGGGGGGGGGGAGGGGGCGGTCGGGCGAGGAGGGGCGGCGGGGAGATCTGGGGAGGAGCCGAGGAGGGGAAGGAGGGGGCGGCGGGGGAGGAGGGGTGCAGCGGCGGGGAGGGGGCGGTGGGGGAGATCCGGGGAGGAGGGGGTGGCGGGGAAGGAGGGGGCGGCGGCGGGAGAAGGGGTGCGGCGGCGGGGAGGGGGCGGTGGGGGAGATCCGGGGAGGAGGGGCGGCGGGGGAGGAGGGGGGCGGCGGCGGGGAGGGGGGCGGTGGGGGAGATCCGGGCAGGAGGGGGCGGCGGGCAGGGGGCGGCCGGGCGAGGAGGGGGCAGCCGAGGAGATCTAGGGAGGAGGGGCGCGGCGGGGGAGGATGAGAAGGAGGGGGCGGTCGGGCGAGGAATGGGCGGCGGGAGAGATCTGGGAAGGAGGGGGCCGAGGGAGGTGCCAGAGATTGGGGGAGGAATGAGGTTTGGGCGGCGTCGGAGGATTTCAGGGTTAGGGTTTTAGATTTTTTGCGATTTAGTCCTTCAGTTTTTCTGAAATCTACGAATAGCTTTTTATCTATTTTAATTTCTTCTATTCTAGCCCTCGTAAATTCTAATTTCATCGCGAAAAGATCCTACACATCCGCTATGACATGTACATCTGTACGGAGCAGTCCTTAGAATGCCAAATTTGAAGATTGAGTTAGGTTTTGGAGATGTGAATGTGTGATATGTATATATATGAGATGAGGAGAAAGATAAGGATTGTTAGATCTTAATGTAATGAATGAAAAAAGTGACTGAGATATGCTGTGATTTAGGCCGAGTTCATTTTTGCACTTGTGATATGAGGTGTCTTTTGTTGTTCTTCATTTTTGCACTTGTGATATAAAGTGTCTTTTATTGTTCTTTCTTAAGAAATATCATCATACAAAAATAATGAGTATTTTCAATGTTGCTTCTCCTTAGGTATTATAATTTGACAATATAGCTCACCCCCATTGTGATTTTATTTTATGTAAGCAAATTACTACTACATGCGCTTCTAATTCTAACATAGCTCTCTTCACCGACTGCCTTTTTAATTCGAACATTTGATGAGATAACCACCCCACGTATGTTATAATTAACCATTATGTAAACAAAGATAGACTGTTATTGATGTGTGTATTCCAAGTAGTTACTAAATGTTCTAGAAACTATTTAAAATTGATTTCTTAACTATAGTAAGCTGCACTCATGACTCTCCTTGAACTTTTTTATTTGACTAGTTGGGCAGCCCTATGCTAGATTGTTGGGCGATGAGCTAGATGTTCACGTACGCCACAGTCCAATTTACACCAAGATATGCATATCATTGGACTAGATGACTAAGTTTGGAGATGGAATGGCATGAGACAATAGTATCGAATTTTAAGTAGGTTTTTAATAAGGCGGGTACAAGAGAAAGGAATATGGCGGCCACCGCTATCATTGTCGCCGTCGCTTTCGTCGTGTATAGTTACTTTGGGCTGGGCTTGGGCTGGCACGGCACGAACACCGGCACGGTGGGCTTTGGGCCGTGCTTGGGCCTGACCGAAAGCGAGGCGGGCCGGCACGGCACGACTAGATGACTGGACCGAGCTGGCACAACACGAAGCGGCACGAAGCACGATGGACCCGGACCGTGCCGGCACGGCACGGCCCAATTCCGAACTAGCTTCGTGGTGCAGCTAGCTAGAAATCACTGAACCGAAGTACAATTCACCTATCGCTCAAAAGGTCAACCTTTACGGTCGATACGATTTGCTCGAAACAGCTGGCACACACAAGCACGGAGTCTGAAGCTGCTGGCGATACAGGAAACAGCTAGCAACGCTCCGCCGTTTGTTTCGCCCTTCTGCTCGGTAATAATCTACCTGTGGTCTCTGATGATCCCAGAAATCTCACTAGCTAGTGGGCTATGTCTAAAGCAAAATTATTACTGCATTATCTACTGACCATTCACTTCTTTTCTTTTTCCATTTGGTCGAAGTAAAATTTGCCGCGAAAGCAAAAGATGACTCTGGTATGCACATTGGCATCTGAAAAGCAGCGTTTCTGACTTGCATGTGCAATTGCAAGTAGCTAGTGACATTAGGGGGGACGTTGGTATTGGCCGCGGCCGATGATTTTCAGTTTCAGCTAATAAATTTTGGTTGCAAATAAATAATGGATGAAAGAAGTAACTTTTAGAGAGAAAAAACGTGAGTGGTAAGGAAAGTAAAGGAGAGTCTAGGATCGTCGATAATAATCAAAAGGAGTGAATGATTGCAACGCATAACAGAAGCCTTTTCACAAATTCACATAAAAAAAGCAAGAAAATATTTTTTACCTCGGGGTGACTGTAACAAACACTGTAGCATACTGTTGTAATTACTGTAGCCACCGATTGCCTGCAGCCAACACTAACTTTTTTTTCTTTGTTGTGTTCCTCTCAACTTAATGCATGAGCACATATCCATCAGGCATCACGAATGCATGCATCCTCGTAATGCTTAATCAACACCGTGCAAAACAAAACATAATTAGCAAATCTCATTAACCCCTTAATAACTTACCTAATCACCAAGTCTCACCCAGGCCAAAACACATGCATGGAAAAGTCACGGCTCCCCTGCATACAGCCGCCGCCTCCGTATTTTTTTCCAATCGCAATCACGGCCGACGCTCACGCCTTCAATCAAGTCTCGGCAAAACAATCAACATAGGCAAGCTCACAAAGATCTCAATTATCCTTCAGGCCATACGTCATCGTATGCATGTATCCAATTTTTTCTATTGTTTTTCCTACTCGATCACGATTCGGCTAACGTCCGCCGATCACAATATTTTTCACGTGCTAGTCTGCCGCCGCACACATATATTCCTTTTTATACAGCCTCGTATGACTCCTATTCAATCTTTACTTAAAATCCTAATACAATTTATCCAACTGGGTCTAGACATTTTTACCTCAACTATGCTTTTGATTCACTAATTTTCAAGGGATCCGAAACCCTTCCTAACACAGATTTTTACACTTCCGACTTTTCAACTCATCACGTGTCGAAGCCTTCAGGATCGCACCTCCCATAACTTCTTCACGCACCATCTACCTTTGATCTCCACGTGCCCCCAAGCATGAGCCCAAACATCTCGCATGACCTCCTTGACTGTCTGAATCTCGGATCTTCCATCTTAGTCCCAGTCCACCTCGTCACCGACCATAATCACCTCCATGCTCAACCTATACATGTAAAGACTAACGAATATTCTTCGGGCACAAGTTCGTCCCAACTTGACCAATATCAGTCCACACATGCCACACGTTTCGCATAACATCGATAAGTAATATTATCAAATATTTATCATCAATTAAGCATTGTCAATTATTCATCACTAAAATAACCTAAATCTAGCCACATGGTCTAACAGAGAGATATGTACACGAGATAGGATCGAGATGAGTGGGATGTGTGATACTCCCGTGAACTCCTGTTTTATCTTCAGAACGAGACGAGAGTAAGAGAAGTAAAGAAATCACTTT
Organism: Dendrocalamus latiflorus; assembly: GCA_017311315.1. NCBI lineage: Eukaryota > Viridiplantae > Streptophyta > Magnoliopsida > Poales > Poaceae > Dendrocalamus > Dendrocalamus latiflorus. The sequence goes on along the minus strand of CM029655.1, from coordinate 17,144,119 downwards.
AAAAAAATTAGATATTCATATTGTCTTTTGATTTATCTAATCAAAAGTCAATATAAACACCTATACTTAATTCGTAGGCGCAACATGCGATAATGGAATTATGGAAGGCGCCGCGAAGCTGAGAAAAATGGGCTTAGTGGATTTGCCTTTATGGACAGAAAAGGAGCCTTTTCGACATTGATAGTGCTGTTCACTGACTTGATGTTGGAGGAGGATCATGCTGTCATGGTCTGTGTAATTGTGAGCACTCACCGTACATCTCTGTCCTATGAACTTTGCCGTACTTCTAGGGCCATCGTTTTTCGGCAGTGGAATTCGGCTCTTGCAGCTCACCATTCTCTCATGGCCCTTTCTGCCTGTCATTCCCTCATCTGTTCTATAGGGAGCAAAACATTCTGCCGAGGATATGGGCTGTGCATGCTCTGGGAAAAAAGAAGGGCCATGCTCGGTTTTGACGGCTGCATGCACTTGTTAGGTCAGCCAGGCTAGGTGTGGTTTGTACACCATGCAGTGCACTCTGGAAAAACCATCTAGGGGAGCTAGGAACCAGATGCCACGACGACCATGCACCTCACCTGTTCTTGAAATCAGAACCGTGCGTGGTACGGAAAACCTACAACAAAAAACCTTAAAAGTTTCCGACAAGAACATGTGGTCGCGGTACGGTGGAGAGGAGAAAATTGATAATTTGCCATCTTCAAGAATGGACTTCGCACTTTTGTCACTCTCAACGTTGGTTTCGCAAAAATACCATGTAGTACATTAATCCCTTGATTAGTATGTCATTTCATCCCTTTAATTCATTTTCTTTTTCTTTTTCTAATTTCAGGGACTGGAAAAGACCCTTCTACCCCTGGCTAATTCCTCTTCTTTGTAATACCGGGACGGGAGGGTCTTTTTATGGTTTGGTCCGTGTATTCTTTCTGTATTGTGTAACGTATCCTACGGGAGGGTCTTTTTATGGTTTTGTCCTTGTATTCTTCTGTATTGTGTAACGTATACTGCGGGAGTTGACTGGTCAAGTCAAAACGAATTTTTGGGTGATTAAACTGGGCGTGTAAAGGAAGGCGAGTGAGACCGTGACAAGTATACTAGAATGGTCTTTGGGGTTTAATTTTTTAATCCTTCTAATTATGTTCAAGTTTGAATTAAATGCCAAGATATTACAAAGAAAAGGAATCATTGGCCTATTTTTTTGGCTGAGGTTTTTGGTTTTTGGCTATCGCTTGTGGCCCAACGCAGCACGTATTTGTATAAAAATCCATAATATAATTATTGAGCTAACATAATAAACAAATGCATATCACAACCATAGTATCATCTCACAAATCTAAAGTCGAGAATAAAAGGAGTTCATCTCACATCCTTAGTATGAGAATAAAAAGGAGTTCATCTCACAAATTAGCCAGGGGTAGAAGGGTCTTTTCCAGTCCCTGAAATTAGAAAAAGAAAAAGAAAATGAATTAAAGGGATGAAATGACATACTAATCAAGGGATTAATGTACTACATGGTATTTTTGCGAAGCCAACGTTGAGAATGGTAAAACAGCGAAGTCCATTTTTAAAGATGGCAAATCATCAATTTTCTCGGTGGAGAGACTCGACCAAGACCTCCAACATGGTCGACTCGGAGCTCCGTGACAGGGTATTCGAATTTTACCTCAAATTTAGTCACAGTTCACCTTTCAATCCTCTTCTTTCCAACAAAAGCTTTCTTGGATTTTGTACCGCGAGCATTGTGAATTTTTTATACGAATAATCCATTTTTTATTCAAAATTACAGAAATATACTCGCGAATTTTTTTTATAAAAATAGGCTCCAGTGGAGCCAATCGCCCAACCGGGAGGCGACACGTCTACAGTTTGGTAACGGTTGGGAGAGTTATTGCTGTCGCCCGGGCGTTGGGCGACTGGATTCCAATCGCCATACGGTTGGGCTAGTGGCGGATCCAGAATTTTTAGGATGGGTGTTCGGACTTCGGAGCTAGGTTGTTCAGATACGTCGATACCGCAACATATCATTTCCCCCAAAAACAATGATACAACAATACGTGTATATATAAAAAATAAAATATAGGAATTATAGAAAAATATAGAGATGGCCCTATGTCTTTGTTTAGCATCTCAAGTTGAAGAGGCATTTGAATTATATAGCAAAATGACGAGGAGAGGCCTTGTGCCAGAATTAAGTGTCTTTATTTACCTTGAGGATCCAGTTGATAGCAATGGCACCTGGGGTTGCCTTGCTCTGAGAGACTCCAATGGAGCTTAGCAAGCTTCTTGTTGTAAACACACCCATTGCTCCACCAAAGAAATGCTGAGCAGTGCAAAAAGTGAAACTTAGCTTTATATATTTGAATCAAGACTGTGAACACAAGCTCTAAAATATACCTTCAGAGCTCTCTAGGTCATGTATGTAGACTTTTCATAAAGATTTCAAGTTTGTAGACTTCTTCATTTTTTAAAGCTCAAAGATCTAAAAAATCATAAAATACAATATTCATGAGCTTGCTACAAAATCATAAACTACTGTTTTTAATTTGACAGGAAGTAGATCTGCAGGTAAGCAGGTTGCATCATAACAACTGGGCAAGTCACTAAGTCAGTTACTAGTGTTCATGGTCCGAAAACAGAAAACATCTAAAGTCTAAACTGCCCTTTCCTCTGAAAATTAAAGCTAAGGGACTAAGGGACTAAGGGAACCGAGTCACCGAGGACTACATCAGTCATCAACTCATCATTCATCAAAAATTCAACATCATGCTCGTCGTCTAGTTGTCTTTGCACATACACTCTAACACTCATACAGCAGCAGTGCAGTACAGGCAGTCATGCACAGCACAGAACTACAGTCTACAAAAGTACTCACTGGTGGAGGCGTGGAGCGGAGGGCCGGAGCGGGCGAGTGGCGGAGCGGAGATATCGGAGGTGACGGCGTGACGCGATTTGCGGTGGCGACGGACTGGCGGGCCAAAGGCTGGAGCCCAACAGCCTAGAGGTGACGCGGTGTCGCGGTCGGGTCTGCACCTCTGTGGACTGCGGTGCCGGGCTACCGGCGGAGCGGAGGGCTGGACGGCGGAGGCGCGGTCGCCGGTCACGCCATCGTGGTGCCGGCGGAGCGGAGCTGCGGAGGGCCAGATCTGGGATCTGGCGGCGGTGTCGCGGACGGCGGACCTCACAGTGCCGGTGCCCAACGGAGCGGAGGGCCGGCCGGAGCGCCGGAGCCCAGATCAACGCGGGCGGCGGGCCGGAGGCGTGGTTGCCGCCGAGTCGCCGACTAGGGTTGGATTGCGTCACCATGTCGGGCTCGGCCCTCGGGGAATAGAATGCAGATGGGGATCGGGGGAGCTGGGGCCTGGGATCGGCAGGCCGAAGGCCACCTCTTTCCCTCTGGCCGGCCGACTAATTGTGGCCTGAAACAGTTAATCTGGCTCAATGTTATATATATATATATATATATATATATATATATATATATATATATATATATATTATACTTCATATATACAAAGTTTTTTGTCAAAAAATTTAGGTGTTCAGCTGAACACCTATGAACTACTGTAGATCCGCCCCTGGGTTGGGCGACAGGAAGCCAGTCGCCTAATGGCCAGGTGACAGGGGTGGTTAAAAGGCAGCGCACTTGGCCGCCGCCGCTGCCTCATTCGTTTTCCATTCGTTTGATCGTTCGGCGAGAGAAGAAAGGAGACAAGAAAGAAGAGAAAGGAGAGAAGAGGAGGAAGGAGGGGAAGAAGAGAAGGAGGGGGAGAAGGAGAGGAAAGGGTGAGATATTCAGATTCATGTATTTTTTTAGTACATTACATTTATAGTTTATTTTGTATGAAATGTTAGTGTTAGTAAAAATTATAGATGTAGAGAAAAGACTTAAAGGTTTCCGACAAGAAGATGTGGTCGCGGTACGGTGGAGAGACTCGACCAAGACCTCCACTAGATCTCGCATCGCTACCAACATGGTCGAATGGGAGCTCCGTGACAGGGTATTCGAATTTTACCTCAAATTCAGTCACAGTTCACCTTTCAATCCTCTTCTTCCCAACAAAAGCTTTCTTGGATTTTGTACCGCGAGCATTGTTCCTTGCAGGATTGACCCGAACTGTACAAAGTACACGGGCTAACGCTAAACTAGGAGTGCTAAACTAGGTAGGCTTTTGGATATCAAGTAAAGGGATCAAGTTCTCTCTCCTGTAGGAAGTTACTGGCAACTTTGTCAATATTGCAAAAAAAAAAATGAGAGAGAGAGAAAAGCCACGTTCAAGGCTTTTAATTTGAAACCAGAAACCAAGCTTCAGAAAAAAATGACGAGAGTTTGAAAAGAGCCTCCCTTGCGGTGCTCACGAGTCACGATGTCGCGTGAGGTCAGGGAAATGGGACCACGCAATCGGCTCAAACCATCCATTTTACATACAATTAGATAACAAGATAAAAAAATGAATAGCAGCAACATACAGGTACCACACGTCCGTGTCATGAGCCGCGGCAAAGCATCAATGCATCAAACATACAGCCATACAGTAACCACATAATGATCAGGTTGAGCTGCCTTAGCTAAACATCAAGGCATCAAACAAACAGCTCTCCATACAAAATTAGTAATACTGCTGTTTTAATCTAGCTACCATCAAAGCGTCAAACAATGGAACCATCTGGAAACAAGTTTGTACAATGTACACTAGGCAAAAGCTTCAGAGATCAGCAGACAAAAGTACGGGCCTATCTGCATTTCCTGCACCACAGGAAAGCAATGTCTTAACAGCCAGGATGGGGGTGTGCCCTGCATGCTTTTGCAGACAAAAATGAGCAAAAAATTGTGAGTTTTAATGTGTGTTGGATCGGAACGGCCGACAGAGGGGGGGTGAATGTCGACTTTACAAATTATCCCCGCATAAGTACTCACGAAAATCTCAACTTCTATAGCTATGAGAAGCTATGAAATAGAAAAATAAAATTAACGCTAGCGAAATCCAAAATCAAATTAAAACAGAGAACTAATTGAGCAAAGAGACAGCAAGAACAAAAACATCAGGAGGCATCCAATTTGGGCTCTTTAACTCTACCAACTCACTGCTGCAAAAAGAAGAAGAAAGCAGCTCACACAGGAGGACTAAAAGAGAGAAAAGAAGACTGTCAAAAGAACACTGCAGAACACAACAAAATAGCAAGAAGCTGCTGGACCAAAAGAAGGCAAGAACTGCTGTTCAGATGCTCCAAAGACAGACTAAAGTAATTGCATAAAGAAGCTTTGCTGCCGAAATGGAGAGGAAATGAACTGCTGAACTGCTGTTATGATCCACAAAACCAGACCACAGCCACTACTACTTGCTTCGGCTAGAAATATCAATTAACATGCTGATATGCTGCTGCTACCGAGTGCAGAAATAAATGAATGCTAGCTGCCGGATGAAACTACCAACTTCCTGGAGAATAAAAGGCTGCTGCCCAAGAATTAATGCCAACGAGTGCAGCTTCCAGAAGATGGACACGGCTGTTTTTTTTTCTTTTTTTTTGCTGGCCGAACTGAAACAGTACTAATCGGATTGAACAAAAGCTTCAAAGATTTACTCAGCCGAAATAAAATGCAATACTGCTGCAGCAGCCGAACAAGAAGCAAGCCATGCTACAAAGAGGAAGTAGTACTACTGCTGCCGAGAGAGCCAAAGCAATGAACACATGCTGCTGGCCAAAACCGAAAGCAAGAGATAGAGATAAATAAAAAGGGAAGATTGCATGCAACGTTACTTGCTTTGGCCATGCAACCATTAATGATTGGCATGCAGATTTTTCCTTTGTGCTTGGCCGAAAGGCATCACCACATGGAATCAAAACCATAAGTACTAGCAAAGAAGAGATCAAACAAGCTACTGCCAAGAAAAATCATGAAGCACTGATCTGGCCAAAAGACACAAGAGAAGTTAAACGCAAGACTTGAGAGCAGACTAGAAAAACAGGAGAAATGCAAGAACTCAACAACAGCTCAAACACAAATTTCTTAAAAAGCGATACAGAGACATACATGATTAAAAGAGGGTTTACATCTCAGCTATCTATCTCTCTATCTCTCACTAACTAATTCCCCATACATGATTGGAAGAACAAACTCTCAACCCATCTCCTCTAAAAATTCTGCACAATACTTCTCTCTCAAGTCCATCTAAAAACCATGAAGACTACTAGAGAACACCCTCTCTATTTATAGCCTCCACTAATGGGTTCACCATTACTTTACCCATTATCCTTTTGCGCTTTACCCACAATCAACTTCCTTTAGTGCAGCTTTGCGTATTCACCAAAACGCCCCTCGCGCACCTTCTAGGAAGCTTCCTCATTTCTTGCCTTGCAAGCCTCGCAGCCACCTCGAGCCCTCGCCGTCTTCGACACCTCCCGACCGTTCTGACCTCAGCGCCACCTGCGCCTAGTCCGGCCCACCGTGTCTCGCCACGACTCCGCCTCGATGTCCTGCAGCCAACACAGACAAGAAACATATCAAATAGCACCGCTCGATACATGTAAGCGTAAATGCATCATACTTACCCATGATGAAGTCCAAACCTGTCGAATCAAGGAATATGCATCCTAAGCCCATACGATCAAGTTTGACCAAGTCCGACCGAGCCCGATTGCACCACGCAACGTCAAGGTCCGAACCACCCAAACCAAACTCGACTTACCTAAACCGATGTCAATTACTCATCATACACATGGAATGACCTCCACATGGTCTCTCAATCTCCCCCTTGATGAGTATATTGACAAACCCAGAAAAAAGCACGAAGTTGAGTTTGAAGAATCCAACATGGTCCAAAAGAAGAAGAATGAAGCTAATAACCATGTCGACAGAAAGGACACTAGAGCAACAAAGAAAGAGCAAATTGTTCTCCAAAGCTCTAAAATGTTCCCAAAAGACTTTTTCTCCTCTATTCTCCCCCTTTTGGCAATAAACACATCAAGGATGCAAAGGAGAGAATACGAAATGTGAATGGATAAAAATGGCTGAAGTTTGATTATTCTAAGCATGTAGAGCCATGAGAATTATCCATAATGACCATAAATAATTACACCATGCCATAACTCAATAAAAGGCTACCTAGATCATAACAATATATGTATAAGCCAGCTAGAACAAAGAGATGACGATATGAAATGTAGTGCATTATGTGAACGTGTCAAGTCATCAATAAGCAAAGTCTAGCTAGAGATATCCAAGGATGATGCAGGCCATGTCAATAAGCTACCAAGAATCTACAATTGAGACCAAATAGAGTGCTATGCTCAAGAATGAAATATTGGTTCAAGTACTTGGTTCTTTTTGTGTAATTAAGCAAATTGAACATATAAAACATTGTCTTTTTAAAGCTCATGGTCGTTTCCAACCCAAATTTTTGTTATGTGCTAGATCTCAAGCCTTATGCGACTACTCCAAGCAATAAGCTTAAGAAGATAGTCTAGGTCATCCAAAACTCCCCCTGAGTTCATGCCTAGTGCAATGGTAAGCCGTCTCATGAGAAAGAATTGATGAGATCAGTTTTTTCGCACAAAAGAGATCTTTTTGCTTTGTAAACATGTTGTACTAACTCATGTTGCATCAAGAGACTAACAGAGCTCAATCTAAGGCTCAACAAAGATTCAACGCTCAACTAAGCTTATTTGACATGGCATGAATCATAAAAGGATTGCTCAAGAAAGACTAGACGCAAATGCTAGCATGACAAGTTTTAATTTAAGTTGAGCAATTTTAATTTACTTATCATGGCAAAAGCTAGTCTACACATATGAAGTCATGATAAATCTAGCAGATAGGAACAAGTCATGGCAAGGTGTAAAGCATTGTAATTATGTCATAACAGGATAATAATCAAGGCTCAATGTAGTTATATTACAATGCGAAATGCTGAAATGCAAGAAAATCCAGCTCCCCCTCAACATGAGATGCAACTTTTAGTTTAGGTTGAGTTATGTCAATATTAAGCTCCAGAAACTCCCAAATGAACTCCCCTTGAACCAAAGCAATAAAATCGAGAAGCTGGTAAGAAAATCAGAAAGGACAGTCCTTAAAGCATAGACAAGATATAGAGAATACTATGGCTCAGACTGACTCTCATCTACCCCTCTTTGATCTTCGTTGAGACATAGTACCATCTTCAGTCAATGCCACATCTGCTTGTTCATCATCATTTGAATTTGAAGAATCCACGGAAACATGTCCTTATTCCCCCTCATCATGGGATGGTACACTACCATCATCATCATCATCATCCTATCCTCCTGATCAACATCCTCGCTCGATGACTACAATTAAAGATTGGAGATAGAGAATACTAAAACAAAGCTTACATTTACCCGTTGTTGTAGGGGTGGCCCCCACCTAAGCCCGGCCGGCCTTTTAGAAGGTTATAAAGCCCAAAATAGGACATGTATAATGACATAAATGCCCTTGAGAGTGATCCTTGGGTGTAAGGACATAACTGTAAAATACTCCCCATGTGAATATATATAAGCGATCCAGGCCATGGGGAAGCCTTAAGCATTGCTCACCTAACTCTCCACAACCATACTACCATCTCTCTGTTTGGTCTGTAACCACAACAGTTGGCGCCGTCCGCGGGGAAGACAAGAGCAAGCTCCAAGATCTAAAGAAGGATGGCACCAAAGAAGGCTTCTTCATTGGCGGCAAGGAAGAAGAGGAGTATGACGGAAGCCCTCATCGACGCCAGGGCTTCGGCGTCGACTGCGGACGTGGATGGCAACGCCGGCTCTGAGGCTGTCGACGTCGACGCTCGCGGCGCGGCGGTCGGCCTCACCACTGGCGCGACGGTCGGTACTGGCGGCACCGATCGAGACATCGGAAGCGATGACGCCGATACCCACGTCGCGGGCATGGACACTGCCCCCGCACCCGGCGCAGGAGTGGCAAGTGGCTCTGGCGGCAACGTCAGCAGTGCTGGCCTTGTCACCGACCCAGAGCCCATGGCGCTAATGCGCCGAGGGGTTCCGGGGCGCAAGCCGTGGTCGCTGCCAGCCCGACGGTGCAACCCGCTGCTCACACCACCGCAGCCACATCGGCGATGGAGAACGCTCTACTAATGGCCCTCGGCACGCTGCGAAGGTAGCTGGCGGACCTCCACGGAGCCGTGCGGGATATACAAGAGGTTCGGAGCCAACCAGTCCCGCCGACGACCGCGCTAGAGCCCATGCTAGAGTGGGCGGATAGCCGTGACGCCCCTAGCCGTGGATCCGGAGTCCCCTCTCTCCGCGGGCCTGCAGCAATCGGCATGGCCGAAGGACTTCAAGTTCCCAATGTCATCGAGCCGTACAAGGGCAACATGGACCCTTGGGAGTTCATGCGTGTGTACGAGACCACCATTGAAGCTGCAGGCGGAGACGATACCATCAAAGCGAAGGGCCTCCCCCTCGTGCTGCAGGGAGTGGCGCTCTCTTGGTTTTTCACTATAGAGCCGAACTCCATCTACGCTTGGGAGCAGATCCGTGACCACCTCTACAATAACTTCTAGGGGAACTACGTCGAGCGTGTCGACACAGATCAGTTCTTCGCCGTCAAGCAAAAATCCTCGGAGAAACTCCGAGAATACTTCAAGCGCTTCGCTAAGGTCCACTGCCAGGTCAAGGACGTTAACGAGATGACAATCATCAATGTAGCGATTCAGGGCCTCCGCCCAGGGCCGTTGGCCAAGTACAACGCCTGCAAGCCGATCAAGACGGTCGCGAAGCTCTTCGACAGGATGGAAGAGTATGCGAGGGCTAAGGAATATGCGCGACGGTGCAAAGGTGATGACTCTGACGCTAATCAAGTGGAGGGCTCTTCAAAGAACGAAGACTCACCGAAGGAGGGCTCCTCTAAGGGCAAGCGCAAGCAAGAGTCTTCAAAAGACGCCCCCGAGCACAAGGATGTCAAGCAAGACACATCGGGTGACAAGTCCAAGTGCAGCTAACGTAGATCCCAGAGGGTCCGCTACGTCTAGGGGTGGAAACGAGCCAAGCCGAGCCGGCTCGAGCCAGGCTCGTTTGGGCTCGTGTGAACAGTAGGCTCGGCTCGGCTCGTTTTACGAACGAGCTATCAAAGAGGCTTGGCACGGCTCGGAAATCGGCTCGAGCCGGCTCGCGAGGGCTCGCGAGCCAGAACAGCTTGAGGAAGACAATCAAAGACAACCGGCGACGGGGACCGAGAGGAGCACACGGCGGCGGGGGAGCAAAGCAAACGGCGGCGGTAGGGAGCATGGGCCCGGGGGAGCAGCACACGGCGTGACGGCGGTGGGGGAGCAAACGGCGACGGCGGGGAGCACGGGGCCCGGGGGAGCAGCACATGGCGGCGGGGGAGCAAACGGCGGCGGCGGGGAGCACGGGGCCCGGGGGAGCAGCACACGGCGGCGGGGGAGCAAACGGCGGCGGTGGGGAGCACGGGGCCCGGGGGAGCAGCACACGGCGGCGGTGGAGAGCACGGGGCTCGGGGGAGCAGCACACGGCGTGACGGCGGTGGGGGAGCAAACGGCGACGGCGGGGAGCACGGGGCCCGGGGGAGCAGCACACGGCGGCGGGGGAGCAAACGGCGGCGGCGGGGAGCACGGGGCCCGGGGGAGCAGCACACGGCGGCGGGGGAGCAAACGGCGGCGGTGGGGAGCACGGGGCTCGGGGGAGCAGCACACGGCGGCGGAGGAGCAGCACAAGGGGAGGGAGCACGGGGCCCGGGGGAGCAGCACGCGGTGGGGAAGGGGAGGGAGCACGGGGCCTGGGGAGCACACGGCGCCGGCGGCGTGATGGGCGGCGTGGTGGATGGGGTAGGAGCAGTGGGACGGTGGGGATGGGGAAGGGGAGGAGGAGATCTGGAGATGCGGTGATTGGGGAGACTCGCGGAAGAGTCTGGATGGACCGATGGAGAGGAGACTCGTGTGCGCTTGGGAGTCTGGTGGGTGGGACCGACGGACCGTGGGGGATGAGTCGCGGAGCGGCGGAGAAACGAAATGAGCGAGCCAACGAGCGGCTCGCGAGCCCGCTCGGGCTCGGCTCGAAAATTAAACGAGCTAGAATTGAAACTTGGCTCGCTTGTATATTAGCCGAGCTCGAGCCGAGCCGATTTCGAGCCCGAGCGGCTCACGAGCCTCAAGCTTTTTGTCCAGCCCTAGCTACGTCTTCGACATCGAGGGCGGCTCTGAAGACGGTACTCCCGCCGGTCGCGGGCAGGGTCGCCGAGGCCAAGGCGAGGACGCGGCCAGGGCCGTGACGATAGACCCCATGCAGAACAAGAAGGCCAGCTCTATGGCCTGTGGTGCGAGGTACATGGCCGAGGTGGCCACAACACACGGGCATGCACCGCCATTGCGGCGCTCCGTCAGAGCGTCGCCAGGGATAGAGCCCTGGAAGCCGGGCCGCTCGTCGTGGCCCACGTGCAGCAGCCCCAAGAGGGCCCCATGCGGATTCAAGTGCCCGGGCAACAACCCCAGGAGGGTCCCTTGCGGATTCAAACCCACGTGCAGCAACCTAGGAAGGCCCCTTGCGAATTCAGGCCCCGGAGGGAGCCCAGTGTCGGATTATAAACGTCATCTCCGAGGGCTCTTCGCTGAAATTCGCCTCGGCGCGGCAACAGAAGGCCTACGCGTGGAGACTACACCATGTAGCAGTGTACCCAGCGTAAGCACCGCCGGAGTGGGTGCGGCACGAAATTACCTTCGCGCCCGCTAACGCTGAGGGCATGGAGTTCCCTCACCGAGACCTCGTGGTCATCCAGGTCGCCATTGCAGGATGCGACGTCAAACGCGTCCTGGTCGATAGAGGCAGCTCTGCGAACATTCTGTTCGTAGCGGCCTTCGACCAGATGGATATCCCTCGGAGTCGCTTGGGCCCCTCGGGAATCCCACTGCAGGGCTTCGGGGGTCAACCGCTGAAGGCGTTGGGCCACATATGCCTCCAAGTATCCTTTGGCCAGGGTGAAAATACGAGGAGCGAAGACATCACCTTCGACGTCGTCGACATCCCGTACCCATACAACGCCATATAAGGGCGTCCAACCCTCAACTCCTTCGGGGCGGTCCCGCACCATGGCTTCTTATGCATGAAGCTCCCAGGTCTGCAAGGTATCATCACCACATTCGACGATCAGGACCTCGCCCGGCGCATAGAGCTCGGTGCCCGGGGTCCGCAATGCAAGGTTCACTGACAATCCTAGGGCGAACACGTCCTCCGCTCTAGGATGGACACCTATGCCCCGGCCGACGTGCAAGCGGGGAATCTCCTGGGCTTCCTCTTGTCCGGATGTAACATCCGAGCGAGCCCCGACCAAGTCGACGCGACCCTCGCCATGGAGCCGCCCAAGCCAGCAAGGTAGGTCTAGAGGCTTACCGGCCGCATGGCCGCGCCAAGCCGCGTCTTAACCAGGCCAGCGGTGGGGATGATGACAGCGCAAAGGCTCTCGATGACCTCAAGAAGCACCAGAGGCTCCCCTCCCACTCTACCTCGCCGCCACGACAGTAGCGGTCAGCGATTAGTATCTTGTCTTTTGTAATCGCTCGGCCGCGCAAACAGGACATTAATAAAGTCCATCGTTTGCGAAACTTGTCTTATTCTGCGTTAAGACGCGCAGAGGCCCTCTCCGTGTGCACTCTATGGAGTATAAACAAGACGCGCAGAGGCTTGCCTCCACGCGCACTCTACGGAGTATAAATAAGACGCGCGGAGGCAAGCCTCCGCGCGTACTCTACGGAGTATAAACAAGATGCGCAGAGGCTTGCCTCCGCGCACTCTACGGAGTATAAATAAGACGCGCAGAGGCAATCCTCTGCGCACACTCTACGGAGTATAAATAAAACACGTGGGGGGACGTCTCTGCGTGCACTTTACGAAAAGGGACGCCTCCGCGCGCACTCTACGGAGTATAAATAAGACACGCGGTCTCCACACGCACTCTACGGAGTATAAATAAGATGTGTGGTCTCCACGCGCACTCTACAGAGTATAAATAAGGCACGCGATCTCCGCGCGCACTCTACGGAGTATAAAAGTTCACATGACGCCTCTAGGATAACGTGCCTTCGCGCGTGTACCACCAGGGGGTGCATCGCCTTAGCGGCACCCCTCCTGGATAACGCGCCTTCGCACATAGCACTAGCCGCATGTATGTGTGATGGAACACAAAGTAGCGCCTACACCCTCCTTTACTTCCTACGCGCAAAAGACAACACCATGTAGCAGCTCTGCTCTCGGGCTTGCCTTCCCGGGATGCGCCTGCTCGGCTAGGGTCTCACGGAATTCATCTCCAAGCTCAGCGCGTGGGCAGCAGCTGTTGGTCTAGCGCTCTCGTCTCAATAAACGCAGGGTGTGATGGGGGCGCTAGCATCTACTAGCTGCCCCACGTCGTCAGCACACCATAAAAAGTGCTAGCAGCCTCGAACATGTCAGTCACACCACGTAGCAGCCCATCTCGACATACTCTACGGAGTACTAATAGTCGGCTAGTCGCCAGCTCTGCTGTCGCCGCTTCGAATGGTAGGGGATGGAGCGCTCGAGCGTCTACTCTGGTTAGTCGCCAACTCCGCTGCCGCAACTTCGAAGGGTAGGGGACAAAGCGCTCGAGCGTCTGCTTCGACTAGGTGCCAACTCCTCTGCCACCACTTCGAAGGGTAGGGAACGGAGCGCTCGAGCGTCTACTCTAGTTAGTCGCCAGCTCCGCTGCCACCACTTCGAAAGGTAGGGGACGGAGTGCTCGAGCGTCTACTCTGATTAGTCACCAGCTCCGCTGCCACCACCTCGAAGGGTAGGGGATGGAGCGCTCGAGCGTCTACTCTGACTAGGCGCCACCTCCGCTGCCACCACTTCGAAGGGTAGGAGACGAAGCGCTCGAGTGTCTACTCTGGTTAGTCGCCAGCTCCGCTGCCGCCACCTCGAATGATAGGGGACGGAGCACTCGAGCGTCTACCTCGACTAGGCGTCAGCTTCGCTGCCACAACTTCGAAGGCTAGAGGACGGAGCGCTCGAGCGTCTACTCTGGTTAGTCGCCAGCTCCGCTGTCACCACTTCGAAGGGTAGGAGATGGAGTGCTCGAGCGTCTACTCTGGTTAGTCGCCAGCTCCGCTGTCATCACCTCGAAGGGTAGGGGACGGAGCGCTCGAGCGTTTACCTCGACTAGGCGTCAGCTTCGCTGCCACCACATCGAAGGCTAGGGGACAGAGCGCTCGAGCGTCTACTCTAGTCGCTAGCTCCGCTGTCGCCACTTCGAAGAGTAGGGACGGATCCCTCAAGCATCTATCTCGGCTGGGGGGCGCGAGGACGGAGCACTAAGTCCTACGAGATGGTCGGAGATATGCGCGATCATGAAAAGCGGCGGGGACACATACTCCAACAAAGTATTTATTGCATTCATAAAAGAATGTTTACAAAGATGTTCGGCAGTTACATTCCCGAAGACCTAGTGTCTACAACGCCTCGAGTATTTAGGGTCGCTACTCGTCTGGCTCTACCTTAATATATTCTCGTGCCGAAGTCTCGCCTGCCAAGGCCCGGGCCGCCCAAAAGTTCAGCGAGTCCTCGGCCCATCCCCAATGCGGAAGACGGCGCTGAGTCACGAGGTCAGCGACTAGCAACTGGCCTCTATCAAGCAGCTGCCCGGGGTAAAACAGTACAAGCAATCACAACATGGGGGCAATTTCCATTTTATTCATAAAAAGAGGGGCCGTAGGGCGCCAGCCTACAAAAAAGTGTGCGTACATTGCACTGCACGCCTACACACTAGGACCCCAGTATTACACCTGTGGGTTCGCACCAGGTGTCGGGACGGCAGCACCGCCTTCATTGTGCCGCGGAATTTCATCAAGAAATTGGCTGAAGTTCCCCTCACCGCGCAGCATCCGTCGTAGCTCTACCTTCATCGCGGCCTCCCCGATTTAGCCCCAGATTCGGTCGTGGAACGACCGGACGGCATGGCGAACGGCGCCCGACATCACCCTGGATCCGGCTAGCATCTCCAGCTGGGGGTCAGCCAACTCGTTGATGTGCCGGCAGCCTCGGTGCTAAAGCAGCACAAAGGCTAAGCACGACGTCACGAAGGAGCAGTGATTACCGAAGGCCTTGGCGGCGTTGCGAGCAGGGCCGGAAGCTTCCCCGATTCAACAAAGCGTCCGTGACAGGTCTTCGGGACCAAAGGCGTGAGGCGACACGTCGACGGAGAGGTCTTCGAGGGTGCCTTCTAGAGCCAGCACGGCGTCCCACGCCACCACCGATGCATCGCCCAGAGCCCGGTCCTTCTCCCCAAGAGACACAGTGAGGCGGCCTTTCTCCTCTTCCAGCGCAGCGATTTGCTGGAGCAAGCCGTCACGTTCCTCGGCGGTCGCACGCTGTGCCTCCTCCGCAAGCGCCCGGGCGTCCGAAACCACCTTCGCACCCTCCGTCTCTAGGAGCTGGATGCGATCGTCCTTGACGAAGTGGGCCTCTTCGGCTGCACACAGGGCCTCTTCAACAGCTCATAGCCAGTCCTCTAGCGTCCCCCGCTCATGGGCATAGGCCGCTTGTAGGGCTCGAGCAAGGGTGAGAGTTTGTGCAGCGCAGTCATTAGCAAATTCCTAAATGGTGGCACACATCATCAAAGTCGAGCACTCACCCTCATCTCCGAGGCCTCTAACGCGCCTTCCAGGAGCTTCGACTTGCACGTTAGCAGCGCCTGGTGATCCAAGTTGGAGGCCGCACTCTCAGCGGCCCCTTGCCATGTCCGCAGTAGCTCCGGCCGAGGGATGAAGTCTGTCAAGCTCGGTCGTGTGGCCTCCGCAGCGACAATTTCGAAGGCGCCGGCTGTCGACACCACCCCAGGGACGTCTCCGTCCCTCGAGGATTGTCCATGGCCGGGGGACCGTGCCTCCGCTAATAGTAAAAGGCAGCGGTCAGAGAGCTTTAGGGGGAACCTCGCAGGATCATGCGGAAGGAGTCAAGCTTACCTTCGGTGTCCACCGGCGAGGTCCGTCGGACTGTCCCCTCGGCCTCGGAAGGAACCGCGGGAATCCTATATATATATATAAGACAAAATTCCTTCTTTACCATTGACAAACACTCTAATCCTATATTTATCATACTTTCTATATACCATCGATTTGTAAAAGTGGTCCCTTTCATGCTATTGCTGTTAATCAAATGTCCGTTAAATAGAAGTCAAAGGTCAGTGTTTTGTGGTATTATCCAAAATAGCCATAACCTTTCATTTGTTCATGTGATCCAGTCTCTACCCTTCTCTCCCAATAGATATCAACACCGATACATGATGAGGAAGCAGGGAAGCACCGCTCACCAATCGAACACCACCAGCTCGCCCTTGCCGACATGCACAAAGTGGTAGTCCTTGTTGGATGTGGGAGAGAGGAGGAAGAATGGGGAGAAGAGGGAAAAATGGTCTTTGCACACCTTTAGCTGATGGGGAGGTTACAACGATGTCATGGAAGGGATCACTTTCACGGACCAATGGCATGTAGGGAATACGGTGTTTGTGGATGACAAATTGGGGATTGGAGTGTCTTTGTAGGACCGAAGATGGCAACAGAAGGGGTGAATGGTGGCTTAATTTTTTTTCAAATACTCACCAATCTTTCACTTAAATAGCTATAGAGCATGAAGATTGGGATGAAAAACTACCACAAAAACTAGTGAACTGAGACACTGAAATCCTAAGAAAAATCAGCTGAAACGGTACTACTGCCACTGTACTTATGGTACTACTGCTTGCTACAGTAACTACGGTACTACCGCAACAGTAGCCATGGTATTACCGCCGTTGCAGTAAAATCAGGTTGAATAGTATTTTCAGCACGATTTCAAAAAAATTAAAATAGATGGAACTTTTGATCCGTAGATCCAAATGATATGAAAATTTACAGGGATCTTGTTTAGGATATCAAGAACATATTTGAACAAATGGTCATGAAAATTATGGCTAAAGTTCGGACCTTTTTCAGTTTGAAAAGGTTGCATCGAAACCGAGCAAAAAACAAAATGATGAATACAACTTGCTCATGGGTAGATGATGGACAAGATAGCTCTAGATGTATTCCCATATATCATAGCAAGTTAGAACACTGAAGAACACAACCCAAAAACTCTTAAAACAAGAAATCACTTGGTGAGACCGAAAACAACCAAAATCGAGTTTCTTAATGAACTTGCTATCAAAGTGCCTAAATGATGAGATTGATTTTATGAGGTTATCTCCATCACATTCACGTTATTGGCACAACAAGATCAAGAAGTGGAAATAAAAGAGATCAAAACCAACCAAATCAAGAGCAAATCAATAAAACATGAAGGATCCATAGAGATAATCAAAAATTGATGTATTGTTTACTTGAGGAGGTAAGTTTTACAGCCACTCTACATTCGAGGACAGAGAGCACACAACACACTCAACTCTCAAACCTTAACCCTAAACAGAGAGTACAAAAGAGATTGATTGGATGGTTAATACAAGTCTCCATTCCAATCCCTTTATACAAGTGGGCAATCCAACCACACCTAACTCTTAGTAGATACTATCCACTTAGCATAATGGAGAAATCTAATAACCCCACACATAGGTTTTACTCATACATGTTCACTTATGCACGCTTTCCAAAGGGTATAAGCCCGAATCTACTAAGTTATTAGCCTTGATCCATCTCGATTAAACCAACTCCACCTTGACCTCAATCGCTCTCCAACGTGCCTCTCACACGCCGTGGTTTTGATACAAGGTGGTTTTCGGTATTTTAGTCAAACTATTAAAATACCCTTTCTTAACTGGATCATCTCCTTCCAATGCAAGCAATCGCCATGCTTGCCATGTGTAAGTTCATCATTGGCTTACCACATATTGGTAAGTCTCTCTTGCTTCAATTCCACTTGATCACGCCTCACTTTGACCAACCAAGCCACATGGTGCAAACCCACCGTTCGAACTCACTTTCAATATTTCCCGTCTTTCTCGTGCTATGCTTGAGCTCACCATCTCACCTGGTATCCTTGATTGTTCTGGGTCTCGACTCCTCTTGAGCGTAGCCCGATCCTCGCCGTTGACCATGGTCACAACTTGACCCACGTTAGCCAAAACATATGTAATGCAACCTTAATGCAATGACCCAGGTCACCTCAACTCAATCCAAGACTCAAAATCTAAAATCCTCAATTTCTACCAAAACCGGTACTACCGCTCCTGACAAGTCGATGCTACCACACTATGGAACAACCGCTCTCCTAGGTCAGTACTACCACACCTTGCAATCCCGAAATGGATCTCTCTGGAAATAACGTACCACCGTGTCAAATTTGGTGCCACCGCATTGCGGTATGACCGTACACGCCCAACGGAACTATCGCCCTACGGTATGATCGCACCAACACCTGCGGTACTAACGCCCTGCGGTTTGACCGCACCAACACATGCGGTACTACTATTTTTACTGGAAACTCCAAAAAATAACCCAAATAAAATGCAATCTTTTGCAAAATTGAATAACCACTTCAGAAATATTGCAGTGGTTCGTCACAACATTAAACATGATCTTCTTACATAGTCCTTTAGTTTGTTAGTGATATAGAAGGAAATTTCTCTATATACAAACATAAATTCTCAAAAGGTAAAAAATATAAGAGAAAATTCCTTCCACGCCATTGAAAGTCACCATAATCCTTGATTTGTCAATAAAAAATGTGCTTCTTTAGCGCCACTAAGATTGAAATTGCTACCCTTTCATGCCAATGCAGTCCATCTCCAGTTAGTGTGCCGTTAAGTAGGCTTTGAAAAGACACAATACCCTTCTTCTCCCTCCTCTTTTCTTCCATACCTTCTATCGGATAGGCCCCTCACCAACATCCTTTTTCTATCTTCTTCCTTACTCTTCTCCCTCTCCTCACTTAACGACCGAGCTCACCACTGCCATTCAACTCCCTCTCCATTATCCCTATGCAGACCTTTCCTCTCCCTCCTCTCCCTCTTTGTTTCATCGCTGCACGGTCTCCAAATTCGGCTGGATCTGCCTCACCATAGCCAAGACCCTCGTGGATCTACCTCGTCTTGAACCTGCCAATGACCCCCTTGATGGCTACCATGTGCTTGCCTACCATTGATGCAGAGCTAGCCGCTTGGTGACCAGATCTGGCATAAGCATTGTGTGTGGCAGAAGGGGGAGAGAGAGGGGTGAGGAGCGTGGAGTGATGGTGCTTTCCGACGACAAGCCTGGTGTCGACAATGAGCACCGACATGCCGAGGTTGTCGAACGAGTCGGACCTGTAGGTGGGTCTTGGGTGGGACCTTGGAGTCCTTGTTCGTGCTAGTGAACCCCGACGAGAGCCAGTCAGTGACCTCTGCCGTCGCTAGAGAGAGAAGAAAGAGGAGTACAATGGAGGAAGAAGACGTGGACCAAGTTTGTCAGACGCAGGACTTTGTTACATGACATGCGTGCCAGCTTTGTCATGGAGCAGAAGTGTAGGAGAAAGAAGAAAAAGATTAGGAGGATGACTAGCACCCACGAAAATTTGGTAAGGCCATTGAAATCTAACATTGTACCAAAGCAATCCAAGGATATTGCTCCCCAATATTTTGGTTCCACCAAAACTTAATTTGGCCATAATCCAAATAATGTTTTTCCCAAATTTTGGCCTTTCCCAGGTTGCTGAGTCTATGGTGAAAGGCTGTGAAAGCCCAAACGGCCACGACACAACAGCGTCAACTGGCTGGGCTCCATGCTGACTGCCTAAGTATGCACGGCCACACGCCGCTCGCCGCACGAGCCTTTCCCCAGCGGAGCGTAGGAGCGGGTCCACGGCCTCCATCGCACACCACGCGACGAACCGCGAACCGCGCCGCGCAGGCGTTTTCCTCGTTTCTGGTTGGGCCGCCAGCCCAGCGCCAAGCCCGTGCATCGAGTGGCGTGCAACCTCGAACGGCCGAACCCCTCGCCTAGGTCTGTGCGCTACCTCCGACGGGGGCTACCCATCTGGACGCGCGGCCTACTGCTCTTTTTCTCCTTCTCTTTGCTGCTCCCGCCGTCCCAATAGGCACTTAGGTAGGCTCCCGCCGTCCACTCCACAGGCCGTGCGCGAGGCCGATATACACTATGCATGAGCAAAACATAAAAGTACGTACAAAACAAGAACTACGTATCTTGGTTCGGCACGGCCAACGGTCAACCCAGTTTCATTTGGGCCTCTTAGCATATGCCAGATCGCGCGTAGGCCAACAAGCTAGATAGCCCATTGGACAGGCCGGCCCATTCGTTAGGCCATATTATTTCACTTCACCCTCCCTCAAAAAGGAAATCACTTCGCCCCTGCACTGGAACTTTGCAAGTTGGGGTCGACTTGTACTACACACTACCCAACTAGCAGAGGCTTTTCCGTCGCCAACACACGATTTGGTTTCCAACGTCGTGCGGCACATGGTGACCGGAACTGAACCAACGGCAAGTTTTGTTTATCTTGGCTTAGATCTTGGGCACATCGTAATTTAGGCTGATGACAGTAGATCACAAAGGGGCACTAATGTCGTGCACATGGTGGCGGGAACAGATAAACCAACGCCAAGTTTTGTTTCTCTTGGCTTATGTTGTGTATGACTTATATATGCAAAGAGAAGGGATATCTTATAAGGAAAGGAAATGTGATTTGTTTCAGGTTACAAAATGTTGTGGGCTAGATTGTACAGACTGGATGTCCAAGATAAATATGTAATCTGGGTATAAATATATGTCACCGACCTTTTGTAACCCTAATCGTGGTAAGAAACTCCTCATAAAGACGGAGCCGCAGCAATACAGCTCTCGGGGATGTAGACATTACTGAACATTGTAAATAAATCTCCGTGTCTCTTATGTGTTCTTATGTTTGTTGTGATTTTTTTTTTTTTTTTTTGCTAGAGCTGTCGCCAATTTCAATAGCTTAGATCTAGGGCGCATTGTAATTTAGGCCGCCGACAGTGGATCTCAAAGATTGAAGGATGTCAATATTTTCCTTCCACTTTGCGGCTCCGAAAGTTGGAAAGCATGGAAAACCGTCATCGAACTAAACGGGACGCCGAGTGCTACAATTTCCTAGCAACAAACACGCCGATCGGCAGAGCATGCATGTGTGTACTCCATGTGGTTTTACACTCATGTGACGTAACAAACCGCGGAAGCGAGCTTCAATTGGGAGTATCTATACGTTCATCTGTCACCGCCTAATTAACGAATTTGTTAAGATCTAGTGACCATTTTCTAATGGTTCAGTAGCTGCCTAGCTAGGCTGCACCGGCCTGGGTCCGCGCTCGGCGTTTACACGAGCTGAGCTCGCCGCTCCCCACTTGTTCGCCGCCACCTAATCTGTAGCTACAAAATTCACACATGCATTACCAATGCCTGCCTGCATCTGGGACCTGAAATTGAACCGGTCGATGGGAGAATTTATGCATGCTCCTGTCGCGCGCGCGGCGGCGTGCAGACTCGAGACTTGGAGCAACCGAGCAAGGCATGCGACTGACGACTTGGATAAACCTAATTTACTCTCTTTGAATTTTAGGGTACATCTGATCTATCGTTAAACTATAAAACCGTCTAAATATCCCTCATGAACTTTACAAAATCGTCTAAGCAACCCCTGAGGCGGTTTCAATGGTGTTTTTGCCACTTTGGTGGTGATTTTGTCACTATGACAAATGACTTTGTTGACAATAATTGGCACATTTCCATGCAAGTCATCCGCCATGGTGGTGCATTGCCATTAGGGATGAAAACGGTCGGAAAACTCCTCAACCGTTTTCTACTTCTACATTTGAATACGAAAACGAAAGCGAAAGCGGTAAAGCCGGACATGAAAACGAACGCGAACTTACGGAATATCGAGAATTTCGAAAACGAACCAATTCGAGCGGAATTATGTCGAACACGGTCGGTATACGAAAATTCAATACGGAATACCGACCTGTAGGACCAAGTGCATAACAATTAACAAGTGACCAAGTACATAACAATTATTAAGTGCATGATCAAGTTCAAGTGCATATAATAATTAACAAGTGCATGACCCTTGGTCTTAAGTATTAACACAATAGCCGACACAAATACAAATACAATACAAGTCTAGAACAAGCAATTAACAGCTAGCAGAACATCTACAGTTCATCAGCATCATCCATGAGGTCAGGATCGCTTTCCATATCTTTTGCTTCCTCATTGTCCTCCTCAGAGTCCTCATCCCCCTCCTTGTCATTTTCCTACAAGTTTGCAAAGTGAATTAAAATTAGATGTAGCAATAGCATATTTCAGAGCAAGCAGTCAATAAACATACACATACCTCAATTTTCAGTTTAGCCACAACATTAGCCAAAGCCTCAACCTCAAGATCACTCACAATTGATCCAACCATTTTAGAATCTGAACAAAAAATGAGAAAGAAAGGAAAATAATCAATGCATTATTCTGCTGCAATTATAAGTGTCTAACTGAAAAAAAACAGATAAAATGAGCACCTTTTCTTGCTGCGACACGGGACTTTATCGGAAAGCTAGGACGGAGAGATTTTATGAAATCAACAAGATACTCATGCTCAACTATATTGAAAGAATATTCATGCATGGTTATTGCCAAATTCAATTTCTTCAAGCTAGCTTCTTGGTCATATTTGTAAGGCTGAACATGAGCAATTTCAGTACCAGGGTTCTTACCAACTTTAAGCTGTTGTTGTCCCTCCACAACACTGTGCTTTGACTTCAAATGGTTATTGAATGCAGTTGTCCCACAAGCGCCCTCAGCTCTGTACCTCTGCTTGCAATTGGGGAAATTGCAGTATCCCCACAGCTGCTCAAACTGCTTTCCATCCACCTCTAAAATCTCCTTTTTCTTGGTGAAATACTTCCAGACAATCGATGTGCATTTTTTAAACCTCTTGCCAGAAAGGTGAACCTGCTCTTCATCCTCGTCATCCTCTTGGTCATCATCTTCGATATTAATCTGCGGGGCTGATGCTGTGGTTGTTGCTGGTGCGCCAGCTCCACTGCCACTGGTGTCAACATTTGGAGCTTGACTTGCAACAGAAGAAGCCATCACTGATGTTGCTGTAGCTGGACTTTCACAAGTTGCACTAGAGCTAACACTTTGAGATGAAGGCCTTTTACTCCTTGATCCTGCCAAGAGCCAAGTGAAACATTGCTAAATCAGTGCATGCCGGTCCCAAATAATCAAGCAAAAGGTCCCAAATAGCCAAGCTTCATCACTTGACATCTATGCAGCTAGCTAGCCAGCTATGCAGCTGCAAGGAAGAAAGGTATCTGCCCAACTTGACATCTAAGTATCTAACCTAATCGCATAGCTAATCGGCTAATCTAATCAATCAACAACACCTCCAATACAAAAAAGGGGGGCTGCTTATTCAGAGTACCTGCTGCTGGAGAAGCCGTTGGTGCCGCTGCCGATGCTGCCGGCGGCGCTAGAAGGTGGCGCACGGATTTGGTCTTGGTCTTGCCCTTCCTCATTGCTGCAGGACCAGATCCACCTTCTCCAGTGGGGGGCGCCATCGATGGGCGTCGGCGGCTTCAGCGGCTGCACAGGCGCGCCGGGCTGTGGCGGGCTAGCGGCTGAAGCACGGCGCGGAGGTCCGACGCGGGCGGGGCGGCCGCGCCCTAGGCCCTAGCTACCTGGCTGGCGGCGCTGGCGGGGTGGCGGAGCTGTCGGGGTGGGACGCGAGCGGCCGCCGGGATGGCACGCGGGCGGCCGGCGGGGCGGCGGCGCTGCTGGAGACGGCCACTCGAGTTCGGGGTGCGGGACAGCGGGAGTCGCGCACCGCGTCGCGTGCGGGAGCAGCGGGACTGCGGGGTGCGGTGCCGCGGCGGATAGGAAGGGAAGGGGAGGAGACGGCCAGAGCAGAGGCCAGAGAGTAGGGCTGGGCGCTGGGTTGTGTGAATTGGGCTGGGGCGCTGGACTATGAGACCTGTGTCTAATCTAATGGGACTTCTAGTGGGCCAAATTCGGTTTAAACCGTATTTACAATACGGTATATTCCGAATAAAATGTAGAAAAGTAGAAAACGGTCAGAAAACGGCTAAACCGTTTCCGCTCCGTTTTCGAATTTGGTATTCCGTATTTCGAACCGAATTCGAATTTGTCCGAAAATACGAATTCGATCGGGTCAAATGTAGAAAACGATACGGTTCGGTACGGGATATTTCCGTTCCGTTTTCTTCCCTAATTGCCATATTATCAATCATATGGCAAAACTGTCTCTAAAGTTTTTCATAGTTTAGAGGTTTATTCAGATGATTTTATAATTTAAGAGGTGGATTAGACACCCTCTAAAGTTCAGAAAGTAAAATAGACTTATTTTTCAAAATTTAAATTTGACCTGTTTACCGGGATTTGGTATGATTGATTTGATTTTAATTGTTTGATCCTATCTTGATTCTTCACCATGCATGTGGAATTTCAACCGTTCAGATCCATGAAACCAATAGTACAGTTTACATACATACATACATACATATATATATATATATATATATATATATATATATATATATATATCTCATTTTTTTCCTGATTCATTGACGTTGTCATGCCAATATACTTGATGGACCTCTGAAAAAGTGGCAAAATGAACGCGCGCACATGCATGTAGCACGTTATGGTGGTGATCGGTTCGGCTGAAAAGCTCGTGGCTTATGGCTGAAAACACTGTAGTTGGCTGAAAAAAGCACTGTAGCTGACAGAGGCTTATTTAGCATAATTAAATTTAAAAAATTTAAAAATAAAAAAATATGTTAGCCCATTACGTATAATACAAACAAATACGGGAAAAAAAGAACCGGCAAAAAAGCTCAACAAAAAGCCAAAAGTTCAGAAAAAGACGAAACTTATGAATAGTAAAAAATAAGCCAGAAGCCGAAGCCGAGTTGATCAGGGCTATACCGCCACGAACAGAATCATCAACGCTCAACAACCTTGTTCCGTCGAACTTGCTGGCTGCCAACTCTGTACTACAAAATTATAACATATATTGGTTACGATAGCGAGATCATAACTCAGTTGATTATTTAGCAACATGATCACTAACAAAATCCTTATTCCAGCTCTATTAGGCCACAAGCTGTATGGCAGGATTAATTCAACACGTAAACCTACGTAAACAAAGCATCACACCAATGACAAAAAAAAATTCTTTGCAGAATCATCAGCCAAATGTTATATTCCAAATGTACACTTGTAACCTGGCCGTATCTTGATTTTGTAATTCTTCTCCCCCAAATTCAGAGAGCTAGTTATACATCAAACCTCCCGGCAATTATTACAATCTTTACATAAAAAAAGAGCATTAAAAAACCTAAAGAAAAAGTTTACCATGAATCATATGATCAGATATTCAGATGAAGAAGACTAGAAGAAAATTGATCAAATGCTCTTCCCTACTTGCATGTGATATCAAGAAGGGTAGGGTGCATTCAGGTGCGACGTCAAGCACGGCGAGCCCCTCCAGACCCTGGCGTGCATCTTGAGCATCTCCCTCGCCCTCTCCCTCGGCCGGTCGCCGGCGGCGCAGGCCTGCACCAGGAACAACAGCCTCGCCACCACCCCGACCGCCAGCATCTCCTGCAGGACGGTCGGCGTCGCAGAGTGCC
This sequence comes from Dendrocalamus latiflorus, assembly GCA_017311315.1. Lineage (NCBI taxonomy): Eukaryota > Viridiplantae > Streptophyta > Magnoliopsida > Poales > Poaceae > Dendrocalamus > Dendrocalamus latiflorus. Next base: position 17,118,510 of record CM029655.1, on the reverse strand, counting down.
TCGCCACCGCGTGCAGCGCGCGTACCGCGCAGTCAGTTCCCGCGGCGGACAACTGTGTCGCTGCTCTCGCCACCACCGCCAGCCCTGCCGGGTGCGCCACCAGCTCCAAACGACCTTCTGCGCAACCGCACAGATGGTCCATCGCCACAACCGCGAGCTCGCACGCGCGCGTGCCGCTTCGGCAGCCCTCGTCGAGGAGCAAGTCCACGAGAGCCGCCACGGCGCCGGCCTCGACCGCCTTGACGCGATTCCGGCCCCACGGGCAGAGCCAGCAGAGCACGTGCAGTGCCACCTTGACCGCCTTCGCTGACAACCTGCCGGCCACCACCCTCACGACACCCTCGACTAGCTCGGCGCTCGCCGAGGTCAGCCGCTCGGGAGGCATCGCCGACACCACCGCTTTCAGCAGGTGGATGCTGTACGTCCGCGAGAGGTAGCTTGGCCGCCGCAGCACGGACGCCAAGGTGCCCAAGAAGTCGTCGTCGCCTTCCAAGACCCTCTTCAAGCTCTCCTCACAGAGCTTAAGCGAATGCAGAATGCTCAAAGCTGCCTCCTCCGGCGAGCTCGCCTTTGACGAATCCAGGACGCCGCACATCTCTTCTTGGGATACCAAAGGCTTTGACGTGTCCGATGCAGCATGCTTCTTCACAACGGACACGAGAAACTCCACCGAGCCGGGAGCGCCCTCGACGCAGCGCCGGTTGCGGTCGCTCTCGGCGACGATGTCCGCGAGCTCCCTCAGGGAAGCCATCAGCTGATCCTGCTGACCGCCACTCTGCCTCGCGGCATCCACGATCGCGGCCACATGCGCCGCGTCGACGGGAGGGCGTGGGGTGGGGAACCGCTCGACGGCGTGCGTAGCGCACCAACCTTGGATGAGCCTGCGGAGCGTGTGGTTCGGCGTGGGCTCCCGGTCGGCGGCGCCCAGCTGCTGCTTGGTCACTGGGCACTCGCCGTGGCCGTCGGTGAACACCCACCGTTCGATGCTGTCCCGGTCGTAGGTGATCCCCGACGAGAGCGTCACCGGGTCCCGCATGATCTCTAGCGAGATCGGACACACGAAGTACTTTGGCACCTCCACCGGCGACGGCAACCCCTCCATGTATTCTTGATCCTACCACTGCACGTATCGCACCGCTTGTGTATCCGCTTATGTCTGTATCTATGTACACATGAAGCTAGGAGAAGCTAGCAAGAGGGGGTCTCTGGTCTAAACGGGAAAACTCATGGAGCTGTAAGGAGAAGGGAGGGAGCGTTTATAGCTAGGGAAGTAAGAGAGAGAGAGAGAGAGAGAGAGAGAGAGAGAGGGGGGGGGCGCACGAAGTCCACGGCGGGAGGTGGTAGTCTTCGTTCGGTGTTTTGAAACGCAGGTGGTGATTTACTTAATAAGTTGGTTGTTGTGGAACGTAAGGGAAGAAGAAATGCACGGTGGGCGCGCCGGGGAAATTGATTAGGGAATCTAAGGATGGGGTATGGCGAGTGGGTGAATGATTTTTTAAAATATTCTATCTGGTATTAGCACCATGATTTCATAAAAAATATAAACTTACAAGCTACACTAAAATTAAGAGCCAAAGAACACAAAATCACCTGAGACAAAATGGCTCACTGGTCTGACCGTCAGCCAAGGGGCAGCTGGACCGCTCAGCCAATCTAATCACAGGTCCCACTGATCTGACCGGTCAAGGCCGGTATTTGAGTCATGGCGGTCTCACGCTCACCGAACAAAGACAAAAAAAACAACACATCAATATAATAAAAAGGATAATTCTCAAACCACTAATCCAAATAAGATAAAATTTTGGACAAATCCTCTCAATGATGTCAGGAACCTATTTTAATCATGGATCATGAAGATCAATGGCAAAGTTTCAACCTTTATCCAAAACAAGAAAGATTGTGCAAAAATCGGGCAAAAGAGATAAACCTTGATCTACAATTGGTTGTGAGTCCTTGATAATCTAAACTACTTTGGATGGGTTCTCACATATCATAACAAGCTAGATCACAATACAAACTCAAACTAAAATATCAAGATCAAAACCCAAAAATCATCTTTCACTTAAGCAAAATCGGGCAATCATAAAACTTTTCCATAAAAAGTGCCTATGAATGGATCTGATCTCCAAAAGATATCTTCACCTCTTGCACGTCCTTGGCACCAAGATAAATCAAGAGGAGATAAAATCTAAACAAAAAAACCAAGCAAATAAAAATCACGAGAAGAAATATATGGTACAACCCACTTGGACGAAGTTTGGATGCTCATTTCAGTTTGAGAGGAATATTTTACAGTCACTCCATCATACAGAATAGAGTTCTAACCCTAGAGCACACACAAAGATTCCAATGTCCGAAAACCCTAAGAAAGCTACCTCTCTCAACACACACGTGTTTATATAATGAAGACTCCTCATCTCACACCTAACCCTAATAACCAGCACACACGTAGTAGATACAATCACTTACAAATTAGAAAAATCCAGTAACACACACATAAATAGGTTTTACACATATACTTACACGCTTTTCAAAATACAACTTCCATATGACCCCAATAGCTCGACGAGATGCTCCATCTTACAAGACATGACCTAAACCACTTAAGCCATCACCACAGTTTCGCGAACCGCCTCTCCATCTAGTATTAGACAATTTCCTAAATTACCACCCACCAACCTTCGCAATGCTTCTTCTCAAAGTAACCAGCAAAACATAGTCCGTGATACCCAATGACTTGCCGCCAAGATCGTACGCTTGTTCTGAGGACTATCATCACTTAAACGCCCAAATCTAATAGTATACCACATACATACACTTTACTTATCAGGATTCTTGTCTTTTTTCCATGTTTCTCCGCTTAAGATGATATTCTACCTGAACCTACGCTACCCTCTATGGCCTCAGAGCACCTTCCATAGCCTAGTCTTTGCCATAGCAATAATTACCAAGCGTCCTGCACATAAAAAGCAAGCAATCGTCCTAAGCACAAGTGATATGCACTTGACCCTCATTAATATAATCGATGCAAACATATACCACTTGACACTCACATCAAGATTTCCACAATGTATGAACTTTCACCATGATTAACACTTATATGTATTCCCGCAATAACTAACACTTTACAAAGACTCCCAAAATGCTCCTACAACACAACTGAGACAACTCAACTCAACGCTGCCTGGTCTGATTGTCAACGAGCAGCCGGTCGGACCGCCACAAATCAATTAAACACCTCTCGATAATAGGGGACTGGTCTGATCACGACATCCATACTAGTAAATAACACAAAATTAAACTTAAATTTCGATAACAAAACACAAATAAAATGAAATACTTATCTTATAATATAAGATAATATCCACATGGCGAGGGGAGTTGAGCTGAGGTCGATCGGGTCGTGGTTGCCGGCCGGGGCGGCCACCGCGCGCGCACTGACCACGAAACGTTCTTCGGCTTTGACCTTGCTGGTTTTCTTTATGATTCCGGCCGTTCCTCCCGTCGATTCCTCCCTCGTCCCCTCGCCTCTCGTTGGATTTGAAAATTTCGCGCTCCGGCTAGCCAGCTGCTCGTAGAACTTTCAAGCTTCAATTAATTCTTTGCTACAGCATTCTGGTCCATTTCTACTGTACGTTGTGCTTTGAGCTGCGCATGTTCGGATGAGAGACCGTGGAATAGCTTAAGGGCATTTCTAACAATTTATTACGATAGCTACCAGAGGAAAGAGAGGAATTCTAGATACAAGCCCTCTATACTATAATTTGTTACTAAATGACCAAACAACGAATTAATTATTGCATATGATCCACCTGTTATCCTCTCTCCACTTTTCTTTTCCCCTCTCCCACTTCCCCCTCCCTTGGTCTTAATACCTAGCTTGTTACTTATGCAAGTAGCAAACATTTTCTCTCTCCCCCTCACAAAAAATGATACATTATGGTATTTGTAAGAGCAACTCCAGCAGGGCCCTACTTGAGCCCTCATCCTACTTTTGAGGGCTGAGAGGTAAAAAACTCACTCCAGCAGGGTCCCTACTTGAACCCTCAAAAGTAGGGGGCCCTCAAATCTCCCCCTCGAGCCCTCATTCCTGGGGGGTCTGGAGGGAGCCCCTACTTTTGAGAGCTCAAGTAGAGGCCCTGCTGGAGTGAGTTTTTTGCCCCTCGGCCCTCAAAAGTAGGATAAGGATGAGGGTGGGTCCTATGTGTCATCCCCTCTAAGAATGAATTTGAGGTTCCTGTTTTGAGGGCTCCTGCTGGAGTGTAGCCTACAGAGCCCTCAAACGTAGGGAGAGCCCTCAAATAAAAAGTAGGGGCCTTGTTTTGAGGGCTACTGCTGGAGTTGCTCTAACAAGTAAAAAAGACTATTGGGAGTGTCCTAATGAATAAGAAATCCTACATGTACGGCAAATTCCGAAGGAATGGTTTCTCAACATATAGACTCCTATTACCAATTAATTAATGCAAATAAGGGTATCATATATTTTAATAGGGCGCTCAGTTTGGCGATAGTTTGTCTTTTTTTACTGTAGCTGGTTTATTTTTCACTGTAGCTAATGGTGTCTTGTTTGATGTAATTAAAATTTAAAAATTTAAAAATGGAAAAACATATTAGCCCATTACGGACAATGTGAAGGAATACAGGGGAAAATAAAAAGGCAAAAAATCCTAAAAAAAATAAAAAGCTAGAAAAAGACGAAATTAAGGATTAGTAAATTAAAAACCAAAAGTCAGAAGCTGAAGCGAACGGTGCATTGAGTTAGTTTTTGTAGACTAAATATTTCGAAGGAGGTGTTTTATTATAATTAAGGTGATTGATTTCTTCCTAAGTAAAAGCCATGTTTTTGAATCGTTGTGTCACAGTCAGAATCAGACTCTGTGAACCATTGTATAGCGCAACAGGTGTGATGTCTTTGTCACTCTAGTTACAGAGTTCGATTCCTACCCATCCTAGGTTAGGAAAATCAGACTCATACATATTTCAAAGCTAATCCAATAGCTAAGAAAATTGACTTGACAAAAAAAGGCAAACTTACGAATAGCAAAACCATGTGTTGACTAAGCTAGATTTGTTTGTGGCAAAGTTTAAATTAAGAGTTAATTCTGTATAACTGCAACTTTACTATCCAATGTATCAATAAACCACAACTTTTATGTTGGGTTTTGAAGAACTCTAACTTTAAGAGATAAAATTTAAAAAAAAACTACAACTCTATCTCGCTCGAGCTGTATTAACAATTTTTTGAAATTTTGTCTCTTAAAGGTGGAGTTCTTCGAAATTCAACCTAAGAGTTACAATTTATTGATAGTTTGGACAGTAAAAATATAGTTATGCAAAATTCACTGTTAAGTTAAATCAGTGTGTGTGTATACACACACCTAAAGTACGAGTTTTTTCCTTGGATGCAGTATAACTTGATTACGCGGAGAAACTCGGAAACACACCTCGAACTCCGGCAAACCTATGTAGTACTCGCTTTATGTAATTTTATAGGACGTATTTTTTAATAGTTTTGTTCATAAATATAAAGCTTATTCCATGTTTCAATATAAAAATAGTGTGATATTTCCTTTTTATCCCTAATAAATATTTAATTTTACTTGATATTTTCTATATATATGTATTGAATAAAGTACTTAGAGATAATAATAATAAGGTAGTATGGTATTTTTCCCAAAAAAAACACATAGCATTTATGTGGTTGCTGTTAGGAAAAAATTCATACAAACTGTTACTTAGGCTAACGAACGAGACACGTCTTTTCAGTAGGCCCACATTTCGGCTGGGTACGCATTGGACCCATCTCACATTTCAACGCACGCGAGCATTTCCTAGTGGACTTTGGTAGTTTGGTGTGCTGGTATAACTGTCGCGTGCCATCTCGTTGATTACATTTACCACGTGTTCCAGTAGTAGTACCTAGTAGTTCGGTAGTTCCATTCCAACTTCTGATACCATCATCTAAGGGCATCTCCAATGGGTCTATAGCAGCTATCTACAAGAGAGTCCATGTCATCAACTGTCCTACGTGGAAGATATTAAATGAAGAAAGAGAACGCAGCTCTCTACAGCTCTAGAGATAGTCTATAGCGCTAAACGAGGCAGCCTCCATAAATTCTGTGTGTGCATGTAAGCATCAAATAGCTATCCTTATAGATAGTTCTTTAGAATGCTAATTTTAGTGTGTACTATATAGATGATGTGGAAGTCTTATAGTTAGTTGCTAGCTATAACCATTGGAGATGCCCCTAGCCTAGCCTAACCTGTCTAGCTCACTCTTGTAGGGTTGCCTCTACCTTCACCTATTCGACTTGCTAAATCAAATGATCAAAAGGACATTTATACCTCTAATATAGTAAGTCACCGGAAGAGGTATTCCTATAATCAAACCTTACAGCTATGTATCCTGACTTCTAGCATAGACAAAGACATTGAGCATCTCCAACAGTATGAGCTAGTTACTAGTTCTAAGACAACTTCTCCAATAGTACTAACTTTTAGCACATAGCTCATAACATAAATAGCCTCACATGACACTCTCACATAATCTTGGAATGTATGTATGAGACTAACTCTTGATCAAGAGATAGCTTTTCTCTCTCTTCTATTAAAATATGAAATAATATGTTTAGAGCTACCTCATAAGTCACTATTAGAGATGCTCTAATATAGTACTTCTGAAGGAGTAAGAAAGGCAGAGTTCATTCTTCCACATATCCTGACTTCTAGCATAGACAGGCTTTCGGTGGTCTCAATCACACCATAGCTCCCTGTTTACTATGTTTACTATTCGTCCGTAGCCACAACCGTCACAATTAATTATAATCAATCTGGTCGTCGTACGACTGCAATGTCAATGTTTAGCGCTACCAAATTCGTTGTTAAAACTTACTACAATATCAAAGCCCATACTTGCATGCACTAATTGAATATGCAACGTTCAACGTTGCACCAAAGATGTATGTCTAGCGTGCTTATTGCGTACGTGCAAGTTTCGAAAAGCAAAGGCCAATCAAATCAAACATCGAAAGCTTCCGCATGAAACCAAAAGGTAGTGTGAACGTATGGGACTACATATACGCACGTGCCACGTGAACATCGATGGCAGATGGTTTTTTTTATTCTATCAAAAATGCTTATATGAATAAATCAAATATTGATAAACTGATAAATTATTTTAATAAATCACTTTGAAATAACGATAAAAAGTTATTTTTTTATTTATTAAAAAAACCAAACTAAATAAAAGAGATCTTTAGCTTCTGCAGCCTTTCTACCTAGACGCATGCAAATGCATATCGCATCCCTGGGAGATGGAGTTGGGCTCGATGTAAAGATACTTTTGAGTGGCAAACAAGGCAGATTTATAGTGTCAATGTGCTCTCTTTCTATGTGTTAGAAATAATCTTGATTTAGAGTTTAAGACATAGTAGAGTCTATCTCCGTGTGTAACTCAAGTTGAAGTTAAGTCCAACTTAAAATCCGAATACGTATACTAGTAGAACAGTATTAGTCTATAGACTTGTAACCAGTTAAATTAGGGAGAGTAAGTAAGAGAATAGAGAAATTCAAAAATTCTCCGGTGTTCTCTCAGTTTTATTTGAGATGTGTCCATTTTCAACTGGAATAAAGTTAACAAGTGGTATCAGAGCCTAGACGAGAATCGAGTTGCTGAAAAAATCATCTCGGCGATTTTGTTTCGCGCTCATCTCGTGCGGCGCTCTTGGCGCACGGCGCTCGGTCTGACGGAACGTCAAGTCACAATAGTAAAAGAAAAGAAGCAAAGCAACACCAAGGAGAAGCTGCGCCAAGAGAGAGAAAACGCTACTTCTGTTTCCTCGGCTGACACAAGTCAAGGATAGCCAGTGACAAGAAAAAGCCATATTGTTTTTTTTTTCAATCTCCAAGTCAGAGCAGCAGGTAGGAAAGAGAAATTTCTTTTGGAGCCAGTAGCCCAACGCCACGTAGAAATGAAGAAAAAGCACGTGTCCGTGGCGGCATCTTGTCAAATCCGAAGCTGGGTTCGTAGCTGTCGTTCCGTCTTTGAGCCGGACGTAGCAAGACGCGCAATAAAAGCTGTTCCGAGGCCAAAGCTAACAGCATCAAATTTGGTCCTCGTTCAAAGCAAGATGAAGTAGCAGCGAGTACTCCAGAAGCAGATCAAGTCCATGCGAAAGGACCCCCTCGCTCCAAGAGCCGCTTCAAAGTAGCCCGAGTTCTTGATCCATGCTCAAGATCATGTCGCGTTTTCCGGGAAGTGGTGTCACCGGTGACGAAGCATCATCCAATATGATGGTGAAGGAAAGTTTTGCTGTCTCGCTGCATTATCCGATGCTCACAACGAGCAATTATGCAGCATGGACAATCAAGATGAAGGTGTACATGAAGGCTCAAAGAGTGTGGGACGCGATCGAGAATGGTAACGTCGATGTGCGCAAGGATTAAATGGCATTGACGGCCATATATCAGGGTATACCAGAGGAGACACTCTTCCTACTGGCCGAAAAGGAGACGGCCAAAGCCGCGTGGGAGGCATTGAAGACAATGCATCTTGGCACTGATCGTGTGAAGGAAGCAAAGGTACAACTCTGAATACCGAGTTCGAGATGCTGCGTATGAAGGAAACAGAGTCGATCAATGACTTCACCGTCCGGTTGGTGATCATCGTCAACAAGATTCGGACCCTTGGCAAGAAAGTGGAAGAGTTGTACGTAGTGAAGAAATTTCTTCGTGCTGTTCCCTCACGGTTTCTCTCGATTGTCTCGATCATAGAGCAATTTGGAGACATAAAGACAATGACCATGGAGGAGGTCATCCGTCGTCTTAAGGCTATGAGGAACGTATCCGCGATAATAGTAACAACTGCGACAGACAGGTCTTGTTGATTCACGCTGAGTGGGAGATCCGATCATCGAAGCGTGAAGGTAAGAACACTTCTAGTGGTGGTGGCCAAGGCCGTCATAATTGGAAGTTTGATAAGACAAAAATAAGGTGTTATAATTGTAACGATTGTGGATACTTTGATTCAAAAAGCCCCAAGCCGAAGATGAAGAAAGTGTTTCTTGTTGAAGAGCACAACGATGATGAACCAATAGTGTTCTGATGATGAGTTGAGTCAGGGATGTTGAAAAGATGGATCGCCGTCCAAACTCAAGTAAGGTGAAAAGAATCTGAACGTTGAGCAGTGTCAACGTTCTGTATCAAGTATGAGTTTAGTAAGTCGTAGTTGAGACCGACTGCCTCAATGTTTTAGAATTTTTGCATCTGGATGGACTCGTACCAGTTGAGTTGAGCTCCTACATGTAACTTGCATATAGAACACTTTATATAGAGGCGTGGCTGGTAGTTTACAATGCATTGAGACTAAAACTAGAGTATGTTGAGTCAATATTAAGGGAGAAATAGTTAGAAATAATTTTGACTTAGAGTTCAAGATGTAGTAAAATCCATCTCTGTGTGTAACTTAAGTTAAAGTTGTGTCCAACTTGAAGTCCGAATACGTATGCTAGTAGAAGTGTATTAACCTATATATTGAGAAGGCTTGTAACTAGTTAAATTAGGGGGAGCAAGTAAGAGAATAGAGATATTTAAAAATTTTCTTGTGTTCGCTCAGTTTATTTGCGATTTATGTGTTTTTTCTTAGAATAAAGTTAACACTGTGAGATTCAAGTCGTATCATATGCCGGAAAAACGCATTTTCTCTTCATATATAGACTAAGGAGATAATAAAAATAGCTAGATTAACTCTAATTATTATATCTAAATACTATATTTAATGCATGCATATAGAAAATAGCAAATAAAGCTACATATTTATTAAGAGTATAAAAAAATATCACACTAATTTTGTATTAAAATATAAAATATACCCTATATTTATAAATAAATCTATTTAAAAATTACCGTCTATAAATTTAGACAGAGAAAGTAACTTATTTGTTTTCTCTTCCTTGCATGCCAAAGTTTGTTCGGCGTAACATCAAGGTTCATCGGGAGATCTTGTGGTGAATCATGAAACCATGCAGATTGCTATGGGTCGTCGATCACGAGGAGGAAATAATTAATGGCGCGATTGGAACAGCAATAATTAATGGTGCGATTGATCTGAACATGGCGATGCGGGGCCCGCACATATGGAAGTCGGCTGCGCGCGTTTGACTGAACAGAATGCAACGCCGCGCGCGCGCGCGCGCTGAATTCGCTAGTTTGGATCGTAGTTAAGGCGGCTATATACATTGCGCTTAAGTTAACTATTGATTTAAAAAGTTATATTGTAGCACATGTTACTTTTTCTAAATTATTTAATTAAAAAATTAAAAAGATAAAAAAACAAAAACTATTATATTATCATGAACAATAAAAAAATAAGAAAAAACTTACATAAACTAAAATTAAAAAACGATATATTTTAAGTAATTTTTAACTTAAATAAATGAAAGCTAAAAACAGACCATAAGCTAATTTTAGCTTGGTGTGAGCTGAACGTGCTCGATTGTTCGCGTTGTGGTCGCGTACTGGCGTTGGTCGGCGATGGCAGGTGGTCTGGGTTGCCTACAACATTGCAGCTAGCCCTTAATTATTTCGGTGAGCTGATTACTTGCGTGTTCCACCAAGTTCCACACACACTCTCTCTCTTTTAGACTCGGAATCTATCCACAAACCTACATTGCTGACCTGCCATTTGGCTTCATTAATTGCCTTTCCAGCAATCAATCCGCCGACCCTACCAAATATATAGGTGTGTTTTTCGGTGGACAGATTTTATGTTTGTGTAAATGGATTAAATATCAATAAATTAATAAGCCACTTCTAAAACACTATTTCGATAGACTGTTTTGAAATAGCGATAAAAAATTGTCTTATTTGTTTTATCAAAAAAAATTATAAGCCATAAACTGAAAAGAACGAAATCATATACTCATGCAATATTGTGTAGTGAATCCATAAACTAGTAAGGCTATATTCTTTTTGTTCTTCAGTAAATTTTAATTTATTTTAATAATTACTATTTTTTAGATTAATAAACTATAACTAAAAATTATAAGTCGTATCCCACAGTGGCGGATCCAGGAAAATTTTTTGGAGGGGCTGAAGTACCTTCAGCTCGACCTCAGCCCCTTCTATATTATACATCTATAGCTAAAAATTTAGGGGGGGCTCCAAGGGTCCGGTAGCGGTAGGAGGGCTCGAGCCCCCCGCCCCACCGCTAGATCCACCCCTGGTATCCCACAAAAACAGGCGCTAACTCTGGGCTCTAGCTAGAACGGCCACATCCATTTGTCCATTTACGCAGTCCTTGCCCGTCGATTCGTCGGTTGGCATTTGATAGAGAGACGTATTCCTGTGTGATGTGCGTTAATGTGTACGGTGAGCGTCTTCCTTATAATCAAGAAAGAACACAAACATGGGAATTAGGAAATACTAACAAACTTAATTCGAAATGCAGTACATACAGACAACGACTAAAAGGCCATTGTTTTTCTTCAAAAGAAAAGAATGGAGGAAAGGAAATTCGCCCAAAAGTCCACCGTGTTTGAAGCCCAAACTAGACCGCTACGAGGCAAAAAGGCCTCTAATATAATTTGCCCTTGGAGTTCCCATTGTACCCAGACCCAAACTGTTCAACCTTGTATGATCCAATACTGCAAAAGCCCAGCTTGTACGCGCAGTAGTAGTTTCCAGCGCTCAGAGTGCGGCCGCTGTTGATATTGTCTAGTAACCGTCGTCGAGTCTAGTTTAAATACTTTATTCTAGATAAAAAAAGATAAATTAATCAAAGAATAATATAATAGAATAATAGATTAAACATAAGAGATAAGAAGAGAACTCTTTTCTTTATTGCTTTCTCTTTTCAAGTACAATAACAATGATTGGGACCCATATTTATAGACTAAGTGGTGAGGTGCTCACTAAGAGCCAGCCTTTACAGGCCCAAGCCTAGGTTTCCCAACACTTCTTCTTGGGCACCCATCCGACACGTTCATATCTCATCAAAACTCCATAAAAATCCAGTGAAAAAAATTTAGAGAAAGAGTACATGATACATGCTATATTATGTTGCATGAATTGGTTCACTAAAAACCTTGGCTGAGAAACTTTTAAAAAACTTGTCAAGGAAAAAAGTGTACAATTCATCCAATTTCATGTAATCTACAGGATGTATTCTTTTGGGTACTCGATTAAGTTATCAAATTTTAATAGTGAGCTCGAGAAGGGTCCCCCCTGAGTTCTGCACTTCTGTAAGTCTCATCATTCTAATTCCATATACACATATTTCAAAATTAGACGTTGGAAGTGACTTAGTGAATGAATCTGTAAGATTTTTACATGACTTAGTATGTGTCGGACCCGGATTTTTCAATCCAAATCCACTGTGATTCACTACACTATTCCCTGGATCAGTAGATAGTGCTCACAGTTTACAGTTCTGAATATCAAAAATACATATCATGCAGAAGCGTAAATGTAATAGTAAACTTACACATGGGCCGATTTGGCCGAAATCAATAAATTGCAGCAGCGGAATGAAGCACACAGGTGGGACTTTCAGGACATGCCCACGGGCAGCCAACTGGAGGTTCGCGACCTAGCCCTTGACATCTTCATCTTCTCGGTCAGCTTGTCCAATCTTGTTGCTGAGGCGAGGTGATTTGATTCCTGATTCTGAAATCTGTCGCAAAAGCGAGCGTGAGCACTCCGACCCCGTGCTCCGCAAGCCAACACACAGAATGCAAATATATAATATGCATGGCTTGTCAATGGAAAGGCATAGGGCTATTTTGTTTGCCAAAGAGTGCTTTTGAATACAATTACTTAAAATTTCCTATGACCTAGCAGGTTTGAAATCATATTTTTAAACCATTAGTTGTAATAATTCATGAAATCATGTTGGCATCTCACCAACTAACCTTATGGCATCGCACCATAAGTTGCCTCTTGGCATCGCACCAAGGGCGGCATATGACATCGCACCATATGCTTATTGTTGGCATCACACCAACCCTTATGTCGTCGCACCATAAGTTGCCTCTTGGCATCTCACCAAGGGCGGCGTATGACATCACACCATACGCTTATTGTTGGCATCGCACCAACAATCCTTATGGCATCACACCATAAGTTGCCTCTTGGCATCGTACCAAGGGCGGCATATGACATCGCACCATATGCTTGTTGTTGGCATCGCACCAATAACCCTTATGGCATCGCACCATAAGTTGCCTCTTGGCATCACACCAAGGGCGGCATATGACATCACACCATACGCTTATTGTTGGCATCGCACCAACAATCCTTATGGCATCGCACCATAAGTTGCCTCTTGGCATCGCACCAAGGGCGGCATATGACATCGCACCATATGCTTGTTGTTGGCATCGCACCAACAACCCTTATGGCATCGCACCATAAGTTGCCTCTTGGCATCACACCAAGGGCGGCGTATGACATCGCACCATACGCTAATTGTCGGCATCGCACCAACAATACATATGGCATCGCACCATATGATTTAAAATAGTCTGAGGAGTTTTCCTTGGGGCATTAGTGTCACCCTAAGTAGCTAACATTCCTAAGCATGTCATATAAATAGGGACTTAATTTGCGAAATCACATATTAATTCTTACTACGGCGACAAGGTTCACATGTCCAAGTTTGGCAAGGAGATTAATATGAACAATAGCAATAACAGGGCATAGCTAGCTTGCTGAAATTGAACATAACATATCTCGTGAAATAATAGCATGCACTTTGCTAATTTAAAAGGAAATAACTTTAAAATGCTGGGTTCAATATGTTCAAAGTGTTGACTCGCCTGGCGCGGTTTACCGCGATTTTGAGTTCACACAATGCTTTCTCTTGGGCTTTTGGTCTTTATCTTCGATTCGCTCTTGATCACGCCTGATCCTTTGATTCTTCAAGATTCCCATATCTAATTACGTGCTAAGCAACTGAATCAAACTCAGGACCTCACGGCTTGGAGATTCTTAACGCGAGCGCTGCTAGCCAAATGGGCCTACGGCCTGGGCTGATAGAAACGGAGAGGCAGAATACATGAACCAAGGTGTGGCTGAGATCAAAACAGAGGAGGAGGCTCGGCGACCTTGGCTGACGGCGGCGCCGGTGAGGAGCGGCCGGGAAGGCGGGCGTAGCCGGCAAAACGGATTCATCCGGGGATGGGGAAGCCAGTGGGGAAGGCGGCGCGACCCGAGATGGTGTAGGATGGCTGGGGCGAGGGTTTAAGCGGCCGGCGGCGAGGTGAGATGGGGACGGCGGTGCCGGAGTGAAAGGGAAGGGAAATAGGGGTGCGCACGAGTATCTAGAAGGCGTAGGGATGCTCACCGAGCGACTAGCCGAGCCGGAGCAAGCATGAAGTGGGCCGGCGGCGGAGACCCTGATGCGGCGCGGGGAGGTTCATGTCGTCGGCGGACTGCAGCGACGGGGAGAGTGGGGCGGCGCTTGGAAGAGCTTTGCGGCGTCTTGGAGATGCTCCTGCTCCGAGGAATCGAGGGGAATCGCGCTGAGGAGGGAGCGGCGGTGGAAATGGCGGAGACGGTCAGAGGCGAGGAAAAGCGCTGCTGCGGCGAGCTCGAGCCACCGGAGTCCAATTACTCGCGGGAGGAGGGAGAGGGATTCCGGGGGCTCGCCGTGACGCGGTCGGTTTGCGTGGGCTCTGCCGGAGTGGCCGGGGCGGCGTGGAGGCGCGACGGTGGGTGCGGGCGCGGGTGCTATGCGGGAGAAAGACCGGGGAGACAGAGCTCTTATGGTCTCGGGGGAGGCTGCAGAAACGGTGGGCGAGGCTGGAGCATGGCTGCCACGCGGAGAAAATGTGCTGAGCTCGGCGCCACGTGGAGAAAATGTGCTGAGCTTCGGCGCAGAGAGAAAGATAAGGGAGGAGGAAGAAGCGCGAGCGGGGGTGCAGGTCCCGCAGCGCAGTGAGACGGCCGGGAGGGGAAGATGGAGCTGGGCCGGGCCATTTCGGACGGCTTGACTTCATCTCCCTTTTTTCTTTTTATCCATTTATTTATTCATTATTTGTGTGTGCACATATAAATGTGTGTATACATATATATATATATATATATATATATATATATATATATATATATATATATATATATATATATATATATATAAAGTTCATGTTTTATTCATTCCCTCTTGCTCACCTAACTTTGTTATTCAAGTATATTTTTTTGGCACTAAATTTTGTAGGTGTAAAAATTTGAGTATGTAGGTAGGTATATATATATATATATATATATATATATATATATATATGTTGGTATTTTATTTATTTGCTACTATTGCTAAACTCTGTATTTTAATTCAGATTTCTCCTTCCTTATACTGGATCATATTTTCAGATTCATATTTAAAATTTTAGTTTTCCATTATTTACATATTCTCATTTTGGTATTAATCATAGTAGTTTTACTTTTCAAAGTATTCTTGAATTGTGGAATCCTCCACCAAAATTCAGAAAATCACCACAAAATCCAAATTTCAACAAAACATATTGCAAACTATTTTAAGAATTTCATATTTTCAAATTCGACTTTTTCAGGATGTTACAGTATGCATTACCTTAATTTCGTCCATATTTTGCAATTCATATGCATACAAGAACTTGAGCTTGATATGCTTTGTGAGATGATACTTTACGTAATCCATTTGTATTTGTGCAACACAAGCCATATTATCTTCATAGATAATTATGGGAGCTTGCACGATATTCAATCCATATGATTGCTGGATGTGGTGAATCATCCGTCGAAGTTAAGCACATTCTCGTGCAGTTTCATACAGTGCTATGATTTTCAAGTGATTTGTCGAAGTCGATACAAGACTTTGCTTATATGATTTCCATAAAATTGCAGTTCCACCACATAGAAATACATAACCTGTTTGTGACTTGGCTATATGCGGGTCTGACAGGTACCCAGTATCTGCATAGCCAGTCATATTTAGGTATGGGAATTCTGATCCCAAGACTTCCTCCTCCTCTTCTCTAGGTCTGAACGGGTCCTTGTCTTGATGCAAAGATCTTCTTACCATTGGCACTTTCAATGGGTATGCCTTTTTAAAACCAAACCTTTCTAACACCTTCTAGGTGTAGGCTGACTGATGCCCTAATATCCCTTTTGGGACATGCTCGAGTTGCAAGCCCAAGCAATATTTGATTTTGCCCAAATTTTTCATTTCGAACTTTGACTCCAGGTAAGAGCTCACTTCCTTTATATCATTTAGGGTTCTGATGATATTCAAATCATCTACGTACACTGAGATTATACAAAATCTATTCGGGGATCGTCATATAAATACACAGGTACAATCCTCATTGTTCGTGTAGTTTTTTGCTTAGAAAGTCGCTTAAGCAATTATACCATATCACGTCTAATTGCTTAAGTCCATATAGTGATTTTCTGAGTTTCACACTGTACAGATTTCTATTTGCTCGGTCTTGGTTAGGGACGGAGATACCTTCAGGTACTTTTATATAAATATTCAAATCCAAGTTTTCATAAAGGTATGCCGTCTCCATCAATTTCATTTCTAAATTCAGATTTATTGCCATCGAGATTAAATATCTAAAGGTAATACCACCCATGACCGGAGAATATGTTTCTTCATAATCAACTCTTGGTCATTGAGTGAAACCTTGTGCAACAAGCCTTGTTTTATATCTTACAACTTTATTTTTCTCATTTCTCTTCCTAACAAATACCAACTTGTGCCCTACGAGGTGCACATGGGGACGTGTGCATCTTACAGGCCCAAACACTTCTATTTTATTCGGAGATAATAATTTAGATTCTATTTCCTTTTTTCAATCCTCCCAATCTAATCATTTCTTACATTCAGCGAGCGATACAGGCTCTGGATCAAGATCGATGAGTGTGGCAATTTTCTTTGCAAAATAAATATCAACATTGGATGTTGTCCTATTCATATCCTACCGTGTGCACATAGTTTATAGCTATTTTATCATGGGTTGATTCTTCTGGTGCTTCTATTTGCTCACCGCTCATTCTAGTTGCAGAGGTAAGTCCCTTTACTTTTTCAACTCCGATGCGTGCGCACACCTCCATGTTGGTTTCTCCCTTTGTGGGAATGTTCAAATCTGGTATGCCTTTCTTTGAAGGTGTCATACTGGTGCCGGATCTCAATTGGATCCCCTTCTGGTTCTGGGGAACTTCGATGATTGATTGTGTCAAGTTTTTCTTATCCTTTTTCATCAGCATCCTTGGTTAGTTGGGATTCGAGCGGCCGAAGTTCTCGTCCTTTTATTTTGAGGCGTCTGGACGGGATTAGGGATACCTTCAATTTTCTTTGGTATTTCAACCCTCGTCGGTGCATTGCGTGCAGACACATGTGACTTGATCACGCTCTTTAAATCACAAAAGTGGTCAGACAGTTGGCTTGCTAATGCTTTCAGATCAATGATCTTCTGGACTGCTCTATTTGTTTCGCTAGTGCACGGGTGTTAGATCAAGAAGATCGACTAGAGAGGGTGAATAAGTGGTCTAAAAAATTCTTTTATAATTAATTATCAATTTCTATTTTGCTAAACCAAGCAAATAATGCGGAAGCTTACCTCAAAAAGGTTTAGCACAAATAACGCCTAAAATAACTGGGTTCACCTAAGTGTACCGACAAGATAACCTCAAAAAGGTTTAGCAATCAAGTTAATTCTACAAATGCAAATTGCTTGAAAGTAAATTGAGTACAAGAAAACAAACCACAATTGACACGGCTGCTTTTTACTGTGGTGATCGGAGACTTGCCGGTCTCCCCTAGTCCACGTTGAAGTTAACCCAAACGAATTGGATCGGCTCCACGAATTAAGCTGAAACACCTCAATCTACTAAGGTTGCTCTTTCTCTACTCCGAAGATGGCGAGCACCATACCACTCACAATTCACCAGGCCTTCTCACAAGCTTCTTGAGAAGATCATCACGCACGACGCCTCCAACACCGTATAGTAGTCAGCAAACTCCAAGAGTAACAAGTCAAGTCTCTCGTTTAACTCTCACCACATGCTACGAATGCACACTACTCAAGTGGATCAATCCACCTCTGGATGCAACATATGCAATCTAGAATCTTCCTCCTTACTCACAAGATGCAATACATGCACAACTGAGAGTAGAACCTCACACTATCTCAAGAGAGTGAAATGGAGTGAAGCGTTACTCTCTCCAACTGGCCACAAGGGGGTATACATACCCCACATCTCGAAACTAACCATTGGATAGAAAAATAGGATTTCCAGAAGTACTACAGGTACACAACTGGTACTTCTGCTCTCCTCAACAACGGTTAGAAAACTAGCTGTTGTAGACAAAATTGGTAGTTCCAACGTGTAAAATCTGATACAACCGACTATCGGAAGTATTGCAGCACTCGAGAGGAACTACTGACGTCCTCGGGGATGAGAAGACTCCACACAGGTATCTCTCTAAAAAATGTATCGCTACACAAGTCAGTTATTTCGAAACTCGGAAGTACCACTTACACAGAGCTGGTAGTATTGCTTGCTGATCGGACCGCTCAAATAGAGCCGATCGGACCACTCACGCAGAGCTGGTTGAAAGTACCGACTGTCAACTACACTGGTCCTTGATCACGTCGGATGGTTTGACTACTTAGGTCTTCGACCATATTGTCTGGTTCGACCACACATTTTTCCGACTATGCTGGTCTTCGACCACGCTAGACTTCAACCATGTTGTCTGGATCGACCACACAAGTCTCCGACTACGCTGGTCTTTGATCACATTGGTTTTAACCAATCATGTCTCGACCACATCGACCATGTCAGTCTTCGATCACACAGATCTCTGACCAGCATGTCGATTTTTGACCACGTTGTATTAATCATGTCAGTTCGACCATGTCGGTTTCGACCACACAGGTCTCGACCACTTCGGTTTTGACCACATCGGTTCGACCGCACTAGTCTTGATCACACAGATCTCAACCATGTTAGTTCGACCACACTGGTTTCAACCACGCTGGTCTTCGACCTCGTTGTCTGAATCGACCACACGAGTTTTTGACTATGCTGGTCTCCGACCACATTAGTTTTGATCACTCAGATCTCGATGGCATCGACCATGTCAATCTTCGATCACACAGATCTCTGACCACAACGTCAATCTTTGATTATGTTGTATCAATCACATCAGTTCGACCACGTTGGTTTCGATCACACATGTCTCAACCACTTCGGTTCTGATCACAATGGTTCAGCCACGCTAGCCTCGATCACACAGATATCAACCACATTGGTTCGACCACACTGGTTTTGACCACTCTAGTTTTGATCACACATATCTCGACCACATCGGATCTGACCGTCTTGGTTTGACCACGCTGGTCTTCGATCACACAGATCTCGACTACGTTGGTTTTGATTACACATATCTTAACCACGTCAGTTCTGACCGTGCTGGTTCGACCACTCTAGTTCAACTACATCAGTCGTTGACTATGTCGATCTTCAATCATGCAGGTTATCAACCATGTCAATCTTTGACCACATTGATCTTCGATCGCTCAGGTCTTCAACCATTTTGGTTCGATCTAGTCATTTCCGATGACTCTGGTCTTTGACCATGTAGGTCTTTGACCACCAGCGAGCGTGGTAGTTCCGTGATTACAACGTCGTTAATTTCGTTCAGTGGTAGTACCACAGAATACACTGGGGTAGTTCCAATTTTCCTCAGAAGTGCATATACTTCAATATATTTTGCAAAACACATTTACAAACTACAGTATCATGCACACTTTTAGAATTATGACACACGGATTATATATATGACCTTCAACCATTTGCAAAACATATTTGCAAATATAAGCCCCATACTACAAAAAATGAGAACATGGACTTTAAACACTTGTAAAACACATTTGCAATGTATAGTCCCACGTTACAAGGATTCAACACGTAAGCCACAATTATTTGTAAAACACATTCACAAATACAAGTCTCATGCCAAAAAGAGTTAGAGTAAGTGAAGTTGAGCTATCAACAGATGATGAGACTCAAACTTCTAGACATGACCCCTCTTAGTAGTACAACAATCTATACTAACAACCTGATCTTCCATCCAAACACCAAGACCGGTGAAAAACTAGGAACACATCCTTATCCCTAGCAAGCCATACCTTTGCCTTGAGTCATAGTTTTGACACGCATCAACTCATGATATATCCTTTACTTCAACTCCATCAACACATGATAGATTTTTAATTGACTTGATGATCAACACATGATCACTCCTCTTGGACATGCATCAACTCATGATACATCCACTGCTTGACTTGATGATTTTCAACACATGAAGTCATCACAAGTCTTCCTCATTTGTGGAACCTAACCTATTAATCCAACTCATGAAAAATACTAGTCCATAAAATAATTGTCATTAATTACCGAACTTCACCATTAACTTATAATAGAGGGACTAGATTCTACAATCTTTTCTTTTTTGTAATTCATGACAATCTCAACAAATAATGAGATAAAAATTCATTTGCGAGTATATATCATGTACACAACACTTGTATACTCTAAGACAAACTTTTAAAGTAAAGCTTACTTATCCAGTTATCATTAATCATCTAACCATTAATACATAATAGAAGAACTAGATGACAACCCGATTATAACTATATACGAACTACAAAAGCTATATATACTCAAGGGATATGTTTCAAAGTAAATATCCTTAATATGTGCAAATGGAATATGGATCAATACTAATGAAACCACAAAACATAAATTTAACTCCCCCTAAATGTATACATACAATAATGTGTTGAGCAAGCATATGCACATATTTAAGTTTGACTTATTCGATGAAGTTCATTCTATATTTCGGATCCGAAGAATGCAATAAGATAAGAATATGATATTGAATGCATACCTCTTATGTTTTTCATCTTTTCATCCAAATGAGACTAAGCAAATGTCATGATCAATAAACATATTAGTCACACAATTGTATTTGTTATTATCACAAAAAACTAACTTAATGGAACTTGAACTTACAGCGGGTCATGTGCATAGATTCTCGTGGCTTGCTACGTAATTTCCCAATATTTTTCATCAAGGGGTTGATTTTCTCCCCCTAATGTCAGGAAACTATTGTTATCAAATATACTATTAGCAAAATGGGTGGTATGCAAATCTCCTATCATGGGGTCTAAATACCTGATTATAAACGTTGTTTCATAACCAACGTATATCCCAAACTTTCAGAGAGGACTCATTGCAGTACGCCGTGGTGGAGGTATAGGTACATAAACATTGCAACCAAACTTACGGAGATGAGAAATTTTTGATGGTGGCCCTTACGATAGTTGCATAAGTGAATGGATGTTATATACTGATGGTTTAAAATTGATAAGAGTTGTTGCATGTAGAACTGCGTGTCCCCAACATGTAGTTAGTAAATTACAATTCTACAAGAGTGGTCGGGTAATAAATTTAATTCTCTTAATTAGTGCCTCTGCTAATCCATTCTGGGTGTGGACATGCAGTATGAAATACTCAACTTTAATTTCTATTGCCATGCAATAATCATCAAATGCCTTTGAATTAAATTCTCAGGCGTTTTCCATTTTGATGGACTTTATATAATGATTAGGAAATTTTTTTAATTTGAATTATCTGTGAAATCAACTTTGCAAAAGCATGATTTCTCGTAGATAATAAACATACGTGCGACCATTTCGAGGAATCATCGATGAGAACCATAAAATATTTATATGGCCTTGACAATGATTGTATAGGATTGCAAATGTCTCCTTGGATACGTTCCAGGAATGCGGGGACTTCATCATTCACTTTCAGAGCAGAAAGTCTAGTAATTAATTTCTGGTTGCACATGCGGGGCACATAAAATCTTCTTAATTTGAAAACTTCTTTACATCGATATTATGTTCCTGTGAATTGTTAATTATATTTCTCATCATCCTAAGACCTGGGTGACCTAATCTATCATGCCAGAGACAGAAGAGTTCAGAGCTGCTAAATATTATTTTCAGGGTAGTATAGGCTACGGGTGCCTTAATATTAGTGTAGTATAGCCCAATCTCAAATGAAGAAAGTCTTTCTAATACCTTTTTTTATTTGCTTCATAATTTGTAATGAGTAGGTATTCCTTACCAAACTCTTCTTTGGTTTCAATGTTAAAACCGTTAGCGCGAATATCCTTTAAACTTAGGAGGGTTCTAGTCGATTATGGGTACAATAAGATTTCTTGAATATCCAAAGTTGTGCGTATTGGGAGTATAATTGTGGCTCTTCCTAAGCCTATTATACAAGCGTCGCTATCGGTAATTGTTGTAAGGCTGCCAACATTCTTGCTAATCGACTGAAAGAACTTTGTCCCTCTCAAGATGGTATTAGTTGTATCGTTATCAGCAAAGCACACTTCCTCCATAGGGTGCCACATATGTTCTAATATATAGTACTTTATTTATATGTAGCAGGAGATAATCAACATATAAATAAAATACTTTAAATATCAGAACATATTATGCTATTATTGACTAGATGAATGAATGAATGAATATCATCCACCAATCACGAGAAAATAAATTATTCGAGTACCAACAATGCAAAATCTAACTTATTCCTTCCACACATTAAACGAATGATAATTAAAGTCTAAATGCATTCTATGCATTAGACTGATTCTACTAAGAAACTAGAGACTCTGGCTGCTATCTTCTCGGTGGTGAGATACTGTTCTTGGGAAATCATGATGGTGGTAGCTGCAATGTCAAGTGGGGGTGCTGCTACAAGAGTGGAGTCAACCTCCATTGGTGCAAGCAACTGCTCAAAATTCTCCCCCTCAACGAAAACAAAGTGGGTTTATGTTGCCCTTTGCCACCCTTGTTTTTGGCCTGGAAGGCATCAACGATGTGCTGCGGTTCTTTACAGATCCGCGACCAGTGCCCCCACTTGCCACACTTGTAGCAGGTTTGGTCTTGTCATCCTGCTTTGGTTTCCTGGCCTTATTTTCTTGTGGAGCATATGGCTTGCCTTTCTGGGCTGCAGCCTAGCCCTTTCTTCCCCCTTTCTTCATTGTAGGATTCGATATCTTGTAGCTCTCAGCGTTGGCTGTGTGACAAAGTTCTTGTAGAGAACTTCATCCTGAGCGTCTGCAACCTACATAATACTAATCAATTCAGCATACTCCTTGAAGCTGTCTTGACGACAGTTACACGCAGACTACAGTACACTTGGGTGGAAGGTGGGGAAGGTCTTCTCACTCTTCTGCTCATTTGTGTTTTGCCTGTTATAAAGTTAAAAATTGATACAAATTCTGTGTAGAGCAGAGTTGTACTCCCCAACTGCCTTGAAATCAACAAATCTGAGTCGGATCCATTCCTGCTCTGACTGAAGAAGAATGATGTACTTTAACTTCTCAAACCGCTTCTTGAGTGTAATCCATAATGATAGCGCTTCTGCCATGTACTCATTCTTGAGAGTGAGACAGAGGTGGTGCCTGAGCATTTTCCTCGGGTGTGAGTTTGGCATCTTCCGATGCACCAACCCAATGGTAGCGCAGAACTTTTTGGCTCCAAGTATAATCTCGATGTTGGAAGTCCAAGTCAAGTAGTTTTGTCCATGCTGGGCCAGCTCCTTGAACTCTCGGTTCATGATACTTGTCATCTACATATGCATAAAAGGAATATATAAATTTACTGTAGCTAAACATGCATGAAACAAATTAGATAATGGTAAAAAATGGCTCTCATAATGTTTCAGAATTTTCTATGTATTTTTCTATAATTTTACTATTAATTTCAGTGATTAAAGGCAATTTAAATAATTACAATTAATCAAAATAGTAAATAAATAAATACATGGAAAATAATAACAATAGTGTTAAACATGCTTCAAATATGAAAAACAACTCATAATTTGAATTCCTGAGGTCGTTTTATGCTAGGATATGAATTTTCAGTGAATTTTGTAATTTCCGAGGGCCTGTATAATAATTTTCAATTTTGAGAAAATTTTCCATGTAATTTTCTGATTTTTCAAGGGCCTATTTGCGAAAACCGGGTGCCCTCGGCCAGGCCGTCCCGCAGCCTAGTTTTTTTCTTTTCGGCTTACCCCCATGGCCCTCTCCGACCGAATCAAAAAGGAGGAGGAGGGGTAGGGTTTCCCCTACCCTTGTTCATGGTGGTGGCTGCGCGTGTGGGGAAGCCGGTAGCTAGGGCGTATGGGACCGACGGCCGAGGTGGCAAGCGGTCGGGAGGGGTCGGGCACTGCGGGCAGTTGTGGCCATGCGGGTGACTGGGGCCGATGACCAAGGTGCGCAAGTGGTTGGGGCTGGCAACCAAAGGCGCTGCGGGTGATGGTAGCCGTGTGCGTGCTACGAGCAGCTGGGGTCGGCGGCCAAGGTGCGCAAGCAGCTGGGGCTAGCGGCCGTGCGGGCGATGTTCGGGCCGGCGGTGTGTGCGGGGCGATGCTGGTGCACCTGAGTGGTGCGGCGGGGCGGTCGATGGCTCATGCGGGAGCGATGGCGGTGCGCGTGCGAGCGGCTGACAACGGTGGCTCGTTCGGGGGCGGCCATGTCAGGCGGCTGGTGGTGGCTTCCAATGTGACGTGACGGCAAGGCGGCCACAGCCACGTGTGGGTGGCTCAACGGCCGTGCAGTGTGTCGTGTGCGGCAACCCATACGGGGGTCGGCGACGATCTATATTTTACTTTATTTCTTTCAATCAATATACTGCTTTTTCACGTAATTTACCGATTGGCATTGTGCCAACGACTTCCCTGTTCGCAGTAGATTAGTGCAGATTTGCACCATAGGAAACGATCTAGAAGGTGAAATTTGCGAATTTTAAAGCGATCTAGATAGTCAATTTAGTCTACGAGTGCTTCGATGGTTACCTTCGATCCACCAAAGCGATTTGTGCTGATAACGTGTTGAGGAACCATCGCTGGTGATTCCAGTCTGAGCGATTCCTCCTAGGCAAGATAGATGGATTAATCACAGAATAATTCAGTAGAATAATAGATTAAACACAAGAGATAAGAGGAAAACTACTTTTTTATTGATTTCTTTTTTTTCAATGCAAATACAATGATTAAAACCTCTTGTTTATAAACTAAATAATAAAGTGCATACCGTATACCAGCCTTACAGTCGCAGACCTAGGTTTCCAACAGATATGCCTCCATGCCGGCCATAAACCGCAAGTATGATTTTAGACCTGGTTTGCTTCAGCGGAGATTTTCTCAAGGAAAAAGACGTCTAGGCATTTTTGTCAGGGCACCTGTGCATTAAAAGTTAGGGATATTTGGCTCCTCGCCATTACAATTTTCCAACTTTTGAAAAACGCCATTACAATTCAGCTTATTGGAAATCTGCCATTACAATTCTCATTCCCCCGCGCCCATGCCCTGTTCTACGTCTGGCGCGCAGCTGGGCCCACTTGCAGTCGCCGTATTCCCGTATCTCCCCGTATTGCCCCTTGTTCGGTCGGATCAGGCAGCGGCTGTCCTCCCCATTCCTCTCGCTGCGACGAACCCTAACCTACGCTCTGTCCGCGGCGATTGGAGGCGTCGGCGGCGATTGGAGGCGTCGGCGGCTGATGAGTGGTAGCCAGCTTAGGGGAGCAGCGGCGGCCGGCTCCAGCTCGACGGACGGGGGGATCCAGAGCCCGCCGTTGAACCCACTCGTGGACTGCCCGGATTGCCGCGTGCAGTTGGTACAAATCAGAAGCAAACAACGGGGTAAACCTTGAACTTTTGGCATTTTTCTCTAGACAGCCTCTTTGCCTTTGCACTTTTGGCCTACCTGGTGCTCTTCCCAGCAAAGGTGGGTAAACCTTGAACCCAAGATTGACTTCTGGCCACTGGGACCTGTCTGTCATTGGTTCAACTCTGCCTGCATAGGCAGCTCTGAACCTCCCAACTGAGTAATACTCATGCACAAAGTTAGCTATCTGCATACCTCTGTTGGACAGTATCCATGCCAAGGCATGCTTGCATGGCTTTCCAGTTATCTGCCATTCCCTGCATGAACACTTCTGATTTTTTAGATCCACTGTGTGCCTCCTCTGCTTATTCCAATCATCAAGCAGTGTCACCTCTGCAAAGTCCTCATCACTGACTGTAACCTTGACAACCTTTAGATTGTTGCTTATAAGATTCAGTTCCTTCATAACACTTGGTAGGATTCCATCTTGCCATTGCTGTCCAATCTTCTTTCTAATGTACCTCTTCTCCATTATCAGCTCCCTTATCCTGTCAACTAACTCATGCAGATGAAGACCTTTCAACTGCTTGATCTGAGCATTGAAACTCTCAGAAACATTATTAGTTAAATAGTCACATTTGCTTTCCTCAGTGAAGCCACATCTGTACCATATCCTACCATGATGCTCTTGAAGGTAGTCAATTGCAGGTGGAGCAAACTCAAAAATTTTCTTCATGTGCCACTTAAACATGTATTCAGTGTAGCTCCTAGCTGCAGGGTACAGATGGTCACTGAAAACATCCCCTGAGTAGTGTTTCATGAAGTTGCTATACATGTGCCTCATGCACTCCCTATTTTCAGCTTGTGGGAAAACAGCCCCTACAACTTTCTCTAATCCTTTGCAAGCATCTGAACATAAGACTAGTCCTGGTGGGTCTCCTATGACTTTGTGCAAATTCTCAAGGAACCACTTCCAGTTATCCTCAGTCTCAGAGTCAAAAACAGCATATGCTATGTGGTAAAGCCAGTTATGGCCATCAACACCTGTTGCTGAAGCCAACTGGCCAGTGTATTTTCCACGCAAAAAAGATGCATCTACTCCTATGAAGGGTCTACAACCAGCTAGGAATCCATCAATGCATGGCTTCAAAGCAACAAAAACCCTCTTGAACCTATTCTTCTTACCAATCTTCTCTAACTCTATTTCTACATGACTTCCAGGTGAACTTTGTTCTACTTGAGCAGCCCAATTGAAAATAAGTTGGAAGCTTTCCTCGTACTTACCATGAATTTGATCCAAGGCTACCTTCAAACCAGACCAAGCTTTTGAGTACTTCAGCTTTATACCAAAGTCACCCTCCAATTTCTCTTTGGCATCCTTTGCTCCCTTTGTTGGGTTCTTCTTAACCCAATCTCCAAGCCTATCTGCACACCAGCCCTGAGTAGCCATTTTCCCTTCTCTAAGCTTGAGTACTTCAGCTTTATACCAAAGTCACCCTCCAATTTCTCTTTGGCATCCTTTGCTCCCTTTGTTGGGTTCTTCTTAACCCAATCTCCAAGCCTATCTGCACACCAGCCCTGAGTAGCCATTTTCCCTTCTCTAAGCTTGGTGGTAGGACAATTGTGCTCAGCAGGAAGTACCTTGATCTGCACAAAGACAAAGACAAAGACAGAAACACATGTCATGCATTTCGAAATATGTACATGCTGAAATTATTGAATAGAACAAAGGGAAAATGTACATGTACTGTTTTCTTATCAAAAATGGTGGAAGCATGTATTCTCCAAGGGCATCCCTCAGCAGCACACATTGCTATGAATCTTGTCTTGTCTGTTTTGTAACCAACAGCAAACTCAAACCCAGCCTTCACTGCATAGTGTCTTATTGCTTTCCTGAATGCAGTGATATCAGGAAATAACTCCCCCTTGACTATTTTTGGGTTCTCAGGATCATGAAGTACATGGACCTCCAAAGGGTCAGCATCATCCACCTCTGCCTCAACATTGACAAATTCATCAGGTGGCTCAGCAGTAGAATAATTGTTAGCATTGTCAGTTGGCTGTGCAAACTCAGGAGCAGGTGGCACTGTATCATACATGCCCTCATCATCAACTCCCACATACTCTTCGGCATTATCAAACATATCAGGCTCCCTATCTGGCTCTAACTCATCAGCTGCCTCTGGATTCTCAGGAGCAGCACTAGTGGGTTGTGCAGACATGTTATCAGCTGCCTCTGGATTCTCAGGAGCAACACTACTGGGTTGTGCAGACATGTTATGAGCTGCCTCTGGATTCTCAGGAGCAGCACTACTGGGTTCTGTACACATGTTAACAGCTGCCTGTGCCTCTCTACCAGGCTCTACATGTGCCTCTAACCCATCAGTTGCATCATCAGGAGGAACCACACAGATAGGCTCCAGTTCATCAAACACAGGTTGCACACAAATTGACATATCAAATACACCTACTACAACCTGGCACCTCATCTCCTCCTTATACATTTCAAACAAATCAGAGACATATCAACCCTAATCGCCAGCTATGATGACCACACAGAGACAAATCAGAAGCTTTAGGTACCTGGTAGCGCCGTCCTCCATCGCCGCCGCACCAGTGCGACGACGAGCCGCGAACGAAGGCGACGTCGCCATCAGGGCACCTCCATCACCTTCAGTGCACGCGCACCAGTGGTTAGGGTTCCTCTCCGTCGTCTCCAATCGCCGCCGACGCCTCCAATCGCCGCCGCCGCCTCCAATCAGCCGCCGACGCCTCCAATCGCCGCGGACAGAGAGTAGGTTAGGGTTCGTCGCAGGGAGAGGAATGGGGAGGACAGCCGCTGCCTGATCCGACCGAACAAGAATGGGGAGGACAGCCGCTGCCTGATCCGACCGAACAAGGGGCAATACGGGGAGATACGGGAATACGGCGACTGCAAGTGGGCCCAGCTGCGCGCCAGACGTAGAACAGGGCATGGGCGCGGGGGAATGAGAATTGTAATGGCAGATTTCCAATAAGCTGAATTGTAATGGCGTTTTTCAAAAGTTGGAAAATTGTAATGGCGAGGAGCCAAATATCCCTAAAAGTTAGTACGACATCGTCTCAAAAAAGAAGAAGACTTAGTATGACATAAAGGATCCGGCTGCGCTCGCTTTAATTTCTGGCTTTTGATTTCTAATTTATTTTTTCTTAATTTTTTCTTTTTATTTTTTAAGTTTTTAGGCTTTTTTGTTTTTTCTGGATTCGTTTGTATTATCCGTAACGAGTTAATCTGGTTTTAATTTTTAAAAATTTTAAATTTAATTATGCTAAAAAGTTCATTAGTAATTATAATATAAAATAAGCTAATTGTAGAAAAAAATATAAATCAGCTTATTCACCCTCTCCTAGCAGCATCTTCGTGTGCGAGTGAGTGTACCTAAATGGTAGGGAGAGATAAAGTAGCTCTTCAATGTCACAACAACTCTTTCCTGTCTTTCCACACGCCGACGCTGATGCTGATGATACGTCTTATCGGTTCCCTTGTGTCGCAGTGTTGGTACGTCGAGCCAAACCAGACGCAGATATGTTGGGCCAGATGCATGCATGGAATACGGTTTGGAAAATTGCTCAAGACTCAGTGAGTTGGTCAAGCTGATTTGACTGAGGCTTATGAATTTTTAAGTCGAGCTAAGTCTCTTTGTAAGCTCGTACAAAACTTGAGCCGAGTTCGAGCCGACTCACGGGCCTCATGTGTGCAGACGTGCAGGTGCAGCCTAGCTAGGAGCAAGCCTAGTCGCATGTGCAGCACCCGTGCCGTCGACACCATACGTAAGAGTAACCCTAACGCAGTCATCCCGAATTCCCGATCTAATTCCCTAATCCCCATCTCAGTCGGCCGATCCCCTTCCACCGCAGCATTGCGTCGCCTGCCCTGTCCACCGCGCTGCCCACCCCTTCCACCACGCCTCCTGCTCGCCCCTCCCACCGCGGCTCCACACGGTTCACCAGAACAAGAGGGCCTGCCTCGAGCTCACGTGACTGGTGGAGCAGGTAGGGGACCTACTCCAGGCGCTGCAGGAGCAGCCTAGGGTGACGGACATGCAGCGACCGGAGATGAGCGCGCCGCTGCAGGAGCTTGAGGAGACGCTTCGGTGAGCGTGCGTTCTATTCCAATCATGCCAGAGCGGAGGCTACGCTCGCAGGTTCTGCGCGGGCAGGGAGCTGGCCGGTCGCCTCCGAGATGTGCAGAGCAGGATCAGCATCTACCGGCTGCTCTTCCCCGTCATCAGCCACATCAACAGCACGCGTCTCCTCATGCGCGTCATGGCCGACGATGGCGGCGGCGCCACTTGTACGCCGCGCTCTGAGGTACGATTGATAAGCAGGCTTTGATCACTTAGTTTTGTGTTAGATCTCATCTCTGATTGTTCCAAGTTCTATCCTAACTGAATGCTCAGATTTCACTGCCCAAGAAATCTGATCTCATCTCTGATTGTTTTAGTTGTTTCTTATCACCGTATTTTCATTTCGTGTTAGATCTCATCTCTGATTAAAAGACCAATATTACTAATTTTGTGTGGAGAGCTGCTTGTTTGTTGACGATGCTAATGATTTTGTGTGTGGCTTTAGCTCATGACAAACTTAAAAGTCACATAAACAATGTATTAGTCTTAATTCTCTGGTATGTAATTGTATGCTTATATGTTAATCCAGCTGGGCTTTGCATTCTCAACTTGTCACAGCTCCATTACATGTTATTGTCTTGTTCTGGCTTTCTTCGTAAAGCTCCATCATGTTGAAGACAATGGAGAGTTTTGTGAAATTCGATTACATGTCATGATATCGTCTGCATACTAAACATTCTAGGTCTGTAGGAGTATTTCAGATTTACAAGCCTGAAATCATGCTGAGAGAGCTAAGGTTATTGCCCATTCATGCCAGTGGTCAGCAGGAGAATGCTTGACATACTCGAATGCATGGAGCTCCAGCTGAGCTCGTGAGCCAACTCAAGCTGGCTAGAGCCAGGAAACAAGCCGAGCTGAGCCGTAGCTTCGATCGAGCTCGGCAGAGCTTGTCCCGAGCCAGCTCAGCTTGACTCATTTCCAGCCCTACATGAAAGGACTGATGCCTCTTACCATAATGATCGACCCCCCATGAACTGTCATCTCCTATTTATCTCTCCAATTGCAATGCAATTCTGTGGTGATAGTAGTAGCATGGTTACGAGGACTTTCACACTTTTACACCTCTCACGAAGCTCCGGTAGGATTTGTTGGAAATCTAGTCAATTTTCGGCATATTTTAATCCAGAAATTCAGCATATAAAACATGACATAAACATGCATGAGAGATCTAGCAACGATGTATTCATATTCGCTAACGAACAAGCTAACAGAAACATCTATTAACATATTCATAGCGCACAGAAACAAATACAGCAGAAAAGTTTTAGATTTATACCCTCGGGCGGGGCCAGTGCCGGAGACACCGGAGGCGCCGTTACCATCAGTCGACATGATGGCCTATTCGATGTAGTCGATCAAGGCGTGATGCAGGATGAAGCTTGATGCAGGAAGATGTTCGCAGTGCAGTCCCGCGAACGGTTCACCACCAGGAAGTAGACGTCGCAGATTGAGTAGTCGCGCTGATGCGCTCCCCAAAAACTTGATCGCCCGCCTACCCGTGCAGGTACACAAACGGACGAAGTTCCGGAGGCCTACTCGCCCAGAAACTTGTGCGCGCAAGATTCTGGACTGGAGATGACAGAGAGCAGCAACAAAAAACAGAACCACCAGAATACTGTTCTCCCTTCCTTTCCCGTATGGAGTAGAGAGTCTTTTGTAACAGCAAAAACGAAGAGGCCAGAGTAACTGCAGCCATTACCTCGGAAGTAACCGCAGTCATAATCCACTGGTAACTGCACCGTTACTGCCAGCCACTCATTAATGCTAGTTACTGCGAGTCGATTCGATTTTCGAATAGATAAAGAAAAACGCGCCCGCACCCGACACGCCTGCGCGCGTACGTACGCACACGCACCGCACCGGCGCGGCGCGGCGCGGCGTGGCGTGGCGAGGCGAGCGAGCGAGCGAGCGCGCGCGTGTATTGGCTCTCTCCAATTCCACAAGGGGGTTACCACGTTCCACCTTTTAAAGTGGTGTAACTCCCATTCAATTCTCCATATGGGACTAAACAATTTTCTACCTAGCATTAGTTGTGGGCCTAGGAATTTCATTTGATTAATTGCTAGATTAAAATGGGCCAATCCCAATTAATCCAACAATCCCCACCAAATTTCAAGGCACACGAGAAATGCTCTCAGTTCTGCTGTTGTTTGATATACCAGTGTTTCGATGGAGACTGTTAAGTTGAACATCCACCTAGAAAAGGAGTTACACTCATCCACAACTGAACAATGGACTATGCCTTGAATTGACAGTTTTGTGCGAACAAGCTTTACCCAATTCCTTTACTAGTACTAGGCTGCCTAAAGCATCCCCTCTGGTTGGAGCGTATAAGTCATACTCCATGCCTATTCATGAGTATCTAGAGATCACCCAAATCTCATAGACTGTGACCAGCAGTCGAACTCATATAGGTGTGTTCTTTCTAAGATGTCCTGTAGGCCGACATCTCTGCTTTAAAAAAGCCACCTGGATCACATTAAGGTAAAAACCAACCTGCCATACAGAATAGGAGAGAAGCGCATCACTGAAGAAATGAGCCCTGTAAAGGTCTCTCCTCCCAGTCAACCAACAGTTTGTTTCACCATCCTACTTCACGGGATCTCCGATTACATAGAACAGGTTACCACTGTGGTATGACTCATGTGGGTCTCAGGCCCATCTCACTCGATGCACTATCTATCACATTACGTGATAAACCCTTTGTAAATTGGTCTGCCAGATTCTTAGCTGTCTGGACATAGTCCAGTGCTATAACTCCGGAGTTTTTCAGCTTTCTGACAGACTTCAACCGCCTCTTAACATGCCTAGATGACTTCATGTTGTCATTAGAACTGTTCACCTTGATAATTACAGTCTGATTATCACAGTTCATCAGGATAGCCGGTATCGGTTTTTCAACCACCGGCAGATCCATAAGGAGTTCACGAAGCCACTCAGCCTCAACAGTGGCGGTATCTAACGCTGTGAGTTATGCTTCCATTGTTGACCTCGTTAAGATGGTCTGCTTGCAAGACTTCCAGGAAACAGCACCACCTCCAAGTGTGAACACATATCCACTCGTGGCTTTTATCTCATCAGCATCAGAGATCCAGTTTGAATCACTATATCCCTCCAGTACCTTTGGGTACCCAGCATAGTGAATGCCATAGCTCACAGTTGCCTTTAGATAGCGCATCACTCTCTCAAGAGCACGCCAATGATCATCTCCCGGATTTGAAACAAACCGGCTTAGCTTGCTCACAGCAAACGAGATGACAGGCCTCGTAGCACTAGCTAAATACATCAATGAGCCAATGATCTGGGAGTATCTCAATTGATCCCTTGTTATTCTTCGGTTTTTCCTCAATAACACACTAGGATCATAAGGAGTAGAAGCAGGTTTGCAGTCACTATAACCAAAGCGACTCAAGACCTTATCCACATAGTGGGATTGCACGAGTGTAACCCCACCATCACCTTCTCTCAGTAGCTTAATGTTAAGAATCACATCAGCCACTCCCAAATCTTTCATCTCAAAATTCTTGGACAGAAAGTCCTTGACCTCCTCAATCACATTGAGGTTAGTCCCAAAAATCAGTATGTCATCAACATACAAGCACAAGATCACTCCTTCTCCCCCACCATAGCGATAATACACACATTTGTCAGCTTCATTCACAACAAAGCCAGCAGATGTCAAAGTTTTGTCGAACTTCTCATGCCATTGCTTAGGTGCTTGCTTTAGGCCATACAAAGACTTTAACAACTTGCACACCTTTCCTTCTTGACCTTGTACCACAAACCCGTCTGGCTGATCCATATAAATCTCCTCCTCCAACTCTCCATTTAGGAATGCTGTCTTAACGTCCATTTGATGAACGAGAAGACCATGAGAGGCAGCCAGGGCAAGTAGTACTCGAATTGTGGTCAGTCGGGCAACAGGTGAATAAGTATCAAAGAAGTCCTCGCCTTCTTTCTGGGTATAACCCTTGGCCACAAGCCTTGCCTTGTACTTTTCAATTGTACCATCAGGCCTAAGCTTTTTCTTGAAAATCCATTTACATCCTACAGGTTTACACCCATAAAGACGGTCAACGACCTCCCAAGTTCCATTAGACATAATAGAGTCCATCTCACTCCGTACTGCTTCCTTCCAATAGTCAGCGTCAGGAGAAGAATATGCCTCTTCCATGGTTCTTGGAGTGTCATCCACGAGATATACAATGAAATCATCACCAAAAGACTTTGCAATCCTCTGTCTCTTACTCTTTTGAGTAACTTCATTGTTATCCTCTTCAGGATTTTCCATAGGCGTTTCCTCAACATGTTCTATCGGCACAAAGGAATCAAGGGAAATTATAGGTTCTTGACTAGATGAGCTAGGTACATCACATTTCATAGGAAATTCATTCTCAAAAAATGTAGCGTCTCTGGACTCTATGATTGTACCAACACGCATATCAGGTACTCCAGTTTTTATAATTAAGAACCTATAACCCACGCTGTGCATAGCATAACCAAGAAATACACAATCTACGGTTTTTGGTCCAAGTTTGCGCTTCTTGACAATTGGCACGTTAACTTTGGCCAAACATCCCCAGGTGCGCAAGTATGAAAGAGTCAACTTCTTCTTTTCCCATTCCTCGAATGGTGTTACTTCTTTATTTTTTGTAGGAACTCTATTCAGGACATGACACGCGGTCAATATAGCCTCACCCCACCATTCCTTAGAAAGTCCCGCAGTGTCTAACATGGCGTTAACCAAATCAGTTAGAGTGCGATTCTTTCTTTCGGCAACCCCGTTTGACTCGGGAGAATAGGGAGGCGTCCTCTCATGAATAATTCCATGTTTCTCGCAGAATAAAGTAAACTCATTTGAAAAATACTCTCCCCCACGATCAGACCTTACCCGCTTGATTTTCCTCTCAAGTTGATTTTCTACCTCAGCTTTATAGATCTTAAAGTAATCCAACGCTTCATCTTTTGTTTTTAATAAGTACACGTAGCAAAATCTAGTGCAATCATCTATAAGCGTCATGAAGTATTTCTTTCCACCTTTAGTCAACACGCCATTCATCTCGCATAAATCAGAATGAATGAGTTCTAACGGTGCCAAATTCCTCGCCTCTTTTGCTGCCTTGTGAGGCTTGCGAGGTTGTTTCGATTGAACACACGCATGGCACTTAGAACCTTTGACTAAAGTGAATTTCGGGATTAAACTCATATTAGCTAAGCGCGTCATACACCCAAAATTAACAAGACAAAGTCGTGAATGCCAAACATTAGACTCATCATCATCATTACACAAATGGTTCACAATTTTATTACAGGAATCCATCAAAGAAAAACGGAACAAACCTCCGCTCTCATAGCCTTTACCAACAAATGTTCCATACTTAGACACGACACATTTATTGGACTCAAAAGCAAGCCTAAAACCATCTCTACATAGTAGAGATCCGCTAACGAGATTCTTCTTTATGGAGGGGACATGCTGCACGTTCTTCAACTGCACGGTCTTTCCCGAAGTAAACTTCAGATCGACCGTACCAACACCATGAACAGCTGCATGCGAACCGTTCCCCATCAACAAGGAGCAACCTCGACCGACCTGATAAGATGAAAACAAGGAAATATCAGCACAAACATGAATATTAGCACCAGTGTCAACCCACCACTCAGGTGATTGACAAACAGAAAGAACTGTAGGTAAATAATTACCGTACCCCGATGTTCCTCCAGCGTCACTAATAACCATGTTGGCAGACTTCTTCTGCTTATCCTTGCGATCTGGACAATCCTTAGCCCAATGGCCAGAATCACCGCACACAAAACAGCTGCCCTTTCCTTTGCCTTTCTTCTTAAACTCAGTAGTAGCCTTGGGCTTGACAAAAGGCTTATTTTTTTTTTGTTGTGGAAAGCCTGAGGATTCTTCTTCTGCACCAAATTGGCGCTAGAACCTCCCTCAGCAGCAACTTTCTTGCCACGAGTATCTTTTGCCCTCGCCTTCTCTTCAACACCAAGAGTGCCAATGAGATCAGTAACACTGAACTCTTGCCTCTTGTGCTTTAGAGAAGTAGCAAAATCCGACCAAGAGGGTGGTAACTTAGCGATAATACCGCCAGCCACAAACTTGTCCGGTAACTCGCACTTATTGTTCTCAAGCTCCTTTGCCAGCGCCTGAATCTCATGAGCTTGCTCTACTACAGAACGGTCATCGACCATCTTGTAGTCATAGAACTGCTCCATGACATACAGCTCACTGCCAGCATCGGAAACTCCGAACTTGGCCTCAAGTGCATTCCACATATCTTTGCCCGTAGGCAAATGCATGTACACATCCACAATGTTATCTGCCAGTATGTTGACAAGTGCACCTCGAAAAAAGTTATCCGCTACATTAAACTTGCGTTCATCCTCATCAGACAGAGGCTCAGCGGGCTTTCCTTGTGCAACATGAAAACATTCCATGGCAGTAAACCACAGGATCGCGCGTGCACGCCATCTCTTAAAATTTGAACCATCAAACGGAGGGTGTGGCTTAAGCGACGCAGCAAAGCCAACTACCGAAAAAGACCTATCAAGTTTTTGGATTGTTGGAAATCTAGTCAATTTTCGGCATATTTTAATCCAGAAATTCAGCATATAAAACATGACATAAACATGCATGAGAGATCTAGCAACGATGTATTCATATTCGCTAACGAACAAGCTAACAGAAACATCTATTAACATATTCATAGCGCACAGAAACAAATACAGCAGAAAAGTTTTAGATTTATACCCTCGGGCGGGGCCAGTGCCGGAGACACCGGAGGCGCCGTTACCATCAGTCGACATGATGGCCTATTCGATGTAGTCGATCAAGGCGTGATGCAGGATGAAGCTTGATGCAGGAAGATGTTCGCAGTGCAGTCTCGCGAACGGTTCACCACCAGGAAGTAGACGTCGCAGATTGAGTAGTCGCGCTGATGCGCTCCCCAAAAACTTGATCGCCCGCCTACCCGTGCAGGTACACAAACGGACGAAGTTCCGGAGGCCTACTCGCCCAGAAACTTGTGCGCGCAAGATTCTGGACTGGAGATGACAGAGAGCAGCAACAAAAAACAGAACCACCAGAATACTGTTCTCCCTTCCTTTCCCGTATGGAGTAGAGAGTCTTTTGTAACAGCAAAAACGAAGAGGCCAGAGTAACTGCAGCCATTACCTCGGAAGTAACCGCAGTCATAATCCACTGGTAACTGCACCGTTACTGCCAGCCACTCATTAATGCTAGTTACTGCGAGTCGATTCGATTTTCGAATAGATAAAGAAAAACGCGCCCGCACCCGACACGCCTGCGCGCGTACGTACGCACACGCACCGCACCGGCGCGGCGCGGCGCGGCGTGGCGTGGCGAGGCGAGCGAGCGAGCGAGCGCGCGCGTGTATTGGCTCTCTCTCCAATTCCACAAGGGGGTTACCACGTTCCACCTTTTAAAGTGGTGTAACTCCCATTCAATTCTCCATATGGGACTAAACAATTTTCTACCTAGCATTAGTTGTGGGCCTAGGAATTTCATTTGATTAATTGCTAGATTAAAATGGGCCAATCCCAATTAATC
The DNA here is from genome assembly GCA_017311315.1 of Dendrocalamus latiflorus. NCBI lineage: Eukaryota > Viridiplantae > Streptophyta > Magnoliopsida > Poales > Poaceae > Dendrocalamus > Dendrocalamus latiflorus. The sequence continues at coordinate 17,081,024 of CM029655.1, read as the reverse complement.
CAACAGGATCTCTTTCAACTTTTGATTATAGTTCCATCAACTTCCCAAGTGACACGTTTGCTGTCGGTAGTATACTACTGCTAAAGGACCTTTTAGTGATGAAGTGCTAAAACTCACCAGAACCATTCGATCCGGTCTGTGCAGCTCAGATCAAGGAGGGTGGAAGACTCACAACTCACTTAATCCATCTTTTAGAAGACTTATGATTTTTTCGCAACTAAGCCCCTTAGCCATTCGCCTCTCTCCCTTTGTTTGTTCGCCAATCCCCCTACTCTCACCTCCCTCCCTAGCCTCTCATGGCTCCCTTCATGCCCTGGGCGCCGCCCCCTAGGCCTCAGCGACGCCGTCGCCCTTCATCATTGTACCACCGCCTCCACCTCCGCACTATTGCCGCTCTCTTCGGCTAGGGTTTGGGCCGACGGCGTGACCTCCCTTCACTGCCGCCCTCCTCGCTGCACCGCCTCCTCCCTTTAAGGCTTAAGCCACCGCCATCATTTGCGTGACACATACATTTTCTAGTTGCCTACAGTAATGCTGTTATATTTTTGTTTCCACTGATTTGCTATGAACAGAAGTCAAAAAATGTAGCTACTCTGTTACAGTTCTTTTTATTTTCCCTTGATGACAATACATAAACGCTAAGAGCGGATTCGATCAAAGATTCTGTCCTCGCTTCGATATTGTTTTCATATTGAGGGATTAGTCTGCCGTCAGCGGTAGACTGGGGAAGAAGGGCAAGTGGATGCTTTCCAGCATGTATTCTTCCTGATCGCCACCTGTAATTTGCCAATGTTATATCACCACCTGTGGCATGATTAGTTGTTGAGCTAACACACGAGTTAGGAACTAGTACCAAGGATGGCAGAACAGCTTTCCTGTTGCACCAGTGATCCGCCAATACTGCAGTTATTAAAATCTGTGCAAGCTTATATATGTCATTTCCTGTTACAAGGAGTGAACTGTGCACATGAACTGTGATGCATGCACCATTTCTTCATTCATTCATTCAGGTCATACTTGGTAAAGTATTAATTGGCACTGGATCTCTTATAAAGCTGGTATGAGTAAATATCATAGGATGTTTTGCTTTGAGAATATTCAATTTAAATACAAAATAAACTAAAGATCGGGTCGGTTTAACATGGTACTTCCAACCAAGCATGTGTCTTCTAGTAGACATGCTTTGTAACTTCTGTTATTGTACATTCCACATCATTTATAGAAGAACCTGATGTGATGCTCTCTTTCTTTTACAGTGGGGCACCCAACCGAAGTCAGTTATTGAACCCTTTGTTCTGCTGCTTGCACCTTTTGCGCCACACTTGGCTTGAGGAGCTTCGGTTTCGCCTTGGACACTCGCGATCATTGACCCATGAACCGTTTTCAGTGGTAAGCTTTAATCCTGTACTGCTCCTGCACGACATCCCCTTGTTGCCAAGTGCTCATACATTGCTGATGCATTTGAAGATGAAAATTAAGTCAGAATGTGTTCACTGCCTTTACAGCAATGGATAGCTAGGCAGCAAAACAACTTAATCTGAATAAGCGCAAAAGCCACTGCGCTTTTTTAAAGAATTGTATAATTTGAACAGTACTCTTTTTACGTAATCAGTATCTTTTTGGATCGCTAGTCTCATATATGCTCTCTATTAAGCGTATCTGGTGATTTCGAAATTTCACCTATGGGTGTGAAATTATGTTTCGCGGAATATCAAAAATTTCAGCGACTGTTTAATTCCTGTCCAGGCAAAAAGTGAGTATTTGACGGAATCAAAGCTTGTACTGCCAGTCCAAATCAATGGGAAGACCAGGGGTACAATCCTTGTTGACAGAGTGCTCTGAGGATGACGCATTCCAAATAGCAGCCTCAGACGAGAAACTCCCCAAATATTTGAATGGGAAGGGCATCAGGAAGAGAATTTATGTGCCTGGAATGATCTTGATGCCCCGATCGGTTGGGCTTCAGCTTATGGCTTCTGACTTATTTTTCACTATTCATAATTTCGTCTTTTTCTGAACTTTTGGCTTTTTGTTGAGCTTTTTTCCCGGTTCTTTTTTTCCGTATGTGTTTGTATTATACGTAATGGGCTAACATATTTTTTGATTTTTTTTAAATTTAATTATGCTAAATAAGACTCTGTCAGCTACAGTGTTTTTTTCAGCCAACTACAGTGTTTTCAGCCATAAACCACCAAAAAAAAAACCCAACTGATCACCAAGATCAACAAATAGCAAGGACCTGATTATTGCTCTTGCTTTCCATCAATCTTTCTAAGAGTCCTGGCGGAGTAGTTGATAGAGATTGTTGAGATACAACAAATCTGTAAATTTCCATTCTTCTTGTAGCATTTGCAGTTATTGACATGCATCTTTTGTTTTGTGGTACTACTACATGTAACCATAGTTTATTTACTACTACATGTAACCATAGTTTATTTAAGAGGAATTCTTTTTACTCTTGGAATACGATTTTCGCTTGAGATCTGCAGAAGCTTTTCTAAGAAAGTGAAATGTAAGGTTACTCTTGTTGGGGCAGCTAAATGTACTATTGAACCTAACACAATATGTTAACCATTTATTTTCCAGTTTCTGATATTCTGTTGTTGTTCAGTGCTGAGTTGCTTCGTATGTAGGCTAGGAGGCTTTGACTATGAACAGAACCCTGCATGTCGTTCTTCTAACGAGTTGGACGACCTAGCTAGAGTAGTCCCTCTTCAGTCTCACCTATCAACTGTTGCATTGATGTAGACCTTTGATGTGGTATGTTATCTGTACTAGACCTTTGATGTGTACTTCCCTATTATGAGCGGGGAAATGCCCGCGCGGAGGAGCGGCCACGTCACCCGCGCGCACTCCGGTCGGCGCGTGGCGGTCGAATCTTCGTACGGTTGGATATCTGTTTTTGCGAAAAAGTTCTTGTGTTTTCCCGAAATTACGTAAAGATCCTTGATTCTCGCGAAAAGGTCACTACCAGTTTTTTTAAAACACTTTTTTTTGAAAACACCCCTCCACTTTACCGAAATTTTGTATACTTTGCAAGATAGCGCCCCGCGGTTTTCTAAATTACGTACGGGTCTTTGTTTAGTTACGTACAGGTCCTCAATTTTTTACGAAAAAGACCTTTGACTTTTTTGAAAATACGCATGTGCCCTCGATTTTTTTAAAAAAACTCCTCATGAATTATTGCCTCTTTTATTTCGATACAGACGGTGGCTGGCGCGGCGTGGCGCCGCGCCTATGAGGCTAGTGTTATCTGTACTAAGTCTGAACTCCGAACAACTAAGTCATGTGGTATTGTTATGAGTTCTGAAAAAAACATGTTCTCCATAACTAGTCATTTAGCTTGGAAGATTTCTCTGCTATTTTTTTTTATCTAGGAATGCACTTTGATAAAAAATAACCAAGCTGCAGACCTTCATAACCGCAAATAATTGTTTGGCTTCCTTTGAGTGAGAATTCTGCTGCATTTCGCTTTATACTGTAACTAACCTGGACAAGCTCCCTTCTTTTCGTCTTATAGTTTGGTTTTATATAATAACTAGCTTTTAATTATCTTTTTAAGGTAAAGTCTACAAGTCAATTATAGTATACACTGTTTCGACTATATCTATATCAGTCAAAATCGCATACGATTATCTCTCACTCCTTACTCTCTCACACGAACAATGAGAATTTAAAATTTTAAACCAAACACCATAAACCATGGACCAAAATAACCCACCCTTCCAACAGCAAGGCACAGCAATCCTATTGCTAGTTCCTACCAAACCAAAAGGTGATGGAGACACAATTTGCTTCATTTATTGCTTTTCTTCATGGTGTTTGTTCATCCAACTTTACACCACATCCCAATCTATTCTAGGGTTTATGGTTTTTAATTTAGACTATAGGAACTAGCTTTTAAATGATGCATTTTTTAAGGTGGTGTTTATAAATTGATTATAGTAGATACTATACCACATTCATCTATATCGATCAAAATCACACATGTATCTTTCTCTTTGTACTTTCTTTTACAAATAGTTAGAATTCTAAAATTTAAACAAAAAACCGTAAGTCATATTAAAAAAAGACTTTAGCTGCTTATTCTGTTGTTGACTCCTAAGGATCTCCTCAACAAACGCTACTTGTTTAATTAGATGTTTGAACTAACAAAGCAACACCGAGAAGGTTCTTTTTGTCAGATGGACAAGACTACAACCGCAGTGACAACTCAGGGAATGTCCTCGCTACTCTTTTGTGCTTCAATTATAGAGGAAGACCTCAGCACTGTAAGATGATGAGAAGAAAATTGTCAGCAATTTTACTGAAAGAAATGGCTTTAAAAACAAAGACACGAGCAGAAAAAAAAAGTAAGAAAAAGATGTATATATGAGATGAGAGTGAGAGAAGCAGAGAAACCGCTTCACGAAGCTAGATGTTTATGCTTTCACTTCTTTAATTAAAAACTAGAAGTAGGAACCAATTCGATCAAAGCCTAAGCTTAATAATGCCCTGTTCCTTTGTTGTGAATCCACACAAAGATCGACAACACTGGAGTAGTAATAAAAGAAACAAAAGAAACCAAATGCTCTCAAAATACTGGACAGTGAGATACGGTTGGGCGCACATTAACCGCTCAAAGAGCTTTCAAAAGGGTTTTGCAGGGCAACAAGAGTATGATTACTCCTAGTTAGTGTACTCACTCAGCCACAGCTAAGAGGGCACTATCAAAAGATGAAAGTAAAATACTCTGATCGTTCCTAGTAGTAAAGTTCGTGGCACACTATCACGGTGCAGCCTGATATGGGCGGAGACCCAAGCGGGATGAAGGACTTCGAGACAGATATAGAAGTAAACGTCAAAGGCGACCGAACAGTCGTTTTCTAGCGTCTACCTGGGCTAATGGGAAAAGGGCCGTTGCTTAGCCCATGTAATAGTAGGGTTGGTGAGCGAAGCAGAAAAAGGGATATTGGGAGGGTATCGATATACTAGCCTTACGCGGCGACACGCCGCACCAGCCACCGTGTGTACCGAAGTAAAAGAGGCGATGATCCGCGAGGAGTTTTTTTTAAAAAAATTGAGGGCACATGCGTATTTTCGAAAAAGCTAAAGGGTTTTTTCGTAAAAATTTGAGGACCCGTATGTAACGAAACAAGGACTTGTACGCAATTTAGAAAACCGCGGGGCGCAATCCTGCAAATTGGAGGGGTGTTTTCAGAAAAAAAGCGCCGAAAAAAACCATCAGGGACCTTTTCGCGAGAAAAAGGACCTCTTTGTGAGGAAAAAGGACCTCTACGTAATTTCCGACCTAACATTGCAATCTAAACATTCCCCAACCCCGTTCTTCTCTTCCCAGTACTCGTGTTCTTCTCCCCAACCTTCTCAATTCCTCAGTCTAGCTTCTTCAATCCTTCGGATCCGTGACAAATTTGGTATCAGAGCACTTTGATCTGGAGCGTGCACGCTGTCAAACCCGAGCACAGCAGAAAAGTGACGCAATGGAGCAGCAACTCAAGAAGTTGACACAAGCGATCCTGGTGCAGGGGGAGTCGCTTCGACGGCTACAAAATCATAGCCCCACTACCCAAGCTTCGGCGGAGGTGATGAAGCTGGTGGTGCTCGATCTGCAGAAGTAGAGATCGGATGTGGAGTCGGTGGTGGAGGAACTACGTGCGGAGATGGGCGAGCTGCGTACCCAAGTCACCCAGATTGCGTGGAACCCAGTCCTCACCATCAGACTAGTGGATCTACCGAGCCTCTTCCCCAAGTCGGAGATCCAGAAGGAGAGCAAGGCACCGATGGAACCCATCCATAGGACCATGACTGATGTGGGGAACCGGCATTGGAGTGTGGTGACCAGAGTCATAGGCCAAATGGCCACCGCGAAGCAGTGCCATACCAGGGGAAGGCAATCAGAGAGAACCACTCTTCCTTGCCACCTCCGGTCAAAGGTACGTACCCTTATTCTGGTCATTTCCATTCTGTTGAAGAGCGAGCGGAGGCGGAATGGCAGTCGATGGGTTCGCACCATCTACCCCACCCACCCAAACTCGATTTCCCTATGTTCGATGGTGAGAACCCGAAGGCATGGCAGTTGAGATGTGAGGCCTACTTCAAGGTGTGCTCAGTGCAGCCTGACCTTTTGGGTCAGTGTTGCCGCAATGTATTTTGGCGGTTGTGTTGTAGGATGGTTGCAATCTTCTAAGGCACATCTCCAATTTACTCGATGGGAAGAATTTGCCGCAACAGTCTGTGTGAAATTTGGTCGTGAGGAATTCCAAAACCAAATTCGCCAGTTTCACCATTTACAGCAAACCAATTCTGTGGTAGAATATGCGGATCGCTTCACGGAATTGATGCACAACCTCATTGCACATCATCCTTCATGGAACTCCATTTTCTTTGTTACTAAATATGTGGATGGCCTTCGCAATGATATTAGAGCAGCAGTTATTTTACATCGTCCCCAAGACTACTTGGATACTGCCATTGCTTTGGCGTGCTTGTAGGAAGAAGTGGTGGACACGGCCAGGCGGGACCTCCGTAAGCCCGAGTCTACTGTTAAACACCAGTTTATTAAACTGCCCAATGTACAGTTATTGCAAAAGGAGCAGATGTCTTTCCATAAAGGCACCTTTTGCCACCCATTCATCATGTATATAAAGCACTGTACATTCAGAATAAAGTGGTTCAAGAGTTCTGTCGTATACACTTGTCTCTAACTATTCAACACGTTATCAGCACACGCTCAAATCATCCATACAACAGAGACAACAGGAAAAAGGTAATGGCACTTTGTGCACACCACAAACAACTTTTTCTGGAGATCTTGGCAATAGTGGACTCCCTGCATGATTCTCTACACACACTTCTTGCCCCTCTCCATGCACAACCTCCACCATCACCACGTCCGGCGACCAACATCATCTCCACCGGTCATGGCTCTCGACCGGTTCGCCGTCGTCCATGGGAGGCGCACGACGTCTTCTCCTCCGCACGGCCTTCGCGCTACGGTCCTTACCGGCGACCGGTGCACGCTTCTGCGGCGGCAAACCGTCGTCCCGGCCTCCGGATCCGCACCCCTCCACCGGCCTCCTCTGCAGAGGACGCCTTCTCCTCTACGTAGAATGGGAGAAGAGGGGGGGAGGTGGCCGGCAGCCGATGTGGTGCTCGGCCGGCGCGGCCTGGAACGGTCTGGAGCGGCGCTCGGAAGGCGTGGCTCGGGTGCGACCTGGCGCCCGAAGCGGCCGGAGAGACGCACGGCCTGGCCTAGCGTCGCCAAGACCGGCGCCCATGGCCGGCGGTGCCCGAGCCGGCGGCACACATGGCCGGAGGCTCCCATGGCGCGCGACGTGGCCGACGAGGCCGGAGGCGGCACCCATGGTCGGCACCCGCAGGTGCGGCGCCCATGGCCGAAGCCGGAGATGGCGGCGCCCGAACCGGCGGAGGCTGCGCCCGTGGCGGCGACTGGCGGTGACGCCCGAAGCCCGACGATCGGCGACGGTGACGCGACCGATGCACGGCGCACGGCCCGCGCGGCCGACGTGGCCCGGCGCGGTCGCCGCTCGGCGCGAGGCGCAACGGCGCGGCCGGCGCGGACCGGCGGCCAGCGCGGCCGACTGGCCGCCAACGGCGGCGGCGGCGGGACCCGGCCTGGCCGGCGTGGAGGCCATGGCGGCGGCGGCCGGCGGCGGCACCACACCATGTGGCCGGCGGCTTGGGTTGGGGTTAGGGTAAACCCTAACTCCCCCCTCCTTCCCTCTTTTATATGGCAGCCCCAACAATGGGTTTTGGCCCAATACCCCCACCATCTCCTCATGGGCCACAAGGCCAATCGGGCTGCAGCCCAAGTTGCCGAAAATTGACAAAAACCCCCTCCCTTTTATGGCAAATGTAGCATTTCATGTTTAAATAAACTCCTATTGTAATATTCGCAGTTTAGTCCTTTTTGCTTGTTTATAATTGTCTATGTTAATTTTTACATTTATAAATTAGCATTTCAGTCCCTACAGGATCTGAAAAATATGTAAATATTTAATTTTACATATGTCGGACTACTACTTTATTGCAATTATTTACAATAGGAATTGCGACCATATTTAAATTTGCTATCTTTTGCAAATTTCAAATTTAAAAATTCCTATTTAGTAAGTACCATTGTACTTATTCATTTGGAATTTTTGCAAAATATTATGAATACATACCTACAATAAATACCATAAAATCATACTTTATGGCACTTTGCTACATGTATATGTACGCTATGCCATACAATAAATTGGTGTTCACCACCAATATAGTGATTATACGGTATTATCAATATAACCTCATGTTATATTTAATTTAGGTATACATTCTTTTGGATTACAATACTCATATTGTTTTCCACATATTTTGCATTTTATTACAACATTATCCTCCACATTAATTTACCTCATGTAAATTAATCATTTATGTTGTACTTTTCATGTAGGCTTTCATGGCTACCAAAGATTTTGAGCCACTCGCTCTTGATGGTGCCAATTACCCTACATGGGCTATGGACCTCAAAATCAACCTAACCACACGTGGGTTGCAAATGGTGATATTTAATCCTCCAGAAAATCAAATTCCTCCGGATATTGTGAAATATTCCGTTTTAAGCATAATTCGGAATCACATACATCCAGATTTAAAGGCGGAATATCTGTATGAGGAAAATCCACTCACTTTATGGTTAGCCCTCAAAAATAGATATGAACAGCAGAAAGCTGTTATCTTACCTGAGGCTAATCATGAATGGGCACATCTTAGACTCCAAGATTTCAAATCTGTTGGAGACTATAATCATGCCCTTCATGCTATTTGCTCTAAGTTGCGTTTTTGTGAAAAGGAACCAACAGATGCGGACAAAATAGAGAAGACTCTCTCAACTATGCTCCCATCTGACAGGGTCCTACAGCAGCAATGGCGTGCTGCAAATTACCATACTTATTTTGATCTTATGCATACTATGCTTCAGGCAGAAAAGCACGCTGAACTTCTTTTAAAGAACAATCAGCAACGTCCCATTGGGGCTGCTCCACTTCCTGAAATACATGCTAATCAAAATAATACCAAGTTCGGTGGTCCCAAAGACTACTCAAAGAACTTCAAAGGTAAACTCAAATGCAACAAGAAGCAAAAACCAAGTGGATTCAAGAAAGGCAAAGGCAATTCTGGTAAGAAAGTTGACAAAACTGACATTTGTCAAAAGTGTGGTTGCTACAACCATCCTACCAAGAAATGCCGCACCCCGAAGCACCTTGTAAACCTCTACCTCCAGTCTTTGGCTCAAGGCAAGAAGACTCAAGAGAAGAGATATGAAGCACACTTCAATCTCACATCCAACAATGATGAAGCCGGATGCTCTCAAAAGTTCATTCAAGAACTCAAAGACACATGTGCTTCTCCAAAGAAGGATGATCTTATGTGCGTTGAGGACACACTTGAAGAATTTCATTCTCAAGACATGTTTGGAGATCTAAATTAGACTCCTAGTTCCATAGCTAAGTACTATAGTGTTGTAATATAAATAATGTTGTCATCTATATTGTAACCTTGTATGCTACAATCATATATCGAACACATTCGGTATTGTAAAATAAAGTTTGTATGTATTCTATATATACTATACGAATTTCATTAAATTCTTTTTTTGTGTATATAGATTTTTGGAGTCAATCCAATGGAGGAGGAATTATGCCTTGTGGATAGTGGTACCACAAACTCTATACTTAGGGACACAAAATATTTCCTAACTCTTACTAGGAGTAAAGGAAATGTTCTAACTATCGCTGGACGCGATGCAACAATAGTAGGCTCTGGTCGTGCCTCTATTACTCTCCCTATGGGTACACAATTGGAAATTACGGATGCACTCTTGTATCCCGATTCAACACGTACCCTACTCAGTTATAGAGATATCCGTAAAAATGGTTTCCATGTTGAAACCCAAAATGACAACAAAGAGGAATATCTCCTCTTAACCAAAAACAACGGATATGGCAAACAAGTACTAGAAAAAATTCCATCTTTAAACTCCGGATTGTACTATACATACATCAAACCCGTTAAACATATTGCGTACAAAGTAATTTTCCAAAACACTAACACATTCCAAACATGGCATGATCGCCTTGGCCACCCAGGCATTGGAATGATGAGGAAAATTATTAGCAATTCAATTGGTCATACATACCATAAAACAAAATTTCCGGAATCCTCAGATTTTGTATGCACTTCTTGTGCCACCGGAAAATTGATTTTAAGACCCTCTTATCTTAAAATCAGAGCTGAACCACTTAAATTCCTTGAACGCATTCAAGGAGATATATGTGGACCTATACAACCATTGTGTGGACCGTTCAGATATTTCATGGTTCTTATTGACGCATCTACTAGATGGTCACATGTGTGTCTATTATCCACACGAAACCATGCATTTGCTAAGTTAATTGGTCAAATAATCCAATTACGAGCACATTACCCTGAATATCGAATTCAATCAATTCGAATGGACAATGCCGCTGAATTTTCATCCCATGCCTTCAATGATTATTGCATGGCTCTTGGGATACAAGTTCAACATTCTGTTCCATATGTCCATACACAAAATGGTTTAGCAGAATCTCTAATCAAGAGAATCAAGCTCATTGCAAGACCATTACTACAGAATTGCAACTTACCAACATCATGTTGGGGTCATGCAGTTTTACACGCTGCTGACTTAATACAATTGCGTCCAACTGCTTATCATAGCACTTCCCCGCTACAATTAGTACGTGGAAATCCACCAGATATTTCCCATCTGCGAAAGTTCGGTTGCGCTACATACGTACCGATCTCACCACCGCAGCGTACCTCAATGGGACCGCACAGGAAACTTGGGATCTATGTTGGGTATAAATCTCCGTCAATCATAAAATACCTCGAGCCCCTCACAGGGGACCTGTTTACGGCCCGGTACGCTGATTGCATATTCAATGAGGAACATTTCCCGGCATTAGGGGGAGACAACAAGTACCAAACTGAATGCCAGGAAATTAATTGGAATGTTGAAGGCATTCCTGCCTCAGACCCACGTACCAGAGAGACTGAACTTCAAGTTCAGAAACTCATTCATTTGCAAAACATTGCAAATAACCTGCCAGATGCATTTACTGATTATAAGGGTGTCACAAAATCCTATAATCCTGCCAGAAATGTACCTGAAAGAGTGGAGGTACCGCAAAATACCACTCAACTCCCAATTCAAAATAAGAGGGGGAGAAGTACGGTACAAATGGCGGATACAGCTTCTAACAAGCGACAAAGGAAACAAAAGAATGTAAATGCAGATCAACCTCAAGTTGATAGACACCAAAGGATCCTTGAACCCAGATCAACAGTGCACTCAATTACTGATCCTGGGACATCGGAATACCCCGACTCAAATGTTTTGGGAAATAACATTGAGTCATCAGGGGTCCAAGAAATTTCCACTAACTATACTGATTCTGGAGAATCATACGATCGTAAGACTACAATTGTCGACATTTATTTCTCCACAACAATTGCAAACAACCTTCAAAATGATCCAGATCCCAAGACCATGGCAGAGTGCAAACAGCGCTCGGACTGGAATCAATGGAAGGATGCAATTCAAGCGGAGTTAGCCTCGCTCAAGAAAAGAAATGTATTCACCAATGTGATACATACACCTCCCAAAGTATTCCCTGTCGGTTTCAAATGGGTTTTCATCCGCAAACGGAATGAAAACAATGAGGTGGTGAGATACAAAGCAAGGCTTGTAGCACAAGGGTTCACGCAGAGACCCGGCATTGATTTCAATGAAACATATTCTCCAGTAATGAGTGGAATAACATTCCGATACTTAATCTCATTGGCAGTTAAAAATCATCTATCTTTTCAGTTGATGGATGTAGTGACCGCATATCTCTATGGGTCACTTGATTCGGACATATACATGAAAGTTCCCGATGGAATTTCAATTCCGAATCCTAACGCAAATCGCAATATGTATTGTGTAAAATTAAACAAGTCATTATATGGCTTGAAACAGTCGGGTAGAATGTGGTACAACCGACTAAGTGAGTTCCTAACCAATAAGGGATACTCCAACAATGATGATTGCCCATGCGTGTTCATCAAAAGATCCTCAACAGGATTTTGTATTATATCTGTGTATGTTGATGATCTTAATATCATTGGTAATACACAGGATATAGATGAAGCACGTAATCATCTTATGACGGAATTTGAAATGAAGGATTTGGGTAAAACCAAATTTTGCTTAGGTATACAACTTGAGCACCTTCATACAGGCATACTAGTGCATCAGTCAGCCTATGTCCAGAAAATATTGGAGAAATTCAATATGGACAAATCATATCCATCGAAAACCCCCATGGTTGTTCGATCTCTCGACAGGGACAAAGATCCATTTAGACCCCGAGATGACAATGAGGAGTTATTGGGACCCGAGGTTCCATATCTCAGTGCCATCGGAGCGCTTATGTACCTTGCAAACTGCACCCGGCCGGATATTGCATTTGCGGTAAATCTACTTGCTAGATATAGCGCTGCTCCAACCAAAAGACATTGGGTAGGAGTGAAGAATATCTTTAGATATCTTCAAGGCACTAAAGATCTCGGTCTATTCTTTCAGAAGAATAACAATATGGATTTAATAGGATATACAGATGCTGGCTATTTATCAGATCCCCATAATGCCAGATCTCAAACAGGTTTTGTATTTTTACATGGTGGAACAGCCATCTCTTGGAAGTCTTCGAAACAGGCCCTAGTGGCTACATCCACTAATCATTCTGAAATAATTGCATTATATGAAGCATCACGTGAATGTGTATGGCTTCGCAGAATGATTAACCACATACAACAATCATGTGGTATAGATGCTATTGCATCACCTACCATTATCTACGAAGATAATACTGCTTGCGTTGTTCAAATGCAAACGGGTTACATAAAGAGCAATATCACAAAACATATTGCACCTAAATTATTTTACCCACATGAATTGCAAGAGAGTGGGGAAATAAATATTTTGCAAACTAAGTCTTGTGATAATCTCGCAGACTTATTCACCAAGTCATTACCAACCTCCACATTCCAAAAATTTGTTCATGGAATTGGTATGCGAAGACTACGTGATTTGCAGATGTCAGGGGGAGAAATCTCCTAAAGACTTAACCCGTTCAACTACAGATATTGTACTCTTTTTCCTTTATGAGTTTTCCCTCTAAAGGTTTCTCATCAAGGTTTTTAATGAGGCAATATGACAACGTAATCATAAATATATCTCTCTTTTCCCCACAAGGGTTTTAAAAGATATAATCAAATATATGCCATATCATTTTTCTCCTTGAATTTTCCCACTGGGTTTTAAAGGAGTTTTTCATGGCATATCTACTCTATCAGTTCTCCTCATATTTTTCCCTACAGGGTTTTTGGAGGAGTTATTTCAAGATGATGAATCAAGGTGATCATGTGAAGATACATTGGTCAAGGGGGAGTGTTAAACACCAGTTTATTAAACTGCCCAATGTACAGTTATTGCAAAAGGAGCAGATGTCTTTCCATAAAGGCACCTTTTGCCACCCATTCATCATGTATATAAAGCACTGTACATTCAGAATAAAGTGGTTCAAGAGTTCTGTCGTATACACTTGTCCCTAACTATTCAACATCTACAGCGCATTTACGCTCGGGGTCGCGAGGCGCGTGGCCCCTTCCACCACCTCCCAAATTAGGACTGGTACCTGTTGAGAGAACAGAGGACCGGCGAGGTACCGAGTTGGCACGGGCGGTTATGCCAGATGACAAGCTGGCGATGTTGCGCACATATCATCGTGCGTGCGGTCTGTGCCACTATTGCAAGGAGCGGTGGGCGCGCGATCACAAATGCACGCCTATTGTTCAATTGCACATGAACAATCACATTTTGTTGTAGCATAAGCATGATGTTCAATCATCTCATCTTAAATTGCACTATCATGATTTTTTTTTGATGTGAGCACTATCATGAATTGATCCTTAGTATAGCCAATCAACCATACAAACTGATAATGTGTCCATTGAGCTCTGCTATCTAATTTTGAATCATGTTAATAACATAGTATCTTCAGAAAAACACTATTGTCATGTATTATGGAAACTTGATAAATGAACTATAAAGATCAATTCATCTCTAGCGAATAGATCCTTGGAAATAAGAGGATAGGTTTCTTCTTTTCAGCTTCTAAAAGCTTTTATTCGGCTTTTCTACAGTTACCAACTTTCAAACGGTATCTCTTTTTAAGGCGAAGTCTACAAGTTAATAGTAGTACACACTGTAGCGACTTCATTATATCGGCCAAAACCACATGTAAATTTTTGCTACTCTATACTCTCTTACACAAACAGTCTAAAAGTCATAATCCGCAGCCATAAACAAACCCGATATCTATCATGGCATTGTCCTTAACTTGATATATTCAAGATATGAAACTTGACTACAAAAATGAAATGATCAGATTATGTCTAGTGAGGCATGTACATAGAAACACAGATATCAAGCATAGCAATATTGGCACTATCTTCACTCTAAAATATGATGTTAGCAGGGGCAAGGGTGTTAGGTGTGCATGTGGCACATGACCGTAGCAAGGAGGTAGCCAGGCACTCCGGTCGGCGGCATGCCGACAGTGCGATAGGCTACTACAGACGGGTAACTCGGTATTTGACAAATCAGTTAGTAAGTTCTATTAGTTTTCTAAATTTTGATTCTAGGTGCACCACTACGTGCAGTCTTTTAAAAATATTTTTTTAAACTATGATTTATGAGTTTAATAAATAGTAATTATTGAAAGAAATCGAAATAAAAAACCGAATGAAAAATACGGCCACGCCCGACGGACCCGTTCATCCTACAACACATTTTGCCCTCCGTTACTGCAAATCCGGCAGGGTCAACCGCCCGTAAAAAAGAGGAGAAATCACAGCATAAAACACCCGTGAAGCCCAAAAAAAGGAGGTGGGGGGAGGCCACCGGCGACGCGGAACGGAGGCGAGCCGAGTCCACTGCCGTCCTGCCGCTGCCGTCCTGCCGCAAAACACCAAAAAAGAACGATTCGTCCACGTCCGACACCGCGCGCGGAACCAAAACCAACGCGAAGCGGCCGTAAAAAAAATCCTCTCCGTTCTGTAAAACCCACACGTCTTGTTGACTTTTCCCTTCCATCGTGCTGCCTTGCCGAGCTCGCACACCCACAGTCACACCACGGCCACACACCGCACTCCCCCACTCCGCGTGCCTCATGTTGAACCACTCTCATTCCCACTCTCGTCTCGAATCCCTTTCCCCCCTTCTCCACGTCCTCTCCCGCGCCGCCGCCGAGAGCTCGCCGTCACCGTCTCCGCCCTCGGAGCACCTGTCCCGGGTGACGACCCTGCCGCGGATGGACGCGTCATCGCCGTCGTCGTCGCAGTCGGGGCGGCCGACGACGCCGCGGCGGCAGCTGCAGGGCCCGCGCCCACCGCGGCTCAACGTGCGGATGGAGTCGCACGCCATCAAGAAGCCGTCGGGGGCGCCGGCCCCGGTGCAGGCGCAGGGCCGGCGGGAGCAGCAGCAGCAGCCCGGGCCGCCGCCGCGGGAGCCGGTGATCATCTACGACGCGTCGCCGAAGATTATCCACATCAAGCCCAGCGAGTTCATGGCGGTCGTGCAGCGGCTCACCGGCCCGGGCTCGGGCCCTCCGCCGGCCGAGGCCCAGGCCCAGGCGCAGGCGCAGGCGCAGGCGCAGGACTACCAGATGGATGAGCCTGTGCTGGGACAGTCGTTCCTGCCGCCGGAGCTGCTGCTCTCGCCGTCCGCCGCGATGTCCCCGGCGGCCAGGCTGGCAACCATCGAGAGATCCGTCCGGCCGATGCCCGCGACGGCGCCGGAGTACATGGACGTTACGGACGGCGGGGCCGATGACGGCGGTCTCGCAGCTATCCTTGGCTCGATCCGACCCGGCATCCTGTCCCCGCTGCCTTCGTCGCTGCCGCCGGCCGCGGCCTCCGGGCTGTTCTCACCTCTCCCGTTCGACCCAAGCTGCATCAGCTGGCTGAACGAGCTGAGCCCCATCCTCCGAGCCGCCTCCACCGGCCCCGCCTCGTCCGGCAGCGGCAGCGGCGGCGGCACGAGCAACGGCGGCGCCTCTCGACAACCACCATCCTACTACTCCGACCCGTTCGTCCCCAGCCCCCGCAACCTCCTCGCCACGCCCACCGTGCCGTCGCCGGCGACCTGCACGGAGCTCTTCAGTAACCTGCCAGATCTTTAGCCCGCCCTCGCCGCGTCCGTCCAACACAGCAACAGCGGCCGAAACTTAGTTACATATTTCTCTTTCTTTTTCTCGCGAATTTTTTTTCTGGTAGGCGCAATGCAAGGTGGTGGAGCCGACACTGATTATGATAATTTAATTAGTGCCCCGTTTTTATCCTTTTGGTTTTATTAATCGTTTCTTGGGCAACCACTAGGCAGAGAGGGAGAAAGGGAGGAGAAAGAAAGGAGAAAATAAAGCAATGAAAGTTAGCAGCAGTAGATGACTTTAGAAGAAGAGGCCGGCCTAGCCTCATGTTAGTTTTTACTTGCCTTTGGGTTTACATCTCGTGTGTAATCTGAGGATAAATGATTAATTGTTTAATGGATCATTTGTTTATTCTTTAGTGCTGCTGTGTTCTTGATTGGGTTTTTTTAGTTTCTTTATGAACACGAGTACACATTTTGACCACTAAATATATATATATTTATATATATACTTAGATAACACTATTTACATAAACAGTATCAAAAAGATATTATTTATATAAATAGCATTCTCTAAAAAATTATGCTGCGCCACGGCTCAAAGCCGGACGGGCGAGACATCCACCAATGACCTCCACCGACTGAGCATGCGCTCGGCCGCGATTGGGTCATGCTGACTTGGTGTATTAGAACATAAATACAGAATTTGTACTTACTAAGCACTAGTACCGATGAATTTTGTTCGTTGTGCCGTGGTGAATTGGTGATGTTCTCCTGTGGACTGACCGTGTCAGTCTTGGTGCCGGCGTGGAGTTTTCTTGCCGGCGGAAAAAAAAAGACGAGAGGAGGAAAAGGCTGTGGCGAGATGGACGGCGGATAGGGCCTTCTGCATGTGAACGCAAGGGATTGGAAGCTTCGTTTGGTCGCTCGCGCGTGCTTTGGGAAAAGATTCGGCTTGCAGGCGGAAAAGCGCCTGCTGCCACGACTACCCGAAAGAGCTCCATCCGGAGAAATTGTTTTCCGTATTTTGGCCTTCTTTAAAATTCAATTTTAAAAATGTGTGGACAAAAAACTAATCCTAGAAACTGCTCTTTTCTTAACGCCAGCACGAACAACACTAAGATTTAATATCTCAACACCAAACCTCATGGCGCTGACATATTATGCCACACCAGACTGTTGTTTGATGTGGGAGCTCCGAGCATTGCCAGGTCAGCGGTGGATCAGCGCCAAGGTGCATGCGCTGACATGCAGGAGCTCTACCTCATGCCACCCATTCTAACCTCGTCTCTTTGCCCACTTGGTAATTGACTAGTTAAAACTAGATGTTTCTAGAGGCCTGCCCCTCTTTTCCCCTAGCTCACACGCTGGGTGTCTTCTTTTCTGTTTTGAAAAATTATTTTTAGTTTTTTTACGGTAGCTAATTTTTAAATAGAGAATCTTTTTAAATAAAATTTACAAATTAATTATAATACACACTAAAACGACTTTATTTATATCGGTCAAAACCGTACACGAGTTTCTAACAACTTTTCGATTTTAGTTTTTATAAATTAGAAGTTGAGCGAAATAACTTTTTAAAATGGTTTCTATAAATTATTTGTAGAAATCCCTACAATAGTCACTTTAAATATAGTGACTTTTTAACACAAATATCTCTTATCTTCTTAATCTCTTTTATAATTAACTAAAAACTACAGCAAAAAAATCACAGCAATTTTGATCGAACCTATATCTCTTGTTAAGCTACTACACCATGATCCATGCAGCCAGGTAGCTCTGCCCATCCACTCACCTTTACATCTCAGTATTCACTATTCAATATGAGGCAGGTTGAAATGGATGTGGAACTGAAAGAAAGCACTACGAAGCAGCATCAGGTTCCTTAAAAGCTACTCCACTTTGCTCGCACCACAGCATTTTGGACGGCGTGGGCGCTTCCTGTGGTATCCACGTCGCCCCGAGCCCTCTACTCCTCGCGCCGTCTCTCTCTCTCTCTCCCTCTAGATCTCCCCCGCTTCTCGCAGTCTCGCGCTCCCCCTCCTCCCCCCTCCCCCGCCACCCCGTGCTCCCTCCTCCTCCCCCCTCCCCCGTCGTCCCCTCCTCCCCCGGTCTCCCCTCCTTCCCCGCTCCCCCGCCGCCTCCCCCCAACCCCTCCTCCCCCTCTCCCTCGCCGCCTCCCCATCCCCCGCCGCCGCCGCGGGATGGGATGCTCGCGGATGTCACCCCCACGACCCCTACAGGTTGCTCCTCTCCACGACCCCGGCCTCCTCCGCGGCGGTGCCCCCGACCCCGGCCTCCTCCGGCATGGCGGCGGCGCCCCCGACCCCGACCTCCTCCACGGCGGCGCCCCCTCTCCAGACGCGGCCGTTGGCGCCCACTGCCCTGGCGTCTCATCTCCCGACGGCGGCGCCCACGACCCTGCCCAGTGACGACCCTTGCCTCGGCCTGCTCTCTTGGTGTCGCATCTCTCGACGGCTCAATTGAAGATTCAGAAATGCCCAAGTCCGGCCAAGGAAGCAATTGGCCGATTGCCACCGTCCGAGTTTGATTCTTCTCCACCAAGACACCCCCCTTGGATGCTAAACAGGTGTATTTGAAGAGGTACTCAAATTTCTCCTATGTGCTTTTGATATGGAGATCTTTGAAGGAAGCAAAGGATGGAAGCCACTGGTGCCTCGTCTGGAAGGAATCGGCTAAAGACAATACTTTTGTAATACTGAATGACCGTCAAGTTCGTATGTCCAGTAGTTCCATTTGTGGGTGTCTGTTATGGTTGGGGATGGAAGGAGGTAACTAGGCAAGGATCGCCCTCTGCCCGTGCGGCAGAGGCTCTGATCTAGCCGAATAGAACTGGGGATTAATTCTTTATTGCCTTCTCAAGTGATTCGGCAGCCTGCATATATGGTCGGCGCCTCCTAACAATCCTTGCTATATATATAACATGTATTCCTAAACAAACTCTGTTATAATTGGTAACAAACTCTTGAAAATAGAAACTACTTATCTCTAACTCTAATTGCACCCAGCCGGCAACTCTTTCCATTGCCGCAGCTTTCCCTATAGCCCGTCACGGCTCCAGTTGGACTTCCGAAACCTGGGCAGCCTGGTCTTCCAAAGCCCATAGGTTGTGGCGACATCGGTGGTATGTTTTACCCACAAAGGCGTCCACAACAGTCAGTGAAAAACTTAATCTGCGCACTGTACGCAGTTAGGTAGGTACCTAGGACCCAGAACTTGCAGTTTAGTCTGTAACCTGGGCTTGCTTTGTTTCATGTTTTTTCCCCTTTTGAACTCTGTAGGCTGTGGTTTCTGCTAATGGAAATTGGTTTACCTATGTCAAAACAAATATCAAAAAAGAACTTGGCCAATTAATTGAAGTCTTATAATCACATCTTTCCATCATCTTTCCATCAAGGAACTATGCTCAAAATTTGACCAGAGCATATGCCAAACATAGTTGTTTCGCATAAGCGTTTTTTGGCATATCGTTGGTTTGCACAATGTAACCATATTATTATTTGTTTGCAATGCTTTCTAATTTATTATGTTTTATTGCTACCTCAAACATATGCACGAAACAACGACAAGATGGCCTTTAAGGTTGTTTCAGATCAGATTGGGAAATCAAAATGAAATTATGAAAACAAATAAATCAGGCATGCACATAGCAAGTAACAAAAACACCAAACAATAATATTTGAGATAAAGTGTAATACATAATATACAAAGTTTTATTTTTCATGCAGCAATGAAAGCCAAGGTGTTGTTGAAGGTAGCAGAGGATAGTGGAGGTGATGGACAAGATAAGGAACTTCTCACGTGAGCTATGCAATGGAAGAGATGGTGGTGCTATAATATGAATCTGTGTTCGTTTTGTCTGTTGTCTTTAGCTCCTTGAAATAGGCAGTGGTTGTGTTTAGACAATTGGTTGTTTCTTTTTCTGTAAGACTTTGTTGTGGCAAGCTGGAATCCCCAGCAGTTTCTATTTTCCTGTAACTCTGAACCTGTTGGCTTTCAAATAAAGTTGGCAATGCCTTTTTGTTTAAAAGTGTAATACATTTGGTGTTAAGACTATAAATCAATCCTCATGTATAAATAATTCACAGATCAATGGTATAAGAAGCACTCACTGGGTTTCCAATGGCATATACTTTCTGACCAACCAGTAAGTCTGCTGACACACCAACTGGTATAGGCCTTAGTTTATTCTTCGGTGCTTGGATACGCAAAACAGCAACATCCTTGTCTTGGTCAAATCCAACAACTTGCGCTTCGTGCACCGACTGATCAGCAAGTGTGACCCTTCATAAAACTAGCAATTGTAACTTCACTTCGCCATTATACAATTGGAAACTATCATGTCATAAATATTCATCACAATGGTAGCATAGTTTGGTGTTTAGTTCTGTCTGCATATGTGAGTAAGTTGACACCATTTACCATTAGCAGGGCAATGGACAGCATGACTAACACATAAATGTGGTTTAGCAGAAACCAAAGCGCATAGGTCATTGCTAGCTTTGAGCATGAAATATTTTGAATTAAATACTCAAGTATAGCATTAAGAACTGGATGAAAATGGAATGCAAAATATAGTCATTCTAAAGCTTCAAAGATGTGATCCTGTTAACAACTAACCTACAGACCACGACCTTTGGACATATTAAGCTAGGAATAAGGAAGCCAATCGATATGAGTCACTATTGGCAAGTGTTCACAGTTCATTGGGCTGTTGTCACTGAGTAGCCACATTACCCCTGCTTATCAACATCCAAATCGTGGTACTTCAACTCCTTTCCCCTGTCTATTCACTTCGAGTTCTTTAAAATCTAAGAGCAATTTACACTACTAGAAAAGGAAGCGCGCTTCGCGGCGCCCTACAACGTTGTTGAAGTGAGATCATAAAACAATAGTACAAAGTGCATGTAGAGGAACTGAGAGACCAAAGAAAAATTCGACCACGGTGTGAGTGGTCGGAGGTTTCTACGACAACGGTGTGAGATCATAAAACAATAGTACAACGTTGCAAGTGGTCGGAGATTTCTACGACCACGGTGCAAGTGGTCGGAGGTTTCTACGACCACGGTGCAAGTGGTCGGAGGTTTCTACGACCACGTGGTCGTTCATGATCTAGGGATCAATGTCATGACTACGTCATCATTTACGACCATGCGGTCGAACAACTCGATCACATTTAAATCTCACAGTCGTAGCTCCCTATGATCACACAGGAAGTCTACTGACCGCACTCGCTCCTTCACGCCGTGGTCGAAACGTCCTCCGACCACTTATACCGTGGTCGAAGCATCCTCTGACCACTCACACCGTGGTCGAAGCACTCTCCGACCACTCACACCGTGGTCGTAGAAACCTCCGACCACTTGCAGCGTTGTACTATTGTTTTATGACCTCACACCGTGGTCGTAGAAACCTCCGGCCACTCACACCGTGGTCGAATTTTTCTTTGGTCTCTCAGTTCCTCTACATGCACTGTGTACTATTGTTTTATGATCTCACTTCAACAACGTTGTAGGACGCCGCGAAGCGCGCTTCCTTTTCTAGTAACACTAAAATGTACTGTACTGCACCTTCACCAATCACCACGTGTGCTAGCCAAAAACAGGCGCGCGGTGACGTCAGAACAAGGCCGCTGTCTGGCTTTCTTTTCCATTCCTATAAACTATTTTTTCGTCTTCCTATAATAACTAATTTTTAAATAAAGTATTTTTTAAAATAAGATCTGTAAATTAATTATAGTATATACTATAATCACTTCATTTATATTAGATAAAATTATATATATTTTTATTACTTTAAACTCTTTCTTGTAAATAGTTTAAAAATTATAAGTCACAATTTAAAATTATAAGCTGAAATAAAAAAAAGGGCCTCTTGCATTTCTTGGTTACGGTCGGGCGGGATAGAGCATTTCGCTTTTCCTCATACGGTGTGTGCCATTAGTCATCTCATAGACCGACCCAGCTTCTGTAAGACTGTAAGTGTACTACCTTTTTCCAGATCGAAACATGCATGTATTGATGTACATATACCCGCATAACTGAGTAGCTGGCCGTTAGCCATTTGTACTAGCAGCATAAGCACGATGTCACGCTATGCTAGCCACATATGAACCGAAGTAAAAGAGCTGATAATTTGTAAAAAGGGTTTTTTTGACAAAATCGAGGATCCGTATGTATTTCCGGAGAAAGAAGTGGTTGTTTTCGCATAAAACCGAGGACCCATACATAATTTCAAAACAACTGTAGGTGCTATCCAACGAAAGGAGGGCCTCCATAAAAATACCAATGACCCATGTGTAATTTCATAGAAGCGAAGGTTTTTTCGCAAAATACTGATGTGGTAGGGGCCTCTCTATAAAAAAACCAAGGATTCATACCCGATTTCACAAAATCCAGAGGGTTTTTTCGCAAACCTGCCTACGTGGCAGCGCTGCCCGAGGGCAAATCCCCCGGGGTGTAATAGACCGGGGCGTGCAAAGGGCGGAGGGCGAGGAAGGAGGACACGAGGGCAGCTACAATGACCGCTGTGGCGATGCTAGGAGATGGGCACTTCCTCGGCGGCGCATCGATCATGCATCCATCGTCGACGGCGAGGGCGGGCTAGGGTTTCGGGTGGAGGGGGAGGGATGGGAGAGAGAGGGAGAGAGGTGAAGACGAATATTTTGGAGCTTTGTTTAACTAGCAACGTAAGCGCGACGCCACGCCGCGTTAGCTACATGTAGGCCGAAGTAAAGGAGTCGATAATTCGTAAGAAGGGCGTCTCTGACAAAACCGAGGATCAGTGTGTATTTCTTGAGAAAGAGAAAGTTGTTTCCACATAAAAAGAGGAGCCATGCGTAATTTCGGAACAACTGTGGGTGCTATCCAGCAAAAGGATGGCCTCCATGAATATACCGAGGACCCATATGTAATTTGGAGAAGCGGAGGTTTTTTGCAAAAACTGATGTGGCAGGGGCCTCTCTGCAAAAACTTAGGATCTGTATGTGATTTCGCAAAATTCAGAAGGTTTTTTCGCAAACCTGCCTACATGGGTAGTATATGACCATGTTTGTAAATACTGTAACTTTCGACTGAATTGGTACTGCAGTGACGAATAGTTTTTTAAGATATTTAATTAAAAATAAAAAAATACCATTATATCTCTATGGATAATGCAAAAGAAAAAAGTAAGAGACATATTAAGAAACTAACATGTTTTAAATTATTTTTAGCTTCCGAAAACGAAAGCCATTCGGTAGTTTGGCAATCTGTTCGGTACCGTTGGTTTGCATTAGCATCTTTACAAATTTTTATCTTTCATGTAAATTCATAAAGGTTTTGGGCTGTTATGAAAAAACTGTGGGCTCAAATGCGCCACTGCTGCTGGGCTCTCGACGTCTACGGAGAAGTGAAGAGTAGATCGATCGACTATCGGTTAAGTGTTGTGGGAGCTCAGCTTATATAATTAGTGCATGCAATTTAGTAATTAGTAGTAGATAGTATTGCAAGAGTTGAGACAAGTGATTGAGAGAAAACTATTGCTTTTATTAATCAATTCTGAATATGTACATTGCTTTATATAGATGATGAATGGGTGGCATAAAAGGTGCCTTTATGGAAAGGCATTTGTACATTTGATATAACTGTACATTGGGCAGTTGGTTTGTAACTGGTGTTTAACACTCCCCCTTGACCAATGTGTCTTCATATGATCACCTTGATTCATCATCTTGGAATAACTCCTCCAAAACCCTGTAGGGAAAAATATGAGGAGAACCGATAGAGTAGATATGCCATGAAAACTCCCTGTGGGAAAATTTAAGGAGAAAATGATATGGCATATATTTGATTATATCTCTTTAAAAACCCCTGTGGGAAAATAGAGATATATTTATGATTACGTTGTCATATTGCCTCATTAAAAACCGTGATGAGAAACCTTAGAGGGAAAATTCATAAAGGGAAAAAGAGTACAATATTTATATTTGAACGGGTTAAGTCTTAGGAGATTTCTCCCCCTGACATCTGCAAATCACGTAGTCTTCGCATACCAATTCCATGAGCATATTTTTGGAATGTGGAAGTTGGTAATGACTTAGTGAATAAGTCTGCGAGATTATCACAAGACTTAGTTTGCAGAATATTTATTTCCCCACTCTCTTACAATTCATGTGGGTAAAATAGTTTAGGTGCAATATGTTTTGTGATATTGCTCTTTATGTAACCCGTTTGCATTTGAACAACGCAAGCAGCATTATCTTCGTAGATAATGGTAGGTGATGCAATAACACCTATACTACATGATTGTTGTATGTGGTTAATCATTCTGCGAAGCCATACACATTCACGTGATGCTTCATATAATACAATTATTTCAGAATGATTATGGATGTAGCCACTAGAGTCTGTTTCGAAAACTTCCAAGAGATGGCTGTTTCACCGTGTAAAAATACAAAGCCTGTTTAAGATCTGGCATAATGGGGATCTGATAAATAGCCAGCATCTGTATATCTTATTAAATCCATATTTTTATTCTTCTGGAAGAATAAACCGAGATCTTTCGTGCCTTGAAGATATCTAAGGATATTCTTCACTCCCACCCAATGTCTTTTGGTTGGAGCAGCGCTATATCTAGCAAGTAGATTTACCGCAAATGCAATATCCCGCTGGGTGCAATTTGCAAGGTACATAAGCGCTCCGATGGCACTGCGATATGGAACCTCGGGTCCCAATAGTTCTTCATTGTCATCTCGGGGTCTAAATAGATCTTTGTCCCTGTCTAGAGATCGAACAACCGTGGGGGTTTTCGATGGATATGCTTTGTCCATATTGAATTTCTCCAATATTTTCTGGACATAGGCTGATTGATGCACTAGGATGTCTGTATGAAGGTGCTCAAGTTGTATACCTAAGCAAAATTTGATTTTACCCAAATCCTTCATTTCAAATTCCGTCATAAGATGATTACGTGCTTCATTTATATCTTGTGTGTTACCAATGATATTAAGATTATCAACATACACAGATATAATACAAAATCCTGTTGAGGATCTTTTGATGAATACGCATGGACAATCATCATTGTTGGAGTATCCCTTTTTGGTTAGGAACTCACTTAGTCGGTTGTACCACATTCTACCCGACTGTTTCAAGCCGTATAAAGACTTGTTCAATTTTACACAATACATATTGCGATTTGCGTTCGGATTCGGAATTGAAATTCCATCGGGAACTTTCATATATATTTCCAAATCAAGTGACCCATAAAGATATGCAGTCGCTACATCCATCAACTGAAAAGATAGATGATTTTTAACTGCCAATGAGATTAAGTATCGGAATGTTATTCCACTCATTACTGGAGAATAAGTTTCATTGTAATCAATACCGGGTCTCTGCGTGAACCCTTGTTCTACAAGCCTTGCTTTGTATCTCACCACCTCATTGTTTTCATTCCGTTTACGGACGAAAACCCATTTGAAACCGACAGGGAATACTTTAGGAGGTGTATGTATCACATTGGTGAATACATTTCTTTTCTTGAGCGAGGCTAACTCCGCTTGAATTGCATCCTTCCATTGGTTCCAGTCCGAGCGCTGTTTGCACTTTACCATGGTCTTAGGATCTGGATCATTTTGAAGGTTATTTGCAATTGTTGTGGAGAAACAAATGTCGACAATTGTAGTTTTACGATCGTATGATTCTCCAGAATTAGTATAGTTAGTGGAAATTTCTTGGACCCCTGGTGACACAATGTTATTTCCCAAAACATTTGAGTCGGGGTATTCCGATGTCCCAGGATCAGTATTTGAGTGCACTGTTGATCTGGGTTCAAGGATCCTTTGGTGTCTATCAACTTGAGGTTGATCTGCATTTACATTTTTTTGTTTACTTTGTCGCTTGTTAGAAGCTGTATCCGCCATTTGTACTGTACTTCTCCCCTCTTATTTTGAACTGGGAGTTGAGTGGTATTTTGCGGTACCTCCACTCTTTCAGGTACATTTCTGGCAGGATTATAGGATTTTGTGACACCCTTATAATCAGTAAATGCATCTGGCAGATTATTTCCAATGTTTTGCAAATGAATGATTTTCTGAACTTGAAGTTCAGTCTCTCTGGTACGTGGGTCTGAGGCAGGAATGCCTTGTACATTCCAATTAATTTCCTGGCATTCAGTTTGGTACTTGTTGTCTCCCCCTAATGCCGGGAAATGTTCCTCATTGAATATGCAATCAACGTACCGGGCCGTAAACAGGTCCCCTGTTAGGGGCTCGAGGTATTTTATAATTGACGGAGATTTATACCTAACATAGATCCCAAGTTTTCTGTGCAGTCCCATTGAGGTACGCTGCGGTGGTGAGATCGGTACGTATGTAGCGCAACCGAACTTTCGCAGATGGGAAATATCTGGTGGATTTCCACGTACTAATTGTAGCGGGGAAGTGCTATGATATGCAGTTGGACGCAATTGGATTAAGTCAGCAGCATGTAAAACTGCATGACCCCAACATGATGTTGGTAAGTTGAAATTCTGTAGTAATGGTCGTGCAATGAGCTTGATTCTCTTGATAAGAGATTCTGCTAAACCATTTTGTGTATGAACATATGAAACAGAGTGCTGAACTTGCATCCCAAAAGCCATACAATAATCATTGAAGGCACGGGATGTAAATTCAGCAGCATTGTCCATTTGAATTGATTGAATTCGATATTCAGGATAATGTACTCGTAATTGGATAATTTGACCAATTAACTTAGCAAATGCATGGTTCATGTGGATAAAAGACACACATGTGACCATCTAGTAGATGCGTCAATGAGAACCATGAAATATCTGAACGGTCCACATAATGGTTGTATAGGACCACATATATCTCCTTGAATGCGTTCAATGAATTTAAGTGGTTCAGCTCCGATTTTAAGATAAGAGGGTCTTAAAATCAATTCTCCGGTGGCACATGAAGTACACACAAAATCTGAGGATTCCGAAAATTTTGTTTTGTGGTATGTTGACATGCGTCATATTTATATATATTTTGCCATCATTTTACCCTCATATTTTGCGCATTTCAAGATCATTAATCATCATTTACACGTTTTTCCATATTAAACTGCTCGAAATGGACCATTTTACATTTTTCTGTATTTTTCTGCAGGCCGGCGCGATCGAGGCGCATAAACGACGAATTAGGCATTCTAGGGTTGCTCCGTACAGTTGTGAGCGTCGTCACGGACGCAGAGGATCTTTTCGCGAAGAAAACGGAGTTCTGGAGGTCTAAATCAGAAGAAAACACTAAAGGGGAAGGACTCGGTTGCAATTCCCAGAAACTTTGAGGACTAATTCGCAAAATGGCCAAAATTCCCCACCGGCTGCAAACCCTAGCCGCCGCCTGCGGGGAGAGATGAGCCCGGTATTGCTTTGTCTCCCCTTCGCCTTCTCACCTCCCCCTGGTTCATCTCCACATCCGGCCGCCGGCGAGGCTGGGCCTAACCTCGCCGACCGCCTCCATCTCCACCCCGCAGCTCCTCCTCACGCCGCCACAGCGCCGCCGCCCTGCTTCATCCCTCACCGCCGCCGTCTTCTCCACATTGCCGACTCCCTCCACTGCCTCCCTTCCCCTTCCATCTCTCTCCGCCACCTTCTCCCCCTTCTATTCCACATCCCCAACGCCACCGTCTCTCCGCCACCACCTCTCGATCGCCTCCCTTTTCCTTCGGCCGCCCGTCTTCCTCTACAGCCCGCTTGCTCTCCCACCAAGCGCCGCTCCGCGCCTCCTTCTCCACATCCAGCCGCCGCTACTCCACCCTGGCCGTCCCCTTCAACCCGTGCGCCGCCGACCACCATCACGCCACCTTGTTCTTCTCCATCCTCGCAGCCCCCCTACTCTCCTTCACCCGCGCCGCCAACTCCCTTCTCCCTTGCTCTCCGCTTCGCCTCAAATCTTCTCCACTGACCGGTCGCCTCCCTCTCATCTGCGCCACCGCGCCGCCCTTCCAGATCCACAAACCCGCGTCACTCCTCCATCCTAGCCGCCAACCGAAGCCCTCCTCTTTGCCCCATCTCGGCGTCGCCGCTCTTCGGCTACCACTGGCGAGTGCCGCCCTTCACCACTCACCGGCCGACATCACCACCATCCTCTGCAGCGCCGACACCGACGGCATCTTCATCGTCCCCGTCTCCGTGCTTCTTCGTCTACTTCAACTGACCGCACCGACCTCCTCTGCAGTGGCGACATCTCCACGGCTTCTTCCTCTACAACGAGCGCCGCCGCCGGCCACCACTTCATCGACCACCCGGCGACATCTCCACTTCACCGACAGCCTCCCCTCTGCTTCCCCTGCTACTGCTTCATTTCTTTGGTTTATCCTCAACTCATTTCTATTACCCTTTTCTTGTTCTTTATTTACCGATCAAATAGCTGCTACTGGATGTGGATGTGGAATTGTGGATGATAATCTGTTATCTTTTAATATGTTAGCTTATGATCTGTGATATGTGATGCTGAATTGCTGTGATGTATGTGTCAGTGGTTAGTCTGTGTTCAGTGTATTTGTGATCAGTGATGTGTAGGCTCTGTCTGTGCTTGTCCTATTGTCGGTGTTAGTGTATGTGTTTGTTTGAGTTGTGCGGATTAGCTAGCCGGCGATCGTTTCCTCCCCCCTTGCTGTCTCGACCCACCTAGTGCTTCTAGATCCTCCCTTATGCTTCTCGATCTCCCTCTTTGCTTCTCTTAGCGGTCAGTCGGTAGTTACGTCGTGCGAGTGTTCGTCGTAGTCTGTTGTGTTGTCGTGTGCTGTCGTCGTCTAGTTAGCCGTCGACCGTCCTCTTCCTCTTTCTCTCTCGACTCCTCTCTTTGCTTCTAGACCTCCTCCAATGCTTCTCGACTCCCTCAGTCTATCTTGCGGTCGGTAGCTAGTTAGATTGTCCATTGGTAGTCTTGTGTCCGTTTAGTCGTCGTGTCATTCGTGTCGTCGTTTGTGCGTCGTTCATTTAGTCTTTTGTCGTGTTGTTTGTTCGGTCGTACGACGTCCATTTGTACGGTCGTTCGTCCCGTCGTTGTTTAGTTCATTCGTTTGTTTAGTCGTTCGTCGTTTTGTCCGTGCGAGCGAGCGTTCGTTCGGTAGTTTGTTCGTTCAGCTGCTTTGGTAGTTGTTTTAGGTTTAGTTCTCCCTGTTTTGTTTGACCTAGCTTTAGCTGAGCACTGGTAGCCTCAGTCTAGTCCCTGTGGAGAACACGACACTCGCCGCTATTTCAGTGGCAACCCGTGCACTTGCGGGTGTGCTATTTTTGCACGATCAAGCATATGTATGACCAATTGAATTGCTAATAATTTTCCTCATCATTCCAATGCCTGGGTGGCCAAGGCGATCATGCATGTTTGGAATGTGTTAGTGTTTTGAAAAATTACTTTGTACGCAATATGTTGAACGGGTTTGATGTATGTATAGTACAATCCGGAGTTTAAAGATGAAATTTTTTCTAGTACTTGTCTACCATATCCGTTGTGTTTAGTTAAGAGGAGATATTCCTCTTTGTTGTCATTTTGGGTTTCAATATGGAAACCATTCTGACGGATATCTCTATAACTAAGTAGGGGTACGTGTTGAATCGGGATACAAGAGTGCATCCTCAATTTCCAATTGTATACCCATAGGGAGAGTGATAGAGGCGCGACCAGAGCCTACTATCGTTGCAAATATTTCCTTTTCTCCTAGTAAGAGTTAGAAAATATTTTGTGTCCCCAAGTATAGAGTTTGTGGTACCACTATCCACAAGGTATAATTCCTCCTCCATTGGATTGACTCCAAAAATCTATATACACAAAGAAGAATTTAATGAAATTCTTATAGTAGCATATATAGAATACATACAAATTTTATTTTATAATACCGAATATGTTCAATATATGATTGTAGCATACAAGCTTACAATATAGATGACAACATTATTTATATTACAACACTATAATACTTATTAGCTATGGAACGAGGAGTCTAACTGAGATCTCCAAACATGTCTTGAGAATGAAATTCTTGAAGTGTGTCCTCGGTGCACATGAGATCATCCTTCTTTATAGAAGCACATGTGTCTTTGAGTTCTTGAAGGAACTGTTGAGAGCATCCGGCTTCATCATTGTTGGATGTGAGATTGAAGTGTGCTTCTAATCTCTTCTCTTGAGCATTCTTGCTGTGAGCCAAAGACTGGAGGTAGAGGTTCACAAGATGCTTCGGGGTGCGGCATTTCTTGGTAGGATGGTTGTAGCAACCATATTTTTGACAAATTTCAGTTTTGTCAACTCTCTTACCAGAATTGCCTTTACCTTTCTTGAATCCACTTGGTTTTTGCTTCTTGTTACGTTTGTGTTACCTTTAAAGTTCTTTGAGTGATTGTGTGAACCACTGAACTTGTTGTTATTTTGATTAGCATAAAATTCAGGAAGTGGAGCAGCCCCAATGGGATGTTGCTGATTATCTTTTAAAAGAAGTTCAGCATGCTTTTCTGCCTGAAGCATAGTATGCATAAGATCAAAATAAGTTTGGTAATTTGTAGCACGCCATTGCTGCTGTAGGACCCTGTCAGATGGGAGCATAGTCGAGGGAGTCTTCTCTATTTTGTCCGCATCTGTTGGTTCCTTTGCACAAAATCACAATTTGGAGCAAATTATATGAAGGGCATGGTTATAGTCTCCCACAGATTTAAAATCTTGGAGTCTAAGATGTGCCCATTCATGATTAGCCTCAGGTAAGATAACAGCTCTTTGCTGTTCATATCTATTTTTGAGGGCTAACCATAATGTAAGTGGATTCTCCTCATACAGATATTCAGCCTTCAAATTCGGATGTATGTGATTCTGTATTATGTTCAAAACGGAATATTTCACAATATCCGGCGGAATTTGATCATCTGGAGGATCAAATATCACCCTTTGCAACCCACATGTGGTGAGGTTGATTTTGATGTCTATAGCCCATTTAGGGTAGTTGGTACCATCGAGAGCGAGGGGCTCAAAATCTTTGGTAGCCATTTAAAACCTATATGAAAAGTACACCATAAATAATTAATTTACATGAGGTAAATTAATGTGTATGGTAATGTTGTAATAAAATGCAAAATATGTTGAAAACAATATGAGTATTGTAATCCGAATGAATATATACCCAAATTAAATATAACATGTGGTTATATTTATAATACCGTATAATCACAATATTGGTGGTGAACACCAATTTATTGTATGGCATAGCGTACAAATAAATGTAGCAAAGTGCCATAAATTGTAATTATGGTATTTATTTTAGGTATAATATTTTGCGAAAATTCCAATTTATGAAGTACAATGGTACTCACTAAAGGGGATTTAAAATTTAAATTTGCTAAAGATAGCAAATTTAAATATGGTCGCTGTTTATATTGTAAATAAATTGTAATAAAGTAATAATCCTTCCTATGTAAAAATTATATAAATGTGGTTGCACATTTATTTAAATAATTACATAATTTTCAGGTCCTATAGGGACTGAAATGCTAATTTATAACAGTACAAATTAACGGGTAAAATTATAAATAAGACACAAATATATTTAAAAAATTCTGCATTTTCCATGAACTAGAGGGGGGAAAATGCAAATTTCCGAAAACCTGGGCTTCGGCCTTTTGGCGCATGTGGGGAGGTGGGGGTATTGGGCCAAAGCCCATGTAAATGGCAGCATATATAAATATGAGAGGGGGGAATTAGGGTTTCCCCCAAACCCTAGCCACCAGCCGCCGCCTCCATTGGAGCCACCGCCGCCTCGGGCCGCCTCCTCCCCGCCGCCGGGCATGTCGCCGCTGGCCTCGGACGCCGCCTCGCCTCGGGCCGCTTCGGGCGTCGTCACCCCCGGCCGCTTCAACCACCGCCCGGGCACCGCCACCGGGGGACGCCGCCAGCCGTCGGGCCTTTTGGCGCCACCGCCACCGCGGGTTCTCTGGCCGCGGGCGCCGCCGGCCGTAACCGCGTCTGGCCACACCGCGCGTCGCCTTGCTGTTGGCCGCCGTCGGCCACCGGCCCTTGGGCGCCGAGCGCCGGGCCCTTAGCGCCGCTTCCCGCCGAGCGCCGGCCGCGGGCGTCTCTGGCTTGGGTGCCACCGCGCCGGCCTTGGGCTACGCTGCGCGCTGCCGGCCGCACCACTGCGCCGCCGCCTCCGGTCGGTACGGGCCACGCCACTTCGGCCGGACGCCACGCCGCCGCGCGGGCTGCGCCTCTTGCCGGGCTGCGCGCCGGCCGCGCCAAGCCGCGTCGTCCGGGAGGCACGTGCCGTTGATGGGATGGTGGTCGTCGCCTTGGCCGTTCGCACGGCCGCGATCTTCCCTCCGCAGCGACGCGACAGCCGGCCTTATTTTGTAGGGCGCGACGGCAGAACGCGGGGCGCGGCCTCGTCGGTGCAGTGGAGGCATCGGTTGGCGGGAGTGGCTGTGCGGCCAGACGAGAGCGCCGCCGCGGGAGATAGATGGATAGATGCGTTTTTATTTTTCTGACATATTACCATACCTTGTGTTTTTGCTGTATGTGCTGATAACGTATTGCAAGAGTTGAGACAAGTGATTGAGAGAAAACTATTGCTTTTATTAATCAATTCTAAATCTATACATTGCTTTATATAGATGATGAATGGGTGGCATAAAAGGTGCCTTTATGGAAAGGCATCTGTACATTGGGAAAATTGAATATATAGGACTAAGTTGAGAGTGGTTTTGCAAAATAGGACCAAGTTATTTGTCCTTGCAAATATAGGACTGAGTTCACCACCTTCTTACAAATATAGGATTTTTCCCATTTTAATTTCATTTTCATTTTTCAGGCCTTTTTCTCCACGCGAAATGACTCTTTTGCCCTTCTTCTTCCTCCTCGCCTGGCCGCGCCGCCGCCGCTCCCTCGCCTGCCCCGCGCCGCCGCCTCTCCCTCGCCTGGGGAGGGAGCGGCGGCGCGGCGCGGGGCGGGCGAGGGAGCGGCGGCGGCGCGGCGAGGGGCAGGCGACGGAGCGGCGGCGGCGCGGTAAGGCGAGGGGCGGCGCGACCAGGCGGCGGCGCGGCCAGGCGAGGAGGAAGAAGAAGGGCAAAAGAGTCATTTCGCGTGGAGAAAAAGGCCTGAAAAATTAAAATGAAATTAAAATGGAAAAAATCCTATATTTGCAAGAAGGTGGTGAACTCAGTCCTATATTTGCAAGGACAAATAACTTGATCCTATTTTGCAAAACCACTCTTAACTTAGTCCTATATATTCAATTTTCCCCTGTACATTTGATATAACTGTACATTAGGCAGTTGGTTTGTAACTGGTGTTTAACAGATAGTAGTAGTACTGCGGTGTGATCTTCATTCATCGCGACCTTTATTCTTATTGTTGTTTTTTTTCCGGGAACACTTCTGCGAGTCTGACTGAACTTTATAAGGTTCTTAAGAAACTAGTTGCTATTGGGGTGTTCTTGTTGTATGTTCGTTCTTGAATGCATTTTTTCTTGTGCTTGTGTATTCTTGAATGCATTATGCATACATCCCAAGACGGAACGCGAATCTGGCCGCTCATATTTGTGCCAAACAAGCGTCTCCGTCGAGTCCTTTGTGTACTTGGCTTAATCAGTTTGCTGATTTCTTGCTGTCTTGTTTATAGCATGATTATATTCCTGATTAATCAAGAAAAGTTTTGCTCTTGGTCTAAAAAGAGACTTCCTTTTTTTTTTGACGAAAACGTTCCCAGACTAAAACCTATCTCCGGGCTTCCCTCTTTGCCTTTTCAGTTCTTCTCGTTTGGCATCTCCTCTTCCTCCGATCTCGTATGTAATCTTCCGAAATGCCTCCTCTGTTCACCACTTCACCCCAAATTGTACTGCAACTTGTATCCAGTAATGGAGGTTCTTAACAGAACTGCTCTCTCTCTCTTTTTCGTGCAGAGATGGGGTTTGTCGTACGAGCAGTGGCCTGGGGCGTCGTTGCCTGCGGATGCCTCGCTGCGTTGCTCGCTTTCTGCGCGACGATGCACAAGGAATTCTACATCCAGGTATTCAAACATCTCTCGCTGAAAATAGCTAATCTGCTTACTCCCCAACTAGCTGCATGCATGCTAATTAAAATGTATCCTCTTGTTTCTTCGATCTGTTGCAGTGCGCGTGTGCAGAACCCATAGCCGCGCGGAGGCCCTTGGGCTAGCTGCTGTGTGTGTCTTTGTAGTAGTAGTCCCTTGGGCCAGGGGTAGGTATCTAGTTTGGTAATCAGTTCATTTCATTTGTGAGTACTCTGTCTCAGTGCCTCCTCAAGTTTTGTTCAGGTTACACACTACTGCAATTTGTCATGCAATCATTTGCAAACCTGTACGTGTTAGATTTCACCGTTCTGATAGAACAAGGCAGGCCTACAGGGTCCAGTCGTAGTGCGGTGACGCCGGTGAGTTTCTGTTAGCCATTGCTGCTTCACTACTCACTCAATTCATGCGTATATCATCGATGCAGCCTGCCGTGATTTTAGTCACGCGTTAATTTGTTCATTCGTTCTTTCTGTTAACGCTTGGTAGCATCTTGCTGCATTAGCATCAACTAGTTATACTTGTTTCCTTAATTAATCCTCGTTTTCTTTTTTCTGCACGCACGCTGAGATGGGGGTTCCTGATGAGGATACGGTGCGAGCAGTGCAGTCTGCGTGGCCAATCCTTCATGGCGCTCGACGTGATGTTCGGTGTTCCTCGTGATGCCTCCACGCACGGGACAGACAGAACGCTACATCCAGGTGTTACATTCAAGCGTTTCTTGCCAGTGATTTCCAGCGCTGAGTTAATTGAATCAAACTCTCTTAAATCTCGCACTGTGCAGCGCTCAATGCCGCGGAGGCCGCCGCCCTGCCGGCCGCGGTTCTGCGGTCCAGCGCGGCCCAGGTGCTCGCGGCGCTGCTGGCTCTGGTGGTGACCGGGCGCTGCCGCCGAGCTGTCGTCACCTCCCTCGCGCTCGGGATGAGCGTCGCCACCGCGTGGCTGTTAGGGCGGCTCGTCTACCACGTCGTCGCCGCCGTGCTCGGCCCCTCGCGCTGCTTCGGCGTCCGTGGCCAGGCCGACGTTGTCATCGGCTTCGTGGGCGCCTCGCTGGCTTGCGCCGTCATCCTGCCAGCCTTCCTCACGCCTTCCGCGGAGACGACTAGGCTGTATGATCTGACGGTGGGACGACATGAAGGAGTAAATAAATAATTAGTCACAGTTAAGTTGTTGCGGCAGAGCAGCTTAATTAGTGCATGCAGCTTAGTGATGAGCAGTAGTATGTAACACATGCCCTAAAATTCGTTCAAAGTCTAGTCTACTATGGGATAGGCGCACGTATGTATAGTATTTCACTTATATTTTTATTATTATTTCGTATAAAAGAGTTAATTTGCAAATGCTATGTTTAAAACTAATAGACAATATATACTACTATAACTTACTTCAGACAATCAATATGAGACTAATACCATCACTCAACTTTACATGGACCACATGGGCAGCACCACGAACGGGCCAGGTGTTATATAGTAGCAGACTCGTATCCATCGCCACCAAGGTTATTTAATAAGTACTAACATCATGGAGTGAGGTTAAACAAATTAAGTTTTTTCTGTAGCTGTGTGACTGGACTCATGAGGTTCAAAAGTAATTAGTTGTAGTTTGGGTGTTGGCATGTGTTCATGTGATACGTCTGTTCTTGTCTTCTTGAATGCATTTTTCCTTCCCTTTTTTGTTTGAGAGGAATGCATTTTTTTCCCTGCTGGAATGTTCTTGAATGCATTGTGCAAACCTTCCCAGACTTCAAACATTCCTAGCCCAACAGGCCCAGCTATGACACTATGTAGCCCAAGGCCCAACAAACCACACCATACCATCGGCTCGCTCGCACTATAGAAGAGCACGGCGACAAACATAACCTGTCTCCAACCTCCCCACGAAATTTCGCCTCCGTCTCATCTCCATCTCGCCGCGATCTCTCCCGACGACGGCGATGGCCGCCGCCATCCGCTCCTCCTCCTCCGCCGCCGTGCGCCGCCTCCTCCGTTTCTCCCCGGCCGCCTTGTCCATGCTCTCCACCGCCTCCCGCCCCGCCGCTGCCGCCGCGGTGGCCCCACTCGCGCGCCCGATCGCCGCCGTCTCAGGTCCGCCTCGCATCACATCTCGCTTGTCGCTAGTTGATAATACCGCATGTTATTGTCTCGATTAGGGCCAATCTCTTTGTAGGGTTCTGTGCGGGTCACTGGCTTGTTTGTAGATTTGTGAGTACCGCTCGGTAGAATCTAATTGCTGGAGCCTGGAGATATGTCAACTCCGAATGATGATACTGGGATATGTTAGTAACAAAAAAAATTGGGGATGCTTTTGTGAGGTGAGGGCGATTGGGGATGCCGCTCCGTAGGTCGTGGTACAAGGGTTACAGTACCACTAGAAAAATGTTACTACTCCGTGTACAAGGGTTCTATGCTACTGTGCTACAGAATGTTTAGGAGGAGTTTATGGTTTGCGGCATGTATAACATGGTAGCTGATCCTTAAGTGCGGTTCCGATGTGTGGTCCTGAAGTGTTTTTGCTGCTGGTGTTGCATCAAATGATTGGGTTTCAGCACTTGAATATACAGAACCTATGTATTTGATGATGTTGTTTGAAAGCAAGAATAACTGGTTTTTGGACAGTGAGACCATACATTACATTTGGTTTTGAAGCAACTAGATGAGATATTCTCTAGCCTTTGTCAAGAATATGATGTTGGGAAAACCAAGCACTGCTAAACTGCCGTTTTTTTTTACGCAATAAGATTGTAAGATTGGGAGCAGCAGGGCGCCGGGGGTGGGGGGGGGGGGGGGGGGGATGGTTGAGCAGGGTGGGCCCTGCTGTTGCTGCAGCTCAAAATACATCTGTAACATGGTGTAACACTGTGGTATATACATCAGGAGAGTCGATAATGTCTTGCTCTTATTAGTCTTCATTTTGCTGCCTTGCTAATATTGTATCTTAGTTCGAACTTTATGTATCATCCAGGTCTCATATTCTCTATGCTCATTGTTGATTAACTTTTGCATGTTACAAACTTAGGTGGCAACAATGCTTTCTCATGGAGCTTCAGGCGCTTGTTCAGTTCAAATGAAAAGCATCTGCCTGCAATATCTGACCCAGAAATTGAATCTGCATTTAAGGATTTGATGGCTGCTAGCTGGAGTGAACTTCCAGATTCTCTTGTAAATGAAGCAAAGAAAGCAGTATCCAAAGCTACTGATGATATGGCTGGTCAAGAGGCTTTGAAAAATGTATTTCGTGCAGCTGAGGCATGTGAGGAATTCAGTGGAATTTTGGTTACCCTAAGAATGGCTCTTGATGATCTTTGCGGTCTAACGGGTGAGGTCAGTGGATAATCGTCTCTATCCCTCTCGTTGATGTATTGCTTTCTACGGAGTTTGGGCTCATTTTCGTTTTTAATCTGTCTTACCAAGCCTAACTCTTGCAGAACGTTGGCCCCTTGCCTGGTTATATAGAAGATGCTGTGAAAGCTGCATATAATCGATACATGACATATCTGGAATCCTTTGGCCCTGATGAAAATTATCTACGAAAGAAGGTGGAGACTGAGTTGGGGACAAAACTGATTCACCTGAAAATGAGATGCAGTGGCATAGGGTCTGAGTGGGGAAAGGTATGTTTTTCTCAAATGTTACTTGTCCTTGTAGTACGGTTTACTCCCATGCAAGCTTCTGTTGTCGAATTCGTGTTTCATACGATCATGGTTTTGTCGGTGCTTGCATGTGCGGTAATGGGGCATATTGTAATTCCATTTAAGATGATGTTTAGCTGCTGCCTTTTTACATAAGATGCTGTTGCATATGCAATATTCTCACACTTCTAACAATTTTTGCTGAATTAGCTTCTACAATTTCTGCAATCACAAATATATCATTTTATGTCAAGACTATCACGTTATTCCCCCCTCTGGCTAAGAAACTATAATATCAAACAATATCTTGGGTCATCCACTTGATATTGGAGTAGGTCACATATTAGGACATTATATTGTTAATATTTTGCTTGATACAAGGAAAGACAGGGGATAGCTTGGACGGACTATAAAAACTTCAGCCTTAACTAACAAACTCATATAATTATGGGCTTATGGCCATCATTTTGTTTACCTTTTCATTTGATTTATAAAGCTAGGAAATTACACATAACAACAATTGCTAACTGGCTGTGCATGTTCTTTTACCAAGTGTTGTACTGGACCACTAGCTATACTTCATAGAAATATATTGGCGTGTCTAATCAGTTTATCCTATACGGCTATGCGCCATAGATCACATGGTACGGGAAAATGCACTCTCTGTCTTGTTGTTTTCTTGTACAACTACTTGTGGTACTACCAATTGAACATTGGCAGATACCCCTGATCACATGTGGCATCTCAACAATCAAGAATGGCTTCCTTTTGTCTGTAATGAGGTAAAAATAGCTGTTGGGTTACCACCAGGCACCACTTACTGCAAGCCCTGCCTAAGGGTGGGATTTTGATTCTCAGGCTACCAGACAATTTGGAATTAGTCTAATAGGTGAGTAGTTAGACCGAATTATATTGGTTTGGGCTAATTTGTAGCAATTTTCAAATTGGTAACTACTAACTAGTTTCCCCTTTCCCCCAAGTTTCACCCACCATAAGCTAACAAAACACAACCATTTTCTGGCTGATTCAAGGCCAGGTGTTGTCTGGTCTTTTTCCATGTTTTCCCCCCTGTATCTGATTACCTCTAGAAACTGGCCAGCACAAGCAGCTTGGTGAGAACTATATGAGTATGGCTTTTCAAACCTCGTCCACGTGTGAATATAGTTTTGCCTTTCTGGGGGAAGGCTGTGTCTGGTTTCATTGTTGCAACTGGAAGGTGCTATATAATTTTTCTTTTTGATATTTGGTCTTTCATTTAATTTTTTTTTATGCAAATGGATGGGATCCTGCTCGACCTCATAACATGTGCGGAATAATGTCTTCGTTTTGTTATACAGCTGATTTGCCTGTATTTCCTGGACTGAAATTTAGTGGAATTTACTTATATTTAGTATTCATTATAAAGGAATTAAGTTTATAAGCCACACAATGAAGCTTTGGAAGTGAGTGATTAAGCATCGTTTAAGAAAAGTGACTAGCGTAACGACAAACCAATTTGGTTTTACGTTTGGGAGGTTGACCACGGAGACGATTTTCTTGATACGACTATGGGTGCAATCGGGTCGGATTCAGACAGATATTGTTCATGCTATATACTAACCTATATTTTTCCTAAATTTGGAGTCGGATACGGTAAGGCTGGATACGAATATGAATTCGGAGTACTCGGAGTTTCAGCCATGGTACCATCAAGACGGATATATGACAATTTTGGAACGAAAACGGATGATATATGCGGATAGTATGTGCATGCATAAAGAAATATACATTGAACCATACCACCATCACTTCAAACCTTCAACTAGCAATAAATTTATCTAGATTGCTTTAAGTACGATAGTCAACACAAAACAAGTTCAACATGAGCAGTAAATTCATACATAATTTCGAAAACCGATAAATTCATACATTAGTTTGAAAATTGATAAATTCATACGCAAGTTCAATAGAAGCGGAGAGGATTGGTGGCGACTAGCTAGAGTGACTGGACTCTGGAGTTAGATTAGGACTTGAATAAAATCTAGGTAGGTTGATTTCAATGATGGTTGACGCGTTGGGCCGGTTGGGGTACTAACTTGCTTATCGGATATCCGGTCAGATAGTATCTAGTTTACCGTTTACCGACGTTGTTCGATCGTATTTTAGCTCTCCCATTTGTACCACCGTATCCGGCAACAACTATCTGGTACCGACCAAATTCGGTACCGGATCGATCAAGATTAACCCATACCATTTGCACCCCTAGATACGATAATTGATGGAGAGGTATAGAGAGCAAAAGAAAGACCTTCATATGATGTTTATTGGCTTAGAGAAAGTTTATAACAAAATATCAAGAAAGGTCATGTGGTGGGCACACCAAAGGAAAAAAGTCTCAATAAAGCATGTTACCCTAATTAAGAATATATATGAAGATGTTATGACTAATGTCAGAACATGTGGTAGTGATACTAATGACTTCTCTATTAAGATATGACTACATCAAGGATCAGCGTTGAGCCTATACATTTTTATCCTAGTGATAGACAAGGTCACCAGACATACAAAGAGATATCCCTTGGTGTATACTTTTCGATGATGATGTGGTACTAGTTGATGAGAGTAGAATAGGTGTCGATAGGAATATGGAGTTGTGGAGGAAGACTTTAGAATCGAAAGATTTTAGACTTAGTAGGACTAAAACTGAGTATAATAGGTGCGATTTCAGTGATGCTAGGGCAGATGATGGGGATGTTAAGCACGTTTCAATACTTGGGATTGATGCTATAGTGGGAAGCCGAGATTGATGAAGACGTGAGTCACAGGATAAAAGTGGAGTGGGTGAAATGGCGCCAAGCATCAGGTGTCCTGTGTGACAAAAAAACCCTCAAAAGTTAAAGAGTAAGTTCTATAAGACAACGATCAAACTTGCAATGCTATATAGAGTAGAATGTTGAGCAACTAAAAGACAACTATACAGAAAATGAGTGTAGCAGAGATGAGGACACTACGGTGGATATGTGGTTACACAAGGCGGAATCGAATCCGTAATGATGATATACATGATAGGTTGAGAGTAGCACCAATTGAAGAGAAGTTTGTCCAACATCATTTGAAATGATTTGGACATCTCCAACGGAAGCCTCCTGAGGCACCGATACACAGTGAAATTTTAAGTCATGCTGAAAACGTAAAAAGAGATAGAGGTCGACCAAGATTGACGTGGGAGAAAGCAGTTAAAAAAGACTTGATAGATTGAAATATGTCTAAATAATTAGTTTTGAATAGGAGTGCATGGAAATTAGCGATCCACGTATCGGAACCATAAGAAGGGTTAAGAGCGGTGTTTTAGGTTCTTGGCTTAGATGGCATGATGTACGGTTTAGAGTTTTAGTATTGTAGGTTTTATTTCAAGGCTCCTTGTTTGAGACAAAAGGTTTAATTGTTGTTGTACATATATGTGGTACTCCTTACTCATCATGTTATTGTACTTGCAGATCACCCTGATTGGCACCTCAGGGATCTCGGGGTCCTATGTTGAGCTGAGAGCATGAGGGGAGTTTGCAGATCAGAACCGTAGCAGAACATCGATGGGCCGAGAGGAAGGCTGCATATCAGAACTGGGTGTTCCGTTTTCTTTCTTCTTTCCCCTGTGTAGCTACCTTGCCAATAACAAGGAGATCATCGAAAGGTGTGCACTTAAAGCAACTCTTTGTGCTCCAGACTTTGTTGCTGTAATAAGAACGCGTTTCCGGAGGTGCACGACGTTTTTGTTTTGCCCCTCGGTGCGTTATGCTGCCCCAATTACGGTGTGCGTGAAACCTGTCGGTTCTGTTCATTATTAGCATGAGCCCTGACTTGTCCACCCCTCTGAAATTTACTTTGTTAATGAAGTACTGTGTATGCCTCCATTTACAACTTAGTCTGAATTGGTGATCTGATGGGAGAATCATGGAGTACGCTGTTATGTGTTTTTTTGCTTTTAGAACTACTGAAACATTGCAAAACTACAGTGGTATGGGTATCAAGTCGTCAACACAGGCCAGTGTATAATCTGCCTTGCGGTGATTGCTGATGGAAGTGCTTCGGATGCCAGGTAATTCTATTCGAAAATTACTTACATCTATGATCACCTCCTTTTCTTCCTGCGGCGGTCCGACCTGTCTAATGTGTCGGCCGGGCCAACACGGCGCGAACCTTGTTCAGGTATGGCCTGTTTAGGTACGGTCTGTTTAGACCTAGCAAATAAATGGGTCGTATCGTGTCGGCCCATGGGCTGTGGTTTGAGCCTAGTTATAGCCCACGATCGTACCGTGCTGGCATGGTTGGTCTGTTAAGCCGGGAAAAAGAGAAAAAAATTCAGAAAATCATAGAAAATTAAGGAAAAATTGTAAACAAAATATAGAAAATTACCTAAAAATTATAGAAAATTGTAGACATGGTTAATCATCAAGATAATTATTTTCAATGACATAATGAGCTTTATTAACTTGTTAAATTACATGGGATGGTTGTCTTGTTAAAAACATTACTAAGTAAAAACTCAATTTGAGAAAATCTTGGTAAAGAAAAAAGAGCACAGCCTATAAAGTTCACTACTGACTACATGTGAAGAAAAATATTGAAAATCCTATTCATTACTATCTAGATACAAATTCTCAAAAGATTCTTCTAAATCTCTATTCTATGTAGTATGTTGGAGTCTTAATTTAGTTTATTCCTAGTCTTTGACGATCAGAAGGATTTTGACCATCTCGTTCGAGAGACTTGTTCGCCTCTCCTTGATTATTCTTTCAGATAGATTGAAGGCTAACTATGAGGAGACCGTAGAGAAAGGAATAGTCAATACATCACGTACTAATATGGACAGCACTGGATATGTTATTTTCTGGGCTTGCCACCACGAGAGGATGTTCAACTCTTGCTCGAAGCTGATGGTATCATTATTGAGATAGCTTGATAGGTCTTTGGTGGTTTGAAGCCTTCCTCCTGACTGATGTGTACCTGCATGATAATCTCTAGAAGAACAAAAAATTTTGCCCCATTGCATAGTCCCCATAGAGGTGCTAGGGGCTACTGGGTCTTTCCAAACGCAAGGATCTAAACTTATTTTCGTATTTTTTGTGCACCTCATATAATTTATCCTTAACTACTCTATAGTATGTACAATAATCTAAACCGCTAGTATCACTTAAAAGTTGTAATATATTTATAAATCCTTGAAGTTTGGCCCTAGGATCCAAAATAAAGGCGAATGCATATAAAATAGGAATTTCCTTCAATATTTTTAAAATTAGTTTTCATGGCAACTACAACATCCCGTAGTACATGATCATTTTTAAAGGCTTTTAGTTGAGTGGCAATTTCAAGAATATTAAGAACAATTAGAGGAGTGGTTGGTTAGAACAATTAATATATGAAATTGCATTCATAAAAGAATCAATACAAGCATTTAATCTTTTTAAACCAGATTTAACAATAAGATTAATAATATGACAAGCACAATGTTGATGCAGTAAAAAATATTATGCATAAGTATTAAACAAATGAGTAAGAATTTCCATACCCTTAGTGTTTGCTGCTGCATTAGCTACAGTTATAGAAAAATCTTATCCGTGAAGTCAAAATCTTCTACAATTTTAATAATGTGTTGTGCAATATTTTCAGCAGTATGCGAAATATTAATTAATTTAAATCCTATATTTTTTTCAATTACTCATTCATCATTAACATAATGAGCTACAACACTAATATAATCCTCCCTAACCCTACCACTCCATATGTCTGATGTCAAAGCAATAGAGAATGTACAAGTATGAAATATTTCTTTTAATTTTTCACGACAGTTGCTATAATATTTAATTAAATCTCTGGTTGTGATTTGCCTAGATACAACATTAAATCGAGAGTTATGAGCAGTCCTAATATATTTTTAAAAAGCATTAGCTTCAGTAAAATTTAAAAGTAAATCTTGAGAAGTAATTAATCTACAAAGGAATTCCCAGACTACCTCTAGGTTGTACTTCCAAGTACGTACCGAACTATCGGTGTTATATTGCAGCTGTGTTTGGCGCATTTGTATTCTTTGCCTTCTTTTACAACTTACAGCATGCCGTTTGTAGGTGACTCATCCCACTTGAAGATTTTGCAGACAATTCATTATCACAAATTTTACAAATAGCATACCTTATCGAATTCCCGTCATCGTCGATCTTGAACTTCTTGTCGAAATCGTTCCAGACGTCTGATGTAGTAGCTCTTGTTCTTTTTGCACCTGTGCTATGGGTTGTGGATGTACTCATTGAGCCAGCAAAAGATGGATCGATTGGACTCTACGCCGTCGAGGCCGTTGCTTCTTCTGGCTTTCTAGTTTGTTATGAATGTGGACCTTTTGCGGATTGATATCCTTTTTGAAAGGATTGCATATCCTTCGCCGTGAGGCCGAATTTGGAGAGTTAAAAATCGTAGTTCTCCATTGAATCAACTGCAAATTGAAATAGTAAAAATACAGTTAACTTACTATTGAATCAATAAAGAATAGTAAAAAACTAAAATAAGGAAGCACTATTACCTCTTCTGCAGTTCTCAGAAAATTATTTGAAGATTTTTGAATTTTTTGAATTT
The DNA here is from genome assembly GCA_017311315.1 of Dendrocalamus latiflorus. Classification (NCBI taxonomy): domain Eukaryota; kingdom Viridiplantae; phylum Streptophyta; class Magnoliopsida; order Poales; family Poaceae; genus Dendrocalamus; species Dendrocalamus latiflorus. Next base: position 17,036,435 of record CM029655.1, on the reverse strand, counting down.
CGCACAAATTTCTCACTAATTTTGCCAAATTTGCGCAAACACTACCAGATTTTTCACATCTAAATAGAGAGATGAGAGTCGAGTTTGAGGTGTGGAAAATGGAGGCCGGATGCCCCCTATTTATAGAAAAAAATCTATATTTTTTTGAATTTTTTGCTATTTTTTAGAATTTTTTACACCCCAACGATCAAAAAACAGCCAGAAAACGGCTATTTTCGATGGGCCGAGCTGTGTCTTGCCGTGCTAGCACGGCCCGTTTACGCTCGTTCCAACCGTGCCTTTGCCGCGTCGGCACGGCCCACAACCGTTATTGGGCCATGCTGTGCTGGCCCGGCGTGCTGACCTCTCGGTCTAGGCACAGCAGGCCGTGCCGGCACAGCCCACGAGCTAAACGGGTCGTGCCGTGCTTGGGCCGAACCAACAGTAGCAGGCCACTGGCTGGCACACTAAGGCCCGGCCCATTGGCCACCTCTAGTGGCGGCTGACAAAGGCTCTGCTGATGAGATTGGAGACATTTAGCAGTGCTACTTTCAGTACTGTTTCTAGCCATGTTAAACAATTTTTAGTTTTAGGTTTCTAGCTTCTTAATTATCTTTTTTTAGTTTTTTCTTTTATTCCTTTGCGTTATCCGTGATGATATGACTTTGTTTTTTTATTTTTCAAATTTAATTATGTTGAAAGGTTAATATTAGTTATGATATATTTTTAACTGCTATAGCACAGAAAAAACCCTTTAGAGCACTGCCTATTGGCATGGAAACTGGTTTTGTGATTTCTCCGTGCTCTTCACGCACTGGCAGCGTTAATTACGTGAAGTACTAGTATGTCAAGGTGGGCCCGTCCCGTGGAGAAACTAGCAGGAGAGAACAGCACGCCGCTGGTGCGACTGATGCGATCGTGTGAACGTGCATCGGTGCATGCATACGGAGAACTCGACGACGCAACGGAGGACTTACAGTTTGCGTGTCGAAACTCCAAAGGATGGCCATGAATGACGTCCAATCAGAGCCGGCCAGATCGTTTGCAATGCGCGCGCACCGACGTCTCGTTCTTCGCGGAGCGCTTCAGCTAGCGACGTCAATCTATTCGTCAAAGCGGCCAGATTGTGCGCAAGCCGAGGGACTCCACGTTACCGCGTCCGGGGCCGGCCGGTGCTCGTGCGCGCTGCGTTTTAAAGCGGCTTGGCTGGAATCCGCGAACGGCAGTATGTGCGGCCGTGCGGGGATCGAGGGTGCGCATCGAGTTTGCTGCTCAACTTTACGCCCTGCTCGCTTCACATTAAGCTTCTAACTTATTTTTACTTTTTTGATATTTTTAAGCTTTTTTATTGGTTCTTTTTTTCCTATATTCATTTGTATTGTTTGTAATGGACTAACCTATTTTTTTATTTATAAATTGTTTTAAATTTAGTTAGGCCAAATAAGCTATCATCAGCTACAGTGTAATTTCAGTTAGCTACAGTAAAATTTCAGCCATAATCCACTTTTTTCATTTTATTGAAACCAAAGGTTTCTAATTTTAACTTGTTTTAGTATTTTTAAAATTTTTTCTATTATTTCTTTGTATTATCTGTGAGACCGTGACAATATAACGGATTTTTTATTTTAAAATTTTTTAATTGAATGACTTAAAAAAGATTAATAATTGCTATAGTACAATTTCAACTAAAAACTAACAGTCAAAATTATAAGTTAAAAGATTAAACTCTTTAGAGCAGCTTCTACCTTAGTCATGATGCCGTGCCAACATTTCTAACTGATCATCTCGTCTTATGGATTTGAAAAGAAATTGATTATCTTTAGACCGTAGTTCATTCCAAAACACCAACGGAAAAGAATTGGCAACACAATCATTTCTTGCGAACTTCATGCCTCCCATTCCTGCTAGCGGATCCATTCCATGGGAGAACGCACATACTTCTCTTCTCCTAATCAGATGATAGCAGATGGTAATCAGAGAAGAAGTTGGCCTAGAAGAGCTTCTCATGACGATCTGCTGTGCTACCGATGGACTCCCACGGCACCCCCGATACCTGCAGTGCCTGCTAGATTGGCGTTGCCGCGTTGGGTGCTCTCACTAAAAAAAAGTATATATTAAACAATTTATTATAAACGGTTCATCAAAATCATCAGTGTTAAATATAATCATAGACGATTTAGATTTAGAGATCGTCTATGTAAAAAACCATATATAAAGAAATAATATCACAGACAATTCACAGCAAGCACCGTCGGTGAAGTATCATAAATAGTTCTTACCAAGAACCGCCTGTGATATTGCCAAGTATCACAGACAGCTTTTTATTAAACCGTCTATGATACTTCACAGACGGTTTGTATTAAAAACCGTTTGTGATATGTTTCTCACCTTGCAATCTCTTAAAATTTCATAATCTCCCGACTGACTTCGAGTAAGATTCTGTTCCGAGACACCCTTAGTAAAACGGGCATAACTTTTGCATATAGTGTTCGTTTTTTATGTTCTTGTAGTCGTTGGAAAGCTAACGACGAGTCCGATAAAAAAATGACCCGTTTGCACTAGTTGCCCTCTAAGACCACCAAAATCGGCCATATTTAGTCTCAAATTTGCGTCGCAAGTTTTTGATTTTTGTTTTGCCAAAATTTTCGATCTTACATTCGGAATTTGGAGTTCATCTCAACTACAAAGTTGTATATCTCGTTGAAACCTTTCAAACGAGGATATATAAGACATATAAAACTTTGCTATTTCATCTTTTGAGACTAACTGTTTACATTGCATTGATACACACACACATACACTCATACATACACACACACACATATATACACACACATATATACATATACATACATATACATATATATATTGTCTTTGATAATTATGTATCACAGATGGGTTGTGGTTCAAACCATCTGTGATAATTATGTCCTTGGCCACTAGGTCCGTCGATCCCCAACCCAATCCTAGCCAATAGAGATCGTAGTTCCACCTCTTTGTCCTCGCGCCAAAAAATTTTCAACTCCCACATCTCCCCCCTATAAATACTCATCCGAACCCATCCCCTACTTACTACATGCACTCAAAATCTTTCCAGCCTCCTCATTGTCCTCCTCGACCCCGATGGCCCTCACGAATTACACGGCACGCAAGTCTTCAGACGGCAAGGCATCGCGGAAGTAGCTGGCTACCAAGACGGTGCTCAAGTCGGCGCCTACGACAGTGGGCATCAAAGACATCCATCTTGTGTGCTGCTAGGATCTCTGCTTCTTTCATGTTTTGTCATGTTTAAGAGTTGGGTTAGTAGGATTAGGAGATATGTTTTTGCCATATTCTTACTGTGTTAGATGGGTAACATGTTCGTTATCTTGTGATGATGTAATGGTGGATTCTAATTTTAATGAAAATAGAATATGTTATTGTGTTTCCTGCTATATTTGCTTGTTTTCAAAGGGCATAACTAACATTTCCAGATGTTAGCTGAGAAACAAAAAAATAGGTATTGAATAAACTATCACAGATGGTTTGTAGTATAAACCATCTGTGAAAGGCTATCACAAACGACTCGAACCAAAAACTATCTGTGCTACTCGCACATCACAGATGATTCTTGCTACCAACTGTAGTTAGAATCGTCTGTGATAGACGAGTATCATATACGGTTTTTTGTTAGAGCCGTCTATGATAGTTCTTCACAGACGGTTCTTAATACGAACCGTCTGTGTTTTGGCTTATTACAGACGGTTCGAAAACCGTCTGTGATGACATGATATTATTACTGATCCATAAACTCATACGACTCACAAAATTGTCTGTGATGATATTTTTAAATCGTCTATGATAACTTATTTTATAGTAGTGTATTCCAGCAGCCGCAGGCCACGGCCTCCAATTTCACTCGTCTTCTCATGCTCATGCTGCGGGACAACCCCATCTTTGGTCCTTCAATTGTAGCTACTAGGCCATGGCGTGTTTTTTGAAAGAAGAATGTGGCTTCGCAGGGAAGAAACAAGTAGATGCAAGGAGCAAGAGTTACGCGGCATGATCAATGCCATAGGAAAGAAGAGACGGCTAAGATTTAGGCAAATCCACTGCGCGGCACGGCGGGCGGATTCGGACGCGGCTCAGACGGTCGCATTGCGTGCAGCGCGACGCACGGCCGCCTGTGCGGCTGGCTACTACCTACTAGCTTAGACTGGTCTCCTTGCTTGCTTCCAGACTTCCAGTGTGTTGTTAGCTCCGTTCGAGTTTACTCTCTGTACTTGCACTCTCGAGTCGTCTCCATGGCTGCATCCCGTGTCACTGACTGCTCGTACCTATTTCGCAAGCGAACCATTCGTTTCGTGGGTGTGCCGTATACCTTACCTCTGGTGCTAGTGTTGCTCTGTGCACGCACGCAGGCTTTTTTGTTCTAAAGCTGTAACAGCCGGCTGGCTAGTCGTCTTGAGAGGAAGATCGAATTAATACTTATACTGTTATCCTACGTACATTATTGCTTCGGTAAGTTATGACGGACTGTGGATTCTCGCAGCACGCAAGGCTGCAGCGAGGTGTTCGCCTTCTGTACCATATTGCATCTCTGACGTCGTCCGGATTCTGCTGTCTTCCAACTCGTTTATTTATTTTAGGCCGGATTTATTCTTCCGTTCTTGTAGAGTGATTCTGCTACGAAGCAAGTTACTGTGCCAGTTATCATCAGCTGGCTAACGGTTTGTAATAATCACCTGGGGGCTTCAGTGAGAGGTCTGCGCGAAGTGCATCCTCGTGCGCCAACTTCAAACCACGAAGCAAATGGCTATTAAAAAGGTGGTGATCGGTTTGGCTGAAAGCCTCATGACTTATGGCTGAAAATACTGTAGCTGGCTGAAAAAAGCATTGTAGCTGACAGAGGCTTATTTACCATAATTAAATTTTAAAAATAGAAAAAACATATTAGCCCATCACGTATAATGTAAACAAATACGAGGAAAAAAAGAACCGATAAAAAAACTCAAAAAAAACCAAAAGTTTAGAAAAAGACGAAATTTATGAATAGTGCAAAAATAAGCTGAAGCCAGAAGCTGAAGCCAAATCCCGAAAAATTTGACATCATTGACATAAAATCAATCTATCGTAGCATAATATTTTGATTCTAAACTCGATCTAAAAATGGAGAAACAAAAAAAGACGAATCCTATTGAAAATTAAATCCGAAAATAAAAGAACAGGAAAAGGCTACTATTAGCTGAAATTTGCCTTTTTTTTCTGTTTCTCCTAATATATATGTTGCATTTACCAATTTTTTAAAAATTTTATGACTATTTGCTTTGTATTTTAAAGAGGATACACGGAGATGCACTAGATATGTTCTCCGTGGTCTACCTTATTGTTCTCTCATCTGAGGACTTAAGATACAACAAAAAAAAAGAACGTCAAGTAGATGCCAACACGTCAAGTACTAGTATAACTAAACAAACTAGCGGACATCATTTAAGAAAACAAGAACTAAAACCTTTCAGTTAGGTTTTCTGAAGGTCGGAAAGTTTGAAGCAGAGCTCTGACTAGCTGCTGAGAGGAGGAAATAATTTCAAACACACACCAACCTCCACGCATGCATGCGTCTCATTTCGTTCTAGTTTTTTCTTTTCTCTCTGAGAGCCTGTTTTTTTTCAGCTTTTAAAAGCTGTTTTTCGGTTTTTCTACTGTAACTAACTTTTAAATAAAGTGTCTTGTCAAGATGGAGTCTACAAATTAATTATAGTATACATTATAACAACTTTATTTATATCGATCAAAATTATATGTGAGTTTCTGTTATTCCGTAATGTCTCTTACGAATAGTTCAAAAAATATAAATTATAACTAAAAATTATAAATTAAAGTTAAAAAGAATAGACCCTGAACTAGTCAAAACGTGTACGTTGGTTTAGATGTACCAATCACTGCACCAACGAACACATCAGCATTTGCAAGCGATAAGTCTTCTCTCATGGAAAAAAGCAGCATATCTTGCAGCGTCATGTCAGGCCTTCAGCCTTCTCATCCACACCGGCTTGCCTTTCCATCTGTCCCTACATCACCAAATATCACCGGCAAAAGAGGTGCGACCAACTACTAGTCTATGTCTTCTGCACAGGACTGAACACGCACTGTTTCACGATGAAATGACATCGTAACACCAATAATTGATTAGCATGCCTTGATAGGAGCTAACGATAACATCACTAGCTTGCACAAATCAACGCATATATACGACGGAATTTGAGCTTGTGAAGATAAATGATTCGGCTGCAATCCGCTGTTCCTGACCAAACTTAGAGGTGCCAGGAGTACTTGGTTTAGAAGCGAACAGTAACTTCGAAAGTGACTAAAATCATGCATGATTTCTGTACAAATTATTCTACCAAGAAAATAAAGAACAGGATGTACTCCATAAAAGCAAGAGTTCTCCTAAATAGCGAACATGTAGTCAAAGAAGTGCATCATCTTTTGGCCAAGGCCGGCTCCGAACTTCAACATTTTGCCAAAGTTGGCCCTGCATCGATCTCTGCCCCCACCAGGTGTTGCAGCAAAGTCATTAGCAGCCGGCCGGTTTCAGTTATCCTAGCTCTTCAGAGAGAAAAAGGAAATATCATAGCAGTATATATCATCATTTAGCTTTACTAAAGGAAAAAGATTTGAGTTTAGAAAAGAAAGAAGCATAAACAACTATGCACAAAAGTAAGAAACGAAAGAACTCTCCAAGAGAAGTTGTTACACACCAACCTACTCCTCTCTCTTTCTGAAGTATGTGGCCACATCTACATGGTAGAATTAACACCATGTGATATATATATGTGTATGATCTATTCTATTCTATGCCCTTCCTTCCTCGGTCCACATCTCTTTCCTTCATGGCTTCTGCAGTTGGCTCTCGAGGCCGACGGAGTTGTGCTGCCGCGACGGCCCGGACGGCGGCACCGGGCCCCTCGGCAAGAACCCGAAGAAATGGTTGGATCCCCCTCTCTCCAACGGCCTCCCATTGAAGGGCTGCATGCCTCTCGAAGCTTGGCACCTTGACACCATCACAAGGAGAAGCATTAGCAAGGACCACGTCTGTAGAAGAACCCTCCTACTTCTTGTGTGCCAATAGCACCCCATGTGGAGAGGCAGGATGAAGAGAGAGTTGATGGCAAGTGTGAAGGTTTGAGATGTGATGAAGGTTTGGTGAGTGGAAATGGGAGTGGAGGCGGCGATGGTGTTATATAAGCTAGCGCTTAGAGAGAATGTACGCATGGACAATGAGGAACCGTCATTAAATTTATATAGGAGCATTCGTTCACAGCGCAAGGAGGAACGAAGAAAAAAGAAGAAGAAATCCACATGCATGACGTCATTTAATTGCTGGATCGGTTTGCCATAAATTCCAGGCTGTTATGTGTTGCGAAATACTCCTGCAGTAGCATGATATATATATATAGAAGACAGTAAATCAAATTTGTTATGCACTCCATCTGGTCCTAAGTAGATTTTGTTTTAGCATCGATATGGTCTCCAATGTTCTTCTTTAACAATTGCTTTTTATAATGTTGAAAAATAAAAAATATAATAATGATATGAAGGCGTTTTTAAAGATTAATATATACAAATCTAAATTCTTTTGTGTGAATTAGTGGTAAAGTTTTGAAATTGTAACTACAAATATTCTAAAACGACATCTATTTAGAAATAGATAAAATAAATATCTTGTAGAACATATTTATTTTCGATATACTCTTCCACAAATTATTTTTTTGTTTAAGGGCCTATTTGATTTGCAGGATTCTAAAAATGCAGAAATAGGAAAAACACGGAAATAAGATAGGAATACATATGTGTCAACGATCAAGTCACTGATCTTACGAAATAATATGAGAAAGATAGCTGAAATCATTGAGAGAGAATGGGGATACTCTTTATTACTATGAACTGGTTACATGATGCCTTTACAAAAGCCTAAAAATTAGCTCTACCCTCTATGTTCTGCCCACCGAAAGAATATGACTTGTTTAATATACTAAACTCTGAATGGTCGAATTGCACTAACTTGGATCTTCTTGAGTTGCTTTGATTCGGATGTTTTTCTGTTGTCCTTATTGTCTTCCCTCGGCACCCCTTAAATAGCATTGAAGGGGCGCCAATCATCTGCCAGGGAAGATGCCTTATGGAACCAGTGTGTTCGATTGGGGAGATAGTTAATGTCAGAGAGAAAACATTTGGTCATCAGTTGTTATCAGTGGGAGATGAATGTGGAGAACAAATGCATGGTAGTTGCTGTCAGAGACTCAGGGATGAAGCATCGTGTTGTTTCGAGTGTATAAGGCACATGTTCTATCTACCGCACGGAAGGAATATCCTAGAATTGGGTCCAGGTACCAGTTTACATAAATCTTCGAGCAGTCATCTAATTGGGTAACACGCACAATGTTTCTCTAACCAGTGTACTTTGGGAGCAACCTCTAGAGGTTTATGACCACAGGGGTCCTTTGGCCTTAATTAAATATTAAAGCTGTATTTAGGGATTTATTCAATCCTCATCAGCTAGCCCCCGAACTTTAAGTGAATTTATAATATGTATTCCTTTCGATTGAATTTCAACTGGGAAACTACTCACTACAACAGATGTGCTTACCTATGATGAAAACGTGGTGACATTCTACATTTTCGTCATAAATAGGCACTGTTCCATGATGATTTTTTTTTTGCATTTCGTTATGGATATAGCTTGATGCCCCTCAGACCCTAGAATTTTGTGACAAAGTCGAATAGTTCGTTATAAAACGACATCACCAATCATCATGGATAGCACGTAGGTTGAACTGTGACGTTTTGTCCTAGTTCTGTGACAATTGCACTATCATCAAATAACAACCCTACATATATGATGACAGAAAGGCATCACAGATAAGCACATGGCAACAATGATGAACTATTTTTCATCATAAACAAATAGAACGATGATGCCATGTTGGATGGCACCGCTTGTCAACCGTGGGACCCACTTCCCAAATTTGTCGGACCCACTTGTTAGTACATATATCGATTTACACTGAAAAATGGGCTGGTGATGGCGCCCAAACTCAAGACCTCACCTATGCGGCTGTTGTGCCTTACCGTTACACCAATGAAAGGATACTGATCAGAGGCTTTAATTTATTCTATCTATATATTTATTACAATCTAGACTAATTCCAATAGATGGACTTGCAGACTTAGCACAATCTTTCCCACCCTACCCCCATGTGGCTGCGACGGTAGTCCAGCAACTCCGGTGGCGCACACCTGCGATGGTCGTGCTCGCCGGCCGCTCCGCCCACCAGTCGTGCCACTCCACACCAGCCACACCCATGTCAAACCGCTCCGCCTACGGCGGCCACACCCGCCTGCTCCTCCTACCAACCGTGTCGCGCCGCTCCGCCAGCTTCTCCCACCAATGGCCCGCCGTCCTCAGGAGATCCTCACAGATATGCTATTATGGGGTTGCACTGGTGCCTTAGCTTTTTGGGACACGCAGGGATCCTCTGCAAGGGGCACGCTGCATCTGCAAGGGGCACTTAATGAGGTGATTCTACTTCCATGATGCTTGTTACTTGAATTGCATGATGCTTTTTTTTGGGTAAATTGTCTATTGGTAGCTATGAGCTTACTATTATAGCTCTAATCTATAATGAACTTAGAGATTAGTTGTATGACATGTTGGAGCTAATGTGAAAACCTGGGGATAATAAACGTCTATTGTTTTTGATTTGATTGTCCCTGTAACTTGTTCTTTTTTTACTGAAATGTGTAACTTGTGCTTGTAATGATAGGTAGGTTATAATTTCAGAGTACCATTCTTTGGGTATGTTTTAATTTAACTAATTAATGGTGTTGAAGATATCCTTGTGATGCATATTTTTCAGATTATATAGATGCACTATGATATATTGCTAATTTGTATTTATTTCAATGATGAACAGATGGATAGAAGTTGGATTTATGGTAAATTATTTAGCCTTGCATATATCAATGGCGTGAAGGAGTTCATGCAGTTTATTCAAGCACGATTCGATGAGAACGAGGAGATACTTTTCCCATGTTGTGAATATATGAATCAACAGTGTATGGCTCAGCCCATTATGGAGGATCACATATTTATCTATGGGATGTCAAGTACTTACACTCGATGGGTACATCATGGAGAAGCATTTTATGTTAAAGTTGTTGAAGATCCAAATCAGTGGAATGAAAATCATGATTCTATGGAACATGCTGCCATGGATGGGTATGGTGTGAATGGGGATGACAAGGACGATGATGCAATTCCAGAGTTGCTAGGAGACTTGTACACAGCTGCGGACCAAGATGGAAGTGAACCAAAGTTTGAAAGTGTGTTAAAAGACGCAAAGAAGGCACTTTACCCAGGATGTCCTAGCTTTTCAAGATTCTTTTTTCTTGTTAAGTTACTACACATCAAGTCATACTATCGGATCAACAATACAACATTTAGTGCCGTAGTGAAGCTGTTGTCACCAGCATTCCCTAATTGAGCACTTCCCAGTTCATACAATGAAGCCAAGAATTATCTTCATGAATTGGGACTTGGATATGATTCAATCCATATGTGCAACGACAATTGTGTCCTATTTCGGAAGAAGTGTGCCAAGATTGATAATTGCCCAGTATGTGGAGAATTAAGATGGAAAGACCCAGACGGTAGAAAGCGAGTTCCTCGGAAGGTCCGACAACATTTTCCATTGACATCAAGACTGAAGAGGATGTTGTCTAAAAAAACAGGAGAGGACGCACAATGGCACAAGTTGAAGAGGCAGCCTATCAAGGGTGAAATGAGCCATCCAACTGATGGGGAGGCATCGAAAGACTTTAATAGAAAATATCTGGATTTTGCATGAGATGCAAGAAACTTGAGACTTGGCATCTCTACAGATGGTTTAATCCATTTGGCAACATGAGCACCTCCTATAGCATGTAGCCAGTGATTGTTGTGCTGTACAACCTACCACCATGGGCATGCATGGATCAATCGAATTTCATGATGTCCTTACTCATCCCAGGTTTAAAATCTCCAGGAAAGGATTTTGATGTCTTTTTGGAGCCTCTTATAGAAGAATTGCTTGAACTTTGGATTGAGCGTGTTCATACTTATGATGAATTTACCTCTAGAATGTTCTATCTGCATGCTGCAATATTATGGTGCATCTATGATTATCTAGTTTTGAGCACTTTGTTAAGGAGGACAACAAGAGGTTATTTTGTGTGTGTGCATTGTGACAAAGATTCTTTGTCAAGGGCATTGAGGAGAAAGATCTGTTATATTGGGCACCGATGTTACCTCCCAAAAAACCACCATTGGCAAAAAAAGTTTAGATTTTGATGGTGAAATTGAAACCTGTGAGAAGCCTGGAGAATTTAGTAGAGAGAAGTTATTGGAGCAACTGGAGAGAGTCAAAGATGTTAGACCCAGAAAGCATCCTAAAAATAAGAAAAGAAAGCACCAAGACAATGATTTAGTGGATGAAACTGATAGAGAACATGAGGATGATGACACTTTGATGCAGTACTGCAGTGATAATGATAACTTGGACATTCCCATCGGCGAATGCGACGACAAGTAAATGGTTTCTAATCTAACTTGTTTGCACTGTAATGTAAAGCCAGTCAATTATGGCTATTATTTGGTTTCTAGTTCTACTTGTTTGCATTGTAATGTAAAGCCAATCAATTATGGCTATTATTTGGTTTCTACTTCTATTAGTTTGCACTTTAGTGGATCTCAGTCATTTTTCTCATTGAAATGAAAAGTATTCCATACTAAAATGCTGTCATAATTTATATATGCAAAAATATTTCTATGCTAGAATTAATTTGGATTTCCTATAAATTTAATCGTAATTACGATATGCGAAGCACATTTCTTGCTCGTCCCCCCGGCCTGCTCCCTGTTGTAACTAAATCATAAATAAGATACATCTAATCACGACATGCAATGGTGACCAGACGAGGTCAGTCTGTTTATTTCAAAAAAATAGGGTAAAAAATATTTTAATCTTAAAATAAAATTAATGCTTTGGCTTCTTGAGTTTTTGAAGTTTATTTGCTAGATTTTCTGCTTTTAAAAGGCCATTATCTTGAAAAGTAATTTAAGTAAAATCATAAAAATATAACTAAATAAAATATATTTTGAATTTCTATATAAATCCTAATTCAAAATAATTATTTGAACTCATTTAGCTTTTATCTAGAGTTTCTGTGATTTTCTAAAATTTTAAATCAATTTTAAGATTAAAAGTATTTTTAGTATAGAAAACTAGATAACAAAATAAGTTGGAAATATTTTTCTTAAGTCTAGAAAATTTCTAGGAATTTTTGTGAATTTTTCTAGAATTTTTCAGAGTTATGTACTATTTTCAAATTATTTTTGAAGCCTCCTAGTTTTTTGAAAATTAAAAAGGAGAATTAAATGTGGATTCACACCAAGTCGACACGTGGCAATAGAGATGTCCAGACCGATCCGAACATCTCCATGGCTAATCAGACCGGTCCAACGTCTCCATATCTGATCATGGCCGTCCACATATTGGCAATCAGATATGGAGATGTTTGGACCGGTCCGAATGTCTCCGTATCCGATCATTGCTGTCCAAGCAGGTCTGAATGTCTCCATATCTTATTGCCGACACGTGGATGGCCATGATCGGATATGGAGACATTCGGACTGGTCTGAACATCTCCGTATCTGATTGCTGACACATGGACTATCATGATCAGATATGGAGACATTCGGACCGGTCCGATCGGCCATGAAGATGTTCGGACCAGTCCGAACATCTCTATTGCCACATGTCGGCTGAGAGGAGGGCGGAGCGAGAGTGGCGACTATGGTGCGGGCGGTGACGTGGGCCGATCTGGGCCACATACGTGGCGATTTTGTTTTACAGAAGACCTAATAAAATCAAATAAAGGCTAGAAAATAGTAAATAAGTGTCAAAATTCCAGAAATATTCACAAAAATTCCTAGAACCATTTTAGACTTAGGAAAATTATTTCCAACTTATGTTGGTCTTTATTAGGTTTTAAAATAATGCCCCTTTTAAAAGTAGAAAAGCAACCAAATAATACCGCCTCACTCATCTGAGCCACTGCTATCTCCTCGCCGCATCTACCTCTACGTGTGTGGCCTTGTCTTTCATTGATCATGTCTCGTGGGGTACGTCAGCCGGTCCAGAGCTTGCGTATCGGTTTGGAGGAGGTATAGAGACCGTTCTGTTTTGTTGAGTGGTCGGCGGTGATCCAATAGGCTGAGGAACAGCAGACTGGGTTCGGTAAGCATCGATGTCCTCCTATTAAGACATGCCAAACTGTAGGCTAACAACAATAATGTCGTGAACAAAGGACTGATCCGAACATCTCCTTTTTCCTTTTTCTTTAGTTTTAAACTTTCAGAAGCCCGTATTTCTTCATCCTAGCTCCAATTGGACCCATTTAAATTTCTAAATTCTTCTAAAATCCTAAACTACCCATTTCTGTAATATTTTCGAATTTTCAAATTTTATTTGGACTTTTTTGCTTTGGTTCTTTGCGTGTAGACTACGATAAATCCGTAGAGTACAATTTTGATGTTTCGTAGCACCATATCTTCAAGCTTCTCGGGCTTCAAAAAATTTGCTTGCTTGAATTTTCTGTAGTTTTTAGCTTTTGAAAAAGGCCTGTTCCTTCTCAAGAGTAATTAAAGCTTGAAGATGTTGATGATGTTTTGACGATACACTTGACATGGCATCCATACAAATAGTTACTAATTGTTATATTTTAACACATTAAAATGCATTATTTATATTATCAAATTGTTATAGTACTAGAAATTAGCTATTTATATAATATAACAAAGCTATTTTCTTTTTTTCTCCTATATGCGCCAAACAACCAAAATTTTCACCGGTGTGCCAAAACCTCCTGCGCACAATTGAGATTTTGGCTAATCCATGCAAAATGTCTAGTTTATCCATAGCAACCCGTCCAACTAGTGCTAATTCTAGAGGGTATTTTTGTTAATTGTACTGGGTTAAACCCTATTCCTACCCAGCCGCACCCATCGCCACTGACCCCACATCCAACCTCGATGACCTGGACACCTACCGCAACAAAGCAGCCTCCCTGACCCGGTGACCCTGAAGCCTATTACACCAAAGAAGCCAATGCCAAGACCCCACAGAGTAAAAGGTACCAAATGAGCTTCTTCTCATCCTTTGCTGCTGTTGTTTGTAAATGGAGTGTTATCACTTATTTCAGGACCCCCATATGTAATAATCTTAATTTAAATTTGGTCATGGTTGCAATGTTTGATAGCCATGTAACAACTAAGTCAATATGAGAAGTCGCGGATTGCATATATCAGGAAGAACAATACAAGATTACAAGAGCTTGGTATCAACACATTAGCAGCCATTCTTCAAAGAGTGTCAACTAACGTTTCACCTGTTAAGACTAAGCAATCAGAGAACCAGCGTAAACAAAGTGAAGAATCTAGATCAGAGTATGATCCTCAAGAGGATAAGGGTATTGAGGGAGATGAAATTGGCAATGAATCTTTAGATGAGGAGGAGCTGCTAACGGAGAATCGATATATACCTACTAGCTCAACATCCAGGTGCTTATTCTTCTATCTTGGCAAGGGCTAAGGATGTTGGGTTCATATGATGTCTTGCATTGCTTTTCTGTATTTCTTGTAATGCCATGTGCTTATTTTTAATAAGCTATTTACACACACACAGATATATATATATATATATATATTATTCTTATGTATTAGACATCAAGAACATCTAAGAAAAAGGCTGGTACAAACACTGATAAGAAGACTTCCAGTATGCCTCCAGGTGGCGTCACAAGAGGTTCAAAGAGAATAAAAGCAATTGCCGCAATAGAGCAGTCCAATAGAGTCTCAACAAGGTCAACCACCAAACAATTGCCATCAAAACCAATTAATGAAGATAGGAGTGGCAAACAGACCGGTTCGTGTGATGTGATTTTGTAGCAGTAGCTCACAGACCATTTCTTAATTTACTTAGACAAGCTTTCCACATACCCCTTGTGCCACCGAGCACCCACCACCTAACTATTTGTCTAAGTCTAGACCATTTTTTATTTTTTATTTTTAAAAATTTTATACACCATCTTGACTTACCAAAGTCAATAATACATTTTTAGTAATCATCATTTTGTGTGAAAAAGTTATCCCAAACCTAGAATTATTTCTAAGCAAGACTAAGCATTACTTCAAAGTTTTCTACGTAATACTAGTGTACTAATCAGAGTTTTATTCTATTGTGACAAGGTATTTAGGTGATTAATAACAAATGTGGTCATAACAAGTAGGTATCAAGTAATTCTTTAAAGCTAGAATCGAAATACATTGAATAAATATAAGCATGTAGAATAATTTAAAACAATATAATTTTATTTATAAACTAGGATCAACATGATCAAGGTGTGTAACTTGTCTTGCTCTGCGGATTGGTGAGAGTCGTCGAAGTTGTACTCCTCAAAAACGTCGCAATTTACACGTAAAATAACCAAAGCAAACTAAATTCAAATAAACTCTAACATTCAAAATGAAGACATAAATGGATAGATTGGGATTTTAGATAAATTTATAAAAAATAATGGGCTCATTTGGAGATAGGATGGAGGAGAACGAGCTCTCGAAAGTTTGAAAACTAAGAAAAAGAGAAAGACATAATTAATCAGAATTTCTATATTTATTTAATAAAGGAAAAGGAATTTATGATATCAGCATAGCATTTATGAATTTCAACCAAATTATTTTCTTAAAGGAAAAAAGGGTGGAGACATTGACATATGGGCCTAGGTCTATGGATGGGTCCACGGACTTTGCCTGATCTACAGTGGACTAGGTCTAAGGCATGTGTGGCACTGAGGCTTAGCTGGTACAATTGCATTGAGGTGGCGTGACTTGTGGCACCACATGGTGTCACGTGAGACCATGCACTGATGTGGCATGGTCGGCAGTGGTGGCGCACAAGAGCTGAGGGTCACTAGGGCTCTGGTGCATGGCGAAGGGCGATGGCGGTTGCAAACACAAGGGAAAGACATGGGAAAGTGTTTTCACCTTGGCACAAGGCATGGGGTCTGACGGAGGTGGCCGACGGTGAGTGTAGGTAGTGGTGGAGCTCGTTTTGTGGTGGCGACAATGTTCCAATGGCGAGTTTAGATGGTAGAGTGGTAGACGACGTTGGCACAGACATGAAGAAGCTTTGCGAAGCAATGGCGGGCCTTGGGAGGCTCGGAGTGGTAGAGGGAGCTCACCGGAGTTGCGCCAAGGATTGGAGTGGTGAGTGCATGGTGAGGGGGAGCTTAGGTGCTCGAGAGATGGAACTAGAGGCGGGAAGGGGTGGTGCGAGTTGGTGTGTGCTGAGGGGGTAATTTATAGTCTAGGAGGGGTGCACCGCACAAGGATTCCTCATCAAAATCACGGTGGCACGGTATCGAGCGAGGGGAGAAAAGAAAGGGGAAGCACGCGGATGGAAGGTGAAAGAGGAAATCAAGCAATTCGATGACCGGTGGTGGAGTTGCCTTTTGGGCGAGTGGCCAAAAATAGAAAGGAATCGGAACAGGAGGCGATAATGGCGTCGGTTGCGTAGAGAAGAAAATAATGTCGAGAGGAGGGAGATGATAGGTGGCCCCGGGATGACAGTGTTAGAAGGGTGTGTTGACCAGGCGGGCCCGCATGGCAGCTGCGTGCGCTGGAGAAGGCAGGTCGATGAGTGCGTGGGCCAAGGACATGGGCAGAGGTATGTTGGGCTGAGGCGAAAAAAAATAAGGAATGGATCAAAAATGAAAGGAGTTTCGGCCTAAGGGAAAAGGGGGATTTTAAATACATTTCTGAATTAAACAAAGGTTGGAAATTCAAAGAAGGCTTGGAAAATATAAAATAAGGGCTAAAAATTTCAGAAAAAATCTCAAAAATTCTACAAGACTAGGGCAACTCGGGAAAAAGGAAATTAACTCCAAAAAGGTTCTAAGATAAGCAATTAAAGCTTTTCCTTACTCTAGGCTAAACTAAAAAGAAAAGGAAAAAAGAAATTCCAGAAAAACTTAAAATAAATAAAAGCTAAAAATTGGTCTGGACTCGTAGGAGGAAGACCCACCAAAGATAATGTCGATAGTGTGTTGTGTCTCCTAATAGTCCATCTCTTTGTCGCCATCCTTGTCCTTCTTAGTGCTCGGTTCCCCGACCTCCTAGATGGAAGGGAAAAGACCCTTATCTAAGTAATAATCTTCCAACTTCTTCTACCATGCACGGCGGCGGCACAGATCATGCCCTGCCCTACCGCCTAATGAAGTTGACACCAATTTTTGTTCTTGCTGAATTCGTCGGTCAGAAATTTTACCTTATTCCAACCAAAATAATCCTTCTTGCCCTTGGTGTACTTCTCTGGAATCGCAAGAACCTCTTTAGTGTTGGGTTTATGATTGTTCTTACCTTTGGTTGACTTGTTGGGCTTCTTCTCTTTCTTCTCCAGGCCAGGTTGAGGAATTTTCTCTATTCGATCGATGGCCTTGTTCCATTCAACTGCTTCACTAACGGCTGCATGCTTGTCGGCCATGTTGAACAGTTTGATGATTGTCTTTGGAGGGCTCATTGCAATGTCCTTCGTAAATCGTCGGTTCCTTAACCCAGTTTTAAAAGCTTGGATGGTAGATGAATCGACAACCTCTGGAATGGAATTATGAACCTGACTGAACCTCTTTATATACTATCGAAGAGTCTCATTGGGATCCTGTTGGGGTCGATGGAGATCGACTTCTTTTCCAGGGCGGTTCGTACATTCCCTAAAAGTTTGCGATCAGTAGGTCGCAGAGCTGCTCCCAAGTGTAAATTGATCCGAGTGGTTGGTTAAGCAACCAACACCAGGCAAACCCATCGAGAACTGTGGGCAAGTAGTTTGCCATCACATTAGCATCGCCTCTTGTGGCTCGGATTGCAGTGGTGTAAATTTGCACACATTCTAATGGATTATGCTTTCCATTGAATTTCTCAAGATTAGCTAGTCAGAACTTATCCGACCAGCGAAGTGCTTGAAGGCATACTAAGAAAACCCAACAACCTATGATCAAGTCAAGGCATCTTCTTTGGAAAGGGGCCAAATTATAGTTTGTTGGAGACCAATTTCTCTGGTAGTCGTACTAGGGAACTGGTGCTTTGATCCAGTCATGGACACTCACATGTTGTCTTTGACTAGACGTTTGGTTTAGGTGACATCGCAAATCACATGGTCCATGTGTTCATCCCTCGTAATGAGGGGAAGGAGTGGCTTCATTGACAAAGAGCCTTATTCCCTCATACCTTCCTTGTTGACACCTCTAAGGGGGTCTTGCAACAGCTATCGGATTGTTACCAACCCGACCACGTTGGCTTCTACTTAGCGGGAGTGATTAAATGAAGTCAGAGTATGACTCTACAAGTTCCTTTGCTCCCTGTACATCTCTGTGCATCACATGGTATGCTGGAGGATTTTTGATACTTGATCTACAATTTGAGCATATCCTAGAGTTTCTGCTAGGGCAAGATCTGGGTTTTTTCATATATCATGGAATTGTTGCAAGTTCTAAACAATTAATGAGAGACTCGAAGGATTTCTATTGGTGGAAAGGGTACGATGACCTGAGTTTTCCTCTAAGCCTTCTGCCTACCCCATTCAAGCCATCAAGCGTGGTGGGGTAGTAGGTGGATTAACCGATCAATGTCCACTAGTTCTGTTATCTCCATTCCTTCGGGGTGATGCAAAAGCATTTGCACCATCTTGACTTGCAGGTCTTGGGAAATCCTGTCGTGAAGAATCATGCATAATATCTGGATTGGTATCACTGATTGTGTTAACTTTATACTTCCAGCAGTAATCTTCTGACAAACTCCCATCAAAACTAAGAGCCTTTCACCACTTCAACAAGTAGCTTCCACGATGGGAATGGTTGAAGATCACCACCTTTGGAGGGCTTCATGGTGGACTCAACCTAATCCAAAGGATTGCCGTTTGGATACTAAGAGTTATCATTTTCACCCGGCTTTCTACTGGAGATAACTTCATCGACATCGCGGGTAGGTGTCGATCGACTTCTGAAATATGTAGGAGGAGTTGGTGAATAGAGGTCACCCATGACTGCATTGGGAGTACCCTGACTCTCAGATCATGGCATTGAGTTCTTGTCACCATGTTTGCCGGTCAGAAGCACCGGGCTTGCAAAGGCACTTGGGCATTCCGATCTAGTTAGAACGACCAATTCCTTTGGGAGTGGTGATGATGGGAGCGGTGAGTCTTCTTGTATACGGTCGATCTCGCTGGTCTCAGTGAGCAGCGAGCCTAAAATGGAAGAGAAAGATGAGGAGGCATTATGCTCCATAGTGCATATGCATGCATCCATGCCGAGGTCAACATAGTCTGCCAAGTTGAACTAGTTCTCCTCATCCCAGGTTCCTGCTGAATGAAAACAGGGGAGGATGATGGTTGCTGAATGAAGAAAACAGGGGAGGATGATATTGCTGAATGAAGAAAACTTCAAGAATTTAGCACCTTTTTTCCCATAGACGACACTAGTTATCGATGATCCGGTCACCGATCTTATTAAATAATATGAGAAAGATGGTTAAAATCGTTAGAAGAGAATGGGGTGATCTTTATTACTATGAACTGCTTACAGAATGCCTTTACAAAGGCCTAAAAACTAGCCCTAGCCTCTATGTTAAGAATATGACTTGTTTAATCTACTGGACTCTAAATGGTCGAATTGAACTAACTTGAATCTTCTTGAATTGCTTTGATTCAGATGTTTTTCTGTTGTTCTTCTGTCTTCTCTCGTCACCCCTTAAATAGCATTGAAGGGGCACCAATTATCCACTGGGGAAGATGCTTTATGGAACCAATGTGTCCGATCGAGGAGGTAGTTCTTGTCAGAGAGAGGACGTCTAATCGTCAGTTGTTGTTAGTGAGAGACAAATGTGGAGAACAACTGTATGGCAGTTATTGTCGTAGACTTAGGGCTGAAATGTTGTTTCAAGTGGATAAGGTACGTGTTCTATCCATCACACGGAAAGAATATCCTAGAATCGGATTCAGGTACCAGTTTACATAATCTCCGAGTGGTCATCCAATCGGGCAACACTCACAGTGTTTCTCCGACCGAGGTACTCAGTGAGCAACCTCTGGAGGTTTACGACCACGGGAGTCCTTTAGCCTTCATTAAATATTAAAGCCGTATTTAGGGATTTATTCAATCCTTATCAATGTGCAAAATAGATGATTGAAAAATGCATAATTTTTTGTAGGATTGTGTGTTTGGAACACGAGAATAGGAAAAACACATGATTTTTTGTGTAGTTGCATATGCATGTCATCTACAGACAACAGGAAAGACACCTCCTGCAATGAGTTGTGTTGTCTTTATGATATCCTCAGTCTTTTAATTCTTACATAAATTTTTTTTGTTATAGACAACAACTCATATAATGGTGTTTTTTGTTATCTATATCTCCTTATTTCAGCGGCACCAATTGCCATGGCTATAGAGAAATTTAATCATGCGATTTGCCTTGGTCTAACAGTGGATGTTGTTTTTCCTGTGGAATGGGCGTAGGAAAGTTTCCTCTGTTTTTCCTCTGATAAATTCTTACGTCTCAAATGGATGAATAGTGATCAAATCCGTAGGAACCAGAATCCTTCACTTTCCTCTAAAATTCCTATGAAACAAAGAGGGCCTAAAATTTGGTGACATATGTGGTGAAAATATGAATATCATGAAATTTTGATTTTCACCAAACTTAGAAGTTAAAATTTTGAAAAAAAATTATCACATTTAGTGGAATATATTTACTACACCTATGCAAGATTTCAAGATCAAAATAGATCTCATTTGCGGATAAAAAGGACAGCAGATAGAGTGCCCTGTCTCCACCAGATCTCTTTTAAGTATCTTCATAGATTATTAAGGCCAAAGTGCATGGGGTGAATCAAAAGAAGGATGTACCTGATTGGACCCAAAAGTAAAAAAATACTAATTCAGTGTCTATTTCAAATATTTAAATTTTACTTTAATTTTATAGGAAAACCAAAAAACATGTTCTAAATGGGATCTAAAGAAACTCTATTATTGATGTTCTAAATGGGGTCTAAAGAAACTCTATTATTGATTACTCCTAGATTTAGGGTGGTACACAAGGACAATTTCATGTGAAGGACAGTTACATGTGGATGCACCTGTAGATGATGGAGTTGGTGCGGAGGTTGGAAATAAATGTGCTTGTATCTACCTTTAGGCATGGCGGTACCTTTAGGCATGGCGGTGGATTGTTTTTGTCTAGGGCCAAAGGTTTTTGTTATAATATGTATGTTTATACGAACAAATTGAATATCAATAAATCGTTTTAAAAAAACTATCTTAATAAGTTATTTTGAAAAAATGATAAAAAACTATCTTATTTATTTATTTAAAAAAGATATAAGTCATAAATTATAAGCTAAAAATGATCTACCCATGGATTGAGCCTAGTTTGATCAAGTACTCCCGCAGTGGCGGTGGACATGGACGGTGTGGGGGGTGCATGGTGGGGCTGAGTATGTTGGAGTGCATTAATAAGCCAGACAGATACTTCTATCTGTGTACTGAGTGAAGAAAATGGAAAGGAGAGAGATGCAAAAGAAAAAGGAGAAGGCTGGAGCATTGGAGCAGAGAAGGCTCATGGCCACAATAAGAAAGGGAGGGCTCTGTCTCCTGTGAGTAGGTGAGGGCACTGCCCCACATGGAATTCAATGGCCGGCCTGGGCATTGCATTACCGTTTGTACCTGCAACCTTCAGCGAGCGAGCAGGAGCACTGGCTGTGGTGCCCTCTCTCTGTGCTCCTTGTGCTTGTGCAACGTGCTCAGTGTCTGCAGACACATATGCACTGATGCTACACAAACAAGTGCAAATAAAACTAGGGTTCATGTTGATACATCGACATGAATGACCAGGAAAAAAAAGACAAGGGTACTGTGATCTAAATGTTTAGCTGAGTGCAGTTAAGAAGCATGGTCAATGGCTAACACAGATATCTGTCACAGAATAATATATGCATGCATTTGCATGTTAAAAGAGAGAATAACGTGGAATGGGGGAGTCAGATGCTGCGTAAATACTCAAAGCTTTCCAGCAACGAGCATTCCTTCGCATTTATATGACTTGATCAATGTATGGAAGAAGAAGCATTACTGCATCAAGTATAGCATCTGCATTCTTCAACTGATGAGTCAACCACAACATACAGATCACAAGAGAGTAGAACATGTCATATAACCAAGGAGATATTATCAAACGAAAGAAGCGACAAGATAAATTAAACGAACCGAAACAAACGCAGATGAGGCCAGTCTTGCATAGAGAAAAAACCGCTACAAGACCCACTTTACAGGCAGCCGATCGATATAATAATTTGCCTCAATGAGACGACAAACAGCCTAAAGCAACAGCCATCGTGAGATATATCAAACGAAAGAAGCGACAAGATATCTAAATTAAACCGTGGCCACACAGTACAGTAGTACAACGCAATGGCACCAATTAAGACGAACGTGCAACCAACTTAATCTAAACCCCAGGATGCAAAACAAAAGGGATTGCTCCCTGGATGGGGATAGACTCAGTTTCTTAAGCCTGCAATCATGGTTTATGGTCTCCTAAATGCTCCTACATCCAGTGAACAATGGCCCCACTATAAGCCTGTTTATGCCTACAGCCTTTTGGGAGTGCAAGCGTGGTGCATCTGACACTCGATACGTGCCCCGAAGACTGAAAGTTTTGTTGGAGGTCAGTGATACGGCCGATAACCGGCAGTTACCAGAAGTTTCAGAATTTTTCGGCCAAAAATTCTGAATTGATTTTTTTTAATTTTTTAGATAAATTTTGTTGAATCCGAAAATTTTCATCCGATATAAAATTTTACTCCGTCGGTAAGGCCGATTACAAATTTCACTCCCAAGTCATGTGTAAACTTTGTAGCTAGCTTTAACATGGACATATTGTCAACAAACATGCATGTACGTATACAACTATACGATTATATGAACGTAACATCAACTCAACGATCTGCCAATCATAAATGAATCTAGCTCACCTTCTCTGCCTTCCCATTTTTAGTGGCTCTATACAGCTGCATCATGTTAATATCAGATAGAATTATAATAGATGCCATGCATGCATTATATTGAGCCCCTGAATCCAGGATGAAGCGACGGAGCTAACCAACTGAATGGAAGCATCAGCTATCGTTAAGCGGTAGCTGATCGAGCTACCAAATTAGTCGGCCAGTGGTTGCGATGTGACACGCTTGATCGTAACATGCGTGGCGATGAGATTCCAAGATAAAGGTGAGCATCAACGGCTGCGATTGGACTTTGGACGGTTCGTAGACCAGTAGGACGCACCTGTAGCTACGTCGTGTCGCTTTCGATTGCCGACGTGCGAACACCGGCGAGCTTAATTAATCATGGCGACGCACGCCGGCCGGCGCTGCAGTTCCGTGGATTCGATCGGCGGTTGGGTTAACGCGATTGCGCACGGCCACTTGTATCCCAAGAAAGAGAAGTATACGCAACGGATCAAATGGTAGCAGTCTAGTAGCACTGTTCAGCTGCAGCCATTGAGTCATTGGCAATGGGAGAATTGAGAGGCAAGCAGCCAACCGTGCGTCAGCGCCTCAGTGGCTCAGCTCAGTGCTAACAGCAGGAGTAAGGCAATTGGGCTTCGCTTTACAGGCTCTGAAAGAATAAGAACGAAAGGGAAGCGCATCTCAAGAGGATATTGAGGCCCAACCTAACATACAGGAAGATATATATCAATGAGAATGGTTGGATTGATTATTGTTAGTCACGGTCAAGTGTTGAACTTGCTGACTACTTGTGAACAATGCAGCTTAAGCTAGGAAAATACTAATACCAGTTCAGGCTTCAGCTGCTGAGTTACAACGTCTCAGTTGTCACCTCAGAATCAGATTGGCAAACTTCTTGGTTCTTACACCCTCTTGTATGGTAGACGTAGCCACATAGGTCATATTTGTATTGGATTCTTCTTAGAAAAATCAAAAGTTAATATAAACATCCAGCTTCTCAAAGCGGCTTTTTCATTTCTCTCGCTACAATCTTGCTCTAGAGATAAAGCAGGGGTCATCGGTGCACTCCACTGCTCTAGCTCCTGTCACGCACACGCATCTTTTTCTCACTTTTTCCACTGCTCGTTCTCTCCTTTTAAAAGTCACTTCTTTCAGATATTACTATTTATTTTTGACCAAAAGCTATAAGCCATCAGTAAAAATCAATACAAATGTCCCCGTAGTAGCACGGAAAACTTGGGCCTAGATGTTTGTAAAGCCCAATTAAGGCCCACCCATAAGACCATCAAGAATCAGGAGGCAGTCAGTATGCATAATGCTCAATAAAATGACCCCACAGGATCCGACTTGTAGTCTTGGATTACGCGGCCTGAATCTGCACAAAACTGACAGTCATGTTTCTAATTTCGATAGCCGCAAAGATGTGTGTTTCCGGGACACGGCCAATGGCGCTTTGGGGGGGGGGGGGGGGGGGGGGGGTCCATCTAGACTTCGGTTTGATCTCAGACAAAGCAACGGACCACTGAAAAGCTGTGATTATGCTTGGATTTCAAGGCGATTTCGTAAGATTATCTCAAACTAATAACAGGTGAAAGATTACCTGCTTGTATGCCACAGAGATACGGATTGCACTGTCACTTCGTAGTCACCCAGAAAGGCCAGAATCCCCATTAGACTTGATTACACGTCCATACTACTTTAGGTCGGGCTCCCCTTTAGACCGGATCACGTCCATCGAAACGCGGTCTCCGGGCTCCTTCCTGGCCACACGTACGAGCGTCGCCGGCCGGTACGTGCTAGCTCATGCGCAAAAGGCGTCACGTTCCTTCACTCCTCACGGGCCGCGCCGCGTGCGCTCGCTCAACGCAGCGCGGATCACCGATACGGCGTGGGCGCGTCGCTCTCGTGCCCGTTACGATCCGCACCACCATTAGGTCGTCTATCATGCGTACATCTCGGTCTGTTTCTTCTCTTCCTCTCCTACCATGGGCGGATCCAAAGTGTGCCGGTTAGGGTCACGCGACCACGACGATCTTATGCACAGCGTATGGTAGTGGTGTAGCCGGGATTTGGTTACGCCCCGGACTCAGTGATGAAATGATCTAGATTATCTAGTCTGGATCATAAAAATGCTACCTAGGCTGAACTAAATTTACTTATGCTATACACTAGATATTTTCCACACCTCGAGTGGAAGCCTACTCTGTCCAAGGTGTAGCTCTGCCCCTGACATATGGTAATACTCTGTGGATATAAGAGCAAGTACAATAGTATAGCCAACTAGTGGCTATAACACTTGTCCATTTCATCTATAGCCTTCAAAAAAATAGTTCATACAATAAGGTATCTATTACAATAACTATTTGGTCCCACGTGTAAGAGAGTGAAATGCATATTTTTACGTGCTATAGCTAGCTGTAATTTAGTAGCCAGCTTCCTTCTCTCTCTTCCTTTCTCTCTCTGCCATGTAAGATTTTGTTGATATTATATTTGCTATAGCCTGCTGACTAAGCCTTATTGTACCTGCTCTAAGATGTGTATAAGCTCTAGGTGAGATTAGTGTGTGGTGACTCTAATGGCTCCAGTGACTTTTTTTCTCCTGGATCCTCCACTACTGCTCAGCTCAAATGTACTTTCGTGGGGAATGGATCATTGCTACGGTGGTCTGACTGGACTGTATTAGTGGTAGGCATTATGCCATCGTGGGTGCTGATTAGTGCTAGTGGCGATTTTTTTGGGCACCTTTTTATGGGCACGCGCGCGCAGACAACTTGCATGCCCCGGTCAATAATTAGGGTCATCGGCATAATTCAAAACGATTTATAATGATCAGATTCAGTTCAGTGGGTCATCCCGCTCAAATGCTTTTTTAAAAAATCTGGTTTAAGATAATACTAGGAAGGAATGGGATTTCAGACTTTTTTGCAGTTGGTGTGTGCAAGGATATTACGACAGGAACACGCCTTTCATTAAGGGGTACTCGGTATGGTAAATCCGGGATGGGTGAGATTGAAATGAATAGCTTTTTTATATAAAAAATGCAAGTATAATTTCCCATGCATAAAAGAATCTTGATTTCAACTACTAGAATTTATAGTTGAGCGACTCTCAAACCATCCTGGCTAATTATTAAATCCGGATCGAGCGGCCCATTAGGCGATCCATTTGGTGCCTTTCCCACATAATGATATATAGAGGATGTGACTCCCTGGTTTCATGGATGCGATATCGAGTAAATCTCAAAGACTGGCGTGTAGGGTAGTTGATGGATTACATTAGTTATATATCAACCTACATAAGACAAAACTCATATACACAAATTCAAATATATCAAGACCAATATTTTAAAAAATATGAAAAAAAAGAAACTGACTATACATTATACATGCAAGGCCAAATTGAGTTGGGAGTTTAACAGCTGTTTTATAAATTTATACTCAGGTAGGTACTGGCTACGAGTGGTTTTATGAATACTACACCGATGTGTTGCTAGCAAATAGCGTTTCTTTTCTAGCCAAGGCCCTATATAAAGCTATGCATGGACTTTAAAAACTAAAGGAACTTTAGTGCTGATTAAAGTTGTGTTGGATGATCTTTTGGACTTTCTGGTCAAAGTGCGCATCAGAGCAGAGCCGGGCTGTTTGCTTGGGAGCAAAAACTGGTTGGACCAAACTATTGGGTGCAGCTCCTCAACCAAAAGTGCACCATGCCACTATCTCCATATTTTTACTAGAAAATTATTCAAATTGCTCATGGTTTTACTCAAAGAAACATCAACACAATGATGCTTATGTTGGCTAGCAAGCATGAGGATCTCTATTTGTAGCACCACTAAGGAGACGGAGAGCATCTTCTGCATGATGAAAGACATGATCTGATCTTCTGCATTATGAAAGACATATGATTTGATTAACACAATGATGGGTTTTTTTTTTGGATATTTTGTGGTGCCATATATGGGAAGTCCTTTTCCCTCTTAGCAGTGGAGCCTTCATCATAAAGCAAGACGTACGAGCTTTATCGTTTGGCAAAGTAATACTATATCATTTTCAACCCTAGAATTATTCAGGTACCGAAGGAGTAACCCAAAAATTACGAATCTCTCGACGATAATAAAAAGATAACTATTCATTTTAGAGCGTGGATAATTTGCTAGCATGCTTGGATGACTAGTGGAGGTGGTTGTACCACTAGTTCAGCATAGCTCAAATCACAGGTTTGATTTTGCGTGTCTCATTTAAGAGGATTTTTTCAGTGGAAGACGACGTGCCTGTCACAAGCAAGACGCCGATAGTAACTTCGTCATTTCTTCGTCAAGCTCCACTCATCCAATCTTCCGTAGACGTCGTGTGTAAGTGCGTGCGTGTGGTGGTGTGTGTGTTGTATTAGATGTGTTCATGAAAAAAAGACTCGCACTGCACATAGGACACGAGTTCAAATACCAAAATCCACACAGATAACCAATACAACATCCGATCGGTGAGAATCCTTCAACCAGAATGCCAAGGTAGCACACCATTGAGATATGCAGCAGTAGGGATGCACGCTGACCACTAGCACATGTGCCCACTCTATTTATTGGTCTATGCCGGCATCACCGAAGAGTTTGTTCGTCCTATTATTGTAACCTAGGTCACCGGGGTATACCTTGACTAGAACAATGCAATGTATGGACGGACAGAACTAGAGTCGTTCCTTCCAGTTGGAGATCTGACTGGAAACCCCAAGGGACACGTTGGATCGGAGGAATTGATACGGACGTAGTAATAAAGACATTTGACTATGGATCCTTGCCGTTCACATTTTCATTGGACTTTTCTGCTTTGAATTTGATGCCGCTACTAGGACCATCAGATCGGCATGGATTGCGCAAACGTCTAGAATTTTGATCAAATGCTTGCGGGAAATTTACACAGCAGTAACATCTTGAATTTTGGCTTGCATTTCCTGAGGATCTAGTTCGATTGCCTCTGAAGCCTTTCCACTACGATCTGCTGCTGCTGCTGGTGCAAATGACTGAATCAGGTATACTGGAATAGTGTCAAATAGCGGTCTGACACTATGGCAGATTGGAACAGTTTATACATATAGCACTTAGCATAGTTTAGCATAATTTTTTAAATTTAGTCTCGGACGTTCGTTTTTTTTGCAAAAATAAACCTATTCTTGGGCTCGTTAAACACGGCATACGATACATGTCATCTGCCACTATAAAATCAAAGAGGCCAACTAGAAGGGATGAATAGGCGATTTTAAAAATATCTCCTAATTAATTATTTGGCTACAACCAAGTTTATAATACGAAAGCGTAAATCAATTTGGTTTAGCATAAACAAGGCCTAAATCAACTAGATTCACTTAAGTACACTAACAATCTAAGTCTATGCCAAAAGTTTGTAATCCTATAATGACAAGCAATCAATTTAATTATATGAATGTAAATTGAGAACACGAGAACAAACCACAATAGACACAGTTCATTTTTACCGTGGTGTTCGAAGATTTGCCGGTCTCCCCTAGTCCATGTTGAATTGGATCAGTTTCATGAATTAAGCTAAACAACTCAATCCACCAGTCGTAGCTCTTTCTCGCTCCAGGTAGGTGAGCTCCAGCCTTCACAACTTGTCGGGTCTTCTCACAACCTTTTTTGAGAAGATCACCACGCACGACATATCTAACGTTGTCTAGGAGTTGGCAAACTATAAGAGTAACAAGTCAATCCCCCTTACTTGACTCTCACCAAGTGCAACAAATGCACAAGCTCAAGTGAATACAAAATCTACCTCTAGATGTAACATATGCAATCTAGAACCTTTCTCCTTACTCACAAGGTGCAACATATGCACAATAGAAAGGAGAATCTCACACTAACTCAAATGAATGAAATAGAGTGCCAAAAGTTATCTCCCAACTGGCCAAAGAGGTATTTATAGCCCACACCATAAAAACTAGCCGTTGAAGCAAAACCCCTGAAGATTAGGAATTCTGGTAGTACCATTGTTATAAGGTTGGTACTACCTCTCCCCTCACAACGGTTAAAAAACTAGCCGTTATTCGGTAAAATCGAAAGTACCGCCGCACAAGGTTCGGTACTACCGCTGAGTACCGCTCAGCAGTAGTACCGCCCCACACATTGCAAAACTACCATTTTCTAGGGGAGGAGAAATCCTTCCAACAGGTGTCTCTCTAGAAAAACGTACATCGGATAAATCGGTACTTTCATCAACCAGTCCGACCGCGCAACACATGCCAGTCTGACTGTTGGTTGATCGTACCGCGAAACACATGCTGGTACCACTGATGTTCAGTCGTACTGCAAAGCACATGCCGATACTACGGACTTCCGATCATACTGCACAATATATGCCGGTACTACCATTTTTCTAGAAGAGTGCATACACTTCAATTAATTTGCAAAACACATTCACAAATGATAGTACTATGCACACAAGGATCAAACCATGATTCCCAACAGTTGCAAAACACATTTGTTCACTTTTGAAATCATGACACAAGGTACAAGTACATGGACTCTTCACATTTACAAAACACATTCGCAAACCTAAGTCACACGCTACAACGATTGTGTATGAGTTTCGACCATTCATAAAATACATTTGTAAATATAAACCTCATACCATAAGGAGTAGGAAATATGAGCTTCAAACACTTGCAAAATATATTCGCAATGTATAGTCTCATGTTAAAAGGATTCAATACATGAATCTCAACTATTTGCAAAATATATTCGCAAATACAAGCATCATGCTACGAAGAGGTAGAGCAAGTAATGTTGAGCTATCAAAACACATAATGAGATTCAAGCTACTAGATATCACCCCTCTTAATAGTACAATAACTTATACTAGCAATCCGGTTTTCTAATCAAGCACCAAGACCGGTAAAAGATTAGGAACACATCCTTAGCCCTAACTAATCATACCTCTGCCTTGAGTCATTGTCTTGATATGCATCAACCCATGATGCATCATTTACTTGAACTCTATTAACATATGATGGGTCTTCTTTTGACTTGGTGGTCAACTCATGATCATCTTCTCTTGGACATGCACCAACTCATGATGCATCCTCTTCTTGATGCCCTTAACTCATAAAGCCATTTTTCATCATGTATCTTGACATGATGATCTGCAACACATGAAATCATCCCAAGTCATCCTCATTTGTGGAGGCTAACCTATTTATCTAACTCATGGAATATATTAGTCTACAAATCAATTGCCATTAATTACAAAAAACTTCACCATTAACTCATAATGGAGTGACTAGATTTTACAATATTCTCTTTTTGGTAATTCATGACAATCTCCACAAATCATGAGATAAAAGATAGATTTGCAAGTATACAATATGTACACAACAATTGTATACTTTAGAATAAGTTTTCAAAGCAATTAACTCATTTAAATGAAAGTATTTATCTTTGAGATTAATTGCTAACAAATCTTACACATCCGGTTGTCATTAATCATCCAACCATTAACACATAATGGAGGAACTAGATGATAACACGATTACAATTGATTTAAATTGAATCAATCATGAGTATATATAAACTACACAAGCTATATATACTCAAGAGATATGTTTGAAACTAAATATCCTTAATATATAAAAAAAGAACATGGATCAATACTTGTGAAATCTCAAAATATAGAGTGAACTCCCCCTAGATTTGTGCATACAAGAATGTATAATGGAAGCATATGCACATATTTAAGTTTGACTATTTATAGAGTTCAATCTATATTTTGGATCTGAGGATGCACTAAGTTATAAAAATGTGATATCGAATGCATACCTCTGTGATTTTCACCTTTTCATCCAAATAAGACTAAGTAATATCATAATCAATAAATACATTAGTCTCATAATTGCATTTGTCATTTATCACATCCAAATAAGACTAGGCAATATCATAGTTAATAAACAAATTAGTCTCACAATTGCATTTGCCATAATCACCAAAACGAGCTGTTGATATTTTAATATCGATCTTACATATGATTTGTTTGGATTCAGGGAAACTCTAGAAGACTTGGTGTATGAACATGAAGAGTAGAGATACATGAATTTTTATATAGGTTCAGGCCTTCTCCTGGAGAATAATAAACCAAATAGTCCTGCTGGTAGTACCAATCAACACAAGCGGTAGTACCAATTCAATGAATGATCAGAAATACACCTCTCTGAAAATAAATTATTGGCATATAACTGCTGGTAGTACCGAAGGAGCAGTACTACTGTTCAAATGTCTGTAGTCATATCGGTTTCCAAAAACAATTCAGATAGGGTTCCAAATGAAGCTTCAAATGCATGCATGAACCATAATTGATCAAACTGCTACAAGGTTAATTTCAAGCTACTAGACATGACCCATCTTTATAGTACGATATCTATTCTACAAATCTGATCTTTTCAACCAAACACCGAGACCGATAAAAACTATAAAGAGATCCTTAGACTACAATATACATTTGCTTTGATCCATGTCAATCTTTGATTACCTTTGCATGTCTTTTCCAAGACATCAACAAACTCTGCAACTAAATCTTTCAATCATCTTAATAAACATGTCAGTTGCTTTAAACAATGTCATCATTAATTACTAAAATTATTTTTAGGGGTCTAGATGCTTCAAACACA
Source organism: Dendrocalamus latiflorus (assembly GCA_017311315.1). NCBI lineage: Eukaryota > Viridiplantae > Streptophyta > Magnoliopsida > Poales > Poaceae > Dendrocalamus > Dendrocalamus latiflorus. The sequence continues at coordinate 17,004,636 of CM029655.1, read as the reverse complement.
CACTCTTCAGCACATCGTTGTATACCTCAGATGTGTTGGTTGTCATGATCCCGTACCTCGCACCATCGATGTCATGAAACAGGGACCATTTCTCCACGTCGAGGGCATGCAAGTTGATCCATTGGGTGAACTCACCTGTTGTTGTGGGGATGGCCTGAGCTACAGCCGGTTTTGCTCACTGCAACTCCCTCACATGCCTAGAGGTCTCCTCATCAAGCTCTCACTATATTGCATTGAACTTGCACCTTGGTTATGTATGCATAGCTTTTTTTATCAACTCCTTGTTGCGGAAACAAGTGTGGAAGTTCGTCGTCAGATGCCTTATAAACCAAATAGTCCTCACATCATTCAACTAGAAGGGTGGTTGAGTCCCTTGTGGCATGGTGCTTAGGGCCGATAGCAACCCAGCGTTGTGGTCCATGATAAGGCAGACAATGGGTAGGTCTTAGACTACTGCTTCACATTAGTAAAAAACTACAACCAGTTATCAGTGTTCTCATTCTCCACAATTGCATAGACCACTAGGAGTAGCTAGTCATTTGTGTCGATGGCCATCGTCGTCAACACCATGCCCTTGTACCTGCCAGAGAGGAACGTGCCATCCATCATGAACACTAGATAATAATACGTGAACCCCTTGATTGCCTACCAAAATGCTTAGAACACCCGGATAAGGATGTAACAATTGGGCCCTTCATAGGGTCCATCCTCTCTATCTTGTTTATACATGTTTCGGGATTGGCTTGGTAGGGTGCACTTTTGGCACGAAGTTATAGGCCTCCTCATATGTGCCATACATTCCTTGTATGACCTTCCTTACCCACCACATCTTATTATAGCTTATTGGGAAACCAATCAAGTTCATGACATCGGCCATCAACACCTTCAGCAAAATTGTGACATCCGCGACTATGAGGTGACTGAACAGACTGGTGACTAGTGACAAGGTCACTTTCATTGCTTGTGTAGTAGCTCTGCAAGTTCATAGGTGTGATCCTTCACTACAGTTATCTGGAAGTCTGTTGCACCGTCTCTAAATCTCTATACACGAACCTTCTCAAGACAAGAACTGTCCGCACACTTCACCACATACGTATCGGGGTTTGACCTATGCAGCCAATATGTACAGCTTATGCAGATGGTATATCTTGCAATGGATTGTTGCGCGGCACCCTTGTTGGGGAAGCGTTGCCCTTTGACGAGAGTGTCTTTGTCGAAAGACCATTCTAACCCATCTTCGGACGACAGAACTAGTGAGGCCAATGCAATAGCATCCAATCTTGAGGAGACATATTCAACATCTATGCACACAATGTCACCGGATACATAGCCCCCACCAGCGCCTACACCAGCCTCGTCTCCACTCCTTGCTGTGTCGGCATCCTCCTTGTCATCGAAATGGCTTTCATCCAACAGGCCATCCAAACATTCATGACAGTCAATACATGCTACCCAATATCTCCCTGCACCTTCTGCTAGCTCAAAGTTATGAGCCACCTTGACAGTCATCCATCATCCCGACCGACACCATCTTCCGCTGCACCACCACCATGGCTAGCACCAGCAGTTCCACTTTGCAACCACCATCCCCACCAATACTACACTCTACACCACCACCGCCAACCAAATATGGCACTTCCACACCATCACTCCTGTCGGCCTCGCCTCTGCTCGACATGTCTACCCAGTAATGGACCTAGGAATAAAATACAACTAGGGTAGAGTTAGAAGCATGAAATAAACAGTATTACCCAAAAACAAAATAATTCATGATCAAACAGCATTGCAATTACACTAACAAAAGTATATGATACAAAATAAAAGCAATAACTATAATTCACATATAAACATATGTAGATAACGGTAGTACATTAAAAATACATCACTAATGAAGCTTAATCCATAGTTGTAGATGAGTCGTAGAAGTAACCTATCAATTGTAAAAGATAGATAGATCAGTAGTATCACAATTTGATAATAGAATATAAAATAGCTCTTCAAATCTATTTCTACCAAATCAGACAGTCAAACAATGATAATATCATAAATCCATTTGATTTTTGCAACTTACAAGTAAGAGTAAAGAGCATATAAACATTTGTGAGCTTTTTTCCATTCTATGTCAGTTACTCGGTACTTACTATTGGATTGTGAGCTTTTTTCCATTCTATTTATTTTGAATTTGGGCAGGCCTCAGATCACTGTTTATGCAAAGGTAAAAATAAGTACCCTCAGATCAAGAACCGATTTTCAGCAAGATCCAACTCATTTACTAGTTTAGATATTCTAGGTAAATTTTGACAGGCTATCAAAACAATGTAGTATCCTACCTATCTTTATTATCTTGTTATATAAACACTGAAAAGTAATCATTAATGTAAACCAAAGAATTGCTCATCTCTCTCTATCTGAATTGTGTGGTAGATATGCTAATTTGAGATTACAGTCTATCTACTTTGAACCCACACATTAGTTCAGAAACAAGCGATTGCAAGGTAGATATGCTGATATGAGAAACAAACTCCTGGCATAATCTACATAAACCTCTATTTATTTTTAATATATTTATTCTTCATACGTAGGGACCTCCCCTACGGTTTCATAGTCAAAAAAACTCCTGGCATAGTCTATTTTAACCCACCCATTGATAACTCAGAATCAAAAGATTGCCAGGTAGAAATGCTGACTTGAGAAACTGATTTATTTGGATAGTAAACTCTTGTTGTATATTCTAGTGGCAATAATACATCCACAGGCGAATATCAAATAATCTAGTATACCAAAGCACAGTTTTTAAAACTCAGTTCAGACTTCAGAAACTACAACCAATCCAATATGCAGTTTTCACCAGTAAAGCACACTTCTAGTGTTTTTCAGTCAAGTTTGTAAATAGAAAATCATGAGTGGTTATACCATGAAATTTCATGTTAGCAATGATGTACCATAAAGAAGATAGGAATAGCAGGAATGTGTAACCTTATATACATCCTACTCAAAAAAAGGTAAAATCTTAGTATCTGTACAGCTGGTATCAGCTACAGAATTGTGTCATAGCACACAAGTGTTTCTGAGTAAACCAAAGAAATGTTCCTCTCCCCCTTGTTTAATTTGTCCTTTTTCTCACAATTAATTTTTCTTACAATAACATATGATCATCGGCCAATTAACAGGAACTGTAATCCCAGAGCCCCTTGCTTGTCAGCCATTACCAGCCTGAGAACAATCAGTCCAACATGTCGCTCAAACTCATCCTGTGCACACTGATCGCCACAAACAGGCTAAGAGCCCCCCGAGAACAATCAGTCCAACATGTCGTCGGGAAGCAGGAGAAGCCGACCGGGAGGGGTCGGAGTGTTCTTTAGCTTCCAAAAACACTCCCGAATCTCCAATCTTTGTGGATGTCACTGCCTCGAAGACAAGCTTTTTCTTGCCAATCTCCCTGTAAAATGTACACAGCACGCACCTCCTGAGCTCAGAGAGATCTATCTCCTTCAACCCTAGAACCTGGATTACAATCCTTTCATAACTTTGAAGGTCCGCCTCGTAAGGCCTGTCCCGTACGACTCCCTCCCCGTAGAACACTAACAAATGTTCCATATCCGACGACAGGTACCTACCATAATGCAGACAAAATGCACTTATTTCAGACGATACTAAATACAACTAAACATAATAAAAAATAACTATCCACATGTACATAGCTAAGCTACCAATTATGTCTACGATCATGTGCTAATAATATATGTAAACAGATATTTTGTACATTATTTGCAATGGCACTAGAGCAATACACATATATGTGCTTACGTACGCACATATTTCCTAATTTGCAAAGGCAGCAACAATAGTATAAATAATTGTGCATATCCGATATCACATACCTACTACCAATGCAGAAATGCACTTATTTCAAAGGATACTAAATACAACTAAACATAATACAAAATAATCATGCACATATACATACTTGAGTTGACAATTATGCCTACGGCCACGTGCTAATAATACAGGTACACAGATATTTTCTACGTCATTTGCAATGGCACCAGAGTAATACATATATATGTGCATACCTAATTTGCAAAGCCAGCGATAACTATACAAATAACAATGCATATTTCTTTGGCTATTTAGAAAGAATCATTATTATCGCTACTAATATAGCATTATCATGGCTAATGATAAAATATCATCCGTACAAACTAAATACATATGTCGGCTAAATATTGTTACCAAGTACATTCTATACAACCAAACCACTATTGCGCTAATGAAACGTTAATAACAAAGTCTAAAATATATTATTGCACCGGCATTCCGGCAGGCAAAAAAAAAAGGTACTGTTTGATCAGTCAGGCAAGCAAAGCAAGACACAGATGGTTCGGTGCTATCTAGTAGTATCATCATCCAGCTACTTTGGAGGTTCGAAATTATTAGCACCACCACATGCCGCCCCAACTTATGCGGACCGAAGAAAATATATATCGAATATAATCTTGGGTATCATGTTCTTTGTAAAGCGTTCCGGTTATATGCCTTCCACACCAGAGAATCATAACGTGAATTTTGTTGTTGTTGTTGACATCGTCTTCTTCTTGTTAACCGGTGGCTATATATGGAACACTGAAAAGCATGGCGATTTGGATGTTGGACGTTGTACCTTGCTTTTATAGCATCAGCTTAATCTGGCATGACAACGGTAAGAATTAGACACACTAGTCCGTCCATTCTTTTTTAAATAATGTTACTGGTTTGTTGCAGTCTCACTTTAACTATTACCTTTTTATTTTTATATTAGCGTCGTAATATTGGAAAGTATATTTTATATAAACCTTAGTGATATGATATAGGTTTCATACGATCAATGTACATAGTTTTAAACAATTTGATTGTCAGATTTTAGAAAGTATAGCCTATATTTTTTTTAAAATATTTATGATTTATGCCTCAAGTATAATCACATTAATCATATTTTTTTGGATAATTTATTGCACTCGTCATTTATCAATTTATCTAGGTCTCTTACCCTCTGAGCTTGATACTCAAGTAGTAATGTTTAGACCATATGAGGATATGTGAACGCACACAACAACAAAAATATGTAGTTTATGGTAAAAACACGCAAACTAGATAAAAAGTCAACTTGCCAACTCACACACACAACCAAACAGATGTATTCACATCAGACATCACAGGTGAAAGATACAGTGACGGTAACATTGTAGTGCTAGGAAGAAAAACAGACCTCAGACGGCTCTTTTCCCACTGTAGAAGATTAGGGCACGTTCTGAACGGTGATAATTCTGGTTTTAAAAAAGTCAAAAGTTCTTTGAAACTTTTTAGCTTTAACACGGTTTTTTCTCTATTTTCTTTCTTTCATTCATTTATTTTCGTTCACATTATTCATGAGATATAATGATATTTTTATTGTTTATTTTTTTAATTAAATATCTTATAAAAGCTAATATTTGCTACAGTATTATTTAAGTCAAAACAAATACGATACTTTAAAACAGGGTCTAAGAAGATAAAGTCATTGTTACAAGTTTTACCGGTTTGTCAGGATAACTTTCACGTGCCTTGTCAATAATCACAATTCACCTGAACCTTTACATCGTACTAAAAAAAATTTACAGGATCACACGGAGCACTCTAAAAGTCTAAACGGCGACAGGAGATGGACGCGAATGGAGGCAAAAGCCGTGCGATCGGCACCAGCCAGGCTGGGGTGTGGATTTTCTGTTTGATGCGGAGACTACGACGTCGATCCATATCGCGACGCCTTTGACCATTGACCGGAGAACAAAACATGACAGCCCAGCCAGAATATAATTCCAGAAAAAGAGAAGGGCTTGCATTTTTGCGCTGGAGCCAGAGTGGAAAAAGAAGGAAAGGAAGAAAAGGAGAGAGATTGGGGATCGTATTTATTTTCGTTGATGATTTTTTATTTTTGATTAAAAATAAATAGTAGCGACTTTCAAAAGGAGAGACGAGCAATAAAAAAAAGTAAAGGAGATATACATGCATATGTTAAAAACGAAAAAGGTAAGGCCCATGCCCGTGACCATTATATTATACTTAGAGTGAGACAGTAGTAAAAGAAGTGTAGAAGTCATTTTAAAAAATCAGATGTTTATAGGTTTGTTCTCTGTGGCTTTTAAAAGCGGCTTTTGGTTTTTGCTATAATACCTAACTTTAAAATATAGTGTTTTCTTAAGATGAAATCTACAAGTTAATTGTAGTATACATTAAAAGCTCAACATTTGTACTAACCAAAATTACAGGCGAGTATTTTTCTCCGTAATCTCTATTGTGAATAACCCAAAATTTAAAATTTTCAATCAAAAATCATAAGTCACAGTTATAAATAAAAAAATAGACCCTATATATTAGTTTTTAATTTTTCTTAAAGGCAGCTAGAAGAAAAAAAACAATAGAAAAGGTTGAAAGCAAGCACCAAAGCAGCAGGAAAGCGACGCCCCACCCCGCCGCATACGTCGCCTCATTTCTTCCTTTGACTCTTACTTTTCCTTCGAATACCCTCCTTTTCTTGTATTACACACCCTCTTTGTAGTGCAAATACGCACCCCACAAAAGCAAATATTGCATGTGATCATGACAGAGCTTCGACGGAAATCTCATCTAGTTTTGGGAGGTTGTTGTAAACAAAGACCAGGGGACGCTGATAAATCATAATACGTTAGGGAGGTTGTTGGGCCGTTCTTTTTCAGCTTTTGGCTTTTTTACAGTAACTAGCTTTTAAACAGACTATTTTTTTAAAATAAGGTCTACTAGTTAATTGTAGTATATACTGTACTGACTTCATTTATATCGACAAAAACTGCACGTGAGTTTCAGTTACTCTATAATCTCTCACACGAACAGGCTAAAAGTCACAAGTCACAGCTAAAAGCCATAAGCCTCAGCTAAAAAGAATGGACCCGTTGTACACACAATTATAGATTTGTGCAATAATGCAAATTCAAGAGGCCAATGTATCGGATGCGTTAATAGATGTTGGTAAGAAAATCCTTTTGTTTATATGGTTAATCCATCCATAGAGTAACATGAACTATTAACACAGTTTTAATTAACAACAACCTGATGCTGAGGGAGCTAAAGTTGAATTCTCACATACATATTCCCTAGGGAAAATTTGTTCAGTAGCACTGAAAGATCACCTCTTTCGGAAAATACCACTAAAAAAACGGGGTACCGGAAATTACCACTGAAAAGTTCATTTTTCTTCGGGATTTAGCATTTTGGACAAAATTACCCCTCTCCCTCCCCTCCCTCACCTTCTCTCCTCCTGCGCCCCGCCCCGTCCGCCTCCCTCCCTCTTTGCCGCCGGCCTCCCCGCCTCCTCCCCGCTCCTCCTCGCCCCCGCCTCCTCCCCGCTCCTCTCCCTCTTCTCCCTGCTCCTCCTCGCCCCCGCCTCCCCGCTCCTCTCCCTCTTCTCCCCGCTCCTCCTCGCCCTTACCCCTCGCTCATGGGGGAGGCGGCACGGCCCGGGACGGCGCTGGTTGGCGGGGACAGCTGTTTGAGCGGCCGGCGTTGAGGTTGGAAGGGGGCGGCGGCGCCGGCGGGGGAGGGGAGAAATTGGAGACGAGCAGGAGTATGAGCAGGTCAAGGGGAGCGCACCGAGGCGGTTGGAGAAGGCGGGGGAGACCCAGAGAGAGCCGGCGGCGAGAGCTCAGGGTGGCGCGGCCATGCGCACGGCGCCGGCGACGCACAGGCAGCGGGAGCTTCGGCCGGCGGTCGGGATGGTGTCGTCGTGTCACGGTGAGGCTCTTCTTCGTCGTTGCAGCTCCTCCGACCACCGTCCTCCGCCCGTGGCCGCCCGGATCTCCAATCCTCCGCTCGGATCTCCACCGTCCGCCCGGGGTCGGCGCCGGATCCGCCTCGCCTCGTCCGTCCGAGGTCGCCGGATCCGCCTCACCCGCCTCGTCTCGTCCGCCCGGGGTCGCATCGTCCTCGGGGAGGAGGGACGGGGCCCGCGGAGGGCGAGGAGGAGGGAGAGGAAGGGGAGCGGGGAGAAGAGGGAGAGGAGCGGGGAGGCGGGGGCGAGGAGGAGCGGGGAGAAGAGGGAGAGGAACGGGGAGGAGGCGGGGGCGAGGAGGAGCGGGGAGGAGGCGGGGAGGCCGGCGGCAAAGAGGGAGGGAGGCGGACGGGGCGGGGCGCAGGAGGAGAGAAGGTGAGGGAGGGGAGGGAGAGGGGTAATTTTGTCCAAAATGCTAAATCCCAAAGAAAAATGAATTTTTCGGTGGTAATTTTCGGTACCCCGTTATTTTAGTGGTATTTTCTGAAAGAGGTGATCTTTCAGTGCTACTGAACAAATTTTCCCTATTCCTTAAGGAGACTAGCTAGCTAAATGATAGAGACCTCGCTGATGGATCGACAAGTACTCCACGGTCAGCGACTGTCAGCGGCTATCAGCTAACGTTATGGGCCGTTAGTGGTGGTTCATTGCCTATAGTGTTGTAATCCGAAATCCAAGTTTTGTGATAACAGTGTTGTTTGCTTTAAGTGTTGTTTATTGTTCACAGCAGTTTTAATTACCAACGGTGAGCATAGTTTTTGAGTGGCCCAAAGAATAGAGAAAATAATTTGTAACTATAAGTTTTAGGAGGATATCATAAGGGTGATTACGTTCAAAGTGTGGAAGGACATTGAACATCGCTTGAGAGGTTTTCTAAAGCAAAGGGAGCCATTGAATTACGTAGTCTCGTAACATTGACATGGTTACAATGGGAAAACATTCAGGACAGTCAGGGGCGTAGCCAACTAGTGGTTGGGCCTCAGGGCCAGTCCACTGGAAATCTTTGTAATTGATTTTCCTTTATATTTAACTACATTATTATAGTAGGTAATTTTGATCTGTGCCCAAATTATTACCCTGGCGGTCTAAGGACCAACTCCGCCAATGGGGATAGCAATTGCTCAATTTTCCAAGGTAGGATCCAAGAACTCACCCATATATCAGGCTTGTCAGTGACTGATCACGAAGGGTTTGGTAAAATATTTTCAACAATCAACTCTAACCAGCGTGCATACACTGACGGCGGATTTATCTTTGCGGGATGCGAAAGGTTATAAAACCTTTGGCAGACAGCATGCTTTTAGGGATGTAAGTGAAAATGTGTCTTGAAAATTTTGCAACGGTAGGGGGCGTTTCACACGAGCACGGTAGACCGGGGCGCCCGGCGCAAAGACCACTCCACCACTTCTCTTCCATATTACCACCACCACCCCACCTCCTCCTCCACCCTCTCCCTCCCTTTCTGCTGCATTCCCTTCTCCTCCTCAAGCATCGCCAAGAACGGAGCAGCTGAGCTCGCCATGGTCAGGAAGGAGACGGCCACGAACATGAGGCTCCCGCCGCAGCACCAGCGGCTGGAGGTCAAGATCCCCAGCTTCTTCCGCTGCCCCATCTCGCTGGACGTCATGCGGTCGCCGGTGAGCCTCTGCACCGGCGTCACGTACGACCGCGCCTCCATACAGCGGTGGCTCGACTCCGGCAACACCACCTGCCCGGCCACCATGCTCCCGCTCCCGTCGACGGACCTCGTCCCCAACCTCACCCTCCGCAGCCTCATCGCCCATTGGTCCACCTCCGCCGCCTCCTGCTCGCCCGCCGCCGGCTCCGCGACTTCTGCCGCGGGCCCTTCCCCCGCAGGGCTCGTCCGACAGGTTGCGTCCTCTGACGCTGACCCCTCCACCGCGCTGCGCGAGCTGGCGGCCTATCTCTCGGACGATGATGTCGACGAGTTCGAAAAGAACGCGCTCGTGGGCGCCGGCCGCACCGCAGAGACCGTCGCGTCGGTTCTTAGAAGGAAGGCTGAGGAAATCAGCGTCGAGGGTGTGGAGGCCGCCGTAAGAGTGCTCGCCACGATCGTGGCGTCGGATGGTATCGAGGACGCGAACAAGAAGGGGGTAGCCGCCGGCCTCGCCGTGGACGCGGCGGCCTCGGCCGCGTCACTGGCGCGCGTGCTGCGTGGCGGGAGCGGCCTGGAGGCGAGGATCGACGCGGCGAAGCTGGCGGAGCTCTTGCTCGCCAATGCCGCCGGCGAGGCGAAGACGGCGGTGGCCGAGTCGTCCGAGCTGGTGGCCGAGCTGATACGGCTCGTCGGCCCCGTCGACGAGAAGGGAAGCCTGGACAAGAAGGCCGTGGACACCGGCCTCTCCTGCTTGGCTGCCATCTCCGGGTGGCGGCGCGCGGCGCGCGCTGACATGGTGCGCCTCGGCGCTGTCCCAGCCGCGGTGCGCGCGCTCCACGCCACGACGGAGCCCGTTGCGTCGGCCAAAGCCCTCCGGATCCTCGAGTCCGCCGTCGGCTGCGCCGAGGGCCGCGCCGCTCTATGCGAGGACGCGGAGGAGGCTGTTCCGGCTGTGGTGGGCAAGATGATGAAGGCCGGCCGCGAAGGCGCCGAGGCCGCGGTGGCCGTGCTCTGGGCGGTGTGCCACAAGTACAGGGACCGCAGGGCCGCGGACGCGGCGGCGGCGTCCGAGGGCGGGCTGACGAGGCTGCTGCTACTGCTGCAGAGCGGGTGCTCGCCGGCGGCGAGGCAGATGGCCCTGGAGCTGCTCAAGATATACAAGGTGAACGCCAAGAGCTGCCTCGCCGGCTACGACTCCAAGACCACACACATCATGCCGTTTTGATTCTGAACAAGCAACAAATGAGCATGGCTTGCAAGCTTGGACTGGTGATTAAACGGAGTCGAATGCCATGGAACAGGAGATCAAGTTCTTGTTCCTTTTTCCCCGTGTTTTCTTTTGTTTTATTTTAAATGTAAGTTGATAGAGATACAGAAGAATTGATTCGTGGAGAGGATCAAAATAATTTGTACATGGGTAGAGAGTTTTGACAGGAAAAGAACAGCATGGGGGAAATTAACCAAGGAATCGTTGATTTGCAGGCCAAAACATTGCAGCTGAATGCTCAGAAGAGATGATGAATCTGGAATGATAATCTTCCAACTCCATCTCCCGACTATCCATGGAATAAGCATACATATCATGATGCTCTAACCAAATTTTCTCGGATTTGCCCAACAACACATGAAACGATTCCAATTTTTTTGTTAGGAATTCTTGGTATACATTTCCCAGCGATGAACTTGACAATCTATTACCTAGTACTACTAGAACTTTATGAACAAAAGGTGCATTCCCTCGTGGCTTACCAGGGAACAGGTTATATCATGCTTACAAATAATTTGATTCAGTGTGTCGTAGCCTGGAATAGATTACACATCCGTGGTTTAAAGGCAACGTGCATGTTCATTAGAGGATAAGCCTAATGAAACATCTCCACGTTGGCGTTAAGACTAGAACCCCTGTTCGATTTGACCCGTCGAGAATCATGTCTAGCTCAGTCCACATGCTAGAGAGGAGACGTCTCATAGGGAACCATGGCATCATGCCTGAACGGACCGAACTCTGGTCTCTGGACTCTGGAGAAACAATTCGTGTGACATGTTTAGCAAATAAACAACTTAACGCTCAAAATTTTGTAGATAAAAAAAACCAAGGCTGATTTCTTAAATAAAAAACAATTGCCTTTCGAGTTATTGTGAGTTTCGTGCTCCAAACACATCAACAAAAAATATTAGGTCTATAGGAAAAGGTAGGCAATATTCTGAGTGATTCCATAAGAAACACTCAGGCCCCGTTTGGCACAGCTCAGCTTCACTAGTGAAGCTGTTTTTTTAGTTTCAGCTTCACGAGCAGCTTCACCGGTGAAGCTAAAGCTGTTTTGGAAAACTGTTTGGCAAAACAGCTTCACCAACAACTTCATGCATGGCTGAGAGAGGGCAATTGTCCAAGATGCCCCTGTCTATCTGACTTGTTCTAACATTTGGAGTTGTATGTTTGTATATGGTCATATGAATTAAAAAATAATATATTTGAATGAGTATGAATTAAAAAATTAAAATAAAAAAATAAAAAAATTAAAATCAGTGCGAACGGTAGAGAAGTGCGAACGGGAGGAGAGGAAACAGGCGTGGGGACCCAATGGCAAAGTGTTGTAATTTCTGTCAACTATAAGGGCAGTGGGTTCCTAGAACTGCGAGCCTGAGGGAGAGAGCTGTGAAAAGCTACTATTTTCAGTTTCACCCCACCCCATTCCCTTGTGAGAGCATGATTTAAGGAGCTTCATCCATGAAGCTGTTTGCAAAAAGGGTGTTTGGCAAAAAAACAGCTCACAACAGCTCATGAAGCTGTTGGTGAAGCTGTACCAAACAGGGCCTCACTTTCTTTCATCGGTTCTAGGAAAAGATCAAAGATCTTACATGATCGGTCCGTCAGAAAAACTCAAAAGAGAAAGAAGCCTTGTTAATCTCTTCATACTTGTTCTAAGTTCGAAGTACCTTTGGTCAAAGGAAACCCCTGTTTCCTAACACGATTATCTCTTTATATAGATAAATTCTATGAAGTTATTACTTAGAAATCTATTTTGTATAAAAATCCCTCCTATCTAAGAGAAAAAGGTCCTATGATCCCGAGCCAGTCTTACCTTGGCTTGCAGACCCTAAGTTTACCTTCACAGTCAAGACTTGTACTCCGTTAGGGCATCTGTAGTGTATATAACCCAAAGGATCTTAAGGTGGGTCCTATCTAAACCTTAAGACCAACTCCATAGTGTATATAACCCAAGGGGCCTTAAGACGGTCCCACTTGGCAGATAAAGAAAAATTGTATTTTAATGCTTGTGGCCAGGTCTTTAGCTTGAGGATCAGCCTTAAGCTTTTTTTGCTTAGGGTCTGCTTAAGGTCACCCCTGTAATGTATAAAGTTGACCTTAAGGTAGCTTAAGACCTCCTCTTTTCATACACTACAGATGCCCTTAGGCCTCCAAAGTTCACCGGATCCAACCCTAGAGCTAGATTTGTGTACGATTGGGATTGTTTACCGCCAATGGGCGGAATCAGAGGGTAGCCAACAACGAGAACGGCAACACAGGGAACAACAGCGACGAAGGTGGTGAGGTATATTAGGGTTTGCATAAATCTGAAGCCTAATCCGATAGCAAAAAATGCGACTAAATTTTGCTAGACATTGCAATCTCTAATGCAAGCAAAACAACATCTATTGCATGCTTTGTTCCACGCTCGAGTGTGCTCAAACCCGTTTCGACAGCTGCAGCAAAACCCAATCCAAAGCAGGCTCTCCTTTTAACATGCCCACATAAAAACTGGTTTTGCACAAGCTTTTCACAGGAAGTGGGATCGACTACCGTGTAAAGAACTAAAGATCTCTACGAACAAAAGAAAACAAAAGGTGATCTCCAAGTGAGAAAGCAGAGCTGCAGAGCACCTAACTAAAGCCGGGGGGGCAAACAGCAGCCGGTTCTGCTAGTCCTCCCACCCGGCCGGTCGGTCGCCCACCACATGCAAAAATGCAGCAATCACACAGACAACGCGCATCATCTTTTGCCTTTCCTTTTTCTGCTAATTGATCAGACGCACGAAACCGGGCAAAGCTTCCGGTGGTGTTTAATTAGTCCTAACCGAAGCCATCGGGGGTCAATCTCGTGTTAATTGTTTAGGAGATACGGGCAGTGGTAATAGTTGACTCACGAGGACGCGTGATCCTTTTGAGCCGCCAAGGAAGGTGCGAGAAGTGGTGCCATGGTGGTGTTAAGGGCATTCCCAATCAAGACATTGCAAAGCAATGTTTATGTCTATCCATATCATAAGAAAATAGTTGTAGATGTGACATCTTCAGTTTGTAGTGTCTATCTCGGGGTTCAAGCAAAAAATTCACCTAACTCTCCCCATATCTCTCCCATACCTCACATCACTCAATATTTTGTTGTTGGATTTTGTGCCCAAGCAATATCTTGCATAAAACACTATTTCTATCTCTCTCTTCTTTAATTCTCCCTCCGCCTCATCATAAATCCTAGTTGGCATGTTAATTAATACTATAGACATTGCTGACTGGGACCCATTGAGAGTACCCTAAATGCTCTTTTATTGCCCTAATCCCTATGCAAAGTTGGCTGCTAAGGCCACCTTTAGTGTGTTGAATTGATGTCGATTCAAAGTCATAATACATAAGTATTCTAGGAACTAAGCTTGTTTTTCTCTAATGTATTGAACCGGTTCCTACTAATAACTGGGACCTACATTACATTAAAAACCATAAAATAATAATATCCTCTCTCAACCACACTCTCTTCTATGTAGTTGTTTAATGCTCATATGAATTGTTTAATACTTTGAAGCAACTCCTAAGTAGAATCTGGTTCTATGCATTTTTTGTTGGAATCGACTCTTCCAATGTATTGAATCGATTCAATGCCTTCTCTCTCCTCATTTGAACCGGCTAAAACACAACATTGGAGATGGTCTAAGAAGAGTAAGTATTTTTTTTTATTACAAGGAAGATGTACACTCACCTACAGCATAACACGCACACACATAAATGTGTCCTCATAGTACGCAACTAGAATGACGAAGGTCGAGCTTAATTCACAATCTCACAATTTCTACTGAGATGCACTCGTGTGTGTATAAAGATATGCATCAGGATTTGACCCATCACACATGAAGCCATGCACCCACAACTCTACCACCCCTACTAAGAGGTTGTTTTCAAGAATAGTAAGTATTTCAACATTGTTTAAGTTCATCATTTCAAACAATGGAAGAGAGGAGTATATACTTAGTGAACACTCCCACATGGACCTCGGTAGCCGGCAGTGGCACAGCGATGAGGATGACCAGCGGTGCGAATGAGGACTAGATCTGGGTGATGGGGAAGATGAGGACTGGATCCTGCCGGCGCCAACAATGGGAAAGCTCAAACATGTCGATGGTGCAAAAAGGACTTCATCCCGCTCACGTGGATGATGCCTAATGTGGCTGAGAGTCGGATATGGCCGGTGGCGAAGACTAAGAATCTAGGATCGTATCCCAATGACATCGAAGAGGGTGAGCCCCACATCCAACCAGCGGTGAGAACGTCGAACTATTTTGGCTGACGGTGGTGCGCATGGGTGCCAGAGAAGCAGGTGAACACCACATCGTTTGTGTCCTCCATGCTCGTCGAGAGGCGTCGTTGTCACCATGGGCTTCTCCTTGATTATCGATCGCTGGTCATCAACCACATCAAAGGCATTGCCTTATCATCGAAGGAGAGCAAGAAGTCAAAGAGACAGAGGAGGTGATTAGAAGGGAGGAGTCGAGGAGGAGACGGCCAGCGAAGGCGGCTAGGCATGAGGAAAGTGGAGGGGGACGGCTGACAGGGTTGTGGAGCGATAGCCGAGAGGGGGAGGTGAGGGGGCAGTGGCTGAGGTGGTTAGGCACGAGGGAAGGGGATGGGCCGATGGAGAAGGGGAGTGGCAGCTGAGAGAGGAAGGGGAGGGGGTATTGGGCATGACTAAGAGAGAAGGAGGGGGCCAGTTGTGGCCATGCCGCGCCCTAGGTTATGCCCAGTCAGACACGTTACTGTTGTGCCATACTGGCTAGCCCACCACATCAAGGTACCGACCCAAGCATGACATGGCTTATCGAGCCATGCCAACATGGCCCATTTAGCCGTGGGCCGTGCCATGTCTAGGTCAAGCCAACAATACCTTGCTTCGGGCTAGCACGATTGGCCCAGCTCATTTGGACAGCTCTAGTAACACGTTTCATCGAGGATGCGGTTACGTGCTAGGCACGCGCTTGGACTCTGGTGCACATGTTCACAATGGAGAAAGAAGCCAGAATCGCATCATCATACAGAAGAAGAAGCAACAGTGGGCCAGTAGCTCACATAGTGGCTTTGTATTCCAACACGAATGATTGTTCTTCGTAGTAAGCCTAAAATTTGGTTCCTTTGATCCAATCCAGCCCAAGCCCAGAATAAAGAAGCCTAGTCTAATCTAGGCCCAAATAATGGCCTAGGCCTTGAACCAAACAGGTGCAAAGCATAGTTTAATGGCCCAAACTCAGCCACAATCCCATGGGCAAGGAGAGAGAGAGAGAGAGGAGATGAGAGGAGAGGGAGTGACGACCATGGAACGGCTCCTGCTCAACGAGCTCATGGGGAGGTTGTGCATATCTACTGCAAGTAGTGTGGGGCACATTCCTTTGTCGCGCCACCATCAAGCGCTTGCACTGGACATCGAGTCACTGCTCCTGCTTGTGCCGAAGCACCACTCATGGAGCCCGCTACACATCTCAGGGAGGTGCTCAACCTCGTGCCCCATGTTAGAACGTGACCGCGTTGCGCAGCTCGAGTGCCGGTAGAGGCAATGAACTGCGACACTGGCTGGCGTTAAAACTCAACACCAGCATTGTCATCAAATAGATCCATCAATCCAAGCTCTTCCTCGATGTTGACGTTACAACACCTCGATATTGGCCTCTTCATCACCAAATCCATTGATTTGCTATTGATCCTGAGCGCTTCTTTGCCATCG
This sequence comes from Dendrocalamus latiflorus, assembly GCA_017311315.1. Lineage (NCBI taxonomy): Eukaryota > Viridiplantae > Streptophyta > Magnoliopsida > Poales > Poaceae > Dendrocalamus > Dendrocalamus latiflorus. Next base: position 16,988,220 of record CM029655.1, on the reverse strand, counting down.
ACGTCGTGTAGCTCACCGCCGACCTCTATCATTGGATCCATCGATCCTACCGGTCTCCAGCGCTATCATGTCGCCAGATCCACCCATGTGCTCGAGGGTGTGCATTGCCAGCGAGACCAGGCCGACGCACGCATCAACGACGGGGTGGTGGGCAGTGATGTCAAGGTGGGCAAGGAGATGGTGACCAGTGACAGCGGCAGCGAGTTAGAGGTGGTCAACATCTGCGTCCATAACGTGGAACTCAGCATTTGGTACAAAATCATAAGGTCTAAGCCTAATCCAAGCCTGGCCTAGACCTGATCCAAATCGCTTCGGATCCAAATTGATCCAATCCATATGATATTTTAGGTCAGCCTAATCTAAAAGCCTGAACCATTCCAAGTACATTTTGATTGGAGGTGACCTCGCACTGTATTTGTCTCTAGCGTCATGTGCATGCAAGCCTGGCTCTCTGACCACGTAACCCTCACTTTGCTAGGTTCTTTTCTATTTGGCTTTGGCTTACACTTCCTGCTACAGTAACTATCTTTTAAACGGTGCGTCTTTTTAAGATATGGTCTACGGAAATATTGTAGTAAATATTAGATACTATACAAGTTCAGCTATACCGGCTAAAATTACATGTGACTATTTTTCTCTGCTAACTGTTACTCGTGAACAACCAAAATTTAAAAACCATAAGTCAAAAACTAAAACCACAGCTAAAAAAGAATCCACCCAAGGAAACAAGGAAACTAGAAGCCTTGCTTAGGTGGCTAGTAGAGGTGGTTGTACGCTTAGCCCACCAGAGTTCAAACCCAGGTTTGGCTCTGCGTATCTCATTTAGGAATATTTTCTTTCAGTGGGAGGCGACACACCCGTCGCAAGCGAGGTGCCGGTGGTGACTTCGTTATTTCTTCGTCAAGCCCCTCTCGTCCAGTCTTTCATAGATATCGTGTGTGTGAGTGCAAGCATGTGATAGTATATATGTGCTTAAATATCTATGTGTTGTATTATATGTGTCCACAGAAAAAGGAAACTTGACTTGGACTCCCAGTTTTTAACGCTTTCACCGGTTGACCGCGTTTGGGCATCGACTACTGTGTCTTGAGTGAGCAACTCGTGGCTGTGAAGTACAGGGCTGCATGTGCCGTGGGAGCAATGCTACTTTTATTTTGAGGTATTGTATGGAAATTTTTGTACGGATAACCTTTTTTTATTCGGAAATACAGAAATATACCCGCGGTTTCATTTTTTACAAAAATAGCCTCGAGTCGCCCAATGGGGAAGCGATTCGAGAATTTCGCCCACCCGAAAAGCGACATTTAAGGAATCTACGAACCGTTGGGCGAATCAGTGCTGTCGCCTGCACGTTGGGCAACTTAATATAAGTCGCTTTACGGTTGGGCGACTGCAATGCAGTCGCCCAACGCTAGGGCGACACAGGGGGGGTTAAGGCTGCCTACCCAGCCGGCTCCCACTACCAACCACCTTTTTCACTCATTCAGCAAACACATTCAGCGCACAGAGAAGAGGAAGAAGGAAAAGAAACAAGGGGGAGAAGAGAAGAAGGAGGGGAAGAAGAGGAGAAGGAGAGGAAGGAGGGGAAAAGGAGAACGAGAGGAAGGAGGGGAAGAAGAGGAGAAGGAGAGGAGGAGGGGAAGAAGAAGAGGAGAGGAGGAGGTGAGGGAGGAAGGAGGAGTAGAAGCTATTCCATCAATTTGGATCCAGGTATTTTTTTTATTATGTTGTATTTGCATTATTATTTATATGAAATGTTGGTATTAATAAAAATTATAGATGTAGAATAATTAGTACCATGTTAGTATGGAAATATTATTGTAGAAAAAGTTTGGTATGCAATTTGTAGTATGGTATAGGAAGTTTAGTATTGTGCGATATTATTTGATATGTCGCAAAATTGAAATATATATGCAAGCCGACATCATCAATGTCCACTACATTGAGAGTGTATTACGGAGCTGGAACCATTCGTGAAGGTCCGAATGGTGTGGATTTGAGCGATTTTCCGCAAGTCACTCTCGTACTTCCGGATGATGAGAATGCTCGAATGGGAGATGTGCAGCTTTGGCTGACCCGGAGTTTTTCGTTGAACCCCGAGGTGTACAGCGTCGTCGTGCAAGGGCTTTGGAGCCGGTCTCCCACGGACATCAGATGGGAGTTGAAGACATTGGTGCGTTCTGCCGCATGGAAGGGCTTTGTGCTAGGGTGCCGGCGTCGTGGATACGAGTGTATGCTGCTTGTGCAACCGTGCTCAGTACAAGCAGCTGAGGAAGCTCGTGCAACAGCCGTTGTTGTGGGAGGTGCTAGCAGCTCGGGCGGGCCGCATGTTGGCGGACATGATGAAGTTGCTCGTCATGAAGCCGATGCGGTACATGAAGGAGAGTTATAGCCGTCAAGCCATAGAGAGCCAACTGGGCAAGCCGATGAAGGAGAGTATAATGAGTACATTGTGCAGCAGATGGACTCTGATGACGAGAGGGCATGGGATGAAGAGGAAGCTGTAGAGGACGACGACGAGGATAGTTCCGATGAGGATGAAGTTCCTATCCCCCAGGAATGGAACCGGTTTAATGCGGAGGGTCTTTCCGCACATGATGAGCATGAATCACAATGGGAGTACCATGAGACAGAGGTTCGGTTGCATGCTATGTTTGCTGACAAGGAAGCGCTGCAGGATGCCATCAAGCTTTGGGCCCTTTCAATGCAGCGGACATTTCGCGTCGTCAAATCAAGCCAGGAGCAGTACACTGTGACGTGCGAGCAGACTGGTTGCCCTTGGCGGGTGCACGCCCGTAAACCTAAGTATGAGACTCATTGGATTGTGTCCAAGGTTGAGCCGCACTCCTGCATTCTAAACACTGTGTTGTCGAGACATCGTAACCTGACGTCCGGATTTATAGCCAATGTCATGTATGGGGAGATAGTGCAGAAGAAGGACATGGCAGCCACGCATATTGTGGTAGCTATTGAGAATAAATTCAAGTATAAGATTAGCTACGCGAAGGCGTGGCGGGCCAAGCAGAAGGCGTTGGAAAAACGTTTTGGCACTTTCGAGGCGGCGTACGACAACCTTCCTCGTATGCTTAATGTCCTGCAGGAAAGGAACCCGGACACATACATCGCCCTCCACGAGAAGCCGTCCATAAGTCCGCCAGGGTATGCGGTGTTGCAGAGAGCAATGTTTGCATTTGGTGCTAGCATCGAAGCATTCAGGCATATGCTGCCAGTGATCTCAATTGACGGGACCTTCTTGACAGGCAAATACAAGGGGCAGATCCTGACGGCCATAGGCGTTGACGGTAACAATCAAATATTGCCGCTGGCCATTGCATTTGTGGAGAGTGAGAATTACGAGAGCTCGCTGTGGTTTCTCAGACATGTGAGGGCTGGAGTTGTAGCCACTCGGCCTGGTGTGTGCATAATCCATGATCGCCACGCCGGTATTATCAAGGCAATAAGAAAACTTCAAGAAGACCCCGAGGAGCCCTTTCCTTGGCCGGACATGAGGAACCGGTGGTGCAGTCGTCACTTAGCGGCAAACTTTTTCAAGCAATTCCCTAAACAATCTTTGATGAAGCTATTCAAGAGGCTGGCTAGGCAAAACCAACAGAGGAAATTTGATGCTTTGTGGAGGTTGTTGGATGAGCACACTAGGAAGAACGTCGAAGAGAGGAGCAAGGAGCCGGTCACTCCTTGGGCGGCACAACCACAATGCTTGCCATCAATCGATGCGCCTAACCCAAGTGGTCCAAGAAGAAGGAGCTCACGAAACATCAGGTGCTTCGCGTAGTGGATCGAGGGGGAACCGTTGGAGAAGTGGTCGCTGTTGCACGACACGGAAGGCGCAAGGTACGGAATAATGACAACTAACCTTGCCGGGGTCTCCGTTCTCAGCCCCTTGTCGCCATCGTGGAAGGTGTTCTTCACAACACAATCCGGTACTTCAGGGAGAGGCACGCGAGTGCCGCACTTCATGCGGCCAATCCCGGAGCATTGTATTCGGCAAAAATTACTGCTTACATGGAGATGAAGGCACAAAAGGGTCAGTTGCACACAGTGCAGGTCGTGGGCAACAGGGAGCATCGTTTTGAGGTGATACTCCGTGATAGAGTCGGATTTGGGACGGCTCGTTCACTTGTTACCCACGAGGTATGTCTTGCAAATCATGGAAATGAACCTAGCTGCACGTGCAACAAGCTTAAGTTGTTACACAAACCATGCTCTCATGTCCTCGCTGCATGCGGGACCGTGGGTATGGATCTTTCGAACTTCATGTCCGAGTTCTTCTTTAAGGGGAGGGTACTGCAGGCTTGGTGTGGGGAGCTCCGAGGGTTCAGGGTGGTGGGAAACTTCGCCACTTTGGACATTGCATCGAGGACCTGGGTTCCGGATGTTAACATGTTGAAGGGTGGGAAGGGTCGGCGACAGAGCCGACGTATTAGGAACGACATGGATGAATCACAAGCTGGAACACCGGGTGCACATTGTGGTCGATGCGGTCAGGAGGGGCACACAGCTAGACGATGCATGTCCTGATCAGTAGTTACATGACTTTTCTGTAATGTACTTGGTTATGTACTTATTTAGTACATGTATTTGCTGTTTGTTAAAATGAGATACTTTTGTGGCTCGTGCACAAGACAATCAAGTCATGACATGCTTAACAACATTGCGCATTATTTCGATCGACCCTCGTACATAGTACGGTACAACCATACACATCGTTGCTTATATGCCAAATGAGCCTCGTGGCACCCACATGGAGAACTGCTGAAGTGGACGCCTCGGACGGGGCTGGCCATCGTGGTAGTGGCACGCACATATGCAACTTGGGTTTGCACAGCAACATGTCGGATCGTACGAGCTTCCTATGTTGACAACCTCCTCGTTTCCCCTCTCGCGTTGCATCTGTTGGCGGAGCTCATTGTTCTCCTCATTGAGAGTCTCCATTCGGTACTCCAAGTCCATTATTCGGTCCCATAAAGTAACCACATAACGGTCAATATACCGTTCATGAGGAGGGTCGATCCAGCGGGAGAAGTCGCATTTCGCCATCTGCGAAAAAGGACAGTAAACATGAAGGGTCCATAAGCAATAAAAAATGTACTATTAGTAATTTGTACCCCGGAGCGTGGGCATCGGAAGAAACGGCGCCCGCCATCGTTCGGCCCTTCCAGGACTTGCACGACCACGTACTCATTGTGTCTGCATTTCGGCCACGCTGGTTGCGCACGCCGGCTTGGTACCAAGCGGTACTGTGGACCGAACATCTCCCTCCTTTCCAAGGGAAGGTCTTCCTTCGGTGACCCATATCCGACTGGCCCCTCATCTTCCGCCATGGTATGTTCCACCACGAAATAGAAGGTACTTCTTTGTTCGATTTACAGGGTATTCTGGCTACAACTTCATGGGACCTCAACCGTGCTATTTATATCGAATGGAGGGACAAAAGAGGGCTGCTTTGCCCAGAGACATGACAAAAGCGCTCAGCTTTACTCAGTGAGATGATAACACATGCCAGCTTTACGCAGTGATATGACAAAACGGGGCAGCTTTGCTCAGTCAGATGACAACACATGCCAGCTAAACTGCCTACATAAAGACTACGATCTGAAAAGCCTTCATAAGAACATTTATTGCTACTCTGAAAAGCCTATCGCTAAAGAAACCAACAAAATAGGGGCGTAGGCTGTAGCCTTTACAGTGGGTGTTCACATCATAGGCATGTATCCTTTCCAGTGAGTTTTCATGTCACCTTTCCTTGTTGTTTCATAAATACAGGATACAGACTCTGAAAAGCCTACATAGGGACATTTATTACTAAACTGGAATCCTAAAAAAGCGAAAAGATTCATACAACCTCCTCTCCATGGACTATGCCCACTGCACCAGATAACCTGCCTACATAAAGCCCTCCTATGTCTTCCATACCACATCTCCTCCTCAAGCCTTCACAATACTACTACACAACACAATACTACAACACAACAATGTCTTCCTGGAGGTCCGACCCGTTTGGAGTGCCGGAATGGCATGAGCGCCCAAAGTGCCATTGCGGCTTTAGGACGATGTTGGGAGTCTGGACGGATCGAGTACAACGAGCCAAATACGGCCATAGGTTCTTCAAGTGTCCAGACCTGGATGACGACTTCGTGGTAACGACAACAACTAAATAATTTGTTTCTCGTTATCGTTTTTCAACTTGATCCATGACATCTACCATGCCACACATAGGCTTGCACGTTCATCGAATGGGTGGATCGGGTGCCGCCGGCATGGCCACAGAACCGGGCAGTGGTGGTGGAAAACAAAGGACAATACTTTGTCAAGATGACTCAGGCACGCGAGGTGGAACGACAGATGCGGCATGAGCAAGAGCGCCGCGTGAGGGTGGACCAAATCCGTCTGAAGGGCAAGGAGGATGACCTGCAAAGGAGGCGGGAGCAGCTAAGTCTGCGTGAAGCAGCCATCAAGCGTCAGGAGGAAGAGCTTCAAGCTTGTGAGGCAGCTCTCAAGACCAAGAGTGACCGGAACAAGGATGCAGCAGAGCCATCTTCAAGGCGCGATAACAAGGCGAAACAACCACGCTACACCCAGTAGACCAAATGTAATAGACCTAGCAAGTTTTATTCCCTAAGGCAGTACTGTCGGAGTTGCTCTTAGTCGCATATCATGCTATATGTTATGCATGTAATAACAATGTACGCGGCATGTTACTCCCAACTGTATTACGAAGTTTATTTGTATTGACATAAGCTTATTATCTAGCATGTTCGCATTCAATGATTCAGATAGCAAGTCATACCGGTTCTCTCCGTAAACTCTTTCTCAGCAACATCAAAATATCACTTACCACTCTATGTATCTATCGTTCTACGGTCAATCATTCTTCAAAAAAATATTGGAATTTTTTTTATGCATCTACAACATACAGTGCACATAAACTTTTATTACAACTATACCAGATTTTTTCTCTGTTTCAAACTACAAAATTGCCAAAACTCTACAAATTTCAGGGGGACTGAATGAAGTCGCCTACCGATTGGGCGACTGCATTACAAGTCGCCTATCTATTTTGCGACTGCATTACAAGTCGCCTATCTATTGGGCGACTGCATTACAAGTCGCCCAACCATTGGGCGACTTCGTTAAATCGCCCAGTGAGAAAGCGACTCCGTGATGTCGCTTTCCCGTGAAGCGACATAGCTTCTTGTCGCTTTTCGGGTGGGCGAAATTCTCGAGTCGCTTCCCCATTGGGCGACTCGAGGCTATTTTTGTAAAAAATAAAACCGCGGGTATATTTCTGTATTTCCGAATAAAAAAAAGTTTATCCGTACAAAAATTTCGTATTGTATGTGGGAGCATTTGCTACTGGGCCCTGTCAAATGACTTGAAATACGGGCCCAATTTCCGCCGACCTTCCGGGCTGCTAGGAGGCCGAGAGTTTTTGCCAACCAACTCCGTTCAATTTTGGGTGCCTGGGTAATGGTTGGACAATGGGCCCAAACTCTAACGGCCACATCCACGTGCGGGCGAGGCTGCACGTAGCAGAATTGGAGCCCCGGTGCAAAACAGCCCACAAACGAGTTGCTCACCACGGCCTCGTCAGTCTCCTAATTTCCTTGTCTTTTCCCGTGCCATCTCCCCGAGATGTTGGGTATAATCTTTTTCACTTATACGTGATGACTTATGTTATTTTTCATACAAAATAATCATCTGTTCGTACGTTATAATAAAATTTATTAGATATATAGAAAATCATGCTATGAAAGTGAACTACTCTAATCAGTTAAAAAGTGAAGAGTGATGAGAAGTTAAAAATGAAACGATTAAAGGAGAAGAGACGTACGACTACCAACTCATTCTTTTATAATAGTAATGATAAATAAGATAAATTTTGTCTTTTTTTCAAAGTGGTTTATCGGGATAATTTTTTTGAAATAACTTATCAATTTATTGGTATTCGATTCATTCGTACAAATATTCATATTAATATCAAAAGCTATCAACCATAATCATAAACCTTCAGCCGCGCAATTAGTGCCTCTGCAGGCTGCAGGGATGATAAGGTAGGAAAAATCACATCACTATCGCGTAAGCGCGTTGGTGCAACGGTGCTCAAGACCCCGGAGGGGGGTGGGCACAGAAAGCTCACATGTTCAAGATGAGTATGAAAACAGTGCTCCGGTTGTTTATCTCAGCAAGACGAGTAGCACCGAAAAATCATTCAGCTCCCTGTTCCAGTACAGGCACCCTACCCAATCCTCTGCTCAGCCGTTTTCGTCCCATCACTACAGCATGGATCGACATGCCAGTGTCAGTGTGTAGCTGTGTATACTATCTCAACTTGCAGATCCAATTTGGGAGTTGTTTACTTGCCCGATCTCAGTCCTCAAATCTATACACGTGGGAACCTAATCCGTCTTACCGGCTTGCGTAGATATTTCACCCGGAGAGGACACATCTGCAAAAAAAAAAAAGTGCCTCTTGCAAAGCAAAGTTATGGACTTATAATTAAATGACACCATTTGAGAGTATGGGTCGCTTGCAGGTCAGCACATACAAGCGTGTGAACACTAAGATATTACTGAGACCGCAATTTAAGTGGAGCATGTAAGAGGCTCTTCTTCTCTGGCTTGCAAGATTACACATTCACAGCACGAAAGGAATGAAGTAATCCTGGGGCTGTTTGGCCTTTGCTTCGGGTTTCCTCCAGAGAACCTCTATATAAATCCATGAGCTCCTTTCACAATCGATCACATACGTTAAAACTGAAACAAAACCAAGCACATCATCCCTCTTTTCCTCCTTTCGTGTTGCGACAGTAGGGAAAGAACTTCTCGTCCTCGATCCTATGTGGAAGCTAATACGAAACCACTGAAATCATCACTTAAGCGGGCAAAACACATATCGTACATTCCTCCCATGCGTGGTTCCTAAAAAGCATTCAACAAATCATGGCCTTCGTGCTTTGCAAAAGATGACTCTCTCCTATGATAGGAGTCCTATCAACCCGAATTTTTTCTATTTAAACCCTTTTTTTTGAAAAATATTCACATTTAGACCCCTGGTGGTTTTAATTCCGTTTTTGGACCTAGGGGGTCGGCGCCGTGACCCACGGCGCCGAGGTAACACGTCTCGGCGCCGTGGACCACGGCTCCGAGGTGCCAGGCCCGCGACAGCGTGCCGGCCTGCGTGGTGCCGACGTGGCAGGACCTCGGCGCCGTCGATCGTGGCTCCGAGGTCGGAGCCGTGAATCGTGGCGTCGAGCTCGGCGCCGTGGGCCGTGGCTCCGAGCTCGGCGCCGTGGATCTTGGCGCTGAGCATGCGGCTTCTGCACAGGGCACCGAGCACGCGGCCGTTCGTTCATTTCACTCTGTCCCGCCTCCCCGCCGCCTCCGCTCCCCTCCCCGCCCGTCCGCCTGCGTCCCCGCTGCGGCCGCCCGCGCGCCTCCCCTCCCCGCACGGCCGCCCGGCTCCCCTCCTCGACCGCCTCGGGCGCCCGTCCGACGACCTCCCCGCCGCGGCCGCCCGTGCGCCTCCCCTCCCCGCACGCGCGTCCTCCCCGCCGCGGCCGCCCGGCTCCCCTCGTCGACCGCCTCGGGCGCCCGTCCGACGACCTTCCCGCCGCGGCCGCCCGTGCGCCTTCCCTCCCCGCACGCGCATCCTCCCCGCCGCGGCGCCCGCCACCCTCCTCGACCGCCTCGGCCGGCCGTTCGACGTCCTCTCCGCTCGGCCGTCCTCCCCGCCGCGGCCGCCCACGCGCCTCCCCTCCCCGCACGCGTCCTCCCCGCCACGGCCGCCCGCCTCCCCTCCTCGACCACCTCGGCCGGCCGTCCGACGTCCTCCCTGCCCGGCCGTCCTCCCCGCCGGTGTTGACAAAGAGGCCACAGAGCGACCGCTACAAGTGCCTCAAGGTGACGTATTCTCCTCCAAAATGTTCGTTGTAGTTTCGTAATCTTGCGCGGGGCTTAGATTTTTTTTAGCTAGCTATGAATGTGTGTGTGATGCTTAGGTTGTAGCTTGGGCAATGGTGCCGTAGAATGGAAGGATTGTATGGAGTAGTGGAGTCGGCGATATGGCTCATAGAAATGTGCGTGGGCCTGATCTGCCGCGGTCGCCACGGCCTAGCATAGCAAAGAGGGCGTGTCGCGTGGTTTGCTTCCTGGTTTGTTGTATGCCGTCTGGTGCTACCGGATCGCTCAAGTGTCGTCTCCAGTGAAACATGGATGGGCTCAAGCCTCAAGGCTCATGGGTTGGACTGCCTCTGCCTACTCACATCTCTAGGCCTGATCTCTGTAGGCCCATCCACTGTCTAGAAATGTGGCGATATGGCTAGGCCGTGGTGCTTTAGAAATGTGTTGTGTTGCTGTGATGTTCTAGGCTAGGATAGGTTTTATCATTCTTGAACTTTGGGGTTGCAACATATAATGATGTGGTATTACCTTGTTCCTAGTGTATGATTTGGATGGGATTGTGGTATTACCTTGTTACAGCAAGCCTCAATTCTGTATCCGAATTCGATTCAAGGTACTTATTTGTTTGGTTTTCTGTATGAACTAGATGGACAACCTAGTCACCATATATCATGGAGGCAGTGTGACAAGTGATGATTATGAAAATGTTCGATTTGTTGAAATGCAAAGGGCACCTCTGATATTCAGTGATCGGCCGTCGTTTAGTGAGTTGGTTGCTAGGGCTCGGGAGGAGCTACATTGTCATGGAAACGAGAGCATCACAGTTGAGGGGTTACTTCACTTCGGTTCGAAAGACATAATTCTCAGGCGGTTGATCTTAATTGGTTGTGAGGATGAGTGGGACAAATATGTCAAATTGGTTATGCGGAATGAGTTAAAATGTTTGGACCTTGTTGTGCGGAAGGTGTCCACTGATCCCACCCCTCACGGTTATTCACTAGAACTAGGTGATCAGGCACCCTTTGACCCTCCGTTACCGGATCTTGCGGTGGATGTGGAAGAAGAGCCTGAGGTGCCCGATGCTCTATCTGCTCCGAACGAGGTTCAGATTTCTCAACCAGTTCGAGTTGAATGTCGGACTGATGATGTTGTGGCGGCCCCTCAGGATCATCCCAGTAAGTGTCGAGCCACACTTTAGCCTTTTCCCGTCATTGCTGTTTTTTTGTCTCAATCCCATCGTTTTCGTGCTTATGATGCAGGAGACATTCCTGATAATGTTGGTGTTCCTCCCGTTGCTCCATCTGGCAATGTTGAAGAAGTCTGCAGGGACTCCAACAGTGTGGATGTTCAAATTGTGGATGATCTGCAGCCTTACGAGATCGCAAGGGCCGTTGATTCTGACGATGACCGCCCTTTTGGAGAGCTGACCGAAAGTGATATTGAGCTGATCAGGCGTTATTGCCCTGGCCGGGATCCATCAGTTCATGAATTCAGCGATCTTAGGCATTCTCATGGGGCTTATGCAGAAGGAAGGGATGACGAGCTGCTAGATGCTCCTGAGGCCGGTTCAAGCATGACAATTGAGAAGGGCATGATGTTTGAGGATTTGTCTGCATTGAGAAGGTGGCTGCAGGAGTATTCAGTGATTCGTAAAAAGCCATTCAAGGTGAGGTATTCTTATGTGGAGCGGAGGTACACAGTTGTGTGCGAGAAGGAAATATGTGAATGGAGGGTTTGTGCTAGGAAACAGAAGGACACGGGAAAGTTCAAGATCACAAGAATCGTTGGCCCACACACTTGTGCCGAAGCAGAGCTCAAACAGAAGCATCGGCAGTTGACCTCTACCATTATTGCCAAGTCACTGTGTCATATAGTAAAGGGAGAACCCAATATGAAGGTGAAGACACTTGATGGGATTGTTAAGGAGAAATTTGGATACGAGATAAGGTATGGAAAAGCATGGAGCGCAAAGCAACGCATCTGGAAGATGATATATGGGGACTGGGAAGATGGGTACTTGCAGTTGCCAGCACTCTTCAATGCAATCAAAGCGGTTAATCCAGGCATGCATTATGAGTACGTCCCGAAACCAAACGAATGGACTCAAGATGGGATGCAGATATTCTTCCGTGCTTTCTGGTGCTTTGCTCAGTCCATCGAGGCCTTTCAGCATTGTCGTCCCGTCTTCTCCATTGACGGTACGTTTCTTCTTGGCAAGTACCAGGGCACACTTCTGATAGCCATTTCGTGTGACGCAGACAACGCGTTGGTTCCTTTGGCGTTTGCTTTGGTTGAGAGGGAGAACAAAGACAGCTGGGGATGGTTCTTGCGGCTCGTTCGGAGGCACGTGGTCGGCCCTGGTAGGGAGGTGGGTGTCATATCTGATAGACACCAGGGCATACTTGCTGCCGTACAAGAGCAGATACCGGGGTATCCACCTTTGCACCACCGTTGGTGCACTCGGCATCTTGCCGAGAATCTACTCCGTAAAGATGGTACGAAGGATAACTTTCCTCTGTTCGAGGAGGTCGCTCGAATGCTTGAGGTCAAGTTCTTCCAGGAGAAGTTGGAGCAGCTTAATACTGCAACAAACGCAGAAGGTAGACAGTAGTTGTCGGGATTGATGAGAGATGTAGACAAATGGACAAGGGCCCATGACGATGGTGGCTGGAGGTACGAGTTTCAGACAAGCAATATGGCCGAATTCTTCAATAACTTGCTTAGGGGTATACGTGGTATGCCCGTCAATGTTATAGTATCATTCACCTTTTACAAGCTTGTTGCTTGGTTCAACGAAAGACACACACATGCAATGGCGCTACAGAGTAAACAAGAGAGATGGGCGTCAAAACCGAAGCGCCACCTTGAAAAGGCAAAGGCGAGGGCTGAGGCACATGAGGTACATTGTTTTGACAACTCTACGGGCACTTACGAGGTTGTAGAAAGGGGTGGTACAACGACCGATGGAGAGCTCCGGCCGACGAGGAGGCATAAGGTTGTCCTTATTGATTTCTTATGCACATGTGGTAAACCGAGGCAGTACCACTTACGACGACGAGGACGAGGTGGAGCAGACTTACGAGGAGATAGGCCCGTCTCAGCTCGTAGACGCTCCTTCGACACAGCCTTCACAGCCTCCACCACGCAGACGCCGCCGCGATCCTAGCCGTTACACTCCAGGCACCGACGCCCTTGGTAAGGGTAAGGGTAAGGTTAGGAGACAGTGATACATATGTGTAGGCTTGTGGTTGGCCTTAAAAGTCGTTGTATATATGTTGTAATGAGCTAGGAGGCACTTGGTAAGTGGTTGGACTGAGATGTGTTTGTAATGACCTAGTTGTTGTATATATGTGTTTATGTTATATTCATTTTGCATTTTTGTGAGGTTTTTCAAGTGCTTTTGTAATTTTTGTGAGGTTTTTCAAGTGCTTGATGGTTTGATGTTCAAAGATGGTTTGCAGTATAAAAGGGTTGCTCTAATTTTTTTATTTACGACGGCATACAACCAACCAACACACCAACGAACACAACAACTAAAATACAACACAACTGTACATAAAACATTACCAAAATAGCTTGACGACAACATACATAAAATATTACCAAAATACATCAACAAATACATCAACTACCTCCTCGTTACCTAAACAGCCATACCGCCACAGCATCAATACATCAACAAATACATGACCTAAATGCCAAATGAGCCTCGTGGCACCCACATGGAGAATTGCTGAGGGGGCCGCCTCGGACGTGGCTGGCCGTCGTGGTAGTGGCATGCACATATGCAGCTCGGGTTCGCGCAGCAACATGTGGGATCATAAGAGCTTCCTATATTCACGACCTGTAGGCTCGGGTTAGCCTGTACATATATAGGGCGTAGGTCTTTAGCCTTTACAGGAGTAGGCCTGTAGGCCTGTACACATATAGGGGCGTAGGTCTTTAGCCTTCTAGGCTTTGAATGGTCCAATCTCTGAAAAGGCTACGAACTATGAATTTATTACGAGACTATAGTCTCTGAAAAGCCTACATAGGGCCATTTATTGCTACACTGGAATCCAGGAAAAGCGAAAATATCCTCTCCATGGACTATGCCCACTGCACCAGATAACCTGCCTACATAAAGGCCTCCCTGCTATGTCTTCCATACCACATCTCCTCCTTAAGGCATCATAATACTACTACACAACAATGTCTTCCTGGAGGTCCGACCCATTTGGAGTGCCGGAGTGGCATGAGCGCCCGAAGTGCCATTGCGGCTTTAGGACGATGTTGGGAGTCTGGATTGATCGAGTACAACGAGCCAAATACGGCCGTAGGTTCTTCAAATGTCCTGACCTGGATGACGACTTCGTGGTAACGACCACAACTAAATCATTTGTTTCTCGTTATCTTTTTTCAACTTGATCGATGACATCTACCACGCCACACATAGGCTTGCAGGTTCATCGAATGGGTGGATCGGGTGTCGCCGGCATGGCCAAATAACCGGGCAGTGGAGGTGAAAACAAAGCACAATATTTTGTCAAGATGACTCAGGCTCGCGAGGTGGAACGACAGATGCGGCTTGACCAAGAGCGCCGCGTGAGGGTGGACCAAATCCGTCTGAAGGGCAAGGAGGATGAGCTGCAAAGGAGGCGGGAGCAGTTAAGTCTGCGTGAAGCTGCCATCAAGCGTCAGGAGAAGGAGCTTCAAGCTCGGGAGGCAGCTCTCAAGACCAAGAGTGACAGGAAGAAGGATGCAGCGAAGCCATCTTCAGGGCGTGACAAAAAGGGGAAACAACCACGCTACACCCAGTAGACAAAATGTAATAGACCCAGCAAGTTATTTTCCCTAAGGCATGCATGTTAGGACTAGTGGTGGAATTCTGAACATTACAAGTACAGAGTTGCACACATGCCACATGCCTGCCATGTCAAAATATCACTCACCTTCGAAATATCACTTACCACTATATGCATCGATATTTCTACGCTCAATCCTTCGGCAAAAAAATTTAGCATAATTTGGTTTGCATGTCCAACTTGCAATGAACATAAACTTTTATTACGACTTCATCAGATTCGTTCCCATATTACAACTACAAAATTACCAAACCTTGCAAAAACCACGGGAATTGCAAACCCTTAAAACATATCAAACCTTAAAAGTCACTTACCATTTTATATATCGACCGTTCTACGCACAATCGTTCCTAAAAAAATTACCATATTTTTTATGCATCTACAACGAGCCAATCAACATAAACTTGTTTTACAATTTTTTCAAATTGTTTTGTAATTCACAACTACAAAATTAACAAAACTTATAATCATTACAGTTCCTGCAACTAGTAACAACATTAACAAAATACAACTAGTAATTCTTTTTGCGACAACGTAAAGCCTGATGGGTGCAAACCCTAGACGCCGAGTGTCGGCGCCACGTGGCAGGCAGCTCGGCGCCACGATCTACGGCTCCGAGCTCGACGCCACTACCCACGGCTCCGAGCTCGGCGCCACTACCCACGGCGCCGAGCTCGGCGCCACGATTCACGGCTCCGACCTCGGAGCCACGATCCACGGCGCCGAGGTCCTGCCACGTCGGCGTCATGCAGGCCGGCACGCTGTCGCGGGCCTGGCACCTCGGAGCCGTGGTCCACGGCGCCGAGACATGTTACCTCGGCGCCGTGGGTCGGCGCCGACCCCCTGGGTCCAAAAACGGAATTAAAACTATCAGGGGTCTAAATGTGAATATTTTTCAAAAAAAAGCTAAAATACAAAAAATTCGGTCCTATCAACCATGCATGCAAGAGCGAGACCATGCTATGAAACTATGAAGAAGCAAACATAATCTTCACCTCGCCTACTTGCTAGTTGCAACCATAAAATACGGTTTTTTACCAAGTTTTTTTTAAGCCTCTCAGGAACTTTCTAGAAGTACGTGAGAATCCCATCTACCCTAATGAAGTACACCACTGCCAAGAAGGAACAGGGAGCGTGCATACCGGGATGGTCTAAAATTTTTACAAGCATATGGGCACAGATCACAAACTAGATTTGAAGCTACAAATCCACAATCTTATCACGTGCTCGAGTCTAGCATTCCTTCAATCGATCTGAAACAAGGTCTCTAATCTCAGTCATTGCTGCCAGATGTTTTACCTAGTCAACATTTTCCTATGCAGACAGCTGTACATTGCCAAAGTAGTATGGGCTTGTTCCTTTCGGCTGTGGCTTATGACTTTTAGTTGAAAATTTTAAATTTTAGCTGTTTACGGTACAGATTACGAAGAGACAGATACTCACTTGCGATTTTATCTGGTACATATATTGAGTCTTTAACGTGTAGATTATTTAACTTGTAGACCCCATCTTGAAAAAAATACTCTGTTTGAAAGTTAGATACTATAATAAAAGTTAAAAGCCGTCAGCTTTGCTAGTAGCACACCGTGATGGTCATGTTACCAGGTAAATGTTTAAGACTTCAAGAACTGCGAAAGGGAGGCAAATGCAGTAGTACTGTTGGGAAGTGTTTGCTAGTATATAAGTACAAACACTTCGCACTGAGAAAAGTGAATTGTGTTTTCATGATCATGTGCGGCGAGAGCATCTTTTCAGTACCACCTACTCTTGTCAAAGCATCTACGACTTCCCAGTAGCACACTATTTCAGCACGCCAAGGTGCCAAAGCAGAAACAGCAGCTGCAGCTAAGGACATCTCCCACAGTGTGCCATCAGCCGTCACTAATCAATGCCACTCTGGATTTTCCATGATACGGAGGAGAGAGAAGAAACGGAGAGAGGTCGTAACTCCTGGTTTTCACCACGCGACGAGCGAAGCTTTTTTTTTTTTTGGTTCGGGTTTCTTCGATAATAAAAAGTCACGGCGAATAGCCAAAATCCGTGACCTAAGAGGATGTTCTGATAGTCGGTCAATTATTAGTTTTATCGGCTATACTGATCCCTCCAGTAAATTACAGGTCAACTGGCCGCAAGCATAGTCCGCTTGTTAGTTGGGCTCGCCCGGCGCGGTCCTGATTCTTCTCTTCCCGTGGTGCCTCCTAGCTTGTATCTGGCCGCAAGCATTCTCTTATTTGTGTTTTTGTAGTCCTTCATGTTCAAGGAATGAATTTGTTTTTTCATGCACTGAACAGTCAATTCTGTACAACTATCATATCTCGAAGCAAGGGATTAACAAGGTCTGAATGGAATGGAGCTTCCCTATCCCCTCTCCCTATTCCCTCAATCTAAACCACTCAAATCTCATCCAATGGCTAGTTTTTTTATATTTTCATCATTTTCCCATCCATCATAAATAATAAAAAATACAGAAAAATAAAATTTATTTTTTATTATAGTTTTTTTACAGAAATTATACTTTTGTTTTTTCTGTAAAAAAATATAATAAAAAATAAATTTTATTTTTTCTGTATTTTTTATTATTTATGATGGATGGGCAAATGGTGAAAAAAAACTAGCCATTGGATGAAACGTGAGTGGTTTAGATTTAGGGAATAGGGAGGGGAATAAGGAGAGGGGATAGGGAAGCCCCATTCGTCTGAATGTAACTCTGATACCATGCATATGTTATTCATGTGTGTACTTGTGCGTATGCGATCTCTTGCCGCTCACATAATGTTTGCAAAATTGACTGAGGTCAGGAGGCATGCTTTTTTCTTTAATCATTTTACTGCATATTCCTTCATCTTATCTGTTGTTTAGCATCCTTGCAACCTGCTCATGGATTTATTTTACAGAATGCTTTCATTGCCTCTTGTCTCTGCCGATCACCTTAACATGCTTGCAGGTTGCCCATCCCAAATTCTGAGTTAAGTTTCTGGTATATATTGAGAATTAGTAAAGTTTAGATGTGTAAATTCTTTCTTTTTCTGAAACCACAAGTTGTGTTAATTCTTGCTTCAACATGTCTGATAGCTACCATAATTTTAGCCTTTTGACTGTTCTAAATCATAGAGACAGGAGTGACCATTAAGAGATATGTTTAGTTCTACTACTTAGTCATATACACTTCAAACTCATGCTTTCTGCTGCATAGTGTGGATCACCATATATATTAAGAACATGCAAGAATTAAAAGCTAGTGGTGCCATGTAGAGACAACTCAAGATACTGTATTTGAGTGGTTGTCTCTTAGGTTATCTTCAGATTATATGTAAGATATAAAAAAATAATTTAACAGATAAACTATTATACATATCCTAATAAACAAATGCTGAATCATATTCACATGCCTTCTCCATGAATATCCTGTCCCCATTGATTGGTTGCTTATATCGCCCGGCTTCTGCTTAATGTTTGAAGTTGCATCTAAATGCCAAGGTATAGAAGATGCCACAAATTGAAATTTCGTGGTTGGATTAACCGACCAAGTGGAAAAACCGCACTTGAGGGACACCCGGCGGGAGTGTTTGATACATCATGAACAAACCCAGCTAGCGAGCTCTATAGACTAGTTACTTTTTAGACGTTGATGTATTCATAAATTTTGTCTTTTTCTGAACTTTTGACTTTTTGTTAAGTTTTTTTTGTCAGTTCTTTTTTTCCCCGTATTTGTTTGTACTATACGTAATGGGCTAACATATTTTTTTATTTTTAAATTTTTTTAAAATTTAATTATGCTAAATAAACCTCTGTCAACTACAGTATTTTTTAGTTAGCTACAGCATTTTCAGCCATAAGCCATGAGCTTTTAAGCCTAACTGATCACCACCTATAATAAAAGAAGGCTACATCAGTGGTGGATTGAAAGTGTAGGTGCGGTACGTGACTATCATAGCAATTATTGCGTGCTGGTGATGGTGTCCACTGCAACATTACTACAAGCTATTATGAACATATTACAAGCTTAGATTTCCTGGATTTGCTTGTATAACTAATTGGTGCTAAGGTGGTGATCATTTGGGCTTATTTTTGGTGGTTTATAGCTTAAAAACACTGTAGCTAGTTGAAAAAACACTGTAACTAACATAGGCTTATTTAACATAATTAAATTTAAAAATATAAAAACATATGTTAGCCCATTACATATAATACAAACAAATACGGGAAAAAAAGAACCGGCAAAAAAGCTCAACAAAAAGCCAAAAGTTCAGAAAAAACGAAATTTATGAATAGTGAAAAATAAGTCAGAAGCTAAAAGCTGAAACCCAACCGATCACAAGATTGCTATGTGTTGTGGCTACAGACCAAACAGAGAGAGATGGTAGTGGAGAGTAATGAAGATAAGTGTAATGGCCTGGGTCCTCCCCATGGCTTGCACTCATATATATATGCACATGAGGAGTGCTTTTACAGTTATACCCTTACATCTGGTTATCCCTTCTAGGGCAGCTATGTCATTACACATGGCCTATTCTGGGCCTTATAATCTCCTGCCAGGCCTGCTGGGTTTAGGTGGGGGCCACCCCAACGACAGGAGCCTCTCATGGTAAAGGGCTTCACAAGGCCGAAGCCATGTCGTCGAGTCCTTTGGCCCCCTCCATCCCGCGGCCTGTAAGCCTGTCCAGTACTTGACCCGGGTTGTGCAGTGGCCGAAGCAGATGCGTGGTCTTGTGGGCGCCCACG
The DNA here is from genome assembly GCA_017311315.1 of Dendrocalamus latiflorus. Lineage (NCBI taxonomy): Eukaryota > Viridiplantae > Streptophyta > Magnoliopsida > Poales > Poaceae > Dendrocalamus > Dendrocalamus latiflorus. The sequence continues at coordinate 16,968,734 of CM029655.1, read as the reverse complement.
TGGGGAAGCGTGCTCGGCGCGGTGCGAGCCTTGAGGCGTCGCGAGCGTCAATGTGACGGCGGACTCCCGGCATCTGGACTTCTGAGGCGCGTGCGTTCCGCAATCGTCGCGACCCTGCCGCCTGGTTGGGTGCTTTCTGCCGACGGTTGGCCTGCCAGGGGGCAGGCTGTCGCATCGTGCAGCGTGCCTTCTCGTAAGTGGAGCGTGCGACGGTTTCCGGAGTGCACACGGTGGGGTGTGGACGGTTGCTCTTACGCGCCTCTGGTAGCTGCCCCGCCCGATGCCTTGCGCTTGTGCTTCCGTCTGTTGGCATGCTTCCACGCTGGCGACACTTCGCCTAGCGAAGCTGAGTATAAATATGCTGGCGCCAGGGGCCGCTGCCTAGACATCCTTTGCTGTACATCCCGTACCTGTTCATAGTTAGTCTCTCAAATGCAGGAAAAGTTTTGTGCACCTGTGTTTGGTGACCGCGTCGACCGGTGTCGATGCCTGCGAGCGCCGGTGGCCCAAATTCGCCCCGTTGGAGGGAATGCTTCGCCGCTTGATGCGGAAATGGCAAGGCCTGACTTGCTCTCGTAGACAGATATGGAGTCATCCGTAAGCTCTGCTCGTGCGAACGAGCATATGCTGGTGTGGCGATTCATATCTGCCTACGAGATCATGTCTGCTCTTACCGCAACATTGACCTTCGCCTGTTCGAGTTATGGCGGTGGTGTGTGCTGATTTCCGTTCTTGGCTGGCACCGAAGTCGAAGTAGACGCGCGCGCGCTCCGTCCCCTACCCTTCGAACGGGTGGCGGCGAAGCTGGCGCCTAATCGATGTAGACGCGCGCGCTCCGTCCCCTACCCTTCGAACGGGTGGCGGCGGAGCTGGCGCCCAGTCGAAGTAGACGCGCGCGCTCCGTCCCCTACCCTCCGAACGGGTGGCGGCGGAGCTGGCGCCCAGTCGAATTAGACGCGCGCGCTCCGTCCCCTACCCTCCGAACGGGTGGCGGCGGAACTGGCGCCGAGTCGAAGTAGACGCGCGCGCTCCGTCCCCTACCCTTCGAACGGGTGGCAGCGCAGCTGGCGCCGAGTCGAAGCAGACGCGCGCGCTCCGTCCCCTACCCTTCGAACGGGTGACAGCGTAGCTGGCGCGTAGTCGAAGCAGACGCGCGTGCTCCGTCCCCTACCCTTCGAACGGGTGGCAGCGAAGCTGGCGCCTAGTCGAAGCAGACGCGCGCGCTCCGTCCCCTACCCTTCGAACGGGTGGCAGCGAAGCTGGCGCCTAGTCGAAGCAGACGCGCGCGCTCCGTCCCCTACCCTTCGAATGGGTGGCAGCGAAGCTGGCGCCTAGTCGAAGCAGACGCGCACGCTCCGTCCCCTACCCTTCGAACGGGTGGCAGCGGAGCTGGCGCCGAGTCGAAGTAGACGCGCGCAACGTGGGCTTTTTGATGCGGCCTTGCGCTGTACAGGTTCCTTGAATCACGCCGGGAACCCGCAGGTCTGATGCCGCGGCGCTTAGGTGTAGGCGTGCGTTGTACTGTCCCTTGTTTTTGCTAATAAAGCGCACACTTTCTGCATGCATGCTGATTTTCACCTATCTCCCGGGCAGCTGCCTTGCTGGGGCCGGCTTCGGGCGGCCGACCTTTCAACCCGACGACGCCTTCGACGCTGGCGAAAGGCCGAAGATTCGCTCGACTTTTGGGCGAGCCGGCCTTCGTCGAGCGAGGCCCCGACTTTGGCGCGTGTTAAGGACGAACCCGCGGGGTAGCGGCTTAGAGCGGCCGGGATGTTGGCGGACTTTTGTATATGTGACTCTTCCGGTGATCAGATCTCCTGGCATTTTAAGTTGTGTGCTGTGTGCTGATGCCGCCGTTGACGACGTAGTTGCGCCAGGGTTCCGTAGAACGGACAGTCCGCAGACTGACGTGTGCGGAGGCAGACCTCTGCGGTTTGCCTCACTTTATAGCCCGGAGACTTGCGCGTGCGGAGGCGGACCTCGACGCCACGACTTGTTTTATAGTCCGGAGACTCGCGCGTGCGGAGCTAGGCTCGACGCTACGTCTTATTTAGAGTCCGTGGACTATTGCGTGCGGAGCTAGGCTCGACGCTACGTCTTCTTTATAGTCCGGAGACTCGCGCGTGCGGAGCTAGGCTCGACGCTACGTCTTCTTTATAGTCCGGAGACTCGCGCGTGCGGAGCTAGGCTCGACGCTACGTCTTATTTAGAGTCCGTGGACTATTGCGTGCGGAGCTAGGCTCGACGCTACGTCTTCTTTATAGTCCGGAGACTCGCGCGTGCGGAGCTAGGCTCGACGCTACGTCTTATTTAGAGTCCGTGGACTATTGCGTGCGGAGCTAGGCTCGACGCTACGTCTTCTTTATAGTCCGGAGACTCGCGCGTGCGGAGCTAGGCTCGACGCTACGTCTTATTTAGAGTCCGTGGACTATTGCGTGCGGAGCTAGGCTCGACGCTACGTCTTCTTTATAGTCCGGAGACTCGCGCGTGCGGAGCTAGGCTCGACGCTACGTCTTATTTAGAGTCCGTGGACTATTGCGTGCGGAGCTAGGCTCGACGCTACGTCTTCTTTATAGTCCGGAGACTTGTGCGTGTGGAGCTAGGCTCGACGCTACGTCTTATTTAGAGTCCGTGGACTATTGCGTGCGGAGCTAGGCTCGACGCTACGTCTTCTTTATAGTCCGGAGACTCGCGCGTGCGGAGCTAGGCTCGACGCTACGTCTTATTTAGAGTATGTGGACTATTGCGTGCGGAGCTAGGCTCGACGCTACGTCTTCTTTATAGTCCGGAGACTCGCGCGTGCGGAGCTAGGCTCGACGCTACGTCTTATTTAGAGTCCGTGGACTATTGCGTGCGGAGCTAGGCTCGACGCTACGTCTTCTTTAGAGTCCGTGGACTATTGCGTGCGGAGCTAGGCTCGACGCTACGTCTTCTTTTTAGTCCGAAGACTCACGCGTGCGGAGCTAGGCTCGACGCTACGTTTTCTTTAGAGTCCGTGGACTATTGCGTGCGGAGCTAGGCTCGACGCTACGTCTTCTTTAGAGTCCGTGGACTATTGCGTGCGGAGTTAGGCTCGACGCTACGTCTTCTTTATAGTCCGGAGACTTGCGCGCGCGAGGGCGTCCCCCCGGTGCGTATTTTGTTTTATACTCAGTCCCGTCCACCCTGGCAACGGCGAGTGCACACGCGAACGTGCGTCTTTGGTTTATACTCAGTCCCGCCCACCCTGACAACGGCGAGTGCACACGCGAACGTGCGTCTTTGGTTTATACTGCGGGGACGCGCGCGTTGGCCAAGCCAGCGCGCGCTCTCACCGCGTGCTTGTATGTGACGAAGGAAAATTAACGGCAAACGGCGATTTTCATTATATCCCCGTTTGCGCGGGTGAGCGACTACAAAGGGTGAATATACTGACCGTTTGCCCTTGGTGCTGCTGCAGCCTCTCGTCGCTAGACATCTGCAGGGCCCGCGCAGGCGCCTATGGACGACCCCACGGACCTCCGCGTTGTGGCGCCGGCTCTACGAGCGGCGCTGGGCTTCGCGACGCGGGCATCTGGTGCCTGGCTCGATGCGCCGAGCCATATTCTGGTCGCCTCGGACGGTGATGACGGTCCGGGGACCCGGGATCTTCATGCACAGATAGCCGTGATGTGGTACCGCGCCGAAGGAATTGAGAATTGGGCGCCCCAGTATGGCATTGTAGGGATACGGGAGGTCGACCACGTCGAAGGTGGCATCTTCGGTCCGCGCATTGTCACCTCGGCCGAAGGAGACTTGAAGAGCGATCTGGCCCAGCGCCCGCAGGGGCTGTCCCCCGAAGCCCTGCAGTGGGATTCCCGAGGGCCCCAGGCGGCTTCGAGTGATCCCCATCTGGTCGAAAGCCGCCGCAAACAATACGTTCGCGGAACTACCCCCGTCCACCAAGGCGCGCCCTACGTCGCATCCCGCGATGGTGATCCGGATGACCAGGGGGTCCTGATGAGGGAAGTCCACCCCTTGGGCGTCATCAGGTGTGAATGTAACCTCGTGCCGCGCCCATTCCGGCGGTGCTTGCGCTGGGTATGCCGCCACGTGATGTAGTCTTCGCGCGTAGGCCTTCTGCTGTCGCGCCGAGGCGAATTCCAGCGCAGAGCCGCCGGATATGACGTTAATAACCCTGCGGTAGGCTGCGTCCGGGGCCTGCAACGACAGGAGGCCCTCCCGGTGCTGTTGTACGTGAGCTTGGATCCGCAAGGTACCTTCCTGGGGTTGCATTCCCTGCGCCTGTACCTGCATCCCCTGCGCCTGTACCTGCATGGGGGCCTCGTACGGGAATTGGACGTGGGCCACCGCAGGCGGGCGCGCCTCCGGGTTCCTGTCCCTAGCGACGCTGTCGCGGAGCGCCGCGATGGAGGTGCAGTTACGGGTATCGTGATTGCCGCGGCCATGGACTAAGCACCACAGTCCCTGATGCTGGTCGTCGTAGTCTCCACGACCCTTATCGTCGCGGCCCCGGCCACGGCGCCCCCGGCCGCCTCGGCCCGCTGGAGCACCCTCGTCGGACCCGCCTTCGATGTCGAGGACGTATCGGTTTCGCCTCGACCTTTGCTGGCCGCGATTGGGCTGATCTGACGACTCCTTATGCGAGTTGTCCCTGCGGTCGGGCGCATCCCTGGACGACTCCTGCTTGCGCTTTCCCTTCGAAGAGCCGCCCTTCGACGGATCTTCGGTTTTTGCCGAGGCTCCGGCCTGGTTGGTGTCGGAGTCGTCACCTTGCCTTCGCCGCGCGTCTTCCTCCGCCCTGGCATATTCTTCCATCTTGTCGAAGAGCTTTGCCACCGTCTTGATCGGCTTGCGCGCATTGTACTCAGCCATCGGGCCCGGACGAAGGCCCTGTATGGCTGCATTGACGATGGTGGTCTCGTTGACGTCCTTCACTTGACATCGAATCTTGGCGAAGCGTTTGAAGTAGTCCCGGAGCTTCTCCGAGGGTTTTTGCTTCACGGCAAAGAGCTGGTCCGCATCGACCCGGTCAACGTAGTTTCCTTGGAAGTTTTTGTGGAGGCGGGCGCGGAGCTGTTCCCATGCGTAGATGGAGCCTGGCTCTATGGTGAAAAACCAAGAGAGCGCCACTCCTTGTAGCGCGAGGGGGAGTCCCTTTGCCTTCGTGGTGTCATCTCCGCCCGCGGCTTCGATCGCGGTTTCGTATACGCGCACAAACTCACGGGGGTCCGTGTCACCTTTATACGAGTCGATGGCGCTAGGGAACTTGAAGTCTTCGGGCCATGCCGCCTGCTGCAGCCCCGCCGAGAGCGGGGACTCCGGATCCACGCGTCGCAGCGGCACGCGGCTGGACGTGGGGGCTTCGCGACTGTCCGCCCTTTCCGGCGCGGGCTCGGACGCGGTTGCTAGCGCAGCCGGCTGGCTCCGAGCCTCTTGTATATCTCTGACGGCTCCGCGAAGGTCCCCCAGCTCCCGCTGGAACGCGTTGAGAGCCGCCAGCAGGGCGCTTTCCATCCCCGGAGCGGGCGGGGTCACCGGTGCTTCCGACGGGCGGGTCGGCGCGGGGACGACCGCATCGCGGGGGCCCGAGCTGCCGGTCGCTCCGTCGTGGCTACCTCGGACCGCCCGGTCCGCACCGCCGGCGAGGGCTGCCGTGGGAGCGGCGAGGTCGGCTGTCGTCGCGTCGGCGGGGTCGGTTGTCGCCGCACCCGTGTCGACGTCTTCGACCGCCGGGTCCGTCCTCGCAACGCCGGTGGTGGGGTTGGTCGTCGCTGTGCCGGTGACGGGGTTGGTCGTCGCTGTGCCGGTGACGGGGTTGGTCGTCACCGCGTGAACGTCGACGTCTCCGGACGCCGCGACTGCCTCGCCGCCCGCGTCCGCCGCTGCCGATGCCGAAGCTCTGGTACCCATACGACGCTCCGGCCCGGCCGCCTTCTTTCCCTTCGCCGCCGCTGAGGAAGCTTTTTTCGGTGCCATCTTTTTCTTCGGTCTTCAGGCTTGTCTCCGTCCTCCCCACGGACGGCGCCAACTGTTGTGGCTACAGACCAAACAGAGAGAGAGATGGTAGTGGAGAGTAATGAAGATAAGTGTAATGGCCTGGGTCCTCCCCATGGCTTGCACTCATATATATATGCACATGAGGAGTGCTTTTACAGTTATACCCTTACATCTAGTTATCCCTTCTAGGGCAGCTATGTCATTACACATGGCCTATTCTGGGCCTTATAATCTCCTGCCAGGCCTGCTGGGTTTAGGTGGGGGCCACCCCTACGACACTATGTAAACCACCTCACATTTTTCTAAAAACAAGGAGTATTTTTTTCTCATAAATACATATTGTTTTGAAATACGTACAATTAAACTTTTAAAACTTTAGTTGTCGATATAATTTTAAATATTTTTAAAACTTTGAATAGATTTCTCTCGAAAAGTACTTTTATAATATTAAAATTTTATTTGGTGTTATAACTATATTGTGATAGAAATTAGTGTTCAAGGTTATGTTTTAAAGATTGTATTATCATCTAAAACGATATGTATTTATAACTCAGAGAGAAGGGAAAAAAAATGCTACGACGACACCACCGACAGGTAAAATTCACCTGGACAGACCTATGAATCCTCCAATACTTGAAATATTTTTATCAAAGTATTGGTCATATGCCGAGCAATTCCAATGTCGGCCGACTGTCGAGTGTTTTTTCTAGGGCGGTGTTCGGTGGTCACATCATTAAAGACGAGAATAGTTAGCATCTCGATTTCTGGGGGAGATCAATTTTTGCCTGTTTTTCTGCGGATTGGCGGAGGGAAGAAGACAATGGTCTCAGCTTTTTCAGGGATGTTCATCCCTGTGATAAAAGGCTATTTAATGATTTTTTTAATTAGATCATGTTTCATCAGTCATTTGCGGGCAAAATCGTCTGTTTCATTCTGCAGAACCGTGTACAGGCTACATTGTGTACTTCCACACAACTGATTCCTTGCAAATGAGGAGATGGCAGTATGGCACTTACACAATTACACTATCAAATTAATGGAGGGTTTAAGGATACGTACCTTCAACTTTTACATAAAGGAAGCGTTGGAAAACACGGATTTTCATGCAAGTCCATACAAAACCTCTATATTTTTGAGCGCCTTAAAATTCAGTAGATGATTGGAAACATTAAGGGCCTGTTTGGATCCACCCAGATTTTAAGAATCTGGCTTTTGGAAACTGGGTGGGATCCAAACAGACCAGTTTTTAGGGCAGTTTTTAAAATCTACCTACCCAGATTCTTAAAAACTAAGAAGCTGTTGATACCCAGCTTTTGCCAGTTTTTTTGCACAAATACACATTTACCCTCATTAAAGACCACGCGCAGACGCTTCCAATCATAAATGTAAGGGTATAATAGTCTATTAGCACCAATCATAAATGAAACCAGCTTTTAAAAACTAGGGAATCCAAACACCCTATCAGTTTTTGCTTAGAAATCAGCTTTTAAAAACTAGAATTAATAGCTGGTTTTTAAGAATCTAAAACTGATCCAAACAGGGCCTAAACTTACCAATGGAGAGTACTACGTGGAATATTTTTCAGTGGCAAATAACCAGGATGTGAAATGCAATGTAAAGGTAGAACAAGAAGCTATTTCACATGAAAACGTCTCTTTTTTCCTAATGCACTAGTTTCAGTAAGGCCTCCGATCTAGTTCGTTACCTCGGTTTTTAGCCATTGTTCCCTAGAGGCCTGGTATTTTCCAAAGGTAGTACTCGGTGGCTTTCACATGCCTTCTCCATGAATATCCTGTCCCCATTGATTGGTTGCTTATATCGCCCGGCTTCTGCTTAATGTTCGAAGTTGCATCTAAATGCCAAGGTATAGAAGATGCCACAAATTGAAATTTTGTGGTTGGATTAACCGACCAAGTGGAAAAACCGCACTTGAGGGACACCCGGCGGGAGTGTTTGATACATCATGAACAAACCCAGCTAGCGAGCTCTATAGACTAGTCACTTTTTTGACGTTGATGTATCATGTATCGTTGATAGCCCGTTCGTTTCAGCTTCTGGCTTATTTTTTACTATTTATAAATTTCATCTTTTTTTTGAACTTTTGGCTTTTTTTGAGCTTTTTTACTGGTTCTTTTTTCCCTGTATTCGTTTGCGTTGTCCGTGATGAGCTAGTATATTTTTTCTATTTTTAAATTTAATTACGCCAAATAAGCCACCTTCAGCTACAGTGAAATTTCAGCCGCTACAGTGCAATTTCAGCCATAATCCACAGCTTTTCAGCCCAACCGAGCGGGGCCTTAAGCTGGAGGTGTGGTGTGGATAAGTCTTTTCGAGGGAAAACAGTAGGAGTAATATATTAAATAAATAAAATACTAATGTACAATATGTACATAGTAAAAAGACATGCTATAAGGCCTCTAGCCAATTACAAAAATCCTCATGAAAACATTCTTTTACTCTATGCAAATGCAGGTGTGGATAAGTTCTTATGCTAGTGTCGTAGTATGATTTGAGTAGCATCACTATGAAAAAATGGCATGGTAGATCACCACAAGGATCTAAAGTGTATACACACTTTCCTGGCCAGCTAACAAGCCCTTTTGGTGTCTTAGATTTGAATGTACAGACAAAAAAATAGTCCTGCAAAACTACAAGATTATAAGAAGTGACACCGCTGAAGCACCTACCCTTACCGTTCGCTCTGCTACTCCATGTATGGTCTCAGTCGCCGACATGAACAAGCTTCACATGGCTCTACTATAAAACGCTAGCTTACAGCGAGATACCTGCGTAACAATGAAGTACACACGATAAGGTAAATGCCACCTGCTCTGTTAACTAGATAGCCAGACTTACATAGGACCGGCAATGACAACAAAGCGTTGAGAGGTGTCTTAAATTTTTTTCTTGATTATTTGTAAATTCTTTATTTTAGTAGCTACATAGCTATAGAGATCATAATTGAAACCAAAATGCAAACCTACAACCTCACAAAACCAAGAGAAGCAAGATTCAACTCCTCGTCAGTCTAATCGCCACAGAGAGTGTGGTCTGACCGGAGCATAGCCAGCGGTTTGGCGGGCAGCTAATCTGACCAGCTTGGCCACAACGGTCCGACCGTTGGCTAGTTGGACCAGGCCTAGGAGCGGTCTAACCGCTCCTCTGTTTCTAGAATAGTAACTCAGCCCAAGCCAAGACCAAGAAGATGCAACTCTCAAATTTCTCAACCAAAAAAGATAAAACTTTGCACAGGCTTTGCTTAGAATTTCATGAACTTATTGCATCCAAAAATCACAAGAATCTTGGTCAAAACTCCAACCTTTCCAAAAGATAAGCAAGATTGCACCAAAATTAGCCAAACTCTAAAATCTTATATGACTTGCTCGTGGTAGAAAATAGTCAACATGGTTCTAGATGAGTTCCCACATCACACAGCAAGCTATTTCTTCTGAAGATCCAAAGCAAAAACACTAGGATCAAAAAAAACTGAAGATGAGGCAAAATCCAATCAAAACCAGCAACTTTGAAAGCTTGCAAGACTTGATACCTAGATGGATATGATATGATCTCCATGAGTCATCTTTGTTACTTATAGTCATTGGCACACAACAAGATCAAAAAGGGAGAGAAGATATCAAAATCAACAAAATCAAGAGCAAATCAACCAAAACAAGAAGACTTCATGAGTGATGAACAAAGTTGATCTATTACTTACTAGATGAGAAAGGTTTTATAACCACTCCACTTGGAGGACAAGAAAGCACACCACAACACTCACTCTTCTAACCCTAACCCTAGAACACAAGATCGAAATGGTTGGCTTGCAAGCTATCATTCCCTAACTCATTAAATAGATGAGGCAACCAGCCCACATTTAACCCTAATGGATACTATCCGCTAGCACATTTGGGGGGAACCCGTTAACCCCACACAACATAGGTTTTACTCATGCGCATAACTCATGCACGCTTTTCAAAGCATATGAGTCCGAATCCACTAAGTCCTTTATTTTTTATCTATTTGATCTTCTCAACATCTTCTTGACTTAAAACACTTTTCCAAGTGCCACATTTTTTATCCACATGGTTTTCGGTATTTAGCAAACTACCAAAATACTCTTCTTTGACCTGGTCTTCATCTTTCTTTCAAGCAATCACTATACTTGCCACTTGTAGATGCACTAATCGCTTGCCACATATCGGCAAGTTTCTCCCTTTTCGATTCCATCGGACCATGTCTCACTTGAACCGACCAAACCATTTAGTGTAACTTGTTGCTTGAATCTTCCCTTCAATATTTCCCGCCTTCCTTGTGCTATGCTTGAGCTCAACCATCTCATGCGTCATCCTTAACCATTATGTATCTCAAATCCTCCATGAGCATAGTCTAGATTCTTGCCATTGACCATGGTTCACTCTAAGCCTCCCTACACATCCAAAGATAAAAAAAATTATTTTCAAGCCTTAATTCTTTACAACTTGACTCACGTTAGCCAAAATATGCTCCATGCAGCTGTCGAGGAGTGGCCCCCACCTTAGCCCAATCGGCTCGTCATGCCAAAGGCCTCTTAAGGTGTAAATTACATGGGCAACCCAAAATAGATTGTGTCATGGAAATGACGCTTTGCCCCTTGCTGTCAACAACCCCAACAAGAGCATTTGTGTAAGCAACCTCCCTGTAATTACAAATATGGCCCTTAGGGCACCATGAAGAGAGAGAGAGCTTATTTTTTGGAAAGAATAAGTTTAAGTAATAATAGTGGTGTGGTATCTATTCTCTATACAACTCCCTATTGTATACCTAGCTTTGAGTAGCCCCTTTGTGGCCTTCCGTAGCCCCCTCTTATGCATTGTTTGGTACATAACTACAACAATTGGTGCCGTTCGTGGGGAGCGGCGTAGAGGCTACAAGATAAACCAAGGACGCTGTGGGCACAGTGGCACTAATGAAGGCAACGTCGCCCCCCCAAGCGAAAGAGAAGTACTACAACTAAAACCGCCGCAGTGAGAGTGAGTGAGCCAGTGGTCGAGGTCCCCCCACTTCCGTGGCAGCGGTACACTAAAGTAGCTGTGTCAGGGCCGTGGCCGGTAGCGAGGAAGGTTCCTTGGCAGGGCGTGGACCACAAAACAGGCAGCATCGCAAGCGGAGAATCCGACCTCAGTGGCCTCGGGTCACACCGGTGCCCCTACCATCAACATGATGGCCTCTACCAACCCTGACACCCTCGCCATTACCATGCAGGGAACAGAGAGCCTCCAAGTCTCTGCATCGAGGCAAGGTAGAGGTACCCTGGAGGCGATTGGCGAAACGCTACAGCAGGAATTGGCAAACCTATGAAACACCATGTGGGAGTTGCAGGACCTTTGGAGCTAGCAGACCCCCATAGCAATAGCGGAGGGGGTCACAGAGAGGGCAGAGAGCTATGAAGCCACCGTCAGCACCCGCAGTGGCCCTCGGAGGATGGACTCTGACCACAATGCTTCAAAATGATCACAGTGGAATCCTATAAGGGTTACACAGAGCCCCGTGAGTTCATGTGTGTTTACGAGACGGACATTGAGACAGTGGGGGAAGAAGATTCGACTAATACGAAGGGACTACTGCTCGCCCTCTAGGGGGTCATCCTGTGTTGGTTCTTCACAATCGCACCCAGCCCTATTAACGCGTGGGAGCAGGTCAGGGACCTCATACATAATAATTTCTAGGGCAATTATGCAGAACGGGTTGACACCGATCAACCGTTCACGGTAAGCCAGGCTCCAGGCGAGAAGCTACGGGAGTACTTCAGACGGTTTGCCAAGGTCTGTTGCCAGGGGAAGTATGTCAACGAGACAACCATCATCAACGCTACCATTTGCGGCCTCCTAAAGGGCCCACTCGCGGAATACAACCCCAAAAAACCATAAAGATGGTGACCAAACTTTTCAACAAAATATAAAAGTATGTGGAGTTGAAGAGGACGCAGCGCATCATGAAGTCAATGCGGAAGACCCACTCCCAAAGCAATGCACGCCCTGTGGCCCCCAAAAGAGGGTTTGAACCGCAAACAATAGAGGTTCAGGATGATGAATGGCGCTATGTGTTAATGGTCATCAAGCCAAAAGTTCGAGATGATGGATGATATCATGTGTTAATGGTCACAAAGTCAAAATCCCAACATGGAGGGTGGCATCATGTGTTGATGCACAATAAGACAAGAACCCAAACTTGAAGAGAAGATGTTCATCATTAAACTCCAAGTGGATGCTTAAGACAAAAGTATAACTAGCATAAGTTAAGAATGTATTTGTAGTCTTTTATCTGTCTTAGTGCTTGGATGAAAAACCGAATTGTTGGCATAAGTTGTTGTACTATTAAGAGAGATCTTGTCTAATAGCTTGAGTCTCATCATGTGTTGATGGTGACAGACGAGAATGATAGGGAAGAACAAGACGAGTGCAACTGAAGTGTCGCAACCACTTAAGATGGGACATGGCATTAATGGCCGCAAAATGAGCATGCCTTTTCAGGAGGCATACACGCCTCCATAACCGACGCAGCAGGCTACGCCGCACGTCTCACGCTCAAATCACCGCCATGTGTACGGTGTGGGGAATCCCAAGTAACCGACAATGGTGCCACCTTCAAAAGCCATACAACCAACTAGAAGGCTGATGGGACGAAGGGGGCCAAAAGCAACCAGCATGGCCTCGGCCCACCGGTCATACAAGCCTTGATCATGAGAGGCTACTATTGGGGAGTGGCCATCACCTTGGCCCAATTGCCTTGTCATGCTAGAGGCCTGTTAAGGTGTGATTTACATGGGCAACCCAAATAGACTGTGCCATGGAAAGAACGCTTTGCCTCTTACTGTCAACAACTCTAATAAAGGTGTTTGTATAAATAACCTCCTTAGGGCATGTACAATGGTATGAGCTAGTTACTAACTCTAGGATAACTTCTCTAATGATATTAACTTTTAGCACATAGCTCATAACATGAATAGTCCCACATGACATCCTCATATAATTTTGGAATGTGTGTATGAGACTAGCTCTTGATCAAGAGCTAGCTTTTCTCTCTCTTCTATTAAAATATGAAATAATATGTTTAGAGCTAGCTCATAAATCACCATTGGACATGCCCTTATGACTATAAATATGGCCTTTATGGTTTCATGAAAGAGAGAGCTCATTTTTCTAGTAAAAACAATTCTAAGTAATAATTGTGGTATAGTACCTATTCTGTACACTACTCCCTAATATATATCTGGCTCCGGTTAACTCCTCTGTGGTCTTTCTGTAGCCTATTTTATATACTGTTTGGCACGTAAACATAACAACAATATTAATACAATGACTAAACATAATTCAAATGACTCTATGACATATTTCCCAAATTCTCAAACAACCCGAGAGAACAACTTAGGGTCAGTCTGACCTCTAGCTAGAGTCTGGTCAGATCGTTCAAGCACAGTACAAATAACACTTTGGAAAAATACAACCGACAATTAAAACCTAATCATACCACTCGACGGTTTGATCAGTCTCTCTGGCTGGGTCTGACCGCCTCTGAAAAATATAGAATTTTGGACATTATTGGACTCCATGGACACCCGAAATTCCAGTTTTGGCCCCCAAATGAAAAAAATTCCAGATTTGGACCCCTCCTCACCGCGCGTTTAACGCCAGCGTGACACGTGTCCGGTCGTGCGGTACCAGACCGCACGACCCCGCTGCCCTCCGCGCCGCCCGCGGCGACTCGCGTCCGCGCCCGCCCGAGCGCGCGTCCGCGCCGTCCGCTCCCGCCCGAGCGCGCGTCCGCGCCCGCCGAGCGCGCGTCCGCGCCGTCCGCGCCCGCCCGAGCGCGCGTCCGCTCCCGCCCGAGCGCGCGTCCGCGCCGGTCGTGCGGTGAGGGAGGCGATCGCGCGGTGAGGGAGGCGATCGCGCGGCCGGCGCGGAGGGCAGCGGGGTCGTGCGGTGTGGTACCGCACGACCGGACACGTGTCGCGCTGGCGTTAAACGCGCGGTGAGGAGGGGTCCAAATCTGGAATTTTTTTCATTTGGGGGCCAAAACTGGAATTTCGGGTGTCCATGGAGTCCAATAATGTCCAAAATACACTCTTATAAATTTTAAACTTTAACTTCCATGAACCAAACAATGATTCATCGTACAGTACGTGAACACGTGACGTGCTCCTCAGCCTCCTTCCTCGATCCCCTGCACGTCAAAAGGTTCAGACCACAGACACGCACTGGACCAGTGAACCCCCGAGTGACCAACGGGGAAGCCTCCCCCACATGCCTATCCCCTCAGCACCAGTGCCGTCCCGTCACATGCGCCACACAAGCATCCAAGACTCCCCCGTGTATATAAGCGATGGTATGGGTACGCCTCTCCTCAGAACCACACTGACCCAAGCTTGCCAAAGAGCTGAGCTGAGCTTGTGAGTGTAGGGAGAATGGGTGGCAAAGCCGCTCTCCTCGTGGCCCTCGTGGCCATGAGCCTGGCGTTCGAAACCCAGGCGGACAGCAGCTACGGCGGCGGGTACACCCCGACGCCTACGCCGACCACCCCCTCCCCCAAGCCCGAGAAGCCGCCCAAGGAGCACAAGCCGCCGCACCACCACGACAAGCCGGCGCCGTCGTACAAGCCCCCGGGCTCCGACAAACCGCCGTCCGGCCACATGCCGCCCACCTACACGCCGACCCCCAAGCCCACGCCACCCACGTACAAGCCGCCTACACCCACGCCTCCCACATACAAACCCCCCACGCCCACGCCGCCGACGTACAAGCCGCCGACCCCGACTCCCACTCCGCCGACGTACAAGCCGCCGACCCCTCCGACTTACACTCCGACCCCTAAACCCACTCCTCCCACGTACACTCCCACTCCTAAGCCGACGCCGCCTACGTACAAGCCGCCCACGCCAACTCCCAAGCCTCCGACGTACACCCCGACCCCCAAGCCAACGCCACCCACCTACACGCCCACGCCCAAGCCCACGCCGCCCACCTACACGCCCACGCCCAAACCCACGCCGCCCACCTACACCCCGTCCCCCAAGCCCACGCCGCCCACCTACACGCCCACCCCCAAGCCCACGCCGCCCACCTATACGCCGACGCCCAAGCCCACGCCCCCGACGTACAAGCCCCCGACCCCGACTCCCACGCCGCCGACGTACAAGCCCCCGACTCCCACTCCTCCCACGTACAAGCCCCCCACCCCGAGCCACAAGCCGCCGTCCTACACCCCCGGTCCACCGCCACCCCACTACAACTAAGATCCGCTACTCCCAAGAAGTTCCGAGCATAGGTACGTACAAGCAAACGTTAAGTTGCTCACACTTTGCATGGGTGAATTATATGTACGTTTTACGTTCAGTGCAACCCACTAATCCAAGAAATCGTGACTAAACCTAAGAAAATCGTGGCTTTATGTGTGTTGCAGAAGGTGATCGAAAAGAGTTGTGCGAGGTGGCCAAGATGAGCCAAGGCTTTTGATCCTCCTCCTGTGTTTGCTGCCAGCCCAGGGCGGGCCAATCTCGCGAGGAGAATAATGCAGATTGCACGCTCCCTTATCTTCCGCTTATAGTTTGTGTTTCGTTCAGTCTAGCGTATTGTGCGGTGGCTATTGCTAGTATTGTTGTGTTACTGTAAAACGCTAATAATAATAACTACGGAGAAGGAAGTAAAAGCTTGTTTTCCTCTGCTGTCTGTAACGTGCTCGCGGCCATTTCGTCTCTTTTGTTCCTTTTTACGGTGGGTGATGAGATGTGATGTTTGCATGTCAGATATGCTTGACGGTGATAGATACACTCGTTCGAGATAGAGCCACAGATGTAGGACCAGAGGTGCCGATTTTAAAAAATCCAATCCTCTGACCGCGCAGGCGCAGTATGCATGCATACCTGCAAGCTTGCGACAGGCGTGAACTGTCACGCGTTGCTACTCTCGCGACCACACCAGGCCTGTTTGGCAACGGCTTTTGGGCGAAATTTTTGAATTTTAGATATTTATGATATAAATTATAGAGAGACATATACTCATTTATAATTTTAGTTGGTACAGATGTTGGGCTTTTAATGTGTAGATCATTTAACTTGTAAATCCTGTCTTGAGAAAATACTCTGCTTAAAAGTTAGGTATTATAGAAAAGTCAAAAGTCATCAGCTTCGGAGAAGAACAGACCCTGCAGGATGCCCAGGCTGCAGTGACAACATAATTGCAACATCAGAGAAACAAGGGAACACTGGCCACTGGGGCTCCAAAACTCAGAATATGAAATATCCCGTCCTAAACGGCCCTAATTAACCTAGCATCAAAGCTGTTTTGTCTTAGGTCTTGCTCTAAGTGATTTTAACTTTCGACTTCTAGAAATCACTTAAGGCGCCAACTTCTTAATTTTATTTTTTTTATTTTTTTGTTTTGCTTTTTTTATTCGTGAAGATATAATGATATTTTTATTTTTATTAAATGATAATTATAATTTTCATCAGCCGTAGCTGGAAGCCGAGTGGAGCAGCCCCTAACGGTCAAATCCGTGCCAAGGCATCATGTGCGAAAAGAGAGGGAAAGGGATGAACACACAGAGAGAGAGATCCACCATGTAGAGCAGGATGTTGACCATGTTTGTACACTATAATGCGCGACTATATTTTCGACCGCCAACATGCAAGCATACGTGGAAATATCCGGGCACCCCTAAAAAAGGCAATTCCTACACCTCGTCTCCCTCCCAACATATCTCAATTCGAACTGATTACACCTCGTCTCCCTCGCCTACACAGCTACCTCTTGCTAACAACAAATCGCACAGCACAACTCAGATTAGAGTCTACGCAAATGTTGAATTGGACTACTTTAGGCAAACCTAACAAAGCAGATCGAGCAAAACAGCGAGGTTTACACGCCGATGGGAAAAAAAACGAATCGAGCGCACAAAGGAGTAGATCCAAGCAGATCGGTACAAGGCCAACACCCAATCAAGCGGGCCAAGGAGGGGATCGATCGGATCGAGTGGGAAGGGGGGACCCACTGAATCTGTCCTCGGTAAGGTAGTGTCACATCCTGAATTTTGGATGTCTGAAATTTTGAGTAAGTTAAAACTTTTAATTGCATCTTACTGGCATTTGAATTTTGGTTCAACATCTTATTTGGGTTTTCCTGAGTTTTGTGTTGAGCAAATAATATCTGAAAATAATTCTTGAGCACAAAATAGCAATAAAAAAATAATAATTAGATAAATGAATACAAATAATTTAAATAGTATTTAACCCTAAGAAAGTAACTCCAAAATTCTATCTACGAAATCAAAACCTGGTTTATAAATTAGTTAAAGGGAAATAGCTGAATTAAAAGTACAACTCAAATATATACATAAATAAACTATACAATTAAATTCAAGAATAGTCTTAACACTAGAGCTAGAGTTCAAATATCGAAAATCATGCACAAATTAAAATTAACGAATCCTAATGAGAACTAAAGTTTAAATTGAAAATCCATAATTATAAATTTTGCTCAAGCCCCTCTCTTTTCTTTTCCTTCATTTCCTTCTTCCTGTCTATTACATGTGGGCCCTTTCTTTTCTCTCACTCCCTCTCTCTTTCCTTCTTTTCTCCCCTGCCCGCTGGGCCACGGCTTCACCCGTCTCCTCCTTTCTTTTCTCCTCCTCTCTTCCTCCTTCGCTTGGCAGAGCTTGTGTCGCGTCTCCCTCTTCCTTCTCTCCCCTGCGCCGAGGCTCTGCCCAGCGGTCGCCCTGCCTGCTCCGTCACATCACGCGTGCTGGTCCTCGTCTCGTCGCCACCTCCACCCTCTGCGCAGCGCCGCTCGTCCCGTCCCCTCCGCGCGCCTGCCGTCTCTCTGCTCTGCAGCACTGCCCCTGCTACGCGCACGCTCGCCATGTGCCTCCGCGCGCCGAGCCCCGCGCCGGCTTAACCCGGCGGTCCTCCCCGCTGCCCGGTTCCACCCGTGAGCCTGCCAACTGCTTCTCCTTCGCTCCTCTGCAGCTATAAAACGCCGTCGGCTTCCCCATTGCGCGCGCCATTCCCTTCCTCCCTTCCTCCTTCTCTTGCCGTACCCGCACCGGCCACCGCCGCCTCACCCCGCCCCGGCCACTTCGGTGATGCCATCCCCATTTTGACCGCGTCACGACGAGCCTCCACCCTCCATCTACCCCCTCTCCGGGTTAATCGGACTTGGTTCATCGGAGCTCACGCGCCGCCCGTCTTCCCCATCGCCGGTTGGAACCCGCCGCCCCCACCATTCCTCCTTCCTCAAGAGCTCCCCTCCAAATTCGTCTCGCCAGGAGCACCCCCCACGACGCCCTCAAACCTTCCCCAACCGACGCCCGGCCTCCTCGACGCCCGAGCTGCCCCCTCCACGGTGACCACCCGCCGTCACCCGTGGCTACCGTCGCCGGCCTCCTTCGATGCCTCTCCGGTCAAGCCAACACCATGGGTGAGTTCCTCTTGGTCCCCTCTTGCTCATGCCCGCATCAATTTCCGCCCCCTCCATGCCGGCGCCGCCGCCCCCTTTCCACCCCGTCGCCGGTCGCTCTCGGTGCCGCCAACCCCTCCTAGCACCGCCCCAAACCGCGCCACCCCCTCCACCGGTTTCCCCACTTCCCACTCAACTCGTTTTGCCGGTCGCCGCCCCTCCCCGGCCGTTCCTCGCCGGCGCCGCTGCCCCGTTCCCTGCGCCGTGAGCCTCCCCTGTTTCACCGTTTCTCCCCTGTTTTGCTCTACTCAGCCGGCCGAGTGACCCTCTCCTCTCTGTGTCTCCATATGACAGGTGGGCCCAACTAGAAGTTGCCTCAAGCTCATGTCTTTGAAGGTATCCTCCCATTTGACTTTCAAATCTTGAAATTTCTATTTAAAATTTCCCCAGTTGAGCAAGGTGATGACACACGATTTATAAATGAGGATAGAATTGTGGAATTAAAATTTCAAAATTTTAATGAAGGTTTACAACTAAAAACTTAGCCATAATAAATTTCATGACTATGAAGAGTGATAAAATAACATAATAATCTATATGTAAAACTAAAACAAAAATAATCATTGCAAGCCACATAAAATATCGAGTGTGATTTACTTATCTCTAATATCATAAGAGCTACCTTCCCAAAAGTGCTTAGAATAATTGTGGTGCAAGCTTAACATTTGATGGCCAAGAGTAAATAATAATAAAAGAAACTTCATATTAATCCATAGGACCTCCGGATCAAAAGGTCATAGGAAAATACAGTTACTAAAATATAATAGCCCTAGGCAATCATGCATTAAATGACCTGACCAATATACGTAAACATTATGACATAAATGTTTAACTAGTAATACGGTTAATTAAGGTCACATAAAATGCTACATATCAAATTACAAGCAATATGAGTTAATATGATAAGATAAAATTTGTATACACCGCGTATATAATATAAGCCCGGACTATTAGCACTCGACAAATACACCAATTCATAGGTTTAACCTAGCTCATGGAACTTCCTTGTAAATATAAAAATAATAAAAGAGATCATTAATTAAAAGATCAAGTCATCGTAATTCTACCACCGACCGTGTCTCTAATCACCCGAATCACTCACTAATTCATAATAAAACTAAAATTGAGTTGATTCGGATTTATTGGATCTCTTGAGTTATTTGCTTTCATTTGGAATCAGTCGCTTATCGCGCAGTTAGAAACTGGAGTTCCGAAGAATCAATAGATCAAGCGAGATCAAGAGCAAAGCGAAGATAAGGACTGGAAGCTCAAGAGGGAGCATTGTGTGAACTCAAGACCGCGGTAAACCGCGCCAGGCGAGTCAATACTTTGATCATGTTGAACCTATATTTTCTGCAAATTACTTTGATTTAAATTATCAAATTGCATGCTGTTAATTTATATGCAAATACATGTTTAATTTAAGATTTTAGTTATATGCCCATTGTTGCTTGATTAATATTACACCTCCTTTGGAATACTTGAATATGTGAACCTTGTCACCCTAGCAAAATTATAATAGTAACTTTTGAAAATAAGTCCCTAAATATATGCCATGCTTAGTACTGCATAAATACTCAGGGGCGCTGAAATGCCCCAAACATCATTGTCATTTTTTATCATGAGAAGTTGGTTTGGCAGTCATGGTGGAAATGACTGGTATATTTGGTTATGGATATTTTATGCTCCCAAAAATCCC
Source organism: Dendrocalamus latiflorus (assembly GCA_017311315.1). Classification (NCBI taxonomy): domain Eukaryota; kingdom Viridiplantae; phylum Streptophyta; class Magnoliopsida; order Poales; family Poaceae; genus Dendrocalamus; species Dendrocalamus latiflorus. Next base: position 16,948,571 of record CM029655.1, on the reverse strand, counting down.
AACTTGCTTAATTATCTGGGCGGATTGGTTCGAGGGTGTGGTGCAGTGGATACACAAAGTGGGTTAGTGGTAGACCGCCCAGATACCAATAAGGACTGAATCTTGTCATGACCTCCTGTGTAAAATAGTACAACCACAAGTCTGTAAAGTACAACTTGGCTAAGTAAATTTATCGAAACCCCGGATTCATCTCACTGGTAGGGGATTGAAGGGGCTACGCTATGGCAAGGGGGCCTGAAGGGACACCAGTGGGGGGTGAAGTTTCCCAGCTGTCCTACGTTGCGGGAAGTAGAAGCCCGAGCTGCGTAGTGGCTGTGGGAAACATCCCGCGCATAGATGGACCCACCGCAAATGGGCAGTTTCCCATAAGGTGAGATAACAGAAGGGACTAGATACTTTGAAAAGTCACTGTGATGGTCTGCTCAACCACACGTCTAAGGAATCGTGTGGGGCAACGAGTTGATTGTCTCTTGTGGTGAAAGTGTACAAACTCTGCAGAGTCTAAACTATTCAAATAGCCGTGCCCACGGTAGGGGCGGACATGGGAACTTAACCAGATATAATTCTATTTCAAAAACTTTGTGGTGGAAATGGAAAAGTGGAAGGGCAGTGGAAAGCCCTGATTTGAATTGTCCTGGGTGTCGTCCCAGTGGTAAGTTAAGCGGCTATAACGCTGAAGGATGCCATATGGTGCAGATGCCATGTAACGGTGGATGGAAATCTGGATCGCTATTATTATTGCATACTCTTGAACATTATGCTTTTGTTCAAAACTGCTAGGTCTCAGGAAAATTCTATGTATTATATTTTTAAATAATGGTAACATTTCTCACAAATAAAATGTCAGGAAGAATAAATAGAGTGTACGAAAGGAAGATGGATGTTTATGGTAATCACATAAAGGAGTTGGTGGATTCATGATTGATCATAGGAGGGATAATGATAGTGTGGAGTCTAGGAGAAATAAATGGATGGAGCCCAAATGGATTTACAGACTAGATAGATGAATTATATGATTTTTGGAGTATTAGGAAATGCGAAGGTAAATCGTTGGATTACAACACTGATATTTGATATAAATTCTTGGGAGATGTTGACAATATTGGGATTAATAGGATTTGAACGATTTCTAGATGGATGAATTGATTTTTCTGGAAATTGGAGGTATGAAAATAACTATAGGAGATTAATCTTGATCAATGACATTCTTGGTGGAATATATTAGTGAATCATAGACCTGATCAATGATATTCTTGGTGGATATTTAATAGAGAATCCTAGATCTGATCAATGATACTGTTGGTGGATGTATACTAGCAATTCGTAGACTTGATCAATGATATTCTTGGTGGAGGTACAATAGTGAAGTAGTTAGAGATGGATAATGGATAATAAGGTTGATAATTGGAAGAGCAAATTATGGTTGTGGATCAATAACAAAAAGGATTGGATGGTTAGGGATTAGAATACAAACGATATTGGTGGATTAATTAAGTGATATTAGATAAAGGATGACACTACATGTTTAGAGTTTTAGACAGCAAACCATATAGAGATTGTATGACCAGGGGATTATGAAATGATGTTGCTCACTGTTTCGAGGGGTAGATAGAAATCAATATAGATAGAAAGAGATCGGTGGATTAGTTAAATGATGTTACTCGCTGTTTGGAGTCTTAGACAGCAGTCAATAATTAAAGTGTATTTTGGTGGATTAAGTCAATTATGGCAATTGTTGTGTGGAGTTTAGGTAGCAACAATAATACTAAAATTAAATCATGATAATGCTACCAAAAGCGATTTTTGGCAAATAAAATAACCCGAGCCTCTCCTTTGTTA